>OY982957.1:0-1246224 GCA_963890685.1 Plagodis pulveraria | reverse complement strand
TAGATATATATTCGGGGATTTTTTCTTTTCATAATATATTACTTATTATTTACTATGCTATTCATATACATAGAAATAAAAACAAACATAGATATCTCACATTTCTTCTATAATCACAAATCATAAAATAAAAAATATAAACACACAAAACCTTTTGTTAATCCACAACGACGTGTTCTCTTAAATTCTAAATAATTTAGCTACGCAAGTGCTTTATTTAGTAAATGAGATAAACATTAATTACGAAAAATGTGTAACAATGGCAGTTCACACGAGCCTATTGCTGCCAAACCCAATATACATTATCTACTTACTTCCCTTTATCCTAATCAGGGTTGGTGAAATGGCAGAATGATGAAATAGGTAGTTACGTCAGAAGAAACGAGGGTAGTATCAGCTGCCATTTCTACCGTGTTTGAGACTCATGAAGATTAACGGCAAACGACTCCTGGTCAAATAAGTACTTAAGGGCGATGCTCTGTCAATAGAACCTTCTTTCGATCAAAGTAACCTTCGACAAAATATACTACTGCATGAAGGCTGTGCTACATAAGTAAACAATAATATTTAACATTCACATTAAAATTGTACACTCTTTTCTGTAGTTCTCCGTTTTGTAGTTAGGATTTTAAACCCTATCAAGATGTGAGAATACAAAAAAGCCGGTCAATTACAAGTGAGACTCTGGTATTCATGAGCGTTTCGTTATTTCCGTATATATTTATGCAACGTTATTAAATACCTAAACAATTTTTTTTCTGACATTTGACCGATATCTATAACAGCGCTAGTTCGACTCACGCTGGGCCGTATTTGATTGTTTTGCGCTTATAGGGTTTATAACCGTTTTACCAATAGTTATGTATCGCCTACGTATTATGGATATTTAAATGTACATACATACAGATTTCAATAATTACATTTATAAATGTCTAAATTTACATTTTTATTACAAAGCATCGTACATTATTGGTACTTTCATAATTTGCCTATTATACCTACGTAAATAATCTATGTGCATCTCGATAACAATGTAAAATAATTTTGACATTCACAGCTTTTGAGTGTGTTTCTCCAGCTAATTCTATCTCAACGTATTAAATAAACATAGTTCACTAAGCCAAATTAACTATTTTACATAGACCAAACAGATGTAACAGGTATAGATTACCCCGTGTCACTATTCGTTTTAGCACATATAGGGTGCGGTCCGAATTGCGCCACTGGTACCAATAGCACGCTGGTCCGAATTGTACGAACGGAACGTTTGCAAGGCTGATAGAAGTGTGTCTTCGCTGATGTCATCACACAACGCTAATAGTACTCACGGCCCGCGTCCCAACGGATAGGCACCGTGAGCATTCCATACCAAGCGTAATTCGGACCAAGCATTGGCTTGTTATTATAAATATATGTCTCAACTGACACATTCATTAAAAAGTTATAAGTAAAAAATCTGGGACTTTCTAGTTATTTTACATCTATCAATTCTCTCTCTTAAGTTCTCTAAAACGGTTCAAATCCGTTAATTTTTTGGGGAGATCAGGAGGTTATGAATTTGTTTAGATATATGGACGATGTTACATGCACGCTTTGCTTGGCCCGAACTGATAGTAATGCATACGTGCGTGCATTTTCAAATCGCTCCAAATTACAATCTTTAGTTCTGATAGCACCGTTGGTACTGTTAGCGCAATTCGGTCCGCCATACCCATAGTATAACGTAGGCACCGATGCCGAAGAGTGCCGTCGGCGCACGCTCGCAATATTTATTGCGATGTCAATGTAATTCGTAATAAATTTTCAACTCACTAGTTTTAACTTTTAAATTTTATAGATATCAATACTTTTATTTATAGCCACATTTACCTATCCTACTTTTCATGCTAAATATATCAATTTATTTTAAAAAAGGCCTTTCAGAGGAACTTGAATAAGTGAAATATAATAATAATAACTAAAATAAGTGTTTTTTTTACATATTGCATAATTATACTAACTCGTACATTTGCAAATTGATAAAATATAATGTATAAAATACAATGTAACATATTTTTCACTGTGCATTGACTAGACGCAAAATTTTTGTTTCCAAAAATTAATTTTGTTAACTAATTTTAAAATTGCTACTTATAAACGAGGAGTGAATATGGTAGTAATTTAATTTAATAACTTTTAACGTCACTCACGTTTTAAAAGACATCTTAATTATTGCAAGAATCAAATGGCAGTATATTGTTGTTTTTTAATCGAGAGAGCAGCATTTGGCAAGTTTCGATAAATAAATTAAAAGTTTAAATTGAAAGAAAATAACACACATTCGAAATTTATTGTAATACTCTAGAGATGATGTGCCCGTTGGGGTGCCGGGCTAGAATGACATGCTGCCTGCGGGTGTCGTAAGAGGCGACTAAAGGTGAAATACCGGAATGTGGGCAGCAGCGCCTTCTGAAGAACTGATATCTTAAACTGCGATTCCCAAGATGCCTGCCAAACGTGGGGATTATGGCAAACCCCCCCTAAATGGGGGAGGCTGCGTTAAGCAGTGGATAATCTGGCGATACAGTACTCTAGACAACTGAACAAACACACAGTTCACTTGCAAACCTGGTAAAAAACTTTTTCACTTTTTATGCTCATAAAATCATTGTTTATGCCTGGTGTAAACGGACTAAAACGGCTTTTTTATGCTCTAGTGCACTAAGCCTGTTTTAAAGTGCATGAAAAACTATTTGTTTATAAAATGTTCAATGAGGTTCATTATGTAACATATTTCATGTAAGAAATTTGCCTGGGTCTTTAATAATGCCCATATATCAGGGGTAGTATTAAACTCCCAGATATGTTATTTTCGAAATGTATCAGTTTCAATTTTAATTGAAGATACATGTATTACGAACAGTAACATTGTTTAATTTCCTCGGATATGAAGTGAAAACCCGAGTATATATTTAGTACATTAAATACATTTTAGCCAATACTTAAATACCAGCTACCATGTTGACCTTTTCGACTAAAATTACTTGTTTTAAGCACTCATTGTAGAACCTACTATTACAAACCAAATAAATTCATTAATGTACAAGCTCGCATTAGCATGCTAATGTGTAATTAATTAATTCATAAATCAGTTTCAATTTTAATTGATTTTATCCATGTATAGAAATTCATTATCTAATCATTTTAAAACATACAATAGACAAAAATGATAAACTTAACAAGTATTTTCTATGTAAACATAGTATTACTACTAGTCATAGTCAAACAAATTTAAAATATTATATACAATTTACATAATTGCTTGTGATACTTATTAATTAAAACGTTTAAGTTGTGCCCACAGGAACTGATTTCTAATACACATAGATATCTATATGTATAATGTAATGTATGTACACTCCAATAAATTATATTTTTTATACATTTCTACAAATTACATTATTAACTTTTTGTGCCGTAGAAGATTAGTGCTTGTTTATATTATATTATTAATACATATAGTTTATTATCATGTGCAATTACTCTAGATACTATTACAATAAGGAAGCACGAGAAAGTACTATTTATGTACAACATTATGGCTGCAAGGGTGTTATCTTCTCACACCCAGGTCACTTTATACCCTACTACTTATATGTAGTTTATTTTTTATTTGTAACGCAGCGCTTTGAGATTCTGTGTATTCTAGGGTATGTTCCATTAGTCGCTAAGAACGTTAATTTCGATAATTTTGATCACATTCTGCGTCTGTGGTTGTGATCACTGTGATCGTTTGTAACTGTCATCCCCTGTTCCATTTAGGATAAGAACGCTAAGAATGCCACTAAAATTTGCCACTTCTGTCACTTTTGACATTAGATGTAGGGAATTCAAACTGTTCCAGTAGCCTCATAGCGTTTATGGCGAACATAACGCCAAGACCCATGTGGAACAACTTTTTGGGAGTGTGATCGTTTTTAGCGAATCTAACTTCAAATGGTATGCACCCATTGTAAGCCATAAGTAGCAACATGTGATTGTGCGTGGGCGCAGATTTGAGGCATATGTGTAATAAATACGTGACTTTACTCGGCCGGCCGATAGAGCAACGATGTTATATGGTATGAAGGAAGGCGGCGCGGGCGGCGGCACCCACCTGCACGCGACTGCGGGGGGGTACCGCTCGGCTTGTATGGTGCGTTGGTACTCTTATTTCTGTGTGTCTGCTACACGATAAGATATACTTTTGTGCCAACCCTTGCATACTTTTAGTGGGTAGGTGCCTGTAGGCATTGTGCGCCGTGACAGACCAACTAGTAGTATTTATTATACATATGTTTCAGGATTTATTGGCAGTGACGTCTTGTTGAGAGAAGTCTGCTATTATGGGACTCGGTAGTATATTTGTAAACAACACCATAGCTTCCTGTTGTACTCAGAATGATCTTTATTTTGGTACTGATTTTAATGCGATTATTTTTTGATGGAAGTCTATTATGCTTATGACTGTTAATTGTGGCGTCTTTGAGTGCGGCAATTTTTTTGTTGTGTGTAATAAAATTTTTACCAAAGTTTAACTTCGTCTTGTACTTTATTTTGTTTTTTGGTAATTAGTTAAATCAAAACCAAATCATTTTTATAAGAAAATTAAAAAAGGCCACACAAAATCACAACCATAGGAAATATTTGAACCATGACCTAATATTACAAATTAATAATTTAATTTTAAATTCATGTAATATATTTGAATATATTTATTTTAGTTGTGACTTTAAGCTTATTCAAACCGCAACTCAACGGTCATAGCATAGTCCACACACCATTCATTGTTATTTTGCAAGCTCTGTACAATGTACAGAAATGTAACAAACCAATGTGGGTCAACGATTATTTAATTCTACTACAATATCATATTGTTTAATTATATTTTCCGGCGCTGCTATTAAATGGCCCTAAGAAGAGATTAAGATGGTAAAGAACCTGCCACCTACTCACGAGGTAGTAGTGCCCATGCTGCTTATTCTTTCCTTTATTCGAACTTTACGACATTAAACAGGAAGTTGTGGACATTCTTTATGTTCTTAAGCATGAATTGTAACTTACTTTTCATTGAGAGTAAATTTTATGTATTTAGATATGAAATAAAAATATATACATTGTTAATAATAAAGTTTAAAACTATCTACACAGAATATATAAAATATTGATTCAATTCTAATGACACGATTATTTCATTCATTTAAACCAGAGTATTTACACTGTTTGTTGTCTTGGCAGTATACAAGTACATTGTAGCTTATAAGGGTTAAAAAAGCGATGGACGTTTATACATGAGCTTTGATAACTTTTATCCTACCTAGAAAAGCTACAAAGAATAGATTGCTACACTGAGAAAAATTTCATGTATTGCTTATATACATACGTAATTTTAGCCTCCACATACGTATTTATGATTCAAATCAGTTAGATAGGGCTGTTGTCTATTAATATGTTGAGGCGTAGTTTTGCCCTACAGTATTTTCTATACTAGCTTGTACATTAACCCCATACAATAATAAATAGTGATAAGTCTCAATTTCGCTTAATTAATAGACACGCAGTACGCATATAACATTTATACAAGCTGCCAGGAACATAAGGATACTATGCTTACCTGATCCTTGCCAAATTGGATCTAGTATGCTTGGAGAGCCGAGAGTAAATACAAACATTATGCAACTACAGTACTGTTAGGTATTCTGACGTCATACAAGTCAAAGTAACTATTATATAACTGTGGCGGCGAACTAGCTCCCGCCCACCCGAACATACCAAAGGCGATGTCCGGCAGTCCACGCACGGTCTACAACTGTGATGTATGGCATTATCTATAGGCATTTGATGAGTGACCGTTGGTCTATGATTTGGCAGCTTCTGGTTTGTCTGGTTTTTCTGATTTCTTCTCGTCGTCTTTGAAGAGCAGCGGTGTCATGCCGAGGAAACAGCCAAGGGTGATGCCTAGTACTCGCCCCTGGAACGAGTACGAATTGTGTGAACGTATGAAATCTTGACATTTACTGTAAACACAAATGAATCTATCTTCAACCAAACTTTATAGTGTAGGATTCCAATATAAAGTTTGGTTGAAGATAGATTTCTTATATACATAATATGTGTAAATTAGTGTCGCATCATCGTTAGCAAGTTTAAAGCTAATTGCAAAAAATAGTCTTGTTTGTAGTACAACGTAAGTTGAACTATAGGTGTCGCTCCATCCCGATACGATGGTTAAGTACGAAAGGACAAAATTAGAGTCATAGGTCAAATGTCCTGGCTTAGCGTTTGGAATACACGCCGGATTTAGGGGTGAATGGTATATTCCTGTGCGGGTTCAAATCTCGCACAAGCACAAGTGTATGCGCGGACGCGGTTGGGAGCGCACGTACTCCATGATGAAGCGACTCTGAAAGACTCTGACTCCGGTCGAGATCCAACTATTCGACTATTTCACGTAAGTGAAATCGGTTTCAATATTGTTTAAATACACATAAAATATATTATGATCTATCCAGAAGACTTAGTTCTGCTGCATATGCAGTTCGTAAGATAAGACAGTTAACAGACGTAGCTACTGCTCAGCTAGTTTATTTCGCGTACTTCCACAGTATTATGTCGTATGGCGTATTGCTGTGGGGAACTGCTGCTGAGATAGAGACAATCTTTATCATACAAAAGCGTGCAGTTCGAGCCATATATGAAATAGATCCGATGATTTTAACTTTACCGAGTCTATTTGTAATATTATGTACGTTCGTAAAAAAATTTGTAAATTTATATTAAATAGTGACGATTAAGATTACAACACTAGGAATACAGATAAACTAGCGATGCCAGGTTTTAATGGTTAAATCACTACATCACTACATAGTATAAAACAAAGTCTCTTTCTCTGTCCCTATATCCCTATGTATGCTTTAATCTTTTAAACTACGCAACGGATTTTGATGCGGTTTTTTTATTAGAGTGATTCAAGAGGAAGGTTTATATGTATAATAACATCCATTACATAGTGGAGAAATACTGTTATTTTTGAAGCTTCTAATGTGATGTCGTAAATGATTATTATTTTTCCGCTTACATTACAATCGCAGGCTGAACCCTACAAGATTTATAAAAATAATGAATGAGATTTATCACAATATAATATGTAATACACACAATAATATATATAACAAAATAATGTACTAAGTATTGTACACATTGAAAAGGTCTACAGAAAACTCCCCTATGGTATATGTCAAGAATTGTCACTAGTCATATTTTTATATTTTTTAAGTGTTTTATTAAATATTAATTTGATGTTTTCGTAAAATATTTTAGAAATATTTGTTATTATTAAGATGTATTGATTCCCCGAATCCCTCTGATACCATCGGATTGACCCTTCCAATTTAAACGTTTACAGTTTCCGGTAAAGACATCCGACCTTCAACGTTGCAGGCTTAGATTTGAGCGTTGACTGTTTTTCACATGGCCAACTGTATGTCGCTCTTTCAAGAGTAATCTCTAGAGAAAACATGTTTGTGTTGTCCAATGACAAGAAAGCTGTGAATGTTGTATATAAAGACATTCCGTAATATATTAATTGTTGTAAAAATAAAATATATAGGTAAAAATGTAAAAAGTTAATAAGTAAAAATATTGTGTATGAATTTAGATGTTCCTAAGATAGCAGGAAATCTTCATGGTTTAGGGAAAGAAGAATTGTTTTACTCTAAATTTAACGCGTGCGGGCTACGGGCAGTAATTAATAAATCAAAACAACTGGCTCGATTTTTATCATTTTTTCAGTGAATGACATAGGTTATATATTTTATACCTGTGTGAAGCCGGAGCGGGCCGCTAGTAAATAATAAAACATGCCTAACAATATTCCACGAAGGGGTAAGGCGAGGTCCACCAAACATATATATGTAATAGGTGACGAGCTTATGGTATTCTACAGTGCACATTTCTAGACTGTACCGCTACAGAGAATGCTTGTGTAAGTAACACCCAAAGTCTGTGAGACGCGGGAATCAACGCTTTCGTCATTCCACCAACGAGCCAGTCTTAATGTTATCATTAGAAGTTTTAGAAAACTACATAAAATACATTTGTCTCAGTTAGTAGTATCAAGATTTCAGTAAGTCAACTTTGCTACAACATCCAAGGCTTCCACTACAAAACTAAGACCGAAGCAAACATTACAGTTTATCTTTATACGTGTGCAAACTATTCTAGCCTTGGCGTCACATGCTGAGCTGTCGTGTTAATATTCGGAGATATAACTGCCCGCGACTTTGGCCGGCCGAATCTTCGAGCACACGAGGAGAGAATTATCTCGATAGGGCAACGAGTTTGCTATTTCCTTATTTATAAACCTACTTAAGAAAAGAGCGGAGGTTCTCAATTCGATAGTTTTTTGATGTCTGTTACCTTAGAACTTTCGACTGGGTGAACTAATTTTGATGATTCTTATTTTATTTGATAGCTGTGCCCATGTGATCATCAAAATTGGTCAAGCCGTTTTACCTGATTATGGACAGTGAATGATAATCGATCCCGTAAGTAGAAAGGGTCACAAAAACGGGCGATTTTTTTTGCCTCAAAATGGAACATACTTCACCACTCAAAAGTGTGAAATAATTTGTCGAAGTCGGTACAATGTATACAAAAGTGCAAATAGGTACTTTTGAACTATCATACTGGTGATTTAAATTTTCCCTTGCACTGTGATTTTTTTTTGTAAGGCATTCAATAATTTTCAAACGATTTTTTTTTTCTTAATTTTTTTCTCACTTTTTCTTGATCAACGCTCCACCCACGAAGCACGGCGGGGCGGCGCGATCCACATAGTACAAGAAGCGCTTGCCGATAGCTAGTAGTGTTGGGTTGTGGTGACAGCACCAGTAGAGTACTCACCACGTTAGCGAACCGCCTGCTGACCGGCATGTCGAGCTGCACGGGCGACAGCGAGGGCCCGCCGAGCCCCACCCACGCGGCGGCACGTTCCACGTAGTACGAGGAGCCGATGCCGATCACGTCACTGAACGTGTTGCCCAGCGCCGCCGCCGCCATCGTCGACAGCGTTATGTACGCGCTCATTCCGCTCTCGATCCTGTCGCCCTACAATATAACATAGCTACCTCACTAACCAGACTCATCATAAACCACAAAGAAAGCATTGTATTGGTAGGATTTGTCATTATTTTGTAAATTGTTAGGAGGGTAAACGATACTTAATAATATTAAAATGAATGACCGCCACAGTATACTCTCTCACAAAAGAGAGTTATGCCTACAAATCCCTACCCCCGCCCCCCCTCAATCGCGACTAGCACCCTCAAGTAGAAAATCTGTCGCCAAGCACCTAACGGTGTGTTCCGGCAGCAGTCCCTGAGAGCCAGTGAAATTACAGGCACATGAGACTTAACAAATAAGCCTCAAGGTAACGGGAGCAGTGCAATTCGTGACTTGTGATGAAATGCATCTGTTATGGGCAGAGATTAGTCCACTGAGCATCAGGTGAGCCTCTAGCTTGTTCTGTCACAATAACATATAAAAATAAGAAAAAAAAAGTAAGTAAAAATTTTAAGTACAATTACCACATGAATAAAGAAAGGAACAGAATGACAGCTAAAACAACTTTGTCGGCTTGCTGAGCTGGTTTAAACCACTTCTGAATTTGAGCGGGCGCCGCTGTGGCTGCTGCAACCCCCATGCATCTTGCCTTGACATGGCTGTTTTTTGCGGATAGTAAAGAGTTTTTCATTCTGTACCATTCTCTATTTAATTGGTATTACTTACAGCTATTATCATTATGAAGTTGTCCAAAAATCCGAATCCAATAAATGGTATTGAATTAGCTAATGATACTGAAAAAAAAATTGATTATGGTAAATATTTACATATACTACACACAACATAATATATACTCTTGTGTAAGTTTCTTGTAAAACTTCATTGTGATATTACCGTCTCTATGTACAGTCGCCTGCAATAAGAAGTATACACTTCGTAATTTTCAAAATAATGTAGGTAATGTCGCTAAGTTATTAATGATCGAAGTTAACATTAACATGAGTAAAAATATTCAAATCATTCTTTGGTTTTAAGATACTTCTGATTACATAGAGAAAAACAGAACTATTTGCCTCTATGTTGAAAATTACAATGTGTATACTTCTTATTGCAGGTGACTGTACCTAAACAGTTATTCAATAAAAAGTTCTGATTTCTTGTGTTTGACATGAATTAAGGTTTGAAAAAGTTACAAATACACAAATTGAGTTTTGCAAAATCTTAGGAATAACATTATATACTTACATAATATAATATGTTTGATTTAATTTATTACTATGAATGATACATAGAATGTTGCAGATTTTAATACTCACAGTGGAATAACTCCTTAGTTGAGGGTTTAGGTACTGTAGCAGCTGAAATGAAAAATGAATTCATAGTTATTACTTGCAATAATCTGCAACAGCACTCCAACACTTAATATTTTATATACATAATTACAAAAGTTACTGTGACTTATATATTTGTTTACCCCCATTACTTATCTTTTACCTGAATACATCAGAAAAACTTCTAATCAAAAAAAATATATTGTTATCCAGTGAATATACTGACAGCCATTCTTTAGGGGTTAATCTACATCATAGATCTAGTATTGCACAAAGCAAAACTTTAGTTCGCAGTTCAAAATCACATTTTTAAAAGTAAAGCTGCTATTTTAAATTTAGTAGATGATAATTCTGACACTTGTCATAACTTCAGAAATTATCATAGAATATTATAATATGAAACACCAGTAAAGTACACCATCATTATCTCTTTCATGTATAGAGTTTTTTGAAGTCATGGGTTTACATCAACATGTCTCAGACTCTTCAAGCCTTTAAGGAGAATTCTCGCCAAGAATGGGAGAACCTGTCGCCTGAAGTTCTGGCAAGAATGATGGAAAATGCCACAAAATGTATGGTCATGAACTCTAGTTGCGGCCACATGGCAAATATCATTTTCTCAACTAGATGAAATACATTCTAATGGATTAAATAAACAAATTTCACAATGTGGACAAAAGTTTTTCATTAATAAAAAAATCAGCAAAAGAACATTGGGTGAATACTTTTACCCGCCTATATATGTATCATAGGTGTAAAAACAAAGTCTAATCAAATACATTTATAAACAACAAAGGTGTGAATTTAGATATATTCTGTCTGTTCTTGCCTGTTTAGGTATAGAAATAGAGTTTTCTATTTTACTATGTATTATAAATATCATAGCAAGCCAAGTGGCTGACCCCTATATATCCATATCTCTTTTAGCTATAAAGATTCATCATTGAATTACATACATAAAATAACTCACAAAGATATTTGTGAAAGTAATGAATACTATCTAAAAAAGTCAATGACATCATACCATAAACATTGTTGGTAGGAGCAAGATATATCTAAATACACATTTTTGAAACTGTCTCTCACCATATTTCTTCTTAAGCCAGTCTTCTGGGACTGGACAGTATGAGCCGGTGGGGTCAACATCTCCTAAAGTGGGCACTTTACTAGGCCTTCCTAACTTGCTTCTCCATCTCTGGCCAGCCAATTTGTCTGTAAGCATATGCAATTTTTAAAACTGACTATAGGGATAGGAATCGATATATTTCTACACGCAATTGAGCCCATACCTTCAAATTCTTCCTTGATCCTGTTAGACTCGTATTCTTGTAAAGCTTTGTGTAGCATTTTTCTTTCATCATCGGTCAGGTGCAGCACGAGCTCTGTGGCGTGCACCTTCGTCATAGGTCCTGTAAACTGGGCAGGTTCCTCGAAGTCTTTCGAGGTTGGTCCCAGCCCTAAATTGCGAAATTTTACACCAACAGGTGGAAATATTTTAAAATTAGAGTGCCCTATTGTAGCACTGTGTCGCACACGCATCTCTGAGAGATTTATATGGCAACATGTATACAAATTTGATGACGATAAACCACTAAGCCTTAGGAGACAAGCCGGTCTCATATTTAATTACTTTCAATAAAATAAAATAAAACCGAATCCAATATTTTGGTCCAGAATCCGAATAATATAGAGTAGAGAGAAAGTAATAAAAATAACATAGAGCAGAGAGCAGCAGATATATAAAATCCAAAGATAATTTACAGCCGCTAGTCCGATGCACAGACCAATACGAGAAATATCGAACCGCCCTATTTCTTTACATAGGGTGCGTACCATTTGAAGTTTGATTCGCCAAAAACGCTAAAAACGATCACACTCCCTAAAAGTTGTTCCAGGACGGCGATTCTCGTGCAGTGATATGAATATCATAGTAGATAAATATCGATAAAACATGGCGAATATCGTAGTGTAGTTTTGTGTTATTCTCGCAATATCACTATCGATAAATATCAAGCCCTAGCGATCGACACGCAACATTGCGATATCGGGATTATCATTATACTTTCTATACACATGAACACAAGTTCATCTGTGGACATATATTTTTATTTCTAACACTCGCGAGAATAGCATTTTTGTGAAAAGTCGATATTTTTGGGATATTAATAGTCTATGGGTGACACGGGATAAATATCGAGAATCGATAAATTTATCCCAATTTTGAGAATTGCCCCCAGATCGGTCTTGGCATTATTTTCGCCACAAACGCTATCAAGCTACTGGAACAGTTTGAATTACCTAGACCTAATGTCAAAAGTGACAGAAGTGGCATTCTTAGCGTCCTTATCCGGGGATGACAGTTAAAAATGATCACAACCATAGACGCAGCATGTGGTCAAAATAACGAAATTAGTGTCAAATGGAATAGGCCCTATGAAAAATTATCTATGATTATCTATGATCTGAGGAGAGAAGTCAGATCAGAAGCAGTGTTGGATTTCGTAGTATAATTATACTATTTGTACCATATTCAGTGTGTATCATGTAGTATCGTAATGTCACTATACTACGCGAAAATACCATAATTTTGACTTCAGGTCGACCGACTTATATTATTGGTAAACCCTATTACTTTTTAATATTTACCCTTCAGTATCGGGATTTTCTGTATGTACGGAAACATCTACTAAGATCTTGGGTTGATATGTCTGAAAACTATCTCTTGCTGATTGTGAAACAGTGTTCAGCGCAGTTAATATAGCAAAAACCAAATTAAATAATGACCTTACAACTCATTACATTGACTCCCTGTTACTTTCATGCGATGCAGTAAAAGCAAGTATATCAAATTACTGCATAGAATGTATACTGTCAGACAACATGTTACGTCGTGTCAATGGTAAGGATGAAGTTCCGATTGGCGAGTTAGCCGAGATCGACGTCCACTTGCCTGAATTTGATTGATAATATGTCTATAGGATAATGTAAATATCTTTGTCTTGACTGCATAAACGACTAATTACTTACGAAGTACGAATGCTTCTATTTGGTAGAAATTCACATCTGTGGCGGAAAATCAAATAAAATAACATATTTTTCACGATAAGTTTTAAATAGTATTGCTCGTATTATCTTGAACAGTTATTGGACACCAATACAGTCAATAATATTAAAAATTACGTTTACTCCTGACAAATGGTATATATTATGGTAATGGTATATTCAATAAGTATTTCATAAATGTATTAGATATTGCAAAAACTCTTCTCCGAATTTAGCGTTTCATGCGATCTGGTAAAATATATAAAAGATACTGCTACACAATATATAATAGATTATAAAAAGAAAAAACCTGTCAAAGACGTCAATTTTGCCATAATTCAAAACATAAATGCCGAAAAACTAAACGTTATACGAAATGAAAAAAAAATTGTAACGTCAAATGTAGTATCATTTTGGACAAATAGTATTATTTTATTTTCTATGTACCATAATTTTTTGAGGGTCTGAATCCAACCCTGATCAGATGTCAGACAGGCAGCCAGCTGGTAGTTTGACATTTATATGAGGTCATTGGAAAATATAAATATTGTAGAATAATAAATAAATGAGCATTGAAAGTGTGAGTCTAGTATGTAAATCCTAGACATATTATAGATGGCAACTTAATATATCGCTCTTCAGTACCCTAAAAATATTCAATAAATATAGGCTTACTTTTTGTTGCACTGTTATTGCACTTGCCGTTGCAAATGATCTCTGTTTGTTTTAGGCCAGAGTGCGTTACCGGAAAACGTAAGATAGCTGAAGCAGTTGTTTATGAGCATCATGCATGATGTTGGAAGGTCTGGTGGCTTGGGTTTTGAACAATTATCTCGGAAAATACGTCGAGAACTTAAACACAGACCAACTTAGTGTTGCTTTACTGTCAGGTATATATATTCTGTATTGCTGTAAATGCGAAATAGCATAATAAATACTTACTCATACCATCTTTATATGTACTGTATCAGACAGATTATCTACTGCTGAACGCAGCCTCCCCCATTTAGTGGGTATTGCTATAATCTCCACGCTTGGCAGACGTCTTGGGATCGCAGTTTAAGTTATCAGTTCCTCAGAAGGCCCTGCTGTCCACCTTCCGGTATTTTACCTTTAGTCTCTTACGACACCCATAAGCAATGGGAGGGTGACGTTGTAGCCTGGCACCCCATGGGGTAATCCTAATATACAAGTGTAATATGTACCATTCCTAGGGTTTCATATGAGAAGATGGTACACATTTGCTAGGCTCTATGGTGTTTGTGTTATCTTTACAAGTTCATGGACACAAGCTCTGTAGCTTTCAATCTGTAAAATGTAGCTGGTTGAAATTATTGAAAGTAAATAATTAAACCATTCCCGCTACAACTGGGACCATGGTTTGGTTGGTACCTGATGCAACCTGGATCCTAATCTATGTTCAGTGAAATTATTAAAAACCTAGAATGGTTCATGTTTATGATACATTCTTATAATACAAAATATACAAAATAAAAATATTAACCATAAAACATGTTCACTCTGTTTAATATTTATTACTCTTCCAAAATATGAAATGATTAAACTTACATTATACAATATGCAATGATTTTGGAGCTATTTTGTTGGAAATCAAAACAATTAATAAGTTGGCATCGTCAGGACCACTACATCCTAGTTGTGAATGAAATTCTATTATTATGGGTTAATGTAATGACAGACAAAAAATGATGTCAAATAATGTGTATAGTTTTTAGTCTTGATTTCAAAGTTTTTCAAACTTAGTTTATGTATGAAAATAAAGGCCTTTTTATATAGTTATAAAGACTATGTTACTCAAATTAATAGAAAATTAAAAAATGTGCCAAGTGCGAGTCAGCCCACACTCTTTTATGGTTCAACTATGCATCATCCCTTAAAAATTGTTTATTGGTTTTGCTTGTATCTTCAAAGTCATATTATGAATCATTATTTTCTGTATTTGTTGGTTAAAAAGAGGAAAACTCATATAAATAGTAACCTAACAGTATACAGAGTAGTTCATCAATGAATTTCGCCCTTTCAGGTAAAGTAGAATTAGAGAACCTCCCTCTAAAGAAAGATGCTCTCCGCCACCTGGGGTTGCCGGTGGAAATCAAGGCAGGGTTCATTGGCAAGGTGCAGCTGCAGGTCCCAGTGCGCCAAATCCGCTCTGCCCCCTGGCTTATTGCCATTGAGAAGCTATATCTTGTTGCTACACCTGTCAACTTAGATGAGGTGGGTATTTAAAGATACTTAGCACATCCCTTATCTACACATAAATCTCCACTGAACTCAATATTTAACAATGTATCAAATTGTAATATCAACACAGAACTCTGACTTTAATAAAACAAGTATAAATAAATTATTTAATTAAAAGTTAAAAACCCCCCAGCAATTTTCACATAATGAAATTAAATAATTAGCAGTATATCATTCTACTGAAATTAAAACTGCAAGTTATATTTATTTATAAAACTGTTTTTAAAATCCTACCCTACTCTTTTGGTAGAAAAAAATTGTATATTCTTCCAAATCTAAAATGTCCATATTGCTAATCCAAAGTAAATAAGACCTTTTTAAGGTTTAAAATTCTGTAGTACATTATTTTGATCTATCTCATATGGTTCAGCCAGCTTGGACACGATGAAAAAAAAACTTAAATAAATTAAATGATTTGTTAAATTTTAAATTCTCTTTTGAAGTAGGTAGACAGTATTATTTGTTATTTAGAAAATATTTTTTTTGTTCGATAGAAGATTTATGTGACTTGTAAATTTGTTAGTAGTAAAAGTATTACTACAAGTTAAATTAGCATGGAAGTAATTAGTAAAGTCCTAGTCATATAGAAGAAGCCATAGTTATGTCGTAATCACGTTTCAGTAAAGCTAAGGATATGTGACTAAATATTTGTTTAGACATTGGTTGCGAACACGAAACTATGTAATTTTCCATCAGGTCAACAAGTCCTTCTTCTGATAATGTTTATGCATATCTGGTGTTGTAGTGGTAGCCATGTTATCCATATACCCTGTATGCGAGAAATACAATATATAATAATCATATAGTAATTACTAAGTCATGTAATGTAAGGTTTAACGATGTTTATTGTTATGTAGTGGGATGGTGCAGCAGAGGCGCAGTTCGCGCACGAGCGCAAGGTGGCGCTGCTGGACGCGATGGAAGCGCAGTGGCGCGCAGAGATGGAGGCCTCAGACCCGGCTGGGTACTATGCCTCCTCCTACTCCTCCTGGCTCAGTTACGGCACTGGTCTGCTCGCCAACATCGTCGAGAACCTGCAGGTAACCTACAGGACTGAAGTGAGGGCGCCGCTGGACGCGCTCATTACGGGCTAATGATCATCGATCAGGCTAGTCTTTAACCAGTATAATGTTGGCAAATGGCAAGGAAGGCTGCGTGATTTAGTGCTTAGTGACAAATTTTTAAAATTTTGATATTAGCTATGTAAAAGAACATTCTCTAATTTTGTTTCCACTATGTGGCATAAGCTCATGACCGTGATATGATTCAAATCAGCAACTGCCATTAGGTAATACCATGGAAGTAATAAGTACTACGTACAACAGGAATGAGCTCTATCTGTACATCTTGCAGCTAAAATAAAGAAAATAAAACCTTATGCTAAGGGCGTAAGAGTCTTGTTGCGCGCAAAATAAAAATGAAGCCGAGTGAGAGGGTAACCACTGAACCCTGTGTCTCGTTCTAACAGTGACCTAGAGTTGCCAGAGTTAAGTTGATTTCAATCCTTTCGTTATTTGTAGAAAAATATGTGATTGATGTTATGTAATGAAGTAAAACCATTTACTTCTAAAATGTTTCTAAATATAAATAATAATTGATTACCGACTTGTGAAAGCAATATTTTTTGTTGCTACGTGTAAAGCCTTATTAACGCAAAAATTTTGCCATAGCGTATAGGTTTTCTTTTATTTGTATGAAATACGGACACCTGACCTGACAACCCCACTTGAAATCGCAGACTTGGACTTTAATGGCGGATTGTTTTTTGATTGTGTGATATTTTGGAAGAATTTTAGTTAAAATGGGGAATATTTTTGTCGTGGAGGCTTGCGGAATCGATTATTATCCTGATTGTGGTTTATCTTTTCACAGGTAATAGTTTTAAACATAATTTGTTAGTGATGAATTACGGTGACCATGCATGTCTATCCAGTCCTAGTTCAAGAACAAATAACTTAAATACCTATGCATTTTTTTATTCCTTTCTCTATTAAAATCACTTCGTTTCAATTTCAGATTTCTTAAAGATCCTAATGTTATGGAAAAAATCCACCACAACCTCCTCAATATATATTTGAAGATCCACATGATATTCAATTGGTGAAGGAGTTAGCGAATTCATATATCAATTTTCGTTTAACTCATAATGCAAAATTAGAATCAGTGAAACATATAAGGAATAAGCTGGGTTTGCGGCAGAAACTTCACAAGACTGTTTTATTTAGCAATGTCTGATTTAGAATTAAACTTAAATGTTAACTAAACTGCTTTTTTCTTAACTAATTAATTGGACAGCCGTCGAAACACACCGTTAGGTGCTTGGCGACAGATTTTCTCCTGGAGGGTGGAAGCTACACAGGTGGGCATTCGCAAATTGCCCTGCCTCCATGCTATAATAACTGCGATCCTAAGATAACAATTGGGTCGACGGCTTAACGTACCCTACAAAGCACGGAAGTGCTCAGTAGTAATGTCACTAGCGGTCACCCATCCAAGTCATGACCGCGGTGGATGTTACTTAATTGTTAGTAGCTGACAATTGCTTAGCTGATCTGTTAAGAACGGCCAAGTAAACTTTGCTTTGCGTACTTTACACTTATTGTCCCCATTAAAGCACAACTGGCACTACCTAGGTGTATGAAAATCTTAAAATAGTAGGTAATAAGTTAACATTCGAAACAATAGGTTATATATACCTACCTAGGAAGGCGTACGTTTCCTTACCTTTCGATGTCTTTTGAAATTGAGAAAAAAGTGATGTTCAGACCTGTGTTATTATTTATGCAGCCAAATGCAATGCTGTATAACCTTGCCCTCATTCCAACCTACCTAATAGTACCTAATAGGTACTAACCTATTATTCTGTGCTACTAGGTACGTAAACAGCCTAACAAACACCAACACGAAATACGGCGCGTTGAAGTGAGAAGACGTGCGTTCCGGGCGGCGCCCGGCAACCCTTGTAGAGTAAACGCGACTTGTTGCAGCCGCCGATGTACTTGTAGCTTTGTACCTAAAGTGCGGGGTGAACCAGGCCTACCTATATGACGCGAGTGTGAAAAGCAAGCAAAAACAGGAAATGTATAGTGCTCTATAGGCAAATGTTGCTATCTGCCTTAATGGGACGATCGGAGTATTGCTAAGCTTATACAGTTTACTGTTGCTGTTAAATTGTCTACCCTACATGTATAGTGATTTTTTTATTTTTATTACTTCAGTGAGATGGATGATGTGTTTATTAAAAAACATGTTTTATGTGCCTATTTTAAATACCCAAGAATGTTGCTGCACTGGAGGAAGACATTGACAACTGTAACACAGGTACGACCTACCGCAGTTGTCAATGTCAATAACTATACCATAAAATTAGATTATGTACCATTAAATCAACGTTATTGTAATTAATGTATAGTTAAAAATGTTCTATGTGATTTTTAAAAAATAAATATTTGTATTGGCATTTATTTGTATTTATAGGGCAAGTTTATCATTAGCATCTTCGGTTAAAATCCATCTGAAGCAATGATATGCTGACGTCATATCACAAATCAGTTTTTGTAATCATTGTCCTTAAATCATATTTCAATATGGTCACCATCGCCAGAAAGGGATAAGAGGTACAGTTACTGAGCTCTCGTTCGGCTTCAATTTTACGACAACAGCTCATTCCTGTTGTACGTAGTACTTATTACTTCCATGGGTAATACTTAATATTCAATTGTTTATTGCAACATATGTAGCTACATGCAGGTCTTATTTAACATGTTTGTGTGTGTGTAATACATATGACCCTATAAGGGAATGGCAATGGTAGGAACACTTACCTAATTAATTTTTGAAATAAATTTTCCATGAAGGCACCTGTCACAATGAAGGAACTGTTATCGCTCATAACTGTTTCTTTTCACTATTCTAAGATTAACATTTGATCATAATCTCACTCAGTGTCTGAACAATCTGAATCTTGATGGTATGTGTTTATGTGGTCTTAGGTTGTAAACAGGCTGACTAGGACAGTTGCCGGAACACACTGTTGGGTGTTTGGCAATAGATCTCCTAGCAAGTGAAGCGGGCTTTTGCAACATGCCCTACCATCATGCCATACATGATCATCATCATTAGATCCCCTATTGATGATGGATCATGTCTCAAGAGCCGTAATCCTTGTTTCAGACTCTTTAATATATGTGACGAATCTATTTGAAATATTGTTCAGTTAAAGCTGAAGGACGTGCACATCCGTTACGAGGACAACGTGACGAGCGGCGACGGCAGCGCGTTCGCGTGCGGCCTCACCGTGGAGGCGCTGGCGGCGGAGTCCTGCGACTGCGAGTGGCGGCGCGGGTTCACGCTGCTGGCGGACCCGGCCGGCTGCTCCTACAAGCTGCTGGAGCTGCACAAGCTGGCCGTCTACTGGGACCCCATGCCTGTGCCCAACGGGATGCTGGCGCACTGCAATATACAGGAGCTCACGGTCACTACTCAACTACTTATGTGCTGAGTCATTAAAAAACGACGATTATAAATAGATCAGTCATCATTTATTGAAGAGCACATAGTACATATGCTTACTATCATTAAGAGATAGAGAGTAGAGATTTTAAAGAGTTTCGAATACCAGTTTCCAACATTTTTTGTCAAATAATTATAAACTGACCAATCATAGTCATAAAAAATGCTTGGCAAGTAATATGCGGTGTATATGTCACCGAATAATTGTATGATACGTTAGTTTATAAAAATCTAGTGAGATTATAAACTGTCGATAGATTGTGAACGAACATTAAAATTTACAATCTAACGCTTACATTTTTGTAAGATTATAAACTGACCATGTCTAGCAGGCAGTTTTTTTTTTTCAGTCAGACAAAAAAAAATATTCATTTCGAGTTTGCACATTAAAAAAACTAAGGGATTTAAAATAATGACCTGCGTGCGGGTTTAAACTTGGTGATCATTTACTATTTTTGTCTGTTATATGTTACTCTACTATATCTGGTGGTAAGTTAAACATAAGCCAAAAAAAATAATACATCAAAAACCTGTACCTACCTATTTTGTTTATGGCCACTGTAATACTTTCGTAGTTCTATGGTAAATTGTTGTTGATCCACATAATTACAATTTGACGGCTGGACATGGTCAGTTTATAATCTTACGAAAATTTAAACGTTAGATTGTAAATTTTAGTCCATTCACAATCTATCGACAGTTTATAATTTAACTAGATTTATTATAAACTAACGGTAGTACAATAAAACGGTGACATATACACTTCTAAAATTTATTACTTTATTAATTTTTGCACATTCCCCTGTATAAAGTTTTGTTCTTTACATGGAGATTCTACGTTGTTAGGTGTGCGCTCTTCTAACTCCATAACATTAAATTAAAAAATAAATAGCCTCCGACCTCAACCAAGCATAATCACCATAATCACCAAGCATAAAACCTCAAAAAAAGTTGATGAGAGACTTTATCAATAGTTGGAAAAGGGAAAGTTAAAGTTAGAGACAAGTATGTAGTCAATATATACCGTTTTGAACCCCGACGTAAACAGTGCTATAAGTTTAAACTGTATATATGTGTGTCTGTCTGTGGCATCGTACCGATTTGCGTCAGTTTATTTTTTGTTTGAGTCTTTTGGCCATGATTCTAGAAAATCTGTTTAGCCGTTTTAATCCTTCCTACCTCCTTAGTCGTTTTCTAGTCGATGAAGGAATTTGAGCAAATTCCTTCAGCAACTAGATTACAGACAAGATAGATTCGAAATGTTTTTGAGTTTGGTAACTTTGACTTTATGTTGGAGTATCACCTGGAATCTGCAAGATACCAGTCTCTAACTTTAACTTTCCCCAAAAAGCAGCGAATGGATATCATCTTCTTGGTCGAAACCCAACAGCTCACACTTTTACAAGTTTCCAACTATTGAAAAAGTCCTGCGTAGTTGGGCGCTTAGCGGGCTAGCACAGGGCACTCCCTGGTGTGTAACAGACGTTTGATGTGCAGTTGGTTTTGTTGCAGGAGCGCATGGGGGGGGCGGCGCCGCGCTCGCACCGGTGCGTGGTGCCGGCGGCGAGCGCGCACGCGCGGGTGCGGCGCGAGCGAACCGAGCAGCCGCTGCGCTCGCGCACGCGCCCGCGCCTCGTCGCGCATCTCGCGCTCGACACGGTCAACCTCAACCTCACAAAGGTATCATCATCATACACATTTTATTCATATAACGAACGATACATATTAGTGTTTTCAAAACATATTTATATAAGTAAATGACACTAGCGCTTCAAAGTGTATGAATCAGAAGCGTTTAAATATTTTTCGTATATACTATGATGCCCCGTGGGAATTGGGCTAGAATTGTACCCCTCATTCCTTCCCGGGAGTCGTAAGAGGCGACTAAAGGAAAAATACCAAAAGGTGGGCACAGGCGCCTGAAAACTGCTATCGTGCTTCGCGATCTCAAGCTGCCTGGCGAGCGTGAATATTACGACAAAACTCCCTAATTGGAGAGGCTGAGTTCAGCAGTAAACGATATTCTGATACAGTACTATGCCACCATGATACCAATTTAATCGACTTTCAACTTTTCAACTTTTTGACAAAAGTACATGTACACGTGTGCGGCGCTGAACGCACGTTGCTTACCGCCGTCGGACTCAACTCCGACAAATAATCAGAGTTATTATTCAGATTATACTCATGACTGCTATTATCATACTATAACTTAAAAATAATATTATATTGTATTAATTATCTTTAGCAACCTTACGTTACCTATGTGTCATTTATGAAAAAGCTCTCCTTCTAGCGTTTTGATAATCTTTGTTCCAGGCTGATCTAGGCCAAATACTACCTGCTACCTCTTTGATTTCGTCTGTCTTAAAGTCATCTCTCAAAATTTAACGTTTTATATCTCTTATATTGCCAATGACATTATTATTATGCTTTATTTCCGCTATTTAATGTAAAACTCCCACTGATCCACTTCCTCCATTTCTCTACATCTCGTCGTACTGCGTGTCCTGTCCGTGTCCACTTAAGTTTTCTTATTGTTACTAAGGTATATAGTATTTTTAGTTTATTTGATGCTTGCAGTACCTTTTGTTTGCACCTTGTGATACAGTATTAATAGTTTGTGTGTATGTGTGTTGCAGCGGCAGTACTGCGAGGCCGTGCGCTGCGTGTCCGGGTTGGAGCGCATCTCCCGAGTGCGTGGTCTCCGCGCGCGCCGCCCCGCCGCCCCCGTGCGTGGCCACGCAAGGGACTGGTGGATATACGCGCTCTCGCACCATCTGCCCTCGCATCCCTGTCAGTCTACCACTACTACTTTACCATTATTGTATGATTAGCTTCACATGCAACTCTATGCTCGGTTACAGAAGACGGAGAAGTTGTCCTATCCTATCACACCGATGACAATCACTCCAAAACTATACCATAAATAAGCGCGCTTTGTTCATATGTAGCTAGTCAGGGAACAAACCTGCTTTTTACTTTACAGGTAGAAAAGCATTTGGTTGTCTGATGAAGTCGATTAAAATCAGCTTTAGTCGTTCTAGTCTACCTTTACTGTCAAGATTTGTTTGTTATTTTTTGTGCATTAAATTGTCCATTTGACACTGCGGGCAATCTTGTATGGAATACTGCTAATACAATTACTCAGTACAATCACTCAACATTACTCAGCTTGAAGCCTTGAACTCCATACCTAATCGAGCAAAAAGTCTTAATCCTAGTGGAGGCTTGTGCCCAAAACCTCGCAGCGCAAAAAAATCAGCTTATCAATAGCACATTTTTTCAAGTCTCGTTTCAAACCACTTGCAATCAACGTACACTCCATAAACTTTCTTTCAACGGCTATCGTGATGCATAGGTATAAGGCAACCATTTATGGACGATATTTTTGGAAATATGCACGAAACGCGTTCGCTCGATGTTCATTATCCGTACAAATGATTTATGCAACCATCTGCCTGCATCTCTCTTTCCCGATAGATATAATCAAGGAGTCTTCAAATACTGAGCGAAAAAAATCTTTAACCGGTTGAGACTGAGGTCGGATAATTTCCTTTGTGTTATAGGAAAAAGCTTCCTGAAGTATTTATTTTAGAATATAATGTTTATTCTGTACATGCGGTGTGGTGCAGGGACGGAGCCGCGGCCGACGTGGGACAGTTGCGTGGCCGCGGCGCGTGCCTGCGTGGCGTACGTGGCCACGTGCCTCGCCGCGCTCACCAACCCCGCGGCCACGTTGCCGCCCGACGTGAAGGCCGCTAAGGACGAGTTCGAGTGGCGCACGCCGCTGCATGTACTCAAGGCGCTCAGGGAGGTAACCACACTAGTCATGCTTTTTCTGTACATATTCATATTTTAAAGTAGCTGCTTCAGATGCGCAACTTGGTTCCCATGAAAAGTTTAAAAGAAGAATTTTTTGTTGCTAATACAGACTTTACTCACATTTAGGGGTTTCACGAAACATGTATTAATCATATTTGTTCCAGGTGGCGATGCGAAAGGTGCCCAAATCGACCCCAGTGTCAACTCCCGATAAGCCGTCCTCGGGACGCAGCATGCTGGTGCACTGGTTCCCGCAGTGGTGGGGCTGGTACAGCCCGCCGCCCGCAGATACCTCTCCCGCTCTTGACAGTGCCCCGACCCCCGCCCCCGGCCCCGCCCCCGGCCCCGCCCCCGGCCCCGCCCCCGCCCCGCCTGACCTAGAGGAGGAGATCCTGGACGTGATCGCCGACAGCCTGGACAACAACACGCTGCTCAAGCGAGACACAGTTTTCGGAAAATTCGAGTTCGTCTTGAACAAAGGATCGCTCAACTTGAGTATGGACGACGGCGACGACGGACACAAGTAAGTACAACACTTTCAGATGCCTCAGCGAGTGTACTGTATGGACTACGGCATTGATAAATTATTTATTTTCTTGAGTTTCTAAAGTCCATAGATATATATTTGAAATACAAGACGTAGAAGTAAGATGCAAATTACAATTGACTGTCGTAGCTTTGTTTTTATTCCTGATGGTTGCCAAAGGTATGTGAGCCTCTAATAAAAGAAGAGAGTTTACTTTAAGGTTCCGTCGTGTATTAAGACTGTCTATACACTTACCTACCTTATTGACTCGTTCTATACTCTGGTTTTTAATTCGAGATCAAAATGTAACCAAAGAAATGTCAATATATGTCATTGTCAAGCTGATCAGGGGTCAGGGGTATTCAATAGTTTTTCTTCAAAAAAATTCTTATGTAATCCGTAGTGGCGCCCCCAGCTGCGCTAAGTTTCACACATTTCTATTACATTGAAATAATTCCATACCTATAATATATTATTATATATTTACCTTAGTCACCACTGGAAGAAATAGGGGTGACATTGTAACCCAGCATCCCATGGGTTGCTGGGATATTATTTGGTGGGTTGATATTTATATGTCACCGGATAATTGTACGATACGTTAGTTTATAAAAAATCTAGTGAGATTACAAATTGTCGATAGATTGTGAACGAACATTAAAATTTACAATCTAACGCTTACATTTTCGTCAGATTATAAACTGACGATGTCTAGCTGGCAGTTTATAATCTAACGATCTATAATCGCCCGCGAAATTGTGATCGTCCTCTGATTGGTCGCCGTTATAGGTGGCATGAGTTCATTTCATAGAGTTACGAACAAAAATAATAGTCAGACAAAAAAAAAATATTCATTTCGAGTTTGTACATTAAAAAACTAAGGGATTGAAAAATGATCATATAATTACCATAAAATGCTTTGATACCCTGCTCTTTTACCAAAAATATTAATCGGACACCAAATGTAGTAAATGATCACTACATTTTAACGAGGGGCTAAATATCATTTAGTCTAGGGCAAAGTCATATTTAGGTGCGACGACGAGCGAAGCGAGGAGGAGCGTTAGGTTACTTGTGACTACAACAACGCGCGAGCCGAGCGAGCGAAGCGAGCGTGCCTCGGCAGCGGCCGGCGATGCGCCACAAGAATTTAATTTCATGTACTACTTTTGGTGATCATTTACTACTTTTGGGTTAACAATGATTTATTTTGAGTAATTCTGCTTAATTAGGATAGCGAGATGTTAAAACTTTGGTTATAAGATTACATTAAAATGCGGGTTTAATTTTGGTAATAATTTACTATTTTTGTCTGTTATATGTTACTCTACTATATCTGGTGGTAAGTTAAACATAAGCCAAAAAATAATACATTAAAGTACCTACGTATTTTGCTTATGTCCACTGTAATACTTTCGTAGATCTATGGTAAATTGTTGTTGATCCACATAATTACAATTTGACGGCTGGACATGGTCAGTTTATAATCTAACGAAAATTTAAACGTTAGATTGTAAATTTTAGTTTCCATTCACAATCTATCGACAGTTTATAATCTAACTAGATTTATTATAAACTAACGGATAGTACAATAAAACGGTG
The DNA here is from genome assembly GCA_963890685.1 of Plagodis pulveraria. Taxonomy (NCBI): domain Eukaryota; kingdom Metazoa; phylum Arthropoda; class Insecta; order Lepidoptera; family Geometridae; genus Plagodis; species Plagodis pulveraria. Next base: position 1,220,043 of record OY982957.1, on the reverse strand, counting down.
ACATATACAATACAATACTGTATACAACAATTAGTACTTATTTCAGGAAGTGAGTTCTTAATACATGAAAGAGAGGTAATGAATAGAAACGTGATGCACAAAGGAGACTATAGTAACATTGTCCAGGAGCGAGGCCAGGAGTCCGGGCGGCGGTGGGGCAGGGTCGGATGCAGGTGTAGGTGGGTGCGGGCAGGTGGAGCTGCAGTTCAGTGCGGTGCGCGTGGAGGTGGAGTGCAGGCCACGCAGCGCCGCGCACGCGCTCGCGGTGTCGCTGGGCGCGCTGTGCCTGCGGGACCGCGTCACGCCGCACACGCTCTTCCCGTACATCTGCGCGCCGCAGGTTAGTCTCTGCACCCCGCTAACGTCCTTACTCTAGCGGGGCCCCGCTCTAGTGCTCCTAATGCGGTCACTGACACGATGTGCGTCGACGAAATATACATAAGGATTCCTTTGTGTATTTAATCCCTTTTCTATGTAAACTTTAACCTGGTTCAAATTTTGCGGATCCTCTTTTATACCAAAAAGCATGCTATTGTATTTGAAGTACGTTCACTATGTGCTTAAGTTTAATACATGCGCATTCGTAGTAGATAATGAGAAAAATAGAATTTCAATCATAAAATGAACGATATTGACGCGAATGGCAAGGGGGATTTAAAGATATAAAGAAATTTTATTGAGCCCTTTTTCCAAAAGGTTTTTACAAAGTTACATTTTATTAATATTTATTTGTTCAACTTAAAAATTTGAAATTATAATTATATATATGTAAGTTGTTAACATTTAAGAATTATAATTTTACACTTAATACAGTACTTAATATATATTTAATACTAAGAAATAACTAAAAATTATTAAAGTAATATTAAGATAATAACCAGCCTTTCTTTTTGACGCATGAACTGTACAGATGCATATTTCCGTGTGCAGGGCGTGATCCGCGAGGGTCTGTCGGCGACGGCCACCCCGGGGGCGGGGCTGCCGTGGGGCGCCGCCCCCGGAGCGGCATCCCCGCCCCAACAACAGGAGCCGCTCTTCCAACTCTCCTACGAGAAAAAGCCGAGAGATTCCAACTGTGATTACAAGTTAGTACATACTCACACTTTTGCTGTTGTTTCGTTTTACATGCTCCTGCATGTTTCATTACGCAACACGATTGATACACGTAACGTGCGTCTCAGTACATCTATAATGTCACGCATGTTTCCTAGAGAGCCAGTCGGAGACCACGAATGTTCACTGGTTTTGCTATTGTAGTAATGATAAAATGCTGAGTTTGATTCATTGAACCATTATTTTCGAGTATTAAGCTAAGTGTATTAATTAAACATTGCTGTCGTTTATATAATTTAAAAAATTGCAGCATATATCAAGAAAAAAAAATGATAAATTTATTTTATGAAAGATAGCAGTTACCAATGCCACCATCTGAAAGTATTGAACGCGTATATATCGCGCTTAGCACATTGCTTCATATTCTTCCTCGATACAAGATTAACCTACTTCTTACGAGGTTTTAATGTCATAATTAAATGATATGAATACCAATTTTATACAGATTGTGGGTAAAATCGGAATCAATAGAAGTGGTGTACTGCCCCGACGTCGCCCGTTGGGCGCGAGCGTTTGTGTGCTCGCCATGGGAGGGTGTGGGGGCGGGGGTGGGGACGGGGCAGGACGCGTGGGCGGGGCCGGCGGAGGGGGGCGGGGCATTCCACGCGTACCAGAACATGCGGGACTCGACGCGAGCGCGGCTCATGACGCAGTGGGACCATATCATGCGCGCTAGCGAACGGGTATGTATTATCAATACGTTCATTACTTGCGGGCTTGTATTTAATTGAGGCCGTATAGTTATGGTTGGGATCTATGAAGTGCGATAAGATGTTACCGATATACAAACAATCATTGCGGAGTTTGCATTAGTTAATGACTAACGTCTTTTATTTGTAATCGTTGTTAAAACTACGCTTAAAGGCATAATGTTCTTGATGATGATAGTTCTATTGGATTTACCAATAAATTTGTTCTCTAATGTTTTTAGTTATATCATTGTGCAAAATTGTTTAGGAAGTACGATAATGATAAACGGTAGTGCTCTCAATTCAAAAGTGGATAAAATATAATGGCGTCTATCGTTTGCAGCGGGATCCCAAACTAGGCAAAGCCTTGGGCACTTTTGGGGACTTAATAAATTTATTTTTTCCTCACATTGTAATTGTATTGACATTATATAGACAACATTTTTAGTAGATCAAGTAGAAAATCTGTCGCCAAGCACTTAACGGTGTGTTCCGGCAGCAGTCCTTGAGAGCCAGAAATTCTAGGTTAGCCTGAACAACATCTTCGACCACATCATCACTTAACATCAGGTGAGTAGTGGTTAAAGGCTAGCGTATGAGCTATAATTAAATGAGTGTAGCATTCAAAATGCAATCTTAGAGGCCATATTTATACTTACGCGCTTGAATACTTTGTATTGCAGTTTGAATTTTGATAGTTCATTGTATATTTTATATATTAGAATATAGGTAATATAAGTACCATAATGCTATGTTCACAAAGAAGAGACTGAACTCACAGCACGGGCCATCCTAGTGGGAGGTTTCAAGGAACTATGTTACAGATTTTACATATTCTTATAACATACGAACTGATAATTGTAATTAGACATGTGTTGGAGATAAACAAATATTCACATTATACACATCTCTTATCAATAGTTTATTATGTGCATTTGAGTATCATGTTTCTTTCAGTCAAGCCATGGAAGTTATGAAAACCTAGACTTTGCTTCGTAACATTGGCAGGAGACCCGATTTTTCGAACTGAAGCATGCTTTAATTCACGGTGTTGTAGTTGTTACAGTGCAGGTGTGTTATAATCACTGTAAGTTATGAGTGCGAACACCAGGGAAGTTTGATGTAGGAAATAAACCCGGTGATAATCTTTCAAACACTCATTTATTGTAAACAAGTAATTGTTTTATAGGTATGTTTTCAACATCCTTGCTCGTAAAGTGAGCTTTATTATATCGTTCTTAGGGCCATAAACCGAACTATAACACCCTCGTGCATAATAATATTATACACTAGTGCGTAATAGAATTATCCCTACAAAGTTAAGTTAGTACATAACTGCAAATTATATGCGAGTAAACAGAGCATTTTCAATTTAACCGGTTAATATAGATTTGTCATAGAGGGTCAAAGAGGTTTATATGTAATCAATCTTAATACATTTGCCGCGCGCAAAAAAAAAAAAACATGCTCGCTATTTTCCATAATTTTCGTATGTTGTGCATTTGTGCAATATATATTTTTTTTCCTCGCAAGGGTGCTGAAAAAGTGCGTATGAAACTCGTGAGCACCTTAGCTCACTCGTATCATAATCTACTAATAATCAATATGTACGGAAGATATAAATGTGTGAATATAACATTAATATTAAGTGACCCCAATAAGTGAGTCATTGACATTGCTTCATTACGCTTTAAAAAGGTTCTAATTATAGAGTATCTGGATGTTGTGGTTTTAATATATCAGAACATATTATGATCGTAGGTTCAAATGGTTCTGGTAATGGTTGTGCCCGTGTTGTAGATTAGGAAAGACAAATAAAAGGTCCTTCTTAGGTAATTGTGTACGGTTTTATAATAAAGTTTTCAAACATATTACAACGCTTACAGAAGGGAAATTCAAGCTGCACTTGAAAAACATATTGATTAAAAATCCTACTACACAGTTACAGTTACTGATTACTTAAACGACAAAAATGTCTGGACAATTCCGCCTCTACCAAGCTATTGCCTGTCACCTACATAATATAAACAAATATTGTAATAACTTTATTATATAGTAAGTATGTAACACATTGTTAAAAGATGTTTAAAAGAATAGCCCCGAGTTTCTTGCCGGTTCTTCTCGCAGTGGCTCTTTACAATTTAATTGTTAACCGTGGCAGTACAATGTAGAATATTTCAATACTAAAATTTGTAATTGACGTTCATAAGAGTGTCGTAGACGCCTAAATTGAATAAATGACTGACTTTATGTGCACAGGGCGAGCGGCGGTCGTGGCAGGTAGAGCTGGACATCTCGGCGCCGCAGATACTGTTCGCAGAACTGCTCTCCTCGTGCTCCTCCGCCATGCTGCTTGTCGACTTCGGCCGGCTGCGGCTGACGAACTGCGCGCGGGTGGCGCCCTCTACCGGCGGGGGCGGGGGCGGGGGCGGGGGAGAGGTGGACGACGAGGAGACGTTCATGACGCCGTGCTCGACGCCGCCCGGCAGCCTGCTGTCCCCCGCCTCCCCGCCGCTGCAGCCGCCTGCCCACGCGCCGCCGCCGCTCGACGCGCAGGATCTGCACGATCGGATCTACGATAGGCAAGTACCCACCTATGGCCGTGCCGCCACCCCGAAGCCACATGTAGCCGGTGATATAATATGTGGTGTCGTTGCAGATACAAGATGGAGCTGTCGTCGCTGCAGATCCTGGTGGGCGTGGGGCGCGACAAGTGGCAGTTCTGCGTGGGACAGCGGCGCGTGGCGTCGGCGCTGCACCTGGTGGAGCGGTTCTCGATCGCGGCGTGGGCGGAGCGGCGCGCGGTGCCCACGGCCGACCCGCGCTACCCGCACGCCACGCTGCGCGCCCACCTGCCCAAGCTCGTCGCGCACCTCTCCGAGCACAAGCTCAAAGCGCTAAGGGCGGTGCTCGCTAACCTGCCCATACACCACGAACAGTTAGTACCTTCTACATAGTTTAGCTATTGTATCTACTGTAGTGGACCTTCTACTCCACCTAAAGAGCCTGCTGCTTTCTACAATCAGTTCCCGCTCTACGCTTAGCCCTGTAAAGTCTTCCATCCCGTCATCGCTTACCGACCTATGACACAGGTGTTGAAGATGAGCATGATTGGCTATCATACTCCTCTTCAACCAATAAATACAAAATCTCAATATGATATGAAACGAATGTCAATACTATACTCCTCCTGATAATCTTAAATTTTTCTGTGTGAGAAAATCTTTCACGCGAATGTTTCTATATACTTAGTATAATGTTTATATCCGAAGGAGCAGCCAACCGGCTAGTGGTGAAGGAGAGACAGCTGACGAGGAAGCCAGCATCAGCTCGGAGACGGAGCGCTCGGATATCTCCGCTCATCATAACTCCACACTGCTGATGCTGCAGTTTGCGGTCGATCAGATGTCGCTCGAGGTAACCCTAGGCAGGATCAGCATCCTGGAGACAACTAAAAATACCAATACTTTCAATGGACTGCAACTTACAGCACTGGAATGCTGCAAGTTCAAGGTTCCATCTCCACTACTGGATTGAGCTTCACCGCATGGTGGATGGACTAATACCCGTGTGGCTACCAACCTCAAGTAGAAAATCTATCTCCAAGCACCTAACGGTGCGTTCCGGTAGCAGTCCTTGAGAGCCTGTCACTTTAGACCTAGCCGTGTGTATTGGCTATCCTTCGACCACATCATCACTTAAACAGGTGAGATCGTGGTCGAGGGATAGCCAATAAGCTATATTTTTTTTATCAGCCGCACTTGAAATCGTTCCTTTTAATATGGATGTTGACAATAACTACAATTGTTATCTTTTATATTTAGGGCCTGTTTCAGATTGTTCGAGTAAGTTCCGGTTATACTACCCAGAACATAAAATAACTGAATGATAAAAATGACAATTAACATGCAGCGCGTTTCAAGCTTTAACCGATGGATAGGCTAAATCGATGACTGTGAAACGCAAAGATAGTGTTTTATTGAACCGAGCGAGAATTTAGTTCGAGCGATGCGTCTCTGCTTCAACTTAGACAAAAATGCCTTGGTATGTCCGGTTGTTCTCCTCTACAGGTCGCATTTCTCAACCGATTATCACGAAATTTTGTGAGCAGGTTTGATGAGTACATAATTTTTTTTTGTCGATTCAGTTTTTGGAAATTTTTCAAATGAGTGAGATATACGTTATAAGGCGTTGAAAGTATGGATGCCTGCGCTTAATATAATTGCAATATTCCTACGCACGTTGCCTATAAGTGATAGTCTCTCTCTCTCTCGTCTAATCAATTATTAATTTTTTATGTTTTTGTAGCCAATATATTAATTCGAGATAAATACATTACCAAGTATGTAAAATAATTGTATATTTACTACTTACCTACCTATTTCCGATACAACTAGCCTTCTCTGGGGCCCGCGAGTAATTGATTTTCTTGGATATAAGTCCAAGAAAATCATTTATTATTTTCATTACATATCTAGATTTTGGATTTCTCGACCCATTCCCCCATGCGCAGTTAACTATCATTCAATTGTAAGCTATGCAAGGGCAGATTCGGGAGGTCTACAGCTCGGAGAGCCACTAGTTTATTAAATATGTTCTGGGGGGTATAACCGGAGCTTACTCGAACATTCTGAAACAGGCCCTTAGTCTAATACTGAATATGCGATAGATGATTAATGAATGATGATCTGTTTGCGTGTATCGCATCAAGTGGTATCGGATCGAGTGAGGTTGTGTGACACACACGTACACAGGTGCAGTCTGTAGGCCGCAGCATAGCGGAGGTGCAGGTGATGGGCGTGCGCGTGTGTGCGTCGCGGCGCGCGCGGGACTCGTCGCTCTCGCTCTCCGTGCACTCGCTGCTGCTGGTGGACGCGCTGCAGACCTACGGACCTGACTTCGAACTGCTCGTCGCCAGCCACAAGCACGTCGGGTCAGTGCCATGCCATGCCATGCCATGCAACCTATCTCTCTATATCTCTCCCTACACAATATACGATTACATTTATTTTATATAATATTAATTTTATTTTATTTTTTTATGTCTGATAGGTTAGCTTTTGATCACTATCTCACCTGATGGTAAGTGATAATGTATTCGAAGATGTTGTTTAGACTAACCTATAATTACTGGCTCTCAAGGACAGCTGCCGGAATACACCGTTATTTGCTTGGCGACAGATTTTCTACTTGATCTACTAAAAATGTTATCTATATAATATCAATACACCAATTACAATGTGAAGAAAAAATAAATTTATAAAGTTTCCAAGAGTGCCCAAGATATAGGCTATGCCTAGTTTGGGATCCCGCTGCAAACGCTAGACGCCATTGTATTTTATCCACTTTTAATTGTGAGCACTTCATCATTATTTGTAATGGTCATTAATTGTGTTTAGATAATAAATGATTCTTATTTAAAGGAAGTTGATTGTTCCAGTATGGACACGACGTCCGGCAGCATCCTGGGATCGGAGCCGACGTCCCCCACATCCCCCACGTCCCCCGCGTCCCCCAACGCGCCCCCCCACGCGCTCCCCCACGCGCACCCCCTCGCGCTCTCGCAGGCACTCTACTCGCTGCACCAGGCCGCGCCGTATAACAGTCAGTACTATATATACCTACGACGAACCAATTTTTTTTATTGGTCTATTAACAAACTGATACAGTTTATAAATAACTTATTTATCATAGTGTTGTGGTTAAGAGATACATGTAACAATCCAATTAAAGGTAAACACAGCGTGAATAGTATACCTACATAATATGGTTTAGTCTACCACTACGCTTCGAACTTAGTAATTAATTATTACTTCTCTTGACCAATGAACAGATTTACGGCCATTTCAAAAACACATACGAAGTTCCCAAGCATGGGAGTTCATATGAGGATCCTACAAACCAAAGGCCACATGATCCTCATGTTGAGTTTAAAATCGACTCACCTATTTTGGAGAAAATAACCAATCAATTGAAAAAGAAAACATCTAAATCAGCTCCAGGTCCTGATGGTATACCATATGTAGTATATAAAAAGTGTCCATCGGTTCGTAAACATCTCTTGAATATCTTCGTTAAGATCTGGTCAAGCAAGCAAATACCAGTGGCATTCGGAAAAGCTATTTTTGTCCTCATTCCAAAAAAAGATGAAGTAACTTATCTAAAAGATACTAGGCCGATCGCACTAACCAACACAATATCCAAAATATTTTTTTAAATTTTACAAACTAGAATAATTAACAATAGGTATTTCAGGCCAAATCACCAGAAAGAGTTCTTGCCTGGCATTTCTGGATGCTTGGAACATAATACTCTACTAGCGGAAAGTTTAAAGGACGCCAGAACATATGAAAGGCAATTAACAGTGTGCTGGATAGACTTGGAGAACGCGTTTGGTTCTGTGCAGCATGAACTGTTGTTGTTCGCAATGAAATGGTATAACTTTCCACTTGTAGTCAGTGACATCATCGCATCATATTACTCTCAATTAAAATTTGTTATATCATCCAAAAAGGGACATACTAACAGCCTGCAATACAATGTGGGTTTGTTCCAAGGTTGCTGCTTGTCACCAATAGCATTTAATATAGTAATTAATATTTTAATTGACAAGCTAATTAGTCATGAAAAAAAGTGGGGCTATCGGTTTAAGATAAATAACAGATACACAGAATCCATCTTAGATTTTTTTTGCTGACGACCTTGCAATACTGACACGTAACCCAAAACAGTGTCAAGAACTTTTACGAGAAGTGGATGAGTTCTGTGCATGGACTAAAAGGAAAAGGATTGAGAACAAAACCTAGTAAATGCCACTGTCTGTGTCTGGGTAGACGGAACACCAAATTTACCTCTTACGATCCGGGACTCTTGATAGGAGGAGAATGTGTTTGCAATTGCTGAATCAGTGCCATTTAAATTTCTTGGTAGGAAAATAGATTACAAAGGACGAACACCATCTCTAGACGCAGTTGTCGATAGCCTTCTGAAAGATTTTAGTATGGTAGACCAACAACCAATAAGCAACGTTAAAAAAGCTTGGATATACGACAACTACTTAACATCACGTCTGACTTGGCCTTTTCTAGTATTCGACATTACTAAATCCCTTTTAACAAAGCTGGATGTAAACGTAATTAGGACATTGAAGTCATGGTTGGGGCTTGCACTTTCGGCAGACCCATCTACTTTATTTAGGGACCAAAATAATTTTGGGATGAAATTAAAGAAACCATCGGAGCTCTATAAACACCTAAGAGGTACCAAAACGCACGTCTTACTAAAATCTCAAGACGATATAGTCGCATCTCTCCCTAAAGACAAAAGTGCCTCGGATCTTGATTCAAGGCTTCAATTCCATAAACGATTTATGATAGGTGCACAGTCCAGCAAAGCGGGTTTTGGGTCGAGGAAGAAAAGTGAGGATAAAGACGTTGTAAAATCTTTTCTACAACAAGACGAAAATGATAGCTATAAAGTCAATGAGCTTGGAAATGCAAAGTGAGTGGCTAACCATAGGTGAATTTTGTATCCCTCTGGCATTAAAGTGGCGCACCTTAATATACGATTGGTCACCTGCCTTATTAAAATTCTATCTTAACGCCTTTCAGATGACCCTCTCAGACCAAAGTAATTTAGTAAGATGGGGGAAAGCCACCGAAAAGTCTTGCGGTAGGTATTTGTCGGGAGGCCATAGGTACAGCAAGGCACTTATTAGTAGGATGCAAGGTGCTCCTTCACAGGGGTCATTATTCCCGTCGCCACGATAGAGTCCTCGATATCATACGTGAAGCGGCGAGTCTCTCGGTAGCTAGAGCAAAAAAAAGTTTGACCACGAACAAACGACACGTCGCTTTTGTAAAAGAAGGGTCATCTACAAAATCTAAATCCAAGCCTTACTCCATCTTAGGCGCAGCTCCCGATTGGACTCTTTTGATGGACACGTATGAAAAACATTACAAAATCCCTGAGGATGTTGGTGTTTCGTCATCCAGACCAGATATATTTCTATACTCAAAGCATCTAAAACGCATAGTACTTATAGAACTTACTGTGCCGTGGGAAACAAACATACCTAAAGACCACACAATAAAAATTAACAAATATTATGACCTAACAAATGAATTAATCAAAAACGGTTATGTGGTTAATTTATATGCTGTAGAAGTCGGAGCAACGGGTATACCAGCAAAAGCCCTATACAACCTACTAAAAGACCTTGGCCTGTCAAGAACAACCGTAACTTCCATCCTAGAACGTGTATCCAAGGCGGCATTAGTAGGATCTTACCAAATTTGGTTAGGCAGGGGAGGAGGCTCGAGCGGTGAAAGGGAGCATTGATGCATCATAAAGGGGCCCCTTAACCTTACTCACTGGGTTGCAAGTCCCAGGCACCTTGACTGGAGCCTCTTCTTCTGCAACGCTATGGACCCGGCACCCGCACGGTGAATCCATGGAATGCTAAGTAAATTCGTCTCGTCTAAACACAGTTTAAAAATAAAGAAACTTAAAAACTACCGTACGTGGAGGTAAGAGCCTCAGTGGCCCTTTTCTTAAACGAAATAAGGGATCGCTCCAGAATATCTAATTTATGATCCAGTCAGAGTTGATTACTCAGCCGACCCATTCTCCTTAGCGGGCTATATTTACCCAATATGGTTCTGTGACCTTTCGTGTCGATAAAATTATTTATATAGGGCCGAAAAGAGGGCCTTGGGATGAGAACTTTGATTAATGCTAAGATATTAGGAATTTTTATGTGACCATTTAACAATTTGTACAAAAAGGCAAGATCTGCTACACTCCGTCTATTGGCCATGTTTGTTAATTTAAAGTACTTTAATCTTTTTTCATAATCTGTTAGCTCACTTCTCTTGCCTAACCACCTAGTCATAAACTATAAAAATAGCTTTTGGATTCGTTCGATTCTTTGTGTATGACAATCATATTGGGGATTCCAAATACTAGGGCAATACTCTAAGTGGCTACGAACAAAAGACTTAAAGAAAGTGGTTTTCATGGTAGGGCTTCTAAATTTTTTGATTTTTTTAATTTATGATTATAGTGCGGTATGAAAGATATTTTTTTATCAAAAATTGACCCCAGGTCCCTTATTTCAGCTACTTCCTCCAATACTAGTCCATCTAAAGTATACTCACTTTGGATAATATTACGTTTCTTAGAAAATGTTATATGTTTACATTTACTAGTATTTAATGGGAGTTTGTTTGTTTGGCACCAAATATTTAAAGCATTTAAATCACTTTGTAACTTCCTCCAATCATCAACATTATCTATTTTATGATAAATTTTCAAGTCGTCAGCAAATCACTTTGATTGTTGATTTGTTAATAACGTTTAAAAACTCATGCCGCCCGCCTGTCCTAAAATCCCTATAAATATTTATACGCATATTAAAAATGCCGTGGCCCGCCCGTGGAAGAGATAGGGGAGAGTGATATTCTAATGTCACCTCCTATCTTGCCGTGGGTATCGTAAAAGGCGACTAACGGTAAAATACCGAAAGGTGGGACCTTCTGAGAAACTGCTATTATACACTGCGTTCCCCGAGACGCCTGCCAAGCGTGGGGATTATGGCAAACCCCCTTAGTGGAGGAGGCTTTTCTGAAGCTGTGATGGCTCAGTGGCATTGGCTATGGACTGCTGCGCAGCAGGTCCATGGTTCGAATCTCGCCGTGGGCTTGAGCTTCACCGCATGGTGGAAGGGCGTTTTGCCAATGTCCGCCTGGCTAGCTACCACCCTCAAATAGAAAATCTATCGCCAAGCACCTAACGGTGTGTTCCGGCAGCTATCCTTGAGAGCCAGTAAAATTACAGACACATGAGACTTAACAACTATACATCTCAATGTGACGTGCACAGCTCAATATGTCGTTAACGAAGTGCATCTGTTATAGGCAGAGGTTAGTCCACTTAACATCAGGAGGGCCTCGGGCTTGTACCGTCACAATTACATAATAAAAATGGGCAGTGTTCTGCAGTGGAAAATCCAGCTGATACAGTACATTAACAAAAATATTCGTGTCGATCAAAATTCAAATCTTACACCTAACTAGCTTTGCAGGTAGCGTTACTAACCGACTTAGCTTTATTTTTATTGAACGCTCAGTCATTAAATAGTCATTTGTAATTGATCGATTCCTTGTACAGTGTTTTCGTATATCCTTTGGTAAAATAAGCGTTGAAATATGTACGCTAGTTTGGAAAGCCTCGGTGTAGCAAGCAAATTTTATTTTAATTACAATAAAATACATTTTGATAAAAACCGAGATTTCGGCCGAAATATTCCATTCCCAACTTCCAAATTATATTCTGTGGGTAAAAGAAAATGATATCGTTATTAAAAGTTTTCCTTCACATATCAACCCTCTACAGCTGCACCAGATATGGACCGTACCAGTCCCGCTCCAAGTTGGACCTTGGGCACGGGCGCCAACAACCCAACCATCTGGGGCCCAAACCCCTGGAGCGCCAACACGTGGAGCACCAACCCCTGGGACTCCATGACGTGGGAGACAGCGGCTAGTTGCAATTGGGGAGCCGCGGGGTTAGTGGACTCCGAAGCGCTTATTGCAGTGGAGCTCACCTTGGTGAAGGGTGATGGCGACGGTGAAGACTTGAGGATAGCCAATATACTGTTCAACAATTTGGATATTATAGGTGAGTGTCTCATAGCGCTTATATACTATAAGTAACCAGCTTTTAGTAAATTTGCTCGGTTCTTGACATTATAATATAGCGGCTGCGCGAGAGTGTCGCGAGAGCAGAGATGTTCGACTGTCAATCTTAGTTACTTTACTATGTTCCTGGCAGTTCGTCCATGCTACACTGAACGTTTATTTTTCCGAGTAATTCAATACAAATCAGACTGTATTCCTCTCCTGAGGGTGAAGTCGGTCCTGCTTTTTAAATCCCGCTTTGTGTTTTCTGATATTGTGCATTTGCTTGTTCAGTTTTATTTCGTTGTCTTTAAATCGCTGGCATATCAGTTCCAGTTGTGTAGTAGATGGTTTCGCGGAGTTCTATGTTCTAGTAAATAGTGATAGATATGTATATAGATGTGTTGTTGTGCAGCAAACCAGGAGACGATAGTGGAGTTGATCGGGTTCGCGCACCGAGTGTACGCGCCGCGGGTGGGTCAGCCAGACGTACAGCCGCGGGGGGGCCAGCCGGACATGCCGCCGCGAGGGGGCCAGCCGGACGTGCCGCCACCCGCCGCGGATCCACCCTCCTCTCCGCCCCACCCCCCACTCGACACGCAGGTGTGACTCTACCTACCATTTTGGACAACTTTTTTTTTTTGCCATGTTGTATACAGAGCGATTGATTTGATTGCGTACTAGATTAACGTCACCAGCAGGTATAGAGCACACTTTTACTGGTGTGAGGAATAATCGAATTAGATGCGCTCACCGCGGAACCATGCTGCGAAATATAGCATATAAAAGGCAACTAAACTAGGATATTAAATAAATACATTTGCTGTTGATGACGGTGCTCGAAGCCAATACTCAAAATCATGATTAAATGTACACGGGTAATCTTATTTGTATAGATAAACGTAGAGTCCAAAAGACGCGACCAGTATTATAGTTTTTTGTATATGTGTATAGAGATGTGTCCGCACGGAGGTAACGTTCGACTTCCACCGGCTGGGCGTGCTGGTGGTCCGGGCGGCACTGCCCGCGGGTGGGGGTGGGGAGGGGGGCGCTACGCCGCGCAAGATTGCCACTGCCACGCTCTGCGACGCGAGGATACAAGCCACTATAGGTCAGTATAACACAGTTTGTCCTTCAACCCTCCTATAAGGTCTAACTGCCTTACAGAAACGTCCATCGAGGTTTAACTGGCATTAAATCTTTCCTTTATATAGCAGTATTTAACGTTTATAATGATAAAACGGACCAGGACGATCCCTCTGCAGAAATATTTAAATAAATAAAGAGCTCTGCTACGACGCAATAAAGAGCAATTCAGATCGCATACCGCTGAGTACCTTACATTTTATATTCACCTACAAGGCTCCTCCTCTTTCTATCGTGTAGCTCATATCTTTTCTACCGTAGGACGTGGGTTAGGGTTGTGGTTGTGATCTTGTGCTCACTTGCTATATACAGCTATGTACATACATATAGTACCTATAACTATTTAAAGCAATTAAATACATTTGAAATATAAAGTACCAAGTATTAGCATAAAACTATTTTACTATGTGCCTACGTACTCGTATATGTAAAAGGCATATATGTAATGTTTGTTCGAGGCTAGGCTAGCATTTGAACACTATATCGTCATCTGATGGTAAGTGACGTGGTCGAAGGTGTTGTTCAGGCTAACTTAGAATTACTCTCAAGGACAGCTACCGGAGTCCGGAACACTAGTAATAAAAGTTAAGATTAGAAATCTATAGTCGGCATCGGCATTGACTCTCGCTTCAGCTCGTTAGTTGTGCGTAGTGGTTGTTGTACCGTGTGTGGTGATTGATTGATTGATGGTTGCAGACGGCGGACAGCTGAGCGGCGGCGGGTCGCTGGGCGGCGTGCACGTGGTGTCGCTGTGCGAGCGCGGCGTGCACTCGCGCGTGCTGAGCGCCGGCCGGGCCGCGCCCCCCGCCGCGCAGGGCCCCCCCGCCGCCCGCCCACACGCCGCCCCGCACCCCGCGCCGCCCGCACACGACGACAAGGCGTTGCTCTTCAACATCGAGCGGACGGTGCTCGCCACCGATGACGTAACCCCGCCCGGTTAGTTGCTTAACATATACACACTAACTCGCTGGTCTTATGTCTTTATGTTTTAGATTGTTGTTACTAGAAGAAAAAGACATCGATGGTAAACTTACCCCTTTTTCTGCGCTAACAATGAAGAAAGAAATACGTACATGTGTAAGGAATTATGAAATAATAATATTAGGTCCTTACATATGAAATTGGCGTTTTGTATGGGAGGAACAAAAAGTCGAATATTTTTTAATATAATATATTTAATTAATCAAAGTATGAACCATTATTTTCTATGCACTTTTGCCATCTCATAGGTAGTTCATTGATCCCTTTACTAAAAAAACCAGTCGGACGGGAATCAATAAAATCTTTGAAGGCGATTTGGACTGCCCCATCGGAGTTGAATTTTTTCCCTTGCAAGAAGTTATCCAAATTTCGAAAAAAATGGTAATCTGTTGGAGCAAGGTCCGGGGAGTACGGAGGATGTCTTAGACTTTCCAATTGAAGCTCTTCTAATTTAGTAGCCGTCTGTAGCGCAGTGTGTGGTCTAGCGTTGTCGTGAAGCAGCAGTGGCGTGGAGCGATTGACCAGCCTAGGTTGTTTAGCCGCTAGCTTTTCCATCATGGTTTGCAATTCCTGACAATAG
The DNA here is from genome assembly GCA_963890685.1 of Plagodis pulveraria. Lineage (NCBI taxonomy): Eukaryota > Metazoa > Arthropoda > Insecta > Lepidoptera > Geometridae > Plagodis > Plagodis pulveraria. The sequence continues at coordinate 1,204,855 of OY982957.1, read as the reverse complement.
ACATCAGCCGTAATAGTCTGGCCAGATTTGAAAAAACTGTAATGAACAATACCGGCACAAGTCCACCAAACGCTTACAAGTAACTTTTTTGGGGTTAATTTTCGCTTGGGGCAGGATTTGGCTGGCTGGCCAGGATCTAACCATTGCGCTGAGCGCTTCCGATTATCGTAAAGAACCCATTTTTCATCACAGGTAATGATTCGGTTTAAAATACCTTCATTATTGTGCCGGTTTAGTAATGTAACGCAGCAGTCGACGCGCGTTTGCCGGTTTGTTTCAGTCAATTCGTGAGGTACCCACCTTTCAAGCTTTTTAATCTTCCCAATTTGCTTCAAGTGAATTAAAACAGTTTTATCACTAACATTGCAGCCTGCAGCTAACTCGGACGTGGTTTGCGGTGGATCCGCTTCCTCAATAGCCTTCAACTCTTCATTATCAACTTGAGTCTCAGGCCGTCCACGGGGCTTGTTCTGCAGGTCGAAATTTCCAGAACGAAAACGTTGGAACCAAAAACGAACTGTGTTTTCTTTTGCAACACGACCGCCATACACATCATTCACCCTTCGAGTTGTTTCCGCAGCACTAGTGCCACGGCGGAACTCGTACTCGTAAATAATGCGATATTTAAGGTTTTCCATTTTGTAAAATGAGTGACGCAAACAGAAAAAAACAGAAGAAAAAAAACAAATGAATGACGATCATCGAAGCACAAATACATGAGTCTATAGCTGTACAAATTTGAATTTGGAATTCCTTACCAAAGAGGAGAAATTCGTGATTAAAGTGGCCAGTACGAAAAACGCCAATTTCATATGTAAGGACCTAATATATATGAAATGAAATAAAGCAAAACAAAGAATAAAAATGAAGCAGTAAAGTCAAAATAAAAATTAAGCCAAAATAAAAATTAAGTCAAAATAAAGTTGTACATGAAACTTATGTAGTTTGGTTGTCAGTAAACATTATTATTTCAATTTCCAGTGGTATCCGTCAAAGTAGGGATGAACGTGGCCCGCGTGTGGTACACACACTCCCCGGCGTTGTTGCTGGAACTGCACTCGTGTCTTGCAGAGTTCAAGCAGTACCTGGCTGACCTGGCGCGTTCAATCCGTGCCGCCGCTGCAGACATGGCCATCGGCCTCGTTAACCCCAGGTAGAACTCTATTAACATATTAGTTGACTTGCTTGTGGTACTCGCACCCACTGAAATTGGCTCTACGAACACTGCCTTAAGCAATATAGGCCATTTTATAGTCTCTGATAGCCAACCTTATTATAAGTTTCTCTGCCCTACCGCTCTGCTATCAACGAAGTATACTTTTACTGTCATATAATTTCTTTGTGTTTAAACATAATGTGCAATAAATGCATTTTTATTTTCATTTTATTAAATTACCTGTAGCTCATAAATAAAACTGTTCTTTCAAGACTTTTTCACGGACTGTTAGTTTTAATACAGATTGACGCTAAAGAGTATTTTATTACTTTTCCTTGGAAAATCAAAATCAAAATCTCAACTTCAGAGTTATACAAATCATATAATATCCTTCTTAGATTTACAGGTATAAACATAGTTCTATATTACCAAAGGCAATATAACGCGGAGAATTTTTCAAATAACCCTTTTTGAAAAATTATCCGCTTGCTTATGTTATATAATTGCTTAAGTTAATTATATTTCATTACAAATTTCTTGAAAACAGTCCGATAACACTACGTTAATTTTTCCAATATCAGCTCTAACAACACTATTTAGGCTTACAATGTCGTAGCTTCGATTTGAATGATTAACTTTCTACACGCATACCGTAAAGTATATAACCGTGTTTGTATTGCAGAGAGTCGTTGTACATAAACCCCAAGTTGTGCCAGTCTTCGGAGGGCGTATCCCCGCGACGACGCACAATGAGCGTGGGAGTATCACTCGACGAGCCCGCAGACCTCGACTCAGAGAATATCGTGCTCAGGTACCTACGCTCAACTACCATGAGGCTAACAATTAACATCATCATCAGTCTACGAACGGTCAAAGTCAAAGTCAAAGTCAAAATCATTTATTCAATTTAGGCGTCTACGACGCTCTTATGAAGGTCAATTACAAATTTTAGTATTGAAATATTCTACATTGTACTGCCACGTTCAGCAAATAAATTGTATAGAGCCACTGCGAGAAGAACGGGCAAGAAACTCGGGGCCATTCTTTTAATCATCTTTTAACAATGTGTTACATACATACTATATAATAGAGTTATTACAATATTTGTTTAAATTATGTAGGTGACAGGCAATAGCTTGGCGGAGGCGGAATTGTCCAGGCATTTTTGTCGTTTATGTAATCAGAAACTGTGTAGTAGGATTTTTTAATCAATATGTTTTTCACATGCAACTTGAATTTCCCTTCTGTGAGCGTTGTAATATGTTTGGGAACTTTATTATAAAACCGCACATAATTACCTAAGAAGGACCTTTTATTTGTCTTTGCTAATCTAAAACCTGGCACCGCTATTTTATCTTTATTCCTAGTATTGTAATCGTGATTGTCACTGTTTAATTTAAATTTACTCAAATTTTTACGAACATACATAATATTTTCAAAAATATACAGACTTAGTAAAGTTAAAATATCAATTTCTTTAAAAAGATCCCTCACAGATTCCCTAGGACCCATTTTATATATGGCTCGAATTGCACGCTTTTGTATGATAAAGATTGTCTCTATCTCAGCAGCAGTTCCCCACAGCAATACGCCATACGACATAATACTGTGGAAATACGCGAAATGAACTAGCCGAGCAGTAGCTACGTCTGTTAACTGTCTTATCCTAAGAACTGCATATGCAGCAGAACTAAGTCTTCCGGAGAGATCATGTATATGTGGATCCCATTGTAAAGTGGAATCCATTTAGATTCCCAGGAAGACTGTCGCTTTGTCAATAGGAAGTTTATCTGGGCCAAGCTTTATGTTTGGTTCAACATAAGGAACATTTGGTAAAGAAAACTTTAAACATTTCGTCTTTTTTGAATTTAGGAGAAGATTATTAGCGGCGAACCATTTACAAATCTTAGATAATACATTATTTACATGCGTCAGTTCACTGTCTTTCCTATCTACTTTAAAAATCAGAGAGGTATCATCTGCGAATAAAACAATATCGCAGAAATCTTTGACCATGCAAGGCAGATCATTAATATATGTTAGAAACAGAAAAGGTCCCAAAATTGATCCCTGTGGTACTCCCATTTTTACCAATGACCCGGAAGAAGTATTGCCACTTATTCCAACCCTCTGTAGCCTGTGTTATGTAATGTTCGATTAGTCTAGACGTGAGCATGTCAGAAAAAAAAGAACAATATTGTTTATCCTGGTCACTGCACCAAGTGAATATCGTTATAGTAAAGAAGTAACGTTTGTTGCAGCGTGTCAATCGAACTGGAGTCTCCTGTGGTAGTGATCCCTCGCGGCGCAGAGAGCACAGAAGTGGTTGTGGCACACTTGGGACGCATGTCTCTGAGCAATCGGCCAGGTCCGCCACGCCGCACTCTATACAACGTGCGCGTGCGGGACATCTCGCTTTCATCTGTATGTATTACGTCACTAGAGCACATGAAGCTCAGCACGTAACTGTATTTTTTGCTATATTTAACATTTAAACCATTCTACAACAATCATATAAAAAATATACCTCAATCAAATAAGATCATGAACCAACCCTTATGTATAGGAAGTACAAATGAGTAGCAACTAATGACAAATATAGTGATAGCGTAAATGTTGTGTATGTTGCAGCTGGACGTAGCGGATACATTGCCGCAGCACGCGCTGTCGGCGGACAGCATGCAGCAAGTGTACGACGTGTCGCGCGGCACGCCCGTGCTGCACAACACTGCGCTCAAACTGTGCGTCAACCTCGGCGACGTGCACCAGGCCCCCGACCTGCCCTGCCAGGTACCACACACACACACACACACACGTACACTACAAACCTTCTCATCCCGAAACATTGTAGATGACCTTCATTGATATTCAACCCGTTCTTTCAAAGTGAATGAGTTGATTATATACAGGGCTTACATTGTGTTAAAGCAAGTTTTTCCTAGTAAAATCCAGGTTTAATTTGCGATATCTACGTCTAGTACGCTATTAATTCAAATAAAATTAAAGGCCGTTGTTAATTGTTGTTTTTCTGATTGTACGTCGTTGTACTTGAGTTGATATTTTTTTCAGAATAACAACTTAATTTATGATTTAAAAATTTTTAATATGAGCCGGAGAAAGTAAAGCCATGGATCTTGCAAAGTGTGAAGATTTGAGATGAGATGATGAGAACTTTATGTTTAATTGTCCTGGTGTTCTTTTGTCCCAAGTGCGTGGTGTCCGGCGGCGTGGTGGGCCCTCTGCAGGTGTCTGCCCGACGAGCGCAGTACGAGCAGCTTCTCGCCACGGTACAGTTCGTCACGCACGTGGGCGGGGACACTGCCGCTGCTGCCGGGCCGGAGACGCAGCATGCTGCATCAGGGGTAACCTACATTATACTTACCATCCAACGTTGCTTTTAAATTCCTTTCTCAATTATTCAGTGTAATTTATGTAATACTGTTCACATTATATGTCCTTGTCCTGTGTATTGTTAGCGATTTTTTAATACGTTCTTGTGATTTCCTTTGTGTTGTAAGAGAAGATAATCCTGACCCCACAAGTGATATAAAGGTAGGAGTAGGAGATAGGGCGGTATTAGGTATATAGTGCTTCACTCGAAGAACCAATCATGTAAAGACTTCTCTTTCACACGATCTGTATCTATAGATATATATAGATGGATAAATTGGTGCTATATTTAGAAGTTTTCAATTTCTTTGCTTACATTGTCCATACGTAAACCACAACTCAATCATAATGATAGATATCATGTCAAATGGTAATATGAATTATTTCAAGTATCACTATGACTATCACCTTACCGCCCGCATTATTTCAAAGTTAAAAACTAGGCGTTAATGATTCGTAATGCAGGCCAGTACAGTTAGGTAGTGACGTTCCTGGACTGGAGCATACAACACAAGTATTACCTCACTGCACTGCGCTGGGAGTTCGGCCCTGAGGATGAACCTAAAATGCTCGAAACCCACAAGACGTATTCGAACCCTAGATGAGTATTTAAATCAGCATTACGTTGCATTGCAGCCCCCTCCCCCGCCGCTGGAGCCGGCCGTGCCCACACTGCGGCTGGACCCCGTGGTGCGTGCCGCCGTGCTCTCCGTGCCGCCCCATGCCTCCGCCGCCCCCCCGCCAGCGCCCACCTCCGTGCCGCTACAAGGTCAGTGTTCACTCCTTACATTATGATGTATGTATTATTGATATCACGATTTGACTTCACAATTATTTAAGATTTTCAAGAATCACTTAAATCTTTATAGAATGATTTAATTACTACTTGCCGCACTCACAGATGGCAATTTCTCTAATTAGCATTAGACACAGTAAAAAAAAATCCAATTAAAGTTAAAGGTTAATAATTAATCTAGTCAGAGTGGGACAGGCAGATTTGATGACAGGATAACTAATACGTTTAACAGTAAATTTCGAGCTGCCGATGTTCAGCGTGGAACTCCGCGCGGACCTGGGCGAGGGCGAGCGGAGTCTGGTCGAGTTGTCGTTCAGAGAGTTTGCGCTCAGCTACAGGAGGAAGAACCAATACGAGACTACGCTGCAGGTCAGATCTGTTACAGTACACAGTCCTTTCAATTACTGCTCCGAATACATACTCTGTTGTCGTAACTATCTCCTCATATGTATTGGCTCTACTTATCCAAGCAGATTGTCAATGATTATCGTGAAAAAAAAAAACGAACAGGTGTCTATTTTACAGACCTGTGTCTGTAAAATAGACACCTGTTCGTTGTTTTACCTGATAAAGGTATGGGAAAACATGGTGGGTGAACGGCACTACTTCAGCCCGCCACAATTTCCGTAAGGTAAACATTAAAGCGTAGACTGACTTGAAATGTGTCGTGTTACAGCAGTCAGTACAGCGACTCCACTCGACAGTGGAGCAGTGGTACTGCACCACTGTCGAGTTTTCGCCAATACGCGGTGTACATGTAATCGAAGCTCATTTTTCTTAGGACTTAGTTTTCTACCTATTCATGTAAAAATCCAATGGGAAAAAGGAGATGAGTCTCTAATTTAGAAAGCTTTTAGAGACCAACAGCGCTCATAATATCTGAAAAATAAGATAATTCAAATACAAAATGCTGACATTAAATTATATAAATCTTCTAAATTAGACATTTTTCACTTTTTCTTTTATGCTAACTTTTTAATTATGCTACTGGCGTTCGCCGTGTTTTTGTATATCATCGTAATGTACTAATATCGCTGCGAATGATACATTAGAAGCAAATGTATGAATCAGTCACCATCTTTTTTCAAAGAAGCCTATCAATGTTTAGTCGATATTTTAATAGTTATGTCTTGTCATTGCTCGCTAGTTTGACCTCCATATTGATTTGAAAAACTTATACTGTGCTGTGTAGGTGTCGTTGCACTCGATAACGATGGAAGACCTGACGAAGGAGCCGGACTCGAAGCACCGGCTGATGATGGTGTCGCACACGCCGCAGATGCCGCCCAAGGCAGTGTTCGTCTCCAAGTCCTGCCCCGACTTCCTCACGCCCTCCAGCTCCGGCTCTGGCCCGACGCCTGAAAACGGTACTTTGCGCCAAAGCAGAGCTACCTCGCGCTCCCTACCCAGCCAGCTTAATGTCCTAGCAGAGGTATGGTGCTTCATTATTACACAAATTGTAATACAACGACGATGAGTCATAATTTACAAGATTTCATTTTTAAAAGTCTGAAAACATAACGTCATTTTGCGACGTTTATAAAATTGCATAATTTTTAAAGTAGCACATTTCACGAGCTCAACACTATTTGGATATTGTTAACATAACATCAAAAAATTTTCGTCGTCGATATAAAAAAAAGGTTTTATTATCTGCTTCGGCTTAGAGTAACTTCCGTCCAAATGACAAAATGTGAAGAAACCGTGTTTTAGTTGAGAAAAAAGGTAAGTAAAACTCTTAAGTGAAGCTTATGTACGTGTAGCTGTAAAATTTTTGATTTGTGTCCTTTTGGTTGCAGAGCAAAGAACGGTTGAACAAGCGTCAAGACAGCAAGTGTGGTCCGACGCCGCCCTGCTCTCCGGAGTGTGGCGCTTCGACTGGGGCGGGGGCAGAGGAGGGGACTGAGGAGGAAGGAGAGGGCGAGGAGCGGCTCTCCGGAGATGACAACTTGGTGTGGGTGTGGGTGCACACGAGGGATCCGCAGCATCCACATTTCCACGACAAATTTAATAAGGTCTGATTCTTGCGTCTCGTTGTAAATTTTTAATAAATTTAACTCAGAAACCGCGAATGAGCCAGACGTGCTTTAAATGTAACGAGATGTGACGATGCAGGTGTGCAAGCTGACCAAAGTGGAGTTCAATAGCCTGAACTTGGTGGTGAGCATCGACAGCTGGGTGGCAGTGCTGGACTTCTTCGGCGTGGCTGGAGACGACGAGCCAGACTCTGCGCCGCCAGCCGATCAGCAGCAGACCGGTGAGTAACACATTTGGAGGGCGATTATGTACTTTGGCGTTGGTTGATTGTAATTAATGAAATTTCAAAAATAGTTACACTGACCTCTCGTACGCTAGACTGGCCCTTGTAAAATTGTTATTAGTCCTGAAGGATCGTTTAAGACCATTTTTAATTTGTATACTGGTGGGGTCACTTTAATATTAACTTTAGTGCTCGGACAAAATCATTTTCCCGTTATTATTATGTAGTCCGAAAGAGCTTCAGTCACGTCCAATTCACCAGTATGGACGTCAATTATTCCATTGCAGATGGGTTCTGTTGGGGACTAGTGTTGTGATGATGATGATTCCAATCAGAAAATTTGTACCAACAAAATTATCATATATGGTCTTCTTCTGCATACTGGTCTTCTTAGCATAATCCCAAATCTAATAATATCTGTAATAGTAATAAAGCATTTTTTTTAAATTTATTTCCGTGTACTGGTTTAATTTAGATGTAGATAATGAACTCGCAAACCTGTGGTTCATGATTGAGAGTACCTTTGCAAGTTTCCCTTTCAGGAACATTGTTGACCTGTTGAAGTATAAAGTAGTATCGTGTGTGGTGTGGTGTGTTGACAGAGAGTGCAGGTGGCGTCGTTGGTTGCGGCGGCGTGACGCAGACGGAGATGTCGATAGCGTGCCTGTGCGTGGTGGTGGTGGCGGGCGGCGGCGAGGCGTGCCGCGCGCTGGTGCGGCGCGTGCGCGTGTGCGCCGGGGGGGCGGGCGGGGCGCGGCACGTGCGGGGCCGGCTCGGCGCGCTGCTGCTGGCGGACCTGACGCCGCACGCGCCGCTCTGGCGGGACCGGCTGCGCACGCATCCGCACCAGGCGCTCACCTTCCACTACCACAGGTATCATACCTTTCTAGTTTACGACAACTCTCTACTTTGAACACTATGTTGTATGCTCGCCCAGATTACCCGACTCTAGTATTTATTATATTTTACTTATAAAATGTATGTTGTATATAATATTAATATTTAGTATAATATTTTTTCTCCTCTTGTTATCTAGAATCGATATCCTTAGTTTAAGCAGTAGACTTTTTGAGGTTTTTTTTAAATTCCTTTCCTGGTGACCCCCACTGTTCCCTCTTCAAGGAACGAGAAGTGTTACGTTTTGGGGCGCAGTTTGTTTTTAGCAATTGAATCATCCAGGCGTTCGGGTGCTTCTTCAGCGTCTACTGGCGTGTACTATTTTTTATTCTAATACATCAAAAATCCTCGAAGTATAGTTCAAGAAGGTTATGAGATGTTGAAACGAGTTAATTTTATAGAATAAGCTTCGGTGATAAAATACTTCTAATATCCAAGAAGGCATAGGAACGGTATTTCTTGTCTTATAGATCGCTTCTGATGGTGTTGTAGACTTATTGAACCTACTCTGTGGTGCCGTTTATATAAATAGAGTTTTTTTTTTGTATATTTGCAGACTTAGTGCAGCGGATGCCGAGGCGGCGGGGTACGAGACCAGCTTGAAGCTGGAGATGGGCCCCGTGAGCTATGTGCACACGCGCCGCTTCGTCAACGAGCTGCAAGCGTTCGCGAGAGACTTCAGTCTGCTGCGGCGTGTCATCGCGCAGGCCAGGCTCAAGGTAAATGCTGAACGTGCACAACGTGTGGAACCACTTGCTATCCTATCGACTGCGCCAATATAGTATAATTGGCGCAGTCTGTAGGATAGCACGTAATTCTTTAGCACTTTGAATTGAATTGGTTCCTACACTGTGACGTTATGATTTGAGATGGAGAAGCATCACACATAATAGTATAAAGACGAATATCTAGGTTCGATACGAGAATTTACTTGCGTTAAGAGTTGGCCGTTTATTTCTTGAAAATAAATAAGACATGTACGAAGTATGTTATATACGAGGGCTGCACTAAAAGTACCGGGAATGGAACATTTCATGACAGGAACAGTCATATTCAAATCTTTTTAATTGAAGACTCCTTGGTTTTAAAAATCGAATATCATTTATTTATTTAAAAAAAGATTCTCGGTCTTGTCACAAGGTTTTGTCAAACTTGTTTAGTCGTTGAGAAAATGGTAATGACTCGAGAAAATTCAAAAGCAATGAATTATTATGACTTTCGAAGTGGTTTAATTTAACACAAAAACAGTGTGTTGACCGGATGATTTCTGCATTTGGTGATGAAGCCCCATCCAAAACCGCTGAATTGCTGAATTTCAACGTGGACGTGTCAAGCTCAGTGATGATCCCCGTCAAGGTCGTCCAAAAACTGCAGTTACCCAAGAAAACGTTGATGCTGTGCGTAAGCTGATTGAGGAAGATCGACATGTGACATATCGCGAAATTCAGGCAACTTTAGACATTGGCATGAGTCAAATATGAATAATCTTGCATGAACAATTAGGTGTAAAAAAGTTTGTTTTCCCGATGGATACCGCATTCGCTCTGTGAAGAGCAAAGAGCGGCTCGCGTTACTTGATGCGTCAGAACTCTCGAAAGATTCCACGCAGGATCCTCAAATGCTGTATACAACATCGTATCAGGTGACGAATCCTGGATATACGTGTACGAACCCGAAACAAAAAACCAGTCACGAGTTTGATTTGGAGTGTTCGAAAATGAGTTAAAGCCAACAAAAATTGTTCGTTCACGGAGTGTTGCAAAAAAAATGGTGGCCACGTTTTTCTCCAAAACCGGCCATGTTGCGACTATTCCTCTTGAAGGACAAAGAACGGTTAATGCAGAATGGTATGCTAGCATTTACTTGCCACAGGTCGTTTCTGAACTCCGTAAAGAGAACTGCAACCTCCGCATCATCCTCCATCACGACAATGCGAGTTCTCACACCGCGCACAGAACAAAAGAGATTTTAGAGCAAAAAAACATAGAATTATTAGACCATCCGCCGTACAGCCCCGACCTAAGCCCTAATGATTTCTATACTTTCCCTAAAATAAAGAATAAATTGCGTGGTCAGAGATTTTCATCACCTGAAGAAGCCTACAAAACGGCCATTTTGGATACCCTAACTTCCAAAAGGAATGGTTGCTTCAATGATTGGTTCCATCGTATGGAAAAATGTGTCAAATTTCGCGTAGAATACTTCGAAAAGCAATAAATACATTTTTAAATAGTAATGTTGTGTCACTTCCTTGATTCCCGAAATTTTCAGTGCCGCCCTATCTACATAGGAAAAAGTTTTGCAACTCTAAAATCTGGGAAACTGCAGTCGGAGGGACCTGTTCCGATCGTGGTGACGCACGACACGAGTTGCGTTTATTGGTTGATGATGTATCAGGTATCGGCCGGCAGCGGAGTGCAGTTGGGCGGGCGCGCGACGCGCATGGCGCTGCACGTGTCGTGCGAGGCGACGCGCATCGTGCTGCCCGTGTCGGGGCGCGCGCGTGCAGCGCTCGTCGCGCACCTCGACGCGCTACAACTCACCAACTGCTTCAAGCGCGCCGGCGACCCCGGCACCGTCAGCACGCTCACTGATCCCGACTGCCGTGAGTATATCTCTCCGTTGCTTTTACACTTTGTATATGTGCTTGAATACCAAGTAAGTGTAATTGAAGCTGCCTATTTTGAAGGGTGATGTCTTGTGAATAGTACAGGAAGAGTTCTTACTCTTCCTGGGACCCCGCATCAGCTATCAAGTGCCACCTTAACTAACGAGTCCTAGTGTAAAGTCGTCGTATCGCAGCTCTATTGTTTTAGCTTAAAAATCGTTTCCGATTTATTTCTATAATATCTTTGGTATTGTGAAATGGTGGATGATTAACTGTCAAGTGTTGATTCTAAATAAGTAGTACAATAGCAAGAAATGATGCTTATTGTGCTATCGAATCAACTTACTATAAAGATTTAGTGATGTACCTACCGCCTTACTAAGCGAAGCGAGCTCTATCACTCTCCCACAACATTTTGTGGCGCTTTTTGTCAAAAACCTATAACGCCTATAGATTTGTGCTTTAACATAGTTTTTTAACTTTATATCTAGATCTGTCAAAAACATAATTTTATAAAGATTTAAAAAAATTTTATTCAGTGGATAGAATGTTATTGTACTACTAACGTAATTTGTTAGAAAACCAAAGAGTTAACATCGCTGCAACAGAACTGAACTCAATACTCAAATACATTGTAGTTAATCTACTTAATGTTAGAGGACACCACTAGAATCAGGTTGTAAAATAAACGCGAGCCCTCGCGTTTATTACACATACAAAGATACGTACAAAGCTAAGCTTTTTTCATGTAATATGTCTGAAATAACTAAAATTTTTTTTATAAATTTTGCATTTGAAAGAAAGTGGAATATGGAGATTTTTTGTACAATTAAGAACTTTTACACCACCCATGTTCATGCAATAAATACGTTTGAATGTGAATTCAACTTGTTCTGTTATTCACGTTAGCAATTTCAGTTATTGTCTCGGCCGTTTCTGTTTGTACAGTATAATATGTTTGTTTGAGGTATATGTGTGTGTGTGTGCAGAGGAGCGTGAGTGGTTGGACGTGCGGGCGGTGGCGGTGCGGGCGCTGACGCTGGCGGCGGCGGCGCGGCGGCGGCGGCGCGGCGGCGCGCTGCGGGTGGGAGCGCCGCTGCTCACTGCGCCCGCGCATCTCGCGCTCACCATAGAACACAACCTCAGCGCCACGCACAACGGTATTACATATACGCCTTACTGTGTCTACTACACCACACATCTGCACCTCACAACACTCTTGGTCACCTCCAGACGAACACAAAATATGGAGCAAACGTTAACTATCTTCGCAACCTCGACACACCGTGTCAATACTCGTACTATCGAACTCCTTAGTGTGACCTCTTGTGACGGAGACGTTTTATTGGATACCATCATTTCAACAGTTATCAATCTGCTCAGTATAAAAACTCTGGTATATCTAAGCACAACATCCTATTCTAAATGTAACTGTTCTATATGCTGTTTTACAGACGCGAAAGCTGCTTTGTCGAGATTCTAAGCTATTGCTACTACAGACATTTCGAGTTCCTCTATTACCCGATTGTCATCCGTATATCGACTTTATCACATTATACGCAATTAGAATCGGCACATCTACGCAGTTTGATTCCATAAAAGAACTGGAATGTAAAGTTGGACTTCAGTAGACTCACATTTGAGTGATATAAATCCCCCAAAATGACCTGAACTTGAATCGCAATCTGCATAGATACACAAGAAGAATGCGAGGTGTTTTGGATCTTGTCGTGAGGTGTATATGAGTGTTATATATAGGTAATGGATGTTTACTCGGTACAGTGCCCGACATGACCGTGCAAGGCACGCTGACGACGCTGGAGTGCGCACTAGACCCGGCGCAGTACCGGCTGGTGCGCGGCGTCCTCGCTCACAACCTGGCCGCCGCCGGGGGGGAGGACTACCCGCCGCAGCCCCATCCCCATCCCCACCATGCACAACAGGCGAGTCTCACTACACTACACTACACACGCTCACCACTCTACCGTTCTTTCTTTTCTACATACTTATATGCTATGTGCTAGACACTGGAATTGCAAGCATCTTTAATATGTCAACGCTTTAACTGATTTGTAGGAAGAAATATTATTTTTATACGGTAAATAACACTGTTTATATACAGGGTTATTGGTAAAATGCTAACATCCTCTTAAGGTTGACTTCTGAAAGTCCTGAGAAACATTTTGAGATGAACTTCTTTTTATTTTTTTTAATGTTTTTTTTTTAATATTTTTTTGTGTTTTAATGTCTACTCCGAGCTAAGAGCGGCCGCAGCGGCAACACTGGACCGCGCCATGGTCCCTTTGAATAGAGTTTTGAATATTTACATCGAGCAAAGTAAAAAAATAAGAAACAATACATTACAGGCACAAGAGACTTTTGACATCAAGTGGTCCTTGTGCTTATCCAGTAATAGACAAATAACAACTAGCTCATATAAGCATTACGGTTAATGTTTATTTGAACTAGTTTTTGTAATATTTGTACTAATAAAAAAATATAAATCAAGTTGGAGTTTTAATCTATTACAACTTTTGCAAGCACACAGTAACAATATCAGTAATACAAATTTAAATCTAACAAACTGTTTCACTATTTAATATATAAATTTAAATTTAAGTAGATTTGCAAGCGACAGTTAGTGGTAATTTGTTGCTGCTCTAATGTCGATGTAAGTACAAACCGCCATTTTAGACTGGTTGAAGAAACCGTGGTATATGTCAAGTGTTATCTGTACCCCAGGTGTGGACGACGAGCTCCCTGAAGCTGGAGCTGCAGGACGTGACGGTGCGGCTGGAGCCGCAGCTCGGCGTCAGCTCGCTGGCCTGCATCAACTTCATCAAGTCGCGGCTCGTCGTCGAGACGTACTCCGACCTGGGCAGGGACATCGATCTCGTCTCGCAGGTTACATTCTTCTACATGAACTTCACGAGTTTTTTCTTGTTGTCCTTATGTCCTCTAGTTAATTAAATATTATGAGAAAGTGTGTGACGGCAGACCTCGATAGCAAATAACACTACCTAAAACTGATAAAGAAACAACCTTCACCTTCGCTAGATTACCCGTAAATCTAGGTCAGAGTCAGAAGCACGCTAAAGGGCACGTGCAGATATAAACTTAATGCTTTTTACTAATGGAAGGTCGTCCGCTGTGACAGGCGGAATTCAAATTAAACAGCGACAATCACGATTACAATACTAAGAATAAAGATAAAATAGCGGTGCCAGGTTTAAGATTAGCAAAGACAAATAAAAGGTCCTTCTTAGATAATTGTATACGGTTTTATAATAAAGTTCCCAAACATATTACAACGCTCACAGAAGGGAAATTGAAGTTACACGTGAAAAACATATTGATTAAAAAATCCTACTACACAGTTTGTGATTACTTAAACGACAAAATGCCTGGACAATTTCGCCTCTGCCAAGCTATTGCCCTATATAACCTACATAATTTAATTTCCAATATATTACCTACATAATTTAAACAAATATTGTTATAACTTTTTATATAGTAAGCATGTAACACATTGTTAAAAGACGTTTAAAAGGATGACCCCAAGTTTCTTGCCCGTTCATCTCGCAGTGTCTCTATACAATTTATTTGCTGAACGTGGAGTACAATGTAGAATATTTCAATATTAAAATTTGTAATTGACCTTCATAAGAGCGTCGTAGACGCCTAAATTGGATAAATGATTTTGACTTTGACTTCAGTCTTGTAACCACTTACGTGATCACGCGCCGCGGAAGGCATATACGCACCAGTTCACTTGACGGGGCGTGTCTTCAGTCGTATTGTGAATATCGTGATAGATTATTTAGAACTATCCGACAAAAACAGGTCTCCACAACCAATTAGGCTGTTTGTTGAATGTAGATTGTTATGAGACGAGTGGACGTGCGTCGCGCTTCGCGTTGTATATGCGAAATCAGCCCCACTCGCGGTGTATAATACGGCTTAAGTGTGTTCAAAATCGTTCCGTAATATACTGAAAGTTACACACTTATTGTGTGTGACGTCATCAAATGGTGCTTACGATGCTCTTGTCTCTTTATGATAGAGCAGGGTAAGCAATGTTAAATTTTGTCGTCACATTGTAAGTACATTAAAAGATCGACAGAGTACATTTTACTAAATACTTAGGAGTCATTGTAGATCAAAATCTATCTTTCAATAAGCATATTTCCTATCTCACAAAACGAGTGCCAAACACTTTATGAAACAAATGCGTACAGCTGCCAATATTGCTGTAAAAAAGCTGGTATATACATCACTATGCCAGTCTCTACTCCAGTATTGTATAGGAGTATGGGGAGGTGCGGCTAAAACCCACATGATTGGATTAGAACCGGCACAAAGAGCCGTACTAAAAGTGATGCTCGGTAGACCACGTTGCTATCCTACAGAAAACATATACCAAGAGGCTTCAGTTCCAACAGTGCGGCAGCTTTTTGTCATAAGATCAGTAGAAAAGAGATTTCTAAAGTCCAAAAACCAATCACAACATAGAATTACACGCAGACGTTACCAAAGACAACATGTACCACATACGAATACCACTTTTTGCCAAACGTCTCCCAAAGTATGTCCATATATATATGTTCAATTCAGTCTGCAGAGGAGTTGACATAAGAAACCTTCACTTTGATGAGGCAAAGATAAAAATTAGAAGATGGTTGCTCTCTCTCTCTCTCCTATGTTAACACAGAGAGACTTGTGAAATGCAGCGAGTTTTAACCCATCAAAAAAATCCCCACCCAACAATAGAAGTCATGACTATTTGCCCCTATGCCAATTTCAACTTACAATCAAAATATTTGCATTTTGGTCCTCCTGTTTAAAGATCCCTGCTCGTTCCCATACTTATTCCCTCACACATACATCGCTTCCCCCTTACACACATACACGTACACATACCCCGACGCAAATGACTCACTCAAATAAACATTATGCAGTCAAGTAATCCTCCACATAACGATATATTCAGCTCATGAAACATCCTTGATTCGTGAACATGTATAACTGTGTGGTAAAAATCTAATTGTAACGTCCCCAAGGGTGCCCAAGATACAGGCGTTGCCAAGCTTGGGACCCACTGCAAACGCTTGACATACCTGATCCACTTTTAACTGTAAGCATTTTATAATTTAGTGTAACTGTCATTGTGTTTTTGATGATAAAAAATATTCTTATTCTAGATTAATCTTTTGTGCTACTCTGTAACTAATGTTTTAGGCTCTACAAAAAATTACATAATCAGTTCAGTGGGAGTGTTACGGTAGCGGTAGACATGTTGGTGTAGTGTAGTGTAGTGTTGTATAACCATCGGTAACGTTTAGGAGATCCTGGTGACGGACACGCGGTACTGCGGCGAGCCGGCCAACCGGCGCGGCAACGTGTTCACCAACATCGTGCAGCCCATGCCGGACCATCGCCACAGCGTGCAGGCGGAGGTACACGCCAGGTCGGACTTTTACTCACTCTATATCATTTACATTTTAAACATTTTCACGAGCCCAGAACAGAGAAAGTCATTATCGATCGTGCACTCAAAGAATCAAGACTTTAATGAAGCTTCGTGTAGAAACGAAACGTGTTGAAAGTTAATAATAATAATAATCATTGAATTCCAAATTGCTTCCATATATAATTAATAAGAGTCATACTAACTAATATAAAGCTTCGGCTCGTACCTGGTGCAAAGGTTGGCCATTGCAGTCCAACGAGGCAATGCAGCCTGCGTTATGGGCACCATTGCGCCAGGTACAGTGAGGAGCGGGTTATTTGATTATCATTTTATTTATTTATATTGTAAATTTTGTATTATGTGTATGTTTTTATATAAAACATATTATCCATTTATGGTTAGGCTACTTGGCGTTTATTAAATCACGTCGGAAAATTAAGCGGAATAATTGTCACATATTTTATAAATACGAGTATAAATTTCTTTTGATGAAAATGTCAGCGTTGATTCCTCTATCTGATAGAATTTGCTTTATCCACCTACTGAGCGACTGTATGGTAGCAGCTTTGTGTGGGCGCGCGTAAGTTACCAAGAGATTTTCTATAGTCTCAGGCCTAATGTTTTTACTAATAGAGATAAAGTCTTAGAGTACTGTTGCTGGGAAAATATTAATATTTTCCCGGGATTACGGTTGATCCCTACCGGGTACAGACATTTTTATTATGTCTGTTATAATGATTCTTATACCGTTATCAGGATATCATATGTTCTTAATCTTGATTAAGGAATGACTTTGGACCCTATGTGATCCAGTACAAAGTGCCGGTAAAATTACGAGCTTCTTAATAATTTTCTCGAGAGATAGTGAGTTGTTAGGAAAACATACCGAAATATGGTTTAAAACTATCTGTGGATCCCACGTGCTGGAACACTTGGGCTTCGATGGTCTCGATTTGTAAGCACTCTTTAGCAAACGCTTTATATTTTCCTCTGAACCGATATTATTTCCTATCAAGGCTGATAAAGCAGAACGGCGAGAGTTTAGACTACCGTAAGCGCAACCATTATTGAATTGAGTTGGAAGGTAAGGATTGATTTGTTTGGTGGTTTGAATCTTGTTAACTTAACAATATTCCCACCAATTATTACTGATATTATTAAGTTCTGCAAGAGTGGAAACCAAGGTTGGGATGGCCAGTAGGGAAACACCACAAAATACCGGTTGCTTTATCGTCGCTTATTTTCCTGAGGAGTTTTAATATAACGAAAAACAGGGGAAGTGCGTAAAAGTAATCATGCTACCAATTTAATGTAAATGCGTCAACCGATACAGCGTCTGGGTCTAGTTTCCATGAAACGAATTTTGCATTACAAAATTACAAATTTACGAGAGAAAATATCATAGTCATGTGCGGGATTCGAACCCGCGTCCATCCACCCCTTTAGCTGGGGTATGCTCTAACCAATTGAGTTTACGTGACACAATGACTCATAACTCTAATTTTTGCTCTTGTTATTCAATTATCGTATCGGGATGGAGCGTTATTGCAAACATATTAAAATTATAAAGTAATACGTGCCATATATTTTATATGAATAAATAACGATATGGCATCTTTATCTTCGTACTATTATCCCACGACTTCCACGTATTTGAGGTCGGTAGCATTTCTCACCCCACTCATCACTGACGCCCGGCAACTCTGGAAATCATTCTTCTTTTGCTCAAAGACTCGTATTGTAACTTAGGAATCATTTACCGAATATCAACAAAATCACCAAAATATTAAAATACAAACCACAGACTATTTCAAACTACCTTGTCATAATTGTGGCGATGTTGCATTTGATCCCGTTAATTTGTACACTTTCAGGAACCGTCGTGACTCGTCAGCGTACACGATACTGGTGAACAACATGCGGCTGATGGCTGTGCTGGACTGGTGGGAGGGCGCCAACCAGTTCATCATGCAGCCGCCGCATCCTGAAGCTGACCCTGACCAGCCGCCTCTGTGAGTACCTACATGGCTAATATAGATGCTGGAAATCAGATGCATGTTGTAGACATCTACAACATGCGTCTGATTTCCAGCTTCACCATCAACCGGCATTATTGCTGTCCATTCTGTGCAGACTATATAAAACGATAGTAGTTCTTATTATGTTCATACTGAAATCCACATACGTGTTATGCCTACAACGACAATTCTAAAAATAAGATTGTTCTCTTCAATTGTGGGTGGTCATCAGTTTAGAGAACATCAAGTTACATGACTAAATCTACGTAAAACGTACTCATAGTTAAACATAACTGTGAAATTTAAAGACTGTCATTCGCAATCGTTATACAAATTCTTAATTAGTTATTTAATAAGGATTTTAGTGCGAACAGAAAAAAGGTCTCATAATGAGTTCTTATAGAATCGACATTGTCTAATAATAATGTTAGTGGAGATATATTTTATTTTCATATTAAAACTCCAGAATGGTAATTTTCGGAGGAATTGTGTAAGGATTTGTGAAAAATAAACAGGTAGAATCAATGTACTTATGTAAGCAAATGCGGTTCTGCAGTTGATCAACTCCGTTACCATGGCCTCTCCTGCTCTCGAAGTGCTGGTCGAATTTTCCGGCACACCGGCATGAAAGATATCATTCGCCGGGCTTTTACCAGCGCCAATGTTGCAGCTATTCTCGAACCGAATGGTCTGATGCGTGACGACGCTAAAAGGCCTGACGGGATGTCTCTGGTTCCATAGAAGTTAGAATGGGTCTTAGTGGGGAAAGATACGAACGTGGACACCTTTAAAAATAAATAAAGGCGACCGTCCTGTGCTCCACGAACTGACTATAATAAACTAGAATCATTGAGATATTACCTGGCAGTGCTTACATGTGTCTATATGTATACTGTTCAGAGAAGAGCCATTGCCTTGCGTTCCTGCTGGGGCGGGCGCGGCACTCGCCCCGACGGATGCGCCGGCGCAGATGGAACTCAAACTGAACATTACGGACTCACAACTAGTGCTAGTGGAGGACGCCTCCGTCTGGGATACCAATGCGGTCATATTGAGGGTACGTTACTTTTATTATTAACTTGATTCCTATATGTGTTGTTTCTTTTGCGTTGAGTTTAATTCAATTATAAACTATCATCTACGTTTACAGCACTGAACTATCAAGAATCCAACTACAAACTATCCAACCGCAATACAGTTGTTTCAATATCAGCTAATAAGAGTGAGAACTTGCAACTGCAATAAAATTATAATGAAAAACTGGTTCTACTTTGAAATTTGTTTATCTAATCCATTTGATATTATTCCATTAAGTTGAGAATCATATCTAGATATCGGGCAAGGGGCCACGGCCATAGTTGATGATCGTTTTATGGCATTTTCCACCACTCTATCCAGAACTTCTTGCGACAGGTTTTCGCATTCTTGGTGAATATTTTCCTTAAGGGCTTCAAGAGTTTGAAGCTTGTTGACGTAAACCCGCGACTTCAAAAAACTCCTTAAAAAGAAGTCTGGAAGGTTAAATCGGGTGATCTGGCCGGGCAGTGCAAATCACCAAAACAAATTAAGCGACCCAGAAATGCTTACTTCAGAATATCGGTTATGGCTCGAGCAGTGTGCGCCTCCGCACCGTCCTGTTGGAACCCCATGTTTTTCTCTCACAATTCATACAATTGAAGAAGAAAACATTCGGTAATCATGGCTCTGTAGCGCGCACCCTCCTCAGTCGTTGTTAGCCCTCCAGCGGAAACAGCACACCACGCAGTAACTTTGAGCGGGTTTAATGGTTTTTAGTGGGTGATACACGGATTTTCGATGCCCCAGAAATGATTATTCAGCGTTCTTGCGGAGTAAACCGATCCATGGCCTGTCAATTTCTAACTTCAACTTCTTTTTTGAGTGGGTTTTGTTGATTTGTATTCTGCGTTGTCAAAACTGAATTGACATTTAGCGCCATTTGCATAAGTAGGGTTTTCCAATAGGGTCATTACTTTTGCTCCATCTTGTATTACCAACAATCTATACTATTATATTGGTTGTGTAATTGAAAAACCAGGATTTATATTATATAAAAACAATATATTACTTGCACGAGCGAGTAAACCAAATCATAAATAAAAGTCTGTGTATCAAATCAAACCTGTTCAATATTCATTAATAAATCATTCTGTCCCTTTACATAAAACATACAACGAATAACAAAAAAAAAATAAAACATAGTCTTTGTAACTTAGGAATACGGCATCTTTTATGAAAAAAAAACTTGCAATTTTAGTAGTAATTTTGAAGGTTACCTTCTGCAAGCATATAAACTTTATATGCTTGCAGAAGGTAACCTTTTTTTATATTATAAAGTATACTAATGGCTTCAGCTACCTCTTTACAAAATTCGGAGATGTAGATTGATGGAACAATATACGCATAAGTTTACATATAAATAAATGGCTAACTATAGGTGAATTTTGTATCCCTCTGGCGTTAAAGTGGCGCACCTTGATATACAACTGGTCTCCTGCCTTATTAAAATTCTATCTAAACGCCTTTCAGATGACCCTCCCAGACCAAAGTAACTTAGTAAG
This sequence comes from Plagodis pulveraria, assembly GCA_963890685.1. NCBI lineage: Eukaryota > Metazoa > Arthropoda > Insecta > Lepidoptera > Geometridae > Plagodis > Plagodis pulveraria. The sequence goes on along the minus strand of OY982957.1, from coordinate 1,183,681 downwards.
ATGGGGGAAAGCCACCGAAAAGTCTTGCGGTATTTGTCGGGAGGCGATCGGTACAGCTAGGCACTTGCTGGTAGGATGCAAGGTGCTCCTTGATAGGGGTCATTATTCACGTCGCCATGATAGAGTATACCAGCGTCCTCGAAATCATACGTGAAGCCGCGAGTCTCTCGGTAGCTAGAGCAAAAAAAGGTCTGACCACGAATAAACGACACGTCGATTTTGTAAAAGAAGGGTCATCTACAAAATCTAAATCCAAGCCTTACTCCATCTTAGGCGCAGCTCCCGATTGGACTCTTTTGATGGACACGTATGAAAAACATTACAAAATTCCTGAGGATGTTGGTATTTCGTCATCCAGACCAGACATATTTTCAAAAAATCTAAAACGCATAGTACTTATAGAACTTACTGTGCCGTGGCAAACAAACATACCTAAAGACCACACAATAAAAACAAATAAATATTATGACCTAACAAATGAATTAATCAAAAACGGTTATGTGGTTAGTTTATATGCTGTAGAGGTTGGAGCAAGGGGTATACCAGCGAAATCCCTATATAACCTACTTAAAGACCTTGGCCTACCAAGAACAACCGTAACTTCCATCCTAGAACGTGTATCTAAGGCGGCATTAGTAGGATCTTATCAAATTTGGTTAGGTAGGGGAGGAGGCTCGAGTGGTGAAGGAGAGCATTGATATATCATAAAGGGGCCCCTTAATCCTACTCCTGGGTTGCAAGTCCCAGGCCCCTCTAGCCTCTTCCTCTGCAACGCGATGGACCCGGCACCCGCACGGTGAATCCATGGAATGCTAAGTAATTCGTCTCTTTTGACGTTTCAATCAAGTTGCATTGACTGTGGTCACGAGGAGACTCATGGAGATTAGTCAAAATATTATTTTGGTGTTGTGATTTGTGAGGGAATAAACTTGACAATGATTTATCAATGTGAGACGTGTATGATTTGTTTTGTACTTAGAGTACAACAGTGATAACATACCGTCTGGCGGACTCGGAGAAGCCGGTGTCGTGTTCGCTGAACGAGCTGGAGGTGTTCTCGTGCGTGCTGGGGCTGGAGGAGGAGACGGCGCTGTCCATCGTGGAGCCGGCCGCGCTGCATGTCGCCATCGACGCAAACAAAGTGTTGCACGTGAGTACTGCACCACCCCACCACCCCACCAACCCACCACCCAAGCAACGGAAAATACGCTTCTTGGTAACACATAGCTAGTAGCATGTTAGTGGTACAAAAATTAAGAAAGGTAAGAATTGTGTAAACTGTTTCATTGATTTGCTGATGTTAGGATCTGTATTGTTTGTCGATGACCAGTGTTGGTAGTTGTTGATAATATGTGTGTTTCGACAGTTGAGCACGGGCACGCTGTCGCTGCGGCTGTCGTACCACGACATGCGCATGTTCGCCGCCATGCTGCACTCGCTGCCGCTGCAGGCGCGCAAGGCGCTCTCCGGTAATCTATAACAACTGTGTGTCTTCTGTCATAATCACGTTATCTCAATTGTTAATTACTACAACATAGTAGTTACTGTGTACAATACGAGTGTATAAAACAAGTCATTGTAGTCGAGACGTTTCTCTGTTTTCTGTACGAGTTACACACTCATATTTTAACTTCAGTTGCGAGGGATTTAAATAATGCTATAAATGCATATAGCTTTGATTAAAGTTGAAACTGACATTTGAACAATGTTCAATTGTCATTGTATCGAAGAAACATATCTGGGTCTTAGACAAAATTCCTACATTCAATATATTACCAATCGGCTAGAGTCGTGCTGTTGTGTCGCGGGGATTTTTATTCTGCCTTGTTAAATTTTGCGTAAACAATAACACACTTTACAACATACGCCTGTGTTTTACAGTGGTGTAGAAGGTTATAAGGATTGAAAAATTCGGGTATCACTTTTCACTCGTTCGTTAATAAACATTTTGGAAACTAATATTTGATGACCATGAAAAGTTTTATGCTACATCATAACAAAGAAAACAACTCCGATACGTTGGTAGTCTGTGAACATGTCCTATGCAAAGTCATTCCCTGATGATAACGTATTTGTCAGTTTTTTCGTATTAGGGTTACAAATGACATAAAATTGAGCTTTTAATATGTCTAAGGTGTAACATCTGTCAAAGTCATAGTTAATGTCGTATTTTTCTGTATTAATTTCAAATTTAGACTGCACGTACAACATAAAAATAAAGATATAAAGAAGATTTAGTAGCATTTTTGTAATTTTTTTACACGCAAGTCCAAAATATATTAAATACATATTTATGGTACTTAAATGTTTTAAATACTATTATGTGTATGTAAATCATTGAAAAAATTTGATAAAAATAATAGTTTTACACATAACACAGTTAACTTTACACTTATTAAATAATAAATACTTGGAAATTAATATTTTTTTTTAACAATTTTAAGTGTATTATATTGCGTGGTGCAGGTAACCCTTTAATGCCTGATGAGGAGAAGGACGAGCCCGCCAACAGCGTGCACATGCGCGCCGGGTCCGCGGGGAGGTGGGCGGGGGCGGCGGGGGGGAAGTGGGCGCGCGCCGCCCGCCCCCCTCCCTCGCCGCCGCCGCAGCCCCCGCAGCCGCACCCGCCCTCGCCCATCTGGCCGCTCAAAGCTGTACAGGTCAGTTTCTATTACCTATCGTATGAGTTCAGGAGCAAGTAACGTGGGAAAACGATGCCATCAACAAAGATACAATATATTGTTATGGACGTTTAAATATTAGTCTTGGTATAAAAAACTAAACGCTAAAGAAAGCGTTATTCTGTTCATAAGGATAATTATAATATTGAGAACAGTAAACCACTGTAGGTGCGTTCGTTTTGGCTCGATTGCGTTTGTAGCAGTTTCAAAAGTGGCATTGCAAATGCGTTCGGATAGAAGCTTTTGCTTTTTTTGACCACCAATTACTGCATGCTATCCGAACGGCTTAAAACATACTTTGACAACCGACAATATTTTAACAATTTTGCACAGTACGAAACATGGAATCAATCTCTAAAATTAACAAAAAAAGTAGGTACCTATATTATTATTATTTCTATGTTAATGGCTTCTGCTAGTTACCTATATAAAAACTTGTGAAACTCTTCAATCGCGCCAAATACAATGTCAAACCAGCAGTTGTCAAAAAACGATCACAACGATCCCACGGTAAGACATGGGTCAAAAATATCACTTTTCTCTGTCATTTGTAGCGTTATCAAAGCTATCCGAACGGTGAGCGAAAACGATATTTTTGCTCACGTAGTCCCAAAACGAACGGCCCGTGTGATCATTTTTAGCGTTTCATTTTTAGAGTGCTATTTTTGGCACCGATAGGATATCCGAACGCCCTATGTATGATTCTTCCTGTATGCTACCACTGCGAAGACTAAATCAATATATTTGTATTCCCGTATGTAACGCAGGTGAACGCGGAGTGCATCACGCTGTGCGTCATCGACGACTGCCTGGACTCCGACGTGCCGCTACTGGAGGTCGCACTCGCCGACCTGCAGCTCGAACAGGTCATTGTTTACTCTATTTATTATATCTACTCGTTATATAAAACAAAATAACAAATCATGTTCGGTTTCATCATCGTGTCACATCATCTAAAAAAGTCTGGCGCGGCCATACAGAACAGAAACAGAGAGAGTTTAAATGCTTTGCGGGCGAGTTTTGTATATAATTATGTTTTTCAGCTATTCGATGGGACACTGATATTCACCGTCTAGTATTGGACAGATTTCAAGCCCTCCATCTGGGCCTCGCGGCGACAAATATCTTCAACGCTTATATGGAACTAGTGATTCCCAGACAGTTTTCATATATTTATTTAGGAAAGTTTTATTTATGTTTAAACAATATGTCAAAGTTTCAAAACCATACATAGATAATATTACTTCTATCAGGGTACACGAGTATCTGTATCTGCGCTTAAATCGGGTTTTGCAATAGTTGCATTACGCCTTGTGGTATAACTATTTTCTTAGCTTATTTCTCAACCCTCACGTTCGCGTTGTGCGAACGTTATGGCATCGACATGGTATTCCCTGCGCCTTGCCTTAGCCCCGCACCTGCCCCACTGCTGAGGTTGTGTTGCCCGCCCCACTGTTGTTTCAGTTGACTCATAATAGTAGAGGTAGCATCCGCCACGTATGGGGCTGTATGGTTAAATTATGTGTACGTTCATTACAATCGTAATTGCCATTTCAGGACTTACGAAAGGTGGAGGAGGCGTTCGAAGACCCTATGCTGGTATGCACGCCGGCTGGACCGGCGTCATCGAGCATAGGCAGCGGGGGGAAGGCGGGCGGGGGTGGCGGTGCGGGGGGCGGCCGGCTGAGCGGCGTGCTCAGCATCGACTACTACAACCGCACGCTCTCGGGGTGGGAGCCCGCCGTCGAGCCATGGAGGTACGGACTACAATACAAGTTTAAGAAAACACAATAATTATGTTTCACAGACGAACAGTTAAACTGAGCCCAGCTAAGTGGCTGCATCTAAAGTTACCTCACCTCACTACTCAGAAACCTTCCTATTTGTAAGTCTATAAATATATATATATATATATATAGATTCGGTCATTACTTTCCAAACATCTGTATTGCAATAAGTTAAATTAAATATTTGTCTAAGCGGTGAGCATTTCATATTTTCATTTGCTAGATCATACTAATAACAGTAGGTATCTATAACAGACGGACATTAACGAATATGAACATAACCATTGCAGACGTAGCTACTGCTCGGCTAGTTAATTTCGCGTACTTCCACAGTATCATGTCGTATGACGTATTGCTGTGGGGTGCTGCTGCTGAGATAGAGACAATCTTCATCTTACAAAAGCGTGCAGTTCGAGCCATATATGAAATAGATCCTAGGGAATCTCTGAGGGATATTTTGAAAGAAATTGATATTTTCCCTTTACCACGTCTGTATATGTTTGAAAATATTACGTATATTCGTAAAAATTTGAGTAAATTTAAATTAAACAGTCACAATCATGATTACAACACTGGGAATAAAGATAAAATAGCGATGTCAGGTTTGACATTAGCAAAGACAAATAAAAAGACCTTCTTAAGTGTACGGTTTTATAGTGAACTTCCCAAGCATATTACAACGCTCACAGAAGGAAAATTCAAGTTGCAATTGCAAAACATATTGATTAAGAAATCCTACTACACAGTTTGTGATTACTTAAAAGACAAAAATGCCTGGACAATTCCGCCTCTGCCAAGCTATCGCTTGTCACCTACGTAATTTAAACAAATATTGTAATAACTTTATTATATAGTAAGTATGTAATACATTGTTAAAATACGTTTAAAATAATGGCCTCGAGTTTCTTGCCCGTTCTTCTAGTAGTGGTTCTATAATATTTTTTTTGCTGAACTTGGCAGTACAATGTTGAATATATCAATATTAAAATTTGTAATTGACCTTCATAAGAGCGTCGTAGACGCCTAAATTGAATAAATGTTTTGACTTTGAAGGATGTAATGAGAGTGAACCAAGCAAGAAGTTGTGTCAACACCACAAGTGGAAATTCGTAGTCTCTGGGTATACGTCTCCAAATTGTGTATAACATAATATGTAATAATTGTTTCACACGTGTGTTGCATAGATTCGAGACGTGTTGGGAGTACACGCTATCGACGTCGCTGTCCCTGGCGCGGGTGCAGGTAAACGTGACGTCAGAGGAGATCCTGAACACGAACGTGACGTCATCGCTGCTCTCACTGTGGCAGCTGGTGCGCTCCAACTGGGCTGCTGACTACTACGCACCGCAGGTAACAGAAGAGTTCTACAACAGACTCTCACCGGATGTGACCATTCAACGCTTGGGCATAGTTCTCTCCTCATTTATAAATGTTCATGAATGTGCTTAATCATTATTGGCCCTGCCCTTACTGCAAAATTTGTTGATGTACATATTGTGGCGGTTGCCAGCTCCCTAAAATTTACAAGGTATCGATTCTGTTTTGATTACTGATTGATGACACTAAAAGTGCACCTGATCAACATAAGAGATCTGAACTCGCTGAAGTACACCACCACCTTGAGACTAACAAGCTTGTGCCCTTTTTTTTTTTTTTTTTTTTTATGCTTTATGGGTTAGCTTTTGACCACTATCTCACCTGATGGTACGTGATGATGTGGTCGAAGATGTTGTTCAGGCTAACCTTTTCCTGAGGACGACGCAGACATGATGTCCGTTTTGTATCTTTCCTACCCAGATCTATCCTGGACCAAATTTTTAAATCTCTTGCTCTAGCAGAGGGTTTTGTGTGCCGTTGGCCGGTTATAATTTTGCTGACGGCATCTACGTAACCTCGAAATCCATAGTTTTTCTGTCTTCGGGTTCTCGTAGGCACTGGCATGAAAAATAAATTCTTATATGTGTATATCGTTCGTACAGCTGAAACGAGGAGACGATCAGGTTCATTGAATTCCTCAGAAAGGCGGTGCGGCTCAGTGAAACGGTACCCATTTTCCCACTTGGTTTTCCTGGGATACTTTAATTCCAAACTATGAGTGGCTGTTCCCATGCCATGAAACTAACCACGCTAGAAGAAAGACTCGCCTTAGCGATAACTCTCACTCAGCTGGTCCGTAGGGCCACACGGGTACCGTATGTTGAAACGCACACTGACTATTGCTTTGACCGTCTGGTGACAACTGGCCAAGATTGTTACTTAGTGTCGGGTTCATCACCCTTGGGTATAATCCCGAGATAAATTTGTCTACCACCTACCATCTGTCTCAATTCCAACCCCAGAGGCACTAGGTAAACGTGGCGGTACAAGTCAGTAAATTGGAATGAGATTCGGTCTTTCTATTATTCGAGTTGTGTGGACGTCGTGACAGAAGTGTCGCGTCAAGAGATGGAATATTTAATTCTTTTCTCAGGCGTCACAACGTCAGGCGGAGTTCGTCCATGGTTCGGGGCTAAATATGGACGTGCTAAAACACTCACCATACCGGAAACTAGAAACCGCAAGGCTAGAACTTGCGTGATAAGAAGCGATTATTTAATAAGATTGCAAGACGGTTTTAAAATATGTCGAATCTACTTCTGTTGCTCTTCATTACCTCCGTCGCTAATACCGGATGAAAACCTAGCCTACACCGCCGCGCTACAGAGAATGTAAATTTATATGCTTCTCTATTTCATTGAATGTTCGTGTCTATATGATGGTAGTGCTGCTCCTTAGACTTCTTTTGGAGAATGCAAGATGTTGATATCAGATCACATTCATCTAAAAACAAAAGGTTCTTAAAACGCTTCGTACTCTCGCCTTCAATAAGGCCCAGTAGCAGTAAAGAGTGCACCCTGGAGATATATCATTTGATTTTCCCATTATATCTCAATACTTTACCGTTACGCTCTTGAAATGAGTTAATAGATGCCATAGCTTACTTTAAACTGACTAGACACGTATGTACATTGTCAGGGCGTGTGCGGCAGCGGCACCGGGTTGGAGCAGTCCCCGAAGGGCAGCCCCGCGGGGCACCGCCGCCGCTCGCCCTTCGTGCCCTACGCGCTGCGGAACCACACCGGCCATCGGCTCTGGTTCACCACGCTCATCACCACCTCCGATCTGTGAGTTACTTACCGTCCATTGCAGCATGCAGGCCAACGGACAACTGACCACATTCAAAGCTTTTGTTGAATTTGATATGGTCAATTGTGCTGGTCCTTCGAGCCGGATAAATTGGAAAAAATTATTAATATTTATGTAATAACCTTAAATAAAGAATTTTTTATACTTTTTCAGGTGAAATATAATTAAAAGTGGACTGGATGTCGAATCTTTTGCAATCTAGTACTGTATGGAAATCTTACAGGGAAACAATCTCCTATAATTACTGAATCGACAAAAAAAAAACTTTGAACAAAATTAGATTCCAAGAAGTATTGTTTTTTGTTTATCTTTTGTTATCGACTGTTATTTCGTTTATAGTTCTTATTTGAATAGTTCATACATATGTAAACGCAGAATACACGCTCACTGTTAGCATTTATAGACGATAAATAATCAGTAGTGAAGGTATAATGAGAGCGGTACGTCGTGTAGCCTGCAGGAGCAGACGACGTGGTCGGGGCCGGACGACTCGTGGCAGGGCGTGCGTGCGGGGGACACGGAGCCCTTCTCGTTCGGGGCGCGGCGCGGGGCTGCGGGGCGGGGGGCTAGTGGCGCGCGCCGCGGGGCGGGGGCGGGGCCGGGGGCCGGGGCGGAGGCGGGGCATCAGCTGCACCAGCTGGCGCTGCGTCTCGACAACTGGGACCCGCCCGACCCTGTCTGCGTCGACCGTGTCGGCGTCTTCTTCAGGCATCTCACGCATGCGGTAAGTTTTCTTACACACAGTTTTCTTTGGCTGGTGGTAGTCTCCACATCGGTGCCGACGGTTTGTGTGAGACTAAAGATCAGTCTTTATGTTTTATACATAAAGGAACTCTACTTATTCTATCATGGCATCTGTGGTGTTTAACGTACCTTAAATCAATCACAATATAATTTTGACTGATGAGAATTTGATTGCGATTTTTGTAAATAACAATTACAGTAATTCTTATTTTACCCCTGCATTCCCTACCATCTCGAACGTTATCAAGAATCACTCTGACAAAGTCTGGAGGTGGTCTTTGAATTATTTTTATACTTTAATATTTGAGTTTGAGTTAATTAAATGTAACTTAAGGCGAAAGGTAAGACGCGCCGTCGCGTTATCTATGTAGCGAGAAGTGCATGCGTTTGAATTAATAGACGGCACACTGTCTTCCTGTCATTGCCTGACCATATTAGTATGTTATAATCCTTATTTTAATTACTATTCGAAGAAATGGACACTGAAAACTTTCATACGAACTCAAAGAATAACTGACCCAAGTTTAGCACCAAACGAATTGAATACAATCTAAAAAAAAACAAAAAAAACTTCCGGCGGTAATTCTATTCTACTATAACTAACAAAATGTAGTTGAAACCAGGATAGCAAACTTCAGTCTTCAATCACAGATATATTTATTCAAAGCTTAACACGCTGTATTTTCGCCAGGAAACGTGCCAAAAACTCCTCGTTTTTGTGTTTTGCCCTTACCATTCGCCTTAAAAACTACTAGACCGAAGTTAATGAAATTTAAATGGTGCTTACTTGGATGTCTACTTTACTCAACAAAAAAGGTAACACAAAAAAAATAATACACGCGTCGACTTGAGATCCTTCATTGTATATTTTGGAAATCGGATAATTAAATTTGATATTTCAGTAACAGTAATATATCGTATCAAATAGCAAATGAAATGCCGCTGAACTGCAAAATTGTGAAATATGTTTGTTGTTAGAAAACGGGTGCGGAGGCCCGCATCGTGTTCGAGGTGTCGCTGGAGGGCAGTGCCCGCAAGCTGGTGACGGTGCGGTCAGCGCTGCAGCTCGTCAACAAGCTGCCGCATGCTGTAGAGGTGTGCTGCGATCAAGCGCAACAACACAGTGCCGGTATGTACCTACCTACTCCATTCTACCTTCTCATGCCGTCAGGCTAGCTTACGAGCTTATACCCTATATAAAAGAGTTCCAATAATAAATATGGGCGCTATTTTGCCTCATCAAATGAATTATATTTATTACAAATTATATAGTTGTATGCATTTTCCTTTTTATTTTCGTCAGGTTATGCTCAATTAATCCCAACGTCGTGCTTATAATAAAATAAATTATTAATTGCTGTCGTAGTTACCTTATTACTAATATCTTAAAATTAAAATGAATATAGGCAGGGTTATGCTTAGCTTGTCCAGCAATGTTCTCTTTTCACAGGAGTATCCCTGCGTTGTTTTACAATATAGCCCTTCATTATATGTTACACTTTCAAGATGTATTTTTCATTTACTATCATGTATTAAAACAAAATAAAAATTAGTAAACAATTATTTGAAATTACTTACTAGAGTGAGGACAAGGTGTTCACGTATTGTATACAAGTTAATTGTATCATTCACAACTACCATGCAATAATTTTTATCTTGTTGTGTCACTTTGAAACTATCTAATCATTTGTTGCGGTACCGCATTTGAAAAACAATAAATTGAGTTTGGTCAAGATAGAATGTTACTGAAATCGAGCGCTAAAGTTACTACTTTACCCTAGCATAGTTTACCGGGATTGCTGAGACGGGTCTTATTCTTGCCACGCATGCGCGATTGCATCTTGTTTCGTTATTAAACTGCTACCAACGCTGTTTTGCCCGTTCATTCCCTGCGTATTGTTTCGAGTAAACTTATTTAATTGTGATCGATATCTTGAATAATGTCAAGGTATTAAAATTATCTTAATTATAGGTAGTTGTAATGTGTGCAGCGTGAGTATATAATAAGTACAGTGTAGTGGTTGGACGCAGAGTACGCATGGTGGGTCGGCAGTGCGCACAGGCGGCGGCAGTGCCGCGCGGCCAGTGCGGCGCTGCACCGCGCGAGGGCACTGCGCGCAGCGCTGCGGGCCCCGCCTGCGCCCGTGCCTGCGCCCCTACACCACACGCATCCCATGTTTCTCAACTGCGGTACCCAACCCATATTTCCTACCTTCCTTCCTACTCCTTATAGCTTACATTAGACGTGTGAGTTGAATGCACTTGAGGTCCGAGGTACACGGGCGGCAAATTCCCTTCCCGCCTTTCTACAGACACACACACGCAATGTAGTTCTCTGCAATATTTAGGTGGCGTTCGCTTGCCGATCTCTTTATACTCGAACTGAATCTCACATGAATTGTGTTAAAATATGATTGATCCGAATCCTACAAGCTCAGTTACAAACAAAACAATCTTGTTTTGATTCATCGCTGAGAACACAAAATGTTCAAAAAAGTTCTGGAAAAGTGTGCTTTTTCCTTAATATTTTTTATGTGATCATTATTATTCTGTTTTATACAATATTTACTACGATTAAATATAAATATTATTTGTAGAATATTAAAAAAACACTTAAATCGCTTCTTGTTTTTCTGTAATATATCGAAATATCACAAATTACTTGACATCGCAAAACTAACGCATTCCTCAGCTCTGCCTTCAATTGGAGTGCCCACTGTAGTACTGCTTTAACTCAACTAATGATTAGATCCCGGATAAACCTTAACCTACTCATGTTATCAAATAATTTTAATTGTAACTGCAATCACAGTTGATATTTTAAAAGAAAATATTAAAAGATACATTCGCACGTCATAATCATAAAATAAAATAATTCTGTTTGACACATCTTTTATTAAGATAATTTAAAATTAAAAAATGCGCTCCTACTAAGATATGGGATACTAGAACTATAGAATATAGAGAATCAAGATTTAAAAGTCAGGCAGTGTGTTTGTGTAGTAAAATGGAAATTAATGTGTGCGTCAAAATACCAAATTATATTTGACACATATTTGATTAAGAGATTTTTAGCTTTAATATCGAATATAGGTACCTTAAAATTCGTCATTTTGTCCTGATTTTAGTAACTTTATTCTTAAATTAGTAATTTTATCCTGAATTTAGTCACTTTATTCTTAATTTTATTACTATATATCTTTGATTAATTACTATAGGTTCGGTTTATTCTTATTTTAGTCACTTTCTCCTTAATTTGTAGATTGTACAAGGGAGCAAAAAAACATATTTACGGTTAGGGAGATATTTTCAATCTAGAAGAGAATGAAAGAGTTCTAGAGTAGCTTTCCGATCATAGCTAGTTAGGAGAATCGTGAGCGCAGGGTCTGACGATATCGTCCAATTATGAATGAAATCCTGTTGCTCTCTTTATCTAGAATGCGCATGGTAAATGTACTTCACCCGAGGAGAAATATTGTTGCAGTTGAGTGATGCCTTGTACATTTAATTACCTCTACTAGAAAATAGCAATAGAGACCACAGTTGAATGTAAATTTCCAGTGTGTGTTTTAAAGTTATACGTGTTGTGTTGTAGCGCAATGGGCGGGCGGCGGGGTGGGGGTGGGTGTGGGCGTGCGCAGCGCGGTGGTGGAAGCGGGCGGAGTGTGGGCGGCGCCGCTGTCGGCCCGGCCCGGCGTGGTGTGGGCGCGGCCGGTAGTGCCCCGCGCGGGGGGCCCGCCGCCGCAGCCCGCGGCGCTCGACTGGCGCGCGCCCGGCACGCTGCTGCACGCCGTCTGTCGCGCGCCGCCTGATCACGTCTACAGGTAATGATACGCATTAATGCCGCAACCTGACCGCAACTCCCTTGCAACCAACACTAAACGATTACTTACTACACAAGCACTCAAACACTTTCAGTATCGTTCTAACTTTAACGCCTGCCGAGCGAATAAGCTTACAACGAAATGACGAACAGATGTTGCCACGTCCCCTCAAGATACTTAAAACAATAAGAACGAAAAGATAAGTTTGAGCTGACTCCCTCACCACCACGCTCAATTAATCGGCAGAGCATGTCCCGGCCATCCGTCCCGTGTAGGGACGGATGGACGAGAATTCTCAAATCCTACTAGCAATTTTGTAAACTTTCACTTTGAATATATGGAGGCGCTGCGATTGATATGTTGTTTTTGGGAAGACAATTTCTATCTTTTAAGCTTATTGAATATGAAATATTACTTAATGTGACCTAGAGCATCTGTTGTGGATATGTTTTGTCCTAAAACGGTACTGTTTCTCGTATAATGTCCACTGGTGTGATTAAATCGCTCATAGTAATATTTTTTCAAATATTGCTACGACCACGTGACATCAATTTATTGATGCATTGAGAAGTATACTTAGCGAAACTAATTTCATGTTGGTGCAAATCTGTAAGCAGCAGTACATTGTGCAGGTTCTGTTGCGTGATAATCCGCGAGCGGTTCCCCCCGGACCGGGGCGGGCCCATCGCGGGGCACACACTGACGCTGGTGCCGGCGCTGCGGCTGGAGAACCTGCTGCCGCTGGAGCTCACGTACCGCGTGGCGGGGGCCCGCGACCACGCGCCGCCGGCCCGGGACCGCGCCGCGCCGCCCGGGGACACCGTGCCCTTCCACCAGGTACCCGCGACCGATACCTACCGCCAAGACCACACGCACTCTTCTACACAACTGTGTTTACACAACACACATATTACACCAGGGTACTTCATGAAAGCTCAATATTCTAGAACCAATCACGCTGGCCTAAGCTGCAGAATCCAGAGTAATTAAGCATTGTTTATGAATCCTTGAAACTTTTTTTTTATTTTTTTATTTTCTATGCTCGATAGGCTAGCCTTTGACCACTATCTCACCTGATGGTAAGTGATGATGTGATCGAAGATGTTGTTCAGGCTAACCTAGAAGTACTGGCTCTCAAGGACAGCTGCCGGAACACACCGTTAGGTGCTTGGCGACAGATTTTCTACTTGAGGGTGGTAGCTAGCCAGGCGGGCATTCGCAAAATGCCCTACCATCATGCTATAACGACTGCCATCCTAAGACAACAACCGGGATCGACGGCTTTACGTGCCCTCCGAAGCACGGAAGCGCTCAGTAGTAATGTCACTAGCGGTCACCCATCCAACCCATGACTGCGCGCGACGTTGCTTAACCTTGCTGATCGGTTGAGAACAGCTAAGTAAACTTCGCTACGAGCGCTTCTAAATACTAACTTGCATACAATTGACCGTATATTAAGTTCCGGAAGTTTTAGATAGATAGACAACTCTTTATTTTACACTAAAATAATTTCTGCATTATAAACAATAAAAAAAACTAAAGTAATGTTGTACAATTGGCGGTCTTATCGTTAAAAAGCGTTCTCTTCCAGATAACCTTACGCACTTGTACTAAATAGGCTGTGTGGTTTGTAGTTTTCCGTGCGTTTAGCGTGTGGGAAGAGTTAAGACCGACAGAATTAGAATTTTCTTCTTTTCCGCTCGGTATAAGATGTGAAAGTGTCAACTGCTTATGTGTGTGCAGGTGAACTTGGAAGAAGGTGTGGAGCTGAGCGTGAAGCTGGAGGGATTCGGATGGTCGACGCAGCTGAGCGTGGGCGGCGGGGCGGGGGGAGGCGCGGGGGGTGGGTCTTTCAGCGCTCGACTCAAGCTGCGGGACTTAAGGGGCCGGAGACTTTACCTCAACGCGAGGGTCTCTGTCAAGAAAACTGATGGCCTCAAGGTGAGCCATGATGTACTACTAGCTACGGTCATTCTGTATCACGAAATGCGTTTGGCTATGATTGTTTCAGTATACGTAAGCTCAGACATACTTAGTGCCCGCACCGTGCTGCACTATTGTATTTTTATACATTAGTGGTACGCATCACGTCACGGCACATATTCACAAGGATTTATCGATATATATCCGTGAAATTGAATTTACACAAAATAAATGCGATTAATCCGACGGTTGTACAATTTATATACTCGTGCATACATATTCTGTTATTGTTATTTTTGTACATACATAATACATTATAATACAAACATAATATTTTTGTGTTATAAGGTTACCGTTACGTAAAATTAAAACTCATCAAAACGATACGAGTTAATATCTGGTAGTAACTGTGAGCTATATATTAACGTATACATAAAGCATGTTGAACACTTTTATATATTAATAATAAATTAAAATATTTTCATGAATGTCTATGTGATCATATTTTCTTGACTTGTATTTTTTCATCTCATTTCTTCGTAAAACTCTTGAAAATGTCGCGTGAATTCGTGAAACTATGTAAAACTAGCAAAAAGCTGAGCTTTGTAAAGGCTCGCGTTCATTTTACAATCTGATCTAGTCGTGGCATCTAGTATTAAGTAGATTAACTAGTATCGAGTTCTTTTGCAGCGATATTAACTCTTTGGTTTTCCAACAGATGGCGTTAGTAATCCAATAACATTATATCCAATGAATACAAAATTATTAACTTTTTTAAAGATTATAAAATTATTATTTTTTGATAGATCATCTAGATATGAAGTTAAATTACTATGTTAAAGCACAAATCTTTAGGCGTGATAGTTTTTCAGTAAAGTGTGCCATAAAATGTTCAGGTTGTGGGATAGTGTTTAGGTTCGCTTCGCTCGCCCTAACTAAGTGAGTAACGTCACAAGTAATGGCAGAGTAATATAAAGTTGTAACCGTTGTTAGGTGAGTATAAGCGCGGCGTACTGGCTAGTGAACCGCACGGGCCTCCCTCTAGTGTTCCGCGCGGAGGGCGGCGCGGCGGGGGAGGCCGCGGGGCAGTTCGCGGAGCACGAGGTGGCGCGCATGGTGGCGCCGCTGCTCTTCTCCTTCCACGAGACCGACTCCTCGCCCACGCTCGCCGCGCGCCTCGGCACCGCCCGACCCGGACATCCGGAGGTAACACATCCTACTCTCTTATCAACAAACACATTACATCTCACGATTGTCAGTCCCAAGTAATAGTAGCGAGCCTGGGGGCCAACTCCCACCTTTTACGAAACCATCATGAAAAAGGAGCGTTTTGTTTCATGCTGAAAATAATCATTCGCAGTCACGAACTATCACCGATCCACAATCGCGTCAAGCAATATTGGTTTGATCCTACTTAAAGAACGAATGAAATGTGTATCATGGATGTGCAAGCGAGGTACAAGATGTTTATAATATAGCGTTATCCCGCTCGCACTGTTCTGAACTCGATGCTACGGAACGGTTTTACCATAGTTTTAAGACGTTTTATTGTATACTGCACAACAACTGTCTGTAGCTTTTCATAGTTTCACTCATCAAATAATTTTGCTGCATTTATTTTAAAGTATAATAGAAATGAAACATTGTACGTAATTAGACATTAATTAAACACAATTTTATCGTAAAATAGGCAAAATCAAGTTTAAATCCGGTGCTTGTAAGTAACTTTTTTAGATGGATAAACATGACGGATTTGTCGTTAAAACACTACGAATAAATAATAAATTTATTTGTAATTGGAACAGTAATACTTCGTATTAACATAACAACACGTTTTGTTTTCATCAAAACGCTGAGCGATTCCATTACCTTGTATGCCTGCTTAATTGACGTGGACGTATAAAAATTAGCAGTAAGATTAAGTTGTTATTACTATAAGAGGTGAGAGTTGACTCCCTGATGCCATATTTTCGTAACAAATCCATACTAAAAACGACTACTGATTTTTTTAAAGTCTAGCACTGTTTACGTTCAATATCTGAAATTAAATCTTTTAACAACAATGAAGCTTGTTTTCAGTATTGCATTATTTCCCATAATGTGACCCTGCCTGTTGTCATTATACTAGTCTGCAAGGTACTATTGTTTGGTGCAGAGTACCTAATTTTTTGCAAAACAATGTATATTCGTATTGTAATAATACCTATATATTTTCAATCAAGCATTCTTTTTTGTCTTACCGTATAATACGAGACTTTATTATTCGGCCAATGACAGTTTAAAAAAATAGTCCTGTATATCGGGTGAGTGAAGGTGTGATTTGTTTGTGCAGTGGTGCTCCCCATTCGGGCTGGGCCCCGGCGTGTGCGTGAAGAAGCTGGTGGTGCGCGGCGAGGGGGAGAGTGGGAGCGGTGGGGGTGGGGGCGGGGAGGGGAGCGAGCGGGTGTACTGCGTGGGCGTGTCGGTGCGCAGCGGCCGGGGCCGGTATAGGCACACGAACATCTGCACACTGACGCCGCGCTACCAGCTGCACAACAACACGCACCACCACCTGCAGTTCGCGCAGCACTGCACTGCCACCACACTCGTGAGTATACACAGTGGCTCGGCCGACACCGGCACGTGACGGTACTGCCACTGCAGGAGGTGGGCATGTGTTGCAGAAGGACCCGGGCGCGATGGCGACGCACGTGTCGGCGGTGGCGGGGTGCTACTTGCCGTGGCACTGGGCGCGCTGGGACCGCCCGCACCTGCTCTGCGTGCGCGTGCTGCAGCCGCCCGGGGCCGCCGGGGCCGCGCCCGGCCCGGACTCGGCCCGCCCCGCCACCGCCTGGTCCGGGGGGTTCCGCATCGACTCGCCAAGATCGCTCCACGTCGCCTGCAGGTACGTACTGATACCAGCTCGAACCGTTTCTATTACATGTATGTTTCTTTCGCTTCACGGCTTATTTATTTATTTGTAAGGATTTTTTCAAAACATTTTTTTGATTATTTCTACTGATCTGGCTGAGTTGAGGTTAGCCATGTGTGATTTCGGTGACAGCGCATAAATATGGTAATATTAACCTGGTTTGATGATGAAGCCAGAACGTGGCCATAGTAACTCTCTACATCAGCTGATCGTGTTTAGGGTCGTTAAATTGGTTTTGATAAATACTATTGACCTAAGTGGTGCCCAGGTTTTGATGAAGGACCTGGAAGATGACAATAGAAATGCCTCAGCTAAACAAGATAGCTCTGTTGTGTTTGGGACCTTTAAATGAATCGTTACAAGTTATAGCTCTAGTTAGTGCCCAGTGATAGAATGTTTAGAGCACAAAGTTTCCATTTCGAGCTGGATTTAAACCCGCGTCCCTCAGATTTACGCACCGGGTATCATAACTGCTCGGCAATGCAGACTGGCTGCACTGACTTGATTTTTTGCAAACGCGTTTGATAAAGTCTGTATTCCATTGCTAGTTCCTAAAATTGATGTTACAGGATACCAATAAGTTCTACTAAAAGATTGTGACTTATAGATTCAGTCTCACTGCAAGTCACATATACTAAAAGATTATGTGACTTGCCGAGTTTCAGGGTGGGTACTACCATAATATAGTACGGCAATTACATATAGAGTTCCACAGGGCAGCATCTTAGGACCTACTTACTTTCTAACATGCATATACTATTTGTGTATGTTTGAATATGTTAATGGCAATCTTGTTTTATATACAGATACAGCAATAGCTATTTATTTTCTATCGATAGTAAAGAACAAGTTCTAGATTATGTCTAAAAGGGACTTTATATAATATAGTCATGTCCTGTTCTCATGACATTGTTGTACCTTTATAAGAGTACTATTTAATCTAAATATGTATTATTTTAAGTATGAGGTTCAGCACGATCACTTTCTATTTTTTCCCACAGTAACAAACGTTTGCGGACTACAAAAAGTTTTTATAACAAATAGATAGAATAACTGTGTAAAATTGCTAGGCACAGTTATTGACAAGTATCTAAATTATTTTAAATCATATTAAATCAGTACCAGCATAAAAAAATAATGATAAATTAGCATATTGCTTGTCCACCTTTTATCTAACAAATGTAATAGAGTCCCTTGTAAGCTCGCGCACTCCTCAGCACGTTGGTGAGCACGAGCTGCCTCGAGGATCTCTCACCTCTCTCATCCGTACATTAACCCGTGGTTATCCCTGGTGGTCGCAGAGAGCCGGGTGGGAGTGGCGGCGGGTACCAGTGGGTGCGCGCGGAGGTGGCGGTGCAGGGCGCGACGCTGTTCGTGGTGCTGACGGACGCGGAGAGCGCGCCGCCGCCCATCGCCATACACAACTACTCGCCGGTCTCCATCATGTTCCATCAGGTTATATACCGCCCTACACTACACTACACACATACCACACGCCTACCCTCCCCTCTCTCTCTCTAACCGTCGCGTGCACGTGTCGCCGTGCCACAGGTGGGGTGCGCGGAGGAGTGCGCGGTGGGGGCGCACGGGTGGGCGCGGTGGGCGCTGCCGGAGCCCGAGGGCGCGGGGGCGCTGGCGCTGCGGGCGCCGGGAGGCCCGCGAGCCACGCTGCCGCTGGCGGCGCTCGGGGCCACCACCACGCTGCTCTACCAGAACTTCATCTACGTCTGCTTCACCTCCACCGTCTGCAGGTACACTACTCTATTCTACCCGGGCCATCCGCGGACCGCGTTGTAGTTGCGGCCGCTGGAGAGTGTTGAATTGGCAGCACTTTAACAATCTTCGTTGTCAAAAGTTACTTTGATCATGGAACGGGCGCCGGTCTTTTACGTTTACTCTTGAATCTCTAAAAACAAAACCTAAAACGTAAGAAACTGCGATGTGTCCCTGGAGTTTAATTCTTTATAACGATTAGCGCTTACACGAAGCTATCTTTTCTAAAAAGTCAGTCTATTTAATACCCAGAGCTACATATAATAAGTTAAGAACTAAGCTTAGTGTTGATTGTATATCAGTACCTGTTATTTTTACTCAAAATTTTAACATCAAGTTCTGTTTCAATTTTGAAAGCAGTTGTTAAATTAAATTATTATTGAAAACCGTTCAGTCACATTTTAGCAAATAATTAAAAGATAAATCTGTTATACAAAAACTATAATTTATTCATTTACATTAGGTAGTTATACGGTGTAAAGACCATCTATCTATATAATTATCAATCGTCATTTAAAACATATAAAGTTATTACTATCAGCATTTCCACATAAACATATAACATATTTTCCATATCCAATATGTAAGACAAGCAATATCATCAATGTAATTAATGAAAAGGAATAAACAATGGTAGTAAAAATATCAAATCATCCAGTAACGATAATTACGTCAAATATATCATACAAGACTTCTGTAATTCCGCTGACGGAACATACTCGTAATTTTAAAATAGTCAGGTGATTGCAGATCCAGGAATCTTCACTCAAGCAATTTTCTAAATTTTAGCTTAAATCACAATTCAGAACTAAATGTAGTTCTGGAATATATAGTCTGTTTTTTTAACAAACGAGTACTGAGTATTTCTCTCCCACATTTTCGACATCGACAGAGTGAGATGGGTCATTGCAGACATTGGTCAATGCCTTTGTTCTTGTTTTGAATTGTTAAGGCCCGTTCACATTGAATTGAAAATTTAAACTTGCACACTTAGTATATTCGTGACAGAATCGAGAGAGTTCAAGAGTCGAACTAAACTGAATGTCAACAGCTACATGTAACTACTGCGTTTGTGTGGAACGGACTTTATGTTAATTACGCGGGCCAATAGCAACGCAGTAAAATATTCGGAACTCTTTTGTTAAAAAAAAACAGACTTTAGTAATCTAGAAAAAATATGCATATTTTAAACTAACAATACTTTTAATGTGTTATTTTCATTTACATATGTCTTTGATGCGTTATTTGATACAAATATTATTTAATATGTTCTGCAAGTTGTAATTTGCTACTTGGTGTCGTAAGAGGCGACTAAAGGTAAAATACTGGAAGGTGCGCAGCAGCGTCTTCTCAGGAACTGGCAATTTAAACTGCGATCCCCAAGACGCCTACCAAACGTGGGGATTATGGCAAACCCCCCTAAACGGGGGAGGGTGTGTTCAGCAGTGGACAATCCGGCTGATACAGTAAGTTGCAATTGCCATTGATATGTGTTGTGTATATACAGAGAGAAAAGCGCAACATCCGGCGGCGGGCAGGCGTCAGGCGGCGACGACAACGCGCTAGTGTTGGAAGTGCCGCTCGGCTCGACGCGCGTCGTGCTCGCACGGAAACGTTATGGAGACAGGTATTGTAACTATACTTCAACACCACCACAATACATACAACCCCTTATCCTCTTACAACTAAAATGTGATATTTTCGGTCATTATTGTGACATTAAAGCTTTTTCCAAACCTATTGCTTGCTAATAATTTAGAGATTAGTATGGCTATTTTGAACATCGTATATAATATAATAACCTGAGCCGGTATGCTTATTTATTGTAAACACAGAAACTTACTTAAGGGTTATTCATCTAAATGGAAGTAAAACGCGTCGTTTTTTAAGTATAATAGATAAATAAGTTTAATCTGAGTATGCATGTGTTTTTGTATGATATTTTGTAGATGCCAGTTGTGGCGGCGCGGCCCCAACGAGCAGTTGATCCACGAGGGCAGTTCCGTCCCGCAGCCCACCGACGTGCTGCTCTCTGATGACTCTCCTCTCTCGCCGCACTCTATGGTAAACTAGCTTTTTCATCTGTGTTTTATTCAATATCTGATGATATCGTCTTTGACCACTACTCACCTGATGATAACTGATGATGTGATCGAAGATGTTGTTAAGGCTAACCTAGAATTACTGGCTCTCAAAGACACCCTTAGGTGCCTGGCAACAGGTATCGCAAAATATCCACCATTATGCATTTATTTATGTAAATTAACTTTATATTCATCAGTCATGTACTAAATGTAATTTGATATACCGGAGGTAAATTCGATTTACTTCGCTCTCAAGATGTTGAAAGTAGCTCAAGGATGAATACCATCTCCTTGACAACACAATGTAAGGGCAAAAAATGTAACAAAATAAGGTAAGGGCTCCGAATATTATTATTATTATATATTGTTCCTTTAAAAAACTTCTTGACCTTACGCCAATTGCAATTAAAATGTATAAAATAAATATATGGTGTAAATAACAATAAGAGCGTAACCGAACGGTATGTATACTACAAATTTAATTATTTATTACAAACATTTTATCAAAAGTCCATATTAACCCAAAAGTTAAATTATTATAAACTCACCGTGCGCCGCAATACATACTTTTATTCTTTTAATCCAAAGTTAAACAATAAAAGTTCCAATAGGAATCTCCATGCTCAAGCTAGAACAGTTTTTTTATGAAAGGTTGACTCATCTCCTGTGCTCTGAGTCAAAAACAGCGCAATGCTAAATTAACTTAACTAGTCTATTTTACGTTATATTTTTCACTAGCGCCCTGCCCCGGCTTCGCATGGGTGCAATACTGATACTAAATAATGTGTAATATCTTCAAAAATATTCATTTAAATTATTTTTTGTAAAGTGTCATATATAACTATGTTAAATGCAAAATCTATTTAGGGTACTTAATTGGATAAGGATTAATGCTGTATTGCATAAATCACTTCGCAAATAAGACATTATTTCTCGTAAAAAGTAAAGGATAAAATATTGTTATTGTGGGTTATCCCTAAGAGATAGACATATACCATTGCGGATTTTTTGTAGACCTTTTTAAGGTGAACAATACACAGGTGCACATTATTTTGATCAATCTCTTAGGATCATGCCAGCCTTTGTAATGTACCTATAGCCTATAGCGCATAAAAATGGGTTTTTTACGACATCACACTATAAACCTTTAAAATTATCAGTATTTCTCTAATATATTATGCATGTATTATAAATAATTATAATCCTGATCCTCTTGAATCAATTTATTTATTTAATAAAAAAACGCATCAAAATCCATTGCGTAGTTTTAAAGATCTAAGCATGAATAGGGACAGACAGCGGAAAGCGACTTTGTTTTATGCAGTTTTGTGTTCTTATTCTTACAGTTCCTAAAATTGGATAAGTCAAATATATATTAACAGAATGCTTAAAGTATACGGGAAAACTTAATGATTTTTATCTATATACTTACAATAATGTAATATACTAATTAATTGTTATCAAATTTATCGCAGTGATTGTTGTAAGTCTAATAGCATTAATAAAGATGGCGGCGGTGTGTCAAAAAATGTTATTCTACCCGTTTATATAAACTCGAAAGTGACAACGAGGACTTGTCAGTGATCAGTTACCTTTTAATCAAATTCAATTAAAAAAGTGATTTATATTTGCGTCACTGGATGTGCTTGACAGCCGACTTCAAAACTGATAGTCTCAGTTACGTTCCCGCCGAAGATATTTTAATCACTGGCAAATTTCATGAATCCAATACCAATTGGACTTGCTCAGACTGCAAAGGTACTTAGACTGCCTTAGCCAGTTCTATAAACAAAGCTAACTCGATTTCTTACATGATAAATTTGATCGTGGATTTCATGGCCCTTCACAACTTATACCAGTTTAATCTTATTACTAAAAAAGATAACAAAATTCTCGATCTTGTTCTTAGTAATAACACAGATATTGTGATAGAGTCACACACCACTAGAATTAATTTTAAAATGTACATGTATGGTGTGCCTATCCAAAAAAATACTTCAGCAATATGTTTTCGATGAGGGAGAGAGGGAGGAGGGAGGACAATGAGTGTTGAGGTGTGCACGTGTTGTACATTGGCAGGTGCTGGACATCGAGGACGCGGCGCCGCGGCCGGGGCGCGCGAGCGCGCTCGTGCTGCGGCGCGCAGACCCGCGGCGCGGCAGCACGCAGGCGTGGCGGCTGCACGCCGGCCGCATGGCCTGCGCGCACGCCAACCTCTGCGTGCAGCCCGACACGCTCACGCTGCAGGGCCTGCAGATCGGTAACAATACCTACTACACGACCCTTTACTCATTGTTAACTAACCACATGCTAACCTGTTAATCATTGTTTCTGTTCTACAATGTATATACAGGGTTATTGGGAAAATGCTATCAACCTCTTAGGGTTGACTTCTGCTAGTCCTCACAAACATTTGGTGATGAATTTTTTATATTTTTTTAACGTTTATTTATGTGTTTTTGACGGAATAAGCACGAGGACCACCTGATCTTAAAAGCCTCTTGTGCCTGTAATTTCTTATTAAATTTTTTTATCAGTTCTGTGTCTTGCAGCAAAAGACAATGCCTACTCCGAGCCAAGAGCGCCCTACACTGGACCGCGCCGCGCTCGTTTTGAATAGAGTTTTGAATATATATATCGAAAAAGTAATAATAGTAGTACTCCTCGTGCTTATTCAAAAACACATGTTTAAAAAAATAAAATAAAAAAAAAACTTAAAATGTTTGTTGAGACTAGTAGAAGTCAACCGTAAGCGTTAGTTAGCATTTTTCCAATAACCCTGTATACTTATGCGTTCCGAAAACTTAGGACAATAGTCATTGAAAATTGTAACCGTTAAAAGACAAAGAAACTTTTTGCTATGTAACGCATAATTGTTCTATGTGTGTGTGTAGGTGCGCGCGTGGTGCTGGGGTTGCCGAGCGCGGGTCGAGGCGGGGGTGGGGTGGGGGGCGCGGTGCCCCCCGAGCAGGCCGTCTCGTGGCACACGCTGCGTCCCGGCTCGGGCCGGCTCGCCGTCTCGCTCTCCGCCGACGGACCCACGCGCAAGGTCACCATCCGCGACCAGCGCGACCCGGTCAGTACCTACAATAACATTGGATCACTTACACCGACTTGTAATAGTACATTGTGCAACAAATGCGCGAACTTGTTTATTACAATCGAAACGGGTTTTAGAGTAGAGATTGCAATAAACAACGCGCACGAGTTTCATACGACGTTTTTCAACATACTTGCGAGGAACTAATACGAAAATTTCGATACAAAAATATTTTCTTGATCTTTTTGATAGCAATAAGAATCTGATTAAGAAGGTTTATAATTAAATCTTCTAAAGTTCTACTTCAGTAGGTAAAAACTGTTTGTTTTGTTTTTATATGAAAAATGAACGAAACAAACTACAATCTCCTTGGTGAGAAATGTGGAACCGTTGTTTTTTTTTCTATATTATGACACTAAAATCTGTGCATTTAAAGGCTAGCTATGAGCGAGAGTGTTGAGAAAAAAAATTACTTTGTAGAAGTCACTGTTACACAAAAACATTAAATTGATTTATTCTAAACGAATTTATGGTTGGCGAAAGGTCTATTGCGCTTTCGTAGATTTAGAAAAGACTTATGATAGGGTGAGTAGGCATGAACTGTGGTCAGCGTTGTCTATGCATGGGTTGAATGGTAACTTGATCGAAGCGTTGAAATCCATCTATGAGCATTCCAGTGCTTGTGTTAGGATAATCGAGACATACACTGATTGGTTTAACATCGAAAAAGGTGTTAGACAAGGATGTGTAGCGTCACCGTGCCTGTTCAACTTATTTATGGATAATTGTTTTACAAACCTGAAAGACAGTGAATGTGGATTAATGAGTATTATAATGAATTGGTAAATGTTGTGCATGAGGCTTTTGAAAGAAAGGGAATGAAAATAAATGTAAATACGACGAAAGTTATTGTGTGTGAACCAGATGATAGAGTGACCGATGGCAATATTGTGATTGGAGGTGAAAAAGTGTAACAAGTGAAAGAGTTTCTATACTTGGGACCCAGGTTTACAAAAGATGGAGAGTGTGAAAGTGATATAGAAAGGAGAGTGAATGCTGGAAACATGGTGAACGCAGGAGCATTGCACGCGTTTATGAACAGTCACAAGGTGTCTAAGAAGGCTTTTCTGGCTTCATGGAGGAATGTTGGTTCCGACACTAGTGTGTGGTAGTGAAAGTTGGGTATGGCAGAAAAAGCATGAAAGTAGAATAAATGTAGTGGAGATGAGAGCATTGAAAAATGGTTAGAGTCAAACGGAGTGACAATAAGGAATAGTGTGATAAGGGAACAATGTGGTGTGAATGAGGATGTAGTGGACATGTGGAGAGAATGAATGAAATGAGAACGATTAAACAGGTAAACATGGGACGGAAGTGTTGGAAGGGGAATACCCAGGCGAACGTTCCGAAATCAGATTGAAGACGTTCTGAAAAATGGCCAGGTGAGGAGTACCCGACGCTCATTTATGAAAGGATCGATGAGTGTAGGTAAAGCGAAAAACATATGTAAGGATCGTAGTAAGTGGAAACCTGTGGTGTCTGCCTACCCCAACGGGAAAGAGGCGTGATTTTATGTATGATTTGGTAGTGTTCAATTACGGATATTTTGGACACTAAAGTTATGAGTTTAAAATGAATTCCAAAATATTTAATTGAGTTGGGTTTTCTGTTCGGCGGTTGTGTGCAGGAATCTGGTTGGATCGAGGGTTCGGAGGGTGTGGCGGAGGGCGGGTGCGGGGTCGGGGGTGGCGAGCGCGAGTGGGGGCTGGGCGTGCGGCTGGCGGGGCTGTCGGTGTCGGTGGTGGCGCGCGCCGAGCTCGTGCACGCGCAGTTCCGCGGCGCCGTGCTCGCGCTCGCACGTGCGCCGCAGCGCGTGCACGCCGCGCTCACCGTCGCCGACATGCAGTGGGACAACCAGGTACTGCTGCCTCCGCGCGCCTGCCGCCGCCTGACAAGGACACCTACACAAACCTGTACTCGTAAAGGCTGCACTGCACTCTGTAATGACGCCTCATCTCGTGTTGCTGTCAGTCACGGGGTTCTTTTAGTCTTATGCAATTTAGGGGGAGCCTACCGCCATTTACGGGGCTATGTACGCTATATATATGTGGCTATATACGTTTATCTATGTAGACCGATAAATTAGCGTGTAGCTATTTTATCGATCTACATATTCCTTCCATGATAGATCACTTCTTATTTGACTACATTTTATTTCTTATTTCTGGGTGTGGACTTCTGAAAACTTTTGCCGATGGTCCTTCGTGCTGGATATGAACAGTTGACACTTAAACTTTAATGTGAACGACTCATAATGATATTATATCCTTTACGTTTGGCTAGTTGCTGGGCACGACGTCGCCGGTGCTCCTGCAGTGCTCTGAGCGCAGTGCCGGCACTCCTGCGGCACTGAGTGCTGCACTGGAGTTGCAGCGCACCGACTCGCGTCGCTACAACGCTTACTTTTTCAAGCACCTCTGCGTCGCACTGACGCCCATCGCCGTCCATCTGGAGGAGAGGTATGCACCACACTGCACACTGCCACACTCATACCCATCCATCAATGTGTTAACCCCGTTAAAGAACTTCCTTCAGGAAAGAGCAATTTTGACCCAATAAACCGCAGACCTATTAAGATGTTGTTCGTTATGGATTTCTCAGACCCTAATAGATATTAGCTAGTGTAACTGTGATATGCTGTGCGAACGAGGATGCAATTGCTCTCTTTGCGCACCATCACCTGATTGTTATACAGCTGTGAAAGGTCTGAAACACTTTGGGTGAGAAAAGTAGTTACTCTGACTATAAAATCATTAAAATCTTAACATAAAAATGAAATGTGCCAATGGCGTTTCCGCCTTATTACAATGGTATATATTGTTTTCAATTGATAACTTTTTATCGAATCTTAAATGTTTGTAAAAGAACGTCGCTCTTTCTTTTTCACAATTTAACGTAACTGCCGTGTAGAGTCCAGATGCAGTCTTATATTAGGAAAATAACAAATCAATAAAATTACAGTGATTCAACGTCTTATATCTCGGATAACGAATGCAACGATGTGCGGCACAGAAAAATTACTGATGACCTCACGATATTTTGCTAAGCCATTAGTTTAGATTTTTAATCTATGGTCTGCTCCTGATATTGACAGTGTGTGATCGCGTTTTAGACTGATCCTAGAGCTATGGGCGTGGGCGTGGGCAGAGGAGGAAGAGGCCCTCGAGCAGCCCGACGAGGCGGAGTTCGAGACGCGGCGCATGCTGGACGAGCTGACGGCGCTGCACGCCACCAGATACTACTTCGCGCTGATCAAGGTCATGCCGAGCCAGGTCAGTACCGCAGCCGTCTGTCTGTAGCCATCACCCGACCGGCAACTGTACGCAGTATGCCTCTTCAACAATATTATAGGTTCTCTAGCCAACCATCGCAACATTAGCTATTCTACCTTCCCGCAGGAAATACACTGTATTTTAGGTAAATGCCGTTCCAGCAAATAACATTTCTGAGAAAGCGACTTGAGATGACGAAATACACTCTCATGGTGGCTACAGTAAATGCAGTACCTCGCAGTCTTCCTACTCTGTGTAACACACTACACGTCGTAAGACTTGAGCTCGTCTCCTCTTATTAAAATATATAAAAGTTTTGCTTTCTTTTTCAACTCATTATATTGTGCAAAATTTTTTTTGTTTTGTTTTGAATGCTGACAGCACTCGAAGACCACACAGGTTAGATTGGTTAAAACTAGAGCTAGATTTAAAGCAGTATCCAAACAAATACTGTTGACTTTCATGCCCGCATTTACTAAAATCAAATACGTACTGACTTCATTCACATTCACGCTAAAGATTTTTAATGCCCGGATTTGTCCTTCCACCAAGGTTATTGTGTGATATTTGTTTAAAGGTCAGAGCCCACTAGGTCCGTACCACCCAGCCATGCACAGTACCACTGCGTTGTAATATATAGAACTGTATCAGACAAGGCGCACTGCCTTCGTGACGTGAACGTGCACGTAGTCTTAATGCGTGCAGTTACGCATTGCCACCTCCTAAGGTTGCAAACAAACAGGTTGCGTTCCAAACGCAGAGCGGAGCGGTAACGTGGTATCGGTGTGTGCAGATTGGATGCCAACCATACAAGTTTCAAAGTCAAAATAATTTATTCAATTTAGGCGTCTACGACGCCCTTATGAAGGAAAATTACAAATTTTAATATATAAATAACTACATTTTACTGATATGATCAGCAAATAAAATGTATAGAGCCAGTGTGAGAAGAACGGGCAAGAAATTCGGGGCCATTCTTTTAAACGTCTTTTAACAAAGTATTATATATGAAAAAAAAAATACAATATTTGTTTAATTTACATAGGTGACAGGCGATAGCTTGGCAGAGGCGGAATTGTCCAAGCATTTTTGTCGTTTAAGTAATTACACACTGTGTAGTACTCGTAGGATTTCTTAATCAATATGTTTTTCAGATGCAACTTGAATTTCCATTCTGTGAGCGTTGTAATATGTTTGGGAACTTTATCATAAAACCGCACACAATTACTTCAGAAAGTCCTTTTATTTGTCTTTACTAAAAGTTAAAACTCGCACAGCTCTGTGTTGCTTGTGACTACGCGCGTGTTGACAGTTGTGTTTGTTTACAAATATACCGGTAATGGTGATATTGTTTAAATAATGAATAACGATACAGAAGAAAAACTAAAATAATAAGTTGGAAACGAATGTCTCTACAATGACTTAAAATAAAGACTATAAAAATGTGTCACAGAAAACTTTAGTATTAATACTTATTTATGCAACTGTTGTATTAAAAACACGAATATGGGTTTGGTGATTATAGTATCACATGAGTGTTTTAATACCTAATTATTCGATTTAAACGGTTTAAAGTTGTTTAATTGCTTTGCTGCTGGGTGTGCAACAGTCAGTTGCGTTGCGTGCACATATGCGTAAGCGTGGACGTATGCATAGCTCCGTGTCAGGGGTGTGCATGACTACGTGCGTTTGAATGTGGCACGTACACCTACTTGTACGGATCCGGTGTGCTCTGGCCTTAAAACTGACGTAAGTTTGACACAAACAGCTATTTACCAGATTTCACTTATGAGAATAATGAGGGTAGGTAATGCTCGATCGGATACGCGGCTTTTAGTTGGTTGTATACAGAGTGCGTCCTCAGGACGTCTTACCGATTCAATATTAGTAACAATTGTTTAATATTGCGTTGCGATATGTACGTAGTTATATGCAAACACGTAAACACGTTTACCAGATGCTGATGCAGCCGATATCAGGAGCTACGTGTATGTAATGCGCATGTTTGTACCAGATCCGAGTGTCGATGACGACGACCAACAAGTTGGAGGGGTCCCTGTACACGCTGAAGCGTCGGCTCGGCCTCACGTTCATCAAGTTCGAGGACGCGTGCGTCGAGCTCGAGCCGTTTGTTCGCGCGCACGTGTTCGACACGGCCTCCTACCTCGCGCGACAGATGTTAGCGCACTTCAAGGATGTCAGTATACACACTTTATATTATTATTTTATACCGATTTTTTAATCCCTACGAGTAGTCTCCGATCACAATATTGCAAGGTTCATTAATTATTCTTTTTTTGTTGCCCGCTAGCTTGCATCCCGCTTGAAGGATCACTGTTTTGTAGCCAAAAATATTGATAATGACGTATATTCGTTTTAATTTTGTTGAATGTAATACAATTCATTCTACCATTTTTGTTTATGACTGCTTTTTTATTCGCAAATAGGCTAGCCATCTTCAAATCAAAATCATTCAAATATCACCTGATGGTAAGTGATGATATTGTAGTCTAAGAAAGTAAACACGCTAATCCTAGATTGCGAAGTATTAGATTATCTAGTTTCAGACGGCCATTCATAAAATGTCCTACCACTATTCAGTGTCGGAGTTTACAAGCCGTCTGAAGGCCAACATGGCCTAACGAGTGCCATTCTAAGACAATCACCGGGACCAATGGTTTAACGAATGTTAACCATGTCAGGTACACCTACCGACATGGTTAACATTGATGATAACACTGATGCGCTCAGTAGAAAATGTCACTAGCAGTCATTCTAGCAGTGACGAACCCAGTGGTTCGGTTAAGAACGTCTAGGCAAGGTCCACTAGGTGCGCTTCAATGGACGGATGTCATAGACTTTTGAATTGTATTATTGTATTTTAGGAGTTGAAATGGCAAGCGGCAAAGATCCTGGGGTCCGTGGACTTCCTGGGCAACCCGCTGGGGTTCGTGGCGGACGTGTCGGAGGGGGTGTCGGGCCTGCTGCTGGAGGGGAACGTGGCTGCGCTGCTCAAGAACGTCACCCACGGCATCTCCAACTCCGCCGCCAAGGTCACCGGTCAGTACTCAGGATACATTTACCTCTCACTACCTACTTGCCGTCTCACATTACATTACATAATATATACAATTAGCGACACTGATACTTACAATATTGAGTTCGTTTTTAAATATTAAAAAATTACATCCAAAGGAAAAATTGAAGTCGTGCGCTGGATCAAACTCGCGTCATGCACACTTATAGCCAGGGTATGTTCTACCCACTAAGCCTACATGACATATGACTATAGATTATATTCTTTCGTTCTTAACCATCGTATGGGGCTGGATCATAATGATAAATCATATTTTAATGTAATAAGAGTTTAATGAGCTTTAAATTTCATTTAAGCGCCGTTACGTTTTTGATCACTTTAAAATTTTAGACGTACTCTTAGTTACTGCTTAAGGAAGAGGAACAGCATTGCGTCATCAGTTGTCATGTAAAGCGCTTAAATGTGTGGGCATTTGGGGTGCGCAATTGTTTTTATCGAAATTCTAAGTGAGGCAGAATGCACTACATTGCTCATTTTGTGTCACTTATTTAATTAATAATTTTATTACCTATTATACTATTTCCATTTCTTTAATTTCTCGATAGCAGCTCCTGTGAAAACTTAAACGATCGTTCTTTTTTATATTATGTATGCATTATTTTATAAAAATATGTCGTTTACGCACGTACAAGGTTTTACCAAAGTCGGATAATCTCTGGTTTAGGTTAGGCGATTCCTGATTCTATATAAAGTCGCTCGTACCTATATATTTATTTTCACCTCACAAGCTCGGAAAGACGTTGTACTAATCGCGTTGAAAAGTGCTTTTTATCCGCTAGTGTGAAAAAATAATATGAACCTCCATGAAAGTATAAAAAATATTAACTTTAAATACCACCAATTTTGGTTTTCAGTTTTTTTTCAAGATTCAAGATTCTTTATTGCTTCCATACAGTACAAGATGTTGTAAACGTATAGGTACATAGTCCGATGGACCTTGTCAGGCACGGCAACATTAGAAGAGAGGAGGACGCAATATTCAATAATAATTTACCAAATCATTTTACATGTCAAAATTAAATCTACTATTTTCATTAAGATATTCATCTATTGAGTAATATGCCTTGGAGATAAGGTGTTGTTTTAATTTTTTTATAAATTTAATGTCGTCACTTTCATTCTTTAATTCTGTTGGTAATTTATTATAGACTACTATTGACATAGGTAGAGTGCTGGAAGAGTGCATTTCCAGACTGCATTTATGAACCAGTAGCCGATTTCCGTGGCGGAGGTTTAGTTGATGTTCATTACGAGTTTTATATAAATAGAAATTGGACCGGACAAACTTGCAAATTTCCAGAATATAAATGCATGGCATAGTCAATATTTTAAATTGAATAAAATACAGTTTACAACTGTCTGTTTGTTCTGTGTTGGCTAGGATTCGTATGCAGTTTTTTTTGCATTATAAAGAGATCCCTCGCGGCAGGGCTGTAACCCCATAGTACAATTCCATAGGATAATCTAGATTGGACGTTTGCGTGATAAGTAGCAATTGCTGTTTTGAAATCTGTAGTCATTTTTATTTCCCTAAGGGCATAAATGAGAGACGATAACTTAGATTTAATTTTCAATACGTGAGACTGCCAGTTTATATTCCTATCAATTTTTATTCCTAACAAAGTAGCATCTTTGACAATATCTAATTTTGTGCCTTGGAATGAGAAATTAAATTGTAACGGCGATTTTTGGAAGGGATGAAATGTTATTATTTTAGTTTTTGATAAGTTGAGCTCAAGATTATGTTGATGCATCCAAGTGGTTACTTTATCTAGTATTGTGAAAAGTTTTTCGTGTAAATTGTGGTTGTTTTTTGTAGAAGTAAGAAACGAAATATCATCGGCAAAACAAACACAAGGGTCAATTGACGATTTTTGGAAGGTCATTTATATAAATTAGAAATATTAAGCAGCTTATAACACTTCCCTGGGGGATAGAGTTGTTTTTTAATATTTACTGTAAATTAAATCAAATTTACTACATTATTTACGCTGTTTTCTTACACCTAGCATTTTCGTCGCTGTAGTGAGGTGAAAATTGTGTGTCATCATCAACATCAGGTTTCAATAAACTACTCACGCCAAATAACAACTTTGTAGCCTTATGTAACAAATAACTATTATTTGACGGGAAGACCTATGTGTCTTACAAACGTACAAATATCTTATAAGAACACGATAACAACAGATGATCAATAATAAGTCCCGAGGGATAGTTAATATGTAAATAAGATTCTAGTTATGAACACTCGAATAGTGTATAATTTGCCTAAACATTGTGTTTATAATCAAATTCGATGAGTTACCTACACCTGTACTAACCAACAGTTAAGGTACTTGAACAAAATTAATTTTGGGTGTACCGATATGTAACAAGTAGGAATGATGATGGTGTAGGTAGGTTAGGTATATGTGCAGGTGTACAGTAGAGTACAGTAGAGTACAGTAGAGTGTTGTTGTGCAGAGTCGCTGGGCGACGGGCTAGAGCGCGTGGTGGGCGACGAGGCGCACGAGGAGACGCGGCGGCGCATCCGCAGCGAGGGGTTGGGCGGCGGCGCGCACCTCGCGGCCGGCCTGCGGGGGCTGTCGCTCGGCCTGCTCGGCGGGATCACCAGCCTCGTCAAGCACACCTACGAGGGCGCCACCACCGACGGCCTGCAGGGGTTCTTCGCCGGCGTCGGGAAGGTATGTATATCTGCATCTCATTTATACATTCAAGGAATCCGATTACGTTTAACGAGAGGTTATTTGCGAATCTAAAAGAACATATTGATAGTCTTGAAACTGTTGAAATTTGTTTTCTGTGCATGTACAGTTGCGGTAAAAAGGATCGCCAGTTTTCAAATTGATTCGTTAAATGTTTCGCGATTACATGTTACCTTTTCAAACTAAGTAACAGAACATACTGTTCCACTGACGATTATGTTTAACTATTTGACAATAACGTTTACGAGTAAAAGTACTTAGATCATAGTTGTTTGATTTAATATTTTAAGTATGAAGATTATTAAGAGATATAATACCTTTTCATTGGTTTTAATGTGAATGATAACCGTAGTGGTTAAATCTCTTTACTTCTAATTATTAAAACAATTTTTAATTATAGTTATTGTCAACATGGCAATTATCTATTTTTAATAAAATAATGTAATATGCATTTTTAAAATTTCCTGAGGGAATAGGTATCTACACAAATAATAACATCGTTAATTCCTTTAATACGTTTATTGTAAGACTAGACTCTCGACTTGTGGTCCGTGGAAATAGGTTACAATGTATGATTGATGCTAATGCTGATTATATATTCATAGCTCCATTGTTCAGATATAGGGCCTGTTCCATTAACCGCTAAGAACGTAAATTTCGATAATTTTGATCACATTCTGCGTCTGTGGTTGTGATCACGTGATCGTTTGTAACTGTCATCCCCGTTCCATTTTTGGATAAGAACGCTAAGAATGCCACTAAAACTTGCAACTTCTGTCACTTTTGACATTGGATGTAGCGTTTAAGGCGAAAATAACGCCAAGACCCATGTGGAAAACTTTTTGGGAGTGTGATCGTTTTTAGCGTTTTTAGCGAATCTCACTCAAATGAAACGCACCCTTAGATATAATTTAAGGTAACACCAGGTAGTTTACTTCATCATAATAGGTAGATTCGCACGTTTTTAGATTTGTATCGATTAAAAATCGACTAGAAACAAAATCGATTGAGTCGTTCTCCTCACTACTTTACCTCCTTATCATCTTCATTATTTTTTCGTGCGAGGTAGAAGACGCACGTGCCTTCAATAAAAGTTATTTTTTTTACTAATTCATATTTACCATGCCTGAACGACAAAGTGAAGAAAACTTAATTAATTTAAACAACAAAAAAAATTTATTAAGTAGCTAAAAACAACAACATGCCGAAGTCGTCGAGTCATTGTGTCCTCTGAATCAGAATCAGACTTCGAAAAGAGGAAGGTAACTTGTGTACCTTGTGTTGTGTAACCTTGTGTACCATTGTTGTATTACAATGAAATTGAATGCATCTATAAGTCTACCTGGAGGTTTAACTGCGGGTTATTCACGATGGCTAGACATGATGCCTAAAAACCAGGACGAACATGCCGAAGTCGGCGTGTCATTGTGTCCTGTCAATCAGAATCAGATTTCGAAAAGAGGAAGGTAAGTCTTGCGTACCATTGTTGTAATACAATGAAATTGAATGCATCTATAAGTCTGCCTGGAGGTTTAACTGCGGGTTATTCACGATGGCTAGACATGATGCCTAAAAACCGGGAGGTATGACTGCGGGTCTTACACGACGGTAAACTATGTGACCAATTAAGGCACCGTATTAGAGCTAATAATCTGTCTTTTATATTACGCCCTCACAGTTGAGCTGCGCTGAAATATTATTTTAAGAAATATACCAAATTCCATAAAAACGGTAATATATAAGCAAGCATCAAGGCTTAGGCATTCAAAAAGTTTGTAAAACCCTCCTCGATATCGCTCGTCGGCAAGCAAGGGGGCGCGAGGTTGGCTGCGAACAGAGTGCCGAGTACACAATGCAATAGAAATCAATCTCAAGTATCGACTGTGCAGATTCCAACACCACACCTTCGATTAGTCGTAATGTAATACATGCATATGTATATATACATGGTACGTCACTATCGTGAATGTTGACTATCTATAGCTAAAATTTAATTTTTGCTTGATTGGGTACCCTACCCGTAAAAATATACCTAGTAACGTATTCATATATACCCTACAATTTTCGTTTTTTCTCCAGCAGAGAAAGCAGAACCGACCCTAGTGGTAAATGTTTGCACGATTTAGGTGATATCCGTATGTAGATACACTATAGGTCAAATTCTCCAATATTTTTAGCTCCAAAGGCAAACCGTACTTATAGATTTATTTTAATGTTAATAAATTCTTGAAAACTGATAACTTCAACATGGAGGATTACAGAACAGCAGCTAGCATATAACCTGCGAACAGTTACTTAGGTACTATTGAACTGAAAGAGTCCTACTTATTAGTAGGTACCTATTTATACCCAGAAAACAAACATTTCTATCGGTTTTACTTCAAAAAAAACTGAGGAAAGTATTGTGTATTAACCCATTGGCATCGGTGATAATGATAACAATATAATTTCATTCATATCTAGGACATAGTAGTCCTGACGATGCCAACATAATGTAATGCTTTAGCGCGTTCGCGTTATCTGCACTAAGGACTGTCACAAAACTAA
This sequence comes from Plagodis pulveraria, assembly GCA_963890685.1. Classification (NCBI taxonomy): domain Eukaryota; kingdom Metazoa; phylum Arthropoda; class Insecta; order Lepidoptera; family Geometridae; genus Plagodis; species Plagodis pulveraria. Next base: position 1,148,047 of record OY982957.1, on the reverse strand, counting down.
TGAAAGAGATTGTAGGTTTCTTAAGAAGTGGATATGGGTCGATTTTATATTTAGATGATACCCATTGTATAGGAAAATTCTATATAAGTATGTCTTCACAATATCAGGAAAACTATGAAACTTCTAGAATGCTTTTAGAACCTCAACATTATTGTAAGTAATTAACTATTATTTTTAACACAGTATATATATACATATACTCATTCGCTCGTGCGCTGGCCTGCGAACAAGTCGATTTATTTTACGTGCGTGAGCTATTTACTGGCTTACCCTCTTCAGTGTTTTCATACAAATAATTTACTTAAAATGCCGAACATATCCAAGTGCGACAATTGTGATAAAAATATAACTAAAAAGTCACCTGGATTAGAGTGCAGAACCTGCGGTAAGTTGGTGCATGCCAGCCAAACCTGCGCAGGTTTGACGGCTAAGCAAATCGCTGCTTTGCGTAATACGGACAACCTGGAGTGGACATGTGAGGAATGTAAACAAGACTCGCCAATTAGAAAATCTTCCTTTATTGTCCCGGATGAGGACGAGGTAGAAGAAGAGGAAGATTTATTGGCCGGTGAAACCATCGGAAACTGTAACATCGACACCAAAAAATTTCTTAAAGATATCACCTCGGAAATGAAGAAGGTACTTAAAAAAAGAATTACAGCCCATTGAAACCTCTGTAGGCCTTTGTTGTCGAAAAATTGATGACCTAACAAAGACAGTCGAGTCCCATAATAAAGAGATAAAAGACCTCGGTAGAAAATGTAACCATCTCAAAAATGAACAGGTGCATCTGCAGCTAGAAATAAAGTCTCTCAAGCAGTATGTTCGCAGCGTTGATCAGCAGCGACTGGATAGCATTTTGGAGGTGTTTGGAGTACCTAAACAACAACAAGAAGACTTGAGTGATATTTCTCGTAAGCTGGCTACAGCCCTAAATATGGATATGAAGGAAATATCATTTATTAAGCGAATGGAGGGTCGCAATGGGCAAGACGGAGTTATCCAGTTGGGCCTACTTCAGTTACAACAAGCAGAGCAGTGGGTACGAGCTGCAAGGAAGGAGTCAATTACTGTGGACTGTCTTATCAGTGGAGTTTCGCCTAATGACGGTAAATCTAAGGTGATGCTGCGCCGAGCCCTCACGAAAGCTAACAAAGCGTTGCTATGGCAAGCGCAGCAGAAGCTTCGACCTGCGTTTAAACACGTCTGGTTCCAAGATGGAAAAGTACTGGTGCGTAAGGACGACAACGGCAAACCACTGGTGGCAAGGTCGGAGGAAGATATTGAAAACATAGCCACACAAGCAAACATGAATCGGTAATAGATATACAACAGAATTAGGCAGCTTTGATGTATCTCCTGACCATCTAGAATTGTTTGATTGTACTGATATAAATGATTTTAGTGAGCGATTACCTTCTATTTTTCCTCATCAGTTTAGCCTTAATATCATTCATTTAAACATAAGATCTTTAAATAAAAATTTTTGTTACCTAACTCAACTAATTACCTACTCAAAGTTAAATATCGATGTTATTATACTAACTGAGGTTAATATATCTAAAAAAGTTGTTTCTATGTTTGAAATAAATGGATATACACTGCACAGTCAATTGCGTCAAAAACGTAAAGGAGGAGGTGTTGTTATTTACGTGAAAAACACTCACACTTTTAACATAATAAACCACACATTTAGTCATTGTGAGTCCATACTTGGTCAGATAACCACACCATATAATTATTCTGCGTATGTCTGTGCATTGTATAGACCACCAAATGAAAGCAAGCACCTATTCACGAAAGAAGTTAAAAATCTATTTATGAACGCCTTATTTTTAAAACACGACACTTATCTATTAGGCGACATAAACATTGATTTAAAAACTAACAACGGCATACGTGAACATTACATCAGTAGCATGTCCGAGTGTGGTCTAGCAAGTGCGATCTCAGACTACACTAGAATCGAGAAACAAGGCAATATAATAACGCAAACTTGCATAGACCACATATTTGTACGGTCGCACTCGTTAGACGTTTACTCGGCCGCGCTCGGAACTGTTTTCGCTGACCATCGAATGATAATAATGTCGTGTATTGGAAGCGGTACATCACAAATACAGGGTGGTGTTAAAAACATTCAATTATTTGACAATAGTAAAACGAAATCTTTATTATACGAATTAGATTGGACTGAAATCGACGATACAGAGTGTCCTTTAAAAATATATGAATGCATTAAAGAAAAATTTAAAATCTGCTATAATAATTCTACATATACAAAAAAACTAAATATAAATAGTAAGAGAAGTCAAGAGCCCTGGATAAACACTAGAATTAATAACATGTGCAAGAAAAAAGATAAGCTGTTTATACAGTGGAAACACGACCCTACAAATGCAATATTGAGAATGGAGTATAATAAATTCAGAAATTATACACGAAAGGTCATAGAAATATCCCGAAACAAATATTATTTAGATTTAATTAACAAACACAAACTAAATTTACGTAAACTATGGCAAATACTTAATTCTCTATCAGGTCGTAATAAAACTTCAGTCGATGAAGCCATTTTAAGAGCTTTTAACAAAAATAAGAACAATACAAAAACCATAGCCGAAAATTTCGCACGAGAATTTAGTGAATGTGTCAAAAGAATCATGCCTAAGTGTAACAAACGCCTATTGAATGAATCAGAATATACGTATCCACTAGATAAATCAATGTATATCAAAAAAGCATCTTTAGAAAATGTGGACAAAATTATCCGTAGTTTGAATACTAATAAAGCAGCGGGTATAGACAACATAAGGTGTGTGGATATCAAGTCTATTTGTGAAAAAATGTTATGGGTTATAGTTAAGTTGATAAACACTAGTATGGCTACGGGCAAATATCCACAGGATTTAAAGACCGGAATTGTTAGACCAATATATAAAACAGGTAGTCATAAAGAATACTGCAACTATAGGCCAATTACTATACTACCTGTAATTGATAAAATTGTAGAAAAATTTATTTGTCAACAGATACAAGACTTTTATGTAAAAAATAATGTACTCTCCAATGTACAATATGGATTTCAACGTAATAAATCAACTACACAACTGCTATCAAAATTTACGGACGAAGTTAATCAGTGTCTCAATGACAAAAATCATGTGATACTTTTGTTTATTGATTTTAGCAAGGCGTTTGATACTCTCAGGCATGAAACCTTACTAAAAAAACTTAACAATACTGGTATACGAGGTCCTATCCTAAAATGGTGCGAAGATTATCTCAGAGGTCGAAAATATCATGTGAAGGTGGGAGACGAGTATAGTGCGGCTGTTGACGTCACTGAAGGGACAGCCCAAGGATCGGTACTAGGACCTTTGCATTATCTCGCATATGTAAACGATATGGAACATGTAATCAATAACTGTTCAATTTACCAATATGCAGATGATACCTGCCTCCTAGCATATAGTAAAAACCTCAGCACGGCTGTGAAATATATGCAAGATGATTTCACACAAGTATCAAAATGGTCGCATGACGCTGGCCTAGTTTTAAATGCATCCAAAACGAAAATAATTCATGTTCACTCAAGTCACATTAAAAAAACAAATTCATTTAGAATAATTGCACATAGCCACGAGTGTTTACACAGTACAATGCATTCTCATATGAATAACTGTACATGTGATGCTATAGAACAGGTAACTAGTCATGCATACCTAGGCCTAATAGTAGATAACAGATTTAACTGGGGTTACCATATTGATTTAATTTGTGACAAGCTAAGAGCTATACTAGCAAAATTTTATATTATCAAACCGAAGGTACCATTCCAGATTCTACTTAATATGTACGTAGCTTTAGCGGAATCCATCATATCTTACGGAATCACAAGCTATGGCCGAACATTTAAAACATTTATTGATAAAATATTGAATTTGCAAGTCAGATTATTAAAATTAATAGTCCCCGGTAACATTAATAAACAATATAAAGAAAACCTTATTGATATATTTGAGTTCTGCAATATACTACCGGTACATGATAAAGTGAATATGTCATTATTGATTGAACAATTTTATAACATGGAAATAAAAATACCTGTATCGCATAAAATTGTTACTAGAAATATTACACATAATATGCTAAAAATACCAAAACAAAATAATTACTATGGAAGAAGAACTGTCGCGTACAAAATTCCCACCCTATTAAATAGTTTGCCCCAAAAGATAAAGCATGACATAAACGACATGAATTACAAACGTATTTACAAAAAATATTTCTATAATAAATTAAAACACAATTAGTAAATAAAATACATAAAATATACATACATATATATAGTTATGTGAGTACCTATATGTACAAGTATAAATCTGTAATAAAAAAACGAAACTGTTTATAACATATTCATAAAATAATAACACTCTGTATAGATTTCAATCGTTGAATAGGCGCTGCAGTCCGCTGCATGTGCACAATCCTACTCCGTCACATGACGTTCTCCAGAACCGGTTATAGTTCGAGCTCCAAGGAAGCGCCCCGCCGCGCCGCGCCGCTGCCGCGCCACGCGCCTTGCCGAGGAACAGCATTTGCTTCAATTACTAGTATAATATATATTCTGTGCATATATTAAAATAGGTGCTTGCTACACTTTTTAGTAGGTAAGTTATAGTTCACGGATGAATAGTGTTATTGAACATCTTATTAGTGATAATAAATGTCAAGCGCACGATGTGAATTCAAGTATCGAGACAAACCTAATGGTTTTTCGATATGATGTTATATAGATTTAAAGTTAAATTGTATAAAGATCAATAAATGAAAAAAAAAAAAAATGTCAATTTTGACATAAAAAGTAACGTGAGTTGTCATAATTATTAACTTAATATACAGGCTAGCACTCACGGTGTTTAGTCGTAATATCCGTCTGGTGTTCAAGCAGTAAAGATGCTTATTATTCTCAAGGAAATTTCAAAATTTAATTACTAGTTAAAAACGAAATAAGATAATAATAAATTAGTACACATATTCTCAAAATTGCCAAGGCAAACTATTCGAGATTTTTTTCGATTTATCGATGTACTTACAGCCGTCAGATACAGATGGTTATAACACAGAGGGCAGAGAAAAGAAAAAATACTTCTGACCCTACAAAATAACAATGTATACGACACAAACTTTAAATCGCCAATTCATACTTTTCTCGATTTACACTGGTGGAAGATAAATATTAATGTTGCTATGAATTAATTTATGCCCACAACTTACAATATAGAAATATTAAAAAAAAAAATGCTCTAAGGACGGCTGGGGATCCATTTGTAATAATATGCGCGCAAATGGACATAGGAAAGAAAGTAAAATACATGTTACTTGGAACTTATGGCAGCCTTTCTAGGTATTAAATACTATGCACAAAATAATTCTAACTGCGCCGTATTAATGTGAATAGACAATATGACAGCAATTAGTATCATCAATAGGATGGGTAGCATACAGTTCCCTCATTTAAATTAGTTAGGAAGATCAATATGGCAATATTGCGAGGAACATAGTCTTATGTCTGTTTGCTTTGTACCTAAATTCGAAAGGTAACATAGAAGCTGATAAAAATCCAGTAAAATTAATCCTGATTTCAAATTGAAAGTAACTTAAAGTAATTTTGAAACTGTAGTTAATAAGTTTGGCTAATCCCACATAGGTATCTTTGCCTCTCGCTTCAATGTTAAATGCGAAATATATTTTTCTTGGAAAATTAGCAGATGGGTTCATGGTTTCGTGGCAGCCATATTATTTTTATTGTTCCACCAATTTTGATGAATTATCAAATGATTAACAAAAAAAAATGTGGGGGAACAATCTACAGGAATATTAGTTTTTCTATACTGGCATTTTCAAGCTTGGTTCCCTTTTCAGTGCAGCCTATTGGTATCCGATATTATTTTCTTAAGCCACCCTTAACCATACCGTTACAGAGTGCATGCGGTGCAGGAAATTACTCTGAGTGCCGCGATAGTCTCGGCAAGGAGTTTTCACGGTGAGGTGTTCCACAAGAAACTTTAGGCCTCATGGTTGCTTCTCTTTCTTCGAGTACTGTAAAACAGTATGATAGTACATATAGGTCATGGTGGTATGTGGTGTATCACCAATAATTACAATTACCTAGAAACTGGAGTCACATCGGTTATTCTATTCTAAACGGAACAAATTAAAAAGAAGCTTCGTACAGTTCTCTTAATAGTCACCGTTCGGCTCATTGTTAACTTTTAGGTAACAAAATATGTTCGAATGAACAAATATCCCGCTGACTAAAAGGTGTTTTCAGAAACAGACTCAGTGTAAACGACTAAACACGACCTTGTACGGGATCCTCAAATAGTTATAAACTTTATTTCAGACTGATATCCAAATATCAGATTACCTTAGATCAACTTACATTATACAAAGAAGTTAACAAGTTCTCTTTCCGTTGTGCACGGCTTACCGAGTACAAACACTTTCATCAATTACAATAAATAATACCTTAATATCTTATAAAATCATCCGCTCCAGGAGCAGTCGATCTTGTTATAAACTTATTATAAGGAAAAACCTAATATTTATCCACCAAAATGCTTGGAGCATTACTTTAATGTTACGAAAAGTATTTGATATATAAACGCCCACATAAGTGTGCTACTGCACAAACATCAGTTGATGAATTAAAAATATGTTAGCAGCAAGTGGCACTAAAATGGCACGACATTCGGTGCGCACCCCACACTGCACGATGCTACATTGAGCGCGTGCAAAAATTTTTGCCTGATTACTGATCGAATCAAGGTCTACTATTTAATTATATGTATATCAGTCTTGGTATACTTATAGCGTTAGTAAAATTGGAATCATAAATATAAGGTTTTTTATTTCATAAATAATACAAGAACGTAAACTAATCACTTCGTGATATAATGTATTACATTTTGTCCCATGCTGTACCTTACCAAGTACCCAAGAACTTTTGATAATCACACAGTGTATCTCTGAACATCTACCTGGTGTTACCTTAAATTATATCTATATCTGAACAATGGAGCTATGAATATATAATATATGATCAAACGAACTTCATAAGTGAAGTTCGATCATTATTATATGAATAGCTCCATTGGAAGATATAGGACCCCACCCTCCTCAACCCCTTTATCTAGACAAAAGTTTTGGGTTCTATCTAAAGTAATGACGATGATAAGGAGGTAAAGTAGTGAGGAGAACGACTCAATCGATTTTGTTTCTAATCGATTTTTAATCGATACAAATCTAAAAAAGGGGGAATCTACCTAGTATGATGAAGTAAACTACCTGGTGTTACCTTAAATTATATCTATATCTTCCAATGGAGCTATTCATATAATAATGATCGAACTTCACTTATGAAGTTCGTTTGATCATATATTATACGTGTTATTCAATAAAATATTGTTAGTATCATTTATTCGTATTATTGTTTAATTTTTGGTCAAGAATGAGGCTGTTGCTATCTATCAACAAAGCGTTTATTACGTCGATAAAACTACATACCTAAAAGGTTCTATCAAAGAAAATACTACGTATGTAGTAACGGTAACAAAACTTAACATTTATTTAAAATGTTGGCAGTACTGTTTCTTCATACCGCGAGTGTACACTCATCACGTTGTCAACATTGTAGTAAACCAATGTTTGATTGTATAATTTATTTACTCGTTTATATTCGAGCATTTATATATATCGTTTATATATACATATATATATATATATTTTTTCTGATTGGTTAGCCTGTGACCACTATCTCACCTGATGGTAAGTGATGATGTGGTCGAAGATGTTGTTCAGGCTAACCTAGAAGTTAAATTAGGTATTTGACAACATGCATGACTATTTAGTACAGATTCAATTTAAATCTATAATTTCATCTATATCGGAGTCTGTGGTAGACCGCGACACCACTGCCACCAAGCCATCCCGATCACCCAGCCGACGGCTAGGTATCGAGTATGGCTCGGCAACCACCGCCACGTCCACCAACCACTCAGCCATGGACTGCATCAGCAGGTCCTGGGCTGTTTTACAGTGGTTGGTGTTCGCCTGGAGGATGAGATGTTCAGCCCTATCCTTCATTCAGACATCGCACCCCCCTCATCAGCCACCGAAGTTCCTTTCTCAGGGACGGCGGTAGCCACATATAAGATGATCGTCTTACTGAGCAGTAAAGGTATAATTAACAAGGAAAATTCCCAAAGAGCCCTTCTCGTCTTTAGAAAGTCATTGATTTTAGTCAAACATTATAATACAATGTTTCTGTGTGGTTGGAGAGTAGATATAGTATGTGCGTGTGCGTGTGGGCAGGGCCTGGTGGGCACGGTGACGAAGCCGGTGATCGGCGTGCTGGACCTGGCGGCGGAGACGGCGAGCGCGCTGCGGGAGAGCGCGCGGGGCGCGGGGCGGCGCGGGGCGGGGCGCGTGCGGGGCCCGCGGGCGGCGTGGGGCGCGGGGGGCCTGCTGCCGCAGTACTGCGCGGCGCAGGCGCAGGGCGCGGCGCTGCTGTACGCGTTGAACGGCGCGGACTACTCGGAGCGGTTCCTGGCGTACCGGCCGGTGCGCGACTACCCGCACGACATCCGCGCGCTGCTCTCCGACACCTACCTGCGCATCTTCACCTGCAAGCACACGCACGCGGCGCCGCACCTCGTCATGGAGACGCATCTCAGGTACACACTCACACTCTACACCTGCACGTGTTCATCTATGTCTCCTCTTCTTTGTATACCTCTTTACTATTCAATATACGTAACACATATTTTATTCTTATTTGTTAAGGTTGAGCCATGACTTCTAAATATAAGAAACCAGATCAATTGTCAGCTTGCCGCTCTTCCCTTTTCGTACAATTTTCCCTACGATTATAACTCGCAGTAGTTGTTTCTGCTCATGAAGTATGACTTCTCCTGGAAATTAATAATTATGAAATTAATTCTCCCTAATAAATCAGCCATCTGACTCGGTTAGCTATCAGTTATATAAAAACTCGAGGTCAGCAAAAGCACATCAAACTCCAGAAAGATTTCGGTCAGCTGATATGACACTCGAATGGTTTTCTACCGGACAAACAATAGTACATACAGTTTACACTGATTATTTGGCTGACCATAGATTGCTACACTATACATCAAATATATTAATAAATTCTGTCATCGAAATAAGAATTTTAACATTGCATCATATTTGTTTTCTGTTGCTTATGAGATTGTGACGGAACAACCTCGAGGCCCACCTGATGATAAGCGATTATACTGGCTATCAAAGACTGCTGCCGGAACACAACGTTAGATGCTTGGCGACAGATTTTGTACTTGAGTAGTAGTTGGTTGCTTAAGCAATTTGTAATATAGGTAGAGCAGTTAACATATATAGCTATAGCTCTTCTGTGCCTATTTTGTGTATTTCCACGGTATTATGTCATATTATTATGGTGTATTGTTGCGATAAGCTGCAGCTGAGATAGATACTGAAACAGAAGATGACACCGAAAATGTTACACACGCTAAGCTCAGGAACTAATAACTGCCTCTCAAAAGACAGTGACAGATTTTATCTTGTTTAAAGTGGGAGAGAGGCAAGCTTACGAAAATGTGCTTATAGTGTGTGGTTAAGCTAAACTGCTCCTTCCCTCGACGTTACGTAATACAGTGTGTTGTCCCGACAGCAACTTGGTGTCGTGCACTGTGGTGCAGAGTGGCGACGCGTGGTTCGTCGAGCTGGGCGTGCGGGGCGGGGGCGCGGGGGGCTCGGGGGCCGGGGCGGGGGGCTCGGGGGGCGGCGAGGGGGGCGTGCGGCGGCCGCGCGTGCAGTGCGACTCGGCGGAGCTGTGCGCGTGGGTCGCGCGACACGCCGCGTACGCACGACAACTCTACTACGAACACGTGCATACACTCGCGCCGCACACAGACACAGACCTCTAACTCACACACACACACACGTATCATCACAATAACTCATGTTATCGACTGAACTCAATGACATTGAATCGACATTTCTGACCGGACTTCTGATGGCCATCTTCAAGAAAAGAGGCTGGCTGGCTGTGGCTGGGGTAGCCGCTAATCCCGCACTGAAATTTGAATGGCACTTGAGTTACATTTCCAAATGTATAGTGCGATCAATTCAACGAGTGACGCATCTCCATCGCTCTTTAGCCGCTCGCTACTATAGATTGTAAGACTTGAACTTTTGGTTGTTATTGATGCATATGCATCGTTATATAAAAGACATAGAGTACAGTTTTGTTTGTCGTATATTTGGATATACGTGCATGATAAGACCACGTATGGTGAACCTGAACAAAACACAGGAACTTGACCTGTTATGATACTGTGTATGAATATAACAGCGTACACACCCTGTAAGCATGTTGATTCATATGCTAAGAAGACAACTTGGTAACAGACTGAAAATAGGAATTATTATAAGTGAATTGTATTACGATATGGTACTGGTGATTTCAGTTTGGAGTCAGTTAATTTCTTAATGTATACTCATTGGTAGCTTTGAATTGTAATTTATTTGAACCATACCTCATTAAGTTTATTTATATGACAATAGTCTCGTCCTGTAATTGGTTTTGGTCTAAGTAAAATATAAGATACTTTTATTGGAGTTTAGTAATTTTTAGTCAAAAATATTAGTTACCATTTTATGTACCATAAATTTCTCACGAGGGTCACCTCGTGAGAAATTTATGGTACATAATCGATTCGAAATCGGATATATCTTTTACTCGATGCATAAACAAAAATTGGGGAACTTTCTGAATGTTGACTTAAGTATAACCTTCAGAAATAAACAAGACCAACTTGAAAAACTTATATTATACTATGAGACTATTTAACATTATCTTTTAGAAACTGCCAAAACAAAACTGATCTTAATAGTATTAGAAATATGATTATCTGCTAATAGAAGAGTACTCGTTCTTAAGAGCTTAATATTAATAGAGTTATAAAACTCCTATCACGGCTCAGTTAGCCTATTTTATATAAAGTCATATACCGGAGAAACATTGCTATAAAATTGTAGTACGTTATATGTCATTGAAATATAACCTTTATTATTATGTGAGTAAGGTTTTATGACTATTACTTAGGGTAGTATTGATGATTCAGGAATAACATACATATTCTGTCAGACATTTATCATTTTCTAATATTACATAATAAAGGCTTAAAATGTGAGAGGTTTCACGAACAAGTAATTAATAGTACTGATGAGTTATTCGGATTCTTGTAGTATTTATTACAAAGAAAGGCGTAGACTTTAATTTTAATATAATGAAATTTATATATACCACAGTAAAACAAAAGCAGTTGTAACATATTATATATTTAAATAAAAATAATGTAATTCACCTCTCAATCCGTTAAAGTTGTCTAATTATAATGTACTTAATTGTTTTTCTCTCTATTATTTAGATTACATTTCAAATATGCGTGTAGTACACGACATACTTACGTTCAACGGTATAATAAATAAATCCAAATTATATATTTTTACACATATTAATCATATAGGTTACTGTTCACATTGTCCACAGCTCTTTATTATTTAAGTAGAATTGTCCACATTCGTAGGTAATTTAATATATTCCATGTTAACTTAGATATTAGTTACTTTGTAAGCAACGTTGTTGTGATATCTGTACCTAAAGTAGGTTGTAGTTAGAATACCAGTCTTGTCCAAGTCAAAAGACGGTTTGTTCATCTGCTAGTGGAGATGCTGTTCTTTGACTTCGAAAGACATTCCTTAGTTTGAACTGTCTGTACTTTGTTAGGCGTTTGCGTTGCGAGAGCATGAATTATTTGCGAAGTGCGAATTATTATTGTTTACGATCACGATAAGTTGTATGTAAATTTCTAGACATAACGGTTTAGTTATTAGCGGAACAAATAATATCTATTTCTTTTTGATGTTAGGATCAAAAATACCTGTAGTCTTCTTTTAAAATCTACGCGGATACCTAAGGTGTGTGTAATTAAACCACGCTCTGGAAATAAAATCTTAGGAGAAAAAGAAACAACCTTATATCACCTAAGTATTTCTTGACTAATTCCACTATTAATTCATCTACATAAAATAGATAAAATACCTAGTAAGTTTGAATATGTCAACCGTTGTCTCAGACTTAAGGTCAAAGGATGATTTTGTGCAGGATCGACAGCCCGGATTGCAGCAGTGGGTCGCGAAGTCCGTGATAGGCAAAGTTTAAAAAAAGTGTAATTGGTATTTATTGCATACATTGTATAATTATTTATTCGCAAATAATTCGTGCTAGGATCTTAATAGTTAGACAATATTCATCACAATGAGATGTGTTGTACATTTAAAAACAACTTTGATTTGATGTAGTTACATAATAAATCCCTAACTAATAAGTCTCGTTGTGGTGTGCGATGGCTTTTTATTTGGTAAATTTGTATGTGCGCCACCTATGGTTCAATGTGAAAAATCTATTGTAACTGTAATTAATATATTTCTGTATAATCTGTATGTAACTATAATTATCAATTCAATATATTTATTACATAATATTTTATAGTAAGTATATTCCTGTGAATAACTTCAGACAAATTTATCGTAAATAACTTTGTATGTATGTATTTGTAAGTATCTATATTTACGTAATCAAAAATTATGTTTTTATTGTGAATGATAATGGTGTGACCTTAGACCTACGGACTATTAGGCTGTGATATAACGCAATGACAAAACGAGAGTGAACTGTTCACAGTTGTACATTATAATATTACTTATAAGTGAGACCGTTCAAACGAGAGAAATATTTTTATGTCAAGGTCTTATGTAATATTGTATTCTCTTTTGGTCTAAGTAGGTAGGGAGGGGGAGGTAAATAATAAATGTTAAAATTTAAAGTTCTATTAAAAAATTAGCTTGTATTATTTATTGGCTATGTTTAACTTACCACCAGATATAGTAATATATAACAGACAAAAATAGTAAATGATCACCAAAATTAAACCAGCATTTTAATGTAAATTTATAACCAAAGTTTTAACATCTCGCTATCCTATTTAAGCAAAATGACTCCAAATAAATCATTGATAACCCAAAAGTAGTAAATGATCATCAAAATTAAATTTGCTATAATTCGTCTGGCGCTGTTGTGGTCACAGGTAACCTAACGCTCCTCCTCGCTTCGCTCGTCGTCGCACCTAAATATTACTTTGACATTTAGTGATCATTTACTACATTTGGTGTTCGATTACAATTTTTCGTAAAATAACTAAGGGTATCAAAGCATTTTATGGTGGTCATTATATTTAATCCCTTATTTATTTTTTGTAACCAATGAATAAAAAAAAATTAAATAGATCCGATGCCAGTGTTACATGTACGTAAAAATAAATGGAACATTTCCTCGAATAGGTCTTAATAAATATTTTCAGTTTATAGCTCGCTTGTCAATATGTCACGATGAGTTTAGATTACCCATTCTGTTATTCCCAGTATATGGTAACATTTGTAAAAACTAAATTTTGATTATTCTTATATGACTAATCCTGAAATCCCCTTTAAATTTCCCCTTAAAGATAATTTTGGGACTTAGGAGCAAAATCATCAGCAAGCAATGCCCTAAAAGGGATACCTATATATTTAGGCACTACTTAGTGTATACATAATCTACAGAATTTAGTGCGCATAACCAGAAAAAATAGTAATTACTTCTCCTGGTTATTCCATTTATATTATATACATATTATTCCATAGTCTCTCATTCAGATAAAATAAGAGTGTGTGACCTAGATCGGCAGAACTGATGTAACAAAAGGTTCAAGATCAAAGTTAAGTACATTTCCAAACATGATCATTATGCAAATTAGTTTATTGTGTCTGCTTGCTTTGCTTTATAACCTTGAGTGTTATAAAGAAACTGTTCTAAATATTTTGAATTATTATGTGATGAGATTCGGAATACGGCAGAATAATTGTGTTATTCTTATGGCTGCTAAGTTATACACTGATGCAAGGCTAACAATTTAAAGAGTGATGAGCGACGCCCGTGGCGGGAAATCCAAATTTTTTACTGTTATTTCACTCTAATAGCAAGGTTAGGTGACTATTGTACATGCCCGTAATAATCGCTACTATATTAGATTCACAAAAAAATTACTAATTGACATAAAGACAACTTAAGTTTACATATTTTTAAAATACCTAACAAATGTAACGAGTTGCGTAAATATTATACTAAGTATATAAATATTTTCATCGAATCTGGCGCAGCTACTAGATGAATAATGTTTTGTATTTCCCGCCAAATCTGTGAGCATTATCTTTATGCGATTATTTTATAAGTAACTTATTTAGTTTAGTTCCATGGCCAAAGTAGACTTATTTTAAGTGAAAACACGTCTATTTTATTTATGAATAGGATGTAATTTATGTTGTCAGAGAAATTAAGTTATGTAGTTTATTTATGCTTGAATAAGATGGTTGCAGCAATAAATTATATTTATATCTTTAGACGATTGTTTAAATTCAATATAAGGATCATTTTGCTAATGCACCTAGTCACATTTTACTAGATGAGCAAGCACCATCGTCCACCGCTTAACTCAACATCAGCTTATTCCAGAAATTGACCACTATCTCACCTGATGGTAAGTGATGATGTGGTCGAAGATGTTGTTCAGACTAACCTAGAATTACTGGCTCTCAAGGACAGCTGCCGGAACACACCGTTAAGTGTTTGGCGATAGATTTTCTACTAGAGGATGGTAGCTAGCCAGGCGGGCATTCGCAAATTGCCCTACCACCATGCTATAACGACTGCCATCCTAAGATAACAACCGGGACCGACGGCTTAACGTGCCCTCCAAAGCACGGAAGCGCTCAGTAGTAATGTCACTAGCGGTCACCCATCCAACTCATGACCGCGCGCGACGTTGCTTAACTTTGCTGATCGGTTGAGAACAGCTAAGTAAACTTCGCTACGAGCGCTTCAAAAAATCTATTTCTGTTCGAGAGTTTGTTTAAAGGCAACTCGAGAACAGAAATAGAACTTTCTCCCGAGTGATACATACCTAGTGCTTTATACTACACCTACGAGGAAAATAAAATCATTATACTTTTCTCGTACTTATCTCGAGACTTCTCAGGCAGTAAGTTCTTTATGACTCCTGAGCTGCATTTCTTATTTCTGGTGGCGTCATTATTATAAAATCGTCACATTCACTATCAGATGACATTTTGGATAATTATTTAGAATAATTAAAAGCGTACTGTTAAAATATCAATTTAATAAAAAACAAAATTTAACCAAACATAAAAATTCCCGCGCTTTTTTCTCGTAGTGCAAAAAACGGTTGCCAACCTCCTTTCATTGAAAATCGAGTACAAATAAAAATCCCACCTCATTTTTCTAATTATTTGATATAGGTACTTAAAACCTTTTTGAGATCCTGTTTAGCAGCTAAAAAAAAACAAGAACGCTACCAGGGCAGGTATGGATTTTCATACAACATTTCTTCACTGCTACGGAGTGAAAGAATGAAAATCCATATAACTTTTCCCGCCGTACATTTAAAAGGGAGAAATGACGAACTTTATTACATGTTTTAAATTATTTGAGTAGTCTGGTACTATTTCAGCTCAGCACGCGATAGTGCTTGTAATCATATTTAGAAATATATTATATTAATAAAAATAGTTAACATTGCGTTTAAAGCAAATTATTTAAGCATATAGATTAAACTTAATTTTAATTGTTAACTCAAAATCCATTATACCGAAACAAAAGCTTGACGATAACGAATGTCAATATGATAACCGCGCAATCAGCGCCCGAGACAACTAATAAAAACCGTCCGGTCGAGAGGGTAATGAATTGGATGACCATTATATTCCCGTCACCGGCGGCGGTATCGGCGGCGCGGCGCGGCCTTTATAACAAGTTATCCAGGGACGCACAGTTACATCTCGATACAAACAAGCAACGTACGTAATCTTTTGAATTTATTTAATATGTTTGTTATAAAATTGTGCGCGTGTTTATCGGCGCTGGTAGCGACGCCAGCGCGCGCTGCGGCCTTGAGCTCTAAGTAAGTAAAAGTGTTTGGTAATTATTGTGTGTACCGCCATCCGCCATCCGCCATGCCAGTGTGCGGTCGAACGGCATTGTAGCCGGTATACTTGCGAATGGAAAGTGTTTAAGCGAGCACGTGGTTTCATTAACTGACAGTCGTTTAGTCACAAGTACCGAGATATACATCCAATATAAATAAAGTGAGATTAATTTAATTTTCCTTAATGGTGGCTCATAAATCATAACATGAATTGTTTTACACTTCTGTACCTATGTGGGTATTAAGTAATTGTTAATAATGTTCCAGTATGACTTCGGTGGACTACTCCAAAGTTCCTATCGAGGAGAAGTCTTTGTATGTACCCCCATTGGAGGAAGTAGTCAATGGTGAGTACTGTAAACTTTCCACAAGTAGTCGTAGATACGACAACTAATGACGACTCTCGTCGGTAATTACCAAATGTGTAAAAAGAAAGGTTTTGAAATACCTTGCACAACGGGTAAAAATATTGTAAGTAGGCAATGACATTTTATTCATTGAATGTCAGTAGTTAGGTACGTAAGTAGGTAGGTATTATTTTCCAACGACTACCGACTAAAACTTATCTACAGTTTTTAATGTAAATTATGTTTCAATTGTCAAAATGTCAAATTTCATCAGTTATGCTTGGAAAGTATGTCGTATTTAACTCAAAATGCAAGAGATACATTTGGTTTCGCACTGTAGAGACATCGGATATCGTATCGCCCTAGCGCCCTAAGTAAATGTTTTTATAGATCAAGTGTTAATTATATAAAATAACGCTATCTCAGCTGTAAGTGATGATGCGGTCAATAGGTAGCCAACAGACATTTGCAAAATACCCTACCACCAAACTATAACGACTAACGTATGTACTTATAGTGTTGTTGCTGGTACTGTAGTTTTTGATAATAAATTCTTAATCTTATATTCTTGTAGCAACGTCCGCTGCGCTCATCAAGCAAGAACGTGCATGCTCAGTAACCACTAGCGGTCACCTATATAAGTGATGGAAATGGACGTGCGAGCAATAAGAAGAAAAATCACGATATGGACTTTTTTTATGCCTGAAAGGTAAACCTTTGACCACTATCTCACCTGATGGTAAGTGATGATGTGGTCGAAGATGTTGTTCAGGATAACCTAGAATGTCTATATAGTTTTCCCTTGTTTTCACGTTTATAACTGAGCCGATTTAATTATTTCTTGCCATTACTAAATATGAAATTTTATTTTTATTTTATTTATCTAGGCTCTTATAATTTTCATTCTATTTATAACATTTTAAATTTGTCTGGTGGTCGTCTGCACTTGATTCTCAGGGTAGTATTTTCTTTTATAAATAATTAGTTGCCGAAAAAAAAGGATGACAGTGGTCTGTTTACAGATTTTATGCTAATGTTTGGTTCAGTTTTGGAGTACAAAACATGGGAACACGAGATGTCGATTTCGTAAATTTTGATCCTATTCTTCGCATACATCCTTCCCTCTTAACCTGAGAGGTAAGAACGACTAGGCAAGCTCTGCTACTCGTAGTAGAATCTAAAGGAGTAGTCATCAAATATATCTGGGCAGTTGATTATAATGTAGGTACATTTCCTTCAGTTTCTTTTTCACGTTAGGTAATAATAAATTTAAATGTTATAACGTATTTTTCCAGTGCTGTCCCGAGGCCTCGCGGACACGTTCCAATCTGTGAGCGTGTCGGTGGTGGACTGTCCAGACCTTACGCAGGCGCCGTACAATCTCACTTCCCCAGGTTTGTCACTTTATATTTATAATATTACAAATTATGTTGTGCTTATATAGGTACTGTACTGTACTGTAACAGCTGACTCGCCCATAGCTGAACACAGCCTCCCCTATTGGGTATTTGCCATAATCCCCACGCTTGGCAGGCGGCTTGGGGATCGCAGTGTAAGATGGCAGTTCTTTAGAAGGTGCTGCTGCCCACCTTCCAGTATTTTTGCCTTAGTCGCCTCTTACGACACCCACGGGATGATACGGGGAGGTGCCCACGGCTTAGGTACTATGACTTTCAAATCATCAGTTCTCAGTCAGAATCATTTGCATGAAATATGTAATATGGTCGGAGCGAGTATAACAACAGTACTTACCTACCTAGTTTGTTGGTAGTAGTAACAAGAGGTGAACCGATTCAAACCAAAATATTCGAGGAGTATCACAGGATTTCCTCATCATACACCTGAATTATCATATAGCATCATCACAATAGCGATCGGAGACGTCAGTTGCAGTATCAACGTAGACAAATGCCTTTGAGACAAATCTCGTGAGTTTCACGTATATTAAATATTATTATAAACCTCGATCGATCGGAAGCTGGGCAGCAGCGCTTTCTGAGGAACTGATATCTTAAACTGCAATCATCAAGACGCCTGTCAAGCGTGGGGATTATGGCAAATCACCCCCAAATGGGGGAGGCTGTGTTCAGTAGTGAACAATCCGGCTGCTACAGTATACAGGGTTATTTGTAAAATGCTATCAACCCCTTAGTGTTGACTTCTGCTGGTCCTATGAAATATTTTGAGATGTTTTTTTTTGTTTTGAACAAAATGTTTCTATTATTTTGTTATAAAAACTAACGTGGTGGAGTGCTCAGCGAGACGACAACGCGAGCGTCCCGAGCTCTTCTTGAAAAAGACCACCGGATGTGGTTGAAACTTTAGTCGGAGCTATCTGACTTATTCACGTGAGTTATTCCGTATTATTTTCTAAAATGTTTGTATTAATTTTTTTTAAATTTTCTTTTGCGTTTTATTTATATTTTTTTGACTGGACTGAATAAGCACGAGGACCACCTGATGTCTCTTCAAAAGTCTCTTGTGCCTGTAATGTATTATTTCATATTTTTTATTACTTTGCTCGGTGTAAATATTCAAAACTCTATTCAAAGGGACCACGGCGCGGTTCAGCGTAGCCCAGGCGGGCGCTTTTGGCTCGTAGTAAGCATTAAAACACAAAAAAGGTTGTTAGCATTTTGCCAATAACCCTGTATACGTACTGCCTATTTCCTAGTGACTTGTCTTCACGGGATGAAGCCATTTCGATACCAGGACGACACTGCAGCAGTGAAGTAATGTGGTCGAAATTAGCAAGCCTTTAGACTCTTGCAATGTCTACTTTCAAGACGGTGGCCAATAGCGGTGGCTGACAATATTAAAAAGTTTATTTTCTGAAACAATTATCAGTTCAACGACATACTTCCATTTCGACAATAGCCTCACCTAGTATACTCCAAAAAGAAGTGTCTCTCTCCACAACATTTTTGTTAATTTATATTAAAAATTAAAAGTAAGAAGTACTTAAATTCGTAATATTTGAACTAAATCCCAACACATAACTTTAATCACTAATCGGGCACATGACTTAATTTTTTTCTATGGTATATTTATAATTTTGTAATAAATCCCGATAGTTAATTTTCTGAAAATAAGTTAAACATGAGTTCGTTGACATACATCTTTTGGACATATATCTCTTCTAATATACTTAACAAAAATATGCTTCCAACCGCCTTACTCAGACAGCAGATTTCTCTCCATAGATGCAGGGCAATTCACTCGTTTACCAAAAGTCAATCAAGAATTCTCCGTAGTAATATATCAATACTAGTAGTGGTCTCAACACCAACCTCAGCCGGTAAGCTAACACTAGGTCAGTATCTTAATATCGTCGGAATACAAACTCATAATCATCATAATTTAAGTCAAAGGCGCTTGAGCGTCCCCGCATGGTGGAAGGGCATGCGAACGCCCGCCTGGCTAGCGACCACCCTCGAGTAGAAAATCTGTCGCCAAGCACCTAACGGTGTGTTCCGGCAGCTGCCCTTGAGAGCCAGTAATTCTAGGTTCATTTCCCTAGCCTCGCTGAGCGCAGCGATTCTATAGGTGGACCTTGCACACCGCTCATCTTCTTCACACATCTCTAGTGGATAAGCCTAAGACCACGACACCACCAATAAAGCAATCTGATGCTCTAAAGGTTTATTGTAGGTATTAACCTAAAGCGAAATCTTTAAATTTTAGTATGACTCTTGAGAAGATGCCCAAAGTTGAGGTCCGTTTGCTAATACGGACCTAAATAGGTAATACGAGTATGTTATCAGTTATCACACATCACTATAGTATCCATAGTACAAAAGACAAAAATCTGCTGATGATGAAAACTTCCTTACCATTTTGAAACATTGTTTTTTTCTTTATTAACCAAGCAGATGATTGCACAATCACACGCTCTGTTACATAATTACAAGATGAATTAACATTTCCTATCACCCCATAAATGAAATCAGTGGCACAATACACAACATTGATATCTGACGAGTGTGTTTTTATTACTTATCGTCGTGTTATCTTGCTTGCTCTTGAACTTGTGTTGTTGACTACCAACAAACTAGGTAATCGAACGGGATGTCAGTTACCCACTTTATAATAATACCTAATTATCTATTATGTGAGTTGGTGAATGGTAACCAAGTATATAAGAAATTAAACAAAAACACTACTATTTAATTTTTATCAAGTCAAAGTTGTGGTCTCGCACTCTATTCGAATCTGCGTCCCCCGGCTTTAAATCTTAAATGCCGTGCTACCCGGTCGGCAAACAGCCTCCCACCATTGTTTCCAAACATATTTTACAACTGTGTAGACAGTGGTTTGCCAACAAATTTCGTTTGACCTTCCACCGCCCTTGACGGGCCAGCATGTGTTACCAACCACGATTTCCTTTTATCGCCACAGTTGGCGAGAACGCATCCATAACGAGAACGCACGTGTAAAGCCTTTCTATCTTTCGGAGACATATAAAAACACTAATAAAATGCATGCAAAATTTCAGCCCAAAGTTGAGGTTGAGCTCGTATTATTTACGAGCTTAATTAATTATTGCCAAAAATAGGTAAGTTGAATTGTCAAAGAAAAATAAAAGCGTACGCTTCATTCTACCATGATCACCTGGGTGATATTATCTAGGGTTACCAAATTCACATTGGTGTTTCCTTTGAAGCAATGATGGCCGAGCGGTAATAGCTATGGACTGCCGCGCCGCAGTACCCTGGTTCGATTCCCACCGACGGCTTGAGCTTCACCGCAAGGTGGAAGGGCTTTTTGAGATTGCCCGCCTGGCTAGCTACCATCCTCAAGTCGAAAATCTGTCGCCAAGCACCTAACGGTGTGTTCCAGCAATAGTCCTTAAGAGCCAGTGAAATTACATGCACATGAGACTTAACAACTGTCTCAAGGTGACGGGCGCAGTGCAATTCGTGACTTGTGACGAAATGCATCTGTTATAGGCAGAGGTAAGTCCGCTTAACATCAGGCGGGCCTCAAGTTTGTTCCGTCACAATACCATAAAAAAAAACACCTGACCCTGATTTACCTGGATCTACAAATATTTATATAGCAGTAGGTAATCCTGTATATCGGACGTTATTGAAATATATTTGATATGTGGCCAATAATAATCCGTAGACTATAAATTCTTTTACCTGGTGCCAAAGGTACCAAATTATTATCTAACTATCGAAAATATTACTGTAAAGTATACACCCGTGGCTTCGCTCGCGTGAGATTAGGTTATATCACAATACTTCAGAATCCTAAGGTATTGGGATAAAAAGTAGGTATTATATGTTGTACACGTAAAATGAACTGTGTTTTTTAAATAATAGTGTTTATTATGTACCTACATATATTGTTTAGGTGTCTTCTTTTTAGTTTATTTATCTTTCTCATTATTAATGACATACTTTTCTTAAATTTCTTTAAATTTGAAAGAATGAATGTAATTTTGAAAAGGAAGGAGGTATATCGTGCATGTCGTGTGTAGTTTGTCCTTTGTGCGATGCTTGTATTCGGTGCGGAAGTTCAAACTGCCAACTAGGTATGTAGTCCGAAATTACGACGGTGCGCGGTGGTAAGCAACTAACCGTCCGCCAAGGTCATTGGTTGGGTACCATGCCGACTGTGTAGCACATTGTAAATAAATGATTGATTTGACAGGTTTCTCTAATTTTATTATTTTAACCCCTATAGAGGACTTCACCTGAACGAAAGAAGTGTTATTCATACACTTTAATCGTGTAATGGTGTCGCTTCTCTTCTATATTTCTAAATATGATTTCAAGCAATATCGCGTGCTGACTAAACAATTTTTAAATAGCGGTGTATATGTTAATATTGCCGTAGCATGTTGCTTATAGCTTATATCAAAATGTAGGCATTGTATTGTACCGAGTCGATCTCTTTTATTTAAGCACTGCTCCAGTTCTATGGCAGGGGCAATGCTTTTAGAGCATGTGAGCATGCTCTTCGATACAGCTTGATTACCATAGCAACATTTCTCGCATTTTTCCTTTTCCTTAAAATATTGCGTGATCTGGTTTCAGGTTTGAGTGGAGATGCGCGCCTGGTGGAGATCGGAGGGCCTCCGTACTTGGTGCCGCTGGTGCAGCGCGATAAGATCTACGACCTGAACCTACTGCTGCAACACTTGCGGCGAGACCCCGCCTTCCTAGCCGGCGCCGGCGCAGGGCCATGGCCGTATCTTGGAGTCAACTGTGAGGTACTCGTATACAGATAGTGCGGGATTAAGACGGAAGTCGCGCGAGGCCCACCTGATGTTAAGTGCGGTACCCTCTGCCTATAAATGATGCATTTCGTCACAAGTGACGAACTGCACTGCGCCTATCACACAGATACGTACATTTGTTAAGTCTTGTAACTGGAATTACATCATAATCTGGCCCTTTAGATTATGAGTAGCCTTAAAAGACAGACAGATAATGCGGAATGAGATGAGAGAGAAGCGAGCGGTCTTTCACCCTTGTTAAATATGCCAACATCGTCATAGCTATATATATCTGTTTGGTCTAATCCTTCGGAAAGCTTTTCACGTTATGTGTATACACATATATAGGTATATATTATATACATTGGATTGTTGTCATAAATCTGTGTATAATTTGTTTCCAGGGTATAATAAACTTGAGCGTGCGCGACGGGGTAGTGTCCCAGGGCACGCGCATCGTGAACGTGGAGCCCCGGGGCGCCGCTAAGGGCTCCAGCGGGTACCTGCAGCAAGGGCTGCCTGACTCGGAGACCAGGACGGCGCTGCTCGGGAACTATCTGCTAACTGAGGGGAAGCCGGGGAAGGTATACCTACTGTTCCACTCGACAACACTAATGTTAACAAATAAATATCTATATATGTATGAACAATATGAAAATGTTTCGCCTGACGTAAATTATATAGGGGGATCTACTTATATGTACTAAAATCCGATCGCTCACTTTGTACGACCGAACTGTACAGACGTCAGTCCCTTACTCTAGTGTCGATGTCGAATTCACACTAAAGTCTTAGAAGTCACCCTTACTTTAGTGTGAATTCGACATTAATGCAGTGTGGCCGTGTGCGAATTAGCGCTTATAATAAGAGAGTCAGTAAAATTACAGGCACATGAGACTTAACAACTATGTCTCAAAGTGACGGGTGCAGTGTAATTCATAACTTGATGAAATGCATCTGTTATAGACTGATGTAAATAAATACTAAAATGTAAAGTATAATAAATAAATAAATACCAGCTCCGCGCAGGTCCCCGCTGTCATTACACCCACCACGGCAACTTGCCTGGACCACTTATATACTAACATACCGGTGAACTTCGTGCGTGCCACTTCCGTAGTGACCAAACTCAGTGATCATCTCGCAATACGAGGCGAGATCTCGTGCGCTGAACTTGTATCAGAGCCTCAATCTCGCCTCTGTAGGACCTTTTCACAGTTAAATCGCGCCAATTTTATGGCCTCATTGGACAGTGTAGATTGGTTGAAAGTTTTCGAACGCTCTGAGAGTCAGCTGAGAAACTAGCTAAGTCGGTGATAAACACTATTGTCAATAAGTTTGAAATTTGCTTTCCCTATATGGAAAGAACCGATCAAAAAAAGGGGATTTTCGTGGGTTACGACCGATGTGAAAAATATGAAATCACTTTTGTTTGACATTTATAAATTAAATAAATTATATCCTGATGACAATAATATTAAATCTGTTATAGATGAATTAAGTGTAAAATACGACATTCTATTAAAAACTCATAAATCTAATTATTATAAGAATTTAATTTTGAATAGTAAAAGCGCTTCAAAATCCATGTGGAAAATAATTAACACAGAAAGAGGGAAGAACAATGTGCCCAAAGTAAATTTTGCCGATATCTTAGTCGACTCCAACGGTAGTAGGTTCAGTAGTGCCAAGGAAGCTGTCGATGCAATGAACATGAGATTTCATAATGCAGCAGTCGCTTGCGGAGCACCAACAGCAGATATTTATGGCGTACGCTGCACCTTATTTACTGCACGTGCACCAGCCGATCGTTCGCTCAGACTTCGTCCTTTTACTACGAAAGAGATACACCACATAATCACAACTCGCATTCCTCCTAAGCAATCGAAAGATGTATACGGCCTGTCTATGGAACTTCTGCGCATGGCTAGTAAGCTTACATCTATTGGACATATATTGGCGACACTCTATAATGCTTGCCTAAAAGAAGGAACGTATCCAACAAGTTTTAAAGTAAGCAAAGTGTCGCCAATATTTAAGGGTAAAGGAAAACGCAGCAATATCGACGGATACAGGCCAATCTCCATTATTCCTGCTGTTGCTAAAGTATTCGAAAATGGTTTAAGCTCCAGGTTGGTAGAATATTTGAATTCATGCAGTACTCTATCAGACTTTCAGTATGCCTATCGAGAGGGGCGTTCGACAACTTCGTTAACTCGCGAAGTAATCCAACGCGTGATGGCTGCCCGGGAGTCCAACCGGCCAGGTGGCAGTCCTTTGTTGTGATTTGTCAAAAGCCTTCAACGTGGCTGATCACGCCGTACTCGCGGTCAAACTGAGGCACTACGGGGTGGTTGGTTCCGCGTATGCCTTACTAACTGACTTACTGAGAGATAGGTCCCAAATAGTGGATGCAGGCGAGCGACGGCAGAAACAGATCAGATCCGCTAGCGTCAACGACGGGAGTGCCGCAGGGGTCGTCAGTGTCGAATATTTTGTTCTCACTACTGTTGAATGACCTCCCAGACATTATAACAGACGCAAGTATTTTAATGTATGCTGACGACGTGGCTGCGGTAGTGACGGCAACAACTGTGACCTGTCTTGAAGACAAGTTGAATGCCACAGCGTCAAGCTTAGCAAGGTGGTTCAGTATGAATGGACTCACTTTAAATATTGGTAAAACGCACTACATTAACTTTAATCTGGCTGGTCAGGCAATGAAGTCACTTACGGTCTCGGTGGCTGATATTGATATAAACCAGCTTGCAAGTACAACATTCCTTGGTTTCGAGATTGATAGGGGACTCACGTGGGAAAACCACATTCAAAAACTGTGTGGGAAACTAGGAAGTGCATGTTACGCTCTCAGTCGTGTATCTCGGGTGGTATCGAAAGAAGTGGCACGCGCATGCTACTTTGCGACGGTACATTCGCTTCTGCAGTACGGAGCAGAGCTGTGGGGCTGCTGTGCAGAATGGGAACGTACGTTCCGTATGCAGAAGCGAGCCGTCAGAGCAATAGTGCGAGTGTCGGTAGATACCTCTGTGAAGCCATTCTTTAAGGAACTGGGAATTATGACTCTGCCAGCTATTGTCATTTTCCAAGTAGCTGTCTTTGTGAGAAATAACCCCGAGTTATACGTCAAGCACAGTGACGTACACCTATACAAAACACGTAATAAGGATAAGCTCGTAAGTGTGTCCCATTCCCTTACCAAATCCTCTAAACTAACCCACATCATGGGCCCGACTGTATATAACAAGCTTCCTGCTAACATTGTCTCTGCTCCGAGTGTCGCTGCCTTTAAGATCCGCATAAAACGCTGGCTTATCGACCAGACCTTCTACACTTTTGACGATTTTATTAATTCAAAATGGAATGTATAATATTATTATGATATAAGTTATTATTGCATACTTCATCTCGATTATGCATATTTTGTTTATTAATATTTTTTGACATTTAGAATTTATTAATTATTATTGTATTTATGATGTTGACATTACTCGATAAAGTAATATTTCTTGTAATTTATATTTATTAAACACTCAGTATAACATCGCATGGTAGGTATACCATGTCCAAAAGTAAATAATTATTTAATTTTTTTAATTAAATTTTAATTTATTCTTGACGTGTAAACAAGCTTTATTAATAAATGAGTATTTGAGTCATCAAGTTGCTACACGATTTGGTTCAAACAGCTGCTCTAGTATGTAGTAGGTACTCATATCTCAATGGGGGCGAGTATTTAGCCGCGTACTAACCGCAGTGTCAGGATACGGACGTTTACCTACCAAGATTTTTGATGTAACTTGAATGTGAAACCGAACCGTAAGATCCCGGGTTTGCTCACGCTTGAAGGTCACCTCTCAGGCGAGATCGCGGAATATCTATTGGCGCCGGATCTCATGTACCTACTCACATGTGGTTTGTCTCACTAGTACATTGATTTTACTATCGACGATTATTGTTAGCTTTGACGATTAAGGTCTCTTCTTTATCACATTATAAGTAGGCACTTGTTTTCCATTATCTCACATTTCAGGTGCTTAAGATAGTTGTGAAGAAGAGGACGGGGCCATCCAACTTCATCACAGCCATCAGAGAGACGCTGAAGAATCATTACCGCGAGCAGGTCGTCGGTAAGTTTTCAAGATAATACGAGCAATATTATTATAAAAAATGAAGGAATTTAATGGATAACTCACGTGAATAAGTCGACATTATAGTACGACGTCACCTGCGCTACGAGTTGCCGCCCGCAGTGCTGAGCGAGACGACCACGCAGCCGTCCCGCTCAGACCTCCCCTTGACGAACACAACCGGATGTGGTCGAAACTATACTCGGAGCTTACTTACGTGGATTATACCGTATTATTTACTATAACGGGTAACATTATGAAAATCGCAAATAAGTGCTGTAGTGGATGTTTACCAAACGTAGCTACAAGTTTGATAATACTATTTAAATTATTATTTTCCCGCTACACACGTAAGTTTCCACCTTAAGTGGGGGTTAGTAATCTTAACTTATTAGGAACCGGCTAGGACCCGAGTTATATTTACCTGAAAGATTTCGACCAATAACTTAATACCTATGGATAAAACTCGCGATAGTTTCCAAAGTGAAGTTAGTAATCTTTACCTCAAGTTACTCCAAAGGCGCTGTTTTTGAAATCCTGACGCCAGGAAACATTGTAAATGATTTCTATTTTCGGTATCTGGATGTGATATAAGTCTGTCCATGTTCCTCGTCAGACATGTATATCAACGGGGCAGACAGCGATGTTTAAACAAAAAGAAATAGAAAATAGCAGCGAGATTTTTACTATTAAATTGGTTGCAGGTGTTTTTCGAAACGTGAATATATGTTTATTTGTAGCTAGTGCTGTCGCACGGCAAGGCGAGTGCCTCTTCTCGAGTCTTACATAATTCTCGATCCTGTGATAATTGTTACCAAGTTTAGTGTAATGTGTGAAGCTGTTCTCTTATACTGTTGTGGAGGTGTGGGAGGCACGTTCTTGCTGCGACAAGGCACGGCGAAGTTCCACGTGATGCCGGACTTCTCCAGCTCTGCGCTCTGCTCGGACGAGGACGTGGACGCGTGGCTGCACTACTTCGAGATGCGCGCGCCCATCGTGCACGTCGGCACGCTCGTCACCGGGGACTTGGTGAGGGGCACATTACTCGCTATTATATACTACAATACAAGTGTAGCAGATAGCACACACTGGTCTCGATGCAATACAAATTTTCATAATTTAAAATTGTCTTTATTATAGAAGTTGTTTGTCAGTTCACAATAAAATCAAAATTCATACAACGATTGCGAATGACAGTCATTTAGTTTAACATTTCTGTTCAATAGAGTTGATTGCTGAAAACTTTATCGCAGATGGCGCTGTGTGTTTGTTACCTGGCTAAAATTTAGCTTTTCTGTATTTCAGTAGTTTTAGCGATTGAGCCCAGAAATTTCAACTTGTTTAGTGATGTAATCTAGGATGTCCTCCACATACTAAAGGACGAGTTAAAAACAAGACGCTTACATTCTGGGTAGGAAAGCTGATTTAGTCGAAAGGTTTTATTTTATTCATTGCTTAATAGTTCTTGATCTTTGAATTTATTGCGTAATAGTTACCATAACGAAATTAGGCAAAACTTGTTAACTTGTGTTACGTCCTAGAACTATTAAACTGACCCAAAAAGATTAGATTTTAAAAATAAATTTTAGGCAGTCGTGTAAAAAGACTACATAGTTACTTAGATGTGAAAAGAGCTGCATATTTCGTAACATCGTTAGTTTATAATACAAGTAGTTAATAATTTATCGTTTAAAAATGTAGGTAAGCTTCATCAACGCCTTATTTATCGGACATCATTGTTAACGATGACGTATTGAGCTAGTTGCGATTTAAATACATTTTTTATCCTTGACGGTAGAACCTATATCAGGTAAGCCTTTGACCACAGTCTCACCTGATGGTAAGTGATGATGTGGTCGAAGGTGTTAACAGGCTTAACCTAGAATTATTGGCTCTTAAGGACAGCTGCCGGAATACACCGTTTGGTGCTTGGCGACAGATTTTCCTTTGATTGGTCGCAAGCCAGGCGGGCATTCGCAAAATGCCCTTTCACCATGCAAATTAAATAACATGAAATAAAATTCCACTTAATGATTATTTTAATATTGTATTCAACTAATTACTTATAACATATTTTTTGTACATTTTAATAAATAACTCAGGAACATTACATTTTAAGATAACTGAGTAATTTGTAAACTCCTGTTTTTCGCCTTTGAGGTGCTACACAGCAACCCTACTTTTATATAATGTAGTTAATTTAAAGTCAACAAAATATCAAATATTGCGGTACTACTAGACCATCTCTAGGTAACAAACAATTGCGCCATCTGGGTGGAACTAATTTGATTGTGTGCGTCTCCATTGTGGGTGTTACATTTGCATATTTAATGGTATAATCCTATTTGTAGAATTATTGTCATTGTTAGTGTTACAAGAATGTGGATTTTAGTGTCAAAACAATATAACCAGTTTCGGACTTAACGTTTTTTACGGGAAATATTTTACGCCGCAATTTTTTTTTGAGAAATTGCCAGTTGTTTAAAAATTATAACCAACATATTTTGTTATTTTGTCGTAGATTTAAAATATATTTTCCTTCACTCTTATCTCTAAATGGAATTTTGACTTCTTATCATGGTGCCTCTTTCAAAATTACTTGTGTTCCAGGGTTACCTTACCGATTTATTACCTCCATCAGGCGTGGAACCAAATTTACCCTAAGCATTTCGACCTCAATACGACTAACGTGCTGAGCACGAGTCAAAAATAGTAATGTTGACACTTACTCAATACCTGCTTGAGCGCATCGCGGTCTACTCGAGCCGTTTACCCATAACGTCCAGAAGTTAGACCCTTATTATGTGAAGCTAACTCTCTGTATACATTGTGTTCAGGATTTGGACCTGCGCGTGCAGCACTTCCACGGGTTCAGCGCGCACGGCGACGGCGGGCACTACCACTACGACACGAGCCCCGAGGCCGCGCACTACGAGGGGCACTTCGCGCTCGCCTCCTCCCTCATACGCATCGACAAACCCAAGGACACGCACGCCGTCGGCCGGGACTGACGCGTTACGCACCAACAATACATACTCACTCTAACTCCCCGTGAAGAGTACGGCACCAAGCAAACAGTACTGCTACTGAATAACACAAATGTGAACGTCTATCATTCTATTCTGTGCCATTCTTCCTGCTGTGCCAGTGCTGTTCTTCTCTGCCTTTTTGTGGACCATTAACAAATCTTTTAACTTTGATAGCCCACAAACCGATCAGTGATGTTGCAATTGAGGACATTTCGTTAACAAGTTTGCTAAAAATCTTGAACAAAGACAATATCACGTGTTATGTTTTCGATGATATCGCGAAATGATCTTTATATTTTAATACGGTGTAACGTCTCGCCTTATTTGTTTTATTGCTGCGATTATCAACAGGTTTACAAATGTAACCGTGTCAAGGCTACGGTGCGGTTGTGATGTCAATATGATCAAATTATTTATATTGTTAATAAACTTTTACACATTGTTATCTTATATTGCTATTTTCAATGACTACTTTATAACGACTACTTCAAAGACGACCCTGCTGACTGTTCCTTCCTTTCACAGAAGTATACCTACACCTAAAGATCACATTAGTAATCTTGGACACGGCACGCATCATCAGGAAGTTCCTTACTGTAGATAGCCGTCAGCAGCTTCCAAGGGTAATTACCTTGGGAGCTGCTGACGGCTATCTAGGTTCAGGTATTTTTTCTAAAATAATGTTAAATCCCTCAAGCCTGACGAGTTGGCGGTGCAACGACATCGCTAACCAGACTCCTGATCCCCAGTTTGGGGAAAATCTGAAAGACGCAGGCGAGTGTGGGAGATTATTTCTGAATGACCTTTAACACTTTTTGGAGTGCAACTTGCTGGTTTTATAACTTATTCATTTAAAACGCATCATTATTTAAATAATACGCAAGTTGAATGTATTTTGCCGTGTTTATTACACTGTTGATACAAATAGGATGAAATAAACTATTACATCATTTAGTTTAATAAAAGGTGTTCTATTTACAACATATTTGTTCGCACCTCGTCCTTATACAGACACCGATAATATATTAAACAGTACCAGATAGCAACTAAAAATAATATAAAATATTTAATAGCATACGAAAAAGGTTGATTTTAAACATTGTCCCAGTGGCAGGAATTGAACTAAAAAGTTATTATTTAAATAAAATCATCGTAAAACTATTCCATTTAGTGATTATTAAGATAATAAAATAGATCCAATTGATGATACCAAAAACTAATACCTTGCTTGTGTCTAAATGTCAAGCAAAAATAACATACATGAAATAAATATAAATTAATAAATAAGCAGTAATAGTAACTGTTCAGTAAATTACATATAGTTTGATTACTTTCTTAGTAAAAAATGTGTGATATATCATTACTTAAAATCGTTACTTAACAATAGTGAACGTCATTGAACCGCGCAAAGTAACGATTTTATGCAACGCGGGCAACGGATAATTGTACACATATACACGAATTATATTGAATCAAAATTTCTACACAAATATGAATTATATAAAGTTTACACAATTGTGTATTATTTATTACACATATCATAACTTTACTAAAAACAATTAAAGTAGGCACTCGTCTTGTTGAGAAGATTAACACCTACAATTATATAAATGTACACGAAAAATAAAATTTCTGTAGCATACGTCTAGTTCATACGAATTTGATTACATATTAAACATGAAATTATTACTTAAAATAGATCAATGAGATCTGCGATCGATCACTGTTCACACGCGAGTGAGAACTCACGAATCATGTGATTCCTAGATAATATCAGATTGAATTGCAAAACTAAATGTATACGTACTTACACATACGTATGCTATTAAAACTGTTTAATATCAAATCCTTTATAGTTTATAAGCTATAGTGGCAGTAAAAACCAGTCACGTGTACTATTGACCATAGCAAAATCAACCTTGCCCATCAGTCACAGGGTTCATTTTAATTTGGCTTAAATAAGACTATTTTTTACCAATTAGCAGCTATCGTTATTATCATCGGATTCTTTTTCACATTCATTATATCTAAGACGATATTTAAATCTAAACGGACGAGTTATAACAATAACAATGACTATAAAAACTAACTTGGTTTGTCACATTTTGAAAAATATGCAGGTTTACCAACGTATCTCTCAAGTAGAACTACAGATGGGTAGAACTAAGCGAGTAAGTTCGTATAAAAGTTGGAACGATCACACTTCTACGCGTGAGTGAATCCTGTCATATTTTTGAAAATTACAATAACCTTATATATTAATTGCTAATGATACACCTTCAATGGAGATACAAAGTATCCTGGATTTTTATTGACTACTTGTCATCGCAACTTCGCGAACAGACAAAACATAAAATACTTTTACAAAAATAAATTCAAGCATTGCCACAGCCCATAGTTCAGCCGATATAACACTAACAATTCTACGAATTAATTATATCTCGCAGCACATTGGGAAGCCGACGAGAGTGACAGTCTTGTAAAAAACAAAACACTTTAAATCATGTATTTATCTAAAACAACCTTATGGATATTATGTCTTACACCAACGACATGTTTAAATAAGAGTGTTTAAACATTTAGATCACAATTATACATTTTAGTTTAACGTGACAGTTTTTGCCAGTGTACCTACACGACACAGTCGTTTCCATTCGAGCACAAAGTAATATCAAAGCCAAGTTGACTTCGACCTTTCTGCCTCATTGTATTGACCGATTTCACGAGCAGACACTTATATCATAAAACATACATTTAACAAAACATTTATCATTATATAGACATTTAAAAGTTGTTTACAAATAAATACATAATTATATTATCAATTTGAACTAACATTAAATGTATAAAGGCGAATATACAGTCGTATGATACAAAATCTACTTACGATCAATTATTTTACAATTTATAAAACATAATGATACGATAATATTAATAAAAAACCGTTTAAGTCCAAAGTTATATGCCACTAAACTAAAAGCGACCAAAACGGTGATGTAACAACGCTATATACACATTGTCAGTTCTGTACTTTTGGCAGATAATCGCGTTGAATTGAACGTGACCGATATGTACCTATTGTATATTTTTGTTTATGGCATAGAAATTAGCAGTTAAGTCAGATTTTGCGTTCATAGCTAGCGTCAAAGGAGAAAATAATCATTTATTACATGAAATTGAGCCAATGTTGCTTTTTCTAACAAGCGACATATTATACTTAGGGCCTGTTTCAGAATGTTCGAGTAAGTTCCGGTTATACTACCCAGAACATATTTAATAAATAAAACACAATCTTTGCGTTTCACAGTCATCGATTTAGCCTATCCATTGGTTAAAGCTTGAAACGCGCTGCATGTTGTCATTTTTATCATTCGGTTATTTTATGTTCTGGGTAGTATAACCGGAACTTACTCGAACATTCTCAAACAGGCCCTTAAAGATTTCAAACTAACAACATAACACCTGTATTGTCCCATAGCGGTGTCGAAGTCATAGGCATGTAGGATGCGTCTATCACAAGCAGATGCAAGCTGTAAATTGCTATTGAGAGTTACTTTATAAACTCAATATCAAACAAAACAACCATAGTCAGTGAAACTTTGTCATTGTAAATACGAGTACGGAGCGGCTGCAATTCATTTATATGCTTTATATTTATGAATTAAACATTATTGGTAAAAATACTGGTTTAGTAAATAATCTCATTATGTCCCCGCAACTAGCTGGAATAATATCTGGCTAATTGTATCCATTTATATAATGTCTTCTTATAAAATGTCTTCAAAATAACCTTTAGTTTTTCGTGTAATGTACATATTACATTTCAAATCCATGCACAATATGAAGTAGAGCACAAGATATTTTTTTAAATATTGATCTACAATACATTTTTATGGTTTTCCATGAAAAGGTTTATATTTGATAGCAGCATTTTTTTTCGAATATATTGTTGGTGTTTTTTAAATCGTTAAGCTGCCATTTCCCCTTTTTTACATTTCTTACACGTTTATAGAAGTCCCACCGTAGTGCCCCTAGATACTGCGGGTTACTGGCGGGGTACTGGGGTTTGATTATAATCTATATTAAGATAAATATAAAGATAACAGTCGTGCCATCTGCTGATATGAATTGGCACTAACATAACTTAAATAATGAGTTTTTAAGCAGACCATCAGTTTTAATTTAAGAAAGCAGAGAAATGTGACTCTAATATCTTCAATATTAACAAGGAAAGGAAAAAATCGTACGAAATGAAAAGTATAAAGCGATAGCTCTACATTTCGTAGGTTATAAGCCCCAAAAGCAAATTTAAATTTTCTAGTTGTTGTATATTTGTAAACCAAATCGCTTATAATTACAATATTAGAAACCAGCTTTTAAAATGTTACCAATGAACAATAATCAGGTCGAATAGCAGAGGGACATAAGGAGATAGTTACATAATATGTTGAAAGAATGTACTGTGTGAATGTGTGATATACATACACCCACATATGTCCAGGTAGGTTCCAATAGCGATAATTTGTCAGAATGAAGTTCCGTCGGCGGA
Source organism: Plagodis pulveraria (assembly GCA_963890685.1). NCBI lineage: Eukaryota > Metazoa > Arthropoda > Insecta > Lepidoptera > Geometridae > Plagodis > Plagodis pulveraria. Next base: position 1,113,579 of record OY982957.1, on the reverse strand, counting down.
CGTCGGCGGAGGCACTAAGGCATGTGACGGGCGCTCCCCTTGCATCGGTGTGCCATTGTATCTGTGAATTGAATATGCGTACCTTATACTTTCCTTCACTTCTTGGGCGACATCATAGGGTGCGTACCATTTGATGTTAAATTCGCCAAAAACGATAAAAACGATCACACTCCCAAAAGTTCGTCTCCACTTGGGTCTTGGCATTATTTTCGCCATAAACGCTATGAAGCTACCGGAACAGTTTGAATAACCTACATCTAATGTGAAAAGTGACAGAAGTGGCAAATTTTAGTGGCATTCTTAGCGTTCTTATCCTAAATGGAACAGGGGAGAATAGTTACAAACGATCACAGTGATCACAACCATAGACGCAGAATGTGGTCAAAATTATCGAAAATAACGAAATTAGCTTCAAATGGAATAGGCCCATAGTGGTTACGAAAAATTGGATACTCTTGATTTTCATGGTACATTTGTGGTAGTTGGATTATAGTTTGGGAGCATCACGAGACAGAAGAGTTGAAAGGTTGGTACAGTACCGTGTGCAGTTGGAGGCTAGGAGCGGAAGAACCGGACAGCCCGGACGACGTACTGCCGACAGATGGGGCACTCGGCGAGCTGCTTGGAGCAGCGCGTGCAGGCCGCGATGTGCCCGCACTCCAGCAGCACGCACTCCAGCGGCGCCGCCATGCAGATCTTGCAGCACTCCTCGATCGGCAAGTTGTCGATCTCTGCAACAAACGCCACACCATGCCACCTCAATGCGGAATGTTCGCCAAGGCAAATCAACACTACTTTACAAAGACATTGGAATATAACAACAAATACTAAAAATCAAGGCAGACTGCGCTTTGAAGAGCGCGTAGCGGAGCTTTTGAACTCATTAAGCAACGTCCGCCGCGGTCATGACTCGGTCCGGTGACCGCTAGTGGCACTGCTATTGAGCGTGCACGTGCTTAAGCCGTCGGCCACAATTGTTGTCTTAGGATGGCACTCGTTAATGTTAAATCATTTTGCGAATACTCGCCTGGCTAACTACATCGATAAAGTAGAAAATCTGTCGCCAAGCAACTAAAAGTGCATTCCGGCAGCTGTCCTTGATAGCCTGTTCTTATTCTAGGTTAGTTCTCCAGTTTCGACTACATCTTTACTACATCACGTGAAAGAATAGCCTATCGGTAGTAATAAAATAATCAGTTTACTTACCATCCTTGTACTGTGCATGGTCCCTCCATAGCATTCTGGCCTTGTCAAGCAGTTCCTGCCGCTCGATGCAGCCGCGGTACTCGACGCGGTTCCTCGTCAGCAGTTCCTTCAGCTGCTTCACGTTCAGCGTCTCGAGCTCCGAGGGACCCTTCATCTGCTCCAGGGTTACGTGCCGGGGGGTCGCTGAACATTACATATCAAGTGTTTTCTAACTGCCGTACTCAGAAACGTCAATGAACAATAATTATCATAAGTGTAAGCTTACATTTTTAGTCCGGTTTTTTGTTCTTACTAGGTAAGAATTGGAAACTGGTTGCCGCTATACACGTACCGGTTCCTCCAATTCTTAATTTTCATTCTAGTCGTACGCCAGGTGCCGCCGGGAGAGGTCGTGCGGACGAGGATTAGTTGTACAGCAATGTTACTTTGACTACTAGCGGGTACCCCCCTTGCTTACCGGCCGGTAGCTTGCTTCCTGTTCTTGCTTACCGGGCGAAATCCAGCGTGTTAGTGGCAATCAGAACATTTTTTATTGGATTCTGACATGCAGGTAGCCTGATTCTTCAAATTATTGCCTTGAACCCAAAGGTTTAAGTTGCCACTAAATTGTCAAGAGCAGTACAAGATAAATAAATTATGTTTAAAAGTTGATTGATATATTTGAGTATAAAGCGATTGGTAAGCGATTACCACCTGCATATCGCAGACAAAACTACACTGTGTGTGTATGTGTGTGTGTGTGTGTGTGTGTGTGTGTGTGTAGAAAGGCGGGAGGGAAAGTTCCCGCCTGCACACCTCGGACCCCGAGTCACGCGGCTAATGTGGCATTTAATTAGAATGTAGACATTGGTGTTGATTCTTTACAAATAAATTCTTTCATTTATATTAGTTTTTATTCTATTATCGCTAAAATAAAAATTCGTATAACGCTTGCGAATAATATTCATATTAGTAAAACGTTCGCGAATGACAATCCTTAAAATTTACTTTTGTGTTCTTGTACACATCGTCACATAAGTTGGTGCTTTGTAAAGTGGTACAAAATTATTATTTTTCTTATAGCCATTTTAAGCGTTACACTTATCTTGATTTTAGTGTGAATAGAATTCAATAAGCACTAACATAGTAGTAGTCACTAACTGACGTTAAAGTAGGATTATTGACCGCGCTCGGGTCTTATGTACTTTCAAATACTATATTTCGCATATTTGATATTATTTCGAATATTTCGCCGTATTTGAAAATATAGAAGGTTGAACGCAACGCACCCATCTTCAACATTATATTGTCTCGCTGATTATTTAGTCACAATATTGAGGATCGAGTGGTCTAGCAAGAGTTACCAGTATATAAGTTCACCTGGGTTGGAGTGTACAGTGTGTTCGAGCAGCTCGTCGTTGAGGCTGCCTGTCTCCGAGGGCGAGGACGCGCCGCTGCGCAGCTCCAGCTCCGACGCCGCGCGCACCCTCCCTCCCCCTCCACCACCCCCACCATCGGCCCCACCCCCACCCCCACCAGCGCCGCCAGACTGGGACAGACCTGTAAACAACACATGCATGTCTTATTCATCTTCTCTCGATATCCTAAAAGCTAGCAGATCAGGAACATAATAACATATCATTAGACCACCAAATTATCACAAATATTTACTTGCAATTTTGTATGTACGATAGTGTTAGAAAACATAAGATAAGGCAGTTGACACATGTAATAACAGTTCAGCTGGTTTATTTCGCGTATATCTACAGCATAATGTTGGGGGAACCAGCAGCTGATAAAGAGATCATTATTATCATTATTAAATCTTCTATTGAACATAGAAAAAAAACTTTATAATAAAACTATGTAGTTATAGGAGGAACTCGTTTATTGTTTTCCCAGCACATTTTGTACAAGTTAAATCTGGCAAAAGTGAAATGTTGGGATCAAGCTGCTTAGCAATCGTACACACCAAAAATTCACTACTGAATTTTTACTTGGACTTGGACTTTATGATATTTGGTAACTGGTAGGGTAACAACATCACTACAAGACTTAATTATTTGAAAAAGCACTTCTCACGGATGGACTACCATATACAATATGGATAAAATGATTAAAAAAAGACATCTTCCTAAAACATCTCAATCGCCAAGGGGCTAACGCACTCGGAGTGTAGAACCAAGAAACGGCGGTACGGTGTACGCCCATAGTGAACACTTTGGGCTGTTAACATTTGTAAACGTGACATACGCAAAGCATGTTACGATAATCATACTCAGCAGTAAGTCTCCGATGATGCAGTACCTGGAGTCAAGTACTCTCTGGAGATGGAGGGGCGGGAATTCCTCGCTTCATCATCAGCTATCCTTTCGAAGTCTGACTGTAGGGAGTGCCTGGAGGGCGGTGAGCGTGTGGGGTCGGGCAGCCTCACGTCCGGCGCGGGGCGAGGCGGGGGCGGGGGCGGGGCCGGGGAGGGGGCGGCGGGGGGAACGGGGGGCTCTCGTCTGCGGGCGGTACCGTCGGTGGTGCTCAGTAGGATGTCTGAATCTGAAACAAATTCCATATTGTGTTAACTCTTACACAAAATATGTTATTTACAGACATTTCCCCGCTCATAAAGAAGCGCTCCTCATTATTTTTGCAACTCTTACTGCCTACCCAAACAATCATATTTTACATTTCATTGTTTTACTGTTTGTACAATAAGACATAGAGGTAAGAGAGAGGTACATAAGAGATCTGCCCGTAAAAATGCAATAATTTACTCTGGAAGATTGAAGTAAATAGACCCACCCTATTGTCCCTATATGTAAACAATCACTAAATAAAATAACAAACTATGATAGTTTTAGTTCTTCTATTCTGACTTTGGAACTGGCCTTTATAATCAGCTTCAAAGTCAAAATCATTCATTCAATTTAGGTCTACGACGCTCTTAGGTCAATAACAAATTTTAATATTGAAATATTAGGCCAGCAATATATTAGATGTAACAGTACGCCCTTGCTCAAGGTGAGCACGGTTGGTGGTCGTGGAGGATGTTTTCAATAAAACGCACGGATTGGCCAAAGACACCACTGAACTCGGGAGGAGTAAGCATAAGACACCACTGAACTCCTCCCGAGTTCAGTGGTGTCTTTGGTTAATATTTAACGAGTCCTTGCGTAAAGCAAGATTGTCCCGATGGCGAACAACAATTTTGTGACGTATCGCGACACCTAAATAAGGACATAACGTAACAAACAAGTTTAAATTTATTCTTACATTTTTATTATACGCGATATATACCTTCATCGTACGGGAAATAGTTTTTTATATATTATCGTTCCAATTTTGCTTAGATCGCTCAGCAAACATTATTGCAAAAAAATACTATGTGACAATTATTTAATTTCATAATCGTTAACAAGTTAAAGCAAAATGTCTTGTTGATATATTTCACAAGGGAAAAGCTAGTGTGACATTAGACAATAAGAATATATGAACAGTTACCATTGGGTAGGGGGTCGGCGGGGGGGCTGGCGACGAACTCCCACCCGGCGTCGTCGAGGTCCTCTATCTCGAAGCAGTCGGCGCTCTCGACGCGCGCGCTCTCCGCGCTCGGGGTACGCACCAAGCCGTCTGCCGGGGGGACTGACACTTCAATGTCACGCTCGCCACCTAACCAATACATTATTTATTTATTTATATCTGACAAGCTAGTTTTTAAACACTATCTCATCTGATTAAGTGATTATGTGGTTGAAGATGTTGTTCAGGCTAACATATAATTGCTCGGTCTCAAGGACAACTGCCGAAACACACCGTTAGGTGCTTGGCGACAGATTTTTTGCTTGAAGGTGGAAGCTAGCCAAGCAGACATTCGCAAAATGCTCAATTACCCTACTACGTGTCGTTGAATACGATGACGAAAGAGAGAGTGAGGACCCCGTCGCTTAGAACATAGAATTTTAAACAGGCTTAACATTGTTAAAACATCAATCGATATCGACGTATTTCTTTTTACAGAATAGTATTATTACTGTCGTAGGAAGGCTTCAAGCAAAGTCACAAGTTGCGGAAATTAATACTTAAAGATATTTTTTAAAATTGGAATACTGACCATACTTTTAGACAATTTTTTTGCATTTAAACCTGTTAAGTAACTATTTTTCTGTAATATGTTTCAATCAATATTAAAGGGCAAAGTCATATATAGCTGCGACCTCACTTTTCCGTTCCCCTCCCCCTTTACTTGACTCCAGTTAGTTCCCGGATTATATTGCCATATAAATTCTTAAATTGCACTCGAATCTCATGCAGGGAGCGTAATGCTATCTACAAAGCACATTTTTTCAAATGTACAAAAATATACCTGGTGTGGTGGTGAAACGCTCTGTCGTAGGATTGTAGTGGGCGGCAGGCCGGGAGTAAGTGTGGGGAGCCCCCCCCGGCGCGGGGTGCGTGTGGGACGAGTTGAAGCAACCTGTAAAGACAGCCATCAACTAGAAAACGTACACATTTCTCTTGGCAGCAATTATTTCTCTCATAAATGGCAGCAATTAATGCAAAGAAATAAAATAGAAACAATCCTACAGTATGTTCATTGTTAATCTAAAACGCAGGCAATGCAAACCAAAATTATCGCAAAGTAAAATTAACTACAAGGAAACGATGGTAACTGAATTATATATAGTACCCTGCGAAACGAAACAATGTCTCACCTGGTCTTGAGCACTTCCTGTCCCACCACCTGTACGTTGGAAGACCTAAACAAGGCAAATGGTGATGCCGTCAATCTACCAACTATAGTTAGTATAAGTCAATTATTAGAGTCAGTCTTCCTCATAGGTGGAGCATGGAAAGCGTCGCTTTGTAAGCTCAAGGTCCCCAATAGATGGCAATAGAATTGTCTTCTATTACATGGGACCATAACATGGCACAAAAACAATGGCTTAAACACATCTGTCGACACCAATGGCGATTAAAAGCGTGGTGATATGGTATAAGATTCAACGAATGTAGAATATTGCATACAAATATTTGAGTATTAGCACCTCAGGAAGTCTATGCAAGTATTACTTATCATGGGAATTGGCTCCTGGTGAAACAAGTGTGTTTTGGTATGAATTTAATTATCGTGGGGATAATAGGTAAACTTTAAAGAAAAATCTCTTTACTTAATCTACTTATAAGAGCCATGCACTATATTTTAGTTGGTTTCCCCAAATATCATGTATCGTTTTTATCATTTCGATCAGTCACGTGTTACGTTTCTGCGTGGTTTTGGCTGTGACGAATGTGATTGTTGCTGCAGCTGCGGAAATTTGCGAAACTCGATGGTGGCATTGATAACGTAATTAATTATCAATCAATCGTGTATTGCGACTAGGTATAGGTTATAAGGTTTTTGACATTGTTGGTGCTGCGATTTGGGCGAGCTGAACTCACCAGGATGACACGATATAACGCGGATTTGAGTTCATCACTTATGGTGTTGGACGTTTGCGCAAGGCTGCAGTTGTGCCTGGGAAATTGCAACGGTCGATGGTAGAGGCGCTGGGCGGAGGGGACCGCTACGATAAGCTACCACATGATGCAACCGTAAATAAAGGTTCTAGCCAAAGTAACTACTCAATAGTAGATGATGACTCACGTGTTTGGCAAGGCTCCGGCGGTGGCTGTGGCTGTGGCTGCGGGGTGAAGGCGGAGTTAAGGAAGTCGTTGATGTTGTTGGTGAAGCCCTTGAGAGAGCTGAACGCGCCGGTGCTGTGCGCGCCGCGGCGACGATACGTGGCGCCGTTCACGTGCGACACGCACAGCGATATCAGCTCTTCTTTCTCTGCAATAATGTGAGTAACAATCTGTTACTAAATGGATTTGGACTGACAAAACTGCTATTGAATAGAATAGTAAAATTTTACATACTTGAACTAATACCTATATGCATTGCATTGCAAAATTTTATTGATTTTTTGAGCCTCTCAAGTTGCAGGGAAGCACTTACATGTACACTGTCCATAATGTATATATGATTGTACATGTCGCGAAACTGAAACTTGAGGTGGTTTAACTCGTATGCAAAATAAACGTAAAAATATTGTATAATTCCGGAGGATGTTGGTGTCAGTCATCTCAACGACACAGTCATAGATCATTCAATTCGGAGTTAATATATAATATTTAGGAGGTAATTCCTGACTATGTTACTAAATTCTACACAGTTCGGGTAGCAGTCATGAACAAGTATGTAGCAATTACCTAATACCTAATAAATATAGCAGGTACAAAAAAAAAGGTTTTAAAGAATCAACAATAATTAGAGGGGGCGACAGAATGACGTACTATACTGAACAAAAATTCAGCTCAGTCAAAAATCTGATACCTATAGCACATCAAAATTCACAACTAAATTATGCAGTCATCGTCTTTGACGTCAATATAAGACCTGCATATTTATCGTGAAGTGTTTGGAAATGTTTCCAGTATTGCAACGCCATGTGTAGAGATTATGGACACATTACCTATTCATGTTGGAAATACACTCACAGACATACACTCAGTAAACAAATGGGTTTGTGATGCAATGATTCAACAGTTTCTTGAATAATAAAAGATAAAGCAAGTTGCAATTATGTCGAATAAACACTTAAAAGAGCTTGTAAATGGGCTACAAAAATTACATCTTGCAGGATATCTCGCTGAAAACTATAGCTGAGCAATATTTACAGCAACACCCTTATGTATTGAGTTTTTTGTCCCAGTAGTTTGACTGCATATTTTTTTTTAAAGAGTTGACCTACTGCCTATTCGGACTAATAAGTTGAACCCACAGTATCTGATTCAATTCAATTAAATAAAGAAGATGTAAAGTAGATAAAAATTATAGAACTCCAGCAGTGATTACAAATTAGATGTTTCCTCTCTCTTCTCTTGATCTTTGATTTGGAAGAGTCGGCCCGTAAGATATGACTCAAGAAGGCTGTAGAATGTGTGTGGAAGAAACTTCTTAATTTTGTAGAGCATGCCTTTGAACCATACCTTGTCGAATGCCAATTCAAAAGAATGTCTAGAAAGGCAAACAAACAGTATTCCTTGTTCTCCAGGGCTCTGGAGACTTTGTGCAAGTGTTCTGCAAAGGCTTCTACTTTATCAGTAGTAGATCTGGCCCATTGATTATTGAGTAATTTAATCGGCAGACAAATTTTTGTGGCTTATTATTTTCATTGATTTTTCAGTGTAAACTAAACTAACTAAGTAAAATTTCTTTGTATATTTCACATCCTTTGTAGGTTGACCAGTCGAGCACGGTCAATGGTCAATGCCCAAGATGGCCACCCATGATATATACCATTCCCATCTAAAGCAGTCTATAGGGTAAGTTTTTATTATTTCAAACTGTCTAGATACTAATATTTGGCAATTTTACTTTCTTATTCGCTCGTAAAATCTATCTCTATATTGATTCTGTCACATTCTGATTGAGCTAACAGTTGAATCATAAAGTAGTTGATGTAGACCCTGTTTACAATCGAAAAGTTGTTGACCAGTCGAGAGCGGTCAATGTCATGGCCACCCATGATATATAGCATTCCAATCTAAAGCAGTCTATAGGGTAAGTTTTTATTATTTCAAACTATCTAGATACTAGTATTTGGCAATTTTACTTTCTTATTAACTCTTAAAATCTATCTCTATATTGATTCTGTAACATTCTGATTGAGTTAACAGTTGAATCATAAAGTAGTTGATGTAGACCCTGTTTACAATCGAAAAGTTGTGTTTCCAAGGCTTACTGGACACAGATCATTTCGTAATATGTTTTCATAATATCTGACAATAAAAATCCTAAATTCTCATAACTTGACCTTGAACAAAATTTAGCTACAAAATATGTGAAGTAATGTTAATGTAAATAGTAGAACTGCTTGTTTTGAGCTTCAGCCTGTACAACTGTACAATTAATAACATATACCTTTATGTTAATGGCAGGTTATTCATCAGAATATAACTAATAAACAGGCTTTTATACTTATTTCTGAAAAAAAAAGGTTTTTAATACATCTTATCTTTCCAGAGTTATATTCTTTGAACCTACTGATAAATTGGTGTGGTAGAAAATATTCACATATCTGGTAAACTTTAGCTTAGCACTATAGCTATTATCTGAATCTCCAACTAGATATTTCTAGAAGTATGGTTTGTTGAAGTGACAATATTGGCTATAATAATTGAGTTACTGACCAACGCAGCCCCTTGTTGATACGTTCTGCCGTTGTAGAAAGCACTGCAGGTCGCGTACTTTCAGGTGTGCGATGTTATTTCGATACAGTGGTCGGGTAGACAGCACCCGGCAGGGCAGGCACATGGCACCACCTCCGCGCCGTAGACAGCTGCTGCAGTAGAACCGCTCGCATTCGCAGCACGCACGCTTCCTCTTGAACACGCTGAACTGTACGGCGCAGCTCTCGCAAGGCATCTTGCGGTCGCGTCCTCCCGCAATCATCTACCATACTCCGCGGCCGCGGCCACCAGCACCAATAAATTCTTCCTAATTACAAATACATTACACTGTCACGAAAATCCGAACTTAAGTTTCAGTTTATGTTTGGAATTATGAAACATTTATTTAGCCCAACCAGCAAACAAATTTACGAAGTATTTTTGTAAAAAAACTCAAGCAAACCCGTCAACAAAACATATGATTCTTTTTTTTTTAATTATCACAGATCAGTAAGATACTGACTACAGAGTTTATACAGGGTGCGTACCATTTGAAGTTAAATTCGCCAAAAACGATAAAAACGATTATACTCCCAAAAAGTTGTTCCAGATGGGTCTTGGCATTATTTTCACCATAAACGCTATGAAGCTACTGGAACAGTTTGAATCACCTACATCTAATGTCAAAAGTGACAGAAGTGGCAAATTTTCTTAGCGTTCTTATCATAAATGGAACAGGACGGCGATTCTTGTGCAATGATATGAATATCATAGTAGATAAATATCGAGAAAACATGGCGAATATCGAGTCGTGTAGTTTTGTGTTATTCTCGCAATATCACTATCGATAAATATCAAGCCCTAGCGATCGACACGCAACATTGCGATATCGGGATTATCATTATACTTTCTATACACATGAACACAAGTTCATCTGTGGACATATTTTTATATCTACCACTCGCGAGAATAGCATTTTTGTGAAAAGTCGATATTTTTGGGATATTAATAGTCTATAGGTGACACGGGATAAATATCGAGAATCGATATATTTATCTCAATTTTGAGAATTGCCCCCCAGGGGAGAACAGTTACAAACGATCACAGTGATCACAATCATAGACACAGAATGTGGTCAAAATTATCGAAAATAACGAAATTAGCGTCAAATGGAGTACGCCCATAGATTAGGATATAGTTTTTTTCGCTTTTAGGGGTGATTTACATTGAGCCAGTCCACTGCCAAGTCAGTAAATTTTGATTTCAAGTGAGGAGTACCTACAGCTGGAAATATTTTATATAATTTGTGCCAACAGGGGCCCGTTAAGAACCTTGATGAGAACGCACTCGGAGTGCAACTTTTCACTCTAAAGTCGCGCGTCGTCGTTCACAACCTTCGAGTAGAGCGTTCGGGTGTCATATCTTGATCGTTCCGAACCTTTGAAGGTTGCAGCTTTTTTACTATCAAAATCGGTCGTTACAAGGTTGCATCTTTAACTGACATGACCTTGGCATTTCTTGATGAGAGAATCATAGGCACTCTTTTGTATTTTGCAGGTAAGGGTAGTTATGGTTTTTCAAACATCATGAAACGTCTATATATTTTGCTAGTTCCCCGCCAAAAATAGATATTTGAGGTAAACAACCGGGTCGTTCCAAAACTTGGAGTAGTTAAAACAACCAAACAACTACACTCTAAGGCATTGAACGTAGCCCAGCACTGTCACTTAAATCTTGACTTATGCATCTTGACTTAAAGTTTCTACCCCCCTAAACAATCACCGATTTTGATGACTTTTAAGGCAGCTAATTTGAATGTTTAATATGTTTTCTGTCTCTTTCTAAAGGCGTTGACTAGTGCTAAATAGCTTTAAACAGATTTTTAGCAATAAATATTAAGTTTGCAACAGTAAGAAAATTATATGTTAAACTTAATCATTTTTTGAAGCGCTCATAGCGAAGTTTACTTAGCTGTTCTCAACTGATCAGCAAAGTTAAGCAACGTCGCCCGCGGGCATGAGTTGGATGGGTGACCGCTAGTGACATTACTACTGAGCGTTTCCGTGCTTCGGAGGGCACGTTAAGCCGTCCGCGTCGGTTCCGGTTGTTGTATTAGCATGGCAGTCGTTATAGCATGGTGGTAGGGTATTTTGCGAATGCCCGCCTGGCTAGCTACCACCCTCAAGTAAAAAATCTGTCGCCAAGCACCTAACGGTGTGTTCCGGCAGCTGTCCTTGAGAGCCAATACTTCTAGGTTAGCCTGAACAACATCTTCGACCACATCATCACTTACCGTTAGGTGAGATAGTGGTCAAAGGATAACCTATCAAGCAAAACAAAAAAAAATGTTATAAGGCCAGTGAATTCTCAAACAATTTCCCCGATATATTACTGTAAAATTGACTCTAATATACTACGCTTACATATCTAACGTAAATATTTGAATTGTATATATGCGTATAAAATATCAAATCATTTTTAATACAGACATGTTAAGTTATATTTTCGATATAAGTACCTACTTAACTAGTTTTGTGTGTATATCAGAGAGTTGAAATACATAGAGTAGTTATATCCGAACACCACGGCTCTAAAAACTACATTCACCTACCTAAATTCACCTAGGTACCTACATACCTATGCAAATGTAATATGCAGTTTGTAATGACAAGGAAAGAATATTCAAATATTATGCGTCATATCTGTTGTTAGACAGAGATAAATCAGGAATTTGGGTTACTCCTTCTGCGAAGCGGTAATGGCGCAGAAGGAGGCCGCGGAGCGGGTCAGGGAGGACGATGTCCATGCTGCCCCGCTCCGGCGCAGACGAACGGGGACGAGGAGGCGGCAGTTTGCCCGCCTCCTCCCTTCTCCGTAGTGGGGCTACTGGTGGAAAGTCGGGGGATTCTCCACCAGCTTTCACGGCCCCACACGTTTGGGGGGTGGCCTTGGTGAGCAAGGCCACCCCACAGGCGCAGAGGCCCGACTGAGATCGGGCCTACCGCCGGGGCAAGATGGCGAATGCTAACGCGACCCTATCTTGCCCCACCTTGGCGGAGGACTGCTCACGGGGGGGTTTTAGTGGGTGCAAGTCCCACACATCCCCTTCCACCACCCCCGTGGTGGAGGGGCAGTGCGAAGGCATTTCCCCCCCTCAAAAAAAAAAAAAAAAAAAAAAAAAAAAAGGAATTTGGGTTACAACGCACATTTCGCTCATCCATTTCAGTGTGACAAGAGTCACTTAAGATAAAACAAAATAAAGATATTTTCTATTTCAGTAATAATAGCAATACTTACGCGTGAAATGAAACATTTTTCTTATATCTCACAGTGTCTGTATAATTAGAGCAGTGTCTAAAGACACAGGAAGGCATATTGTCCACAACTTTTTCCTAAAAACACGCGATTAGCGGCAACGTATTTACCGGAATGTCGGAAGTGCAAGACTGGTAGCGACTACGGCAATTACCTTGCATTCGTCGAGTAATTCTGGGGAGTTCACAACTCATCTTCAGATAAAAAAGTCTTTTCTTTCAGTTTTAACCAAACTAACCGTGATTTTACCATCGTTGCCTGTCTTTCACTCCGACGCATTCCAATATAATAGATTTGAGCATTTTTCCAGCGTCTTAATTATGACCATGTCCTTTATTTAAAATAATTATAGACCGCCCCTGTCCTGCGCGGCAGTTCATAATCATTACTCAAGAAGAAAATCTGTCACCGTTAACCTAACTGTGTGTTCCGGCAGCTGTCTTTGAGAGCCAGTAATCAAAGGTTAGCCTGAAAAACATCTTTGTCCGCATCATCACATACCATCAGTTAAGATAATGGTCAAAACAGTTTTAAAAAAGTCAGTGGTTATCTTTTCTACCCCATCCACATGACAGGATTTATAATATAATTATCCATACTTACCTACCTAATTGTTATTCATTATCTGGCAACTGTATTCAATTTTATGTTTTGACATGATGTGTCATACAGATTCATTGCCTATACGTCACGATGATGCCATATATAACACTACGGATATAAGTATGTAATACATAATTTCGACACATTGTTCACGGCTATGGTGTCCGAGTGGTTAAGGAGTTGGACTTGAAATCCAATGGGTTCTACCCGCGCAGGTTCGAATCCTGTCCTTAGCGATTCTTTTTGGAACTTCATTTAGTTTTCGTATTTTTTTGTCATTTTGCAGGCACATAAACCGACATTACATTAAGAACATCATTTTACTGATATCATGGAAAAGGAATATGATACTTTTAATAAACTGATGAGTTTAGCTTGTAATGAAGAGTATTTTGTATATATCTAAAAATAAGTAGGTAACTTAGTGAGATAGGTATTTGTAAATGTTGCTGCACAAAAAACAGGGCAGTTGACCTCTATTATGTATATTCTAACAAAAAGCGGTTTTAATACGGGTACATTCCCTGTATCTTGGGTGATATTCAGCCATTGAAATTTCTGCTCTATGAGCACTACAAAAGATTCAATTCAGAGGTTAACCAATTTTTTCAAGCAGTTCTTGAGAACAAGCTTTATTACGTATATTCATCGCTTATGTTATATGTTATAAAACTAGTACCTACATTAAATACCCAAATAACTACATAATAAATATCTTACGTCATCATCAGGCACGACTACACAAATCGGAAGCGTTTTTAATTTTGAGAGCAAGTTAGAGACAATATAATTATTTGTATGGCTAATAACAGTAAGAAGTGCGTATTACCTACATTTATTCTTATATGGCGAGAACCCCCAGTGTTCGCAAAAAGGGCCACATTAACTCGGAATTATTGCTCTGCTCCAGTTTCGGAGGATATTGACCTCTGGAGGGCTGGAGGTTTGGGTCAACATTTGCTACAAACGGGCTTTCATTTGACCCTTTTAAGTTCATTGATTTCGGATCGGTCTTTTTTAGAACTAGGTTCTTGACTGTGGGGTTGGTTCGGAAGATGTTTGAAGCTATGTTAAACCAGTTGTAATTTTTAAACGGTGAAAGTTTTTAGAGTTTATGGATGCAGAATTGCTATTTATTTTCATAAGGGGTATTTTATTTGTGTAATATCAGAGCTCAGAGAAGATCTCTTAGAGCTGAAATCATCATCTTTCAGTTAGTGAGTGCAATTTGATTGGCTCTTTCAAGGACGCTGTCAATTGGAGTGATGGGTATTGTAATCAAACGTATCGATGTCGATATTCTCCCTGTCCAAGTACCTAATAGGGGTACCTTCTTTGTGTACCAGAGTTGTCATTTGTCAACTAGAGTAACTATATAAGGACGTACTTATATACATAAAAACATAAGTTACCAAAAGGACGCCATACCTATATATTAATATAAATTCACGAGAGAGTTGACTGTTGGTTGACCTGCGAGTACAGTATCACAATAAATATACAAAATATGTAGGAATATATAAATACTTATCAGCAACAAGAATTCTTCAAGAGAGTTTTCCGTTAGTACGAATGTTAAAACTGTTAAAATACAAAACTGTATGTGTAGTAGGTATTGTGTTGCAACTGTTGCAAGTTGTTGCGGTACCAACTCAACACAAGTGGGATAAGGGAAGGTACCTATTCTAATATTTCTAATACGAATGTGACTAGTTATTAGATACCTTGTAGAAATTGTGCATAATTTTGCATTTCAGATGGTGAGCTATTGCCACTTTTAAGTTACTGAACATAATATAATGTAAAATATTTATAACATTAATAAATATATATATGAAAGCGCCTGACAAATTTCTGGTTCTACGAATGTACGCTCGTTGCTCAATTTCTTTTCGTTTACTATCACATTTTGGAACTAAACTACTAGAACCTACAATTTGTGCGTTATTTATGTATTTGTTGCAAAGATGTTTTTGAAGCAGTGATGGCTCAGTGGCATTGGATATGGATTGCCGCGCAGCAGATCCATGGTTGGAATCCTGCCGCGGGCTTTACCTTCGCCGCATGGTGAAGGGGCATTTTACGAATCTCCGCCTGGCTAGCGACGACCCTCAAGTAGAAAATCTGTCGCCAAGCACCTATAACAGTGTCCTTGCAGCAGTCCTTGAGGGCCAGTGAAATAACAGGCACATGAGATGAAATGCATCTGTTCTAGGCTGGCATCAGGTGGGCCTCGTGCTTGTTCCTTCACAATAACATAATAAAACCCTGTTCCTCAGCCTCTGATGTTGGTCACTACGTCCGTCCGACCTTTAAAAACTTTGGTATCTCTACACCATATATACTTATACGTAAGTCACACTTAAAGTTTTGCGTAACTTAAAAGAAACAACATGTTATAAACAGAATATAATGTTTAGTGCTTTTAAAAAAAACTCTCCTTTACATTTTAAACATTTCTGCATGCGATCGAACCATTTTTAAAACAGTAGCCCAAGCACAAACATTTCGATAGTCCGTAACGTTATCGTATCGAGTTCACCGCCCGTTTACGCAGGAGGCAATGGTTGACAGTACGCCGCATCGTTTGCTGGCTAACGTGAACTCGATAGGATTACAAAAGTGACGTCATCCAGCGTAAATCACAACAATCATACCTTTTTTCTAAGACCTAACAACTCATTCGAAAAGAGGTTTTAAGTCTTATTTTGCCTATAAAAGTTCCTCTCACTGAGCAAGTAATATTAAGAGTTGGCACGGACCTTGTTGCTTTGAAACTCAGATTTGAAGTTATTTTATACCAACCATTACAAATGAAAACTATATTTCCAATACAATAATAGTGACATTTGTGAGTGTTGTACTACTGATTCCCTAAAATCGATTAGTTACAATGAAATCGATTCCATTATAATCGATATAGGAAAAAATGGTAAGAAGGTTAGGTTTATAAAATATATGTTAAGGAAATATAAAATAAAACAAATATTTCACACAGATTTATTAATTTATTCAAAATCATCAAAATATTATTCGCTAGTATCGAAAACCGTATTATTGGGGTATGTATACATAGTTCCAAAGTAATTTGTGTACTAGAACATCTTTACAATACATATTTTTCATTGTATATAACAGTTTTCAATATATAATACTTATTTTCTAACTGTCGTATATGTAAAAGTAATAAATACTGCACGTAAGTTGCACTAGTAAACTTGTCATCAACTGATAACAATTATTATTATTTGTAGTTCAATCATAAAATGTAGTATTTCTGACGCACCTTTTTGAATTATATATAGACTGTTGACTTTTAAAAACTTTTTTGGTGTAGGTAGTTGAATTATTTACATATTTAATTTAATCTTGCAGCTGATCTATTTCATTTGTATTGCAAGAAGCTTCCTCTGCACTGATTTGTTTTATTTATCGATTCAATTAATATTTTTCTGCATAACATATGCATATCTGAAATTACAAAAATAGTTTATTTAACTGCACTCGAAAGTTGGTTAATTTTAAAATCAAACAATGTATAGTATTATAAATATTTAAATAATTGGGATTGTATGTTGATACACATGTTGATTTTTATATAGTATTGAGGTGACATAGTACCTTAAATTCCATGCCATAGCTCTATCGATTCAGCATTTACTTTGAAAGTATATAAGCGACGGAGTTTTGTTTAAATGAACTGAAAAAAAACAACTCAGATTATTATCACAAGCATAGATATGACGTTATTTACGCTATTTATTATTAATTGTATAATATTTAGGTCGATTTTCATATGTTAGATAAAAAATATTGCTCAAGCCGTTCAGTTAGCAAGTACTGTGCCAGTTATGTAGAGAAAAATTGATAATACCTGGTGTTTCAAAATGCTTTTGAGCTAAAGATGTAAATAACAGTCCCTAAAATACACATGTCAAGTTTCGTGGCATAATAAAACATTCCGCGTGATGGTTTATGATCACCAGCTTCGAATATGATATTTCCTGACTTATTGACACTATGAAAAAGTATATGTACCCATACCACTGACATTATAAAAAATCGATACTACAAAGGTATCGATACTTTCCTTGAGCAACACTAAACTTACTTTACGTTACGTAAATATTTGTAATTTATATACAAATATATGTAAGTACAGCAATTCGCATGATAACACATACCTACTTAAATTACAATAAAAACCAAGCGATCATTACGCTCTGAAACAATAATGTAATTTCAATGATATATTTTCATCAACTCACCGGTTCTGGATCCCATGGAAATCTATTGTTTAAACATTTTTATTTGTGTTTCGACACCACAGACTTCGCATTTTCTTTGCGATTTCCGTATTGTATTGATGTTCACTATGAAATATTAAATTTTTTGAATAAAATGTATTTGAGGTGATATATTTCCTAAGTGCCATGACATACATTATGACATAGAGAAATGTAATATACCGGGAACAATATGATTAGTCTATAGCCATGACAGTCCAGTTGAGTTGTCAAGGTGACAATGACTCGTATCGTATTTGGTAATTTTGGACAGAAATCGGTACACCTGCAATACTTTACCTTATTTTAAGGTTGGTGACGCTGGACTGGTTCCTCTATGATTGATATTCGTCAAATTTAGCTTTTTATTTGGTGAAAACCAAACATATTTTTTTCCGGTGTGTTACTTTTCTCTATGCGTTACTTGCTCAGTGAACCAAATTTTATTGTAATATCATTAGAGGTATTAAAATAAAACATTATATATAAATTATGACCTATAAATTCTCAAGCCAAGAATCTACGCCACTGATAATTTACTATATGAATTACAAACAACTACTATTACACCTTTAAACAGAGGGAGGAGTTTCAAGAAACCCTGAAGGGCCGCCAGCCGGCTTGAAGTGTATTTTGTGCTAAATGTTATGGTGTATCAGCAGAAAAATAGGCTATTGAGTTCAAGCAGTGCATTTTATAAGTTCTAATTGTTCACTAAAGGTGATTCCCGACAGAACTTTCGTCTCCAGCGGTATTTTACCGTCTGTTCTGGGAAAGAAGAATGCTGTGAAAACCTGGAGTGCGTAGTAATGTACCTACCTAACAGTTTTGCAAAGACAAACCACGTAGCATTTCATGAATGCGCCGTTACTACAATTCGAGAGTGCTGTGACTTGTAACCGTCTAGGCTTAGTGTTGTTTTAAGTTCATATAAATTTTAGGATAATTAAAGCGTTTATTTGGTATTAGTCAGCTTATGGTTGGTTTTTTATTTTTGGATTATGATTGTGTCTGTTATTACATTACCAAAAATAAAGAAATTACTTAACTGTTGGTGTAGTTTTGTCTTTTTATTCATCTACTTTCCTTTATTTTTAAGGAATAGTGTGGCAAACGAGCATGATATCGAACTTACCTAGCCTATAAGATCAGAGGGGGAAGAAAAATGCTTCTCACGGCCCTGCTATGAGTTCGCCACCCAATAGTCTTTTATGCGCCACCAATAGAAGCACACACTGATCCATCTCATCATCACTGTTGTATGCTCAATGCGTGGCAACATCCCACTCACACCGACCTTAGTAGTGGCATGCTGCCACGAATTTTGTCTTAGTCGCGTTTCACAACATCCAACGAGATATCCTATTATCCCTAACCCACGAACTGTTCGGTATATAGGTACCAATAAATGAAACGCACAATTGCACTTCGTTTATTTTTATTGAGAACCAAAAGTCCAATAACACAGCTTCTACGTTTCACATTAAAATCTTCTTCTTCGTAGTGGTTAGAATGTTGGCGTGAGCATGGTCATCACCTCAGAGTTCGTAGGTAGTTAGTCTGACAATCCGTTGGTATTCCTTTCGTGTCGCTGCCTGTGTTCTTCTGGTGCATTTGTTGACAGCTTTGGTTGATCTTGAAATCTTGAATGCATAGGTGATCTTCTTTGAGCCTTATTGTTTTCAATTTGACCATGCACAATGAAGAATTTCATAGCAACATTATTGCGCCGCAAGACATATCCAACGAGCGAAATTGGTGTAAATGTGGGCTGGAACGGTGGAATATGGACGCTGTTTGATGCAGAGTTTTGGAAAATGTCCTGAATTGGGTTCATCGTACATTTGCATCACATCCCTCCAGTGCCATAAATTAATAAATACCTATTTTGCGCCTGGTAAACGACATGGTACAATACTACTTCTAATCTTGATGCCATGTTTGTAACTCTTTTCATAGGTAAATTATGAATTAACAAACACAATAATAACATGAATTTTCAAAGTTTTACCACAATTGAATACGTTACGTCAGCCATCTGACTGAAAATTTCTCAGTGACATGACATTCATAGATTTTTGACAGATCCTCGACAGCCAGCCTTCGAGCTTACGTTAGAATTAGGTTCGTGCTCGCGATTTCATACAAAACTTTTTACGTGACAAAACATTCACGTTAAAATCTTGACACATTAGTTGTCAAAACCTATTTTTCTGTCAAAATTTAGTTTCGTTTACGCATTGTAGAGGCGCTGATCAAATCCTATACAAAATAGTGACATTTCGATACGTTTACGAAACGGTTACGATTTCGCAAGTTATTCGTGCTTGGGCTACAGGAGGACCACAGATTTGAAGTCATGTTTTCTACGTGCTGATTGAACGCTATCTATATCACTGCCTCTTCGGAGTTGGTAAAAGTGAAACCTCTCATCAAATCTTTGATTTTGGGGAAAATACAGAAATCACAGGGTGCTAGGTCGGGGCTATGTGCAGGATGGGTGACGAGTTGTACTTTTTCGGAAGCTAAAAATGACTTTGTTTTGTTGGCCGTGTGTGAAGAAGCGTTGTCATGATGTATAGGAGAACGCGGCTGTATGGCCGTCTTTCGCAACCTTTTTTAAAACCCTGGATAAAAAAATGGTAGAATATACGGCATTAACACTCTTTTGATCTTCAAGTGGAATTGTGCAGATGGGACCCGTAGCTGAGATAAAAAACACGATCATTTGTCTATCAACGTTTCTCGCCTGCCCCACTTTTGTTAGCCTGTTCTCATTTTCAAACACCCATTCGCAAGATTGCTGTTTTTTTCGGGTTCAAAACAATCAATCCACGTTTTGTCTACTATGTCATAAATGTCATACTATGTAAGTTGACTATGTCATAAACAGCATTAGAATGTCCGTGGTCGTACTTCATTAGCATCTGTGAGCACCATTCCACGCGAGCTGCTTCTGCTCCGCTGTCAATTCATTAGGGATCCAACGACAATAAAGTTTCCGAACTTATAATTCTTCGTGTAAAATTTTCTGAATTTGGCTCATACCTATCCCCAATAGTCCTCATAGGTAATCCGCCGGTTTTCTTCAATTAGCTGCTTAACAGTAGCCATATTATTTTCGTTGACGGCAGTTGAAGGCTGTAATGTTGAAGGAAGTAATAAAAATAATTGGCGGGAAATCATTTGTCAATTATTTTTTTCATTTGTTAATTATGGTTGCAAGTCGTTTAAAAAAATATAACATTCGAAATTCAAATAGTTCCGATTACCTAGAAGTGCAAGACATTTAGTGTCCCCATGTATACCGATTGTTTAACACATTTCTTTGGAACCGTTGAAATTTTACCGGATTTCTTAACGAATAATCGTCATGTTAGACACCTTTTTAATATTTTGTTGAGGTATGTTAACCTAGCAATTTTTACTAAACGAATAAGCCTAGAAAATTAAAAGGGGGTTTCCATACAAGAAACGTATTTTATTTATATTGATTATTGGCTCTATAGTTCAATTTGTCAGAATCGATAATTTATCTACAATCGATGAAATATGATATTACTGAAAAACAGTAATTGGACTCCAAGTTACCTTTCTGCACACAAATTATGTGCTTACGTTAGTTTACCGAGCGCAATGAGTTATCCACGGCAGGTTGGGTGCGATGAGCATATTTATGCATTATTTAAGTGTTTTCAATGATTTTCTTTTGAACGCCTTATAAAATTGTGATCAAATTCGTTAGGAAGGTATTTTTTTATATTTTCATATTGTCAAGTGATGATGAGTCGACGGACAAGTTACCCGCCCAATGGTAAGCGTTACGCCTGTCCATTATAACTAGTCTGGCCATATATACTGTTACATAAAAACTTTTTTTTTTTTAACCATTTAATTATTTTGAATGTAGAACGCGTTTAATATTTTAAAACTTCTTTCGGTTTCGCGGCAAATCACATATTTTTCGTATTCATTATCAAATTACAATAAGGAATGTTAAAGAAAATAGGATTGCAGTTATCGCCTTGCACAAAGTGGGTATGGCCGTCGACCATATTCCAGACACTTCAAAAGCTTATTATCAGCCGTATGTTCGTATAACGTATTATCAACAGATACAACAACACCTCCTCTGTCGAAGATCATAAAAGATCGGGGCAGCCGCGTGCTGTTAGATAGAACTTCAAAGTCTGTTAATGCTGTTAAAGCCAGAATCCATCGAAATCTCATTAGGAAGCAATGAACCTTATCGCGAAATATGAAGACTCTGTCGCGTATTATAAAACAAGACCTGCAGCTCGGTGCTTATCGTCGATATACAGGACAGGCCCTGAATCAATCTTTACAATTAAGCAGAGTGGATCGATCAAACGCCTTCTGTCGCGCTACGCAGGTGAAGGGCACAGAAATAGCTACCTCTTTACCGATGAAAAAAAATTCACGATTGAAGAGCACTACAATAAGTAAAATGATAAAGTGTACGCTCACAGTTGTAAAGAAGCTGCTCAAGAGGTCAGAAAGGTACAACGAGGTCATCATCCTGCGTCAGTGATGGTTTGGTGGGGTGTGTCTTATCAAGGCGTCAAAAAGCTATATTTGTGTGAAAAAGGAGTGAAAACTTCAGCCAAAATGTATCAAGAGATAGTCGGTAAATCGTGTTGAGAAACTTCTCAGCAATACACTTTTAAAGAATGTACCTTGGACTTTCCAGTAGGGCTCTGCACCTGGTCCCAAGGCACGAACTAAAGCGAAGCCTGGCTTGAAAACAACATTCCGGACTTTATAAGAGCTGAAGACTGGCCCTCATCTAGACCTCAACCTTTTGGACTAAAAATTATGGTCAGTTTTATAGGACATGGCTTGTTCTAAATGACAAGGCGACATTGAGACTCTTAAAAAATCTCTGGAGCAAGTAGTGGCGAAATTTCCCATGGAAACGTAAATCTATAAATGCGTGGCAGGCGTTTTAGAGCGCTCGTAGTGAAGTTTGCTTAGCCGTTCTGAATCGATCAGCAAAGTTAAGCAACGTCCGCCGCGGTCAGGAGTTCTACTGAGCGCTTCCGTGCTTCGGAGGACACGTTAAGCCGTCGGTCCCGGTTGGTCGTCTTAGAATGGCAGTCGTTATAAGCATGGTGGTAGGCCATTTTGCAAATGCCCACCTGGCTAGCTACCACCTGGCTAGCTAGCAACAACCTACATATTTGTGCGTTATTTATATATTTGTTGTAAAGATGTTTTTGAAACAGTGATGGCTCAGTGGCATTGGATATGGATCCATAGTTGGAATCCTGCCGCGGGCTTGATCTTCGCCGCATGGTGAAGGGGCATTTTACGAATGTCCGCCTGGCTAGCGACGACCCTCAAGTAGAAAATCTGTCGACAAGCACCTAACGGTCTGTCCCAGCAGCTGTCCTTGAGAGCCAGTAATTCTACATTAGCCTGAACAACATTTTCAACCACGTCATCACTTACCATCAGGTGAGATAGTGGTCAGACTAGACTATTAAATATAAAAAAAAAAGATTTAAGGCCTATATAAAAGCCAAATGTGGCCATTTCGAAAAGAATATTGATTTTATTTATTGCTGAGACTTTAATAAATATGTACTATAAATATTCGTAATATTACCTACGTTACTTCATAAGAAAATGCATTTTAATTTGTAACAGAATGTTACGTATGGCCGGGCTAGGTATTTGCAGTGTCACTGTTGTAGTCCTACTTGACACTGTTGGAACTCCATTTGAGTAACAAACTAAGTACAAAGCTGAGTTTGTGACATACCTTAGCTCTAGTCGTATCTATACCCCCCCCCCCCCCGCTCCCCTACTTTTTCTCATTATTTTTTTATTATTCCTTATAGGTTAGCCTTTGACCACCATATCACCTGATGGTAAGTGATGATGTGGTTGAAGATGCTGTTCAGGCTAACCTAGAAGTACTGGCTCTCAAGGACAGCTGCCGGAACACACCGTTAGGTTCTTGGCGACAGATTTTCTACTTGAGGGTGGTAGCTAGCCAGGCGGGCATTCGCAAAATGCCCTACCACTATGCTATAACGACTGCCATCCTAAGACAACAACCGGTACCGACTGCTTAACGTGCCCTCCGAAGCACGTGCACGCTCAGTACTATAGTCACTAGCGGTCACCCATCCAACCCATGACTGCGCGCGACGTTGCTTAACTTTGCTGATCGGTTGAGAACAGCTAAGTAAACTTCCCTACGAGCGCTTCAAAACCTTTGCAACCTTCGTTCTGATATTTGAACTACCTTGAAACGCTTGTCTCGTATCGTATGTAGTTCAATCCTAGAATCCTTCCCTTAATTTAAAACTTTGCAGCCGCGCATTACAAATTACTATTGTATGTAGTTTTTTAGTCTATTACTATTGTTGAAGAGCGCCGCCACTGTCTTTGAAAAGAGTTTTGGTTCTTTACATGTAGCTAAGTAATATGAAATATTATAATTCAGGCACAAGGGACTCTTAACATCAGGTGGTACTCGTGCTTATTTCATCAAATAAACATAAAGAAACACAAAAAATCAATAATAATAAAAATAACAAAACAAATGAAAAATCTTTCAAAATGTTTGTTAGGACTCGCAGAAGTAAACTCTAAGAGGTTGTTAGCATTTTACCAATAACCCTGTATAATATCACTTGCTTCTGCGCTTGCTAAACCTGTTGCTTGAGGTGGTGGTTTGATCCAGAGCCAGATGTCTTCTCCTATCACCTACGACTATTTCAAACAGGATCATCATCTTCCTACCTTTGTCGCACGTATGTGGTGATCTTGATTCTATAAGAATTATCTAAATTCTCTAATCTATTGCAGTTCCCGGTTCATTACAAACTCCATTTAAAAGTTAAAAAAAAAAAATTGAAATTAGGGAAAGTACTACTTATTCCATATAAGTACTACTTCCCCTAATTTCAAGAATTCTCATAGAATGAACACATCTAACAACACAAAGTACCGTTAATGACCACAAGTATTGAAAAAACAACTATAGTACTAAATGAACCCGCGGGGTGTAGCTAGATATTCATAAGATTTTTCATCAATCTGATATTCACATATTTTCACTACACTTTATTAATAAATAGTGTAAGCATTTTTTAGTAAAATCATCAAATTCAAATGACCTATAACATTTCGCACGCGCCTAGCTTTAGTATGCGAATTAGTCAGCATAAAATGGGGAATACCCGATAAAAGCAAATCAGCTAAATAGCTGGGTCGTCAGTTAGGTTTGCTAGGTCGGTCACCCCAGTTTCATCGACACATCACTTTAATTTTACTTAGTAGGTGCCAGCAACAATATAAATTGATGTAATTTTCGAAATTAATTGGTCGTTAAATTTATAAATTAGTATACTGATTTCTTTTGCAAATATTTAATGCCTAACAAAGAAGCCTGATTTTTAAAGAAACTCTTTTTTGCATACTCTTCCAATAAATAAATTTAAATATACACGTCATATATTGAGTTGACAAGACTGCGAGTAATTCAATCAAAATCATGGAGCGCAGTAGCATATGTATGTATATAAACCACACTTGTATTCCCCTAGGGGATAGGCAGAGGTGTGTAAACTTGTGTGAGTGTGTATGCTGTAGTTATATGTGATAAATTTGGCTGATACAGTAGCTACTGCTTACCTTACTATTTTCACTTTACAACTATTTACTTGGTCAGGATGTGTCCAACGCAAAAATAATATATAACATGCTAGTGCTAGTATGCTAGTTAGGTAAATAATTTACCAAATATGTAACTTATGTAATGATTTTATGCAGAAGATGCTCTCATGAAGAACTCACGATAGAAAATTTATGGAAGGACTAGGAGAGGCTGTTGCAGGATTACCTGGCAAACAAACTGGTTGCTGAATAATAACATTAGTTAATTAGATCATTATTCTACTTTTATTTTATACTGCATTCATTAATAAAGATACTCATGATCAGTGAAAAAAATATCTCTATATATAAAAGTAAACTGTGAAAAGTTTGTATATAACAACATAATCAAAGTAAACTCGTTCGAATAACTGTTTTCATACGCTTTTTCATCCTCCCATTACGGATGACAAATTGAAAAGTAAAAAACCCTCATTAAAGTCCAGTTAGGCAGTCTGATATAAGACTTTCATGTTAGCACTTTGTAATAATCGGGCCATGAAAATATCGCTGTTAGAGAATTAACTTTTATGCGCCAAGTTCAAGTAATTTAAAAAAAACGGCACAGTCTTCCAATACTGAAAACTGTGGAACAATTTTGTTACCATGCTGATTTCACATTTTCATGGACCGTATTCCACAAGTTATTTGAAAACTACTACCTGTTACCGCATTAAAAAAAATATGTTATCATTCTTTGCGTATTCATGGACTCTGTTTTTTTATAGTTTTATTGGGTGATTCACACTTTACTATGCTTATTTAATTCAATTTCTCAAAGTATAGGTCAATAAAGGATCTTCAATCCATCTTCTGAAGTTGAAGTAAAAGCACAGCTAAAAGTCAGCGATAGGCCTGAACTGGACACGGTTTTATAAACTTAATAAATTGAAGTGAAGGCATTGCCCTCTTTTTTTATTTCGCTATACTGACACCCTGAAGCGGGTTCAAATGCAGCGTTTTTTTCGTGACTCTCGTGTTATGTTCTCCGAGGCAGCATCGAAGCGCCAGAACACAGATTAGCCGGTAGCTAGTATGACAGGTCTCCGGACGAATGTCGGAGCAATTAACGACAGACAGCCAACGGGATTGTGGCGCGACGTAAGGCTGTTGGCACATCGACGCTCAATTGTATAAACCCTGCAAGTCTTACAGTGTAAAGGATCCTGAATTGTGACAAGTCTGATAACCTTTCATTTCTACAAGGCTTTATCTAGGCCTATGGTACCTACCTATAGACATCGTATAAAGCACGAGTGGCTATCTAATTATAATTTGTTCGAGGTTAAGCTGGGACAATAAAATTAAGCGGCATTCTCCTACGTCTGACTTGCACTTGTCGTTTTTAAATTGAAGTCCTATTGTTATAGTTTTTCAAATTGCCTGTAAGATTAGCTCACACATGAGATAAATACGCTTGTGTGGCAGATTATGGCTTTTGAGGTAAGGTCCGTGTCAAGTTAGGAATTTAGTTTATTTATATTAATGACGTTTACTTACATGGATGACAATAAGTTTTTTTTAGTAATTAATTATCGGTAAGTCGAAATTCTTGAATGAGAAATATTCAATGCATGACTAGATAGCATATATCGAAATAAATAAAATAATAAAATTCAACAGCTTCAGGTTGTCTGCGGACGGCTGCTAAGTTCCCCTAATTTCACTTCCCAAGGTTTCAAAACAAGTACCTACTGGAACTTTAGTTACAGTAGGGACTTGTTTTGTTATTTATAATAACTAAGCAGCTTTGCATAGGAAATAAGCATAAACTGTTAACATCCTTATCAATTTTAATAGATCAACTTTCACAGGTTTAAAAAATAACTACTTATCGAGTTGTCAGATTTTTGGCTATATGAAACCAAAATATGAAACTAGTCCGTAGAACCAAAAAAACTCGTTTTATTTTAAATGTAAATTTTAGTTTCTAAAGTTATAGAAAAAATACGGACCTCCTTTCTTCATAAATCGTATGTACAGATTAAAAAGGCCTCAATGCCTTTTTAATCTGTACATACGATTTTGAAATCGAAGAAGTAATTTTCATATTGAAAAATATCTTGCATTCCGTTACCATTTACCTACCGTAACTGTCACATTGCAGCGTGCGCTGAAATGACCCTTATTTGAACATAAATAGTTTTGATCGATTACCGTACACACCGGCAACGAGTCACTTATTTAGGAAATATACGGTAGTGGTATATAGATATTAGGGGCCAATCACCTGACAAAAAGATGTAAATAAATCAAGCATCTGGGCCCGCGGGTACAGCAGCTTGTAGGCCTGGCTACTCAATAGTAATATATGTTGATAAAGATGTAATTTGACATTTCATAGCATTGTACTCCGAACCTAACTCAAACTGACGAGTCATGTTTACAGTCATCGGATGCGAAATTAAACCTGCTACTGTTACAATTTGCGACTCGTAAAATGACTTTATTGTCGTACTCGACGAGGTGGAGCCGTGTGGCGCCACCTTTATTTATTTTTTCTTTATTTTACACTTTTTACTGCCTGTCAGTGTGAATTTGTCACTTTTTATGAACCTGCTAGTGTAAGCTTTTTTTTTCAAGCAGGCAGCATGATAACCTATGAACACATTTCTTTGTTTGCTTTAGTGACTATTGTACCCACATTATCATGGAATTCGCGATATTAGAAATCAATGCATCCTTAAAAGTATGATTAAATTAAGTCAAAGTCAAAATTAACAAAGTTTACCCGTTAAACCGTTTAAAGTTGTTTAATTACTATGTGTTATAATCGCGAAAACCTAAGACAACATTATTAACAAAGTTTATTCAATTTAGGCATTTACGGTGTTCTTATAAAAGTCATATAATTTTTTTTTCAATTACATTTTTCAAATGTCTACTATTTGTAACTTATCTTAATAATAATAGTGTAATTATTACAATATTTATTTTTACTAGACTGGCGAGTGGCGGAAGTTTGGCAAAAGTGGTTTTTTAAAGGCAGTATCAAATTTTCATTTTCAAATTTGCATTAGAAACTGATCATATATTGTCTATTTAGTTATTATTTATTACTGTGATTTTGAATTTAAAAAAAATATATTGTTTATTTAAATTATATATATTTTTACTGTGATTTTAATTCGACGATACTCGGGAGTACCAAAAAGTATGACTGTGATTAATAAATAATTTAAGGAGTGACCCTGCTGGGAGCAGTAAAATATTTTAAGTGTAACTTTGCTGTTGATTGATAAAAAAAATCTACTGCTTTTTGTTTGATGCAAGTTTACAATAATTCACAATAATATGTGGCGAATTTACAAAACTAAAACAGCACTGTGGTGAATTAACACACACATGTTTTTTTGTCTGTGGCGAATTTACTTTGTGACGAGTTTACACTAACCCCTTTGACGGAACCCGCACGAGTCTCACCTGATGTAAAGCGGTAACATACTGCCTATAACACATTCATTTAATCACAAGTGGCGAACTGCATGCGCCCATTACCCTGAGTTATAAGCACAGCTGTTAAGACTCATGTGTAATACAGTAATGCCGTATCATGCCTGTTATACCGCAATAACATACTTACTGGCTCTTAAGGAGTGCTACTGGAACATACTTTTAGGTGCTTGGCGACAAATTTTCTACTTGAGGGTAGGGGCTAGCTAGGCGAGCATTCGCAAAATGTCTTTCCACCTTGCGGTGTAGCTTATCGCGGTGGTGGGGTGCGAATCATGGACCTGCGGCACGGCAGTCCATAGCTATTACCGCTCAGCTATATGTGTATTTTCAAGCAACGATATATCGTTGCTTGAAAAATGTTCCAAGTATTTTTGTCATCTAAATAATTACTACTAAATACTAAATATTATATAAATAAGTACCTACATTGCGTTTCCCATTTATCCTCACCATTTTAAATAACTTTTTCCTTGAAATTATTTTTATAAATTGACGGCTAAATTTAATACAAATCTCTTTGTTGAAAATTATTGGGCACCCATGTGTAATTCTTTTTTTTATAATTTTACAGGTTATCTGTCACTCTTTTTCGTTTGTAACATTTGAGTAGCAATGGACGTCTTGCAGGAAACTTTTCGTTCCATGTTTTTTTAGGATTATAAACAAGGCTAAACCTTCAAGGAATACAAGCTGTACTTGAGTTACTTATTGGTTTCGTGAATATAAACGCGGTGAGAGAACCTAAACGATAACCCCAGACCTGGGTGAACTATAACTGCAATAACTCATGACAATGGCATCAGGGTAGAGTGGCTATTGCAGGAGAATGGACAATTACACAACGAGAGATTCAGGCTGAACTGAACATTGGATCACATGCAGTTCCACCATTCTATTTGAACACAATAAAGTTAGGAGGCTTGCTTCGATATGGATACCTCATTCTCTTACCAGAGAGCACAAATCCCGTCGTTGGTGTAAATTTATACTAGAAAATTTCGATAGAGAAACTTCGTAAAACGTATCCTACATCCTTACATATGACGGAACCTGGGTCTACAGCTACGATCCTCAGGAAGCAATAATCCACGAAGTGGTTGTATGAAGAAGACGAGTTAACCACAAAAATTATAAGATAGGTTTTTTTCGACGCAATGGAATCAGTAGCTGAACACTTCTAGCAGAAGTGCTCTGCTAAGGAGATCGTAGAACAGTTACTAGTAATTGATATAGCGAAATTTTTCCGCCTCAAGCTTTCAGGGAGTTGAATAGCGAGCGACCAAGGAGCGGTGTCCGTGCATGGCGTTACACAAAGATAACACGCCCGCTCAAACAGCTGCTAGAAATTTGAATACTTCGGAAGTACAAATGTTACCACATCCTTTTTACATCCCAGATTTAGCTCCATGCGAATGTTTTCACACTAACGGAAAATAAAAAAATATTTAAAAAATACTTTAAGATTAATATTTTAGTAAAACATTTAAATACAGAACATATATTTAGTGACAGTTTTGCCTAATTTTCCTGTTAAGCTGACGTGACGTCACAAACGCCACGCAGCCAAACCGGGAGAAATTTCCCTTAAACACGAAACACCCTCAGGAGGCTTGACTCTTCGAGCGCACGATTGAGAAATTCTCTCGAAAAATGCGCAGAATAACCTCGAATAACACGAAATCGAATACAATATATACACAACCTATCTATAAACAAATGAAATGGTTTTGAATCTACTACCTAAGTCGTTAACATTCACCATAAACACTCTAATTTAATGAATGCAAATAAACACTATAATATATTGATTGCAGTAAATAGTATTTATGTGCAATTATATGAAACAAATATTATTCAAGTGCAAATAAATGACAAGTGTTGTGGTTTCTAGATAATAGAAGATGTAACACAATCTTTATGGCTGTCTTACCGTATATCTAATAGTTTAGAGCTCTGACATAGGTACATATCGTAAACTCTTTACTTACTTTTTAATTCCCACATGTATTTAATTCTTGTGGGAACGCCGTACAAGATAGAAACAGAAACAGGAAATGACTTTATCGTACTACAAATACAAAGTACTCTTTTAAAATTTAAGACAATTGTGTTAACGATAGTTTGAATGTGTTATCTAGTATATGTTCCAAGAGAAAGTATTTATTGGGCTGGACGTAAATAAAAATATTCTGTGTGGTTAGAATAAAAAGTATCTACCCAAAAGGATAATTCATAAAGCTGTACACAAATTCTTAGCTGCTACAATTGCGGATGAATTATTTGGAGTGAACCAGTGCTCACAAATATTGTCTATGAAGGCTTTGTCAGCCATTACAGAAAATAGAGCAAACCTAAGGAGAAAACTGAACAGCTAACTAAGTAATTGTGCAATTTTGGTTCAAGTTTTATTCATTATTTTTGATGTAAAGATCACTAATATTATTATGTTTTCGAATTCCTGCCGAAGTCACCCATATTCATTATTTGCATCTTATAACGTAAGAAGGGGTGTTTAATTAATCAATAAAAATAAAATCGTTGCACTAAACATATCACATCAATAGTCGCAGATAACATTACACATGTCAATATTACCTACTATTTTACTTTGAGCTATTGAGGTAACGCATCTTCTGATTACTTTGTTTTTAATGTTATCATGACACGGTACAAACCCGAGGCCCAGATGTTAAGCGGACTAACCTCTGCCTATAACAGATGCATTTCATCACAAGTCACGAATTGCACTGCGCCCGTCTCTTTGAGACATAGTTGTTAAGTCTCTTAATATGCCAGTAATTTTACTTTAGGCAAACTGTTTATTCGTATCATGATTTAAGGGCATGTCAATCTCTCAATAAAGGGGTCGTAAGTTAAATAATAAATTTTGATAATAATAATAAAAACCTACGCTACAATGTAAACTAAATTGATAATTATTTTTGTACTCTATTCAAAGCGCACAAGAAGATGATACCCCAAATGCTAAGGTACAAAAATGTATACTTTCTCACGTATTGATCTCGCAATAAAATAAAATTTTATTGAATTTAAAATTTAATATTTGTTTTTCGGTCAACATACTCGTTCTACACAAAACATTTATATTTCAGGTTTGTAACACATTCCCTTAACGAACTTGAGACCCGTGTGAGATACGGATGGACAGACAATGCATCGGACTTTCATCAATACGGTCCCGTTTTGCCCTTTGGTTAAGGAACCCTAAAAACGTATTTCAATTTCCGTCTGACATATGACTGACTTTTTGGATTCGATCACTGCAACCATTTCATAAATAACTCCGAGAAAAAATCACGTGAAAATAGTGAAATTTACCACTGCACTGGGTTGAACTATGTTCAGTGTGATCCCTCGAGTAAGTTTAAAAATGCTCTTCTTAGCCCTTGAAAAATGCTTTTCTTAGCACCGAGCGCGAGCTGCACGAGTAATGACTTTCGCTCTGCAATCACAGGGGTGCACTTAGGTCCAGAACTTTAGGCACACACATCTTTGTTAAATTAAATTAACGATTTAATAAACAAAAAACGAATTAACCTGCATAATTGTATTTTTGATGCACGTATTCTAATAAAAAATCTTATTAGAGTATTTAAGAAATAAGAAATTAAATTTGCCGTTTTTCTATGTACTGGCCGCTGACTCTCGTTTGAGTAGCTACCGGTTGGCAGTTCCACGAGGAAACAATAAGAAGTAAGAATTTATTTTTCAATTAAGGTACAATGCTGAAAATAAACATCTAGACTATCTGTATGTAACATTACATGAGTACTTAATATGGGCCAAGGTAACATTATTATTCTGTTACAACTCTGACGTGCAGAATCTACACTAGGAATACGCTTAAACCGTAGATTCTGCATACTAATAGTATATTATACGTAGCCTAAAATATTTCAGTGCAAATATAATTATGTTAAAAACAAACTAAAAAAACCTGAATTAATTTAAATTAAAATTAAATTATATGGGTAAAAAGTAAATGTAGCGTGTGTTAGTGTGTCTAAGGAAGTTAGTATGTGTGGGGGAAATAGTGTTTAGTGTGTTTGGATATTCCTGAAGTTGAGAAGACCAGAAGTGATCATCGTACAATTACTTTTGAGCAGTAATTCAGTGTTAATCTTAATCGATTTAGTAAATTTGTTTTTTTAAGTATTTTTTGCTTCTCTGATTTAGAAGCGCTCGTAGCGAAGTTTACTTAGCTGTTCTCAATCGATCAGTAAAGTTAAGCAACGTCACCCGCGGTCATGAATTGGATGGGTGACCGTTAGTGACATTACTACTGAGCGCTTCCGTGCTTCGGAGGGCACGTTTCCCGGTTGTTGTCTTAGGATGGCAGTCGGTACAGCATGATGGTAGGTCATTTTGCGTATGCCCGCCTGGCTAGCTACCACCCTCAAGTAGAAAATCTGTCGCCAAGCACGTAATGGTGTGTTCCGGCAGCTTTCCTTGAGAGCCAGTACTTCTAGACCGACTTCATTTACCATCAGGTGAGATAGTGGTGAAAGGCTAACCTATCAGGCATAAAAAGAAAAAAAATAATTATAAATACTTAGATTAAAGCAAGTTTTGTGAGGCCACGAAAGCACGAGGGATACCTTCGTGCTTTCGTGGCCTCACAAAACTCACAACATTGGCAGATATTTTTTGGTTACATATTCATATTTTAGGAGGCGAATCCATTGCCATTTATCGAAAACCTAGACTAGACTGAATCTGTTAAAAACATAATTAAAAATCAAATATTACAATTCGCTAGATCATAACATAAGTGGTAATTCCACTTTTGACTCCGTGGTCGTAACTGTCGTATCTGCTCTTTGTTTGTGAGGCTTTCGCCCTACCCCCAAATAGACCTAGTTAGGCCCTGTGTGTGCTTGCGTCACACCACAATTTCCGACTGTAGGGAGAGGGCAGCGGATTGGAAGTAGGTCAACCTTCTCCCCGAAGAGTTATGATTGTCTTCGGGTTTCTTACTGCGGAACTTACTTCTATAATGGCTTGTGGCTTAAGCTGACATGTCAGATAACTATGCACTTGTCTACTTCAAAAATAGGTACGTAGAAAATTCACTTGATTCCTTAAGGGTGAAATGAGTCTCAAAAAGTCAAATTGAGAACGTGTTTTTTTAGAAATAGTGTACGCCTTACTGATATGAATATAATAAGTATATAATATACTACAGGATAAAACAAGTACTATGGTCAAACTTCAATAATATATTTATCTTGATAGAAAAAAAACATAAATACCTACACATCTACAACTTCACTCAAAGAAGTTTTGGGTCTGTATACTAAACCGTACCAATACACATTTTATATCCAATAATTATGTAGCAACCATGCTATTAAGAACATGAAAGATTTTATCCGTTTCTAGAAAGCTTACTCTTTATTTGTTACATCAATGATCTTCCATGGTGCACTCAACATCACATGAGTACAGTTATTGTTGAAAAACAAAATGAGGAATATTTTGTTATTATCAATAATATTATACACGAAGTTATTAATTGGATGGAAGACAATAATTTAAATTTAATATGACAAAAACTAGGATAATGCATTTTAGTCAACGAGACTCTGACCTGAATATAGATATTATGTACCAAAATCATATTGTTTACAAAACTGACATAACTAAAGTTTTAGGAATAAATATTGTTCAGTAACTAAGATGGAAAGCCCATACAGACACAATTATAAAAAGATTAAATAGTTTGGCTTACGCACTACATCACCTCTCGAAGGTAGTTAATCGTGACACTGCGTGCACATGCGTGCATGGGAGTGTGGCTTCCTTGTTAAGATATGGTATTATATTTTGGGGAAATTGTTCCAACGAACAAAATGTATTCATAGCACCGAAAAGATGCGTTAGGGCGATAACACACCTTAAATCTACTGACAGTTGTAAACCTTACTTTAAAGAGTGCAATATCTTAACACTGCCATGCCTGTAAATATATGAGATTGTTTTTTGGTAAAAAATAATCTTCATTATTTTGAGTCAATGGGTGATGTATGTAATTTTAACATTAGGCACAAGTCAAGACTGTGCAACTTACCATCTCGTACGGCTTTACTAAATAAAAGTGTATATTGTATGGCTCCAAGGATTTATAATAAATTACCAGAAATCATTAAAAAATGTAATTCATCGAGCTTTAAATTAAAAGTTAAGAACATTCTCATGGAGAAATGTTATTACAATATGTTTGATTATCTAAATGAAAATGAAATCTATGAATTATATCTTTAAAATTTGACTTAATCTTATTTACAAATTTTCGTTGACATTTATTTATTTACTGACAAAATCTTTATATTTTATATTGCTGGTTTAATTAATTTTATTTTTCATAACATGACATAGATCTGTATATTTTAATTGTTGTATTATGTATCACTTTGCCTGCTGTATTCATTTGCGTGCTAATTATGGCAAAGATGTATATGGCACTTTTTAATATTATAAATGTTACAACATGTATTACCTACATCTTAGTGAATCCTTGTATTTTAATCTACAATACCTACTCAAGATGAATGGTTACCGTGCAGATAAAACTAAAAACACGGCTGCAGTCCCCGACAGCAGCTACTATATATCTCTTATAACAGGTCAAAGTAAAGCATACACACACTATTATACAAAAATATATATAAGATGGCAGTCGTAACAGCATGGAGGTAGGGCAGTTTCTTGCTAACACCCTCAAGTAGAAAATCTGTAGCTAAGCACCTAACGGTGTTAGTACAGCTGTCACTAATGCAAGTAGTGACTGTACCGAACTTGCTTAACCTAGTTGATCGGTTAAGAACGATTAGGCTAACACCACTTCAGAGGACATCTTCATTATTGGTCCTGATATATCTGGCCAGTGGAACCAGTTTAAGAGATTATGAAGCCCAATTAGTAAAGCCCCAATCACCCACCTCGCCTCAATCTTATACGTCGAAGGCTTTCGATACTAACTATACAATTACTCCCAATGGTATATACGCTAAAACGAAATAAACAACTAATCAGAAGAAGCTACCCAAGGGGCACTGTCTCTTCTTTGAGACGTCACACTGAAATAGTCTTCAAAAACTTTCAGTTCAAATCAATACGCTGAAGACTAGAATGAGAGTGCACACTCCATTTGATACGCTAAGCTCTATAAACGCATACTACGGAAATATTTCAACTACAGTGAAGTATGAGACAGGTTTTGGTTTTATGACTGCCAGTCTAACACTTATCCTCCTTTCGCCTTAGTAGTTTTACATCGGGTCGGTCAATTCTGTTACAAATATGAGAAACAACTCGTATTAACTGCTGATAATCGGATAAGTTGTAACGGAGACCTTATGCAAACTTTCATAATCCCTTTGTCCAGCCTATGACGTGTCTAAGTGTCCGGTAATCGTTGGATGCCATTTCGCCAGTATTATCGGATATTGGAGCGCATTCCCGATGACACAGAGCGCCGCTCCGCTGCGCCCGCGCCGATGACGCACCGTGAACAATGGGAGGATGCCGCCACGCGATGTAATGAACACTCTGCTTACATGATATGTTGCACTCATCTACGACAATACTGGCTGTTACTTTACATATTTTTAAGATGCAGTTGACAAATCGCGGCGGCGTAGTTCTTGTCCTTGGTTGGTTTGTGTAGTAGGTACAGTTAAGTAGTTACCATCCTCACGGTGAGTTCCGGCAGATGTACTTGCGAGCCTGTTTCTATTCCAGTTTAGCCCGCTAATATCTTCGACAACATCAAGACCCAGTAATAGAGGAGTAAGTAGTCAAGGGCTTACCTATACTAATAGTAATAAAAAAGCTGGTCAAGGGCACGTCAAGCCTTGGTTTTTTAGGGTTTTGTTTTGCCAAAGGTAAAAAGAAAAAAAAAGTTCTAGAGCACATTCTGATAACCATATTATAAACCGGCGCTTAGTAGTATTTGTTCTTTAAAAAAAATGGTACGATTGGTACGTAATATAATGAAATTTCAGCTTCTTCTCTAGTCTAAAATTTTCAAGTTTGACAGCCTCATATTTATTTATTTTAATTGATAAGAAAATAATTACTATATTTTATCTCTGTATTCTTATTTAAAAATGTATAGGGATTATAAATTAACCAGCAAAATACTCACGTTTGGGATCTAATACGTAGACCAGGGTTTCAAGCATTTTTTAATTTTTTATATAGGACAAGCTCAAGGCCCACCTGATGTTAAGCGGACTAACCTCTGCCTATAACGATGCATTTCATCACAAGTCACGCATTGCACTGCGCCCGTCACTTGAGATATAGTTGTTAAGTCTCATGTGCCTGTAATTTCCTGCATATCAAATGATGATCAATTTATAAGTAAATATTGTGAAACTCACGAGAAAATTATTTAAAATTTTTCGATCGCAAGATTTTACCTCCTCACCAGATTTTACGCACTTGGCCTAGTGATGATTTACACATAGCACGCGATAGTGCTTAATCTTTAGAAATATCTTTGTATTCTGCTCATTGAGCTCAATGCGATGAAAGCCCACATGCTCAGTTACAAAAAAGTTACATTTACGGTTTACCTCAGTACGAAGCCCCCTGGAATAATAGTTGATTGAATTTCGTGCCCAATATTCTACTTTTTAATACTTAAATTTCAGGTTTGTAATTAATTTCGTTTACGGACTAGAGACTGACATACGGACTGACAGACAGACGGCCGAGACTCGTTAATAGGGTTCCATTTTGTGTTTTGGGTACGGATCTCTAAAAATAGTCACATTATGTTTCTGTAATACCCCGTT
The DNA here is from genome assembly GCA_963890685.1 of Plagodis pulveraria. Lineage (NCBI taxonomy): Eukaryota > Metazoa > Arthropoda > Insecta > Lepidoptera > Geometridae > Plagodis > Plagodis pulveraria. The sequence continues at coordinate 1,076,015 of OY982957.1, read as the reverse complement.
CAAACCGGACAATATACATTTTCCTCCCTGCCTAAATATTCTATAATGACATTATTCTAAAAGCCACAGGATATGCGATACACCAAATAGTGTTCATGGCTATTTGTTAGAGGTTCGTCAATAACATTAGTGAAACTTTGTTTTAACCGGTATTGGGAGGGGGTCGGAACGGAACAGCCATCCATCTTGTGAGTAGCGCTGTCCATGGTCCTGCTGCCTCCAATCCTGATGGATGACGGTTTAATTACTTCTCTACTGGACTCTCCCACGGAACTATGGTAGGTTAATTTGTGGTGTACATTAAGGGGTAGTTTTTTGATTGTATAAAAAGTTGAATGGAATTTTGGTAAAAATCAGATTAGACTACAGCTTTGTAACTACATTATGAATCGGCGTTTTCAGCTTCGTAACTATTTCTGTTTTTGTGATAGAACCCGTTATAAATATGAGCGTATTTGTTACTCAAAAACTTTCTTACTTAAATTGATTTCACGGCCCTCCGACAATTTTATTCTTGCTGATAAAATTATGTATCAATGTTGTTATATTTGTATTTTACAAAATATGCTCTAGACGAAGACATTCTACATGCTAGGTGCATGGAAAGGAATATTTGTTGGCTATTTTTTTAAGTAGGTACTCGAATATCTAATCAAGTAACCAATTTAACACAATAATTCATACTCTTTACGAGCTAGAGACCCATGACATGTGAATATACATACTAATACAAAAATAAAACTGACCAAGCACAAGTCGGGCTTGATCTTTTATTTCTGCATAGCCATAGCCTGTAGGTTAACAAAACAAAATGTTTGTTTGTGTTGATAACTTCTTTGGAACTACATAACAAATGGTCGTTATCAGTACTCATGTTTATTGGTTAGAAAGAGGATGGGATGTACTTATTGAGTATTATTGAGTAACAAAGCTTGTTTACAAAAACAAACATAATTACATTTCATTACTAAATATGAATCTTTTGAAGCAGTGATGGCTCAGTGGCATTGGTTATGCGCTGCCGCGCAGCAGGTTCATGGTTCGAATCCCGCCGCGGGCTTGAGTTTCATCGCATGGTGGAAGGGCATTTTGCGATTGCCCGCCTGGCTAGTTACCACCCTCAAGTAGAAAATCTGTCGCCAAGCACCTAACGGTGCGTTCCAGCAGCAGTCCTTGAGAGCCAGAGGAATTGCAGGCACATGAGACTTGGGCGCAGTGCAATTCGTTACTTGTGTCGAAATGCATCTGTTATAGGCAGAGGTTAGTCCGCTTAACATCAGGTGGGCTTCGAGCTTGTTCTGTCACAATAACACACACATAATAACTAAAATTTTACTAATAGACAATAATATCTTGAGCTATGTTTTCTTCCAGAAGGTACTCACTCACAGGTACAAAACAGAGCCCAGGTTTCTAGCCACGGATAGAGTCCTAAAGCGCTTTCGACACTATCTCGTTAAATAGCAATACTAATTCCATCCAAAGGACATTGCGGTCAAAATAGATCATTTAAGATATTTTTGTGATGGGTCTATCTCAATAATAAAACTAGTTATGAATCTGAAATACGGCATGGTACTACATTTTCTATTTAATCAACAAATACTGAAATATTATAGTAAAATTTATATTATAGTGACCCTTACAAAATCACAAATATACGATAGGAAAAATCTAAGTCATGTGCGGGATTCGAACCCGCGTCCATCCACCCCGGCTCAAGGGGTAGATGGACCTATCTTATATTTGTGATTTTGTAATGTAATACGCATAGCCGGGCGGCGTTATTGCAAACCTAACAATATTAAAATTATAATGACCAGCTTATTAATTAGCGATCATGCAGTATTTACATAAAATATAGACCACTGAAAAGTAATAAATGTATATTCAATGTAAAGATACAACTCTAATAGGCATTTTATATTAATTTGGTTGAAAAGTGTACGGGCCTTTGTTGTACCTATATATTAGCTCAATAATTTTTAATACATTTTTTCCTCTCTACTGAACATATTGCGATGATATTTAGGTCCAGTAATAACCAGGAAGAGGACGTAGATTTATTCACTGGAACGAAATAAGCGTGGCCACGGCGGGTCAGAGAGCGTCTTATGAAAGAAAAATTCCATTGTATGTCCGTTTTTTTACTGCCGTCATCGCCCCTAATAATATGACAGAAGTCAGGGGCAGAAACTCAGTGATTTACCTAGATATTTTTAAGCTAAAATGAAATTTTGCAATGTTATTGCAAAGAACCTATGATGCATATATTATATTTACTAAATTGCATAAGACACTATAAAATCTGCTAGCTCAGATGTTTACACACCCGACACTGACTTGCTTGTCGCGTGCTATGCTGACTGCGCTGAATGCTGACGTTGGGGAATAAAGCGCTGACTGGAAGTAATCATGCGCTCATTTGGAAGGCTGAGCGAGTTGCTATGCAATTGTGATGAATTGATCACATCACTGCAATAAATAATTGAAATATGATGCCTATTGCTTAATAAATGCGTGCTTGTCATGTTGTTCTTAGAAAACCTAATATACATTATATCGTATAAGTTTAATCTTCTGGTTATAGGAGCCAAACAGTTTTATTTACACATTAATAAAATCTAAAATCATCTTGTAAGAATTTTTTGAAGCAATGATGGCCGAGTGGTTATAGCTATGCGTATGAGTGGTTATATATATATAAGGACTGCCGAGCCGCAGTACCCTGGTTCGATCCCCACCGCCGGCTTGAGCTTCAACGCAATGCGTGGAAGGGCATTTTGCGATTGCCCGCCTATCTAGCTACAAGTAGCTCAAGTAGAAAATCTGTCGCCAAGCACCTAACGGTGTGTTCCGGCAGCAGTCCTTGAGAACCAGTGAAACAGGCACATGAGACTTAATAACTATGTCCCAACGTGACGGGCGCAGTGCAATTCGTGACTTGTGATGAAATGCATCTTTTATAGGCAGAGGATACCGCTTAACATCAGGTGGGCCTCGAGCTTGTTCCGTCACTATGACATAAAAAAAAAACTAATGTCGTTTTTTTTTAATATAAGCTTAGAACTACATTTTCATAACATGAGATAAGATTAAAGCTTCAATCGCTCAACCCTCGAGCCCAACCCTTCTTCTCTAACTCCAACCTCTTAAAAACTATTATGGAAAACATGCGTCATTATTTCAACCCTTAAATATGATTTCTGAGATTATAAGCTTAGAAGTACTATGGAAGTACTATGGTCGTCATAAAACAATAATATTCATATAACGCTATCTCTATCGCACAAATGCCTTAACTCAATGTGTGGAACTCGCTCTCACATTGAAGTTCTAATGTACTTTAACTAGTGCGAAATAAAATTGTAAATGTAAGGTTAAAATAAGACTGAATTGGGATATGATAGTTGGCTCCCTGGTGTTGCGGATGTCCGTGGGCAACGGTGTTTTTTTTTATATGTTAGCCTTTGACAACTATCTCACCTGATAGTAAGTGATGATGTGGTCGAAGATGTTGTTCAGGCTAACCTAGAATTACTGGCTCTGGTGCTTGGCAACAGATTTTCTACTTGAGGGTGGTAGCTACCCAGGCGGGAATTCGCAAAATGCCCTACCACCATGCTATAACAACTGCCATCTAAACCAACAACCGGGACCGACGGCTTAACGTGCCCTCCGAAGCACGGAAGCGCTCAGTAGTAGTGTCAGTAGCGGTCATCCATCCAACTCATGACAGCGGCGGACGTTGCTTAACTTTGCTGATCGGTTAAGAACAGCTAAGCAAACTTCGCTACGAGCGCTTCGAAAAAGTGATCACTTCCCAACAGGTACTAAGCCTGCTCGTTTGGCTTTTTATAGCTTAAAGTAGAGCATTTTACGAATGGTATATGTAAAAATCTGTCACCATGCAGCTAACAGCTGCATGACAGCTGTATGTCCTTGACAGCTAGTTATCATTATATATAAAGCCTGTTTACTGTCTTCGTTGAGAGTTTAGTCCAAAATTAGCCATAATTTCCTCCAAAGATTACTAACCTCATTTCCTCGTTACTAAGTAACAAACCGTTTGATGGCTGCTGGTGAAGAAGCCCTCGGATCCTTCGCTCTAATGAATAATTCTCTGGACCCGAATGCTCACATTAGGTATGCCGTGTTTGCCGAACTAGATATTCCATTAGGTTTCCGAGCTTAAGTTAAAGTGAGCACTCGAAATACATTTAAAAGTAGGTAATTAGCATATATACGAACACGCGCGTGTGATAGATTATTTGAAAATCGGCTCACTATTTATTGAAATATTTGTTCATATTCACTTGATTGGCTTTAAGCTTAAGATTTAATCAACTGGTATAATGTGACATTTTAGTTTCGTTTTAGAAATACTCTGTGGTTCTTAAGATGAAAATAAGTATTGGTTTAATTATCTATGTGGATATTTTATCTGTGGTGTGAATTTAATACTTTACCTAATTTTGTATAATTTGAGACTGTGATTAAGCATCATATATGGATTATCATCACTGGAATCATTATTTGATAATATTTTTACTACCCGTATATTTTATTATTAGTAGTATAACTGATCACGTGACAGTTGTAAAGATACTTATTTAAAATAGTATATATTATGTACTTTATATCTATGTGTAAAATCATTGATGATTTTATTATACTTATTGCCATAAGTATAGAGTTTGAAATCACACAATTGTCAATTTTAAAGAGTACTGTGTTTGTGACGGTAGTCGCTTCGTCACCTTGTTTGTTCACTGCTCTAAAACGGGTAGTGTAAGGCAAGTAGATTCACTTTCTGTCGGACCGCCGTGCCGAGCAGACCTCCAGTGGTGTTGAAATAGTGTTTGACGACGAAGTGCTGTTTGATTCAGTTTCGGTTGGACCACCGTGCCGAGCAGAGCTCCGGGGGTGTCGAAATATATTTGGAAAGTAGTCTTTAGTGACGAAGTGCTGCCCAATCAAGATGTTGTGAAGTTAAGTAATTTATTATTATCTTTTCTGATGTTACATAACGACAAACCTCGTTTAAATGTAATGGTCCTTGTGGACCATTACATGGTTTGTTAAAAAGGTTATGACAATTATATATCGAATAAGAAAATATCTGTTTATGTAAACAATGACTTTATATGTTAATTAATAGTTGATAATCCAGTGAAAGTGTAAATAAAGTGTATATAGTAAGTATGTAAAACATTGTTAAATACTTATAAAAGAATGGCCCCGAGTTTCTTGCCCGTTCTTCTCGCAGTGGCTCTATACAATTTGGTTTGCTGAACGTGGCAGTACAATGTAGAATCATTCAATATTACAATTTCACCAAATTGAATAAATGGTTCTGACTATTGACTTTGTTGTTTAAATCCAACTAACACGTGCAATGTAGGCATGTATAATGCATTATATATAACCAACTGCAGGTTAATGTAACTCTTACGTAAGTCTACATGTGACTATATAGTAATGGCAAAGAAAATAATTTATTTAAATTAGGAACTTTTACATAAGTGACGAACTCCATTGCGCCCGTCGCCCTGAGGCAAACAACTGTTAAGTCTCATGGGCCTGTGATTTTACTGGCTCTTAAGAACCGCTGCGGTAACACACAGGTTAGGTGCTTGGCGACAGATTTTCTACTTGAGGGTAGTAGCTAGCCAGGCGAGTATTGGCAAAATGTCCTTCCACCATTCGGTGAAGCTCAAGCCGGAGTTGGGGATCGATCCAGGGACCTGCGGCACGTCAGTCCATAGCTATTATCTACCAATCGGCTATCACTGCTGCACGTTATAAATAGGCGATGGATATCTGTGGATATGATGCAGCAAGTAGACATACTTAAGTTCAGTCATCTGTGCTTAGTTCTATGTCCTCTTTGGTCAAAGGTTCTCTTTCTATTTATTTCGCACACGACTGATTGACAATCACTATACAAAATAGAACGCTACTGTGCCGTGGGGTGCAGTGCTAGATCTGCAATCCCTGTGGGAATAGAAGGAGGCGAGAAAAAAGAAATAGCAGTAGGTGGGCAGCAGCGCCTTTTGAAGAACTGCTATCTTATACTGCGATCCCCAAGACGCCTGCCAGGTACAGGGATTATGATAAATTATCCTTAACAAGGGAGACTGTGTTCAGCAGTGGTCAATCCAGCTGAAACAGTACAGTACAAAGTCACTACTCTATCGCCCGAAAGCTCATCTAATAATATAGTCTTTGAAATTCAACTTCTTTCGCGTGAAATTTTACAGTGTAGAAATTTTCAGTGGTCCGAGGGTACCTACTTATTTTTCATAAGTAGTAGTAATTGCACGATAAACATCAAACACACCGGCTTCTTGTTTCAGTATTCTTTGTCTAAAATATAAAGAACACGTAACTTTCATTTTATAAAAGGAGCTAAATTAACAGAAATTCGGATATTCAAATTAAGACAAAAATTACTTTGTTATAAAACACAATGATGGGTGCCTTTACTTTGTTGTGTGGGGGGTTGGAGACCGTCTATAGTAACACAAAACTCAGGAATAAAATGTTCACTAACATTTATTTTAACCAAAAAATTACATTCAATTTACTTTTTATTTCATATTACATAATATCTCTCTTTTGAAGTCCGTGCATAATATCATGTAAGAAATTCAATTTAAAAATAACGTAAACGCGACCCTCGTAAATGATGCTTGAACAATGTTCTTTCACCCGAGTAAAAAGGGACCACCTAAAAAAGGCCTAGCTCTATATATCTACACGTGTAGCCTGTGGACTAGATGTACGCAGGCGGCTGTCAGTGCTCTGCGTGTCCACTTTAATAATGGATTTCGTGTGTTGATGGGACTGTCCCGTTTCTGCAGCGCTTCAAATATGTTTGCAGAAGCACGTGTTGTCGATTTTTATGCCATCCTTCGAAAAAGGACAGCTTCATTGGTAAGAAGGATGGATGGCAGTGTCAACAACATCATGAAAATCATAGCTGACAATTTTAATTCACCTATTAGCAGGCATTTTGTTCAGGTGTTGACTAAATAAGTTTAATACGAACCGATCAGCGCTTGAAATAGAATATCTTCTATTATATACCTACAGTAGAACTCCAATTATCCGAACTCCGACTATCCGAATCGCCGATTATCCGAATCACAAAAAATTGTCCAAAAAAAGTCTAAGTGCGCTATTATTCTTCCCCCCGCGAAGCCAGTGTTTGCGCGTCAAGTCTTGACTTGACTTGTCTTAACTTGCCGTTGTGCCTACACTGACTTCCCCCCGCGTGTGTAGGCACAACGGCAAGTTAAGACAAGTTCCGGCGCATTGCAGTCACGGCGCACCTGTCATTGTTTGTTTTGATTAGCCAGTGTGCTATTGACCTTGCTCGAGGATGCTACTCTTTCGCTACGGCTTACTTTTGTTTGTGCGTGTACAATACTGTATTGTTTTTATACCATGGCTTCGAAAAGAAAACGTGTTGTGCTATCGTTAGCGGACAAACTGAAAATTATAGAGCAACTCGATAAAGGTGTAACGGGTAAGAAGTTGTCTGAGATTTATGGTGTTGGACAAGCAACAATTTCTGACATTAAAAACAGTAAGTCAGCTAGTGAAGCATTTGCCGGCCTCGAGACTGCTTTGAAGTGGATGGAGCGTCAGCCCAAGTGTGACCACTTGCAACTGCTCACAGTCAAGCGAATGCGTGACCTGGCTGCCCGAAAACGGTTGAAGACCGCAAAACAGCTTACATTGACGGAGATGTTTAAAAAACAATGATTTTTATTTCTAAACTTGTACATAAGTACATTTTATTTATATTTAAAACATGTGAAAATTTCATGTTTCTTTCATTTAATTCAATAAAAAAATAGTGCAATATCAAAACGTAGCTTTTATTCTCTCCAATGGCAATTTCTTTTTAAAAAATCCGATTATCCGAATATTTGATTATCCGAATGGGTCCCGGTCCCCATTAATTCGGATAATTGGAGTTCTACTGTATTTGTGTTTTTTCTATTTATTATAACTAACATTACAATATAGTTTTATCATATGTTTACTAACGTGTTGAGCCATTGTAGCCTGAATAAATAAATTTATTATTATTATTATATTACGCTAAAATTTACTTTGTTTTTGTTAATAATGAATTTAACTTGTATCTCGTTAAATGTTTGCATTATCACCATCTAGGTCTGCAACTCATACACATTAGTCAGATCGTTAATAAACAATATCAGCCAATTTTTGCTTATCGTTATATTTTCATTTAAGTGACGCATACTTCTTACACTCAACTGTAAACCTTGTTCACCATCGACAAGAGTCGCAATCAAGCTATTAAAATATATATTTCAGTTAATTGAATACAGCTAAGTAACTATTCAACCGATTTAGATTACATTTTTATGGAATCAATTTGGAAACATACTCTACTGAACAAAAGAGAATTGAAATCCATTCATAATTGGCGATGTACTCGCGTAACAAACAAAAAAGAAATAGAAAATTTAATCGAATAGAGACTCCTTTTTTTGAAGTCATAGTCGTTTGTATATCTGTCCAGAACAAAAAATGTTGAACGCTAATAATATGTAAATAACATAGCAAGTTTATAAGCTTGTTAGATTTTTTGTTAATCAGAATAATACTTTTGTCTAATATTAATTTCTTAACTTCATACTTCCACTCATAAAAACAGTGAAATAAAATAATTGTATATACCTAAAAAATGTGACATAGTTAGCATGGAGGCCTTGTAAACAAACAGCGTGAAAGAACAATTGTTCCGCATTACAGAAACAAAGGCACCCAATCGCGGCGATTCCACGGGATAAACAAACGGCAAAGCAACGCGTGAAGCACCGTGCCGAGCGCAGGAGTCGAGCCTTCCAGCACACAGAGCAAACATGCACAGTAGCATTACTCGCGCACATCGCGGACATGCCTATTTAGGCCAGCCTTTGAGCACTATCGCACCTGATAGTGCGATGATGTGTTTATGGATGATTAATAGGTTTATCCAAGAATGGAAACATGTAAAAATATCACCGAAAGCTGCCGGAACCCACCAGTAGGTGTTTGGAGGTTTTTAATTTTCTACTTTAGGGTACCTAGTAGCAAGCAAGTCTGTCATTCTCAAAATTCCATACCACCTTGCGGTGAAGCTTAGACCTGCGGAAGGATTCAAACTTTGAACTTCCTGCGCATAGTCCATTTTCCAATAAATGGACTATGCGCAGGAAGTTGTTGAATTGAATGTTGAATGTTGTTCAGGCTAACCTAGAATTACTGGCTCAAGGACACTTAACGAAACACATGTCAGGTGTTTTTTTTTTTATCTTATTGTTACGGAACAAGCTCGAGGCCCACCTGATGTAAAGCGGACTAACCTCTGCCTATAACAGATGCATTTCGTCACAATTTACGGATTGCACTGCGCCCGTCACCTTGAGACATAGTTGTTAAGTCTAATGTGCCTGTAATTTCACTGGCTCTCAAGGACTGCTGCCGGAACACACCGTTAGGTGCTTGGCGACAGATTTTCTACTTGAGGGTGGTCGCAAGCCAGGCGGGCATTCGCAAAATACCCTTCCACCATGTGGTGAAGCTCAAGCCCGCGGCGGGATTTGAACCATGGACCTGATACGCAGCAGTCCATAGTCAGTGCCACTGAGCCATCACTGCTTCAAAATGCCCTACCACACCATACTATAACCGCTGCCTTCCTAAGATAACAAATGGGAGCGACGGCTTAACATGCTCTCTGCACCATGTAAGCGCTCAGTAGTAATGCCACTAGTGGTCACCCATCTAGGTCATGACAACAGCGGACGTTGCTTAAGTTAGTAGATCAAGCTACGCTCCGGGTGCTTTAGACAGTTTTCCTATTATTCAAAAAACACTACAGTCAATTTACCCTACTACAGCTTCTACAACAAAGCAGTTGATCAAGCTATATGCTAATATAGGCAGCCTAAATACTCCAGCCAGTTGACACAGTGTTCAGCATGCCGGCAACAATGGCCCGTTGATATGCAATTTTATTTCGTTGAACTAAATAAGTTGCACCATTCCAAATACGTCGCTTAGGCTGTCTAACCAGTCTTATAATATTTATTAATTATAATTTATATTCATACATTTTTCTTGCAACTTTGTATGGTATGAAAACATCTACTGAAAAATTGTTGCAATCAACGTGCATTAAAATAAACGACTCCTCGTTACGTAGTTGCTAAAGTAAAACTTGCAGTGTGAACAGGAAGTCACTGACTGAATTAGTACCCATATTTCCTATAAGACAAGTACTTTATTAGGCACTTAGGTGTTACCATCATTTATTATTAAGTTACCAGTTCTGACTGCAATGTTGTTCATGTGAGGTTTGGTTCTACAACTTTGTTGTTGAATATTGATAAAATTTTAAAAGTCTCATCCTCAACCTCCAAACTAAATATTTTTAGTTAGCTATTGTTACCTATTTAAAAACAATCAACAAAGTAATATAATTATAGTTAGCGAAACCAAGTTGACAACCCCTCTGCTCTCTCAGAAATAGGTTACTTTGTTCCTGAGAATTATATTCGCATGGGCCAGAGGCGCCAGCTTCGACTACTAGCGCCCCCTTCAGGGATGCACACATTGCACGCGCGCAATGCACCGACGGCGAGGGCTATTACTCTTATCAACGACTTTCTAAACTTGGTCCAAAATGCTGACTTACATAATGATTCTATTAGCCGTATTTATATGTATATGTTATCTTATTTAAATCGTATTTAGTTATTTTAGTTTGTACTGTTTTGTGTATAAAGGCATACCGCCTATAAGTGTTACCTATGACATTGTGGATGTGTTGGCTTAGCTGTAAGTTCACAATTGTAAGTCTTAGTAAATAAATAAAAAAAAAAAAAAAAAAAATAGTTATTCGGTTTCTAATTTATTTTATAAGCAAAAATCCTATATAGTTTATAAATACATAGTATAATAATTTATTTTGCATAGTGGTAGGGCATTATGCAATTATTTACATTAGCTACCACCCTCAAGTAGAAAATCTGTCGCGAAGCACCTAACGGTGTGTTTCGGCTGCTGTCCTTGAGAGACAGTAATTCTAAGTTAGCCTGAACAACATCTTGGACCACATCATCACTTACCATCAGGTGAGATAGTGATCAAAGGCTAACTTATCAGGCATACAAAAATATATATACGTATATTCTAATTGCAATTGTTATAAAGTAATTTAAGATGGCCCCATGGGGTACCGGGCTACAATGTCACCCTCCCATTGCTACATGTGAGTGTCGTAAGACGCTACTAAAGATAATATACCTGAAGATGGACAGCTAAATGGAGAAGGCTGTGTTCAACAGTGAACAATCCGGCTGATACAGTATATTGAGATTAGCTTTTGTAATTGGTTTACTCAATTATCATTATTTTATGGTATCATGATGAAGAAACGAAGAAGTAGTAAGCCTGAAAACAACATACTAAAAACGTTAAATATTACGTAACAAAACTGTAATCCTACTGGTTATTTCTACTGTAACAATGAACAATAGTGTAGGCACGGTTCATTACGACTATGGAGTGTTCCTGCTACAAGACAATGCGAGAGATTATCTACTTGTATAGTTTATAATCTGTGCCATTAGCTACGGCAGCTACGCTTTGAGCCTGTCAGATTCTTTGTGTACATTCCTATATCCTATATTCCTGTCAAGGACGGATCTCGGTCACTCACGCTTCAATGTGAATATCGTATCTCCCATGGCACAAAATTTTCAAGAGGGGATGGGAGGTTGCTTGTTTCTCTTGACCTCCACTGTAGCTGACAGATGAGGGCACGGAGTCCAGATGAGTCCTCGAGACCAACTGAATTTTTAAAATGAAATCGAGTTGGTCTCGAATATACGACTTACGTTATAGAACCCTGTTATCAAGGTTATGCCCATTTAATTCCAGTTTCATCCGCAGTACCGCAGCGTTTTCTTACAGACCCTGATTACCATGTATCCATAACCTATTCATTGAGATCAACAGTCCCCAGAAAGATAATCCGATAATCTAGCCAGCGTTACAAGAACATCTAGTACAACATAACTACTAAAGAGCTTATTAACGATCTGAACGCAAATATCACCGTTCCTTTGCCGTGGTACCATTGACTCAATGGTACTACGATACGTTACGACACGAGACGGATCTGTTCGGTTTGACAACGAATTCTAGGTAAAAGTTGCATTTCATCAAGGTCCATCTCTAAGATCTCTTTTGTTTAATCTTGTGTTAGATTTCATAACAAAAGATTTCAAAAATCTGCGCAACATACTTTGCTGAATGAGAAAAGTGGAGAATCACCCTGAAGAGGCAAGTATTGAGTACATTTACTAAATGTATATAAAACCAGCTATTATATGTAATCTATCAAATATAAAGCCAATTTCAGGTGCTTTGATTCCTGTATATAAATACATAATATATAGTGGTTATGAAGCAGTGATAGCCGAGATAATAGCTATGGACTGCTTTGCCGCAGGTTCATGGCTCGATCTCAGCCGTCTCCGGATAGAGCTTCAGCGCATGGTGGAAGGACATTTTGCGGATGATCGTTTGGCTAGCCACAACCTTCAAGTAAAAATCTGTCACCAAGCACCTAACAGTATGTTCCGGAAGTCCTTGAGAGTTATTATGAAATTAAAGGCACTCAAAGGTTTGAGCAACATAAGGTATGATTGATCAGAGCACTGCATCGTGCACTGTGCTTTTCAACTTTTGAAATGTTTTATTTTTAGCCCCCCGAAACTTAAACTGTATAAGCCAAAGATGTGGAATAAAACAAAATTGTCGCCCATTTCCGAATCGGGCTTTGATCTGGTTTAAGGTTCTTCATCGCAACTGCCCATGGGAGGAAAATTAGCTTGTTTTGATCACATCTTGCAAATTACCACATAAATAGGATTTTTGTGTATTTGTTGTATAAATATACATACATACGTACATAAAATCACGCCTCTTTCCCGTAAGGGTAGGCAGAGATCACAGATTTCCATTTGCTACGATCTTTACAAATCTCTTTCGCTTCATATACACTCATCAATACTTTCATTCATAAGCGTCGGTTTAGGGTACTGATATCTTTCATGACCTGGCCTTTTTTCAGAACGTCTTCAATCTGATTTCGAAACATTCGCATTGGTATTCCTACTCCAACACTTCCGTTCACTTGTCCCATGTATACCTGTTTAGTCAATCTTATTTCATTCTCTTCACATGTCCAAACCATCTTAACATACTTTTCTAGATTTTTGTCACTATTTCTTCATTCACACCACATTTCTACTTTCATGCTTTTTCTTCCATACCCAACTTTCACTACCATACATTTTATGTATGGTAGTTCGACTCTATCGAAGCCAACAATCCTTCATGAACAGCCAGAGAGATGATAAATATACATAATACTTGAAATTCCAGATTCCTGATTTAAATCAATAAAATGTAGTTATTTGTACTCTGTTCTCAATGTGTGCTCGACATTGAAAACTTACATGCTATTACAGTACAGAAATAAAATATATTTTTTTTACATTTATTCGGCACCCTCTGAAAATAATTTAATAGAATTTCTAATTCATTACACTTTATTTTTGGTTTGATTTTTTTATGGTCTGACTACCAAAGTATTCATATCATGTAGATTTCGGTTTATTCAACTTTCAAACTTTTCTGTCATGCATACTGCGTACAAGATTGATCGTGTCGCTCGTAGGCACAGGCATATTGCCATGGCAACCACATTTTTCAGTTACATAGTTCAGTGTCACTGAAATAGAAGATTATGATACAAGTGAGCTAAGTTGCTCATTACACACGAGGCTCTGTGTTGCAGTCCGAGCCTCAGGCGAAGGCGTAAATCAGCCGAGTATATAATGAGCAAGTTGCTCACCAGTTTCATCGAGTTTTGAAGCAGTGATGGCTCAGTGGCATTGGCTATGGACTGCCGCGCAGCAGGTCCATGGTTCGAATCCCGCCCAGAGCTTGAGCTTCACTGCATGGTGGAAGGGCATTTTACGAATGCCCGCCTGGCTAGCTACCACCCTCAAGTAAAAAATCTGTCGCCAAGCGCATAACGGTGTGTTCCGGTAGCTTTCCTTGAGGGCCTGTACTTCTAGGGTACCATCAGGTGAGATAGTGGTCAAATGCTAAACTATCAAGAATAAAAATAATAAAAAAAATAGATGGAAACCTAACATTTAGAAAAAAGTAACTATATGCCGGAACGTCCACAGACCAATTTCTTCGTAGCTGCGAATTCAGCAGATGGAGGTCCGTATGCTACTACCAAAAATAACATATACTCGTACGAGGCATGCCTCAGAGCATGATGCCTCTTTGAAAACATTCGTAAACATGGGGTTTGTAATTATATAAATTGGTTTTGGTAAAGTTAAGTTAATTATATTTGTCCACGGTGTGCCTTACTAATTTTACTTTGTTTGCTTTTTGATACGCTGACGATCATAAATATAATATGATTAGAATATATATTACTATACAATATGATATAATACAATACTTTACCGAGTTCATGTGTTTTGCAAGAAGTACATAAATATTAGCAAGACACTCAACGACCTCATAGGTATATTTAAATTTGCTGACAATGTTTCCAAGCATAACTTCCTAATATAGAATTAGAATCTTATAATTTCCCAGAAAACTATATATTTGTAATTGCAACATTATTATTTATAGTTATATAAACCTATTATTGGTTTAAGAGATTATTTATTTTATGTAAATTAACGAACACGACACTCGAGAACATAAAGTATGTGGAGTCGATCGCTGATGCTTTACATAAGTACTTTAAATGTTTGTTCAGGGGCCTAAATATTTGATTATTTACCAACAAAAATTTTTACAAGAAAATGGCACCGTCTTCAACACTAAAATGTGTGAAATAACTTGTTGAAGTCGGTATCATGACGTTTCAAAAGTACCTTTTATCACAATATTGTGCGCATGGTACCGACTTCGACAAGTTATTTCACACATTTGAGTGTAGAAGTCGGTGCCATTTTTTAGTAAAGTTTTTTTACCCTTTTTAGTGACCATTGCTACTTATGGGATCGATTGTCATTCACTGTCAATGACTATATCATCAACATACGACGACATAAAAGAAAATTACTTTTTGCTTACTGGAGCGTAACTCAAAAAGTGTTTGACCGATTTTGATGAAATGTAAATGGGACTACACGACAAGCAACAGCTTTCAAATGAAAAAAGAATCCTGAAAATCGCGTTCGCCCAGTGAAAAGCTCTGAGGTAACACACATTAAAAAAAAAAACAGGCGAAATGAGTACCTCCTCGTTTATTTTTGAAGAAGTAGAAAATTTGATGGATAGAGACTTAATATAAAAGAAAATAATAAGTCAAAACCAAAGTCAAAATCATTTATTCAATTTAGGCGTCTACGAAGCTCTTATGAAGGTCAATTACAAATTTTAGTATTCAAATATTCTACATTGTACTGCCACGTATAGCAAATAAATTGTATAGAGCCATTGCGAGAAGAACGGGAAGAAACTCGGGGCCATTCTTTTAAACATCTTTTAACTATGTGTTACATACTTACTATATAACAGAGTTATTACAATATTTGTAAAATTATGTAGGTGACAGGGATTAGCTTGGCAGAGGCGGAATAGTGCAGGCATTTTTGTCGTTTAAGTAATCAAAAACTGTCTAAAAATAATAATCATGATTTATCTCCAAAACATGAGCTAATATTTACAATTATCAGTTCGTAGGTATAAGAATATGTTTTGCATGGTGGTAGGGCATTTTGCGAATGCCCGCCTGGCTAGCTACCACCCTCAAGTGCAAAATCTGTCGCCAAGGACCTAACGGTGTGTTCCGGCAGCTGTCCTTGAGTACTGGCTAGTACTTCTAGGTTAGCCTGAACAACATCTTCGACCACATCATCACTTACCATCAGGTGAGATACTGGTCAAAGGCTAACCTATCAGGCATAAAAAAAAACTTATAACATAGTTCTCTGAAACTTCATACTAGGATGACCTGTGTCGAGAAGTTCAGTCTGTTCCTTGTGAACATGGCGTGGTAAGAAACATAGTAATTAGGTTACCTATACTATAATACATTTATACAGACAGTAGTAATGACAATAATAACAATTTTTTTTAAATATTTTATGAAATTATCAAATTAATATTTTAATAAAACACTTAAAAATACAAAAATATATCTAGTGACAATTCCGCCTAATTTTCCTGTTAAGCCGACGTGACGTCACAAACGCCACGCAGCCAAATCTGAAGAATTTTCGACGCGTTTTGCTTCTACATGAAGCATCCTCAGGAGGTCTTGACTCCTCAGGAGTAGTCAGTAGAGTCAAGACCTCCTCCATTTGTTATTATTAAATATGGATTTCCGCAAAGTAACGCCTGAATCTATTTATTATCTAGTAGAATGATACTTCGAACCACAGACCTAGGATTTTTTCTTACGCTTAAGCCTATGCTTCGAACCGTAAACTAACAAAATTCAGACAGTAATACTAAGTAAGGCTACTACATACTGGCGTAGTAATACTACGCCAGTATGTAGGTAAGTGATATCTTTTTCAGTTGGTGATTATTATAATGTAAAAGAATGAAAGTGTGAATATGTGTAAAGTACTGTATACAATCAACGATGTGTGACAAAATGAATTAAAATAGGGAATTTATATTACACCCAAACAGATTGATGGGATGGACATAGTCCAAAGACCTTCTCTCCACTCTCAGACTCATATCAATAAATGCATCTTTGACAGATGAGACACATTAATAGTCAAAAGAGAACCCCAAGACCGATCCAAACTCTGAGAATTGTAGTTAAGCGCTTACATAATTACCAGTACCCATTATATATTTACATACATACGTTAATAACTTTTTTTATAACTCGGTTATTGAATGAGAGACTTCAGTAAGTAACAGCTTTAATTAGTTACACACAATTGGGTCTCAGATGAAGAGCAGACATTATGTTTGGAAATAATGTTTACAAAATAACTCTCTAAGTTATTTGTTATCTCAATAATCTTCATATTTGAGGTAAACTGAATTGTCTATTCGTAGAAATCTATTGTTATAACTTGCCATGTTTACTAATACAATGATATAATATAACATAATGATATATTACATTGATGTTGATTGGTATATGTGTACATAAAGATGTTAAGTTTAGCATTCAGAGAACTAATAGATTTAAATTTTATAACTTTCATGCGATGTGATCTTCAAGTGAGGGTCAGTCTGAAGGGAGTCAACATAATGCTATATACCTATCAATTATCACTGGATTATCTAAAATTTTGAATTTTATATCACACCATTGATTATGATTCCTTATATCGTATTTCTGTCTGTACAGAACACTGTTGTTAATTCTATGAGGTTCATTCTCTTTCACAGGTCACGTAGTATTTTACACGGCTTTAACCTCCTATATTGTCCTTTATTATACCTACATGACAAATCCTTTTGCATGGAGTGCGCGTTGGGTTGCGGCGTCAAAAAAGGACAGATTCCCAAACCGATAGAGTGAATAGAAATAAATAGAAAAAAGTAGATAACGGAGTGCCGGGTTAGAATGTCACCCCCCCCCCCCCCATTTGTACTCGCGGGTGTCGTAAGATGAGACTAAGGGTAGATTTATATTAGAGCGGGCCGTGCCCGGGGCGTGCCGTGCACGTGGCCCGTACGGGGCACGGATTTGAAACGTTACATACATTTTGTATGAAGCAATTTATATTAGACCGTGCCTGATCCGTGTCCCGTCCGGGCCCGCCTACTAACGTACGGACGGGCTCCGCCCCGGGCCCGCCACGTCCACGGCCCGGCCCGGACACGGCCCGGTCTAATATAAATCATCCCTAAGAGGAAATCCCAGAAGGTGGCAAGCAACGCCTTCTGAAGAACTGACAACAGTATGCCCATCATCGTATGGTGTTATATGGGGGAGGCATTTGTTTAACAGTCGACGTCTTCCCGCTGATGATGATGATGAGTACTATGGTTGAAAAGGTTTGGCAATCAAATCTTGAGTAAATGTTGTTGAATATTTCTTTGCGCGAAACCTTCAACATTAGCATGTGATAAATATAACTCTACTTTTTTCATGTAAATTAAACGAAACTTTACTACCGAGAAATGGTTTATAAATAACTAGGTACATATATGTACTCAGCCAATTAGTGTATTAGTTTGTGATGTGTGAAAATGATGACTAAGTTATAGGTTTTTCTTCACACTTGCGAAAGATTCCCGCTGTACTTAACACCTAAGCAAATGAACGTAAAAACAATTGGCATGAGTAACTTGTTGTCAGTAGCTTGGCGATTGTTTTGAAATTAACGGACGTGCGTAATTGCTTTATAAGCTGACATACATAATGACAGCTGTCATGCCACTGGTTGGATAATGTGAATATATGCTTGAATTGCTGATGATGAGTTTATATTTAGCTCTATTGTAATTATACAAAATTTTATGTTTATGTATGTGTGTTTATACTTTTATATTTTTTAACTGACTTCATAAACGGAGGTTATCGATTACTTTTGTATTTTTTGTGTGTGTTACCTCATAACTTTTTACGGGGTTTACCGATTTTTATGTTGAAAGGTGGTGCTTGTCATGTGGTCCGATTTAACTTTCAGTGAGATTTGATGAGTATTTGAGTTATCACTAATAATGCGTATTTAATTGACTTCGACTACATTGATGATAATCTAATTTTCCCTTAACGATGTAAAATTAACAAAACTGTGTAAGATGGCATGGTTTATGTACTTTATAGTGCATTGTTTGGTTTACATTGTTTTCTGTCAGAAGTCGGTTCATTTTCTTAATTTTTTTTTTAAATTTGTGTCCCACCTTTAACTTCTGAAATGGCTGAAGGGATTCAATTCTCTTTAAGGTTTGGGGTGCTGGGTTAGATTTGAAACCTCCCATCCCCATATCTTCCTGAGGGAGTCGTAAGAGACGAAACGAGTAAAAATACCAAAAATTTAACTGCAGCGCACTCCGGAGGAACTGTAGAACTGCGATCCTAAACACGCCTGCCAAGCGTGGGGATTATAGAGAACCCTCCTCAAGGGAAAGGCACGGTTGACATTATGACCTGTATAGATATGGTAAGTACAGATGATGAGAAGAGAAGAGGCCGTAGACTGTAACGCTTTAAACCGATTCATTAGTACATTATAGGTCCCATAGGAATGTATTGTTAGCAAATCCCGCCCACCTGGGGTTTTGAACCGTTGGGTAGTATTTAGCTGTATATCCCCAAAGTTTTAACAAAAAAAAAACACACGTCCCATATAAAACCGGTGAGCCAATTTCATCTACTAGGCTTCTTTTAAGACTGTTATACTAAGAAGGGAATTAAAAAACACGGTTCTTTATAGCTTTTTCCAGCTATCTCACCTGATGGTAAGTGAAGCGCTCGAAGATATTGTTCAGGCTAGCATAGAACTACTGGTTCTCAAGGACAGCTGCCAAAATACACAGTTAGATACTTTGCGACAGATTTACTACATGAGAGTGATAGCTAGCCAGGCGGGCACTATCAAAGTGCCAATACCATGCAACAAGATTATAAGTGTTGCACTATCAACGCAGTATAACTATCCAAATATTTATTAATATACTACGTAATGAATACAATAATACAGCTACTACAATAAAAGCATTTAGACAACCTACAAGTCATTGCAGACTCACAGATAGTCCAAATATTCCAGCACACTACCAGTTGGCAGCGTGCCTAGCATGCTGGCCATATGATTGTATTTTAAGTAGGTACACAACGAGAGGTTTTTTGAACTCTTATTTCACCTGAACTAAACAATCATTATTTCGTAGCCTGACTTAAAAATAAAATACTTAACATACAATGCTTCAATAAATTATCTGACTTATACAGTTATAATCTAAATATCACTAAGAAAATATAAGGTACTGTTACAAGAAACAGCATCAGGTGCTGTACCTCGCTCTGAATGACTGACCGTCACGGACGAGCAGCATCTCGTAGCCTTCGTGATGATACCTACCAGAGGCAGGAAATCTCAATTCATTCGCTAAATTTCGAGAATCTTGACAATAATACAATACCAATACAATACCTATTGCAGCTCCATTATGTTTGTAATTTTCACAAGAATATCAACATTATTGTAAAACTTATAGATATAATTTAAAGCACCGCATGGGAAGCGAATGTCACATTTTCAAAACATTTTTTGGGTTAAAGGGTTATACTTAGGACTGGAATTGGTTAAAAATAATAAATAAGATATATTGCACCAAGCGCGTACACCACCCAGGCACCAAAATCGTGGGTGGATGTACAGTTTGTGCATTCTACAAGGTCTTGCCTTGTACCTCGATGATTTTGAGGGGTGTACGCGCGTTGCAATATAACTGTGAGACGCGGGTACAGTTCCCGAGCAAAGTGAAAATTTGGGGTAAAAGTGTAATATTGAAAGTAGTTTCCAAGATTTCCACGCAAAGGTTTTCCCAAAATGAAGCCTTATTATAGTTCCGATATTATGCTTACGTGTTTGTTCGTGCGTGGCTAAATCAGCAGTTCCGTTGAATTGCTGGTTCGCTGTGTCAGCTCCGATCATGGGGTTAGGATGTCGCGCGCGTCAGCATGCAGGTAGCGGTGCAGCGAAGGCTGGTTCCGCGCGCGTCGCGGCACGAGGCGGCGGCGGCGGCGGCGGCGGAGCGGTGGCGGCGCGCGGCGGAGGCCTGCCGCTGCGGCTGCGGCACTCGCGCTTCGACCCCGGCCTCGCGCGGACGGCATGGGACCCGCGCCGCGATCTTAACCACTCAATACGCGCTGTGCTGTGAAATAAACACGCTTGAACACCTCCAGTGACGCGGAGTGCCTCCCCTGTGCTCACTAACGCCCTAATGAACCGGTGAGTACCCTTCCATTAACTCTCCGTCGTCAACACCCGCTGTTTTCCCGGGCCGGCGTTTTCGCCCCGGAAAATTGTAACGTCCTGCGTACGGCGGAGTCCTTATTTTCCATCACTCGTTTGTATTACGGCTGTATTTGTGTTCCACGTTAAATGTTGCGCACGTTCATTGAAATCAGGTGTGTTTTCACAGCGGTTGTTTGTTTAATATCTGTATACGCGGAGGTCGCCGAAATGAAACGAAAGGCTGTCGATGTGATTCATTATTGAGCACTGTATTGACTCATCTTGACACGAGCGAATCTGGAAAGTTTTCAAAGAGTAGAGTTTAAGGCCACGGCGAGGGTTAAGGACGGCCCATGAGTTCGTTTTGATGTCCTCTCTCAGTTCGCGATCACTGCCTGTTATCCTGTGGCAATGGAATATCGATTGTTTAGTCGACGCACGTCTCGATGTCCATGTTTCTTTGATGAAGCGTTACTAATGTCCTATGAGCCTGAAGCGGAGACTAGCGGGGCATATGTGAGTGCATTAGAGTTAATGACTAGCGGTGAGGTCGCGAACTCACTAAGATTTATGAGGAGGATACCATTTGCAATTAGGGCCGTCATCAGCTCGTCGATCGCCGCCGAAGGCTGTGCGACATCGGGAATTTTAATTGGTGACGCAATGAACTCAACTCGCTTTTTTGCATAACGTCCAAAAACAATGCAATTACCTACCAATCGTGTTGTATCATCGTCGCAAAAAATGTTAGAGACGCGTATGGATCGGCCGGTTATCCTTGGTGAAGCGAAGCGACGGAAATAGATATAGTAGGTTCTTGTACGATAGAGTCCTTGCATGAAGTAAAAATATAGATTACTAGATCCACCCCGCTAGCTAAGATGCGACTAAGACCGACCTCGCAGCCGCCATCCTTGCTACCGGTCACTGCCACCAGCGACGCCGGCGCTGCTAACGAGCCGGCGCATTACACCAGCTGTATTCACGGATCACTCACTCTTCGATTAGAATCATACTAATTAATGTAGGTTACGATTATAAGCAGCCTTCAGCCGTTTACTTGCAATGCGTTGACAAGCATGCTCAAGTGAAGACCGCGATGTCTGCGGCCGCGCTTCGCTCTTCGTCTTTCAATTGTATGTAGATTAGCAACGAGTAAAGTGAGTCGAGGACAGTTTCCATTATGATATCAACGAGTCGTCACAGCCGCGATTAATGCCCATAGTCTGCCTTATGCAATTAAAATAGCTGAATTAACGCCGGCGCGATTGACGTGCGGCGCGTGGCGAATATTAAAGTTTCGTATACGAATGCGGATACTTGCGCAATATAATTGTCGGTGCGCAACGTGAATCGCGAATATCCATGTTAATATAGTGGCGGGTGCGACGTCGCATGGTGTCGCAAGTCGTGGCGCTTGTCGCGAGGCGTCACGCCGGGCATCGCGATGAGCCGCACGACGCCGCAGTAGCAGCGGCGCAGACGCTTCAGCCCAGCGCAGCGCAGCCCATGGCAACACTCGGTACACTGGACACTGATAACCAGAGCCACATATGCAAGCTACCTTCGAATGAATAGATTAGCTGTTACCTCGTAAGACTCACGAGCACTCTGTCGTGTTACATATACGTAGAGATCGGTAGAGTCCGTGTAGCGATAACGAAAACCTTACAAAATCACGTTAAAGTGACGCACCGGTCCATCTTCAACACTCGCAGAATGTAAATGGTATACATTGCTTAGTGAGTCACAAATTTATCTTTCTCTTTATTAAAACGACGTCAGACTCTGAGGATATATAAGAGGCGACCTTCGCGGAATAATATTACGGAGTAATATTCAAAGCACGTTGAAAAGAGGACAATTTAATTTGGTTCCGCTCGAGTGTGGTAATGTTGGAGGAGATAATTCGAAGCCAGTTTCTAGCTAAGGCTCTATTATGCGCTACAACAGACTATAAAACTTAATTGAACTTAATTGATAGTGACTGTGGATGAACTCTATTATTTTGTGCTATCGTGTTATTTTACAGTTTTCTATTGTAGGTATTACACGGTTTATGTTTATGAGTCAACCTTGGATGTTATGGTCCATATGATCATTCCTCGTCAACACATTTTAATAATCTGTATTTAGTACTATGAACGATTTCTTATATTCTGAGCGCTACATGTTAATATTATTCCTAAGCAATCCTGAAATGTAAACCAAGATTTTTGTTAAACCTTCTATATACCACATGTTGCCAATAACAAAACTGCTAAAGTACAAGTCAAACCTTTTTTAGGGAAGTGCAATGTGTATTGCAACAGTCCTTAAAAAAATATATTTTTATCACAGTTTCAAAACTATACTTTATACGTTATAAATCAGACTGAAGAATGTACCATACATTTTGATACAGAGCCCGCAACAAATGTTGCCCTAATTTACATTTGACGACTACTTACTGATTTAAAGTTATAATAAAGGTTTTTGAACTTTACTCAACGAATTCTTAATCGACACTAATATTGTAAAGAAGAAAGATTTTAGTATATTTTTGTATAAAACGGATAAACTTCAAAATAACTGGACCGATTTGAAAAATTATTTACTATATATTAGAATTCTATATTGTCTCTGATGAACACAGGCTGAGAATATTTTCAAAAATTTTAATGCCGTTTTTGAATTTTTTTTTTAATACCCCTGCGATGCCGGCACGGCGCGCTAGTCTCTTATAAGAGAGTGCAAAATCGCACCTTTGATGACGGTTTCATATATCATTATAATATATAATTTCTAAAAACACGGTGATGATAAGCATTTGTGAAACGAAGCATTAACATGTTTCATTATAATAACAACGCCCTCTAGATCACTGCTCCAGATAAATGTCAAATTATAACTTCCATTCACCGCTCACAATAGAAACAACAAAAACAAGCTCATAAACGTAACTTTCTTTTAACATTCAAATAAAAGCATCTCCGCTAATTTGAGTGTCGTAAAGATCAGCAAACAAAAGCTGCCCCCGGCTTTAAAGGCATAAGCGACGCGGACGGGGCCGCACTGAGGCCTTGGTTACTGACTAGGCTGTCCAGCCCTGCCCAGTCGGCAATCACCGCCCACACAGCTACCTTTACACTTCTTTCGAAAAGGAATTTCAATTATCTTTTTGTTTTGTCCCTTCTGATTATTTCTGCAAGAGATTACGCGACGGCCCTGTCATCTCGGAGACAAAGGACGTTTGTGAGCTTATGGTTATTTAATGGCTGCTCAGCTATTATTTGTTTGGGTCTGCAAAGGAATGTTTATGCTAAAAGGTCCCTTTGATTTCTGTTTACAGAGATCTGGAATGTTGGTAATAAGCTAGGTGTTTTACTATCTGGAAATCGGGATAAATTTGAATTGGTTTCTTTAGGGTTGCGGACATGGGAAGCACAGCTACAAGCTACTACTCTATTTAAGTCTACATATCTTTCAGTTCAGTTGCATCCAGTCAAGTTACTGTCCAGCTAGTTTCTTATATTTTATATAAAGACAGAAGTTATACTGGCCAAAACATATTACGGTTACTTACGACGAAGTGGTCTTTGAAATATCAGACTGAGGGTTCCGACGGAAATACCTCCTGTCGCATACGTACGAGTGAGCGAAATAGAACTAATATCATACTAATATCACGCTGCCTGTAAATAGTAATATTTACAGGCAGCGTGAGTTTCTTTTAATGAATTCATGTACTGTGAACTTCTCAAAACCGGTAAAAATGTTTCACGTACTGTATCGCATAACTGTTTACTATATAGATGCAAAATTTTATTCAGTGACATTTTAAAGTTGTACGAGTATATATGATTTTTTCTATCGAGAGAAATGTATGGAGTTGTGTTTTCGGATTAGTTATTGTCATATTTTCCAGAATATTATATTATTTTATATAATTTATATCTGTAAGGCCTACGCTTTTTAAGAAAAATATGTTCAAAATTTGGCTTTTTCAGACTCACTTCACCTTAAGTCGTTTTCGTCAGCAATTAACATAGCAAACGACAAAATACATACTTCGTTGATAGCAACTTTAATTTTCGCAACGGGATTCAATACAATCCACGTCAATCTAAAAAGTCAGCTGAAGATAAAAACATCTCGCAATTTCTTAGGAAATTTTGTAAATCTTACAAATTCGTTAAAGTAAAAATTTAACAAGTTCAATAATTCTATGAAAAATTGCGGATAATTTCACCAAACTACCAAGTGTCTGCAATTAAATGAGCATCAACATGAGTTATTAGTACTTAAATATAACTTAGGTATTATTTCACGAACGTGTCCGTTACCACACTAGATTACTAAACAAAGCGAAAGCCTCTTCAATGCTATATCGTCTATGTATGTGAGTCCTAAACCCACCGAGATCGTGACATATTTTTATCAACAACGGGTCTGATTGCGATGATATACGACTAACTTTTGAGACTACATTATATTGGATATATTTTTCTGGCCATAGTGTATATAACCCATTTATGTTTCCATACTTGTCCTGTCAACTTTTCAATGCCTTCCTACTATCACCCAGCACCCATCAGATCTTAATTTATCTATAGGGACAAAGGAACAGAGATATGGTTATTTGTTATGCAAGGCCGCAAAGTTGTTATTTGGCGTGGGGACTTTTATTGACACCTGGGGAAGCGAAGGTTTCAAAGAAACGAGTAGCAATATTACTTTTTCATTTCTTATATTCGGAAAGTAGTGTTTGTATAATCCGGGTGGAAGATGCCACACCTTAGGGTGGGAGAGACTCATAGTAATTGCTTCCCTCCAAGGCAGGAATTAATGTGACTTTCTCATGTTAGAGTAAATATTGTATTTTAGGTTTGGCACTAATTCTGTTTGAGAGCTGAAGAGCCAGTGTAAATTAAAAAATACTATTAAATGAAGAGGCCCGCGGAGGTGACCATATTTAAAATTTTAAATAGACTACATATTTAATAATAAATAAAAAGTAAATATTCCAAACAAAAAATCAACCTTAAATTTTGCAAGTTGTTCTTATTTCTAAATTTAATTTAAATATGTATATTATCAATAAATATTTTAGAATAACTGCTTTTTTATGTTCTCGCAATCGACATGTATAGTAGAGTGTTTAACACGGGTAAAAGTCATCAATTCCTGGGCGGACTATATTCGTCTAAATACCTCGTATGGATATATAATTGCTTTTCAACCCTTGTACCTTTTTTTACAGTATATATGTGTGAAAATTCATTATGAAAATTATATATAAAACCAATACAATGAGTATTGAAAGTAAATATATTTTTCTGGAACTTATAGAAAGTTACAAATGTTCAACAACACGTCAACGCCCGTAGTGGGGCCACTCTACCTTCCACGGAGCCAAAGTCACATAGGTCCTTTACCATCGTCACGCATTAGATCATTCGGTTCGAGAATATCTGCAACACTAGCGTTGGTAAAAGTTATGATGGATATATATATGGCGGATGATATTGTTAAGGTTTGCGTGGCGGAAAATTCGACCAGCAAATGGGGAGCAAGAGAGGCAAACTGCAGTACCGTACCACACTGATGACCAACTGCAGTACCACACTGACAGTGATGAGCAACACAACATTTCGCACCCAACAGTAAGCTAATAGCGAGAATAAAAGCAAAATAATTAAAATGAAATAAGAAGTTAGAACATTAAGTTAAATTAAAGTAGTATGATTAAACTTTAATGTATTATATAATATTATATATTAAAATATTTTTTTTTTATATTAACTTTATATTTTAAATGTGGAGCACACTGCGTCTCTACTCCCGGCAATCCCGCTTAGCTGAAACTGGCATATCTCATAAACAGAATTAGTAACTGAAATGTTCACATAACATACCTACACTAACATGAGAAATTCACATCGATTCTGTTACAAAGTAGATTTTTTAGGTCTAACATAAATACCAACGTAGTTGTTATTTTTCGTTTTAATTACAGCAGTAGTTACAACGAAAAACTTAGACAAGTTATTATGTTTAATATAGATATTTTGTACCTGTGTGTAGTTGATTACAAACCAAAGTCCAACAATTCCCGCCCTAGAGAAGGAAACATTTAATATGAGTTTTCCCGCCCTAAGGTGGGAAGCAGCGTCTTCGACCCGCTACTCGGATCAAACAAACACTGCTTTCTGAGTATGAGAAATAAAAAAATATTCCGATCCTATTTTATACAATTACATATTATTTTATTAGAGCTTAGGATGAGGCGTAATTTAAGTGACACTTCTAGGGTTCACTGCAGTTGGTACGCTAACAATTGAAATCAAACATAAATCAAATTCGCAGCGTAAAATCAAATTGGATCTCATGACAGCTTTTGTATTTTTCTACGTAGAGTTACGTGTATTGTTGACGCTGGCTTGAAATCTTAACATTCTGCGTTATGACACTAATGTGTGGTAATTCGGAAGGAAATTTCGTAGACAAGAGATCTGGATGCATTGTCCAATGGTAGGAAGTGAAAGTGAGGGGCAGACTGCAGCGGCGTTGCGTCAGTCTAGTTTTTACAGCACTGCCATGCAAAAGTCGCTTTTGACGGATGCGTTAATTTAGCAAATAAGTCATCTTTTAGTCTCTCTCTCTTCAGCGCTTCATATCAGTTACCATTGGCCCACTGGTTAACTGTGTAAGTATGAGCAACGATTCCTTTACAATTGTGACCAACCGAGCAAGTCCGAATAGTCAGAGCAATCGAATGCGAAGTGTTTCGTACGATCACACAATACGAGTATATGTATTGTATGTATGTATGTATCAAAAACTCTGAAGTGCTCATAGCGTAGCTTACTTAGTCTGTCTTAACCGATTAACTAAGTTAATCCACTGAAGTCATGACTTCGATGGGTGACCGCTAATGTCATTACTACTGTGCGGTTCCGTGTTGTTATCTTAGGATAGCAGTCGTTATAACATGGTGGTAGGTAATTCATTCCCGTCCGACTAGCAACCACCCTCATGTAGAAAATGGCCAATCACCTAACGAGAGCCAGTAGATCTAGATTAGCCTGAACAATATCTTCGACCACATCATCACTGAGCTACAAGCGAGATAGTAATCAAAGGCTAGCCCATTAACTACATATACAAAATAATAAATTGCACTACAATCTCATTTTTAATGGTTTTACTATCTATTTAGATTTTGTATATACTTATGTAGAGTTTGTACTACTTACGCTTACGACGTAACTAGTTAGTCTAGATAAAACCTCTATACACAGATTTAGGTACATGTCATCTCGCTCAACATAGACGCTTGTTAGAAAACGAAATATGATTCAAGCGTGTTTTTCATAGCCCTCGCGTTACCGTGTTCTGTTCTGAGTAACCCGACACGAATTGATAACGTTGGCCTTTGATGCGCTGAGACCTGTAACCGAGAAGGCATTGTTTGCAAGTGCGGGGCACGTCAACTGGCACGAAGAATGCAGACCTAGACGTGGGGACTGTGCCTATATTACTGCCGTGTATACTGTGGTTATATTCACGGGCAAAGTTAATATTATTTAAGGTGAATGCTGAAGTCTACATCAAGAAATTTAAATACCTATGTTATTTTTTGGTTTTGTAGCTAGGTCTCCTTACTTGATAGCTTAATACGCGAGATTTGAAGTAAATTTTATATGAAATATTTAATAGTTTGGATACAATTGTTACATGTAAACGATTTTTTAAATTATTATTTACGGTATTAAATGGTATGCAAGGTTTTTGAATATTTTTTAAGATTATACGAGTAATATGATATTATAACGTCGCAAAAATCATGATTATTTAGAATAGTTTAACCGTTTCGTCTGTTCTGGTTATTGTCTTAGGATGGCAGTCGTTATAGAATGGTGTTAGGGCTTCCGCGAATGTCTTCCTAGCTAGCTACCACCTTCAAAATCACCTAACAGTGTGTTCCGACAGCTGCCCGATAGCCAGAACAACATGAATTCGTTTGAACAACATCTTCGACCTCATCACTAATCATCAGATTAGTGTCAAAGTCAAGTCAGTAGTCAAAGTTGAGCTAAAAAACATGTAACTTTTTGCATACCTTTATAAATACGAACCAAAACTACTAATGTATTTAAAGTACCTATATTTTGATTTGATTGTTTCTATGTATATAGGTAAACATATACGTAATATCTCACATACTGTCTTCTCTACCAGATTTTCATTTATATTCGTCATTAACTAATATACAGTTGTAAATTGGAGAGTCTTTTTGTTCCTTCATATACTGGCACCTCCACTTTCAACAAGTCTCGTTAAAAATAACGAAACTGCTAAAGTCAATGAATGCGAGGGCATGCGCGTGCGCTCTACGACCATAGAGTACGTACTCTACATATGCATACGAATGGTAAATCTATGCATTAAATTGTAGAGTACTCGGGCGTCACAGTGAAGTCACGACCACGGTAATGTCCACATTAAGGCCGTTTTTCCACTACACGACAAATTGCGATAGTGTTTTTGAAGGCGGTTTTTGATATTGATAGAAAATTGGGACTCTGTGCAAGGGCGGTCAAAATGTCAGCTCACTATATGAAAATCGTTTTAATTGTGTAATTGTGTTGCTGTGAATTGGTTCCTGCGGATAATTTATGCTATATGAAGACGAATGTTATGGAAAAACAATTCAGGATGTGAAGAATATTTTATGAAAACCTAAATATATTATCTTATATTTCTACCAGTATTTATTACACGTGTAAAGGCACTGAAAAGTTGTGATAACTGTATTAAAACAATACTTGTCTGTAAGAGGCGTCCTTATATATGTCTATCATCTAAATTAATATGTTTCAATTCAGCCTACGGTTGCCTGGAAGAGATTGCTGCCTAGCAATAAGGCCGCCGATTGTACTATTTTTAAGTTATTTTTAAATCTTGTAACTAGTATTAATAATTTTAAAAGTGCAATAAAGTGTTATCTATCTATCTATCTATCTATCATTTTTGGGTATGTAATATTAATTTCACCAAAACTCCCGTATTAAGAGTGTAATTAATGACACTTTTGTATAAATACTGCACTTTAGCTTCATAACAACCAGTTTATAAATATTTCATAAGTAAATCTTGACGCAAAAATGCAAGTGGCGTGTCAATGCGAGTGGCGTCAGTAAACTTCTGATGACGTCATACGTCGTGTTTTACGAATACAACCGCATATTGTGTCGTGAAGCCTGTGGAAAAACGTCGGAAGTTCATTAAATTCTTAGGATTTAGTAATGCTTTAGTGTGTGGATGTTTTCACGTATTACCTACATTATCGTTTGGTCTGTAATTACAAGTAGGTACGACGTGGCTGTGTATTTTTTTTAGCTTTTCTAAGTTAAGTCTTAAAAATCCTCATATTACAGCTGTTAATGAGATTTAGCCTTTGATTACCATGTCACCTGTAGTAAAGTATTAATGTACTTGATGATTGTGAAGAGGCGTGACTGGTAGCTAGCCTAGTGAGCATCTGCAAAATACCGAACTAACGAAGCTTCGATTCGTTGATATTCAAAAACGCGACGGGCTTTGAATATTTTATATTTATGTAGGATGTTGTCCAAAAAACTATTTTCAATTCTTCTATTTATAATTCTATTTTGATTTCGATTAATTAGCGATCATCTAGAATACGATATTAATCTGGAATTAAAAAAAAACAAACACTAACAAACAAATATTTCATTTAATATAATTTTTATGTGTTTTTTTCAGTTGTATATTTATCTATACTCTCCAACACAGACGATAACATCAAAAACATAACTAAAATTTCCGAGATCGGTCTGACCAAACCAATAAGCCTAATTTTCTCGCAAAATAAGCACCTTGAAAAATAATAGTTACAATCATAAAGCAAGATTGTGTTTGATAGTTTCATAGTACGAGTAGCTTAGTAGGCGTAACGTCGTTGTCTTACTGCGGAATCCAATATCGAGTTACGAACCCGTTATGTATTTAAATACCTATTTATGCACATAACGTTATACGATAACGCGTCTGGTAACGAAGTCTAGATATTAATAACCGTTCGTGTCATTTTCCAGTTGCTTTGAGATCTGGTCTAGACTTCTGCATACCTACAACTGTATGCCTATACCGTAAGGAAGAAATAATATAATATATTTTATGGATTTGGTGTAAGAAACTTATTTCCATCTAATCTCTGGGTGTAAATACATATTATGAATACAGTTATGCACAGCATCACTCCTCTCTGACTTGCATAGTTTTTACAGATGTGTCGTATATAGGTGTTTGGGTCGCGTTTATTCTCATTGTCATACGATTTTGACAAAGTGAAAAATATGTTTTGCTATCGGGTTTGATTTATAAGTAAGAGACTTATTACAAGGGGCAGGAAAAGATTTTGAAATAAACAAAGTATCATTTATTGGTCATGACAGACAAGGGGGCTATAGTTGGGGTCTGTGGTGACGAATTGTAGTTTCACTGAGTATTCATTTTTTTATGTTATTGTGACGGAAAAAGCTCGAGGCCTATGACAGATGCATTTCGTCACAAGTCACGAATTGCACTGCGCCCGTCACCTTGAGACATAGTTATTAGGTCTCATATGCTTGTAATTTCACTGGCTCTCAAAGACTGCTGCCGGAACACACCGTTAGGTGCTTGGCGACAGATTTTTTACTTGAGGGTGGTCGCTAGCCAGGCGGGCATTCGCAAATTGCCCTTCCACCATGCTGTGAAGCTCAAGCCCGCGGCAGGATTCGAACCATGGATCTGCTGCACGGCAGTCCATAGCCAATGCCACTGAGCCATCACTGCTTAAAATTACCTTTATTACCTTCTAGAACATTGTGACCTATTTTCGTATTGTTAATGGTGTGTCTATCATACGTATAATATGATTATCTGAGCAATTTTTTTAAAGCCTTCAATTTCGTATGATTTCAGTTCTACTTATAAAAAAAAATGGATGGACAAGCCTATATTGCATTGAAAATCCAGCGCCTCAATAAATAGTTAGGTATTATTACAACATTTTAGACCACGGTAAAGTTTTTTCGTCAGTCTCACATGTATGCACAGAACTGAAAAATATATTACCTAACTTAACTGCGAATACTTGATCATCAGACACGCATTCTTTCAAGATGGTATAAGATATCGTCGATAACATGTTTTACTGGACACGTCCTTACAAATTACATACCAGTACGTTTCGGCTTATCTTTTTCACTCGTTTATTTTTGGCTCATGTGAATGTTACCAAAATTTAGGAGATAAAGAGGAAGAAGCGTATTGAAGTTATGAGACGAGGACGCGTGCGCCAGAGTGGTTAAGTGGATGAATCACTTGAGGATGTCGGTAGAATCAGAACGATATTTTTATACAATGATTATCCTCATTTTGCGTAATTTAGTAGTGACATAAACCATATTGAAATTGTATTATTTTTTCCTTGTTACTCTCATCTTACATGAGTATGTTATTCATCGAATCAGTGAAAGCCAAGCTGTAAGACCTATGGAAAGGCCGCAGGTCCATGGGTCACTCTCCCCCTTAGGCTTTACCTGCACTGCATGGTGGAAGGGCATTTTGCGAATGCTCTCTTGGCAAGCACCACCCTCAAGTAGAAAATCTGTCGCCAAGCACCTAACAGTGTCGTCCGACAGCAGTCCTTATGAGCCAGTAGTTCTAGGCCCAGTTCGTGTACCATCCTCGACTACGTCATCACTTATCAACAGGTAAGATAATGGCCACGAGCTAGCCTAGCAGCTATGGAACTAATTGTGAAGGCTAGTAAATGGCTTTTACCTGCCTGTCTAAAAAAAAATGTTTCTGATAGGTAAGCCTTTGACCACAGTCTCACCTGATGGTAAGTGATGATGTGCTCGAAGGAGTTAACAAGCTTAACCTAGAATTACTGGCTCAAGGACAGCTGCCGGAACACACCGTTAGGTGCTTGGCGACAGATGTTCTACTTGAAGGTGGTTCTGCTTCAAACTATTATATGTCATCATACTTTATATATATCAAATTACTTTGTAATTAAAGCTGTAAGCCCCCCGAATATATGTAAAATAGAAATAATGTTAAGTACCTATTATTATTATTATTACCTATCATTATTTAACCTAATTAAGTCCGGATTACATTAGTGTAAAATTGATAAAAAAAAAACAATATGCCTATACCTACCACAATGTTATACCATTCTTACCATTCTACATATTGTAATGGGCAAAGCCGCGAAGCATCGCTCACTTGTGGTAGAAATTGAAAATAACATTGCAAAACAAACACAAACAAACCTGAAGCACTAAATGTTGTTTTGTAAGATAAGTTGCGCTACATAACGTGAGTTACGTAGATTTCCTGATTTATTGCCTCGTTCTGAACTAATTTGATGACTATCGTATTAGTGATGCGATAATCATGTAGAAATGACTTACAGTCTTGTTGTTTTGTCCATAAATGGATCAGAAAGTTGATCGTGAATAAGCAAAACCACTATTCGTAAAACAGTCGTTCAGTATTTAATGTTTTGCATCTAGTGATGTGACAAGAAAGTTAAATAATTTTAAAAGTATTTGGATACAATTTTAGAAAAACACAAAAAATATAAAATATATCTAGTGACGATTCTGCCTAATTTTCCTGCTAGGCCGACGCGACGTAATAAAAGCCATGCAGTCAAACCGGAACAATTTTTGGCTACGTGGTGTTTATGACGACACATCTGCTTAACAGGAAAATTGGGTGGATTTGTCACTAGATATATTTTAAAAATGATTTCAGTTATTTTCTAAAATATTCACTTTTTTAGTTGTATATTACGTATACGTAACACGTCATTCTTTTTAACCCGTTGCAAGTGTCATCCACTCTTTCACATGTTCCTCACTTCGTTGTGTCGTCCTGTTACTAAGCTAGACCTGGTGGCCTGTTTATTTTATTTGCAGTCAATTTACAGTCCAGTCCAGATTTCCAGGACCGTGAATAGTAAAGCGTAGCCACCACTAGAGTGAGTCAGGCGTACAGCGCGATGTGTTTATCGAAGCCACGTTCGTGGACCGTTACTTGTTACAAACAACACGTGCTGAAGTCTAGGACCTACCCTAGAACAATACAGTACATACCTTTTGCAATTTGCGATAAATGGAATGCTGTAACAATGATATTAGACATGTAGGATAGCATTAGATTAATGTTGTCTTAGGTTTTCGCGATTATTACACATAGTAATTAAACCATTTTTAAACGGTTTAAATCGCGTATATTTATCATTATTTTTGTTCGGCCATCGTGGCCTCGATTGCAAAATATAACTTTCCATACTCTTATCGTTATGTACTATAAGTGTACCAGTATATTGACAAATTGACGGGATTCCATACAAAACGAAAAAAATAGAGCATTTAATGCCCCATAATTGGTATAATACTTATTTAAAGGATTTTAAAATAGTTTTGGTAAAGACTTATGTTTCGAAAGCTTACAAAATTTAAACTCTAGTTTGTATATTTACTTTCACTCCATGACTATGCTGTAAATACCTATGTATGGTTCAGAATTAACGAATCTATCTCGGTTCTATACTTTCGTCAGTATTCCACAGCAAACTTTGGCTCTATGTCGATGCGGGGTCCGTTATATTGACTCAACTTGTATGAATCATCGTCATTATGTTATTTGTCAAAACAATATGTCACTTTTGAGCATTTGCCAAACAAGTGACTGATAATAAGCAGCCAAAAAACGCGACATATAAAAGATTGAGAATATCGTCACAGGCTATAGAAAAAATAAACGAGGACATTGGAGGGACATATAAGTTTAGTAAAATATTGTTTATTATCATACTAGGACTAACCTCTATTGTTGTAATTGTTAAATGTGCTTGAAAAAACATCATTATTATAGTTGTTTTCCTTTGAAGGTCGTTGAACTTTGTGAACTCATTTGATGAAAGCCGTCGACTTGCATGAAACCTAGATCGAAAATATCGACTAATTTTCATGAATATCGAATTGAATTGGACATTTGAATAAATCATAATTTATATCAACAAGTACTTACATCTAACCACTAACAGATCGGGAAGGAAGGTTCTCACACATTATATGCGAAGGTGATTACACATTATACCGGAAGACGTAAGTTGGTAGGCCCCCCTATTAGGTGGACTGACGACATCGTAAAAGTCACGGGTAGCCAATGGTTACAGGCGGCTAGTAACCGTTCTTTGTGGCGTTCTATGGGGGAGGCATTTGTTCTACTCCACTGTAGAACAAATGCCTTCATATATAAAACAAATCTACCATCTGATGAAGACTTAGATCTGTAGCCAACTAATGTCAACATTGAAGTGTTTCTTTGAATTATGTTTCTTTCAGCAGTAGCACAAAAACTTCATTAGCATGATTGTGTAACAGTTTACTCAACTCTACACTAATTATAATGAATTATCAAATTATCTGCAAAATATATACGATTATTTACGCTAAATGATTCTCAGAAACACGATGCCTTAAAAATTAGACGTTTCTTTTGACATATTTATAATATTAGGTGTAATAGGTGTCATATTAGGCGGTTTGCCTTTATTAACAAAATACTACGAACTATATACAATAATGCAGCTACTACAATAAAAGTATTTAGACAACCTATATGTCATTGCAAACTCACAGGCAGTCCAAATGCTCCAGCTCACTACCAAATCTCATTGATTATTACATCGTGAATTTTTCAGACTATAGATAACTAAACATTGTAATGTTGCTGCATGAATCTTTGTATACGTCGATGTGGTGGTAAATATCATCTGACCTCAGTGATAGGCTTCATCATCATCGTCTGCCATCATCCCGCTTACCTATGGGAGATCTGTATAAATCTATCAACTTGACGATATTGATAAAGTTTTGGCTTGGTTTTAAGTCAGACTGCCTGCCAAGCATTTTTATATTATGATTTAGTAATATTACTAACCTTAATGTTTTCTATACGTTGTATACGAACATTTAAAATGCAAATGACGACAACGGACCTTGTTTCATAATAAAAACCCTCCACTACGTACTTAATGGCTTTTTTATTATTTTGGGACAATTCTCACATAATCGGCATTCATGAAATCCAACAGAAAGGGTATGGAACAGTATATAATACTTACCTGAACAATCTTCTGCCTTTTCCTTTAAAATTGCCGGTGATTACAAATTATCGCAGAGTTACGCATGATCACTTTCAGACCAAAATACTGTCGGTACAAGTAGTACCTCATAGGCAGTTACCCTACAGCCTAAAGACTACTAAGTTACACTGAGCAGCACCTATCTATGACTGACACAATACTGCTAATATATAGAAGTAATTGAATATGACATTACGAGGCAATTCAATTACCATAATGCCGAGATGTTATTACACGAACGCAACTTTCTTGGAAAAACAGGGGTTGTTGACTGGAGATTTGTCTCCTGACGTCTAAGGATTAAGACTTTATCTACATAAATAATACCGCATTGTTCTTTAAAAATAAGAATCTCATGTTTATAAAACATTAACAAATCTATCCACGCACAAACAACCGTCATTATTAGATTGTCATCGAGTTTATCAAGTTGCATTAACATGAAATGCTAATTAGAGATTTATAAATATTCTTTTAGTTCGCGAAAGTCTAAAGAATATTGGTCATATAATTGAGTTGGTTGAAAATATTGAAAATACTTACGGAACATACCAAATAAAATATCAAACAATATCCAATTTGAAAAGGCACACATTAACAATATATAAATAAACCTCCATTAATTCACATTACGACAATGGCGACTAACGGCAAAATACCGGAAGGTGGGCATCAGCGCCTTCTAAGGATATCTTATAATATAACTATCTTATAATGCGATACCCAAGACGCCTGCCAAACGTGGGGATTATAGCAAACTCCCCCGGCTGTGTTCAGCGGTGTACAATCTGGTTGATAATGTATGGTATTAATTAAATGAATATCTACAATTATCGACGAATATTTTGCCTCATTTGAACTAATATTGAATGAGAAAGATAACGCAACTTCAGTGTTACTTTTCAACTGCCATGGAAAATACGTAAATGAAACAACAGTTAAACCTTGGCCAGAGTTACCGTCAGTTGAAGGCATTTAGAACAATCGACTGAAACATAACAGAATTCTGTTATTGAAATGAACTGAGCAGCCTCCAACATCCTTTCATACTCTTAAACGAATTACTCGCTCATCACGTTAAACCTTTCAAGGTTCATAATTTGATTAAAATTCCAATAATTTAAGGGTGCAAGGTTATTAACTAAACTTTTGCCGTAATCAAAGGTTCGCGTTAATTACGGCTCCAAAAAGGAATAATTTGAACTCATAATTAGAACTCCTTTTAGGGTTTCAATTAGAACGGGCTTTGATGTAATTTATTAAAACTGCCTTTTTAGCATTAAATAATCTGAAACTTCGTTTTCTCCTATCTTTTCAATAATTTCAATCAATTTTAACGGAAAAAGCTGTGAACAATAAGTGAAGCTCTTGTTATTAATAATTATTTACTATAGTTAGTCCATTACATACTATCGATATTATAATATTACATTCGTTCGCAAAAGATGCTCGTGCAGGAACATACTATAAAACATTACAAAAACTATTTATTTTTTAATAAAATAATTTTATTAAAATACTCTATTTTCACCTTTTTACATTCGTACAATTATTAACATTGTCTTCGAAATTTTTATTTAAAAACATTAGGCGGTGAGTATTTTTTAAAAGTAACCGCTACATTAGTATGATCAAAAATAGTTTCAATTGAATTTTATTTTATACAGGCTTTCCGCCCGCGCGTCCTGTGTCCTTTCCCGGGTCTCAAACTATTCCCATACCGAATTTCATCCAAATCGGTCCATTAGTGTTTAAGTTAATTCCAGGGTCAAGCCTGTTAACACTTTCGACATATCACTTACCATAAGGTGAGATTGTGGTCAAAGGCTTACAGTCCGCGAGGCATAAGCTGAGCTTTGCATTAGTGTGAGTGATCACCAATCGGACCAATCGGCAGGAGCGCGGCGAGACAGAATGGCGCCGCGCCTCAGGCCGGTTACCCAAAATCAGGTTTTTACCGGGCGAAAATGGCGCCGCGCCTAAGGCCGGTTGTCACACCTACACTATCCATGTACACTCACACAAATGCAAAGCTCAGCTTATACCTCGCGGACTGTACCTATCGGTAATAAAAAAAAGTTTATTCGTTGCATAAAAAAATACAAAAATACAAATCTCTCTTTATTATATTAGTGTAGATTTTTTGTTAGGAAAATTATACTGGAATCTAAGGAAAATAATTTCAACAATTACTTAATGTTGCAAACATCATAAAAGCTATCCCTTTATTAACAAAAGAATATGAACTATATATAACACTACAGCTACTACAATAAAAGCATTTAGACAACCTATCAGCCATTGTAAAAGTAAGTATCATCATTAAAATGTAAGCGCAGTTCTGATGACATACATAATGATCGTTGATGCCCTCGCCGGCAGACACTGAAAGTTCCAAGCAGCACTAGTTCCTCTGCAACCTTAGTTTTCTCTGGAACTCCATGACGAAACAACTTCGATCAATTACGAAGCTAGAAGCGAAACACGATATTCTAATCCTACCATGTTTGTGTTTGTTTTAGTTATCTCAAAATTCTAGCCATAAAGCGTGTTTTTGAAACCATCAACTAAATATTATTAGATAAGTTTCCTCAGGCTACAATCTAATCACGTTAATTTCCTTTTAATTGTTTGTCTAATTTCCTCTGACGTTTTCTATCTCGATAAGGAAATTAGTAATGAATCGAACCTTCGAAGTGTGAAATGCGTTGTTGTCAATGTTGTCAACCAAATGAAATGTAATTAAAACTTTAGTCATACCTGTAAGTTGATTATTTTTTTGACGGGTTTTGGGACAGAGAAAGGCTGCAGCAACTGTGGGTGGACTAAGTAAGTCTGGATAGTATTAGTGTGTAATATATCAATACCATATAAGAAAACCCTTCATTACAAAGTCACAAATATACGATAGGAAAAATTTAAGTCATTTAAGTCACCCAATCATGTTGTCGTGACTCCATTCCAGAAACCAAAAAATATTACCACAAAATGGAACCGACTTTAACACTAAAAAGTGTGAAATAACTTGTTGAACTCGGTACCAAGATAGCTCAAAGTACCTATTATCACAATATTGGTGTTGAAGTCGGTTCCGTTTAGAGGTACAATTTTTTTTCATCGTTTTAGTGACCCTTGCTAGTTAGGGGATTAAGTGTCATTCACTGCCAATGACTATGGATAGGAAAACACTTTTCAGTTATTGGATTGTAACTCAAAAACTACTCTACCGATTTTAATGAAATTTATATCGGATCACACGGAAAGCAAATAAAAATTATAATATTAATAAAAATAAAAAATCAAAATTATTTCAACCAGTCGGAAGTTCTGTGGTAACTAAAACAAATAAAAAATATAAATACAGTCGAAGTTATCGTCATGGTTAACAAACCACCTCCATTTTTTTAAGTCGGTTAAAAAGTGAAGAATCCTGCAACATAAATAAAAATAAATACTATATGCTTCTACTGCAAGATAAGCGAAATGTCCTATTTCTGAACCTGAAGTGTTGAGTGTTGCTGAACATTGGGCGCGCAACAGGGTCTTTTACCATCTTTGTGTCCTGATTATCTGAAAGGTATCGTACTATATCCCATTGTGTTGTCCGTCTTATCAGATAATCTGCCTCGAAATAGTAGTTAGCAAACAGTACTGTTTTTGAACGTGAAGGGCACTGTAGCAATTGAAATGACCGGGCGAAAGAGACATGAAATGAATGAAGCAATGATGGCCGAGCGGTTATAGCTATGGACTGCCGTGCCTCAGTACCCTGGTTCGATCCCCACCGCCGGCTTGAGCTTCAACGCATGGTGGAAGGGCATTTTGCGATTGCCCGCCTGGCTAGCTACCACCCTCAAGTAGAAAAATCTGTCGCCAAGCACCTAACGGTGTGTTCCGGCAGCAGTCCTTAAGAGCCAGTGAAATTACGGGCACATGAGACTTAACAACTATGTCTCAACGTGACGGGCGCAGTGCAATTCGTGACTTGTGATGAAATGCGTCTGTTATAGGCAGAGGATACCGCTAACATCAGGTGGGCCTCGAGCTTGTTCCGTCACTATGACATAAAAAAAAATGAAAGTGAAGAGCGCAGTGCAGTGTCAAGCAGAACGGATACGGTGATATTGCAACTGTAATGGATAGTCGTGATGCTTACTATCAGGTATACATAATATCTATAAATAAAAATAAATGAGAGTTTTAAGTTTTTAAACTATTACAATTATACTTTTTTCTGTGTTCATTATTTTAAATACGTTTTTGGGTACTTATTTGTACTGTTAATGATATTGTACCAACCCTATACATGAGTGGGGTAGTGATAGGAAGAGGAATGTTTATGTAAAGTATTTAAATTTCCAGCTGAATCACCATTTTATTGTTTAACCATGCTTAAAGCGTCGATTAGGTATACAGTGCGATAAATGCACTGTGACGAAGTGGTTCTGAAAGAATTTATATATATTTGTAACATATAGTTAGTTCCACATGTGGTAATAGTTGAACTAGGTAGTTAATTTGAGTGCGATTTTTTCACTGTATTGTATGCTTTATTTGACGTGGAAAAGTAGCTTAGATGGTATTCTGTTTGCTTGTATCGTATCTGAATTCCCTTCTTATGGCAGATATGTTCTGGTCCTATGTCGGCGAGTATTTGTCCTGAAGCATTTAATACTACTACTAAAAATATATAATATGTCAGATAAACTTTCTGTTTTCAGCCACAGTAAACGTTCCTTGGGGTTTGAATCCACGACAAAGAGAGCCTGCTCGACGATCGAGCGCGCCAATCAAATAATTTTGAATAATCCTATTTAAACCTCGTTTAAGTATAGCGTTCTTCAGAATATCCCTCACGTAAAGAATTACTAGTTATGTGTACATGTCTTCTACCCACATAAGTTTGAAATTAAGACCGGAGCTCCCGCCGGCCCCGGGCAAAGCCTCAAGCGTAACCGGGACAGGCTGCTGTCCCAGTTTAGGAATATATACCCGAGTCGGGATTCGGGATTGCTCCCTTATTGCGATGGCTTATCTCTACGAGGAACAAAGATGTGCCGTTTCTAAATAATGATATCCCTCTTGTAGTGAAGAATGCAAGACTATGCCCGGGATACTGTTTATCTAATTTATGTTAGAATAGAAAGATTGAAGAGAACCGTTGAAAGTCGAAAAGGTGTATATCGTTGGTTTGGGTAAGAACTATCTCAAAAGCGAATACCAGCCAAGTGCGAGACTCACACTTCCACGATTTTTTTGTTTTCTGATAATATACCGCGTCGGACTTGAGTACAGATCACGATCATAACATACTAGGAATAAAGATTTAATAGGGGTGCTCGGGGTCAGGTTAGCAAATACAATAAAAAGTCTTACTTAGGGATGTGATTGTGTGTTTCTGTGCGCTTTTATAATAAAGTTTGCCAAATACTATAATAATTAAATTAAAATGTATTTATTATAAGTACTAAATTTATTAATATATGATATTTGGTTTTCATTTAGCATTTTACAGAATAGATTTAAGTTTAAAGTTTATTACCCATTCCGTGGACAAACTAGAGATATTCATGACATACAGACATACAATAAATACGACACAGTTTTGCCCTTGAGACTAAACTCTAAAAAAAAAATATATTTAAAAGAAAAAAAATCTAATGACAATTAAATACGATGATGGCATAAACAAATGCTAATGAAACAAATAGCGTAGCATTGTTCAGAGCGCGGTAAATGATATTCACTTTTTACTATAGATAACACATTGTGGTCAATCAACACGATTATAGCAATTACAAGGAATTTTCCTCATAGTTAACAACTTGAATGATTGTAAGGTGATAAAATGACATTCTGGCGCCGCTGCGCAGGAGAAAGACTCATTATAGATTAAAATTTTCTTACTCTAGGGATTTCCGATACACATTCTCACCAGATGATAATCAATTGCTTAAATGATAAATAAACTATGAATTCTAATCTTTAAAGTGTATGACATGACGTCGGCGTAGCAGGAAAATTTACAATAGAAATAGTTTTTTTATGTTTTTATTAAATATTAATACGACAAGGAAAAAATAATATAAAAAATACCCGCACGTGCTTCAAATTTTTCCTTTCGTTTTTTTTATTACATAACATGTTCTCTAAATATTTTTAAAACAACCCTTATTCTAGTGAGTAATACCCATAGTGCACGAGTACCCATCATTAAACTTTTACGAATTATGCCTAATCGTTTTGTCCCAAAATCCTTTTGAACCATTTCCGGCCATAAGAATTTATTTCTCTAATCATCTTTGATACATATTATAAAAACTAACGCTCATATTTTAATATTTTATAAACAGATATCAAACCTTAAAAAAAATTCTTATATTCGATAGCAGGATTGATAATTATTGTTTCGGCTTATATCGGATTCTTCACCATATTGAGCGTGTTAAGTAAATAAGTAAGTACGCTTAATTAGTTTTTAATACTTTAATACCCACGTTTTACAATAAATAAAAATTTAGGTGTATCAAATACCTTTGATACACTTAATTTTTCTTTCGACGATTTTAAATTTTGTGTTCATACATTAGAGCTGACACCATTATCTAAAATAATCGATTATTAATCGATAATTGATATCTGGTGAAAGTGTCTTTAGTGTGTCACGAATATATAACTTAATGACACAAAAACCCCAAAAAGATCTAAACACGGAGCGGAAGGCTCTGACAGTTGGGGGTCACTGCATCAAGTAACTGTACCAAATATTAGCCGTAATGCATCTCAAACCCCGTTATCGACGTGTGATACAGTATTATTTTAGTTATTTCATTTACAAATGAACCTTAATATTATTGTTA
Source organism: Plagodis pulveraria (assembly GCA_963890685.1). NCBI lineage: Eukaryota > Metazoa > Arthropoda > Insecta > Lepidoptera > Geometridae > Plagodis > Plagodis pulveraria. Next base: position 1,032,906 of record OY982957.1, on the reverse strand, counting down.
TATGATTTAATTTAGCTTGTACAGTTCTCTGTATTTGAATCGTGCGTGTGCGCAGAAGCGATTGATTGACAGCAGTCGCCGTCGTCGTCCGCGCGGGTGAAAGTATACGGGACTTTCGCGTCTTCCTTCTCTCTCACTCCATGGACAGTGGTCAGGGGTGATAAAATTAGACTAGATCTGGTCAAGTTTGTTCCAATTTTTTGCGAATGTGTTCTACTTTCGTTGATGTCGGTAGATCTCATGTTGTGTTATTAGCTTTTTTATCGTGTTTTGCTAAATGTAACTTTCATTATTTGCACACTAGGTATTGTTTTAACGGTAGTTACTAACGCTATGTTGATGAATCATGTTCAGCGGTAACTACGTATATTGTATTCTTATGTGTGTCCCCAAAATTCGGCTAATATTTAGGTGTGGTTTCCGCAATAAAGCGCCTGTTTAATGTATATAATTATGTTTCATGTAAATATTACATTTTGTCCTTATTCTGTATCTCTACCAACAACAGGCCAATTAATTTATTACGATGATGTTTAAGTATATAACTACTATTTCTTATGACAAATTTTTGGTTTAGGTGACATCGATTCATTTACTGCTTCGTCACAACCTTTTTGTCTTTGTTTCTTTGGTATACCCATTTATAAACAAAAGTTCCCAGTTTATGGTTTTAGTTTATCTAAAAATCGATATAGTTCTTAATTTAAACAAGGAAATAATCTACGTTAAAAGTGAGCCATTACCGTGCATCAAGTTCGTCTAAATGATTTTTAAATCGTCTAAAAGCAGTTGAAATGGTATTGACATTGAGCTCGGAGACATGTTCAATTGTTTTCAACGTTTTATGGAGCGGAGCCTTGACTTTGAGTTTGTTTGTTTTTACTATTTTGCCGGGTTTTAGCGACTATGTTTCTAGGTTATATTCTGTTTAAATTTCATTTTCCTCGTTGACATTAATTATATAGGTGTGCTCTTTGGTTCAGAAAGGAAGCATTTATAAAAAGCATAAATCTTCTCGCTCTCAGCTATGTAACACGTTTTTGTGAACGTAACAATAGTAACTATATGGAATATATCAATATTACATTTTGTGATTGACCTTATTAAAGCATCTGAGTCACCTAAATGGAATAAATGGAATTTTGTAATGGAATATATGATTTCGACTTTGACTTTGTCTGCTAACGACGTGATATTTGTTGATCAATATACAGTACCTAATAGCAATATAAACAAACCTAATTTCATATATAAATAATAAACTATCATAAAATTTATCTCATAATAGCGACTTCTTCAGCAAACTAAAGATTCGCAACCTCAAAGATGTCCATAATTACTTTAAAGAGTCCGTCCGTATTTAGCATAAATTGTTATGCTAATTATGCATCTAGTGACATCAGCAGCTCTTAAGTGCTGTTTGGAAGCAGTAGGAATGTGGGTCACGTCTGAGGAAGTCGGTGACTAACCAGGGTTTTCCTTGCAATCATTATTGAGATTTTATGATCGTGATATGACATTGTTGACATTTTTTATCCTGATTTGTGTGAGATGGTTGACACTAGTTTTGGGATTTCCCAATACTTCGCAAACGTAGCGTCATAATGATGTAGCGTTTTGAGATAAATAGTGTTGTACGTAAACTGGTATCATTTTTTTTGTTTACCTAAAAATAAATGTATGTTTTACACGGCATCTGAAAGGATAGGGTATCATTTATTTATCTTGACTTGATAGTAAGCGATGATCAAGTCTAGGAACATCTGCAGTATGGTTTAACAAAAAAGTATATCTTTGTATACTTCAGTCTCGATGCAGTAAACTTTGATCGTATTTATTAGGAACTTGATATGATGCCAGACGAGCATTCTACCATTCTTCTGCTCTTTCTTCTTCTTTATGCATGGAGTTGTATGTACCGCCGATATGCTAGCCCTTCAGCACAATCAGACATGTTGGTAGTGACAATGTGGTCATACTTGCGGCGGTATTCAAATTATTGATCTTTTAAGTAGCAGACTAGTCACTGCCACTCAACCAGCGCTGCCTCAAAAGAGAGCTAGAATAAGCTTCGTCCATTCTTTTTCCACTGAAATGGTAAACGACAACGAAGGGAAAATAATCAGATGGTGGGCATTAACTTCTTCGGTAGAATGGTTAGATGATCCCCAAATGCCGATGAGTTGAAAAGGTTTAAGCTTTTTGAATATGGCTAATGCTCAGTAGTGGGCGTTCCACCTGCTTTAAACAATTTTTTTGTTGTACTTATGATGCAGTGAAGTGGCGTAGTTATAAAGAGCCGCTCTGGGTCTCTATTGTTGGAATCATGCCACTGGCTTGATGACCCTGTTCGAATGCACTACTAGTTACCTACGATACTAAAATTGAAAATCTGTCGCCAAGCACATTCCAGTGAGTTCCGGCAGCTATCGGTAAGATCAAGCAATTCTTGGTTGAGCCTGTATACCATTCTCGACCGTATCATCACTTACCAACAAGTGAGGTAGTGGTCAAATGCTGCCTAAAAAATGTTTTAATTCCTCAAAAGCCAACTTTTTTATCAATGAACACACGGTGCTTACCTGTACAGAATCTCGTTAAGTGTTTTTAAAATCGTACATCGTATCTAGTATTCAATCAACACTTCACCAATGCCGTATTCGCACATAGAAGCGAATTCCCCGTAGTTATGTAACGTTCTAGACTTGAGTTTAGCTAATAGTTTGGAAGGTTGTGACTTTGGATGCGTGTCACGGAAGCCAGTCTCTGTTGCAGACGTTGTGAAACGATATGTTTGGGTGTTGTGGATTGACTGGTCACTGCCGCGGGTGGCAGTTTCGTTGAAATATTGAGGAAGAACGTTTCGTATGGAAGAAACTTATCTAAGGTGATAAGTAACATTGGATTATATACACTAATGGAGTGGCAAATAAGGCATGGAAGTTTAGACTAAATTGGACCAAATATGCAGTTTTATTTTTAATTTCTATTAAACATATCGAGAATCATACAAATTATACAAATACGATCCTCCTTTCAATACACAATCACGTAAAATGAATAATATATTTGAAATTATTTTTTATACTTTGTTTGGGATGAATAATTTATAAGACTTGGGGCGAACTAAGAATTATTTATGCGGGACGACTGATCGTGTGGTGAAACCGGAACCAATATTTTTTTCCATACATAGTCGGGCATAATACAGAAATGGGTTTAAGCTTAGGGGTTTTTGGATGCTAGCTTGATCTGTCAAATTGACACGCTATATTGAATGCATAATAATAATGCATACACGTATATCGCGTCTTGCTAGTGAAGCATAATCGATGAGAAATCAGTATACTGAAATATGCAATAATCCTGTACATATCGCGTAACATGCTTTAAACATGCAAATACGAGTAGTCATAATCCGATGTCTAGTGATTAGGTTCTTTTTACGAAGTGACAAATTGGGTATGTCCCCATAATAATATTGGTAATAAAGTGATTTAAGTCCAAGTTTCGTGTATGTATGAGTAGATCAGGCGATGGTATAGTATGGTTCCCCATGTGGGGCCGGGCTGGAATAGCACCATCCCATAGGAGTCGTAACGTACTTCTGAAGAGTTGCGATCTCCAAACCAGCCGCTAAACGTAGGGATTAAGGCAACCCCCCCCCCCCCCACTTCTCCCTTTAATTTGAGAGACTGTATTCAGCAGTGGATGATCCGACTGACGCAGTACTGTACAGATATTATATAGGAACCCTTTATAATTAAAGCTCAATAAATTCGGATTTAAACAAGAACACAATAATATTACAGCAATGACTCAGTGGCAGGCGATTATGAACTTCCATATATATATCCATGTAGTTCGAGTCCTGCCATGGCTTCCCTTCATTACGGTAGGATATTTTGAGAATACTCGCCTGGCTAGCTACCACCCTCAAGTACCAAAATCTGTCACGCTGTCACTAACAGCGAGGAGACTTAAGTGAGACAACTTCTTTATTAGCTATCAGAAGTGTTATTAGTTAAAAGCTAGTCATACTGTAAATAAAAAGATGTAAGTACTTAGGTAAGTTCTAAGAAAAATAATACATATTTTATATTTCTTCCAATTCTAGTTAGGTAACTCAAGGTAAGGTTCAATTATAATTAGGTAACTAAAAAAATAATATAATACAAAATATAAAATATAAAATTATTAATAATAAATTAATAAAAATATTATTTTTCTTCTTCCTTCTTTTACAGGTGGTATAACTTTATTAACATAACACTTCAAACAATATACAAAAAAAAAACTATCTTCTTCTAAAAAAACCGAAAGCGAAGATAGAAAATCTGATTTACATTGGTGAAAACAAAACTGCTCGCACCTACGCAACACGTGGGGCATGGGATCCATACAAATTACTCGCAGACTTTTAAATATGTTCACTTTCATATTATGATTGTTGAGCTGTAACAATTACCAATAATTTAAATTCTAATGTACAAACATAATTATCTCATCTAACTTTTCAACTTAGACCAGAAGGCCTCTGCAACTATTATATTACGAAGAGTTAGGCCGTTATAAATACCTAAATAATTTATTTTCCATGTCATCGGCAAACAATTTGCCCGTTCATATTTTATTTGTCAATCTTGCGATGTCAATACGACTCTAACGATGTCTCATACATTAAAACCGATTATGCCGTTTAGAAGTTATTGTAGAATAAAGAAGCTCACAAACATACATACAAATATGAACCCAACATAACTCTTCTTGTTTTTTTTTTCTCGTCATGTAAAAACAACCTGGCGGATTTTAGACGCGACATTGAGAGAAAAGAAATATTTTTTTCTTCTAAGCCCATCGAGTAGGGTATCAAAATGGAGGGCTTTTAATAACTTCAAATATATATAATTCGCAGTTTTAATTTCATTGGAATGATAAAACGCTTGAATTGTATAACATACAAGAACATACAAAAGAGGAATAGAAATTACGTCTAGGCATGTGAGCGCATTACATCAAGATATTATTTACGTACCATATCTCAATGGCGCATTACGAGTTTAATAGTACCGTGGTGGTTTTCCACCCCAGAGGGATGCGTGAGCGTCACCTATTTCACGTCCCTATGACGAAATGCCTGTCATTCAATGCAAATGGGTGGCGGCATGCAACCGCTACTATTTTCCCATAGGTTTAACATTCCAGACATAGCATTTTGACAATAATAAGGACAATATTCAAGTCAGGTGCTTCCCTCGACAGCTGAAGGTCGCCCACACGGTGACGTTTGTATTATGTGGCGTGAACAGTTTTCCCTTTTTCCGTAGCGTATTGTGCTAATGAAGACTTATTTCTACAAGTGTTCTATTACTTTAGGCTTTGGAAATTTACTCTGTCTCCAAGTTAATCCCATTTAAATTTCATCAAAATCGGTTCAGTAATTTTTAAGTTATAGTAAATTATCTGAAAAATGTAATTTTGTATCTGGATAAATAAATCACAATTGCAATTCTCGTCGATGGTGAACAGTATTCTAGGCAAGTGAATGACCTTGTTAGCAATACGCATCATTAAAAAAAAGAGTGATAACCGGAATTGACTTACAAACTGAAAAGTATGACATAACTGGTGGAAGTCTGACCATGATAATGTGAGATCAGTGTTTCGAATCAGCATGTTTCTTCAACAAGTTATATCATACTTTTAGAGTGGAGAGTAGGTTCCGTTTTTTTAAATATCATAGTAACTCATATATAGCTTCAATATTCCACTAATAAAGTATGTACTAATAATATATATCTAATATACATAATCAAAACAAGCAAACGTGATACAATTCTGTCTGAGATTCGTTCAAAATATTTTCTGTTTGTATGGAATGTGCAAATTTCCTTCCTGTCCACCTGCCGAGCCAACAGAATGACCTCAAACGTCGAATCTGAGTGTGTACATTGTGCCGTTCTGAGAAGCCGTTATGTCATCACGTTTCTTAGAACAGGGTGGAGTAGTCATCTATACATTGGTTCCTGGAAGGCTCATTGAACCAGGGTCATAGGTCGATGAGGATAAAGTCTTACTCGTATGTTAGTTAGGTACAAATTATATTTTTATTGGTAGCCTCCGACTACTACCTCACCTGCCGCTAATGGTAATTGATACTGTAGTAGAGGATGCTGTTGAGGCAAACTCTAGACTAGACCTAGATTGTATGGACAACTGCCGGTACAGTTAGGAGATTTACAACACATTGTCTACATGGCTGGTACAGTCCTGTTTTTGATTTTTAAATGCTTGGTTAGGAAAATGCATAACATATATTTATATAACCGTATTAGTAATTAGTTATGTAATAATCAATGCTAGAAATGAGTTTCATGTTAATCAGTGCTAGCAAAGATTGATACATTTTTTTTATATAAAATGTATAGTCTTACCATCAACAACATCATAGGTGTGCGTCATCGTAGCATTTACAGGTTTTTCAGCAAGTAATTATAAGCATGGCCCATAAATTATCTGTGACCTGGCCCGCAGATCAAGACAACATGCTCCAATGGATATTTAGACCTTTGAGAGAGAGAGAGAGGTATCGTTGGCATTATTAGTCATTTGTCAAATGAAAAACAGTTTTACCTTTAAATTGTAGATATTTTCTTTTATGTTATTGTGACGGAACAAGCTCGAGCCCACCTGATGTTAAGCGGACTAACCTCTGCCTATAACAGATGCATTTCGTCACAAGTCACGAATTGCACTGCGCCCGTCACCTTGAGACATAGTTCTTAAGTCTCATGTGCCTGTAATTTCACTGGCTCTCAAGGACTGCTGCTGGAACACACCGTTAGGTGCTTGGCGACATATTTTTTCTTGACTACTTAACCACCCGCTAGCCTGGCGGGCATTCGCAAAATGCCCTTCAACCATGCGATGAAGCTCAAGCCCGCGGCGGGATTCGAACCATGGAACTGCTGCGCGGCTGTCCATAGCCAATGCCACTGAGCCATAATAATTTGAATTATTCGAAACATGCTGATTTGGTACTTATTTTCACATAGCATAAACTTAAATCCAAAACTCTTCAATACGGTACTTACGTGCAATGTTATTCGTATGCGCCATTACATAAACAATCTGCGTGTCCGTCCGTCGCACCAGAGCCGTAAAATCGGTTACAGCAGACAGAACTGACTGACATACCGAACGCAAGATCGGGCCTTTATGATCACGGCACACTCGTTATGGACACGTTTCCTGATTCTCACACTGTAATAGGAAAGTAACATTATGTTATTTGAAAACTTGTCGGTTGGACACATAGACATAAACTTATACAAGTCAATTTCATTTCTGTCAATTTAAGGACCTTATGTCATTGATTTACATTTGACATTCTATTAAAACTGATGTTTTATTCAAGGATCATAACAATTGAAGTTATTTAAATTTTTACTCAGCATCCATCATCCTATTCCATTAATGTAGGATCGGTATAATATGTCTCTTATATCAACAAAAAACATTTATTATTCAATGAAAAAAATGGATTTCTGATGATGATTTTCTGAAGCGCTCGTAGCGAAGTTTACTTAGCTGTTCTCAACCGATCAGCAAAGTTAAGCAACGTCGCGCGCGGTCAGGAGTTGGATGGGTGACCGCTAGTGACATTACTACTGAGCGTTTCCGTGCTTCGGAGGGCACGTTAAGCCGTCGGTCCCGGTTGTCGTCTTAGGATGGCAGTCGTTATAGCATGGTGGTAGGGCATTTTGCGAATGCCCGCCTGGCTAGCTACCACCCTCAAGTAGAAAGTCTGTCGCCAAGCACCTAACGGTGTGTTCCGGCAGCTGTCCTTGAGAGCCAGTACTTCTAGGTTAGCCTGAACAACATCTTCGACCACATCATCACTTACCATCAGGTGAGATAGTGGTCAAAGGCTAACCTATCAGGCATAAAAAAAAAAAAAAAAAAAAAAAATTTAAAAAAATATAAGCAAGTAGAATTTTGGGTTTGGTTTTATAGTCGTACCTGCCTGAAGTCAAGATTTGTAAAAAACGTGTATGGTAAGACTAATAAATAAATGGGAAGAGAAAAATCTTAAAATAACACTGCGTTTGTGATCCTAGATCGTATTTGGCTGTGAGTTGACTTAAAATACAGACGGACATTCTTCCTACCAGTAGTTAAATACAAATCGTAAATTTTCAACATTTTAACATATGGACCACATGACAAGCAACTGCTTACGAATTATTTTAGCTTCTATAATTGTAAAAAAAAACATAAAAATCGGTACACTTTCTAAAGAGTTCTGAGGAAGAAAATAAAATACAGCCAAATTTATATCCTACTCCTTTTTTTAAAGTCGGTTAAAACCAAAAAATAACTATTGAAAATACTTATACATATATAGTATACATTTGTAAAATATTTTTTTTACAAATGTATTCTTCCTATTTTCAGAGCAGCTTCTAAACAAGTACATTTAAAGGGTGTCTCATTAATATTTGTTCACTCTTAGAATAACAAAAAAGCTTTCTAAATCGCGTTTCTACATCGGTGAATCCTTCACTTTGAGGAGAAGAGGTTGAGAACGAAGAACAAGTGGCTCGGAACGGAGGAAGCGAGTAAGTGTCAAAGTCAGAGTTTATGCTTTGAAATGGAAACAATGGGACGCAAACGGACGGATGTTGGCGTCTCAATGTCTGCCAGGGTTGCCCCGTCAAGCTTGCTTGTATACGGGACTTTATTTGACATGAGGTTTAGACGGTCATGTTTCGTAGGGATTGAAATTCTAGTTGCGTCTACTGATACTAACATTTGTTTGTAAATCAGCGATATGTTAATTTCATACGTTACTAGAAATACTTTCAAGTTATTTCTGGTATTGTTAGTACGGTAATTTTTTTTATTATTTTTATGGCACGTGCACAAGTAACGCTGATTGTAAAATATTTCAAAAAATATAAGTATTAAAAAAACTTAAGATTACTTACTTAATGTTACTCTTTAAAATATAAGAATATTTCTATCTCCGATTTAAGGAAATATTGCTATAGTAACAAATAAAATCACGTATTAAGTTCCAGAAGCCAGTGTGCATTACTTTTATATCAAATAGAACACCGCCCTTTTTGATACTTAAAATAACTGAGTATTATATATAATTTGTGATAACATTTTCGTATCTAATAATCTGATATAATGTAATAAAATATTTACTAGTTCTAATTTGTGTCCGTAGCCTGTTAGATGAACCAACCCTACACCAACGGCCCTCTTTCCGACGACTCCCGGGTACATTTTCTAGAGTGAAACAGCCCTAGCTTTGTGCCTTGCATTTGTAAGTGTGCGTTAGTAACGGCGTGCCATTAATATGGAAACGCTTTCGGTTTCACATATTATCATAAACTGAAGCAATTTTTATGCATATCTCTTTAATTTCACTGTTTAGATACACCATAGCATCATGGAAGATGGTATTGATGCATATTCCTTACAAGATCATTCAAACGCCGAAAATACTGTTTACCATCGACAAGAGTCGCAATTACCAGTACATCGTCCAGGCATGCAATTTCATTATCAGTTAATTCACTATAAGTTAAATACTACTCGACCCATTTTGATGAAATTTAAATAGGACTAACTTGGAGATATACCCACCCAGTTCATAGTTGGTGGAGTAATTTCGTAACAAACATAGTCTCAATTAATAACCTCTTCATTTTTGGAATTCGGTTAAAAGGGAAGTGACACAGGCGCGGAGTGCGTGGCGCTCGCTTTTCGTATGAAACAGAAAAAGATAAATAATATTTGAAAATATTTAAAGGAGGGATAGGGTATTTGGATTTACAATATATTATTTTTTGTAGGACAGATTCATTTAACATCTTACGAAACTATCTTAGTAAACCTTGAGAAACAAGTTAATGATTACATTTTTTGAAACAGTTGTTGAATCTTCCTCATTAAAAAATGTGAGTTGTATTGTTATGACATTAACATGTAATATTATCACATAGTGAGCATTAATTACAATCTATTAACAAATGAACACAATAGTGGGAACGGTGATCTTGTTGATTCCGCATTTTTATCGGAACGTCTTATGTAAAATTATAACTTGAATTGTTTGTGAAATATGTTATTAGATGTTGCATCAGTTGAGTCAAGTCCAAGTGGTCCCCCGGAAGTGGCATCTTTATAGTAATGATATAGGTACTTGCCGAGTATCAATACAATATATGACAAATTGGCCGTATTTTATGATTGAGTTGACTTAAAAACTTTCATTTCCATGGTTTCGCAGCCAAAAGGGCAAAACAGAACTCTATATTCATATGTCATGGGTTTCTAGCTCGTAAGCGGAATTAATTACACCTGGGGCCCGATACTCTTAGCAATTGAACGGCGTTAACGCAATTTAATAGCATGAAAATTGTAGTTTTTGACAGTATCCGTAGTCTGCCCGCTATTTAGGTTCGATCGCAAGTCAGTGGCTTGCTATCAATAGTTATTGACATATTTGGTATGCTGGAAGCTATTTTGTTGCGATTGCGTTGCTATTGTGGCATAAAATATTTTTGAGGATTTTAGATAGAAAAATAGCTAAATGATTTAAATATATTTATTTAATGTATTGTATTGATGTTTTGACTGATGCTTGATTGATAAAAGTTTTTATTATTATTTCAGTGCCTACATTTGCAAGCCATAGCATATACGATAGCGACACGATTGCTGTACAACTGCGATTAGGAGCTAGAATTAGCAGACTACCGAATTTGATATTAAGAGCAGTTCGATCGCAGAAGCATCGCAGTAGTGTGGCGCTTGGTCAATAATTAAGAGAATTGGGGCACTGAAATCGTTATTTTTAGCATAAATAATTTAAATGTTAACCCAATTCAGTCTCTGTAAACTTTTGCATGTAAATATATCCCAAAGCCTTATATTGCCAGTTTTTCAATTCTACATTTTATTAAATGTTTCCAAATGTTTTGGAAAATACTTAATTTTATATGTATTAGGCTCAAGGATATACCTGCAATGTTTCAGCGAGTTTGAACAATTCGATTTTAAAATATGACGAAACTACGTTTGTATGGAAAGCGCTCCGCGAACTCTACTTTTAATGACAGATAGAATTTTACCAAACACCATTTTACGATTCGCGCATGCCATATCATATGATAGTCAAGAGGAAGATAGAAAGAAAACAAATAAACGAATCAAATATATTTATTTGGCACACGCAACAAGCATAATATATAATCAAAAATCAAATGGATACAGGGTGCTGCCAAAAACGTAATCTCTCAGCATAATGCCGAACGTCTGAGACACCTCGCGCTCCTGTTCAGATATGCCCTAGCAGGTGGCTTACAAACTAAAAAGACGATTGAAATTGAGCCGGGCTCGGCGACCATCAAAATCGCCATGCCAGTTGCTATCATGCGATTTATTACGAGATAGTCAGAATCATTATTTAGTACTTAGCCTAAGGATCAATACGTGCTTCAAACACTTTTGAACGTGGTATGAGGCTATTTTCTTAATGCTAATTACTTTGTATAGTTGTAACTAATCGATTATTTTGCTAAATTATAACCACCGTCACGAAACTCACGAGCTCACTGATTTGTACTTTCCAGTTTAAATATTATAAACAACGTACTAGTATTGTACCTTTTCGTATGTTACTACCGCACTTACCTACCGGAAAATATTCAATTATTTGTAATTAAATGTTCATAAATAAAGATACCGTAAATTTTTATTGTTATAATTTTCTAAGAGATCTTTCAGCCTAAAGAGGCACGCCCCTCCACCAGCGACTTTACTGTGAAGTGAAGTCCGGTGGAGTCGTTCAGATGACAGGGAAAACAACGTCCTCCTTTCTATTAAAATGTACTGTATACTCGGGTAGGTTCCCGCAGATAGCACACAGAACACGATCATTGATAAACCCATTATTGGCGAGTTTACGTGCATATACACTTTATTGCATGTAGTGGTAACGACGTTGGATTATTACATTATTGCGTACATTTTTAGGCTGAAAGATTTCTACATACCTTTAAAAAAAAAAATTTCAACGTCGGCCACATTATCAGCCTATATTTTTTACCGATTTCAAAAAAGGAGGAGGTACTCAATTCATCTGTTTTACTTTTATATTTTTTACCTCAGTACTTTTGACTGAGTGAACCGATTTTGAATCTTTTTTATTTGAAAGCTAATGCTAGCCGTGTGATCCCATTAAAATTTCATCAAAATAGGTCAAGCCGTTTTTGAGTTACACTCCAATAACTGAAAAGTATTTTTCTATTTTGATGATATAGTCATTGACAGGGAATGACAATCGATCCCATAAGTAGCAAGGGTCTGTTAATTTGAAGCGCTTGTAGCGAAGTTTACTTAGCTGTTCTCGACCGATCAGCAAAATTAAGCAACGTCGCACGCGGTCATGAGTGGGATGGGTGACCGCTAGTGACATTACTACTGAGCGTTTCCGTGCTTCGGAGGGCACGTTAAGCCGTCTGTCCCGGTTGTTGTCTAAGGATGTCAGTCGTTATAGCATGGTGGTAGGGCATTTTGCGAATGCCCGCCTGGCTATCTACCACCCTCACTTGTTTACGGAACCCTAAAAAGTATCCTATGCGTTAATCAAATTAGTTCCTAATAACTAGTTCCCAAATCGGTTTAGCCATTTCAGTATAAAGGAGTAACAAACGTAAACCTCTTCTCCATCCTCACCTCGTCCCTCACATCCTCACTCACCTATCACAAACTATTGCATTTATAAAATTAGTGTAATAAATATCTGAGTCAGGGATTAGACAATAAGGTTAACTATCTAGTGTTATTAAAGTTAATATATTTTTAGTGTTGATATTGTTCTGATCTCAGATGCATAATTAATCACAGACAGCATAATTTATAACAGGTGATTTTGGAAACAAGAAATCTAAATGAATATTCTAAAATAAGTCTTTAAAAATATTAAATTGAAACAACAGTCAATCAGCTAATCTTATTTATAGAATGAACTTGTGAGAATGTAACTACCATGTAGACATATAATTTCAAAAGCTATTGCAAATAATTGCAATGCTCGCATCCGAGGCCCAACTCAGAATTGCAATGCCATAATTATTGCGAATTGTCATATGCACAGAAAAAACAATGCAGAAGGTAATATTGTTTTGAATTATTCAGATTATAACAGCGGACCTAAAAAGTACGTGTTTACAAAAGTTTACCCAAACTAATTATGTAAATCAGCTGTGTGTCACTTATAATTCTTCAGATACCTTTTGGTCGAATATAGTAACCTCTGGTAACGGAACAGATCCAGAATCAGAATTGCTACTGTACATTTCTTTATCACAAATACACAAATGTTTGTCCAAACCGGGATTGAAATCCGTTCCAATAAGGACTTCTACAAATAAGTTATTCGATCATCGAGGACGTACTATTCTAGAGAATAGGAACAATACAAGCAGGTGGTTTAAATTTTGTCAACACCTCATTTCATCACTTAGAACAAAGAGTGGACTTTGATACGAAAATTTTCTAATGTGTTCAATGTGAACAACATTGTCCCTTTTTTATTTTCTACTAAGGTATTATTATCTAGTTTTTTTTTCTTTTCTACTTCAGTTTACCTACTTATTTTGCGTTTTGTATTGACAAACCTAAGTTAAAAGAATGAGTCATGTTATTGTGTTGCGATCGTTCCATTTGACACGAAGTTGTCCTACTGGTGTACTAGCACCTGCCTCTATGTGGGTCATTGACAATCGGCGCGGGCGTTAAACCTGCGCCTGAGCATCTCATCTCACTAGCTCTGCCACTATGCTCATCTCTTCTAACTCTGCTGGACTTGTATGGAATTATTTATAGCTTACAAAATTCCCTTAGTTTATTCTCACCTGTCGATAAATGATGTGGTCGAAGATAGCTGGCTTAGCCTAAAATGGAAACTGAGCTTGGGGACTGAGCTCCTGTTTGTGGAGAATAGCTAGCCACGAAGGTGTTCGCAAAATACGGTGGTAAAGCCCAAGCCGACCCTATTGGCAGCTGAAGTTCCTACCACAGAGTTTTTGTTTACAATTGAAATAGTTAAAATGGTTGACATTTTGTCGCTCGTTTCAACACATTGTAAATACACAACATAAAAATACTTGTTAATACAATAACTATTTATTCAGTTAAGAACAAAATGAAGCAGCTGTCTATTGGTTAGTCTCAGTATCTAGTTAGTGTTGGATCGTTATGTTAGTTAAGGTGATGAAAATGCCACTCACACCAAAATGAACGTGAAACCCAAGTTCTGCTTTCGTTTGTACATAAACCTTAAAAAATAGAGGATTGTTCTTGTATACGTATTTCTACAAATGCCAGACAAGGCGTTTATAACACAAACCGTAGGTACAAACGACTTGGAGTACCACAGTCTTGATAGTGGTGAGATGTCATCCTCTTTATTTTATTGCTTCATATTTGACAATCTTGTTATTATTACAGAAATCATTGTAATTATAATTTTGTGTAACAATGTCTAATTCAAATGTTTCGTCTAACTTTTAAAAGTTACGTATACAAATTTGAACACAAAAGGATCTTAAAATATCCTAGCGAGGCCTTTATTACAAAAACCTTCACGGATAATTTCTTAAATGGCGTGTAAGCGCAAACAAAAAATTATGTATGTAATATACAATAATACGTCTACATCGGTGTTTTTCTAGAAGAACGCTATATTTATACGAGTATTTACACTTCTACAACACTGCGTACATAGTTAAACACGTAGTTGAAACAAAGTTGTCACGGAACTTGCTTTAGTATATTATTTACTAAAAAGGTAATGGCCACGGCATCGTAGGCGTGTTATAAGATTTAGGATAGATTATAGGTATTACTTACTACGAGTAAGATTACTTATTTATTGTGACTTGAGAAGTATTTTAGTAACTTACGGTCCGTTCCGAGTCCGCGCATTGGATTGCTTTCACAAACCAAGATTAGTTAAAATCTCATGCACCTGATATTTCACTAGCTACTGTTGTTTGGCAGTTTACTTAATAGTCCAAGCAGAAGTACCTATCTAGAGGTATTCCTCACCAGGAAGCCTATCACGTACTGCATAAGTTTAACGAGTTCAAAGTCGCGTCCTTCCAACGACATATTTAGGTCCACAACGATTGCTCATGGTCTCAGGTTATAATCATATACTTAACGTATTGGAATAATTTAGATTTAGCTATGTATGAAGTAATGCTCATGAAGAAAGAATTAATAAACTCAATGGAAATTGGCATTGCAATTTTTAATTTGAGTGCTATTAGACAGATTTAAGAAAATAAATTGATTTATAAAATTGGTTGCCGCTAACATGCCACACAACCTACCAAGACGTGAAAGAGAAATATTTATTATAAATCGAAAATTAAAATAAATGACCAAGGACTGTCAGGCATACCATTTTAGGGTTTCGCATTCCAACAGACCGTAAAAATTAATGTTTGATGGTTTTGATCACAGCTTCATAAAAAATCAACAAAATCATCGTTTTCTTTATAGGTGTATGGTACATATTATACGCCATAATTCCAGATTCCTAACTAGTTAAGGTTTTGAGACAGAACACGTTACTAACATGGTAAAAAAATATATTAAATATGAAATAACGGCCCACCACCACCCATATAAAAAAGTGTTTAAAACATATATTTTTATTAGTTAAGGACCTCAATGAACTCTCGACGATGACATGACACTCCACGTGTTAGGGACCATTAGGTAAGATATATATTTTCAGAAACCTTCTGTATGTTGTATTGGAGCCTTCCCGAAAAGCACCCGTTTTAGTTTGTTCCTTCTAGCCAACATTCGTTTTCGGGTTAACATTCTACACTAAATATCTGATTTTAGGTTTGTAATTCCAAAGAGAGTTAAGATTAGGTACGTGGTTATCCATTAAAAAATACGTATTGACTTATAACCTACTCCTATTTTAGGAGAGAGTAAAAAAGGAGAAAATGTTTAGGTAATAAAACCTCGTTACTTACTATTATATTTAAAATTATTTACCTATTTTTATGAAGACAGAATAGATTGCTTTTTGTTTTGAATTGAATTGTTCAGATTACAGATCCTCTTGCATAGTACACCTGTTCATTGTTCATAGTTATTGTTGTTATCTGGATGGTAATGTACACGGCGTATGTACAAGTTCATATCTACATTGTAGAACAATGGTTTCGCCAACATACGGTAGTTCGCGGTGGGTCAACAAACTGTTTGAAATTCCAAGTTATCGATATAACATCCGTTTTACTAGTTGACATTACAAGAGGTTGCTAAAGGGCAAGTATTGGACTAGAATATTGTTATTAGAAACTTTCTTAGTCATAACTTGAATTGTAAAAATGGATTGTTCTAATCCTAGCTAAACTATTAATAAATCTGTGTCGACTGCCGCCATTGTCTTTTGTTTGTGGAGTTGTAATTGTAACATTAACTGTTAACGCGTATTGTAAGTCTTTGTATCAACAGAATTATATCAAATGAAATATTATTTTATTGTGCAAATAGGTCACACTATGTGTTGTACTATCAATATAGAAATTCTCAATATGTTAAAAGACTTCAAATTAATACGTAAAAGATTAAAGAAAAACAAATCAACTAGCTAATGCATGAAATGAAACTTAAAGATTTATTAACTATTAAACTACTTACTTCGTCGACTTTGCTTCTGTCAAAGTAAAGGGTTAACCCTTCTCAGGTTGGGTCTTCTGCTTATCACTTTGGTTACCCATTCCACGTTCTCCCTGACCATAAAAATACATCTGTGACCTTTTTGAACTTCTTCTTACTAGTAAACAAAATTTATCTGTGACCAAAATACCAGAACTATTTTTATCTACACATTACAATTAATACTTACTCATAATACTTACAAATACTAATGACAAACCAGAAGTTACAAAGAAAATTGGAAATAACTCATATTTGATGGCATATTATGACAATGTCTTTTAAATATAAGATGTTGTAATTATACTCATGTGTACAGATAAGAAATTAACTTAAATACCAAAATCAAACCTGTTAAGATAGTACCTATATCATGTGAAAAATTTAAAAGGATTTTTCATCAGAAATTCCTTGACCAGCTTATCCGAAATACTTACCGAAATATTAGACAATAGCGAAACGAGGACATTCGATAATGTTGTAAGCATTATGAATGGTTGTGGCGTGACATATCGTCCACGATCGTGCTTCACCGACACTCATATCTCGGTACACCATCTCCAACTCTGCCGATAATGGTTTTGTTCTAACCATCACGTACATAGTAGGAACACGGTCTAAATAAACATACAAAACGCTTGAGCGTACTTTACAAGGTCTTTTATGTTTATAGTCCTTCATTGTATATAAAAAAACTTCTCACATATTACATATTATTTCTTATATACTGGTATATATATATACTAGGTATTGATTTTAACCCGGCGAGTCGTTTCAATACATTGTGATCGGTCACGGTTCTTGGGTTGATTTTCATCAACATCGGTCGAGTAGTTTTTATGTTATTCCCAATTAACTCATCTCATAAATAATCTAGATAAACATATATGTTACCTGGATAATGTAATGGTAATTGAAACTATTGTCGATGGTGAACAGTATTTTAGATGAGTGAAAATGATCTAGTAAGCAGCGTCACTAAAAAATAATGAAAATTATATTTAAAACAAAAAAGGTTCCGACTTCCAACACTGAAAATTTTTAAGTGTGGAAGTTGGACCATGATAATGTGATGTCAGTGTTTTGAATCAGTGTGTTAGTGACTCCAACCAGTTATTTCATACTTTACAATGTTAGAAGTCGATTCCATTATAAAAAAATATTTTCGTGGATATGATTAGCTGAAATGTTATTATTATTAATAATTGAAATGTCAGCTGACTAACTAGGTACCTATACAATTCGTCAGTAAGTGTAGATTTTAAAACAAATGTTGATAAGGGTAAACCTAAAATAGAAAAAGGTTTTTAGGACAGCTGCCAGAACACATCGTTAGGGACTTGGCGACATATATTTCTACTTAAGTTTGACAACTGGCCAGGCGAGATTATTTAAGATGTCCAACGCCCCTGCACACGCTTTAGCAACACATGAGATGATGAGATAGCCACCGACGTCACTGCCTGAGCCGCCGTCAGATTGACAAAACAACTCCAACATATCCCAAGTTGTCGTGGGTTAGAAGTTACATAACTTTTACATACCACAATTTTGGGACATGTTGGAGCTTACATAGACGAAGTTAATATTATATTGGAAGGCTTCCTAAGTAAAAAGGGATAGTTCTTCGCTGTTTCACACGAAGTTGGAGAAGATTGTATTAATTTCAGGCCATTAAGGTTTAACATATAACATGTCCTATAGCGAACAAACACCCTATTACTTCCCCTTAAGTACCTACATTAAAAATTTTCATAATTTAAGATTCTGTGCTCATTCCTTTCACAAGCTAGAGACAGGTGAAATGTGTAAGGACAGACAGCAGAGTCTCGTTAATAGGGTTCCCTTTTGTACTGTGGGTACGAAACCCTGTTGTTGCGATTAAAAGTTGCGATTAAATATGGAATCAGCATCAATCTAAAAACAAAGGTAAGCCACGTAGCACCATGGTATTTATTGAATTAAAAAAAACAACAAAGTCAATGGCTGATGCAATAATGTTAATTAACCACGAATGAGCAAATAGATACTAGACATGAGAATCTAGAATAAAAAATCCACGACAAAAAGTACACGCTCGCGCTGCGCTGTTGGTTGGTCTCACACGCATAATGTAGATAATAGTGTCTCATCCCTGGGCGCGACGGGATGTGCTCATCTTGATCTTTTTGTAGTATGTGAAAATGTAGTCGAACTAGTTGGATTACTGACCATTATTCTTCTATTCGAATGGTTTCATGATGGCATCATTGTTTTATTTGTATGAAAATCAGCTCAATATAATTTAAATTATAATAAAGGTAAACAGCACATCCCGTATAAATAAAAAACTTAACAGAATAAGGACTTGAATGGGACTAGTTCACGACCTAGGCTTCACCTACTTTGTATTTAGTCTGTGTCGGAGTGCAATATAATCTCGGTGATAATGACCTGCTTTGCACTTTGGACTTAGAGCTACGTCACTGTGTGGTTATCAAGTATCAAACCAGTTTAAATCTCATTTATTTTACTTCAGCTCCTGTCAATAAAATTAATAGAAACCTTTTGGTAGACTAACAGTTTTTTTAACGTGGGATATTCCTACATAGATTCACCAACAGTTTCTATGGTAGAATTGGATTTCCAGACATACATTACTTACAATGAAGTAATGTCTAATTAAAACAGTGTGAAGTATCGTGAAGCAAATAATATAAATATTTTGAAGCAGTGATGGCGCAGTGGCATTGGCTACGGACGGCGGCGCAGCAGGTCCATGGTTGGACGCTGCTGCGGGCTTGAGCTTCACCGCATTTTGCGAATGCTCACGTAGCTAGCGTCCACCCTCAAGTAGAAAATCTGGCGCCAAGCACCTTATAGTGTGTTTTGGTGGCTGTCCTTGAGAGCCGTAATTCTAGGCTTACGCTGTTAACACCATCGACCACCACATCACATAACAAAAAAAATTTGGCTCATCTTGTACTGTTTCCTTAATGCCAAATAAAAGGAAGCTAAATTAAATAAATTCGCCAGCGATCCCATCGTACAATTAACAACAATACCTATTGATAGTCCATCGCGGCTGCGGCGTCATCGATAACACAATACAATTGCATTGACGCAATGTGTTTGCTTAGCTGACGTGTCTGTGTCGAAACACTTTACCTACTCTAGTTTTAGCTATCTGCCACACAGACTTAAGTTTGTGGTCACATTAAGCCGATGTGCGCATTATTAAAATGTGGCAGCAGTAATCTTTCTTATAGCCGCTAGCAAGCGCTCTTCTTTTATAATAATCTTAAAACGTAGCAATAATAATTAATGTGAAAAAAATATTTTGCATAATCGAGAAATCAATGTCCTCGATCGAGCGTTCGAAGAATCAATACTTCCTGAAGATACTTTGTGTAGAAGCGACGCATTCTTAACTATTCCGGCTACGTAGCGTTTTTTACTTGTTCGGCTTAGAAGGAAATATTAGGCGGAACTGTTTATATGTTAAATATGTTTTTTTTTCTAGTATGAAGTGTTCTGAAGAGAGTAACGCCTGAATCTGTTAGTTATACACTAGTAATGTTTGCTACAAGATTGGGGGACATTGAAAATGTGAGCTTAAAGTTGACCCGACACTGTTCGATTGCCCGAACGGCTATTTAAAATCTTTTGTAATAAACATTTAAGAGACGAAAGGTAAACGCAGAATCCTTTAGCAGTATTTTATTTTATTTCTTTTTTGAAGCTATTTTTCTTGATTATGTGTTAATGTATTCGTAGATATTCTTTACATTATCCAGTGTATTATTTTTTTTTATTAAATATGCAATGGTTATAGTAATTTACAATATTATAAGGCGACACAAGTTATCATGATCGTTAGAGTTTAATAATTTTTAAGGTATCAATATTCTTTATCGCGAATTCTATGAGCACTATTGTATAGTTACCAAGCCAGGCTAAAGCGAAAACACTGTGTATATAAAAACTAATACCGCCACATCCTGCGTTTCCGTTTCAAATAATTATTGTAATAATTGCACGGACATATGTTATTACTTCGCAAATGAATCATGGCGACAAATATTATACTCTCTAGTTTCTAACACGTAGTCGATTGTTTGTCACAAACATATATAATGATGTCTAGGACCAAATATTAGCGGCTTATGTTGTCAATATTTGGCAAGCGGCAAGTTAAACATTGTGTTTCTGCCTATTAGTGCAGTCATTGACATTTTGTTTGCGGATCTGGTGACGATAAGGATGCTGGAGTCTTGGATGCTTCGTTATTAGGGTCCCGTAATAGATTAATAGCCCGTGGGGTAGAATAATAAAGTGCTAGAATGTCATCCCCCCATCTCGACCCGTGGGTTTCGTAAAAGGCGACAAAGGGTAATACACCAAGAGGGTGGGCAGCGGCGCTTACTGAGAAACACAGATATATCACACTGCTGTCCCCAAGAAGCCTGCCAAACGCGGGAATTATGGCTAACCCCCTCATAATGGGGGAAGCTGTGTTCAGCAGTGGACAGTCCGACTGAAACAGTAATAGAAAAAGGGACCCTATTACTAAGCCTCGGCTGTACGTCCGTCCGTACGACCTTTCAAGGGCTTTAGCTTTGGAACGGTCAGATGTAACCAGATGATTATTTACAGAATATGTGTTAAAATGGCAGGTTACTTAAAAGTTAATAATAATAACAAACAGTTCAAAGTAATAGGGGGTCACCATACAAGAGACGTGTTTTTTTTAAGTTTTGTCTTTTTGTTTTATCACAATATTAGATACAAGCGTCAAGCTGGATATGGTTATAGTTATGTTAAAAATCGGCCAAGTGCAGTGGCCGCTAAGAAATTCGATTTGTATCAAAAATATAACGAGCTTTTGCATACTGTGAAGTGTAAGGAACCATCAGTGTGGGAGTGCAACTCGCATTTGACGGGTTGTTGTTATGATAGACTATCAAATATCTCCGTAATTCGATTACTAAGGAAAAACGATGGAGAACGGATAAAAGTAGTTTCAGCCCTTATATTAATACCTACTAGGTACCATATTAAATGTGAAAGACGCCAAAGCTATGGGTATTTTAATTTGAATTATTTTAATATTGCTTATTATTGTATGTACCTATAAATATAAAATAATATTTTGGGGATAAAATGTGATTAGATAGCTATTGCTTTCATTTTATCTGCATAGTATTATTTAGAACCGAAAACATACTTACAGTTTATAAGATTTTTCATGTTTCTGAAATACTGCATATGCATTTCATTTGAATATAAGGAAGTACGAGTACCATGATAGATATATCGAATTACTTTATAAAGAGTATAATTCAACAGTCTGATTTATGGTTTGTGCGGATTTATTAAAAAAAACAAAAGCTATATGAAGCAATTCTCCGTTTAGAACTCGTTTAAAATATTTTTATCTATTATGCAATAATAAGAATAAAAAAGGATTATATATTAAAATTAACAAATAAGGCATCATAAGTAATATATGTGAATACTTTTTTTTACTGAAGCGGCCTCATTTTATTATTTATTTAACACTAAAAACTATACACAACACTACACACTGAGACAAAACTTTCAACTTTATTGACCAGGTTTTTTTTCAGAGCAGTGAACCTACTACAATGAAAGCATTTTAGGGTAGGTAACTTAAAGGGCATTGCAGGCTCACAAGTACTCGTAAACACTTCATCCCAGTACCGGTTGGCAGCATGCCCAGTATGCTGGCGGCATTGCCCCCTTGGATTGCAATGCTTATTCGTTGAGCCAAATAAGTGCTAGAATTTTGATCACGCTTCGCATCGACCAAGCGCTCCTTTGTAAAGTCAAAACAGTGTACAATTAAATTCAGTGCCAGTTCTCATGTCGTGGTGTTATACTCGTATATATGCTATACGTATACCATATTTTTTTTTTCGAAATTAGACTATAAGTTTCCTTTTCATGCCAAAAAAAATAAAAGAAAGTCGGACTGGCACCAAAATTTGCGTAAAATTAATAAAATTGCAAGAGTCTCCTGCAGAATAACTATTACTAAATATTACTAACTTTTATCGTACATAAGAATCACGTCTAAATGTATCCTTTTATATGATGGTTTGGCAGTTTTGATTATAAGCATTACTCTAATCGAAAAGCAAATAGGAAGTGTGTACGTCTGCTCACTCGAAGTCATCTGGTGTTCGTGATCCGAGTCTCAAGCACCTCTTTACTAATCAGTAATTGCATGACTTGTCGATTTCACTAACCTAACGTTATTTTATATTATTTAATAATTCCGTTTATGTGGTAAAAAGAAATTGTTGCTTTGATTATAGTTTCAACGAATTAAATAATGTTTACATTTTTGCTGCGACTTGCGAAAAAGGACATGGTTCTCAGTTCAACTGTTTGTTTTTATATTTCCATGTTTGTAACGCGATTTCTTCGGCAATTATGATTTGATTTTAATGATTTTTTTTGTTAGGTACAATTTACCTTCAAGCTTAGTAGTTTATTAGTTACAGTCAATTAACTGAAAAACGTATTTGCATACTTGGTTGATGTAATGATCAAATAATTACAACTTTTATCGATGGTGAACAGTATTTTAGGCGAGATTTTTGACAATGATCTTGTAAGCAGTATGATGGCTAAATATAGAAAATAAAAATAAACAGATCCAATTTGCATCTCTGATAAATATGAAATTTGTAGAAGGTGGACTGATAACGTGATGTCAGTGTTTTGAATCAGCATACCGAATTCAAAATTTTTTTCTGCATATGCTCCTAACTTCACGTTCCTAAGTCTTCAACTTGAAAATCAAATACATATTACAGTTTTGGAACCTTGTTGCAAGTGAGGGTTTCCTTGCAAAATTATGTTCTTGTGCATTGGCACTGTGTTTCCAGAGTGAAAACTTGCGCATTTCCTCTGTGTACCCAAAATACTCATTCAATACGAGGTTGGTATAATTGGGACACTAATGAGATTTTCATTATGCAATGTGACGACAGAGCTTTTTTTTAAAATGCTCGCATACATCTTTTACATAAAGTCTATGTTTGTCTTAATTATTCTCTTTTGGGTTTAAACTTAGTAGGTAGTAGTGTAGTTGTAATAGTTGACTGGTATATACTTCAACAAAATAATTGTCAAATATACAAGTAGCGTTATATTCTCTGTAAAATATTGTACGGTACGTAACTGTTAACATTGTGTATCCACGTCCAGTCGTTTAGAATTGAGGCGGTGTGGTGTGGCATGGCCCCGTCCCAAAGGAGACTTTCACACGGAAAGAGCTGTAATGTGGAGCCGTTGCCCATTATCCTATTGAGGGTATTGGGGGCGACGGATTGGAAGATGAGGATCGGTCGTCCACCCGTACGCAATGTCAGGTTAGGCTGAGACACATGCGCGGGTATAGAGATACTGGATTTTGATCAGTTACGATCTCAGATCATAGTTCTGTGATCTGAGGTTACGACAGTTGAGACAATCTTATAGACAACCCGATCAATGTTTTTTGCTTCCTTGGTAAGAATATGAATCGAAATATTGGAATTGTAAGTAATAATAAACGAAACAGCTACTCCAATTGTGTATTTTGAAAATTATCGTAAGATATTTACAAAATGAACTAGTGATTGTAACGAAAGCTTTGAGAAGGCTATCAGCCGTTGCTGAGTATTAGGTAACTTTGGAATGAAATTCAGTTTAATGCTGTACTACCTTTCTTCTTCGTGTTTTTACTACAAACAAATTAAAGATTATCTAGAAACACAAAGTAATATTATAATAATAACTTCGTAAGGTTATTCGACATGCTCCATTCATTACCGTCCTAGAGAAGGAAAACATTACTATGAGTCATTCAAAAAAGGGAGCAGAGTTTTCCACCCGTTAGTCAGATCAAAACATTACTACTTTCCGGATATGACAAATGAAAAGGTAGCGCCTGCAATAAAATACCGCAAATAAAACTCAAGTGTCCATAGCCACAGATTCAATTAGCAAAAACGTTTTCTGCCCTATAAAATAACTTTTTCTTGATTGAATTTGTCAGAGTACAATTTCTAAATGATTTCAAGGTATTTCTTTCTTTATTCATCTGTACATACCCTTGTCAGGAGACAGTGTGAACCGACGGACGAATCGGTCTGCTTATTGGATCTCATTTATTTCCGTCACTGCTCTGAGTAATAGGACACCCGATAACAATCGCTTCATGACGGTTTAGGAAAGGATATGGTCTAGATAAAAATTGTATATGTCTTTTACTTTACCGCAATGTTATATTGATGTGACATTTTATTAATGTTTACTTTAATGGAAGTTACTATGTATTATGTATAAGAAATACAAATAAATGTATGCCAGGATATCTAAGTTTGTAGTTACCAATAAATTGATTTATGATTTAAGAAAATCTACCTAATTCTTAACCATCGATTTTGAATCAATAGGAATTAAATTTGAAAGGGGAATTTGCGTGTTTACTCTTGCGGTGTAATCTCTACCTTTATCTCTAGTTTTTTCACTGATGATACTTCTTGGTACTCCAACTTCTCTGTTGAAGTAGACAATTAAGTACTCTTGTTATAACATCCGAATAATTTTTCCATTCCATTGAAGCTGACAGATGGTATTGGTTCCAAACTGTATAAATTGGAACCAGAATTTCCTTTCTTCAGAAAGTGATGTAAAACATTTTATTTTTATCAAGTTTTATGTGTCACTGTTCCCTTTCCTTTATGTGGCAAGTCTCTGGAAGCTTCCGCCCCTCCCTCCTCTTCCCCCCCGGTGGGTAATCTTTCCTTTTCAATTGTGGGCTGTATTCAAGTGCTTTGTTTGCTGTTTGTCAATTTATGTGTTCATTGAATTGTCACCAAATTGAATGGTGTTTAACAGATTGGGTCTTCTGTATTTTGGACGATTTCATGTTGTTTGTTTTGTTTTCATTCAGACATTTCCTTGTCAACAAAGATTGATAAAATTTGTATCAAAGTAAACACATTGTTACCGTCCGTTAAGCTTATATTATAGGATTTGTCACGTTTGACTGTTGGATGATAGTAGTTAAACCCAATTTGCCATGTGTTGTCTATATTACTTAACTATTTGGCTGATACTTTTTTACCTCTAAGCTAATGACGATTATAAATAATGATTGACTTATCAAAAAAAAAACTCAGTGATCAATCCGAAATCATCTCACGATAGAAGGTATCGAAGGGATGGGATTGCATTATGCAGGTCGTTGACCGTACACGCGCTGCGCCCGCGTTCTATAAATGATGATACGAATTTTCCTCAAGACCTCAACGTTGCGCGTTCAGCACATTGCGTCAGCTCATAGAGCAACTGACAGCTCTCACTTAACAAAGATATCTTAAACTGTTTCAATTATTTTATAATATAGTTTGCAATGTGTGGTTGTGAAGTTGTAACTTCTTTTGTTTTAATTGGAAGCTTTTAGCTCTTGCTATTTGTCAGTTGACGATTGACGTCCAATTAAGTGGCAACGTAATCGCAAATAAATTGAATTTGAATTTGAATTTGAACGTCTTTATTTACAGGTACCTTTGAAAATTATACCTAGTGTTAGTCTTGTTCACATTATTTTGCTTTGAAAAGTTCTTCATTACTTAACATATAGTTTATTTCTCTTTACTACCTCCCGTATCCTTCATGTGTCAATTTGAAGGAATTTAACAAATTTCGGCGATAAAGATAATGCTCTCGTGTATATTTTTTTTTGTACTTCTATTTATGTTTTCTTTTAAGATAATTATTGGAAATAAAACGTACATTTTCATTTTACTCAGAACTCTTTGGATTACCAAATTTGCCTATTCCATCTTGTTTAATTTAGCATACCTACACACGATTAAAGATATACTAAACGGGCATCTTGGATGTTCAACGGTTACTACATCATTTTACAGTATATTTTGTTTTTTTGGATCTGAAAATATTCGGAAAACGAATCCATGGGGATACTCTTTTACTTAGATAAATGTCATATTTATGTTGCGGAATAAAACCTATTTACGGGATTAAATTTGATATATCTTTGTATTGTTACAGGTCAAAAGGCGACATGGCGTCGCCGAGATATTTACTAGCGCTGATGGCAACTCTTCATTATATATCATTCACAATTGGTGGTATGTACCTATCTACTTTACATAAACAATTTTAACTCTATAATTTGATATATCTATCATTTTAATAAATTATCTTTTAATACATTAATCTAGAAACGCTTTATTTATCAACGTACGCATAAGAAAGTGAACGTTAACATACCGTGCGTTTATATATATATATAAACTGGCGGAATGCCTTTTAACTATACATTACAAACTACATATATAGCAATGCAGCTACTACAAAGATAAAAAAATACGGCTACCCCAAGCCATTACAGGTCCACAGGTGTTACGTGCGCAGAAATGAGAACGGTTTTTAAAAAAAAACTATTTTATTTAATTCTAAAATAATTACAAGTTATATGTCTTAATACTATGACGAGCAGAGATGAACTGAAGAACTAAGAGCGGTGCTAGTTTTTATAAAACACAAAGTGGCGTACGTGACCAGATGCGTGTACGCATGTAAAGACGATTCCCGAAAATTATCAATACAGTTATTATTCTGGATAGCACAAAGGGACCCTTTCAATATTTAAAAACAGTTTTAATTGTCTAATGTTCTTATCTCTAAACATTGCTACGAGGAACGAATACAAAGAGCTATTGATTACAGAAATAAAATATAGATATGTTTTGTTTTCTATTCCCTAAACTTTCTTACAAGGGTCTCATTGTTCGATAGTAAGGAATATTAAATGATAATTTATTAGGGTTAAGCTTTAACATCCCCCGCCTTAGATTGGAAATTATACTCAAAAATGACGTGAGTATTTTCCAACAACAACTATTATAATCACAATATAGTTATTAAGTTATACAGAATTTAACATTTATTAAAGAGTATTGCAGTAATTTACAATTATAATAATTAATATGTTACTGTTGAGGAACTTATACAAAGTGTGTTCTATCAAGTACACTTGCACTAAACATTACAGATTGTCCTCGGTTATTCTTATTCTACAGGGTCGCGCGTGGTGCTCCTGTTCAGTACTTTCGATGGTGGCGTATGTTACTTCATCGGGATTTCTGCGTATTACAGGATCTGCAGGTTGCATCTCAAGGTCCTCGTGAGAACGGCGACGTCTTCTCCCAGGGCAGTTTAATGAATGGCAGTATCGGCGTCCACATTGAGTTTGCCTGTCTTGACAGCAGATTTTATATATGATATAACCAATGACTATGACACCAATTATATAAAGTAGGATAGTGTCACTTTTCAATAAAGGATCTGCAGTTCCAGGTAATTTATCAAGTTCCTTTCTTATATTTTTCATCTCGTGGGTTGCTTCTTGGAGATTTTGCAGATTTATATTAGTTATTTTGCTTGGTAATAGTTCAATTTCAGATACTCGATGTATAGAGGGATGATTGTAAACTTCTTCGATTATATCGATCTTCATTTCAGGGATTTGAAGATTAGTTTCGATTTTACCTTCGCTCTTGAGTTTGATAGTATTTATGGTTGCTGAGCAGTATTCGTTTAAGGTGAGTAATCCTGTATTTTCGAACAAGGTGGTTGTGTAGTTTTGGCCACAACCCTCAATTATATTCGTGGGTTTTGTAAACAATAGGAGCCAATTATTCTTCCTTAGTCTATGTACCGACTTGAAGTTTCCTTTAGTGCTCATGATGCGGCAGTACATATTGTAGTTTTTCAGATCTTGTTTCAGGATGCTGGTTTCACATGTTGGATCAGAGTTTTCTTCGTGTACAATGAGTGATTTGCAGATAAGCTTCTCTTCAGTAAACTCTGTACATCCGGACAGGTTTTCTAAGCTGACGTAAAACCTTCTATCTCTGGTCAGACCAATATAATTATTTTGTACTAAAAGGGTATGATAAATCGAGTTATTGTCCATTTTAGGAAGGGAAAGGATTTGATAGCTCAGAAAAGGATCTTCATCTACTAAAGGGATTTCAACAACTGAAATAAAGGTGAGCCCATCCATGAACGCATTAAATTTGCTTACTTTCAACAAGTTATAAATATTATTGTAACTAGGTCTTTCTATGAACTTGCCTTGTTCAGGGCTTTTGTTAAGCTCCTTTAATAAATCATTATTATCAATCGCGTTAATTCGTATTTCATCAATTTCTACGGGATATGCCGTGATTGTTGGTTTCGATATATTAATCGTGTTAAACGTAGGGTTAATGCAAGAAACAAAAGCAACTTGGTTTGTTACTTTAACAAGAGCATTAGGGATTAATAAACCTTCTTTAGTTTTTCCTGCTTCTATCAAACAATCCCCGTTCTGGATATTATTAACCTGTATCGGGATCACTTGTTCACTTCTTGCTTCAAGTTTAATTTCTTGATCATAAGTTGTTCTTAATTTGTTATCGTTTTCATCTGGTTTATTTAATTTAACTTCCCAGTTTTCTGTGTTTATAGTTGCTTTGAAGCGTTTAAGTAAGTCGAGTCCCATTATACCGTCATAAGGGATACTCAAGTCAACTATAAAGAATTTGTGATTATACTTAGCTGACAAGGGTATTTCAACATATTCGGATGTTGAAAAGTTTTCAGAACCTATTCCTTTAATTTTAATGGTTTCTTTGTGTATTTTCAGTTCCGGAATATGTTTAATCACTCGCGGACTGATAACACATAATGAAGCGCCAGTGTCTACAAGTAGTTTTACAATGTTAGATTTTATATTTATTTTTACAAAAAGCAATTTGGGCGTATTATCGTATTGGTCAACTGAAAATACATTGCTTATTGAATGTTGAGCAGATTTAGAAGACCTTCTGTCTCGGAAGTTGACTGCTCGGATGCAACTTCCGTTTCCGAGTTTAAATTATTCACTGGACGACTTGATGAAGAAGAAGAGGAAATCTTTTGTTGTTGATTATTTTTCTTTTTCCTACAATATTCCAACGTATGACCAGGTATTTTGCAAAATGAGCAAAATCTATTATTATGGCCATTGCTGTTGTTACTATTTGAGTGTTGAGTTTTATCATTCGATTTATATCCACTTGTACTCGGTTTATTTTGAAATGGTTGAGATTTTAAATTAGTAGTCGCATTATTATAGGCTTTCGGGCTTTGAATGTTATTATAGAATTTTTGTGCCCTTTCTTCCTCGAGAGCTATTTTAAAAGCTTCGCGTGAATCCTTTGGTTTGCACATTCGAACTCTATGATAATAACTAGGTTCTAAGCCTACTAAAAAGTTGTTTAAAATAAGTCTATCATACTCGATTCTAAGCTGTCCACTAGTATCCTTAAGAATACTTTCGGTGGCCAGGAGTTCATCCCTAAGATTACTGATGTAATCTACGTACTGAGCCATTGATCCTCTCTGGCGTGCATGCTGTGACTCAAGGAGTATCTCATTTATACTCTTCTTGTCACCAAACTGATGTTTTAACTCACATAAAAAATCTTTTAAATTCGTAAAATTTTTAGAATTGGCAAAAGCTGCTGCTTTGCCTTCTAATTGTGAAATGGCATGGTATAACAAAATTGTTTTTTGTGCTGGGCTTGCAAGTTCCTCAGCCTTTTCGCAACTCCTTATAAAAGTATTCAAATTCTTTGAATTATCATTAAATTTTGGAATAATTGCGAACAACTGGTTGGATGGAATTATTGGTTCCAAAGCAACCGATACACTCTTTTGCTTCATTTCACTGTCTTGGCTCATTCCTACGACACGTAAGACCTAAGCAATATGCTTTTAAAGGCTCAAAGAAAATTAAAAATGGACGGAGAAATATATACCCAATCAGTGACAAAACAAAATAAAGGACTTACAGTAGAAGGAGTACTGCTGTCTTCATTTGTGTTTCTTCCCTAGTTGTATGCAGCAACTTTCGGGCTCGCCGACTGGATTCAGGAACGATGACTTCCCGACGAGATGTGATCGTAGAGATGTTCACTCCTAAATTTCCCCGAATGGAAATATATCCTACCGACTGCGCCAAATTGTTACGTGCGCAGAAATGAGAACGGTTTTTAAAAAAAAACTATTTTATTTAATTCTAAAATAATTACAAGTTATATGTCTTAATACTATGACGAGCAGAGATGAACTGAAGAACTAAGAGCGGTGCTAGTTTTTATAAAACACAAAGTGGCGTACGTGACCAGATGCGTGTACGCATGTAAAGACGATTCCCGAAAATTATCAATACAGTTATTATTCTGGATAGCACAAAGGGACCCTTTCAATATTTAAAAACAGTTTTAATTGTCTAATGTTCTTATCTCTAAACATTGCTACGAGGAACGAATACAAAGAGCTATTGATTACAGAAATAAAATATAGATATGTTTTGTTTTCTATTCCCTAAACTTTCTTACAAGGGTCTCATTGTTCGATAGTAAGGAATATTAAATGATAATTTATTAGGGTTAAGCTTTAACACAGGCAGTCCAACTGCTCCAGCCCAGTACCAGTTAGCGGCAAGCATAGCTTATTTGGGTCCTTGTAAATATGTAAAGAAAACAAATTTGCACTAAACTATACGAATGTGAAGACAATTTTTATTCATGTCTATATATATACTTTGTCGTGTTCTTCATTACACAAAAGCAGCAAGATAAGAAGGGATGTGTAATTTTCAATAATTTTGATGCAAAATTGTAAAATAGATTACTTGGTTTTGGATTAACATAATATGATACTTTTCATACTTCTTCATTGTTCATAAAAGTGGGTGAAACCGCGGGGTGGAGCTACTAGAGAAATAACAGAACTTTCGATGAATGTTGAAATTTCAAATCTCTTTATATTCGTACAATGTTAGTGAACTCCACATTCTGAAAGTTACATAATTAACGCGCCAGGAATTTTAAGTTCAAGGTTGACTTCGAAAACCTTTGTTTTAAATGTAAGTATTTATATTTTAAAATGGAATCTAAAAATTCTTTAGTTAGTATTTAAGTAACATATCTCGACATGTTTCACGTCAACACCTCTTTAAAATATAATATGAGTTAATTAACAAGTTTTTGTGTCATAAAATTAGTCATAACTTTTTTGTTTTCTTAGAAACTTGACACCTGCGCTTTATAGTCTGTAGCTTTTGCTTTGAAGTTTGTGTGATGATGACTCATGATGGACTACGAAGGTCAAAGCAATTAAGTTATGACGTGTTAGGTTCTCAGATGTGTAGATTAAATGATATTGAACAATACCCACTAATCAAATCGATGAAAACTCAATAAGCAAACTATCCTCAAAGAGAATACCTACTTTATAGTAGGTACGTAAACTAAGTCCACATTGATTTTCTATTACCTCATGTTCCTTTGTTGATAAAAGATGTTTAGTTTTATGATGGTCTTGATACCGTTGCTGGTACATAATGTTATTACATTTGAATATAAAGCTTTCCATAATATTTCATTTGTTCCTTTTTTAGGGTTCCGTACAAAAAAGCAAACGGAGCCTTTTTAATGAAACTCGGATGTTCGTCTGTATGTTCGAGAGTCCGTCCGTTGTCACAGGTCTCTTATTCGTAAAAAGGATGAGTTACAAACCTTTACATATTTTATGTGGACTGTTGACCTAAAAACGAAGATCTGGTTAGAAAACCAACAATATTTTTTTCGGGCTGTTGGAATACGGAACCCGAAAAGTGGGAAGCCCAACTCGCACTTGGACAGTTTTTAATTATTCTTAGATTTGTTTAGTTTATAAAAGTGATTATTATATTATTAATTTATGACTTTGTCTGTATTTTAGTTTAGTAAAGATGCGCTACTTATCTTGGTATAGTAAACTAACCAAGAAAATCTTTAACGTTTGGTTATTTTATTAAACAAGTTCATTAGCAAGGTTTTAATGACGAATACCATTCTACATTTAGATTTATTACGTTTTTGCAGTATGCAAATATAATGTTCTTTTTTTATATTTTTGTGCGCTGTTCTTTAAGGCAATGAGATCCTCGTTAATTGTGTTATAGCGACAAGGTGGTATGTTGGTTTATTTGTGTGCTATGCAAGCCTTCGGGTTTGCTAGACGTTGTGTTGCGTTGCGCTGCTGGTCGCGGCGCGGGGCGGCGCTGCCCGAACGGCATTCCGCGGATGACTCAGTGGACGCGCTGTGGTACCATACTGTCTCGATTTAATCATTATCGATTTATCTACATTTTATGGATAACATAACCAATCTTTATATTACATAGTTTCTAATGATATAACTCGCGGAGTTGCTTTTATTGAATTAAGCCAAAGAACATCCCGTTTGCAGTATAACCTATAGCATTTTTGCTTTATACGCAAGAAATCTTTAAAATCTATAGTTTTTATGACTATTTTTCTTGTAGAAGAAGGGAAACATTAATATAAAACCGTAGCAATAATTACAGTTATGGTTAAGTAGGTTAAAAATCCAAGGAACCTAATAATACAAGAATATCCGATTGATAGAGCTACTAAGTTAATTATATAAAAACCCAAAGAACAAAATGCACCTACGTAATAAAATAAAGTGTTACAAAATATAAACAATAACCATAAATTTAAGTTATTTTCCTCATTATTATCCATTCGTTTCAGTTATGCTTATTTAACGTATTTATCATTATTGTTTCATAAATAGTATCGTCATCGTTTATAATGAAGGTGTAATAATGGTAAAAATGGACTGATTGCTATGACACTTGATTGTGTCTCACTGCAAGTTCACTGTTGATCCCCAGCAGAGTTATCTTATAATTGTAACTATGGCAATAGTGTATCGACATAGTTACAAGTATTATCAACTATTTCCGGGTTTTGGTAGTCTCAAAGTAGTCTAACATCGCTATGTTTTGGTTTGAAAGGCAATAGTGCAGAACTGTGACATCTCAAATTTTAATGCGCCGTATAGTACCTACTGAAGAAACTGATAAATTATTTGCCATTTTAGCCTGTTACTAATTTTACAGTTTTAGTACCGTGTATAGATGTATAAAAAATTACCGTAGCCGTCAATAGCCAGTAACATACCACAGTGCATTCGCGGAGGCTGTAATGACCGCGCACATCTTGCTATCTCTCCGGAATGCGTTATCGATACATGCATAATATATCTGTACGCTACGTAATGTAGAGTCGAGCAACACAAGTTATTTCTGATGTAGAGAATATAGAGCGCCTATATAGACTGACTCGACTGACGATCTTCGCTAATGAAGAAGCAATTTCTTGACGAGTATATCTATGAATATAAATAATAAATAATATAAATAGAGCGAAGTGCGTAGAGGGCCTTCCCTCGCCCAAAACCCGGTGGAGCTGGACGTCCGCTTAGCGGTAGTCAGCATCTATGTCCTCCCTAAACAAAATAAACAGGAAAATTATTATTAGTAACTACATGTCCACCCGCCTAGACCAAATTAAGAGAAGTCAATTCTTAACTATAGAGTTATTAAAAGAATATTATAAAATTATTCATTTATTTCAGAAATTAATAATCCATATTGCAGTTACACAGGTCAAATTAGCATTAAAGATATTTTAAAATTTTGAGTTATTCTAAAGTAGAATTATTTTTGTATTGTTATGATTGCAATAACGCCTGCTAAGCGGATAACATTACAAAATTACAAATATACGATAGGAAAAATTTTTTTTTTTTTCCCGCACATGACTTAAATTTTTTCCTATCGTATATTTGTAATTTTGTAATAAAGTAGAATTAATAAACAATTTTTCAAGCTTGTAAATATTTTATAGAATGAAAGAAAAATAAAATTGTGTGAATAACCATTATACTTAATATAGTTAATTTTATAAAATATGACACATGTCATTGAGTTGGGTATAGGGTACACCAGGAGTAGGCATGTCGCGAGTATAATCCAACTGCGTACTGCGCAGAGCTGGTTTTCAACTTACTTGCTCTCTTTTGCTCACAATACCCTGTACATTTTTATTTACTACATTCTAGAACAGGACGTAGAATACTTTTAGTCAGATATGTAACTAGGCCAAAAGATAGACCAAACGGGGCGCGATACAATATGCGCAGGCACACCTGTAGGTGGAAACTTTTTTATTAAATTTTGAAATCATATTGTTAATAAAGTGTTTAACATAATAATTACTAATTCATATGGCGCTTGTATGACTAAGTTACGTGCACAAATACAAGTTGTATCCTGTTTGGAATTTGCCAGTAGGGAAGCCCGAGATCTCAGCAGAGCCTTGGCAGTACGTGCTCAGCATCCTAACGTCCCATGCATGGCAATGGATCAGCCAGGATCTGATTACTTGGAAAATTAGATCACGTGGTCTGATCAACTCTTGTAGAAACTCTGTGGCTGAAAGATAATTTCAGTATGTAAATTTTCTAGTTTAACAAATTAAGTTAGTAAAGGCCGATGCTTGTAGGCAGTTAAATTAATAAATAAAGAAAATGTATAAAAGGAACCCTTATGGTAGATGCACACTGATCTACTCAGCAACGTGTCGATATCGCCCCAACTCATCATTCAGGATTATTTGTTGAGTATTCCTTATACTTTTTTTTACCGGCGGTATACCTTTATTGGCAAACACTACGAACTATATTCAATACTTCAACCTCTCTACGAAAAAGAAACTTACAAGCAGTTGAAGGCTCTTCGGCGGTCCCAATGCTCCAGTCTACTACCAGTTGGCTCAGCCTGCTCAGCACGCTGGCAACATTTCCCCGTTAGATTGAAATGCACATTTATTGAGCCAAAAAGGTGCCAGCATTTTGATCACGCTTCGCATCGACCAAGCGCTCTGATCAGTTCTGGAAAATACGATGAGCTCTCCGTCTCCACGGACCAAATCAAATGGACCCGACCGAAACTCTCTTCCTATACTAATTAACATCGCATCAGCACTGTATCAATTCAGGATAAGCTCGCCAGTAGTTGCGAGATTGAGACAAGGCGACAATACCCGCGAAGTAGTTGATACGGTGCTGACAAGGCATTAAATTACGTCTACGTTGTCCTTTACTTCAAACCTTAAAAATAAATTTTATCTAGGAATACAATTTTTTATGTGGGAAAATCTTAATTTTTCTTACCAATTGGTAGTAAGCATTTCAACTGCCTGTGCAACTGCAATGGCCTTTAAGTTACCTAAAGCTCTCGTTGTAGTATTGTGAATAATTTATAGTTTCTAAACAAGTAAATAAACAAGAAGCCACGGCATAAACTAACTCATTCCTAAGATTTCCTAATTTTCTGTATGTTGGCAGACGGGTACATTTTAAACTTCTCGTCGCTTTTATAATACTCGTCGATAATTAGTACCTGTGTATAATTTCCCACTGTAAGAACGCCGTTGATATTCTCGATTGATTATATAAGCGTATAATTAATGATTTCCAATCTAAGATAAAAAGGCTAAAAAAGTTTCAAACAATACTTAGCATACTCACGAGAGGTATAGGCACATATTATTACTACCTACCTATAGGCTTCTGCATTTTAGGGTTCCATACAAGAACACGGAACCCGATAACAATTCTACACTGTCCATAAATCCGCCGTCCGCCGATATATATTATTACGAGGGGAAATATTATAGTCATGTGCGGGATTCGAACCCAAGCCATCCACCCCTAAAGCCGGGGTATGCTCTAACCGGTAAGCCAACATGACATAACTATATTTTGTCCTTTTATTCTTAACCATCGTATTGGGATGGAGCGACACCTACAGTTAAACTTGCTTACTATATATATATATATATGTTCGTATGGTAATAGGGCATTTTGCGAAAGCCCGCCTGGCTAGCTACCACCCTAAAGTAGAAAATATGTCGCCAAGCACCTAATGGTGTGTTCCGGCAGCTGTCCTTGAGTGCCAGTACTTCTAGGTTAGCCTGAACAACATCTTCGACCACATCATCACTTACCATCAGGTGAGATAGTGGTCAAAGTATAAGCTATCTGCATTAAAAAAATTGACTTTTATTACCAGATTTTGATGCTAATTTCAGTTACTCAACGTAATCTTTACATAATTTTTTCAAATGTTATATATTTTACTAAGTTGAAAATACCGAAATAAAGCATTGACCTATATCGCGTCTAGTATATATAGGTCAATGAAATAAAGTAATACAGAATAACAAACCCATCCAGAGGGTGT
The DNA here is from genome assembly GCA_963890685.1 of Plagodis pulveraria. NCBI lineage: Eukaryota > Metazoa > Arthropoda > Insecta > Lepidoptera > Geometridae > Plagodis > Plagodis pulveraria. The sequence goes on along the minus strand of OY982957.1, from coordinate 995,915 downwards.
CGGTACAACGTAGAGAGCTTATGCTTCAGTGCAGGTAGGTACTCAAGTGTAAATATTTTCTCTTTGCTCGAATGTTCGTTGTTGATTCACATTCCACGTGTTTGTGAAATGGCTTTTTTGTGTTTCTTTTCGTAGAATTGGGAATATATTATGAGGAAAAATAACACGTGGAACAAATTACTGAAGGAGGTATACACGTTTGTTTATCAGATAGAAAAGATTCATTTATGAAAATATCCTTTTACGTATATTTTTCGTGACAGTAAAGGTAATGGTAGGAACGCAAGTAGGTGTAAAAGACGTTTTTGCTCCGCATGATGGCGTCGGAACCAATGAGGTGTTTCCAATTTGGAAGCAAAAACAGCGATGGGACGTGAACTAACTCACATTTGTTGGCGGAAATGAAAATGTTTATATATTATTTTTATCACATCTATTCAAATAGAGCTGGCTGGTTCTTCGTAAAAAGAAATCAAAGTAGCTCTTTTATCCGTAGAGACTAAAAGCGATTTCAATTTGGAAAATGGGTATGTTTACTTAATGTTCCAATCAGATCGCCGACGAATATTGTATGTATCAAGTAGTTGGCCGTATTTGATAATAAACCACAAACGGATTAATAAAAGAAAAATACGTTCATAAAGTAAAACCATCTTCGTAATTGTTTAATCTCCGATTTCCACGAGGTATTTCGTAATTTTCAAACAAACATACAAAAACATCCCCAAGTAGAAAATCTGACGCCGAGCACCTAACAGTGTGTTTCGGCAGCAGTTCTTGAGAGTTAGTAAAATTATAGGCACACATGAGGCTTTACAATAATATGTCTCAGGCTGACGGGCACAGTGTAATTCGTCCCTTGTGACGAACTGCAGAGCTCCACTTCACATCAGGAGGGCCTCGTGCTTGATCTGCAGCAATAAAAAAAAATGTCCTTGATCCTAATAGCTATGTTATATTATGTTTTAATACTACGTCGAAAATAATTTGGTAGGTATAGGAATTTTACATTTTCACATTTTAGTAATAAAATAAATAATAAAACGAAACACAGAAAATCAGAAGCATTAGACTTTAGTGCCAAAGACTTCATTGATTGAATGAAGACGAATCTACGTTTGTATGGAAAGTACCATAAATACCCACGAATATATTGTACCTACTCGTAATTCAAATATCAGATCACAAAGGACTATGATTCTGATATTATAACGCGCTTATTTCAGAATGATTCCTTTTATGAAAATAAATTGGATACAATATATAAAATAGATCAACATAGATTTGGTGAGAATAGCAAATTGGCGACAAATTGGAGCAATACAAGCTATAACAAATAACAAGGGCGCGGCGCTATCGATCGAGCCCGTGACAAGCCGTGTCTATCCCTAGCACGGCACCGGGACTCGGGATATATCCCTCTATTCAACGTTCACTGAAGCTTTACTTCTAATACTGGCCGCTCTGTGTACTTTCGGACAGCAATGGATCGAAAACATAGATTAATAGGATGTTTACTTCTATTATTCTTTGTACTTTAAATTGAACAGTATACCTACATTGAAAATTTTGTCTGGTTGTTGGAGACTGTGTTGTATTATGAATGCTATTGAGCACATACACAGCCTAATTATTTTATCAGATAAATACGAGTATCAGATTATTCTGCAAAGTCAAACCGTACAGCAGTTTTTCTTTTGTTTCTTTCGGAGTATTGATATTTGGGCGACCAAGGAAACGATTATTTCTAAGCAACTAATCAATTATCAAATCCAATTGAATTTGGAAAATGTTAGTTGAAATCAAAGCGGTAATCGTATGTGAGTTATAATTCTTCATATATTTATTTGTTGGAAAGATGCTTTGCTAGTTTAGTTATAAATAAGTAGAAAGTTAATTTTTATTTGGGAACGGTTGCCAAAACGTACAATACCTATAAGTATGTGATACTTTATGTACAAAGAAGTGATCTTCTCTTGCTTATTCATCTCTGACCACAGTTTTTCTGCAGACTGATAATACACCTTACAACAAGCTTTTAAATATTGTTTAGAGAGTTTTATAAATAATTTTATTCCATATCTTTTTGTACGTGATTGAGAGGGTTCAAGCATGAGGCCATATTTGAATTTGAATTATAGTAAGTAAAATATTGATTAGAATACTAAAAATATTAATTATAATTAGAAAAAAGTGGTTAAGAGCGAATTACCTCGCCTCCGAAAGGATCCCGCCCACTAGAAGCTTAGCGAGAATTATGGAATGTGCGGCTTTACGATATGTGGTTTTATATTTCGAGTACCATTTTATAATGAGTCGTGTTTATTTTATATCCATGTTTCCCAAAATAGTTCATCAGAAAGAAATTCCAAGGTACATCCCATGAAGACACTATACAAAGCTTTGTGTCGATTTTTTTTAAATTATTGCTTAATTATTCTAGAAAATAGTGTTGGCTCTAAGATAATCTGTGAAATTTAGCAAGCGTTATCGTGAGCCTAATATGTATGCTTCTGGGTTGCTACTTTCCCGTAAAATGAAGCATTGTCAAAAATATTTGAGAAAGTCTTTTTCTACGGGAATTCTTATTTGCACATTTCGGGATAAAATTCATGATAAATCCAACTTCAAAATTCACATTCTAATTTGTTCTAATTTATTATATATTATTGTGTATACTATATTATTGTGATAAAAAACGTATACATTATTACAATTACAAATTATCACACATTAAATTAATCTGGAATGGGGAAAAAATAGATGGTTAATGAACTATAGGAAAAATTCGAGTTATGACGTCATGTCATGTTAGCTCAATTGGTTAGAGCATGCCCCGGCTAAAGGGGCGGATGGACGCGGGTTCGAATCCCGCACATGACTTAAATTTTTCCTATCGTATATTTGTAATTTTGTAATGTAATCCGCATAGCAGGCGTTATTGCAATCATAACAATATAAAACAAAAAAAAAAAGATGTCAAGATAATAAAATAATTAATATCGGACAACAATCAAAATACAGTCAAATGTCAAAATATTTCAATTCTTTATCCAAACCAGACGAACCAGAAGCATACATGGGTTTTGTGATATGCATGCCAAATTTCACGGAATTTGAACACTTGAAAAAACTATGTTTAAAATATGATAAAACTACGTTTACTCGTCTATGGAAATCGCAACGTGTGCCTTTTGTTTAAACTAGGCAAACGTGTTACAACATTACAATGTGACTGACTCGCAAACTAAATAAAGAAAACATAAATTTTTACTGTTCGGTTGCGGAACCCACAAAAGGGGTGTTTTATATTCGCAGCATTTGTCTAACGGGGTGGATCGGGGGAGGAAATGAAAAATGTCCGGAATTTCCTCGCTTTTTTTCTCAATAGAAAACAAACGACGTGGAACCGTGGATGGTTTAGCTCCATATATCTAGTGTGGTGGATGAGTGCGGTAACAACGGGGTTTGTGCGATTGCTGCTACGCCAATATTTTTATTCGCGGTTTTGGTCGAATGGATGTTCTGCCAGAATTGAAGCAAATATATTGTTGTAAAAATTACAGAGGTGAAACAGATCGTTAAAAAGTAATAGATTATGCCGTTATGGACAATGTGTATATATGGTCATCAAAATGACTAAAAACATTGAAAATATATCTAGCTTCGAAGCAGTCGTAGCGAAGTTTGCTCAGCTGTTCTTAACCGATCAACAAAGTTAAGCAACGTCCACCGCGGTCATGAGTTGGATGGGTAACTGCTAGTGACATTACTACTGAGTGTTCCGTGCTTCGGAGGGCACGTTAAGCCGTCGGTCCCGCCGGAACACACCATTAGGTGCTTGGTGACAGATTTTCTACTTGAGGGTGGTAGCTAGCCAGGCGGGCATTCGCAAAATCTCCTACCATCATACTGTAACAACTGCTATCTTAAGACAACAACCAGGATCGACAGCTTAAGGCTAGTGTCTTCATATAGCTTTTTACACAAACGTATTTTCGTCATATTTTACATGATGAATTTGAAGCATAGATATACATGCATGGAAAATTTCAGCGAGCTTGATTACTTGGTATTTTATATATAACTAAATTATGTTTGTATGGCTACGAAGATACTAACCATGACGTGACCTCCAGAGCACGTGCGTGCTCAGCAGTAATGCCACTAGCGGACTCCTATTCAAGCCATGACCGCAGCGGATGTTATCATCAACATCCCGTGAGGCACTACCAAATAACTGAAAATCAGAACTTTTTATTGATCATAAATACAAACAAATTTATGGGTTTTCTGCAACACTACACCTAACTGTATCCATTTATTTTTTCCTTATAATTCCTTAGTAGGTAAGAAAATACAGTATGAAGTATCAATAATGTCAAGTTCACGTCACTAATACAAATGGTGTGTTATCTATGAAACAGAAAACGTATAAACCGGTCATTAAACTAATGTGTTCATCGTCTGTGGGTATCAGACACGTGTCTTGTCTCGTGCTCACCTTGTACTACCGTTTACCACTGAATAGTAGAATATAGCGGAACGGTCCTTTAAGATCGAGGCACCACCGTAAAGCCGAACATACAATACGCACTGCTGTGAAATACATTTTTGAATTTTATGCAGTAATTTGTATCACATCACATCAATCATGGAAGAAGGGAGGGGGAACGCATGCCAACCCCCACGGGATTATGACAAAACCCCTTAACGAGAGAGTCCTTTATCCCTGTTTAATGACTTGTATTCTATAACTGCTTAATTGTTCATATAGATTTTTAACGTTTTAGATATAATTTGGATGTCAGAATTATTTTAAAAGAGTTTATTATAATTACATTATGTAATTAGTTTCAGAAAATGTTGCCTATGAAACACTTTCAGACGGATTTTTCAACACTTGTCATGGCGTACACTTGACATATCTAACTTGCACTTCGTTGTTCGTGTGCGTATAATCTACACAATAAATACTTATCGTACTTAGGTATACCATTCACTACTTTATTAATGAACGACGTACCTATGTCCAGTCGTCGCGTACATCACTCTTGTACCAGTTAGGTACATAAAGTAGAATAATATCAAAACTGGTATCATCCTCCGCCTGCCAATATTATTCTTATTCGTATGTTAGGTCGGTAAATATGGCTTTGGTTTTATGACTGTTCTGATCTGCCGTCAGCTCTCTATGGGAAGTCTCATTAGTACTGGTAGTATACCTGCAATTATTTGCCTATTAGGATCACAATACGTTATAAGAGTGTCTTATCTTCATCAAAATCCTACTAACGCACAGACGTGAGAATTGGCATGCTGCTAATTTGGCATTTTTTCTCGACTCTAGTACCACAGTGCAAACTAGTACTGAGTCTAACAAAGTATTGAATTACCTGTCACGTTATAAATAATTATTATGTATGAGTCAGTGATTCATATGACTATGATTTCATTCCAAGACGTGTATAGGTTACAGAATTGTGTCAGTATTATATTTTTTTTGTGAAATTATAGAAAAGCACTGTATAAGACTTTCTTAATAACTTGATTTTAATTATTAATAACCCCGTAGAGTTTATTATGTATTGGGTGTCGAAAGAGGCGACAAACAGAAAAATACAAGAAGGGGGGAAGCAGCGCCTTCTGAAGTATGGAGTACTTCTACTGTGATCCCCAAGGCACCTGCCAAGCGCAGGGATTAAGGCCAGTCCCCCCAATGGGGGAGACCTTGTTCAACAGTGGAGAGTATATCATGACAAATAATTTCGCAAAACTCTCCGGTAAGATTTATATACTCCTATGATGCAGACAGGACTATTCCGTATAACTTCATTAGATAATCGTTAAAAGCGACTTAAATAAAAATCCTTGATTAAGTTTTAACAGTTATCTGTTATGCAAAGCTGCAAACTTGTTACTTGGCGCGAGTATTTGTATATAAAGTTGAAGAAGCGAAAGATTCTAGGATTGAATCAAGAGCGAAGCGTGGTTTAAAATATAATTGTAATCGTAGCGAAAGTTTAAAATGTATGAAACGCAAAATAACTTTTCACCTCACTCCAGCGAGGAAACCTATTAAAATCAAATAAAAAAAATTATTAAAAATATTATAAATAGCTGCGTCCAGCGGTAACACCCGCATGGTGAAGGATGATGATGAAAGGAAAGTATACTATGTGTTAATCCAGCGCATCAAAAGTGGTCCAGCAGTTTGAGCGTGAGAAATAACAAACACACTCCCTCACAAAATTGTGACAGTGTGATAAGTGAGAAAAAATTGATAATAGCAGCGGAAAACAAAGCCTTCGATGTTTCACCTTGGATTCCTTCATCCATGGTTAGGACACATTACGTCCCTAAAAACAACGCGAAATTCGCAGCATGCCACTAATTTATAGGAGGTTCGACGACAGGCAAGCGGCCGGCCACAACCCATTATTTAATTACGTACTGTGTTATTCTTGTGTTGTAATATTTCTGTATTAAAATAAGGTAAGTAAAGTTTCCATAATCTACGCCACATATTTATTTTGGGAGTTAAATTAACACTTGATTTTAATTTTATAGCTATTGGCTATCCTTTGACCACTACCTCACCTGATGGTAAATGATGATGTGGTCGAAGATGTTGTCTAGATAAACTAGAACCTGGCTTAATGACAGTTGCCGAAACACACCGCTAGGTGCTTGGCGACAGATTTTGAGACGGACTTGAGGGTGGTAGCTAGCAAGGCAGGCATTTGCATAATGCCGTTCCATCATACCATAACGACTGCAATCCTTAGATAACAACCGGGACCGACGTCTTAACATGCCTTCTGAAGCATGGAAGCCGCTCTGTAATGCCACAAGCGGTCCACCATCCAACTCATGACCGAAGTGGACGATCGGTTAAGAGCGTCTAAGCAAACTAAAAAACTACGCTACGAGCGCTTCAAAGGAGAAAATGATAACTGTTAAATTTCTACGCCCTACCACTGCGCGGCAATGGTATGGCAACTAGCTTTTCCGTATACATCGTCACAGACAAAAATTAGTTAGCAAGCCGTGAGGCGCTTATCACTTACGCTATCAAACCTAGTCAGGTCACGTATATACTCTCTATGTTTGTGTAAGTAATTGGCAGCTGGCGTCGTGAGTACCGGCGTGCTTTCATTCCATTGTGTTAATCATTGGAAGTGCTCGCTCACCTCAGGTTTGTTTGACGTGCTGGTAGGTAGACGACCAATGCCAGTTTAGTAGATGAAACGAATATTTATGTAATACATTGTTTATCCTAATGAAAGCATTTTTGAATAGACTTTCCATATTTATTTATTTGAAGCTTGGTGGTATTAGAAGTCCTAAAGATTCAGCCAGGTGAAGAACCTAGGTGACGGGGTTAAGCGACAAAATAAATAAAGATTTTTTTATGATCAGATTCTATCTAATACTTAAAAGTATATATTAAATGACGGTGCAGTCAGTGTTGGCACATGACACTTGACAGTCAAATATCGTTAGTGGCGAATGTATTGCTAACTACAGTCTGTGATTTGTTATGGACTGCAGAGAAGCTTATTGGTATGCGTGCCACATGCTTAATTCGCCCCTGTAATTCAGAGAAAAAAATAAACAAATTTTTGCCTGCTAAAATGATTAGGTATGAAGCATCAAAAACATGAACACAAAATAAAAAGGTACGGTCTCCCTAGAGGCTGCTTTAACCAACCTTGTGAAAGAGTACCTCTCTACGTTTTTATGAATTCAGAATACATAATTTATTTTATCCCATCTTCATACATATTACACATGAAAGGGGATGATATACGAACATGGCTGCTCCACCCTCTTGACAACCCCCGGTTTAATTAAAGGTGACTCTTGACCCACGTAATAGAATTAAATCACCTTATTTAGTACGTTTACTTATTTTTACACGACTTCCCAATAAAGGAGTGTTATGTTTTCAGGGGTAATGTATGTAGGTATTTATGTATGTTTGTGAGTTTCTTTATTCCACCATAACTCCTAAACGGCTTAACCGATTACAATCTGTGAGAATATCCTTAGATTTGTCTGGATAGCACAAGTGACATTAAGTACATAAAAAAGTAGCGGATTTTAGACGCCATATTGTGAGGTAAAAAATATTTTTCAAACCCTCGATTATAAAAACTAAGGATTTTTTTAAGCCTAACTATTCCATAAATATTTATTACTTTCAGTTTTAATTGCAATATAATGATAAAACGTTTTACGAAAATAAATAATCTGCAGTCGGATTTTTTTACTTTTTTAATTCATTTATACTTGTGGCATTAAACAAATTAAGATACGTGTAAAAGATAACATTTAAAAGGGCGAAACTTTTGTATTAAGAAGTCTCATGTATATATAGAATGAGGGATTTCTCGAATAGGACATTATGTTAAAAAGGTACACTGTGAAAAGGGTCATTTAAGAATATTTCCCGTGTAAATTAAACCAACATTGTACGTGTAGGGCATAATAATCAATTAATTCTGTCTGAGGGTGATTAAGTTGGAATATAATAGACGCAGACGATAGTTAAACTGTTTTTCAGTTGTTATGATGTTTTTAACATTTTATCAGGGCTCAGGACTCAGGAGTTAAATAATCTTGAGCATCTTCAAACTTTTATTATTTTGTTCACATTCTGGTTACGAAAATATAACCATGTTTGTTAGTTTCGCGTAGCAAAAAAATCCTAAGTCTATGGTTTCGACACCAGCACAAGTGGCTCCCTGTTCGTTTTTGAATAATAATTTTCATGGTACAATAAAACTTATTCTCATAGATTGTTATGTTGCCTGAAATAATTATTAAAGCTAATTGGGATCGTTTCTGTTTCTACACTGAGAAAAACGACTTAAAGACTTAAATCGAATTTGAACTTTTACCGTTGAATTGTAAATACGTAAGATGAATTCACAACTCTTAAGATGATTTTCACCAATCAATAAAAATGTACCATGTTTTATAATAAACACAACCGTCAAAAACGCCTTCTGTAAAGTATTTTCAGAATTTAACTTGTTATACGATAATAATTGCAGTATTGACCATAAAATATACCTTACTTTTACGGCGGTTTATATACGGTGATTATCACTATAACGTGCGACTTAATCAGCCTCATCGAAAGTCAATATTTAAGACAGACCACAAAATACACCTTAAATGAAGACGAAAAGAAACATTCGCCTTCACTGACCTCGTTTAACGCCTTCTAGCTGGAAGGCGTTTTTGTACGTATTTACGTTTGGTCGGTTTTTCGCCTTATACCATATAAATTGGCCGTCATTAGGGCGCTTTTGACTTTAGATTTTTCTCAGTGTAGACTTTGTGATATACCCTCTACCTTTCAATTAATGAGGTCGAGATGGTGAATTGTGTGGTTCACATAATGTTCAGTAACAATATTCTCGATGATGAGAGTAGTGGCATGCTGCTCATTAATCAAGAAACTGTCCTCACATACTTAATCTGTTAACTGAACGTTTCTTTCAGACATTATTATCAATAATTGCTAGCAATTTCTTTTTATATAGAAATAATAGGTATTCATGATTATTTTTTACTTTTGATACCCAATAACTATTATCTTTGCCTTGATTGCAAAGTTATCCGTAAACTAAGCGGCATGTTATACTTCGTGAAACACCCAAGTCAGAATGCGCGGTAAAATAAAACATAGTTCGATACACGATAATATAATTTTAAAAAATCTTGATGTTGGATACGCATGAAAAATCAATTTACTGTTAATAAAAGTTTGAAATGAAGGTACATATTGTTTAAACTTCCAATTAAAGTTAAGGAAAACAGCCAAAATTGTTGAACCAGTTTTACGTGGTTCATGTCATGCTACAAAAGGGTGCCGCCTCTCCCCTCATTCCTCCATGGTGCCGCCGGCCCTGGAAGATCGGGAACACGTTCAACCTCTGGGCAAGACTATATTTAGGACTATATTTCACTTCGAAAGCTATTAATTTATTGGAACTTGCTTGGTAGTGGAGCATTTTGCAAATGCTGCTTACTACGCTCAAAGTTTTTTTAAATAATGATTTAGCGTTTGACCAATATTTATGACGTTGGTAAGTAACGTTTTGATTTAGTATGGTAAACAGGCTGAACTTATGTGGAATAGAAACTTCCTCTCAAGGACTGGTGCTGGGCTACTATTTATTACTTGAGGCTAGCCAGTCGAGAACTTGCAAATACCGTACCGACATGCGGTGAACCATGAACTTGCTGCTTGCAAGTCACAGTCATTGCCACTGTTTCAAGTAAACTGTCGCCACGAACTTTGTCTTCCAGCAGCTGTTCTTGAGAGTCAGATCACTTCGCTAACCAGTGGGAGGAGCATTTGTACACGGCTAGCCCCTAATAACAACTGAAGATTAAATCTGAAGATAGACCTGACCCTTCGCTCAGGTCCATTTTTACTCATAATTTTGAGCTCCCCTTTCACTTTCGAATTTATAAGATTTTTTTTTTATTATTATTTTTAATACAAAAATATTAAACATATAATTTAATATATATTCCACTAATGTTGTTAGTTAGTATCTGGGCTACGTTAGCGTTAGCTTATTCCTTGTGTTAGCGTTACGTGCTAACAGTGCTCTATATTATCCTTTTAATCAATAGGAAAATGTCGTGAATGAATAATTATAAAAACCTACTTTTCTAGTATTCAACCTGCTTTTGTCAAGTTCATTAACCACACTACATATATATATGTCCGTACAAGATCAATGACATTTTTACCCGGTTAGAGAATTCACAAAAACAGTTGTCCCAGTTAGAGGTAAAGTTAGTTCCTGCTACGCTAGATAGAGGGCGCCGCTCTGCCTCGGAGGTCGAGGGCGCGTACTTGGTAACTTCAGACAAGAGTGTCGAGTGTCCTGCATACTTACTTGTTATAGAAGTGTTCATTAGGAACTGACAGTTAACGAAGTATTTATGGAACATAATGATATAAGAATTCCGAGTTACCAAGAGGGATGGTGGAAACGACGGCCTTGTTAGTTTATTCAGTCACTGAGCCATAATTATTAATTATTGTGTTTTAGATCAAAAAAACAAGAAAAGTCTGATCAAGGATAATCTTTTAATTAAAATATACTTAAGTAAACTCGTAAACTCGTATGACACAAGACTTACTTGTACTCGGCGCTATTCAAATAAGATAAGACATGAGTATTTTTGCATGAGTCGGTAGCCATCGTGTTTGAAGGGTGGCTTGATAGATGAGATCAATTCCTTTAAATAATAAAAGTAAAAATCGGCAAATCATATTAAAAAAAAAATATATGCAAATCATATTAAAAAACGGCAAAAAATTAATGCCTTGATATTTGCCAATAGTAATATAAAGTTTCTAAATATTTGAGGCTCTTAAGTTTTTTATGCTAGATCATTTCATGATCGGACATTTTGATCGGCGTCCCATGACTATCTCCTATTGACTATTTGCACATCTGACTTGCAAATCATGTAGCGTGCGATCGCGCTATAATAGTATCGTGAGTCGTACAATCGCGTAGACACGATGCGTAGTTGCGACTTGTGCTTAGTAAAATGTATAGCGGCGACTCGCGAGTAACTCGTACTCGTAGCACATGCGTAGCAAACTCAAGTCGCTTGTGTAGTAGGTAGTGATGACGATGCAACGGGAAGTCAAGGGTGCGATGACAGTCAACGACGGGAGAGCCGATACTAGGGTACAGTGTGCCATCTCTCGTATGTACTTACATGTGACTAGGATGTTACTGTTTCAGCCGGAAAGTCCACTGCTGAACACAGCCTCCCCTATTTAGGGCGCATTTGCCATAATCCCCACGCTTGGCAGGCGGCTTGGGGATCGCAGTGTAAGAAGGTAGTTCTTTTGAAGGCGCTGCTGCCCACCTTCCAGTATTTTTCCCTTAGTCGCCTCTTACGATACCCACGGGATGATATGGGGAGGTGCAATTCTAACCCGGCACCCCACGGGAAACTAGGATGTATCTTCTATATATAATTGTCAAGAAATTTTGATTGACATTGCTTACATTCAAAAGGTTCAAAATTATAACAATAATAATAAACATTGATATTAAAAAAAAAAATAACATACTTTATACACTAATTTTTATCGTATTATACTAACAGGTTAATTGCTATATCACAGAAACCAGTTAAATATAGGGCGCCGCCCGCCCTTCGAGGTCGAAGGTCCGGAATTAGCTACACGGGGTTTGAGGGCGTGCCTTAATTACTTATCACACTTACTTAACTCGTGGAAGTGGTTATCAAGTGATGTCAGAAATTAAGATAAATGAAAACTGTGTGCGTAAACGGAAACGATATTTTTTTTATTATCTAGCTAGCCAGTTAACACTATCTATTATATTTTTAGTAGATCTGCGTGCGGTGTAGTTTGTAAAAGGTATAATAATTAAGGACGGGCTAGCTATTGATTTAGTGAAAGACTCCTTATTTTAAAAAGTTCATAAGTATACATCGGCGTACCCAGCTTCTTGCTCAGGTAAAAACCAGGCCGAATGCAGGTCAGGCTCCGCTTTTAAAGGTCTCCTCAGTCTCTAATCGAAAAGAATTGGAGAAATAAAATTTTACTGAATACATTACATTCTTTATCTATGTTTGATATTAAAGTGCTCAGTTTAAGTTAGGTGCTCACTCAAGGTAATAAGTACAGGCCTGAGTTCTTCATGTCACTGACTATATATGTCTCGTGCATACTCAAACGTTTTTTGCGACATATAACTGGGGTTAGGCACACAATAAGACCTCGTTAACATTTTTTTATGTGATTGTGACGGAACAACCTCAAGGCACACCTGATGTTAAGCGGACTAACCTCTGCACATAACAGATGCATTTCGCCACAAGTCACGAATTGCACTGCCCCTGTCACCTTGAGACATAGTTATTAAGTATCATGTGCCTCTAATTTCACTGACTTTCAAGGACTGCTGCCGGAACACACCGTTAGGTGCTTGGCGACAGATTTTGAGGGTGGTCGTTAGCCAGGCGGGCATTCGGAAAATGCCCTTCCACCATGCGGTGAAGCTCAAGCCCGCGGCGGAATTCGAACCATGGACCTGCTGCGTGGCAGTCCATACCCAATGCCACTGAGCCATCACTGCTTCTAGTACCGCTTGAACGGTATCTTCCTGGATCAAATGATACCATCTTTACATCTAACTCTGCCTGATAATCGATTTCATGAAAATAAAAATCAATTGCATGCTATTAAATTAAAAGGTTCATTTCAATTGTAGGCACTGTAGCTACAAATAGTAAGCAATGTCATGATGTTGACATGATGTAGAGCATTTCCTGGCCGCCCCAGTTACAGTTAGCGGCCCGCCCTTCAGTGTAGGGCGAGGTCGCGGTTACCGACTAGGTAAACTAGCAGCTTTTACTAAACTAATGCAAGTTTATCTAAACTAATATAAACATTGCTCTAGGACTAATTAATAAGTAACAAAAGTTTATACAAATATGACACAGTTTACTTGTTTTGGATATGAATATTTTACGCACGGCATGTTTTTTTTTATTTTATGCTATATAGGTTAGCCTTTGATCACTTCCGCAGTAAATCTCACCTGATAGTAAGTGATGATGTGATCGAAGATGTTGTTCAGGCTAACCTAGAAGTATGTTCACCTAATTGGTCTTCTGCGATGGTATAATAGACGGATTACAAAATTACAAATATACGATAGGAAAAATTTAAGTCATGTGCGGGATTCATTCCTATCGTATATTTGTAATTTTGTAATGTAATCCGCATAGCAGGCGTTATTGCAATCATAACAATATAAAAAAAATATATGGATTTCACTCCGCATAGACACCAGTTAGCGCGTTTTTAAACTAGTATACCTACGAGAGTATGAAGGTATTGTGTATACGAGACAAGAAATAGGATACTTGACAATTATTCTACTACCCTAAATACTCAGACTATTTGACTGAACTGTACACGTGGTTTATAATCATATAAAAACTGGCTCAGTGTGAGCCGGGCGTTGCTCTATTAGGGTTCCACATCGCAACCAACGAATAAGAAAAACAATTTATCAAATAATGAAGAAAAATTGATCACTGCTTGAACATTACTTATAATATCGAAATTCCAGATTCTTAACTACATAGATTGGCTCTTGTCTATAGTAATACTTGATAGTGTATAAAAAGTATTTTACTGTCTCATACCGTGCCTTATATTAAACCACGCTGATAAATAATTAAATTGAATTTTTGTCTCCAATGTTAGCCCAAACCACGAAGATAAAATTCTAATACCCAAATCTATTAGTAACATAAATTGTTCAGTAGTACTATAGTAGTAGAATCCGGAGCGGTATCATTTGTAAGTACTACCAGTTGAAGTAAAACCGAGAGAATTAGCTTGTATGTTTACTAGTAGTACTAGAGGTACAAAATTGTATCATTTGTACAACTAGTTGTACTATTGATACAGAGCGTGATTTACTGCAGAAGTCCTTCTATATATTTTTTAATGACTTCAAAAAAGGAGGTTGTTAATTCGACAGTATTTTTTTTGTGTGTGTTACCTCATAACTCCTTACAGAGTATACCGATATTGATGATACTTTTTAATTCGAAAAAGGTGCCTGTTATGTATTAACATCGTATTTTGATCTTTAATTATTGTAATTAGTGTGTCACCGTTTTAATTAAAGTAAAATAACTAATAAAAAGGCATAACTCAAATAAGTAGTATGTCTAATAATTTTATGGGTGACCGCTAGTGACATTACTACTGAGCGCTTCCGTGCTTCGGAGAGCACGTTAAGCCGTCCGTCCCGATTGTTGTCTAAGGATGGCATTCGTTATAGCATAGTGGTAGGGCATTTTGCGAATGCCCGCCTGGCTAGCTACCACCCTAAAGTAGGAAACATGTCGCCAAGCACCTAACGCTGTGTCCCGGCAGAGGTCCTTGAGAGCCAGTACTTCTAGGTTAGCCTGAACAACATCTTCCACCACATCATCACTTACCATCAGGTGAAATAGTGGTCAAAGGCTAACCTATCAAGAATAAGAAAAAAAAATTATATCTTAACTATGTTTGAAATCGGTTGTTTTCGTGTTTTACCATAAAATCTAAATTTGAGTAAGATCTAAGCAAACACTTAGCAAAGTTCAAGCTATGGTAACAGAGAGTATTTGGTTAGTATATTTCGACCTGAAGCTGTCAGGCTTGTCTTATCAGTAATAGAAACAGGTGCGCACTAACACTTACACGTGGTTTGCACCACTACAAACATAAGGCGTCACACCTCGTTCAAACACTAACGACATAACTGCGTCATCGCGAAAACATTTCACATGGATACCAATATATGCAAAGCAGATTTAAAATGTTTTTAAGGAACTATTAACCACGTCATTGATATTGTTTTCAGCGAGCGTATATTTTGTTATTGCTAACCGTTATACTGTATCAGCCGGATTGTCCACTGCTGAACACAGCCTCCCCTATTAAGGGGGTATTTGCCACAATCCCCACGCTCGGCAGGTGGCTTGGGGATCGCAGTGTAAGATGGCAGTTCTTTAGAAGGCGCTGCTGCCCACCTTCCAGTATTTTTCCCTTAGTCGCCTCTTACGACACCCACGGGATGATATGGGGAGGTGCAATTCTAACCCGGCACCCCACGGGGCGTTACCGTTATACTAACCAGAAAATATTTAGATGTTTTGTATGGTAGACACTATCTTAACTATTTTTATACGATATTGTGAAGCTGGGAAGCTTGCAGTATTTTTAATAATATCTACCCTTGTAAACATTTTCGTAATGAGATTAGGTGAAGTGTAGGGATTGCTTCTTTGGATTGGTCCCCGTCTAGATTGGTACTTCCACTAGCTTCCCATTATAGTCCCTAAAACAACAATTTTAACTAGAAACTTATTGAATTTACTGACTAACGATTTATTTAAACAAACGACATAGAACAAGAATAATTACGTGTTCGGACTGAGCTATTTATAGGTTTGTATTGGTATAGTCACATTTTTCGGTAGTATCATTGCTGAATGCTCTTACCGAAACCTACCTTGCTCGCTAAGCATATACGTAGCGTCTATTATTTACAATGTTGCTTGTAATAACAGCCAGACAATTGGGATCCCCATGACGACGCCTGCCAAGTGTGGGGATTATAGCAAACCTTTATGAAGCGCTCGTAGCAAAGATTGCTTAGCTGTTCTTAACCCATCAGCAAAGTTAAGCAACGTCCGCCGCGGTCATGAGCACTTCCATGCTTTGGAGGGCACGCTAAGCCGTCACTCCCGGTCGTTGTCTTAGGGTGGTAGTCGTTATAGCATGGTGGTAGGGCATTTTACGAATGCCCGCCTGACTAGCTAACCACCCTCAAGTAGAAAATCTGTCTCTAAAACACTTAACGGTATCCGCCATCTATCTTTGAAAGCCAGAATTTCTATAGGATAGCCTGAACAAGATCTTCGATCACATCATCACTTACGATCAGGTAAGATAGTGGTTAAAGGATAACTTATCAGGCATAAAAAAACCTACTCTGTTAATAGATCTTTTGTTTAGCGTTGGATGCTATGGCAGTTGTTGAACCTTTAATCAATAGCTCTCATGTTAGTAAGTGATGGTGTGGTCGAGGATGGCATATAGGAGCTGGTTATCTAGGATTGATTTTATACCTAACGGTGGTAGCTGGCCAGACGAGCATTTTGAAAATGCACTACCGGCATGCGGTGAACCTCGTATCCGCGGCGGGATTTAAACTATGGACCTGTTGCGTGGCAGTGCATAGTCATTACCACGGGCAATTACTGATAGTACAAAAATCCTGCTCAAAAAGTAATTAACAATACCGCTTACAAACCACTCAGTCACAGCACGTAAGTGCCCTGCGCCTCGCAGCCCCTTCACACTTATTTTTCCAAAAATTGAATATAATAAATGTACCAACCGGAAACACGCCGTAAAAGGCAAATACAAAAGAAGGCGCGTATTCATCGTGATTCAGTGCGTAAATCATCGTCGAAAGGAGCGTAATGGCCGAACACGGCGGAACGAGCGCTATTACAGGGAATACGATGTAGGGACATTAAAAGGGTTGTTTGATGGGGTGATTTTTCAGACAGTTTGAAAAATTGCGAAGTCCTGACTAAAGCTCCTGTTAAAAGCGTGAATGATTCTTTTGAAATTGGTTCAAAAATAAAAAATTAAATGAGGTTTACGCTATATATACGCCAAAGGCTTACTATGGTAGTAGTAATGTATTAGTAGTTATAGCTACGCATTGGATTGGCACACGACACAGAACTTATTTTGAAAACTGGCCAGGATAGTTTGATTTCAAAGATATAATATATATATATAAACTATATAGATGTAAACTTTATTAAACACTTTAAATATGATAGTATAACTAACACAATTCAAAATAGTGTAAAAATTGGTGATATAATCGATGGATTAGATTAGATTTTATTAGATTTTATTACATGATAATTATATCCAAATTAATTTTAAACCTGGTTAGAGTTTTGTTTTCTATTTAAAATTATAATTTACCAATTTTCATACATTTTGTTGTTTAATTTTCATGAATATTATGTAGAAAGGGGTAATTATCATGATCATATTAAATAAAATGGTATTTTGGGTTAACGAACTGATTATTTTGCTATATTAAAAATAACAACGGTTGCGATTCCGGAGTCCTTTTGCATGACAAAGTATAGGGAGGGTGAGAAACATTACTTTTGTCTTCCCTCCTTCCTCTGTTTGGGGTAACAATAACAAATCAAATAGCTGTTCTCCTGATTCGGCTGTATGAATTACGAGAACAGCTATTAAATTTGTTATTGCTTTGAGTAAGCTACTGTCAATGTATGCAAATTTATCGAAAACAAAACGATACCAAATTAGTTTTAGTAACAACAAAGTTTATAAGCCACGGTTGAATGTTGCCATTTTTTTCATACTTATGAAATACTTTGCACCAAATCTCATCGTTAACACCAATCCAAATGTTTCTCTACAATATAATAAAATACTGAAACTTTAATAAAATAATAAAACTCCAAAAAAATCCACGGAAATATATTTCCTGACTTTTAAAATTATAACTTTAAGATCACCCCGTGACCACGATCACTGCAAAATGTTTGAAACGTCGGGACAAAAATAATGATAAATATACGCGATTTAAACCGTTTAAAGTTGTTTAATTACGAACATTATTATACCTTAAAGATTTTTAAGACTTTTAAGAAGGTTCCTTTTTGATAGTCATTTATACCATAATATCGTAAATCTCATTCCATAAGATATTCTCCACATTAAAAAGGTGCTTCTAAAAGGTAGATATCTCTTAAAAACCATTTTATCAAACTGGTTAATTGAATTACAGTTGACCAGATCCTTCCAACGCAGTAGAACTACCACAATCCGGAGTGCTCTGGGATTGAATCCGAGGATCCAGTCACCGTCATATAATTGTACTAACGTGCTGTACAATATTGAATAGATGATAATAACAACATATATTAAGAAATCAGATTGAAGACGTTTTAAAAAACTTTATCAGGTCGGTCAGAAGTAACCTAAGCCGATGCTTATGCGTAGCAAGTGGAAATCTGTGGTCTCTGCCTACCCCTTCCGGAAAAAGGCGTGATTTTTGATGTATTTAAAGAAAACATTACATTAATATTTTAGAAAAACAATTATCCAATGACAATTCCGCCAATTCTTTTTGAATTGATAACTTTATCGTTCAGAATACATATTACGTAGAATGTGTAATAAAATAATTAACCTGTTTGCGTGTAACATTTGTACAAAATAAATTATTTATTTTTGGATTTTTAAACGATAATCACAGTCCATTACAGTTGCAGTGCCACCGTTCCTATTCTGATTGACCCTGCACTGCGCTCTTTACCCTGATGCCGGGTACAGACCAAGCGAACGAGACCGAGCGAATGCTAACGAGTGTGATTTGCCGATCAGTACCGCACGCTCGCTCGCTGTTGTGTCCACACTAACTGAACGCATTGAAGTTCATCGACCATCGGCGAACTACGGCGAAGCGATACTCACGTAGTGTTTTGGTGATCATGAACAACAACGATCTTCAGTAGCTAGCGCTGCATTTATTGAGATAAACGAAAGTACTCGTACTAGAAGAAAACGGTGGCGCTGGTAGATGCCGTCGTTATTACAAGCAGGTTTTTGTATGATGGAACCCAACTAATGCACGACTTACAAAAAGAGATATCTGTGAGAAATTCAACTGTCTAGCTAATACGGTTCATGAAATAACTACAGTCTGGTGACAGACAAACTTAGTCAGACTTGCACTTGGCCGATTTTTAGTATTTGTTTATAGCGACACCAGAAGTACATCATATGTGAAAAATTCAACGGTCTAGCTAATACGGTTCATGAAATAACTACAGTCTGGTGACAGACAAACTTAGTCAGACTTGCACTTTGCCCTTTTTTAGAATTTGTTTATAGCGACAACAGAAATACATCATCTGTGAAAAATTCAACTGTCTAGCTAATAGGTACGGTTCATGAAATAACTACAGTCTGGTGACAGACAAACTTAGTCAGACTCGCACTTGGCCGATTTTTAGTATTTGTTTATAGCGACACCAGAAATACATCATCTGTGAAAAATTCAACTGTCTAGCTCAGCGGTCGGCAACGCGCGGCCCGCGGGCCGCATGTGGCCCGCGGACCTCTTACTTGCGGCCCGTGAATGTTTTGTAAATAAGTCCTTATAATATTAATATAAATGCATGAACGAACCGCAAACAACCATAATATTTATAGTATAATAATATTAATAGTGTGTAACGCACTACGCTCGGCGCTCGGCTCACGAATGGCGCGACGCGCGGGAGGGGCACGAGAGGGGCGTGGGTGGAACAAAAGAACATTAGCGTCGTCAGTTTGCTTCCCAGCCCGTAAGTGTTCAGTGTGCTTACCGCTCGTTTGCTCTTCATCAATTAACTACTTTGCTGCGTGATTAGCGAAACAATTTCGTTTGTACCGTTTTTTTATTGAGGTAAGTGTGACATTACTTTTTATTTTTCACTTATGATAGGTAGCGATTTATATAAGTTTGGTCTCGTAATAAACCACTACAATGGGTATCAGTTATTTGTGGTTTGCCGCTGTGCGTTGCGTTTGCTACAACACAATGCTTTTATTGTTACAGAGTTACAGCAGTTGATAATGGCTTCAAAAAAAAGAAAGTTAGCAGAAGAAAATAGGGTATTTAACGATGCGTGGACAGATTTTTAGTTTATTTTGCCACTGAGTGGCCCTTGCCTGCTAAAAGGTTGCCGACCGCTGGTCTAGCTAATAGGTACGGTTCATGAAATAACTACAGTCTGGTGACAGACAAACTTAGTCAGACTCGCACTTGGCCGATTTTTAGTATTTGTTTATAGCGACACCAGAAATACATCATCTGTGAAAAATTCAACTGTCTAGCTAATAGGTACGGTTCATGAAATAACTACAGTCTGGTGACAGACAAACTTAGTCAGACTCGCACTTGGCCGATTTTTACTATTTGTTTATAGCGACAACAGAAATACATCATCTGTGAAAAATTCAACTGTCTAGCTAATAGGTACGGTTCATGAAATAACTACAGTCTGGTGACAGACAAACTTAATCAGACTCGCACTTGGCTGATTTTTAGTATTTGTTTACAGCGACAACAGAAACACATCATCTGTGAAAAATTCAAATGTCTAGCTAATACGGTTCATGAAATAACTACAGTCTGGTGACAGACAAACTTAGTCAGACTCGCACTTGGCCGATTTTTAGTATTTGTTTATAGCGACACCAGAAATACATCATCTGTGAAAAATTCAACTGTCTAGCTAATACGGTTCATGAGATAACTACAGTTCCATAATCGTAAATTGATAAACAAAAATAGCTGGATCAAGACGTCCGTTACGTGCAATCCCCGCAACTGAATGAGCATTCGCTCGTCCGTCCACACCGCGGTCGTACGTTCGTTCCATTTCTCTTTGATGTACCGACAGCCGCCGGAGCACGGCCGAAGGCAAACGAAGGCCCTCGTTTGGCTTCGCTTGCTTACGGCATAACGTCCACACTGATTCGTTTGCGCTCGCTCGTTACCCTTCGCTCGCTCTCGTTCGCTTGGTCTGTACCCGGCATGAGACGTTAGTACTTGCTAAAATGCCCTTCTTTTCTTCAACATATAAAGACACGGCCCGTAACAATTTTATTCGTATAATACTGTTTATTCATAATGTTTCCTTGTTTCAGGTCCCCTGGGGCCCCTGCCGAACGTTACAAGCGTAGATGTGGGGCTCAAAGAAGGTAAATTGATTTGAGTTATTAAAGTTTTTGTTTACTCACTTTGGGTTAGGGTTGCCATTCCTTTGTGTACCTAGTTGCTGAAACAATGTGGTGATGTCTTGTTTGAGGGTAAGTTTCCTTAAAGCTGAAACATCTCAAAGCCGACGGGGTTTTAGTTGGTTTTGAAACTTGACCACAACTTGGCATTGAAAATGTGTCTCTCTTGTCTATTTCGGTTAATAAAGTAGGTGGATCAAGTATTTGGATAGTGCCAATATGAAACCGTTGTCAATATTGCTCTCCCGTGTTTGCAAAGGCTGTCCGCTGAATAAATCACCAAAGAATTCAATCACATTTGCACACTCCTTTGCCTACCGAGCATGTTATCAGGTCAATTACCTGTTCATTATGTTATATTTTTTCTTAAACATGACAATTACCTTCCATTATTTTTTTCAAATATTATACAACGATCTTGTATTAGAAATATGTAGGTACATTAAGTAACAATTAATATATGCCAGTCGTAGTAAGTGGAAACCAGTAGGGGCTGACGTGAATCCCAATAATGTATGTGTTGTTTGGTTTCCAGGAAGTTGTGCACTCGGGGACGTAGTGTACATGCAAGGCGATGAGTTCCCGGGGTCGAGTCCCTGCGAGAAGTGCACGTGCGGCGCGGGCGGCGTGCAATGCGCGCAGCAGCAGTGCGAGCCGCGACCAGGGTGCAAGGCGCTGCATCGCCCTGATCACTGCTGCCCGACCTACCAATGCGGTAAGTGTATCCACTAAACTCTGCCGTTTGATGCGGAAGGATTATTTTAATTATATTAAAATTAAGACCCAATATGGTGTTCAATAAAAAAAAATATCCGCAAAGAGTCTTTAAGCGATTCAGCCACAAACGTATATGCCATTTATAAAACTTATAATGATATTGGGAAATAGAGCTTGATTAAGAGGTAGAGGAAATTCTTACGAAGGAAAATTGTTTAAAAAGTACCTATCAAAACATAAAAATATCAGAACAAAAGGATAGTTAAATATGAACCTTTTATGAACCCCTTTCAGAATGCGAGCAAGAAGGTCGCGTATACGGAAACGGGGAGAAGTTGGTAGACCCGAAGGACCCGTGCCGAGTGTGCTACTGCCAGGGCGGTGAGGTGGTGTGCCGTCGGATCGCGTGCTTCGTCCGAGATGACTGCACACCGCGACTCGTACCAGGACGATGCTGTCCGGAGTATGACAACTGTCCATTAAGAGGTAAATATAATCATAAAGGAGCAAGTGGACGCTCAGGTCCTGTCCCCAGTCAAAAGTGGTCGGTCAGGTGATTTGCCATCGGGTCATGGGGCTTCAAGATGATTGCAACCACCTTGGCTCGTGCCGGGACTGTGCCGTCTTAGTACAACAATTACTGTCTGAGTAAGCAAATATATACAACAAAAGTAGATTCCTGCTGAGTTGGCTAATGCCAGGGAGACGAGTTCCAGTGTCCTGCTGGAACAAGAGACAAGAGTGGTTGTCCAGATCCCACAGCATGTGCTACTTGTATGTCGAGGAAGCAGTGTCTCGTTAAATCGCATGTTTGGTACGATCCAGTTCGCTGGGACTTATTGATGTTATTCATGATGATGCTCTAGGTATGACAACCATCAAGATTTCTAAGTATGATATCAAGCATCATCGCAGGCAAAGCGAATATCACATTGACAATTTAATTTAAAACCTTTTTTTCGGATTTCAAAATCAAATCTTAAAGTAAATTATGGTAGGCGCCATCATGTACCTAAGAAAAAAGAGTATGGAGTTTCATAGCTATAATACTGATACTGATAGTATGACGTTATGAGGCACCAACAGGTGCCTAACGTCATGATGGCTTTAGGTGTCTTAAAACGGTGTAGGCTTAATACGCCAACTGTATTCTTAAATGTGAGTATTTTATATACCTAGTAATAGTACATTTTAACGATCTAAACAACGTAATATGATTCTGCTGAAGCTGGAAAATGGTTTACCAATCAAGCGTTAACAATAAAAACAGAAATTTCTCGATGATAAGAAATAGCTTATAAGGCTGTTCCGGTACGTGGAAAAATTTTGTGGATTTGTTTGCCATTAGTTCAAGCCAAGCCGCAATTGCTAAACAAAATTAAATGGAATAAGGTCAATAAGGTCACAGAGCATCGAGTTTGTTCTTAGAAGTCCTAATAGGTTAACTACTTAATAAAGTGTTTTCATTACTGAAGAAGCGTGTATATTTATGTAACGTTATTTTAATTTCAGGCGTAACGTCACTTCCCGGCATGACTCCTGCGCCTAGTGTCGACAAAATGGAAGTAGTAGCTTCTCCACCGAAGGAAATCAAACAAGAAATCACAATTAAAGAAATCACACCGGTGTCTGAAATTCCAATAATCACTGACGTCAAAATCAAGGAGATCCTTCCTTCGCCTAGTATCGAAGTTGCTGAATACTCCTCATCAAAATCACCCTTAATCCCTCGAGAGGCTACTTCAGAAAAAACTGTTAACGCCGAACCTACGAAAGTTGAACCTGAACTCCCTTCTGTAGTAGAAATTCACCCTTCTTTGGAAACGACCCCACCAGTTATAGTTAAAACTACAGAGAGCAAACCAGTTGATGACTCACCTCCTTCCAAGATTAGCTTATCGACACAAGATTCTATTAACAGTGACATTTATTCATCAAATGTGCCAATAGTAGTCTCTATGGGAGTGCCAGCAACTCCCCCAAACTTATCACCGCCAGTAGCCACTACAACTAAAGCTCCTGTGATAGAGGAAGAAGACCCATCATTGTTCGTTGATCACAATCCTGCATTCCCGCCACTACCAGATGATTTGTCTGTTCTCAGCAACCATGGAGATGAGCTTGTTCCGGAACCATCGACTGATACCGATCATATACCTATGGACCATTCTCCTACTCCTGAGGTTATAGTCGCAAGTGTCACTCCTTCGACTGAAGTGTCCACTGAGTCCAAGGAAATACTGACAACTACATCTAAATACCTTCCTGACACTTTCGTGGTTACTACAGAGAAATCCCTAATGTACTCGGAATCAACCTCAACAAAATTAGAGATACCAAGTACCACTAATGCACCAGCTGTGAAAGAAAATCCAATGCTTAACCTCAGGTCAGCTATTCCTACTGAACTGCCTAGCGCTTCTTCTGAAGATATTATTACGAGAGCTCATGAAGAAAATTCATCAACGATTACCACTAGTGAGTCACCATCTAGCGCTACATCTACGACTACTGCAGCAACCCCAATTACAACAACTACAGCAGCTGCTAGTGAACCAGCTTCCACGCTGACTTCAGCGATAATATCCGATAATGAGCCACATACCACAGTTTCACCAACGTTCGACATTTCTAAAAGTATTGAAGATATGTCTATAGAAGATCCAGCTAAATCTAGAAATATCGATGAAACTACCACAAGTGAGCCAAAAGTTTCTAAAAAACTAGATAATTTATCTACTGAAATGCTTGTACCCAAAGCGTCTGAAGAAATTTCTACTGAAGAACCAGAAATACCCATAGAAAGAGTAAGTTTTTTCGAAGTAAGTACTTTAGCAGATCTCGATACGACTACGGTTAAGGCAACCGAATCTTCCTCGACCGCAGCGAGCTCTAACACTCAGCAGGAGCAGACCACTAACTCCATAGCAAAGTCTAACGTGGCCACAGAAGTGACGTCACAGACTGAGCTCAGTTCTTTACCTATAGAAACGAGTGACCAGAATCCCCACGAGGCGTCAGAGAACGTTTCGAAAGATTCACTCGACGTATCGACCCAAGACCCTCTCACTACTATTGATAAAATCTCACCATCGAATTCTGAAGTAATTACGATTTCTAAAGCTAATGAAAACGGTGCAGTCGATAATGTTGAAACGACAGAATTTATTGTATCCTTCGGTTCATCAGAAAGTGCTACAGATGCTGTTGAGCTCAAAATTGCTGGAGATTCAGGTAAAAGTGCGGCAATTATTGACAACTCCGACGGAAACAAAAACGCCCTTACTGATCTCATCAAGTTAGTGAGTGACGTGGCTCTTATCAGTGATCACACTGATCAGCCAGTAACTTTACATCCATTCGGTACCGATTCAGACTCTGAAGAGCTTATACCGGTAAATGCGGGTTACAAGAGTAAAAATAGTAATTTCAACCAAAACTCGATTACCGAAGTGCCTACATTTAAAAGTAAGAGCGGAACTCCAATAACTAAACAAAAGGTAGTCGAAATCGAGGACGACGAAGGTGGAAGCATTACCGACTCGTCGCTGCCAAACGACAAAGTTGAGCCAACCACTCGAAGGCCAATAATCGACAATGTGTCAGACGAAAAGACGGTGATCAAAACCGATAAGAAGGACATAGAGATTATAACTCAGTCGTATGTACCAACGATCAATCGGCGACCAACTAAAGTGGTGTTGAAAGAGGAGAAGCCGCAGGAACTGCCTCAAGACGATGCCCCATCTGCCGTGACGGCTGAACAGTTGACGCAAGGCAGTGGAGCGACCGAAGCAGCGGTGCCACTGGAACCATCTACTGTGGTAACCGGAGCAACGCCAGAACGCACCGATGCCACTACCACAACCGAGCGTGCAAACATCACCACCACGCCAAACGCGCCGCCACAGTGAATCTGGCCCAACTCCTCGATAGAACCTCAGCTGTCAGCATTTTCTAGTAAATAAGTTTCGTTCTTGAAACTGTAAGTTAACGTAGAGACTATTAGGTTTATGTATCGTCCGACCCTGTCGAACGTTCTTCGTCTATCGACTTCCGCCGCGGAACTAATCCCGCAACTGGATATTATAGTTTAGAGGCCGCGACTGGTCGAATCCATTATGTGTATTAGCTGGACAAATTATTTATAATTATAGTATAGGGAGCGAGTTTGGCGCGCCACGCGTCGATCGCGATGTGTCAAATTATGAAGCGAAGTTAGTCTGTAGCCCTTCGTGTTAGCGGATAAGTTATTTATTTGTTAGTGAGAGATCGTGAGTAGAGTGATCGATAAGTAAGCAACCAAGCTAGTCATCAAGTGACAGTGCGGCCCGGCCGGGCGCACGCCGACGCCACGTTGCCATTCCCGCTAGCTGCTAGTAATTTACGACGAACATGACAAACGCAGACTCTGACAGTCCTCTAGCTTTAGTACCTACCCCCGAATCCGAGCAGAACAAAAGAACACGTCGCGTCGTAGGCTCGAGGCGAGTGCCGCCCGCGCAATGTTTGGTACAAAACAATTTGGTATACATTTCTACTTTATGAGATATTTAGACGTAGGTTAGTTATTGAATGTGATCGCACTACTTTTGTTATTGCACTTAGTGGCGGTGTAACACGATGGATATATTATTGGATGTGTTGGAAGGCTCAAGCGTAGAGTAAGGTATATATTTTATTGTATTCATGTATATGTATCATAAATCTGAAAACTTTGGACACGGTTATATAGTCTGCACGCAAAGCTACCTAAAACGCTGCAGACAGTCTCAGAGATTTCGAAAATACTCGAACTATATCACTTGCATGCAACATCTCTTCAAAAGGTGAAAATATTTTGCTGTAACATGAAAAGCGGACAAACCAATGATTATTCATGAAGGTACTTTTATAATTTTTACCCTTTTTAGTTTATTTTTGAGATCTGATCGTGTCCGAAGTATGTATCCATATAGGTATCAGTTCAGTTCGTTTGGGTTCAGTGTCTGCAGATGGTTCAGTTGACTCGTAGGTGCGGCTTCTTGCCCCGGAAGACGCCTTCTTTTCCCGGGCAATAAGCGCATGTGCTCACTGTATTATTTAATTTTATTGTTTTTTAACAAATAAAAAAACCTAGACTGATTCATGTGTTTCACTGAAGTTTTTACCACTGATGCATACCTTTAGCCTGTATTCAAGAAAATTTTAGTTGAATCTACATAGGATTTTAACAAGCAGTTTTGGGAATAATGTAGAACAAGTTTTCCCAAAAACTACTTTGATGAAAATCGTTGAAGCTATATTATCAAGCATGCAATTATAAAAAATTATACTAATTGATTGACTAATTCTAGAAATAATTCTAATAGGAATGTAAATAAATAAAAAGATCCGAGCGTTTTTTTTTTGAGGTTGATAACGGGTTCAGAAATCTGAAACCTGACACTTGTCTATGTCAGATCCTGTTTATGATTCCTAATACTGTTGATAAGTAATTCTAGTCTTATTTGTTAAAAGGCAAAACCTAGTTTACCACTACTACTAATTTCTGCCTCTGAAAGACAGTTGGACACACTTCTACAAGCTTGCTTGGTGAAAGATTTTTCATTAAGAGTGGTTAGCTACCGAGGCAAGCATTCGCAAACTGCCAAAATCATACAGATAAGCTCAAGCCATGACAGGATTCAAACTATGGGCACCCAGCGCAGCAGTACTTACGAGTACATAATGCCCCACATCGTTGCCTGATATCTGAATCATATTTCGCACATCGGCAAGTAGAGTGTCACAACACAATAAACATAGTTTTTGGGAAATCACGATTTTCTTTTTTTTAGAACTTATAATTCCATTAAAAAAATTCTGAGAGACCGTATCGAAGAACTTTAGATATATTTAAGAAGAATATTTAATTCTCTATTATATTTTTATGGAAATTAAAATCTGAAGATATTTTTTCCATTTTATATTAATTTTTTACTTATAAATTCCTATATTGTGTCACTTTTGTCGACAAATTTATGAAAGATTCATGAAATGAAACACTTTTATTCGTTAATAATATTTATTGTTTCTTTAAAATTAATCAGGTAATATTAAATAGCTTTGTAGGTTTCCTTGTAGGTAGTTACTATTAGTTACATTAGAAACGAAATGGTAATACTTTTCATATAAAAACAATAATTAGCACATATTCAGACAATAGGATAATCTCTCCACAAGAAAACTATTATGAAAATTATTAGAAAATAGTTTACACATACAAAATTAAATTGGATGGCATAATTTGTGTGAACTTAACCTAGCCTAGAAGTGAAAAATATCAAAAATTTACTCAGGTACTTGGTTTATAACTAAAACATTCTAAATAGAGTAAATAGTAAAGTATTCGAAAAGACACCGTTGGTGCAATAACAAAATTATAAAAATCAGATCTTTATGAAAATAAAAATGGAAATTACTAATTAAATTATTTCTATGAAAATAAAATAGTTACTCCCTTATAATTAATAGGAACATACAATCAACAGTCTTCAAATAAGCCAATCTTCAAATAAATTAATTGTTATTGAGAGATCTATAAAACGACGCATAGAATTGAGGAATGTGATTACTTTCAACCAAACTTATTAGGTCATTTATTTTGTTTGGTTTTATTTTAGGTTTGGTTCTGTAGGCTGCTTTCAAATTTATCTCGCGCACATTTTTTTTTCGAGTTAACTCAGCTTTCAGGAACTCTGTTTGATTAAACGAAGTTTTATAAAATATTGTTGTAGGTGAATCTTTCATTATCTTCAATATTTTCACGTCTAATATTTTAAAGGATTGTGTATGGATGCCCATATCCTGTGCTAAAGTTTTTAACGATATAAAATCGCAGGAACTCATTTCAGTCAAGTTATACGGTCTCCCTTTTTTCTTCGCTGATCTGATCACTTCAACATACTGGCTTGGCACGTAAATAGGCCCAGATTTTAACCTTCTCTGTATCTGTTTTTCAATTGTCGAATGGACAGCGTCACCTTCGTTTTGAGTATGTCCAGTTATCAAAAACTTATGAAATATACTATTAATTTTTGAATATTTACGTAGGCAAAATGAATATAACGATACAATAAATCTATTGTTATTTTGACCACAGCAGTTATCCGAATAAAATGTTAAGTCAAGACCTGGGCTTTCATAAGACTGCATTTTGCTTTGAATGTATTTAAATACACACGAGCCAATTTCATCAGCCCCACGATTACCTTCCCCTTCATGCCAAAAATAACATTCATTCTTATCAGTGCTCAGTTCTGAAATCGTTAGGTTAAGATTATTTAATTTTGACTTATAATAAAATACTGAGGTGTTTCCACGAGGTAGCTGCAAGACAGCTTGTAAGTCATAAACAGTCACTACATTATCTGGACTGATATTTCCTTTATCACGCTCTTTTTCTCTTCTTGATTCTTCTTTTTCTTCCATATGTTTTAAATATTTCGGCTTCAAGTTTTCTTTTGCAGTGCCTTCGGCATTTTCATAACTTGCACACAATTCACAGCGGTCTTTCTTTGGGGTAAAAAAACTTATGTTAAAGTCTTTATTAAAGATTTGTGAATTAGCTTGACGACGAATTGGAGCTAGAAGATGAGTTTGAAGAAGAAGAATCGGAGTCATAATTAGTATCCAGTTGTGTTAGATTTTGAATTGGATTAGAATTAGGAATGTTTTCAGAATTTAAATTAGGTGAAGCCATATCGTGATTAAAATCGGGATTATTTTGATGCACTTCCTGCTGTAGTATACTTCTAGATTCAGAAAGTAAGTTACCAGTTATTTCTTCATCCTGACTATTAATCAAAAATCTTCTTCTGAGCATACCACGACTAATAACAAAATCGGGATCTTTAACGCTATCATCACTATCCTCGATGAAATCGTCTTCATTTGAAGGAGTTGTAGCTTCCACTGGCAAGGTATATGTGCCTGAAATAAAAACATGTAAGCATTAGTTTCTTTAGAATTCTTAATCGTTTTACATAATCATAATAAAAATTACAAAATTAAAATAAACAATTTATACCTACACACACCGTCCTCATTAGCTGAACATTAATTTTCGGGTACTGTGTCATCTAAACATTCATTTTCGGGTACTGTGTCATCTAAATTATAATTTTGTAAACTATTTTTTTTTTAAACTTGTAGATGCAGGTGCTGAAATTGATGTGAAGAAAGCATTAATATTCCTAAGTAAGCCCTTTGTAATTGTAATAAACATTTATACACAACATATTTTTTTTGTAAATAGGTCGTATTTGAAAAAAAAACTATCCCTTACCATCGTCAATATTAGGAAGCGTGTTGGTATTATTGATATTTTCTTTAGAAGTTTCAGATTTATCCAAGCTGCTATCGCGTAAAACTAAATCAATCATGAACTCCGCTCTTCTTGAATTCCGCTTCATTTTGTCTTAATAAAGTAAAAAATAATAACAGTTGTAATGCGTCCTAAGATAAATTATAAACACTATTTTAGCAGAATGAGAGTCGTAATATTAAATAATACCCAGTTAAATACTTGTCTTATTCGGTAGTACAGTTATATCACATGTTAAAACACTTCTACCCGTTTTTTAACTCGGTATCAACCAACTCTAAAGCAAGAACAGTGTCATTACACATGATGTGACAGTTCTATTCTATAATTTTAAAATAAATATTGAGAATAACTCAACAATATAATCACTTCACATGATGTGACAGTTCTATTCTTTAATTTTAAAATACCTGGTGAGAATAACTCAAAAATATGGTCATATCACATGATGTGACTATCTTTTTGCCGAAATCAAAGCAAATGAATGAAAATTACTTACCTTAATAGGGTCGTTACACAGGTTGTGACAGTACTACACACACAAGATGCACGTCTGTTCTGTATCAACTGTGATGTGACACTGTTTACGCTACAAAAGGTCGAAAAGTGGTTCGGTGAAAAAGGGTATTAAATGCCATCTCTCGGCGAGGAATCGCACTAGAATTATGACGATTTTTTAGCAGGTAAAGTTTGCGACTGCCTTTCTTATGGCATACTTATCTCAATTTCGTATTTTTATGTGTTGTGACTCTCTACTTGCCGATGTGCGATTTATTGATTGAATGTTATTTCACGTCGGCGAAGCCATGTTAAAAACTAGTTTGAAATAACTTATGGAACTTTATTTATTGAAGCCGCAGGGGCGTGTCGCTATAAGTATAAAGCATAGGTATAAAACCAACTGCAATAATTTTAGGTATATCAATCTGTCTGTTTTCGCATCAACAATGTAGGGAACCGATATTTATGAAATGCATGCAGGTATCTGTAAATTGGATTAAGTTGAAAAAAACTCTTTACGATCAATTCAGGAGAGTCAAGATGACTTGAGCCCTGTGTATGTAAGTACTACTAGGTTTGTAGTGTAGTGGGGCCGGGAACTCTTCGTATCTTCCAAAATTTATCAGAGCGCTTGGTCGATGCGACGCGTGATCAAAATGCTGGCACCTATATTTGGCTCAACAAATAAGCATTGGAATCCAATAAGGCAACACTACCAGCATGCTGGGCTGGGGGGATCATTTGGACTGACTGTGAGCCTGCAATAGTTGATAGATTATCTAAATGCTCTTGTAGTAGATGTAGCGTTATTTACACAAAAACTATAACATTTCAATTTCAATTATATTTGATCTACATGCCCGTGGGGTGCTGGACTGGACTTGCAGCCCCCATATCTTCCACTGGGAGTCCATAAGAGCTGACGAAGAGGATATTAGCAGTGGTGCAGCGCAGCGTGTTCTGAAGAACTGCTATCTTAAACTGCAAACACCAAGACGCCTGCCAAGCGTGGGGATTATGGCAAACGCGCTCGCCCCCTAACGATGCGGTTTTTTTTTCAACGGTGGATGTAATGGCTGTCTTCTAGTTTTGGCTTTTGTTGAGTTAAACTTCGAGCAATTTGAAGTTAAATATGGTTAATTTGAGGCGGTATGTACAACTAATAAACGCACACGTGAAAGTGATGCAATATGTACAGTGAAACTTGTAAATGTATAAGCATAAATAAGGTCACACAAACTAAACACTTGGGCATAATATTGAATCTGAGATTGAACTGGTACCCCCCCATCTTGAGCAGGTTACTGACAGAATTCATAAATTTAGAAATTTATAGCATATATATACACACACACACACACACACACACACACACACAAAAACCAATTCCACACACACAATTAATTAATCATATCAAATAATTTATTTCAGACTCAGATCCATCCTGTTGTTATAGTTTACAAAAATACATACATACAAATAATGTGTGGAGATGTATCCAGAGTTGCAATGTAACACTGGAAAATCCCACCTATCGATCAATGCGTTCAGGATACCGTTCGAGCTGGTGCGAACGCAAAATTAAACACATACAAAAGATAAGCAATTAAGTTAACACATGGCCACTAGTATGTTGTATTAAATATGGAAGAGCGGAGGCTCCTCCTACAGACATTTTATGCTTCAAAGGAGACTCATGACGCTTGTTTTATGTAATGTTAATTTCTGAAATAAAATTAAATAATTGTGATTTTTTTAATACTTTTATAATATAAACTTTCATTTAAAGAATGAAACACTAGGATAGACACAAGGGTAAATTACCTCGATGAATTAAAATAATGTGGTGAAGACCGACCCTTAATCAAAATGTAAAAGAAAGTAACGTCATTAGTTTGCGCTACGGTTTCACATCAAATCAACAAATATAACGAAATTAATTCGCCTATCTAAAGCGAAGCTACAAAAGTAAAGGTTCAGTGGTCACTTCATCCTGTACCGAATCTAAAGCGTATATGTTCTTCGCTTGAAATTAAAGGAATGAAAGTATAGATTAAAGGAGTAGGATTCTATCCTAATTATTACTTCTTTAACGCTAAAAAATATCTGAGCATATTTCGTTTAAACTTGGTGCCTGTATTTATTTACATCCTGCATGTGTTTTTCCGATAATAATTTTATTTCAGCCGAGCGTGATTGAACCGGTTTCCACACAATTCAAGCCACTGGATCTAGTGCGGCATAAAGATTGCGGGTGCTGGCCCTAATATAAGGTCGGAATTTCCTCCAATAAAGGTAATGATCTGCCTTATTGTCTTAGGCTCAGCTCCTACTGGTGTAGAGTCGAAGTGTCACAATATATACTTACACTTTAAATAAGTTACCCAATGAATTTAAAGATCTAAATATAACACAAATTAAAAATAAAATTGATAAATGGTTGCAGGATAAAAACATTTATGATGTAAAAGACTTCATTAAATAATTATAACAATATACTTAGTTAACATAGTGTTAATTTGCATGCTACTCTAATGCTAGCAAAACATGTGCACTTTGATTTTATAATAAGAACTTTATACCATGTTTTACGCAAATAAAGAATCTTTAATCTTTACAAGCATATTAAATTATATCTCCATTTGATAAGGTACAAATTATGATAAAGAAAATACAAAAACAAGCGGAGCAGCGTCGAGCGCATTCTCGCGTCGGAGTCCAACGAATTCACGCGTTGCTGCGCGGCCACATACAACCTAGAGCGTCACTTTTTCTTTGTTTTTAATGAGGACAAAGATTTTGTTTGCTTCTGTCGACAACACAATTCAACTGGACTTTGGGCCAGGGAAGGCGCTCATATAAACCTGGAGAGAAAAGTGTCGAAGGATTTCACCCGAGACGGGCATACGAACACGCACCGCTATTAAAAGAGGGGTTGACAACGGGCTCAATGGCAACAATGGCATCGCAGGCAGAATACTGCCCTAAAACCCGTCGAAACTTACGACCTTGGGGTGGGGACAAACGTGGGTGTTCAGACTTCTCTGTATTTTCCTTCGGGTATATAAACGCGTGATGATATGCTATAAGGTCGTTGCCTAAACCATGATGACATTACCTTCAGAAGCTTTCTAAAAATGCTAGTCCTAATATTGTAAGGCTTAATGCATTCATAATGAGTGTGATTACGCAAGATGGCCTATTAGTGGATGCAAATTGCATGCGTAACGTACAGCCGCCATAGATGGCGCTTCGCTAACCGCCTGATTAGAAGGTCGCCTGCCCATGCGCGTGGCGGCCATTACGGCCGTCTGGTGACCTAGATGTGCCACTGAACCTCTGGTTAATTACCTTTTACACATTGAGATCACATTAAACAGGTCTCTTGTAAGTCCCAAGCGGGAATCTGTAGAGTTAACTCAATGTTACCCTAAGAAGAAAAGTTCAAAGAAAAAAGTATAATTTTGAAGCACTGGTAGCGAAGTTTGCTCAACCGTTCTGAAGCGATCAGCAAAGTTAAGCAACATTCGCCACGGTCATGAGTTGGATGGGTGACCGCTGGTGAAATTACTACTGAGCGCTTTCATGCTTTCGAGGGCACGCTAAGCTGTCACTCCAATGGTAGTAGGACATTTTGCGAATGCTCGCCTGACTAGCTACCACCCTCAAGTAGAAAATCTGTTGCCAAGCACATAATTATGTGTTTCGGCAGCTGTCCTTCAGAGCCAGTAATTCTAGGTTAGCCTGAACAACATCTTCGACCACATCATCACTTAACACAATAAATATATAGGAAATTGTTACTAAATAGATGTTACGAACCATACCCTTAAGTTATTGCTGGCAATGATTTTATATGAAATATCACAAATATTCCCGATTTGTGTCTCAAAAATTATTAAGGAATAGTTGAAAACCAACCACAGTATAAGTATAAACTAATCCACTCTTTACTCGTACTAACCAGTTAATGAGCCGTACTTAGTGGAACCATTTTGTAGCACCATGTTACCTCGCAATCCGTTAGAATGCGTCAAAAATAAGCGCTGATGTGAGGGCAGGGTATTTGGAATAGGACTAAAGTTGCCAAGACTAAAAAATGGCACAGAATTCAAGGTATTTTTTTGCTTTCTAGTCCTAGTTGTTAACGTTACTTAGGCCGAAATTCCGCCAGTTTCGCTTTTTGAGAACAAACTTTAAACCCATTTTAATTATTTAGATTTCTTTGTAAACAATTAAATTAAACTGTAATTGAAAAAAAACTACCATTTATGTTTCGATTACATACACTTTTGTTAAATTATATGTAATTAGGGGTATTTTTAATGACCTGTAAAGTTAACAAGGTGCAAGGTTTAAATTGTGCCTTTCCGTAATACATTTTAGCCAATATTAATTGTATTTTACACTGGATTTCCTAGTTTATTCGGTTTAGAAATAATTATTTGTAATTTATCTATTAGAAACATCTAACTCTTAGAATTGAAATGTGATAAGGTTGCTGAGACAAATATTGTCAATGGACACATGTTCGTGGACAAAACATTTCTGTGGTGGCATTTTTTTTAAAACAGGCAATTATAACAATATAATGAACAATAGAAGTGAACTATATCAACTTCGATCGACACATAGAGGCAGAAATTACCGCTATTCGCTTGGTAGTCCTCGTGTAAAAAAATATATAACTATTAATATAACTACTATAACTATTACTGCCAGCATGCTGGGCACGCTGCCAACTGATAGTGGGCTAGAACATTACAGGACTCCCTATGAGTCCAAATGCTTTTACTGTAGTAGCTGTAGTATTGTAGTAGCTGTAGTGTTGTATATAGTTTGTAGTATTTGTTTAATAAAGGCAAACCGCCATTGAAAAAAAAAAAAAAAAAACTATTAATACTTTAAAGACAAAAATAACCCACTCTTATAAAGTGTTATAATCGTATATCTATATCTGCTCCAAGTATTACGTCAGTAAATTGAAATACTTAACTTTTACATGTGATATTAACTTGTGCTTTAATTGCCAGTTCCCCCGTGGTGGCAATCGAGAACCAAAGTCTTAGTAATTATGCCAGATTGCCACCGAACACACTTTGAGTATGTATATCCACCAAGAGCTTACATATGTATATGCTGTTGTCCAAAACTATATAGGTAGGTACTCTGTTAAATCATGATAAAAGTTATCTTACATCTATCTTCAAATCACACAATGCACAAAACAGAATCTCTTTAAAATCTGTTTAGTTCTTTAGATATGAAAAGGTATCACAAAGACAGGCTAGTGAACTTTCAAATCAAAACTACTAGTAAGTATTGTAACAGTTGGTAAGACAATAGTTTGACCCATTGCATCGGGCTGCATCGCAACCACTGCACCTCACCTCCTGAACTCTGCAACCCACTTTCAAGCTGTTATGGCTGTTGCGTGGCTGGAACCTCTCACGGATGGGCTGTAAGGCTATAAATCATAAACTGAAAGGTTTATTATCTTGCCATTGTAGTTATACTTTTATTTAACTTTTAAGTCATTATGATCTTCTTACCGTTATCCCACTCATGTGCGGTTGGTACAATATGCAAACAAAGAATAACACAAGAATATATTAAATTGTCCCTTAGTGTGGGACGCTGCGACACTTTAGAGCGGTCACATCTTTCTGAAACAATCAGTCACAATGAGTGTTGGAGCCGCGGCTACTTTGGCGGAGCAACTCAAGCGGCGCAAATATGCATATTTCGTTAGGTAGTAGTTAAATATTTGAGCCGTTTGTTCTAGAGACATTAGGTCCGTGGAGACCGGAGCTCATCTAGTTTAACAGATAGAAAATCAAAAATAGGTAGAAAATCTGTCGCTAAGCACCTAACGGTGTGTTCCGGTAGCAGTCCTTGAGAGCCAATGAAATTACAGGCACAAGGACTTAACAAATGCCTCAAGGTGACGGGCACAGTGCCATTCGTTGTTGACGAAATGCATCTGTTATAGGCAGAGGTCCACTTAACATCAGGTGGGCCTCGGGTTTGTTACGTCACAATAACATAAAAAAAAGAGCGCGTGGTTGATGCGACTCGTGATCAAAATACTACACTTATTTGGCACAACGATTGAGCATTGCAGTCCATCGGTACACGCTGATAATTAAAATCGTTTTTTTTATCATTTATCGTTTGGTGTTTTGTATTATTATAAACGTTATGAACATATTCATGGTGTTATATTAATAAAAGTATAACGCAGGCAAAAAAAAATACAAAAGAAGAACATAGTAATCGTCAACCAAGGGTGATAAGTAAAATGAGCTGTGGACGATGGAGGTCATCCGTTCGGCCCTTCGGAGGTGGATTAGGCGGCCGTTCAGGTCACTGACTTTCTGAATAGTGCAGGTGCTTTCCGGACACGGATGTTTCGGAAAGTACCCGCACCAGATCGCGAGACGGGAGGCAACCACGGCCTGCCACGAGTGTGGGTGCCAGAGTAGACGACGCTTCATAAGCTGGAGGTGTATGCTGCATGTGACTCGCAGCGGCGCACACTCTCAGCCCTCATTTGAGGTCATCACTGCCGAGCGTGGCAAACGCTATGCTCGGCGGGGAGATTGTGGCAGGCGGTGGTCTCCTTCTGCGAAGCGGTGATGGTGAAGCACGAGGCGCGGAAAGGGTCACCGGATTGCACGGACCTTTGATATTTCATTTCATTCAATAGTAAATGGTTCACCGGTTATAATCTTCTCGTAAATTCAAAAAAGACTATTTAAAGTTTTCTTTGCCAAATGTTACTTAATTTGAACCTAACATTAAGCCTCGCCTATATAAACTCTATTAACAATGTGACAGTCTTCCTGGGAATCAAAATGGATTCAATTTTACAGTGGGATAATACATGATTTATCCGGAAGACTTAGTTCTGCTGCATATGCAGTTCGTAATATAAAACAACAGACGTTGCTACTGTTAGGCAAGTTAGTTATATTATTATTATTTAGTTCACAAAATCCACAGCCCTTATTATTTATCTATACAACAAGTTACTTAGCTTATCCTACAGCCAATAACGAACATAAATTT
Organism: Plagodis pulveraria; assembly: GCA_963890685.1. Taxonomy (NCBI): domain Eukaryota; kingdom Metazoa; phylum Arthropoda; class Insecta; order Lepidoptera; family Geometridae; genus Plagodis; species Plagodis pulveraria. Next base: position 957,834 of record OY982957.1, on the reverse strand, counting down.
TTCTACGGTATATGTCATACTTAAATATATATAGATAGTTTAAACAGTTCTATACATTAAAACATTACATATTTTAAAATTTTAGACTAATTATTCTGGCAGCCGTCTAGCTAGAGGATCCAGGAATATCAATAGACCATTTAACAAATATTTAGTGCACAACATTTTCTTTTCGAAATGAATCGAAGCCACGTCCCCTGGTTTATGAACAGGGTACCTTGACCGCTTGTCCATCGAGAATGACTGGAAAGACGGGAATTTTGTGTTCTAATTTCATTATTTTAATTACCTAAATATATATAATAATAACTTGTAAACGATGCACGTTAAGCGATATAGTTTGAAATCGTTGACCGAAATATTTGTTCGCTATAGATTTGAAATGATTCACTTAACATGCGATAATGCTTGAAATTGTATTTGAAAATAAATAGCAAACTTCTTCACCAGGTGGTAGGTCTCTACAGCAAGATTCTGTCTTGGTGGGGTACCGCCGCAGTTTCAGATATTCTACCTCAAATCAGTAGTATGCAAACACTATTGTCTATAGGCGTGTAAGGGCACTGAAGTAGTGTAGTTACTGAGCAAACGATAGGTACATAAGAACTAATATCTCGGGTTGACGAGCGCAGTGCAGTATTCAAGTTTAACGAGGATGGTGACACTGCATCTATAACGAACAGGCATTACCACAATTCCATAACATTGGAACAATTTTTAGAGGAACTTTTACCACAGCATGTTTTTATTTAAACAAGTTCAATAATATTGAGAGTGTATGACCATGGCAATTCGAATGAATTCGTATCTTTATATCTTTTGAATTTGAAAAATATTTGCCCCAACTTCATATAGAAGGTTGCGATGAATGTAGTCAAAGAGCAAGCAACAAATAAAGTCTAACGATCAATTAGTAGTCATTGATATCCATAACAATAACAATACATAGTGGTTGCCCAACGCGGCCGTGGAGTAATCACCTTACAACATATCTGTGTGAGTCGCGGCCCGGCGTCATCTCTCTGCCTACAGCTAGGCTTTATCTCATAACGTATCTGAAAATCAAACTTGTTGTTTTTTAATATGAAAATGGTAAAAAAAAGACCAAATGCAAGCCGGGTTCGCGCTCTAAGGGTTCCGTACCATTATCTATACGGAACGGTATTTGTTGTTATAGCGGCAACAGAAATACATCATCTGTGAAAATATCAACTGTCCTAGATATCACGGTTCATGAGATACAGCCTGGTGACAGACAGACAGACATACGGACAGCTCTGGAGGTATAGTAATAGTCCCGGTTTTACCCCTTGGGTAGAGAACCCTAAAAAGATCCAGTTACACACTCTCTGCGATTGCGAGACTTAAATTGAATTTACAACAATTTGACCATATTTAATGGTTTTATGACATGTTCATATTTATTCGTAGATGACATGCAACCAAAACATATCTATCCTGAAAAAATACTTTTAGTCACCTCTTCGATTATATTTATTTTCTATCAGAAATAGATAAGTAATAGAGCACGATCTCACTTGCTGGTAAGTAATGATGGGACCGAAGATGAAGGACGTTTGTCTATAAGGTATCTGAATAAACGACTCCCGGTTTATAATTAGGTAACTGGAAGAAAGGTCGTTATTAAGCTGTTCCATTTCTTTGCTGTTTGCGTTATAAATATGTAAGTTGATGCTCAATAGCAAGGAATGTCGATCATAAACAGAGTCATGTTTCCGTATGCCGTATCATCCAATAATGGAAAGAATATGGGATACCCAGTAAATTAAATATTTGGCATGAAAACCTGTATCTTTCAATAGCGAAGTTACAGGTATATGTTACGTATAACGGCCATACACCAGAAGAAATTTTGCAGTAATAACTATTTTATACAAAGAGCATTTGAGATCTCCATCTCACCCGTTGGTAAAAGGTGATAGACAAGATGTAGGATTTAATGTGATGGGAAATACCTCACACGGTTATACGTGCTTAGCGGGAGATTTACACTTGAATGTGGTGTAATGGAACACTGGCTAAAACTGCTTTACCACCATCCTGTGTTAAACCTGCCATAAGCTTCGAACCTATGAGAACTTGATCGTTTACCGACACAAACAACAACGGAGCTATCATCATCGGTTCAAAATTTAAATAAACCAGTTATATTTGCTCAATTGGCTGAAACGCTACATTGTTTCTGACCGTGTTCTCATATGCAAGTGTTGGTTACCCAACGGTTTGTACAGATTATAATCCCTTTGGAGGCTGTTGTTGTCTCATCAGATACTTCATTTCAAACATTATACACTTGGCATTAATTTATTATTTATCTGAACTAGACTATCTAAGTGTTAACTTTCGTCAGGATCCATTTTTTGTAATAGCATTACAATTGGAACATAAGTAAGTATATTTTGGAGCAAGGATGACTCAGTGGCATTGGCTATGGACTGCCACGCGGCAGGTCCATGGTTCGAATCACGCCGCGCGCTTGAGCTTCACCGCATGGTGAGTCCTTCAAGTAGAAAATCTGTCGCCAAGCACCTAACGGTGCGTTCCGGCAGCTGTCCATGAGAGCCAGTGAAATTACAGGCACATGAGACTTAATAATTATGTCTCAAGGTGACGGGCGCAGTGCAATTCGTGACTTGTATCTGTTATAGGCAGAGGTTAGTCCGCTTAACATCAGGTGGGCCTCGTGCTTGTTCCATCACAATAATATATAAAAAAATTAGAAAAAATTATATATAAAAGTTAGGGCCTAATGTCAAAATTGATGTTGATTTATTTTATACAAGTATTTACTCCATTACGGGTTGGGGCACGACTCTACAAGTCTGTGAAGACTCTTTGTACCGATTCCAAATAACTTCTTTTTTAAACTATTGATGTTCGTCGGGGGGTTACTACGTCTGACGGGTACGAAAGATGACGTCTACTTTATGACTGTTACGATTCTGTTTTTTTTATGCTTGATAGGTTAGCCTTTGACCACTATCTCACCTGATGGTAAGTGATGATGTGGTCGAAGATGTTGTTCAGGCTAACCTAGAATTACTGGCTCTCAAGGACAGCTGCCGGAACACACCGTTAGGTGCTTGGCGACAATTTTTCTACTTGAGGGTGGTAGCTAGCCAGACGGGCATTCGCAAAATGCCCTACCACCATGCAAATGTTTCGAGCAGTATGTGGTTTTGCGTTATCATATCATGAAGCCATACTAATCTTATGAAGTTAAATAATAATGTTAAGCTCACGACTGTGTTAAAGTTGTTAAGCACCAATTCACATGATTCCTTGACTCCTAAATCCGTCCTATATCCGTTTCGTTTAGTAAATGTAATCCATGCAATATGTATTAACAATATATATATTCAGTTCCTTTAAAAAGCCTTCTATACGAGTCTCGCGTATATTACATTTTTCTTGTAAGACCTAGCAACGAAACCAAAACTATTCAACTTTCTGTATTTTGTTTTCCAAAATGTAGATCCTAATAACTTTATCTTAACGCTGATGTCAACCTTAAGTTATAAGGATGTTTCAGTGTGCCATCAAGTAAGCTAGAGGGAGCTAACATTTTAATAAACAATAAAGGATAACTTCAATGAATAAGTCACGTGGATGTGGTTGAACTTATAGTTGGAGCTATCTGACTTATTCACGTGAGTTATCCTGTGTTATTTACTAACATTATGGAAAACCACTACAAAATTAGAGTGTGTTTATAATATGAGATCCAACATTCAGCGAAAACTTTTAAGTCATCGGAAAGTAACAGTTGCATCGTGTGTTGTTTACAAATGTTTATTATTCACCTTTCACAAACATATTAGTCAGTCTTTTTTATATAATAATATCACTTAAAAACGTTTACATTTTCTAGTTTTTATTTAATTTTGCTGCTCTAGAGTAAACTGCACGGAGTACTTTCCATATAAAAGAAGTTTAGTTAAGTTATATTTTAAGAAACATTGTATATTTAATAAAAGGCTGTGGTTTTTGTATAAAAAATAAAAACTTCACCTAAAAAAAATTAAATTTTTTTTATTTAATTACATTTTAAATGCCAAGTGTTCAAACTGGTTTAAATTTTGTATGCATATTGCAGAGCCTAATATCTATGCTTCTAGATTGTTAATTTTTCTATTTATTATATATTTTTTGAATTATTTTTGAAAATAATTACTTTAGAAACATATATATTAGACTCAATGACATACATGCAAAGTGTCACCGAGCTGGAACACTTTGTATTTAAAATATGACAAAACTACGTTTGTATGGAAAGCGCAACGAGCACCATATTGTGTCTACCGATCATTTTATTAGTTTACCATTTAGGTACTTTGTCGTATCGTATTCACGTATGTATGTCCATTCCTTCCTCATCCTTATGTATTGTATGCAGTTGTTAAATGTACATTATAGCTACATGTATGTACTATACTTAACTACGAATAATGTGGGTACATCAGTACAAGGTGCGTGCATTCCTTGCAAATTCACAGATACTTGTGAATTCATTAGAAAACTCTTGACAATTATTCTGTCGCGACATAAATGTTTAACGATTGTATGAACTACCACAATATATTAATCATTCATTGCACTTCTTCAAGTTACGTAAGTTTTGTTTTGTTTATTTTGCTGTCAAAAATAACAAAACATTTGTATTACCTTTAACTATTTATAACTCATAATAGAAAGGGACATAAATAAAAACTTATTGAAAAATGAAAATTTTGATTCCAATTAATTATATTTATTTTCACACATTTCTTAGAATTAATGTAATTGGATTGTTGGAGCCATTTTCACTATTCTCTTACCTTCTAAATTTGTACCCGATCAACAACTACAGCATATTATGTAGGTGTTAATTCTAACAAATATATATTTATTCGTGTTGATGTCACGGATTTAAAAAAAAACTTCCGGAATTGACTTTCTAATCCGGAGGCAAGAAAGGCAAACGAGCAGGCGGCTCACCTGGTAGTAAGTTATCATCATCGCCCACGCCCAGGAACATCTGCAACACCAGAGGTATCGATAGTGCGTTGCCAGTCTTTGAGGAGACAATATGCTATGCATAAAATAAATATTACGCACTATAAAAGCAATTGACAAAACACCAGTGAGACAAACCGTAATAAATTTGTTATCATACAGTCATAAATACATCTCTTTATAACTGAGTCTTAGAAAAAAATCGTCCAAAGTCCTCCAAGTAATGTTCACCACCATAAATAATTGACCACCATAACGCTTCTTCAGATTCCACTATGGTAACGAAAGCGTATTTGAAGGCTTTAAATGAAGAACTGAAGACGCATCCGGTATACAGCTATAAACCTAAAAGCTTGCGACTTCTTTTTGTTTCTTAAACTTGAAGACAAACTTAGAGACACACGTTTTGAGTTATTCGGTGATAAAGGCGTTCCGCGAAGACATTGTAGAGGTCCCTAAAAAAACTGGTGCCACTGCTTCTTACAATGGCTCCAAAGAGTGCAAAAATGTATAAATTGGAAGGGTATGTACTTTGAAAAACATTAAAAATATATGACGATATATTGGAATGCAGACTCCATAGACACAGTATGTATCCATCTTTCCATCTCAAAAAAAAGTTCAGTCTTCTTACACAATGTAACAGTATGTATTTTTCATTAATTAAACAAACACAAAATGCACTGGCCAACTCAAATTCAAAACACCACCAAATAAACATCTTATTTTTACATCGCGGTGCACATAGCTAATGATGCAGTAGAAAAGCATCGAGATGACAAATTCCATTTCCTGGAATCTTGGCTCTGCAGCTGCCTGGGAGAAATGGATGATGCCAAAAACCTGTATGCGAAAGAACAACTTGGATACATAAAATGTCTGTCAAGGGTCAGTCTCAAAAATGTATAATTATCAATGTTATCTAAAACTCATGTCAAGCGGCAATTGATTGTGACTAGACTCTTCTCAAAGCACCCATAACGAAGGGAAGCCTGGGCAGAGAAAAGGCACTGTGGCACAGAATAAAAAAGACCAGAAGATCACTACGCAAAGCAATTCCAATAAATAAGCGACTCTAGCTACGAAGCAATAACGTGGCATGGCTCGGAGTACTTATTATTTATATTTACCTACAAGACGTAACCCTTCCTATAGCATAGCCACGCATAGCTCTGATCTCTTCTGACGCGGCACGCTCCGTACAATAAGCCCGTCAGGACGGAGATGCCGATGTATTTGTAGCTTTGTCCTAAGGTGCGGAGTCAGCCAGGCCTGACCGTAAAGCAATAGCTCCACATTGTTCTGTGTGAGCTAAGTATTGACGCAACACTTAGAAGTTGCTGAAGCATGTCTGATTAGATGACATAGAAATAATGATGATGATGTTTTGCTATGCATTTTGCTTGCTACCCGGTGACTGTCTGCGCCTCTGTACTACAGCTCGCTCCATTGAATTCAGAGTGATGCATCTAATTTCAAAAATGATACAGTAACTTTTTCCATGCGTGCGGTATTTAAGATTTTTGTTGATCCTTGAGAATTAGCATATATATATTTGTTTATGCTATTGTGACAGCATAAACAAGCTCGAGGCCCACCTGATGTTAAGGGGACTAACCTCTGCCTATAACAGATGCATTTCTTCACAAGTCACGAATTGCACTGCGCCCGTCACCTTGGGACATAGTTGTTAAGTCTCATGTGCCTGTAATTTCACTGGCTCTCAAGGACTGCTGCCGGAACACACAGTAAGGTGCTTGGCGACGGATTTTCTACTTAAGGGTGATATTTACTGCTCGAACATCGGTCAAGAACAAGCTCGAGGCCCACCTGATGTTAAGGGGACTAACCTCTGCCTATAACAGATGCATTTCTTCACAAGTCACGAATTGCACTGCGCCCGTCACCTTGGGACATAGTTGTTAAGTCTCATGTGCCTGTAATTTCACTGGCTCTCAAGGACTGCTGCCGGAACACACAGTAAGGTGCTTGGCGACGGATTTTCTACTTAAGGGTGATATTTACTGCTCGAACATCGGTCGGATATTACTTCCAAAGTCGTGTTACTGCTAGTTGGCAAATTTAGTTAATGGTCGACTAATTGAGCAGTAACAATAATTATAACTTCTCTGTATGTAATAAAGTCCCTATCTCGTTGAGAGGCTTCAAAGGTCCTCACTTTGGGATCTTCAGGTACTGTATTTGATATCATGGTAGGAAAGTGTCATTGGATTTCTTTGTGACGGAACAAGTGTCGTACTTGTTCCGCCTGTTCCTTGGCCCACCTGATGTAAAGTGGATTAACCTCTGCCTATAACAGATGCAATTCATCACGTAACGAATTGCACTGCGCCCGTCAAACTGCAAGGGTGGTAGCTAGCCAGGCGGGCATACGCAAAATGCCCTTCCACCATGCAATGAAACTCAAGCCGGCGTCGGGGATCGAACCAAGGACCTGCGGCACCACAGTCCATAGCTATAGCCACTCGGTTATCAATGCTTCAAGAACGGTTCAGCGGTTGTTTTACAATCAGTCATTTACATATAACGTGAAGTTACTCGTGTCATCTAAAATCTTTCCGTAGGTAACTGATATGTTTGCTTGAAATGTGGCAATGATTTCTCAGACCGGAAGTAAGAGTAATACATAATATAGAATTACATATTATACATGTGCACACTTCATGCATCTAATTTAGTCAACGTGACTAGCAAACTTTCGAAATATAATAAAAATAAAGTAATTTAAGGTTTGATACATTTGCAGTCTTACATCCACTCGTCGCTGCTCAGTGTATACGTGTTGCAATCCGGATGTGTATCGATTGTATTATTGACACTAAGTAACTTTTTGCCTCTGATTCCGATGCTCTGTTGGCTTTAATCCTCGTCCAAATGTGGCCATTAAATTTGCGTGCGACCATGGGTGATTAAAGTAAGGTAGTTCACTGTTGAAAACCAACGCTATAATACTATCGCGCACATGACTTCAATGATTCCTAAGAAAAGTTTAGTAAACATTATTCATTAAATTTTAACAGAAAAACACGGAAGTTACGAATTATTAAATTCTGAAGCCCATTAAATAACGATGTACCTATATCTAGAGCTGCATAGTGACATCCTAAGACGAAATGGTTGGTCCGAGAAAACCTTAGAATATGAAAAGACATCATGACAAGACAACTCTATAATTCTAAACAGTTTTTGCATTTTGAGACGCATTACTTGAATATAAATAATTTTACACCGATATTGCTGACTGTATGTGCCTACGTCAATTAAAATAAAATAACGTAACTTGAAATTGACTAATAAAAAATGACAGGGTTAAGTTCTTAAGTCAAAACTAATGAATAAAATGAACATTCCGCCTCCCGATGTCGTCAACAATCTGAGCAATTTCAATAAATCAATTACGGAGCCGCGAACTTTATAGCCTCTCCGGATCATCAGGACAGTTGCGCAGGCGCTCCTCGCAGTGAAAGTGGCGCGCGGGAGGGGGAGGCTATATGAACAGGGTCGCGACGCGCGCGGGTCACTCCTGCCTTAACTAACAGGTGAGACTTACCTATACCCGTTTATCAGAAAAATAGGTCATAACATAACCGATCAACTAACCAAGTGTCAAATAACAATGTGCTAAAGTGGTCAAGTGTATGTGCAACTGATTAGAGCGATTTCCCGCGTGTGATACGTATCAGTTTATGTAACTGTAGGTAATTGAGTCCCTATCCGATTAAATTGTAGTTTTGTAACAGTGAATGGGAGGAAGTAGCCTGTCTACTTCTGGAAGTTAGCTCATAGCGTATTCACGAAGTGCTATACATTATGCCTACCTAAGCTCTCAAAACATATAATTGCTACTTGAAAGAGATCTTAAAGTTCAAGACACAACACAAGTACCTTTTCACATATTTATTACGAATTTGTAAAGGCACAAGGTCTTTAAAGAACTCTTTTTTTGTATTACATTTTTATGTGACACGTTTGTCTAACCAACTTCTCTTTTCAAACTTTTAAAGTTTGTTCATAGATTTTGCTACAAATTTTTAAATTAAAGACTGAATTGACCAGGACGACTGTTCGCTTATTTTCCCAGATTGAGTGTCGAACCCCAAACCTCTAAGCCATGCAGTCGTACGTGTTCTGCCTTCTGGTGGTGGTGGTGGCTGTGTCTGCTGCACCTGCGCGCGAGGGTGCTGCTTACACTAAGGAGGCCATCAAACAAGCCCAGAACACACATCTGATCCCTGCTAATGCTGAAATCCAGAAGGTAAGGCGATCTTTCACAGAGCATATACATACATACTGTTAGATCTGATACTAGAATATTCGAGGATAAACTACAAATAACATTCAATCAATAATATTCAAATAAAAGTATGCATTCAATCACTCAAAATTATATTATTCTACGAATTCTAAAAGTTAAGAAATTTATTATATCGGCTTTGTCAGGAAATTATAAATTATAACGTTTATATACATGGCCCTAAATTTTACTCTATTTCGGCAAGAGACTCTTACCGAATAACAATTAGATTACTCTGTGTTCCATATAACATTACAGATATTTCAAACATCTTAATCAACAGCTTCTTGAGTAATAAAGCAAGTTATAATGAGATTGTCCCAATTTTTTAGCTCAATTGTGCAAACATACAATTACTAAATCTGCTGCAGGCACTTAACAGTCATCTCTGATTATTATCTTCAACGCTAATGTATGTAACATACAGTTAGAGCGTTTTATCTTTTACAATCACATCATGCGAGTACAATTAGCACTGAAAGTTACTTATTTGCAACTTGTTGACATGCTGAGTACATCCTCAAACATTTTTCCTCCTTTCTAATGACGTATGCTTTGCAGGTACAAGAAGGTATTGAGCTCGCAGCCTACGAGTCCATCCCCGGAAACCAGAGGATCAACCTCTACGAGATTCTCGGAGACCAGGTCCCATCTGAGGTCATTAACAACCTCCAGGGACAAATTGATACAATCGGACGTCACTAGGTTAAGAAACGTACATAAGTATATCTAGGTTAACATTATTATAAGGAGCTGGTAACAAAAGCTTATCACTGCTTTGAATATTTCTGAGCAGTGATTTTTCTCGACTGTTTTTAACGTTACTGGCCATCTCTAAAGTATGCAGCGCCTATGGCTCAGCTTATGTTTATTTATTGGTGATGCAAGTCCAGCCCAAGACAGTGAATGTGATATTGTGCAACATCTTTTTATACCTTTGTAAATAAATAATGTGGAGTTAATAAAATTGGTCGTGCGATGTCCAACTGACTGGTTTTGTTTTACGTAATCCATGGGACGTGTGGCCAATGTGTGATACACGATTATCAACTGTAGCTGTGTTATGTAAGATCTAGAATTGTCTATGGCAGAATGCGCCGTGTGTTCCGTGAATGACATAATAGTTAATCCGAATCAACGTGACCTTTCATCTTGTTATAAAAAACTGGTATACTCGTAAGCTATCTCCTAAGTTTGGATGAAGGCGATTACTATGCTTAGAGAGGTATAAGATTGGTATTTCAAAATCGAATAGTAATTGCATGTGAAACGTATAAAATGTATACATATACTATATTATCTGATAGTACGCAAAGGCTTTTAAGAATCCACGGTTTGTCATATTCTTTTGGTTAGCTTACTGCCCAGCTAACCTATCCAGACTCCATGCTGCTAAAGAGATTTTTTGTCCGAGAAACCCAATAACTGTCTTGCCCGGTAATCAAACCTAGGACCTTAGGATAACAAAGCAGTGCTAATCACCAGTTCACCAACGACACAATGTAGTGCAAATAAAGATCTTTAGATCTTTTTCCTGCTACCGGACCCTGGACCACTAATCGTTCCATAGAGTCTTCATTTCTGGAGATGCACCCGAAGATGATGATGATTTGTTGAAGCGCCCGTAGCGAAGTTTATGTAGCTGTTCTTAACCGATCAGCAAAGTTAAGCAACGTCGCCCGCGGTCATGAGTTGGATGGGTGACCGCTAGTGACATTACTACTGAGCGTGCACGTGCTTCGGAGGGCACGTTAAGCCGTCGGTCTCGCTTGTTGTTTTAGGATGACAGTCGTTTAAGCATGGTGGTAGGGCATTCTGCGAATGCCCGTCTGGCTAGCTACCACCCTCAAGTAGAAAATCTGTCACCAAGCACCTAACGGTGTGTGCTTGAGACCCACATCAGGTGGGTCTCGAGCTTGTTCCGTCACAATAACATAAAAAAAATGTTACAGCACCGTAGAGGAAGATTGGACAGACTAGACAGTTCATCAGTCGCACCTTTGTATTTTTAGTAATTCTTTTATCTTGCCAAACCTTTTCCACAGTAATAATAAGAGAGACAATAATTTCAAATTTTATCTGACTAAGTAATAGGTATATATCAAGTAAGTTCCATGCGTCATCGATTCCAATAGAAAACTAGTTCCCGTCAAGTATGTTTGAGCGGTTTATTTGCCAAAATACAAGAAAGTCAACATAATTATAAGGTCAACACACTCGACGACCAGCAACCGTGTAAAGTTAACGATAGCTTAAACAAATGTCAAATAACATGGCTCTTGTGCAACATAGAAAATAAAAAAGTAACTTCTACATTTATTCAACACTGCAGTTAAGAAAGTCGCAGATTGAACTGGTTATTTAGAAAACGTATATTCATATTCGTTTGTACGTCCATAAGTTTCAGGTACAATTTAGAAATTAATAATAATAATAAGAATTTAGTTCTGCTAAAACTTGTCTTTACAGACGTATGAATACAATTTCAAATTAATTAATGTCAAGTCAAAAGGTCAAGAAAATTCAATACAAATTATATACCTACCAATAAATGTAAATAAAATCTAGAATTATATATAAACACAACGCAACTTATTTTAATCTTTATAATTTTTAATCACAAAAATAATTTAAACTATAGAAACATTTCTCAGCAAGCCACCGCGGCAATTGTGTTCTGAATCAATTAAATGTCAGGTCTTTGAAGTGATTAGGAATTTTATTGTAAATTTTGATACACATTATGTAGCTATTATTTGAGCTGATATGTATATAATTTAGTATGGTTGAACATTGAAGATCATGTAAATGATTATTTTTACTGTTATAGATTAGCCTTTGATGACCTGTTTGGTAGGTGATGCTGTGGTAAGACCTATGGCAGGTAATATAGGCCTTGGTTAGGGAACTAATTCTCAATAAAGCAGCTGGGGTGCCTGTTAGGTACTTGGTGGCAGATTTTTTCACGCTACCACTAGAACATGATGGGCTACATGAGCAGTGATCCACACTCACGTCTATGTATTTATTATTGGCCGTCTTGCGATGTTATATAGGCCTACTGGTAACGGATTTATTACTGAAGAGATATCCGCAGGAAGGGCGTCATGAAGGAGTTTTTTATTTTTTTAAATACTGATCGGCGTAGCACTTGATCACTATCTCACCTGATGTTAAGTGATGATGCGATCGATGATGGAGCCCGCTTATCCAGAAGGTATCTATTCATTCGCGTTTTGAAGACACCCATATTCTACTTAACCGGAAACACAGACTCAGGCAGGGTGTTCCATTCCCTGGTGGTTCGTATGATGAACGAAGACGCAAATCCCTTATAACCTGAGATAAGGGTGTGTCTTCAACTATGAATCATAATTGTGATGAAACGGTCAAGAGCAACCTGCATTGTGTATCGCAATGTACGAAATATTTATAGGCCTCCTTATACTGACGCCAAATATATTTAAAATACATAAAATATAGTTTATGATTTACTATTGAATAAGTTATGGTCATACATAAGGACTTAAAAACTGGCCAAGTGCGATTCTGTCCTCGCTCTTTTAGGGTTACGCATTGCAAGGCCTGCAATCAAAAATGATTTGTTGCTTTTGATCATATCGGCACTTTCAGCATTTGTTAGTGAAATAGAATTAAGTTATCTACACAAACTACTGAAAATTCAGATTCCTAAGTAATTTAGTTTTTGATATAGATCCCGTGGTAAATATGGTCTACTTCCACGGCCTCCATTAACTACTTTTTAGATAATAATATATCTTATTCTAAGCTTTATAGTCTTGAAATAATGAAATTATGTGTAAAACATAAATTTCGTATGGAATCTAGAAAGTTCTATTTATTTATGCAAGAATAGCTTACATGGAATCGTGATGGCAGATGGAATTATGAGATATCAGAAGATGTAGTTTCATGTCTTTCTGAAATATAAGACATACGCTTGGCAGTCTTTGTAGGTCCCAACCTACAAGGATGGCAAAGCGGTACATACTTGAAATATGCACCTAGCGAAGGAAGGCAGATGCGTATTCCAGTGTCAGGTCTGAAAAAGGGCCAAGGGACAGTAATCATATATTCTCGTATGGTCTGAAAGATGGCCAAGGGACAGTACTTATAAATTCACGTGTGAAAATTTGAATTTTTATGTCCACAAAACAAAAAACGTTTAATGGTTTAAATATTTTCACGTCAACAGTTCAAACAAGCAGGCTTTGCTGCCGGAAAACCGTGAGCAACGAGCTAGATTTATTTATGCCAGTGTAACACAAAGTGATTTGAATAGGTATATAATACCACGAATACCTCGGGATTAAAATTAAAAACGTTCGAAAACGCAGTTAGGCTAATGCCTAGAATTTGAAATTCATCTGTATTATTATTTTTAATACATTTTATAATTAAATAAGGGAACATTTATCAAATTAAAAGCTTACAAAGTTTGTTACACATCATTCATTATAATTTTAATATTACTTCTTATCGAAATTGAATATTATAGTAGCAGTTTCAAAATTCACTTTAATCATAGAAAATAGTCTATGCCTCGATTTATAAAAGTTGCGGGAAGCTTACAAGCTTCATTTACCTACGTAATCGTTTTCGCATAAATGTTCAGTGAACACACAAAACGATTATGTATCACACGAAACCGATATCGTCCTTTTACGAATGAAATTCAATTGTTATCATTGTCTATGATGCGCAAGGATTAAATGCAAAATAGTAAAATGTACGAGTGACTTCAGTGACGAAAATAGCAATTTAACACCATTGAAACAACTTTATTCTCTTTTTGGCTTTGTTTTTCTTTTGTTTGTACAAAATGCGCAAAGGTTCGAGTAAATAATATTTTTCACATAGAACATTCATTAAGGATATGATTATTCATAATTTAGCGAAGGTTAAATATAGAAATTAATTATGGCTGAGGAAGAGTTCCAAACAATTGTTTTAAAAGAGCTGCATTTCAGATATTCATATGTTTTTCTTGCTGCAGGTGCCTCTGAGACTGTATCTTAGCCAAATATGAAGTGCGAGTAGCTAACTTTTTAAGCGCATGTCGTTCAAGGACTGCCAAAGCACACATCGATACAGATTAAATAAATTGCATCGTATACAACCAAACAATCGTGAGTCACGTACTGGTGCGGTGTGGTGTGGTACAGCCAACTATTACGCGATAACGTTGCGCCAGATTATGTCAAGGTATGAATTATAAGTATATGTAGTCCTCACCGAAGGGAGCCCCCCATTTTCTCCACATATTCATAAGCAATCTTCGTTTCCATGTATGCCTTAACCTTGTTTATATTAGGGATTATGAAAAATAGCATACGTTTAAAAGGATCGCGTTTGCTTAAAGTTTTATCAAACCTTAACTGAACCTTACAATGTATACTTTTGCATTGCATACGATGCTGTTTGAAAAGGAAATTAGAAAATTATTAAAAGTGATTTTTTAATTGTTTAAAATGTCATATGTTATTGAATTTTGTAATATAACAATGATAGAGTGCCGCGAAGTGTTTGTGAACTTGCGCGAGTGTATGGCAAGTACCTACAATAGCAAAAAAAAAAAACTTTTCGTATTTACGCGTAATTATGTAATCTCCGTATAAAGTTTTAGTTATTTATCCATTAACTTTTAACTTCCTGAAACATATCTTTGGCAGCAGTGACATTTTTTATTGTTTTATTATTTTTTTATGTTATTGTGACAGAACAAGCTCGAGGCCCACCTACTGTTAAGTGGACTAACCTCTGCCTATAACAGATGCATTTCGTCAAAAGTCACGAATTGCACTGTGCTCGTCACCTTGAGACATATTTGCTGTCTCATGTGCCTGTAATTTCACTGACTCTCAATGACTGCTGCCGGAACACAACGTTAAGTGCTTGCCTACAGATTTTCTACTTGAGATATTGAAAAGATTAAGATCATCCTTTCAATAATTGGCTGATTCTTAATCCGCTTGCGGTAGCTTTTCTTGGTACGTGAGGAAACTGTATTTACGAGATTCCCGTCCGCCCAGGGTGAAGTAGCCAGTATGTGTCGGACTCGGCACCAACTTCTTCCACAGCAGGAAGTGCTTCTAACGACTATAAAGCACACGGTTTCAATCCTCACCTGCATTTGGCGGGAAATTGGTAACACTTTCGCATATAATCGCGAACTTGCCGCGGGTCCGGCTCCGGGCCCTTCCCTTGGACCCACCGTGATCCGGACCCCAAATCACAACACGCTAGGATACATGGCGTGGCCCAACCAACCCGGGGACTTCATGCCTGGACGCTTTAGGTATGTTCCCCTGCAGCTAATCATATGAGTAGCATCTCCGCCCCCTGCTAATTCGGCCGCAGAGGATAGGGAGAAAAGTCAATACAATAATATTATAAAAAGGTTAAGGTCAATTTTCGTTATTTTATAATTTGATAAGTTTGAATGTTATAATTAAATTATCTAGACATAATTATCATCTTGGCTCCAAACATCCCCCCCTTTTTTGCACCGTGTAATTAATTGATCTTTACTAATTGTATGTTTTTATGTATTGAAATTCAAATCAAAACAAATAGTTTATTGCAAATATGGGTATTAAAGCTGTTTAGTATAAAATGTTTATCAATATAGAATTCCACTTTACCTTTATACTTTTACTTCATATAATTTAAAAACAACATTCTTGTCATTTCATCAGGTTTATTAGAACAAGCGGATTGTATAGTAAACTTACACCTAAGTATTGTTCAAAACTATAATAAATATTGGGAAAGGAAGTATCTACGGCAATGCCTTGTTTATTTTGTCCATTATTGGCATACATTTGACAACAATGTCACCTGATGGAAAGCAACAATGCGGTCGAAGATGGAGCATGCTTTCCCTGGAGGTATACCTATTGACTCTAGACTAGAGGAATCCCAGTTTATGATCATCAGGAACAACAAGGGCGCTGGAAAGTTGAGCCATCCGAACAGCATAACTTTAATTAATATTACTGTAATTGGTATTTCCTTTACATAATTTATGAATAGAATCAATAACTGGATTTAAATAAATGTTCTAAATAAACTTACACAACTGACAAAATAAAAAAATTACAGGAGGAAATATTTTTTAAGTCATGTGCGGGATTTTTTCTCTCGCAAATTTGTAAATTTTTACATTTCAAAACTTTGATATGTAATCCGCAGAGCATGCGTTATTGCAAACATAAATATAATTAAAAATGACTTAAATGAATTTTGCTTTTATATTGTGTTAGCCATCCATATTAGTATTGCGTTGTGAGTCTGTGGTCGTGAGAAATTATTTAGTTATCTGTGACGCGCCTACGGCGCCTCTAGCGGCAACGAATGGCAAGTGTGTGACGTGGAGAAAAACGCGGGAAAGTGATGTGATTTTCTTTTAGAACAGCTTACAAAGTGTACGAGCAGTGTTGCCAGACATGCGATAATTATCCTAGATCCACAATATATTTGAGTGTCATGCGATAAAAAATAATAATGACGTATCGCACGATATTTCATCAAATTTCTACGATATTTTTTTCATTTACATGATAATTTTACAACTAATTCATCAGGATCAGAACCGAATATATTTTTTACATTATCTATGGCAATCCAAACGAATGCAAAATGAGATAGGTATTTTCTTAAATAATTTCCATAAAAACAAAAAGCCGAAACTGTCATAAAACAACTACTGTTATATAATTGCATAGCTGATCAGGCTGCAGCCGGGTTTGTGACGTCACGTCGGCTTAGCAGGAAAATTGGGCGGAATTGTCACTAGATATATTTTTATATTTTTTAAGTGTTTTATTAAAATATTTATTTGATGTTTTCGTAAAATATTTTAAAAATATTTGTTATTATTAAATAACATATATAATAATAACATTTTTTTACCGAAAATATTAAATTAATATTTTAGAAAACACTTATAAATATATCTCTTGTCTTCTGACACTAAGAACTGAAACGAAGGTTGAGTAATTTATAAAGTTTAGAACTTGCGATAAAAACACGATAATTTTGCAGTAATTCTCTGATAATTTTTAACTCACTGATCTGGCAACACTGTGTACGAGTATTTGTAACAATAATTGTAAATAAAGTCATGTACGACATGTATGAATACAGTTATTATTTGAACAATATTTTCATTGATTATTTTATTATTATTTAATTTTGAACAACAGATAAGATATTCGTACGCATTTTTAATTATAGATTCATCTTTTCATAGATTGTGTGAGCAATTTATGTTATTGAATTCAATCCTGCAATTTCATATGGCATCATGTAAATACCTAAAAATATAATATTTATGATGAAGTTTACTTGCCACAGACATCATATTACAACGTTTAAAAGACGGTACGGTCTTCTATTTGGGGTTTTGTGTAGGTTCATAGATTAAATTGCTCTAATATTAATAATATATTTGACTCCAGTAGAAAATAAAACACCAAGCACCGTTAGGTGTATTATTTCAAAGCATAGATTACTTAAATGGGGGTTAATCTCTTTTCATTACTGGTTAAGAAAAACTGAAAAGAATAACACTCATCGCGGGTTACAACAAAAACTCAAACTCATATACCGCCTCCGTTTGTCATGGATAAAAATGGGCGAAATATAGCTTTTACTACCCAGTTTCCACTCTAGGTTTGACAATAACATCAGTTATCAACATGTTGGATAGTCAAACGCTGACGAAATACCTATTGGTGCTTGATGACAGATTTTATACTGGTTGGTGGTTATATTCCGGCAAGCAATCGCAAAATAGGTAAGTTATCGATTCGAATATATAATTAACAAATCATTATTTAGTAACCAGCTAGGACTCGCATAATATATACTGGATATTGCTCCGCTAACTAACAAATCGTTGTAACTTTAACAAAAATCATATATATTGTGTCCGTCTGAGCAGACTCACTTTTGTGAGTAATTAATAATTTGCAATGAAAAGCTCAAGCCCGCGACAGGATACAACCTGTTCTCGCCTTGCTCCACAGTTTATATTCACTACCACTTTAACGCTTAATAAACTGTTAGTTATTTGAATTTGAAATAATTTGAATTGGATTGAATTGAGTGATTTAACATAGCAAAATTGAAAATTGAAATTGAGTAGGCAAGCATAACATCTGAGCGTGATGTTTAGTGATTACTGCCTGACTTCCCAAAACTTTTCCAGCCGCCCACGCGTTAGGTACTGCAACTGCAATGAAGCAACAGTCGAAATGATGCAATCAGAACGACAAAACATGTCTTTGAATTTTATATGCACGTTACCTACTGACGTCATTATTGTTACACATTAACTATGCATACGTTGCCATAAGGTCATTAACCTTTATGTCTACTCATTCTTTGTGACGAATGCAGTGCAGTGTCAAGCAGAATGAAAACGGTGACAACTGGTACTGTAATGGACAAGCATGACGCTTACCAACAGGCGAAAGATAGTTTATTTACTTTATGAAGCAGTTTTTTGAAGCAGTGATGGCTCAGTGGCATTGGCTATGGATTGCCACGCAGCAGGTCCATGGTTCGAATCCTGCCGATGGCTTGAGCTTCACCGCATGGTGGAAGGGCTTTTTGCGAATGCCAGCTAGGCTAGCGACCACACTCAAGAAGAAAATCTGTCGCCAAGCACCTAACGGTATGTTCCGGCAGCTGTTCTTGAGAGCCAGTGAAATTACAGGCACATGAGACTTAACAATTGTATGTATCAGGGTGACGGGCGCAGTGCAGGTCGTCACTTGTGATGAAATGCATCTGTTATAGGCAGTGGTTACCACTAACATCAGGTGGGCCTCATGCTTGTTCCTTCACAATAACATTAAAAAAATAAAAAACATTGTTGTTACTTGATCTTCGTCTAGTTATGATAAAAAGCTTTGTCCAACAGGAGCTTCCAGGTTATAAAACGTTTATACGTTTAGTATTTTATGAATGTAAACTAAACAGATTGAAATGGAACTTGGCATATCGAATAGTGACTCGACCTTCTTTCTAAAGTCTAAACCATTTTCAATTATTATTGTAAGTAGTTCTTAATAGAGCGATGTATAAAAAAACAGGAAACATTAATAAAACAAAAAACTAACACTGGAATATTAAAATAACCTGTTAACTTGGTCGGTAAATTACAGGTGTGTCCGGAAAACAAGCTTTTCTCTCTATATATATATATTTAAACTAGCTTTTGTGAAGTACTTAATTTAATTTTATTTGGGTCTTTTTACTAACTAAAAAGAATAAAAAAAATCGTCAAAGCAATTGAAATGAGCTCAAACTCGATGAGGTTGCGTCGTTTCATTGCAAGTTCCTTTGGCCATCTTCCAGCTCCATCATCAGATCAGCACCATGTCATCATAATTTTCAGCTTAATCGGTAACCGGGAAGTGGATCAAATTTAATTTCCAAGTTTCTGCAGTACTGATGTTTGTCATCAATAAACATCTATAACGATAAGAGTTGCAAATACTACCATATCATCCAGGTAGATTATTGGCGAACACCTACTTATTTCAGTCGGTGTTGATGAATGAGATCAACTTGGATATATATTCTACCCAACAAAAAATAATCATAAATATATGATGATCCAGTAAAAAGTAATGCATCATCTGGTCATACATACGCGTTGACTCCAGAAGCTTCCTCTTCTTATCGAAGTCGGTTAAAAAATACACATCTACTCGTACTTGATAGTTGATACATAACCTTTTAGAAAGTTGGTATTTGAATTGCTCATTAAGTTTGCCATCTAGTGGCGATTTTTGGCATAACGATGTAGAACCTTTCTGAGGTGAAAGGTTTCACTGGTTTCGATCTATTTACGTGCGTAAGCTTTTCTGCAAACTACATAGATGGCGTTTTGATAGCTTTTCTACAGAATTGAACATTTTATGTACATTTTTGCAAATATCCAAAATAAGAGGAAGTTATCAAGTCGAGGAGTAAATTAAATATATTTTATTTTATGGAATGACAAGTCTCCGAGGTTGAATGGCAGTGAATTTCAGTGGAATCAAGATGTTTTAATTACTGTTTTCGACGGTCGAAATTAAGAATAGAAGTGAAAATTAAAAAAGGCTATAAGTAAAATTAGTCGATGGCAGTAAAATAAATAAATAACCTTTTCTAAGTATATATGTTAAATGTTTGTTGAATAATGAAGTTATTTTCAAATATAGTATTTTTTTATCATCGAGTTATTGCTAAAGAAAATGGAAGTATATCTTCAAGCCTTTATTTCCCCGAAGAAATTCCTCAGATTTTTTATTTTGTGTTAATAATGCAAGAAGGAAAGATAATAAATTTTTATTGATGTTTGTAGTACAAAAGATAAGAAACAAAAAAGTGATAATTACATAGGTCTCGTTGCAGAACATTATATCCTTATTTTTCGTGCCTACTTGGGTAAATTATCTCTCATCAAACACTTATCTATCGACGTGTTGCACCGTGCGGAATGCCCTGCGCTGTTCCCTATACACATGCTTAAGCAGTTGTAAAGCTCACTTTTTAAGAGCAATGTCGAAAGAATCTTCCACGACCAGTTGCTGGACCTTATTGCCATTTAGAGTGTTGAGTTTCCTTGAGCCATGTAACACTGATTCAGAGTTGTTACTATAGGCCATTGTGATAGCAAGCGAAAACTGGTGCACCGCTATGCAGAAGAGCTGCAGCGGCAACCAACAAAAAAAACAGAAAACCATTATAAAAAACGCCTCTCCCGTAGATGGGGTTTCTGTTGCTTTTCTTGGCACATCCTGAAAAAACACTCACTGACTCTTTCCATTATTACATATATTACAGTACTTACACTAAAGAACTCCCAAAAAGAGTTCTACTACTACTAATAAGCTATTGATGGTGGTTAGAGCAAAATAACCCTCTTTAGAGCTTACTGCACGTCTTTATCCACGTGCAGCGTGTGGGCTGACTATGCGCAACAATCGTACGGCACCCTCCGTGTCCAATTCAATAACGCGATTAGGATGATGATGGGTCTCCCCCGCTACTGCAGCGCATCTACAATGTTTGCAAAAGCGTGCCTACATTACACGCATCTAAACTCATATCTAAGCAACAATGCGCATTAGATGTACTTCGCTGGCACGACGAGTCAGGGGGAGCACCAACAGCAAGCTGCAAGCCGTGCACGAAGTGTGATTTGACTGTGCTTATACAAATCAATACTGCAGAGTTCATAATAAATATAAAAAAATGCTTGTGCGGGAGATGTAATTGCAACAACCTTATAGTTTACGTAGAAATTGCCTTTGAATGAGCGTCAAATTATTAAACCAGAGTCGGTTGCGTACTTTTCCCAATATGGCGTTGTCGTATTCTTTTTATTGAAAATCAATTGAATCTTATTAAAATTTTATGAAATGTGACTCATAATTATGACTATTTACGTATTTTACGAGTATATCTAAGTACCTTGAAATAAATGATATAATATTAAAACAACACATATGTTCTCATTTGCGCCAGACTGTTGCAACGCGAAGTCCCATTAAATAGTTTTTATTTATACTTAAATAAGTATCGCACTATGAGCATAGACTACACTACATCAGGGGATCTTCGCGTGCATCCATCATGGTGACATGCACACCTGGCTAGCGACTACCCCCGCAAGTAGAAAATCTTTCGCTAAGCACCTAACGGTGTGTTCCGGCAGCAGTCCTTGAGAGCCAGTGAAATTGCAGGCACATGATACTTAAAAACTATGTCTCAAGGTGACGGGTGCAGTGCAATTCGTGACTTGTGGCGAAATGCATCTGTTATAGGCAGAGGTTAGTCCGCTTAACATGAGGTGGGCCTCGAGCTTGTTCAGTCACAAAAACATAAAAAAAAACCCAGGTATTAGGTACGACTTGGTGACGTTATGGCACCACAGTGATGATGAGATAACCTAACCAGTGAATGCTGAGAGGAGTAATAAAATGGGATCGATCTGCAACACGTATCAGGGGAGAACGGAGGCCTTTGGGGCCCTCCGTCCTCCATCTTCCCAAAGGATAAAGAATATTTAGAGCTTATTTTGTAATGATTCGGTGTCTACTCATTTTCACTATGTTGTTAGCCCTCATTCATTATTGTGCAGTTGTACTTACATAAGAGTCATATTGTGTTTGTCATCTTTTGCAAATCAGTCACTTGAAGTTGACATATAACTATATTTATGAATCTGACCTATTGCGTTCCTGACATTATGAGCATACATCGACAAAAAGCTTAGACTCTGTATTACAGCGTGCTGGCACGATAGGCCAGCCACAGGCGGTGCGGCACAAACGCGCGTAATTGCTTCTAATGGGCGTGTGACATCCGCGCGTCCGCGTTTGCACCGCCCGTTACCTACGTGTTGTAGTGCGGTATTGGAACGACGGAAGTTCAACTCCCATACAAGATGATATGAAATCTTAGATTTAAGAAGCTACGTTAAATATTATAAGCTTTTTATTTCTGATTTTATTGTCACCTATTCGATTTTTATACCCTTATTTAAGAAATTATTTAGATCGAAGTATACAATTCCATTATATTGATTATTAAAAGTGTTAAAACTGTTACAATTTGCAATCAACCGAAAATGAATAAAGCATTATAATTACAAGAAAAAATAAATAGTAAGAAACACCTTCGTTTTGCTTATCTGAAATATAATGTAGTCAACATTAATGTCATTAATTTAAGCTGTTAAGTACACGAGCTCAGTACAATGCTTAGCAACTACAGTAAAGTTTTCTATTAGGTCTTGAAATGAACATGGAAGAGACTAAATATATTTGAAATGAGAGGGGGATGCTGGAGGAAAATAGCTAGAAACCTTATATAATGGAGTAGAAATCGGCTAATAACCGAAGATAATGCCCTTAATGGGGAGGCAAAATGGACGGATGCGAGGATATTTTTTACAAGTTTATAACAATATAAAATCTCGGTTTTACGTATTTTCTGCAGTTCAGAAAAAATATTTGCAATTATTGTTTTGAAATAAATTTTGCATCATATTTATTTTTAACCAACCAAAATAAAAAACGGTAACTTTGCATAGTAACATTTCATATGCGTTTGTATACCTTTCATAACTAACTATAGGCTTTTTCAATTATTAAGTTAAAGTTTATTAAGTTTTTACTTAAGTAATTACAGTTAGTCACTTTGGAGTTTGCCGCTAAATAACTGAGTTTTTCGCCGACTAAATTCTAAGTAAAGTTAATACAGTTTCAACATTTTCGCAACAGAATTGACATAGCTATGAATTAGTTCTATTACCAGCAATTATACTTAAACAGTGTTGAGCCGTCTCGTAAGAAAGTAAAGAGCGGTTTTTTACCGCCAACAAGATTTAATTGCGAAAGAGTGTCAGTTCTCGCGTCTGAATCTTGGAAACTAACGGATCGCGACGTGTGGGGCCGCCCTTAATTGTCATGGCCTTTTAATTAAAACAAAAACTATTGTCAGTTATGTGGCTGTTTGATGTAGAAGTGTCGTTAGTGATGATACATAAGTGGTCATTAAAACATGAACATATTCACAATTAGTAATTAAACAACTTTAAACGGTTTAAATCGCGTATATTTATCATTATTTTTGTCCCGACGTTTCAAACACTTTGCGGTGATCGTGGTCACGGGGTGACTCACCTTATTATTATCACCGTGTCATGTCAGTCACCCTGTGACCACGATCACTGCAAAGTGTTTGAAACGTCGGGACAAAAATAATAATAAATATACGCGATTTAAACCGTTTAAAGTTGTTTAATTACTATGTGTAATAATCGCGAAAACCGAAGACAACATTATATTCACAATTAATGAGATCCACTAACGTTTATTAAATTGTGCAATATATCCAATTTTATTCGGATTATCGTATTAAATTGATTAATCATAAAATATAATATTAATGTGGTTTTAAAACTGGGAAAACATCACGTTTTCCCTGATGGTTTTATTTCTTACTTTTTCGATATAAGTACTTAGATATTTAATGTCAATGAATTGTTTGGCGTCTAATTTGTTTATCATATTTTAGGTTTATTTGACAACCATGTTGCGAAGCACATTTGATTTGAGGAAGGCAGCGTTTTATAAAGTATTTCCTATTTTGTCCCGGTTTGGTATGAAGATAAACATGGTTAATCTACTTTCGATAAAATATACAGTTTTTTTCTTCGAAGTAAGCTACAAGTCCAGTATAGCGTTAGGACTGCAGTGTTCTAGAACTATAAGAAACATATACACATCTGGTTGCACATAAAATACAGTGCCAAATTTTAAAGACTTGAAATCGCTGCATTTAACATATTTTATATTGTATCTCTTTTTGCCAATAGGCTAACCTTTGACCAACTTATTTTTATTTTGCCGCAATAATTTACTATTTGATTGCGTAAAACCCGAGATTGGGAGGAGAGTTTTTGTAAAAATGTGTAATGTTTTTTTTATATGTTCATGTTTTTTTTATATACTTATTGAATTGGTTACGTTTAAATCTAATTTCTAATAATTGAAGGTTTAAGGTGTAATTTATGGAATCATGTGCAACAGTATCCAAAGATATCAAGATAATACGAGTTTTTTTTTTTTTAAAGCGTGAATACCTCGTTCTTGTACAATGGCAACAAAAGTTAGCTTCAATCGTGAAAAATATGTTAAAATTTCGTATATCTTACCAAATATTTGTATTTACAACCTAATAATAACTAATGTGACTGTAAATAAAGTTTGTTATTGTTTCTTTCTATTTCTTATGTAAATGTAATAATTTAGTAAATATATATGGGCTACAATCAACTGCTAAAGTAGGTCTAAGTACTTATGGTATGAAGGCAATATTATATTATATTTAAATCGGATATAGTTAAGTTTATAGTGTATTGTAATTAAAGACATGCCGCCTTTAAGTTGTACCTATGACATTGTGAATGTGTTGGCTTAGCTGTCACAATCGTAAGTCTTTGATAAATAAATAAAATTATGTTAGACTATCTTATGTCCTTCCCCGTGTCTCAAACTATTTACATACCTTTCATCCTAGTCAGTCCAGTAGTTTCAGAGCCTATTCAATGCAATCACAAACAATCAAATCTTTCCTCTTTATTACATTAGTTTAGATTACTTACTCATTTTTGGTTTAATTTCATATTTGGGTAACCTAATACTGATTTGTAAAATCGTTGTCTTAATTTACGCACGATTATATATTTGTGTTTGACCAAGCATATTCTTTTACTGGATCATCTGATTAGTAGTTTTCTTTGCGCATCAATCGCCAAATCAGTCTAAGTAGGTAATTTATAATTACCTTTTTTTTCAATTGTACCTACTCATTTAAATAGAATAGAAATATTTTAATATTGTTATGTTTGCAATAACGACTGCTATGCGGATTACATTACGAAATTACAAATATACGATAGAAAAAAATTAAGTCATGTGAGGGATTCCATCCCAATACGATGGTTAATGAACGACAGGAAAAATTTGAGTTATGACGTCATTGTCATGTTAGCTCAATTAGTTAGAGCATACCCCGGTTTTACGATATACATCTTTCAGAATACAATATCTAGGTACTAATAAATTCAGATATAAATTACAGATTTACATTAATGGTCTACACAATCAGTCGTCATACATGAAAGAGCCTGTGGGGTGCCGGACTAGAATGTCTCCCCTCCATCTCTACCCGTGGGTGTCGTAAAATGCGATTAAGGTAGGTGGGCAGCAGAACTAATATCTCACTCTGCGATGCCTACCAAGCGTGGAGATTATGGGCAAATCCCCCCATAGTGGGGGAGGCTGTGTTCAATAGTGGATAATCCGGCTGAAACATTACAGTACAGTAATGTAAAAGAAAGAAGTGTCTGCCCATAAATGTGACTTACGACTATATTATATAGATATGTAAGTGTCCAGATAGAAGATTGATGGATAGCTTACACCCTTACCTTGTCTATCTTAGTGAACATAGAATGGACAAGATAAGGATTCAGTATATCGGAGGATGCATGCAAGTAGCTATAATAGTTCGGTATTAAATATAGACGGATAAAGAAAAGCCAAAGAAGGTCTCAGTAGTGGAATCTATCTCGTAACAGGTCTATTCATCGTATTATCATCGAGCACCGTCTGCGCTCGTCATCTGGCTACTGGAACAACAACCAGTGGAGGTAAAATACATGTAGTGCGATCCCAATTACCGTGCGATAAGGCCAGGAAAGAGAAGAGGTATATCCTTGCATAAAACCCGCATGGAGCTAAACGAACGGCAATAAACAATAGACGTAACATTAACAACTTTCACAGCTGTAAACATTATCGCAACGAGACAATCATAATAATTGCTGTAACACCATATTTATTATACTTAGGGCACCCATCGCTGTATGTGTTATTCTAGGTATATTATGATATTTTAAGGCAACTATGGGAAAATGCGTCTAATGAGCAGCATGCTACTGTTCATTAATAGGGTGTTGCTGTACATAAGGAGCATCCGGTTCGATGGTTTATCTAACTCACGTGGTGTTATTATGAGATATAAGAACAGCTATATATAACTATAGGGAGCCCTATATAACTATAGGGTGGCAAAAACTAGCTTCTCCGGTGGTAATCGGCAACACTTACTAATTTTTTTTAACGAGACATAAAGAGCAACAGAATCTGGTTTTCCTTTAACTTTACTTTTTAATTTGCCAGTTTCATATGTTTTGTCTATACGAAATTTCATGTTGTTTAAATTTTACGTTACGCTCTATGAAACATATAAATAAATAGAACGATGGCGTCATGAAACAAGCTGTCCCTGGATCCATTTCACGACTGGCAGTGTAATGCTACTTATTTTGCCTCCAGTGGTAAAGTGTTACTTTCCCTGATATTTTCACCACTAGGTAATTTTGATATGGAACACTTCAACCATTTTGATGAGTGTTATTTGATCACAGGAGGCCAGTTGAAACACAGGAGTACTATTTTTTGTCTGGTAAGATAGCTGGTTTGGTGGTGAGTAGCCCTAACAACTCAATAATTCAACTGAAATGCCCGAGGGGTACCCAGTGGCTAGAATGTCGCCCCCTCAACTCTTGCCGAGGGTGTCGTATGAGGCGACTAAGGGTAAAATACCGAAAAGTGGGCAGCAGCGCCTTCTGAGGCTATCTGCTATCTGCGCTCCAATCCCCAGCTGGCTGCCAATCGTGGGGATTATAGTGATTCCCCCTTAATGCTCAGCAGTGGACAATCTGACAGATACGGTACTCGTCAGTGAACTCGACACTTAAAGTTCGGCCGCTGAAAGAATGCGTTTGACAGTACGAGTTTCTACTGTCGTTGTGACTTGTAAATAGAATAAAATATACCCAATTTTTTGATACTTAAATGCCTGCCTAATACAATATTATGCAGTAGTAATGACTATATTACTTTGAACTGGGGAATAAATATTCACAAAACGAACTGTCAATAGTATTCTTTCAGCGGCCGGACTATAAGATTTTTTATTTATATATAGCTTATAGGCCTTTGACCACCTGTGTCATAAATAATGATGTGGTTGAAAATGTTATTCGAAGACGCAACAGCAACTCCGCTATCAGTTTTATTGTCATTGTTATCAACTAGCAATGCTAGTCAAATGTAAATGGTTAAAGACTGTCGTGCAGGCGTTTCATTACTCGACGCCTGCACAAAATTGGGCTTTACAGCATAGGAGTGCATGTTACAAAGCCAAAATCTTTTAACTGATTTAGGCGTCTACGATGCTCTTAAGAATATCAATTATAAATTTGAATATTGAACTATTGTACATTGTGCTGCCACATGCAGAAGTATTATGGAGCCACTGACAGCAGAGCGAGCAAGAAACTCTATTTTTTAAACTTTTATTAATGAACAAACTATACTACGAAATTATTTCATTACTAGCTTTCCGGGTATATCGGTTATCGATATAATCCTATGTCCTTCCCCGTGTCTCAAACTATTTCTTTAATTTAAGTTTTAACTCTGACAGACCAATCCTTAATATACGCTAGAAACAGTAAATGATTTTTCTATAATTCTATTATTGATCCTTGCGGAACTCCTATGTATACCAAAGATCCAGAAGATGTATTGCAATGTAACCCAACCTTCTGTAGTCTGTCTGACAGTTATGAATTTATAAGAGTCAAAGCGTTTCCATGAATACAAGTTTCACGAAGAGTTCTTCGTGAAACCTAACTAAGATCGTAGCACCCCCAACAAGGAAGTCTGTTACCAAGCACCAAGTATGTAGTAGCAGCTGGCCTTATAAGCCAGTTCCTGTTCTTGTTTACACTTTTCGGTGATATACCTAATACATAACAACCATACCTAAATACCATAACAACAGATGAGACAGTGGTCAAATGTAACCGAAAATATAATTATCAAATCTTGACCTATACCAAAACCAAGGATACGTCTGATAAAACGTTGGCGCTCTGCTATTGTTGTTGTTGAGTTTGTTGTTCCACCGGCTCAGGTATATTATTAGCTTGTGAGGTAATGTGTACTGTCAATCACTACTTGAGCTTGCAAATTCTAAGAGCTATAATAATAATCATCCACCAGCAAATTGACCCTCAATACGACCATGTCTTGTCAGAGGTGCCGTACTACCAGTACGCACCAGCGCCAGTACTCGAAAATGGTCGTGCATTGCTCTACTGAGACCGCTCTATCATCACGGACAAGACTATTGCTTGCAATAAGCCTGATATCGTAGTGGTCGACCGATCCCAGCGCCGGGGCTCGTTGACATCACCATCCCACATGATGGTCGAGAAGGATAAAGTCAGCTAGTACGTTTTGGCTCACGAGATAACCGCCATGTGGGATGTTGACTCGACGATCATTGTCCCGATAGTCGTTTCGGCGAACGGCCTTATAGCGAACAGCCTCGACCAACACCTCTAGAGATTCTCGCTAGACGGTTGGATCAAGGGCCGGATGCAGAAGGCAGTGATACTGGACACAACACGCATTGTCCGGAGGTTTGTCCTCACCACCGGTAGCTTGGGCCCTGCCACGCTACCGGTGGCACCCTAGTTTTAAGTTTTTTGTAATATTTGATTTTGTATATGTTGTAAAAAATATGTTAAGACATAAATAACGTGAATATAATAATAATTCTTTATTTAGACCAACTCAGATCATACAATATTAAATATTATCAAGATTTACAAAGGAAGGCACATATCGGTGAGTTTTGTTCTTTAGCGACATTTTGGTTTCGCAAAGATCATGGCACGTTGTGACTTGGATTCGCCCCACATCATGGTCAGCAACGTTGCTGTATAAATAAAAGGTGTAATTATTGAGACATTCGAAAAGTGAGTAATGGCTAGTAGGTACGTGGAAACGAAGCGTTGTTCCTAGGGTGTTACAATGTAACAGACGCTCGGTTCAAAGCAACGGACGGACGGATAAAAAATGGAATCTCTTTTAAAGCGCTAATCACTGCTAATCAATTGAGTCACATATCTTCACTCGCACTTCTTGTTTTGTATGTTTGTATAGAAAGAACATTTACTGTATATGGCAACACTATGGGAACCTATTGCATTTATAATACGTGTTCGGACCGATCAACTTAGCGGCAAGTTTCCGAACGAGGTAGTCGTCTATTTTGAGTCTATGGACTTTATGAGTGAAAAGGTAGAAGTTGGTAATGTCGCTTTATCTTTGGTTTTGACAATTGTAGTACCTTGTTGGACAATTTTGGGTCAGCGGTTAAAATTAATATAATTGAGTGATTTGTGTTGTTTTTGAAATCCGCCTGTTTGGACCCTCGCGTGTGTTTTTGTTGAACGCTGAACTCTGAGAATTTGTTACTACAATTAGTTTTGTGAAGAATCTCGCCAACATCGGAGCCTCCTCGCCCACGCGTGAGTAAACCTAAATTATTCTATTGGCCAATACTGAATAGTTAGGTAGACACTAGTGGGATCGCCGACGCGAATTCATCCCTTTGTAAGTCTCATTGTTTGTATTAATTGATTGCTTGTATATTTTATTGTTTTCAGCCCCGTGGATCACGGGCAAAAGTTAAGTATTCAACACAGATAGTCCAGGTGGAAGCCTCTGCTGAACATCCCTGCCTGGGCAATCTGGAATCTTAAAAATACGCATTAGATAGGATGATTACGCTCGAAATTTTATCAGAACAAGAAAGAAGACGTTCAGAAAGAAATTTCTAAGAACTGAGTTCGATTATCATTGATTTTGAGAAGGCCGTACAGTTTTTGGCTCAAGAATATAAGAGCTGTTCAACATATTTGTGTTGTTAGACAAGACGTATTGTATCAAAATGACCTTTCGACAAGTGTTCTTCCCCCTAAATGATGCTACATTTGGCAGAGTCATCTACTCTGCCAAATAAAACTATCCAATGAGTTCTGATCTCATCTATGCATCTCCACTGTAACGAACCGCTGAGCGTCTCGTTCAGTCCACAAATATAGACATAAATTTATTTATGAAAAACTATGTCGATTTAAAGCAGACGCTAATACAATTTTAGAATATTATAAATAAACTCTAACTACCATTCACAAACTATTGGTTGGAAAAAGGTTTAAAATTAATGAGGTATCGTTCAAAAGCTACGCAACCTTCATAAAATAATGCAAAAAGGCTAATAACAATGTATGGGGACAACTACTAAAGAGGACTTGTTCGAAAGACGCGACACTATACTAACTCTAGCGAGGCATTTGCCTAAAACACATGACGTCAACAGGGTGAGGCTGAAAGGAAGCCAATATGAGGGTCTCTGATTGGTAGATAGGTTGTCTTCCACTTAGCTTCATTCCAAATTTGAATCAGTATGTGACGTCATCGGTAGTGAGGCTGAAATGAAGCCAAGATGAGTGCCTCTGATTGGTAGATAGGTTGCCTTCCACTTAGCTTCATTCCAAATTTAAATCAGTATGTGACGTCATCGGTAGTGAGGCTGAGATGAAGCCAAGTTGAGGGCTTCTGATTGGTGGATCAAATGACTTCGACTTAGCCTCATTCTAGATTTGAATTTAAAATTGGAACAATAAATATCTTATTTCTGATTGGACGAAGAAAAGGGGGGGAGATCAGCTTCTTGGCTTGTGATAGGTTAAAGTTGACCTCAAGTTGGCTTCATTCAAATAGTATAAATAGGGAACAAGCGCGCAGTTCAAATTAGTTTTCGTTATAAATTCGGAGCTTAAAGATCGGGAAGTAAACAGTGAAGTGAAAAGTGTTTTATTGTCTCTCCATATTGCCAGGCTTTCGCGGCATTTCGGATTCGTTTAGTTCGTGAGTTTACAGGCGTTATAGGCCGAGGCAAAGGGGAAAATTCAACATTAATTAAAAGTGAACCTAGTGCGGTGCGTTCTAGTGCAGTGAAAAATAAAGGGATTACAGTGAGATACCGGATGTTAGAGATTATTTACGTAAGTCATAGTTATTAAATTAGCTGTGAATTTTAGGGTGTTTTCTATCAGGGCAGCATTCTGAAATTATTATGTTTGACTAGGGAATTTAGGGTGTTCTCTTTCAGGTCAGATAAAATGCCTCCAAGATACTAATTGAGATACTCTGTTAAAATAATGAAGCTATGGTTGATAGAATTAATCAATTGACTAGAGACATACGCTCTTTGGATTTCTCGCAGACTAAAAGGCAGTTTAGAGATATCCAGGTCACTGGTTAATGTTATCATCTGTATATCGCGGCAGTTAATTAATATACAACAACTAAACTTTTTACAATTCCCTAAGACATAGATCTGTCTAATTATTACATCAGAGTATGCCAAATATAATCATTACCAAAAATAATTGGAAATTCAAATAAAACAAACAAACAGAAAATGTTTATCATGCGAAATAAAAGTAAGAGAGACAATAAATTAATTTATAAAACAATATCTTAAAACTAAGGCTAAATTTAAACGAAGCTCTAGCATTGTGTTCCAAACTCCACCGACACAAAATAACAAGGAGGGGTTAAAGCTAAAATGATAAACGGAGATCGTTGACTTAGTCACAAAGGGGCCCCTTAATCCGGCCGCCCAGATGGTCGAAAGCCCATGGGGTTATTCTAGCTTCATCCCCTACAATGTAAATAATCAATAGAATACCTACTAACCATAGAATATTTAATTTATATAATTTTCAGAGAATTTACACAATTACATAAGTTGCATTTCATACAGAATCTATGGAAACTATTTACATTTAGTTCTAAAAATATATTGTCAACTTTTTGACAGCATAAAGATAACGTTTTATATTTCAGAGAAATCTTCTAACAGGTACAGTTGCAGTACATATGGAATCTATGCAAACTATTTACATTTAGTTTAAATTATAAATCCTTTATTACTACTCATCATGATTAATAATCTAATTTTATCTGATTTACTTTATTTTATAAACATCAATTCAACAAAGCACGAAAATTAGTTGTATATTTCTTAATTATTAGAATATTAGTTGTGTTCCATTTTACTTCATCTCCTCTGAATAAGAGAACTATTAGATAATGGTTCTTAAGCTTTAGTTATTTTATGCAATGATGAATAGCTGGGAATATAAGATAAATAAGGCCAATTAGTGATAGCTGAATTTTACAACTACTGACAAACTTAGTATATAATCACAGAATATCTGACATGTGAATTTAGGGTAGAATTGTTAGTGACTGACAATGTTAGAATCTTATTAGGAATCTTCTTATTCTGCTATATTTATTTGTATACTAGGATGTGGATGTACTTAGTTCTGAACTTATAGGTATCTAGCTTGTCTTAGCGTCCCGAAAAGAATTTAGGTTACTACAACGGTTCATAATGTATGGTTCTACCATTAGACTAGACGATCACACCTTGGCCAAAACTACTATCAGTCCAACACTCAAGAATAGGTTAAACTATTCATTTACATTAATAATTAAAGTTTTCATTTAGTGTAATAAAATAATTTCTTAATAAAAAATAAAAAAATAAAGTAGGCTAGGGTTTTACAATTTGGTCCATGTGACCAGGATTTCTAAATAATCACAAATAAAAAAAATAAAAGAATTAAAAAAAAGAGAGATACTTAGGGGTCTTTTACAATTTGTGCCGTGGACCAGGATTTATTACAATTAGGTGCCAGGATGACCAGGATTACAGGTATATTTTATTATAGTGGTTAGATAATAGGATTACGGTTTGAGTGTTTGGACTAACATTACGAGTGGCAGAAGATGCTTTTAGTATCTTTTGCCACAATTTGTTGACGTGAGAATGGACGGGAGCTAAGCCTTTTAGATGCTTATATGATAGAACTTGTAGTAACTTATATTGAATAGTTCATGGATTAAAAATTATAAAATTGATACTACTTATAATATTGATTGTTATTGTCAGTGTGTGGAATTCAACTATCTGTAGGTTACTAGACTTATTACTATTGCAATTTATCATAGAAAAATCATAGTATGAATATTAATAATAGGTGTCAATTTTAACATAGATGAAGATTCACCTAATAAACATAGCTAGGTAGCCATGTTAACAATAAATAAATGAAGGCTACAATAGAGCAATTGGAATAGATTAACTAAACATTACATTTTTATTAGTATATTTTCATTTATGCATTCAAATACAATTCAAGTCTTTTAGCGAATTTATAAATCTGATATCATAGAGTGCTATAGGTATGCTTTCTGCAATGCATATGACTCTTAGTATAAATTGGGAATATCATCTTGTATGCAGAAGGGTTACTGAGCTGAGAAAAGTTGTTTACACTGGACCATCAAAGAAAAAATTATATAATATGTCTATATATTATATTAAATACTCCAAACTGTAGTAGGTAAATAACTTTAAGGATATGAATAGGTTAATGAACATGATTGATTAGAAGTGCGATTATATTATCATTTATTTATCCAAAATAATTTTGATATATAAGCAGTATATATCAAAGTTTCCTAGGGTGTATGTAGTGAGTAATGCTTGATAGTGGTTGCGTGACCTTTAACAGCAGGATATTCTCCTTTGCCAGGTTGTTCAGTCAGTATGTTTCCACTAAATGAAACTAAATTCCATAAAGTAAAAACATTGTGATATTGCGCATGGGCAATTCGTTAACCGTCAGTGTACTGTAGAATTATTGTGTAGAGTAAGGCAGGTAAATTTTGTAGTGTTTACGCTGAACTGACATCAGAATCGATTACATTTGTAACCAGCCAAGAGCAGCGTAAAGCGTCATTGTGTCTGTAAATGTGTGGACTAATCATTGAAGTGTGAGGAGATAATAATTTTGAATAATAAATGTTATAAAATGCACTTCTAGGTGACAATGGAAGGATTAAATTAATTTACGGTGAAAAATGTTACGGTAATATGGTGAACAGTCTTGGTATAGTTATCTACATACTTGAACATTAAAACACTAGGAATATATAGTTATATAGATTACCATTTCTTAGTTTTACCAAGTTGATCCAGTGCTTTTAGATATTGAGTAAAAATTAAAGACTGGGGGTCAAAAGTATCTGAGAAAATTATTATTGTACATACAATCTTATTGTACTGTACTATTCATTACAGTTTGTGTTGTAAGAATTTGTGAGAATAAAGTTAGTTGCATCTTTAAAAGTTAGAGTGTACAATTATTACTGCATCATTTGTTTAGTACCAGATGACTAGATATTGGTTAAGATGGTAAACTTATTTTGAACATTTTCTCCCTGTGTTGAGTCATAGGTTCATAACATCAGAAATGCGTTTTTTTAAGTAGTCTAATATAATAGGTGTTATAATAGATTATTTAAATATTTGATTATCATAAACTTAAGTAAGACATGTCAGCACCAGGAACGTGAATCTGAGCTGGAGTCACAGGAACTTGTAGAGTTAGAATAGTGGTCCAACTTAGGCGCATGAAAGAATCAGGGAAGTACCGGGATGTTGAAACCTGAAATTGAGAAAGGAAATATATTAGTGTTAGGTTAAGGAGAGACTATAATGAAGGTTCATAGAATAGTGGAAAGGAAATTATATGTCTATACACATATATAAACATTGAATAGTGTCAGTAGCAACCTCTAGGTAAACAGAGTAAATTAAGGAAATTATAAAGTTAGTTATTTCATGCAGGTCTCTATATATACCAAGTTATCTATATAAAAATAGGATTCAAGTAGAAAAGCTAGATGTTTTATATCAGGACAGTTATTATTTATATATATAAGTTATTGAAAAAAATTGTACTTTTCAGATTATTGAATGGGGGTCGAGATTAAAATATACTCCATAACATAAGCCTAGGTCATGGTTAGAATGTATGATTCCTTGAGCCCTGCATTATTAGCCGTGGTGATGATGACTGATGATGAAGTTGATCTATACATACTAAAACTAATTCAAATCTGTTTAGTCATTTCAAAGTGAAGGTGTAGCAAATTAACAAGTATTTCTTAATTTCAAAATTCACTACCAAACTTTCACAATTATCATATAAATTCTAAATACCTACTATATCAAATCCAGTAGTGTCCCATTAATTAGTGTGCTATGATATCTAAATTAAATTCAAGATTTTAATTTTGTTACATTTGCAATAATGCCTGCTATGCGGATTACATTACAAAATCAGAAATATACAATAGGAAAAATTTAAGTCATGTGCAGGATTTGAACCCGCGTCCATCCACCCCTT
Organism: Plagodis pulveraria; assembly: GCA_963890685.1. NCBI lineage: Eukaryota > Metazoa > Arthropoda > Insecta > Lepidoptera > Geometridae > Plagodis > Plagodis pulveraria. The sequence continues at coordinate 921,706 of OY982957.1, read as the reverse complement.
GAGCCAGGATATGCTCTAAATTCAAGATGTTATCAGGTGTTACATCAACATAAGTGTGTATGTGAACCAACACAATAAGCAGATCTTTACAAAGCTGTATTCTAGATTATGGGATGAGATGAATATGTGAACTAATTAAAATTATTTTATCCTGGGCTCGAACAGAATAAACACAAAATTTCTGAAAGTAACTGAAAGTAGGTTATATATTTGTTGAAATGGTATGTGTTCTTTGTTATTAAATATACTGAACAAAATTGTGAATGAGATTGATATTAAAATTGAAAACTTGGGTTTTCCTATAGGCAGATACCTACTTTGTAGATGAGTAATGTTGTGACATTAGGAGAAATGACTTTGGTTTACCTAGGTTGCAGTGTTCTTGATTCAATAAAAGTATAGTTATAAGTATAGCTTAACATCAAACAAGTTGTTTGCTTGTGTACCATCTTGTTGCATATTATATACATCTATTTAGGTAATAACCATTTTTAGTATGTACATAGAGTTCATACTAATTATTTAATCTATGAAGTATGCAGATAGACTGTTAATTTTTATAGTAAATATGTTTAGTATAAAATGATTATAGTAACATACTTGTGGAGAGAAATAACAAAGATTATTTAGGGAACCTATAATAGATTAATAATTATCACTGTTGTGGGGTCGGAACAATGTATCTTCTCTATCAACATAGACAACAATCTATTTATATATGTTCATATTAAAAACATGTTGTCAATAACAGCATGGGATAATGCAGGAATTTATTGAAAATAGCACCAGCTTCAAAATTAGTTGTGCCATGCAGCTCAATAGGGAATGAAACAAGTCAAACATTTATAGGTCATTAAGTCTGAACCAAGTAGGTGTATAGTAGAACTAAAGCATTATAGGATACCAAGGATGGGGGGTCGTGAATTTATTTTAGTGTGAATAAAGTTAGCTGATTATAAGGAAATTGCCATCAACTTGAAGGAATTTAATGAAATAATACTGGTATAATATATTAAAATTAATCAAGGGTAACATTATCTATCAAACAAAACAAGTTAAAAGTTTACAAGTACCTTTAGAATCCAAAATTAAATTCTTCTTGATCAACCATAATGTGATGAGTTGAGCATGTTTGTAATGTACAGCGGTGAATACCAGGCAGGGCATAATTATGTATCAGTCTTTTTAATTATTCTGATGAGGCATGGTTGCATACCATTTATGTGTGGTTTTTATGAAAGCTTTGAGTAAACATTTCATTGTCTTCATATTCCTGTAATAATAAAATTGTAGATTAGTACATAGGTATTTACAAGTTTAAATTGTAAAAGTCTCTTATATCTAAGTTGGTAGATCTCTTAGGTTGTGAGCTGTCTTGGTGGATATCATTGCACTGTTCAGTTATCTGGGCAGTGGAGTATTAATGTTACTGTGATAGATTTTAGTAGCACCATGAGTAAATGTTTGTATGATGGGGAGATCTAGGCATGACACATAGGTATTTTATAATTGTAGCAAGTACTAAAATAGTATTGAACAGATAGAGATATAGCTCACCTTCAAACAGGTTATCTTGTTAGTTTTGTGAACTTCACTAATGTAATGTATCATCAGTAGTTCTCAATAAGCAATTAAATTTAATCAATAAATGCCCAAAAGTTGGTTGCGTGACGCACTGAACTTAGCGAGGAACATTTTTGGCGCTAAAAAAAGAGACGCTATCAGCCAAAACAGACGCGACGCTAAATTTAAAATATTCAAATTTCGAACATTATTATTTCTGCGTGCTTATCATACGGGTTCAGTAAACGGAATTTCGGAGAAAATAATGCACTAATTCTAATCACGGATGTAATACAATAATAATTAATAAATAACATTACTTACCAAGAATTAGGTTACCGGCGTTTCTTCCTCTTTGATGACTTAAACACTCTCTTTAGAGTATAGTTCTATCTTTATATCTTTCGATCGACGACTGTGTAGGGCATTATGATGACCTTTTATTTCACTTAACAACGATGTTTACACTTGTAAATATAAGACTTAATTTCGAACTTTTCTTCGGCAACAAACAAAACATTCTCAAACAAATGCATTCAATACCAGTGTTGCCAGAGCGCGTGTATCAAAAGTAACGTACAACAAGTCGAAATTCAAAGAAAAACCAGCCAAGTGCGAGTCGGACGCGAACGTTCCGTACAACTGAATGATATATTAGGGTTATATTTTCTGCTTCATGACCTAATCCCAAGCTAGATAGTGTCAGACCAACATCTATTTTATTCCTTACTTCCTATTTTGTTATTTTGCTTGTCATTTTATTAATAACACATTTCTGCTACATACTACTGCTTCGATGTAGAATATCCAAAATCGCCAATGATAGACGCCTTTTTTTTTATATGGAACTGAAACTTTTTCTATAAAACGGTACATATTTCAAAAATGTATTCTTAAATTCAATGAAAATAAAATTTGTGTCTATAGCATTAGATATATACTTTGAAACTCACTCATCAAAATTTGGATAAAACCATAAGGAGAATACTAGTTGTTTTTTTTATTACAAACTGTTAAGAAGCAAATTAGGTCTCAAACAAAAGTAGTTGATGTCTATTTATATATAAAATTACTAACTTATTCTAGCAGGATCACGTAATTCTTAGAAGGAATCCATTATTGAAACATTAATATGTTTGAATGTCATGTTATGTCAAGGCACGGTGCCATAATGCGTCAGTCTAGTAAACGTTAAGCCGTTTTTTTTGTTTTCTTAGTCGATAATTGACATATAACCTCAAAAGGAGTAACGATTAAGTAAAAATTCTAAATTAGTTCGGCAAAGTAACGAAACGATATTAAAGTGGCAACATTATTCATGATTAGTTATTAGATATTATTATTGGCACATAGATGGCGCGAATTTCATCACAGTCAGGTAGGAGACGCAGTGTTGCCATCTTTAAGGTTTGTTCCCGAGAAGAAAAAAAAAAAAACTTCAAATACGTTTTGTTTTTTTTTCGACGCTATAGAACAATAAAATTTCTTTGAAACGATAGTAATTAACTTAAGTATGCAATGTTATTGTAGGTTTGGAACTTATATACGGAAAGCACGTAACTTGTAATCCTTAATTGAATCCATATTTATAAATGCTTAATATTATGTATTTACGTAGGTAGTATATTATTTAAGTCTATCTTTCGATCTTCTTGATGGCGAATAATAGCTGGGGAACGAGGCGGTAACATAGTAGAGCGTTGCGGATGCTACTTGCGCAACTACTGTAAGTATAGAATTCGGTAAATTTTATTTTTATTGCAGGCACGGACAAACTGGAGATCACGATTTCAGGAGTTGTTCATATTAGTGTTCATAAAATAAAAATATTTATATGTATAAACATTACATCTATGTATGATATTATGTAGATTTGATGATTTACAATAGTGTGCGACTGGAGTTTGGACCAATGAAACAAATTAATTACGGAAAAATAAAAATCTAAAAGGAACACAATGCTAATCAAAAACAAAACCTACTAGTTACAAATATAAAATTTAAGATCATAATAAAATATGCATAAAAAATTACGTATCTATGCGAAGTACAGAACAAGTTGAGTTTATCGTAGAGAAACAGACCTAGCATCAATACGGATACTTTAGGAATACATTTTCGAATTACATATTATGGGGTGAGGGCAGACTCGTCTAAAGCCTTTGTCACGACACTAGGTTTTCACACGCCAGAACACATATTCATAAATAGGAACTTTTAATTCGTCATCAAATTCATGGATTTGAACAAATTGTTATAATCTTTAAAATTCTATATGCATTCTTGACCCTGGGAACAAAATTAATTGGCAGTTAACTAATCTGTGATTTTACGGCTGTTGTAGGATATTATATTACCTTATATTGTGGTTTGAGGAGACAGAGTACAATTTGTACTGTGTTTCCTGAGACTATATGTTCAATACATGTTCAATTGTTCAAAAAAAAAAAAAAACATATTTAATATGTAGCAATATGAAAAATATATGTATATATATTGATTAATGATTGAATTGAAAATTGGGATAAATTGTTATGAGGAAATTTTCTGCCATTTGTCTATTAATTGATTGGGTTCGAATCGGTTCAAGATCAAATGTTTGATTTCATGATTAAACAAAAGGGGGTCGCGGTGTAATTAATTAACTAAGATCAATGTATAGTTTGTGTTCTTATTGCCAACGTATAGTTTGTTGAATTTTTAAGTAGCGTGATAGTGAATGGTAGATTGAGGGTATGACAGTTTATAAACGAGGAGCGTTAGATGTGGAGTGTATTATAAATATAACATTATGTTTAATAAGTATTTATCAACAAAGTTGTACAAAGTAAGGAGGGCTTAAGAGTTTAACACGCTAGTGGGCATGAGACGGCTTATCCGTGTTTGAATTTGAACTGGTTAGTCTTAGGTTTCGACTAACTGACACTCAACACTGATTTCAATGAAGGGGTAACTTTGGTGTTAGGTTAAGTCTGATGACAATATTATACATCAGCAGAAGCTGATTTCATTGGAGTCCGCACTGCACAAGGAGCTAACATCTAAATCTCGACAACTACACACGCTCCCTGTCAAAAATAGGCCTTGTTATGATGTTCACGTCTGGGTGTGGTGTTGCGGCTATGGCCAATTATCATCTTTCTGCTATTAACGGGATTAGTGAGGACAGGGGTGATGTAGCTGTGATTCTTGGCAAACGAAAAGTTGGTTTGGTTGGGAAGCAGCTTCATTATATTATTAGGATCAAAGCGGAGGTCACGTACCGGTTTGCTCGTCTGAGCATAATTCCCTTGTGGTAAGTGATTCTATGTCATAGACAAAGCATTATAAAGCCCAGATTGGAGCACACGCAATGTCTATTTTTGGTTCGGTTTAAAAGACACACCACATAATGTAGGGCAACATATACATTCGATTGTTTGAATTCAAATACTAATAATGCTAAAACTACACAATGGAGTATTTTTGAATTTAGATGTTTATTGACGATCTATATTTGTGAACAATTTATAAAGGTTGAAAAATTTCCTCCAGTATATTATTAGGTCCTTCGCAAATTTATTCAGGGGTCGGCTGTAACGAACCGCTGAGCGTCTCGTTCAGTCCACAAATATAGACATAAATTTATTTATGAAAAACTATGTCGATTTAAAGCAGACGCTAATACAATTTTAGAATATTATAAATAAACTCTAACTACCATTCACAAACTATTGGTTGGAAAAAGGTTTAAAATTAATGAGGTATCGTTCAAAAGCTACGCAACCTTCATAAAATAATGCAAAAAGGCTAATAACAATGTATGGGGACAACTACTAAAGAGGACTTGTTCGAAAGACGCGACACTATACTAACTCTAGCGAGGCATTTGCCTAAAACACATGACGTCAACAGGGTGAGGCTGAAAGGAAGCCAATATGAGGGTCTCTGATTGGTAGATAGGTTGTCTTCCACTTAGCTTCATTCCAAATTTGAATCAGTATGTGACGTCATCGGTAGTGAGGCTGAAATGAAGCCAAGATGAGTGCCTCTGATTGGTAGATAGGTTGCCTTCCACTTAGCTTCATTCCGAATTTAAATCAGTATGTGACGTCATCGGTAGTGAGGCTGAGATGAAGCCAAGTTGAGGGCTTCTGATTGGTGGATCAAATGACTTCGACTTAGCCTCATTCTAGATTTGAATTTAAAATTGGAACAATAAATATCTTATTTCTGATTGGACGAAGAAAAGGGGGGGAGATCAGCTTCTTGGCTTGTGATAGGTTAAAGTTGACCTCAAGTTGGCTTCATTCAAATAGTATAAATAGGGAACAAGCGCGCAGTTCAAATTAGTTTTCGTTATAAATTCGGAGCTTAAAGATCGGGAAGTAAACAGTGAAGTGAAAAGTGTTTTATTGTCTCTCCATATTGCCAGGCTTTCGCGGCATTTCGGATTCGTTTAGTTCGTGAGTTTACAGGCGTTATAGGCCGAGGCAAAGGGGAAAATTCAACATTAATTAAAAGTGAACCTAGTGCGGTGCGTTCTGGTGCAGTTTTCACTGCACTAGAACGCACCGCTAATAAAGGGATTACAGTGAGATACCGGATGTTAGAGATTATTTACGTAAGTCATAGTTATTAAATTAGCTGTGAATTTTAGGGTGTTTTCTATCAGGGCAGCATTCTGAAATTATTATGTTTGACTAGGGAATTTAGGGTGTTCTCTTTCAGGTCAGATAAAATGCCTCCAAGATACTAATTGAGATACTCTGTTAAAATAATGAAGCTATGGTTGATAGAATTAATCAATTGACTAGAGACATACGCTCTTTGGATTTCTCGCAGACTAAAAGGCAGTTTAGAGATATCCAGGTCACTGGTTAATGTTATCATCTGTATATCGCGGCAGTTAATTAATATACAACAACTAAACTTTTTACAATTCCCTAAGACATAGATCTGTCTAATTATTACATCAGAGTATGCCAAATATAATCATTACCAAAAATAATTGGAAATTCAAATAAAACAAACAAACAGAAAATGTTTATCATGCGAAATAAAAGTAAGAGAGACAATAAATTAATTTATAAAACAATATCTTAAAACTAAGGCTAAATTTAAACGAAGCTCTAGCATTGTGTTCCAAACTCCACCGACACAAAATAACAAGGAGGGGTTAAAGCTAAAATGATAAACGGAGATCGTTGACTTAGTCACAAAGGGGCCCCTTAATCCGGCCGCCCAGATGGTCGAAAGCCCATGGGGTTATTCTAGCTTCATCCCCTACAATGTAAATAATCAATAGAATACCTACTAACCATAGAATATTTAATTTATATAATTTTCAGAGAATTTACACAATTACATAAGTTGCATTTCATACAGAATCTATGGAAACTATTTACATTTAGTTCTAAAAATATATTGTCAACTTTTTGACAGCATAAAGATAACGTTTTATATTTCAGAGAAATCTTCTAACAGGTACAGTTGCAGTACATATGGAATCTATGCAAACTATTTACATTTAGTTTAAATTATAAATCCTTTATTACTACCCATCATGATTAATAATCTAATTTTATCTGATTTACTTTATTTTATAAACATTAATTCAACAAAGCACGAAAATTAGTTGTATATTTCTTAATTATTAGAATATTAGTTGTGTTCCATTTTACTTCATCTCCTCTGAATAAGAGAACTATTAGATAATGGTTCTTAAGCTTTAGTTATTTTATGCAATGATGAATAGCTGGGAATATAAGATAAATAAGGCCAATTAGTGATAGCTGAATTTTACAACTACTGACAAACTTAGTATATAATCATAGAATATCTGACATGTGAATTTAGGGTAGAATTGTTAGTGACTGACAATGTTAGAATCTTATTAGGAATCTTCTTATTCTGCTATATTTATTTGTATACTAGGATGTGGATGTACTTAGTTCTGAACTTATAGGTATCTAGCTTGTCTTAGCGTCCCGAAAATAATTTAGGTTACTACAACGGTTCATAATGTATGGTTCTACCATTAGACTAGACGATCACACCTTGGCCAAAACTACTGTCAGTCCAACACTCAAGAATAGGTTAAACTATTCATTTACATTAATAATTAAAGTTTTCATTTAGTGTAATAAAATAATTTCTTAATAAAAAAAAAAAAATAAAGTAGGCTAGGGTTTTACAATTTGGTCCATGTGACCAGGATTTCTAAATAATCACAAATAAAAAAAATAAAAGAATTAAAAAAAAAGAGAGATACTTAGGGGTCTTTTACAATTTGTGCCGTGGACCAGGATTTATTACACCACCCTCAAGAAGAAAACCTGTCACCAAAGACCTAAAGGTGGAATCAGCTATCTTTGAGACTAAGGTACTTACTCTTTCTCAAATTTTAAAAATATTTACCAATAATCATAGACACGCATCAAGTGAGATTGTGATCAAAAACCAAAAGCATCGTCGTATAGACAATTAAAAAATATATTGAATAAAAACAAATATCACGACAACCTATTATAAACAAGTTATAATATGCGGTTGAGTTTTAAAGGAATATGATGTAGAAGCAGAACAGAGATAATCACCAGCGAAATATCTCTTCTTTCTTATAGAATAGTTTTCTTCAACTCCGCTCTATAGCCGACATCTTAGCTTAATCACGATAATCCGAGTTAAAAATATAAAATATTTTTTATCTACGAATTCGGATACCAACAAGTACATTTGAAATTCCGACTTGGTTTCTTAAAATAATATCTTTACTATGGAAATATTACAGTTTGTTAATTACACAAAGACGCACTCCTACAGAATATTCATAATGACTAATAATGAGTGATTACATGATTTGATTCATTCACAGCTATGTTAGCACACAAAAACTTCCAGCGAATTTTAAATGATATAATAATTAAATAACTTTAAAACATTTAATTCGTGTAGCTATATTTATAATTTTTGTCATCCCGACGTTTGAAACACTTCAGTGATCGTGGTCACGGGGTAACTAATCGGTTGTATTACTTGTCACTTGAGTTATTAACGTGGTCACGGGGTAACTAATCGGTTGTATTACTTGTCACTTGAGTTATTAACGTGGTCACGGGGTAACTAATCGGTAGTATTACTTGTCACTTGAGTTATTAACGTGGTCACGGGGTAACTAATCGGTTGTATTACTTGTCACTTGAGTTATTAACGTGGTCACGGGGTAACTAATCGGTTGTATTACTTGTCACTTGAGTTATTAACGTGGTCACGGGGTAACTAATCGGTTGTATTACTTGTCACTTGAGTTATTAACTAATTATTTTGAAGAAATTTTGGAAATCATAACGTTTATTATGCACGTTGTATTGGTGTTCAGAATAAAATATAAATTAACAACATATTACTTAAGATATACCATGCATGTTGTATATTATTGATATAATAACCTTACCTTACTAAGTACTTCAAAATAAAACAATCCATAAATTATAATATTCACGTGATATACTTAGCAATTGAAATAACAATATCAAAAATATAATCACTGTCCAATAATACTTTTTTATTCAAATTTTAATAAACATACATAATCAAACATCGAAACCTATTGGTAGGTATACTACAAACGTAGACAAAAATGCCTGACTAAAACATAAGAGCAATACTCTTTTTGTTGTTCTTAATATTGATTCAGTAACAAGACTCTAACTTATCTGCAATCCTCATCATTGCATCTATGTAGGTAGGAGTTTGCTCTAGACTGGTAATTTTTGATGACATATTAAACACTTCTTCTGGCTCATCGCTGGCCGCTGCCGCGGTACGCTCGCTTCGCTTCCTCAGGAACCATTACTGGTTTTTGGGAGCCGTGGAAAACGTGTCTTATATAAATAGGTAAAGTTTTAATCATTTTTAGTTCGTAATCGTTTTATAGATGGACCTTCAGTACCAAATTTTCGATAAAGTTTTAGAGTCTAGTACCCTTCGAACACATAGTTAGGTATATTGCCCCGCGGCTAGCAGTACAAACGTAGTGCCCCATGTCGAGTGTTGTAACATATTGATAGATGTAGTCTGAGTTGCAGTGGTGAAATTGTCTTCGTAACACATCATAATGTGGCAGAAGGGTTTTAGTTAGATTTTAGGAATCTTTAGTGCCACAGACCTACCTATTGTTTAGAGTTAAGGGTAGGCTTATTATAAAGGTGGGTTATGAAAACAATTAAGAACGTTACAATATCACATTTAATTCTGTACTACAGACTTGGATGTACTAATGTTGTTCCGCGTTATTTTCAAAGCCTAATTATAATATACGATCTCACGAACAGTCGCATTAAGAGCTATCACTTAAACGTCACTGGCCTTGTCCCTGGCACTGAGATGGTGATGCGGTGGTAGCCAGTCAGACGTCCCGCGCAGCACACTACGTGGGTAGAACGTAGGTGGTGTACACGTAGACATAGTTGTATCACACAACATGTGCTGTAACGGCAGCGTGCCCTAGAATAGGGGCCGCTTAATGAGCGGCAGCAAACGGGGCAGACCGCCTGGCTGCGCTTCACGCCAGTAGGGTGGCGTGGTGCTAGGAGGTGTAGGAGATAGTGATGTCCAAAGATATTAGAAGATAGAAGATCGAATATAGAAGACAGAAGATAGAAGATCCTGGAACAAACCCCAGCATTAGGATTTATCCACTAGTACTTGTTATGGCTTGCTGTGCTTTTGAGAGAATCTCTTGGTGGCCGCATGTGCGAGCACCCCAGTTAGACCTGACTCTCAAGTGATAGATGGTTTCATCAGCTAGCAAGGCAGAACAGCTTTTACATGATGACATAATAGTGCCTATAGAAGACACGTAGTAACAGTTGAAAGAGATATTAAGGGAGATTATTATGATAGCTTACCCCAGCGGGATTTTCGTCTTAGATTTTAGCTAGTAGTTTACTGTTTTGAATTTATATTATTGAGAGGATGTGTTCCTTTAGAATATCCTTGACTAGCGATACGCGGGCGGCGCGCAGTATTTATATTGGCACCCGGTTCTTTATCGCGAGCTTTGGAAGTTTCCACTCGTGCATGGAAGAACCGCGTGCTAGCTAGCTAGGTATAGTATATATGTGCGGCTGACCGTCACATTAAGACAATATCGCAAATACTTGCCAATTAGCCACTACATGGCTGACAATCTCTTTACGGACATCCATTGCCCTTTACTGAGTCCTATAGAATAAATAGGACAGGGATTGGAAGTGGCTGCGCTTATGGCTCAGCTCGGTCCGAGCTCGGTGTTGAGGCACCATGTAATGGATCGCAACACTATACTCTAGTTGTCTGTCATCTCGACGCGCGATGGACGTCGTATCCGAATTCCGAATTCCGATTCATCCGAATTCCGATGCTCAGCGCGTAGCGTTCTCCATACTTTTAAAACAAATTTATAATAATAAAGATTTATAAGTTTAATATCTATTTGATTTAGAAAATTATCTTAAGTGTACAAAGATGCATTATTATATTTATAATAGAGTTTTATTAGTAAGTTAATTTATATTTTCTTTTTATATAAAATATTAATTGTTTTAATTTCAAGTGTCTGCTTATTACGGTTAAAAAGATACATCAATATGTCAGATAGACAAACGACGAAGCCAGCGGTTTAGGTTCAAGTGACAAACTTTCCTCCCCGTTTTCACTCCTTATAATCAAAAAGATGTCCTTATCGAAAAAAAGATTATTGTGGCATGTTTATGTTTAATAAAAAACAGTCACTTAAAAAAAAATGACCTTTCCATACAAACTCCCCAATTTCACTTACTTAATCCATCCCTGTAAAAAAAAAATTGATCTTATCATTTTTTATTTTGAATGATCTATCCAAATAAAACTATTTAGAAATGTAAGTTTAAAACAAAGGATTTTCATACAAACGGTTTCACCCAATTTTACCCTCTTAGAGATTGAATTTAAAAAAAATGTTTCTCAGTACACCCTTACGCATCAAGACAAATATACCCTCCAAATTTCGAGTGTCTGCGTCCAGCGGTTTAGGATATGCACTAATTATACCAACTGTCAGTTACAGTAAAAGTTATATACAGTGAACAATATACACTTTTTACAAATAATTTCGAACAAAAGTTACGCACTGTAATTCCAGACATCAGATTTGCTAATTTTGAAAAATCTTTAAACATGTATATTGTTTTATTCATTAAATACAATGATGTTAACATTTTAATGGATAACTTTTTTAATGTCTGGCAATATGATTGTATTAAACACTTTTAGGGTAAAATTTTCACAAAGTTTTAATGAGATTACAGTGTATAGTTTCTATATTTTCAACTTGAGGAGTTATTTAGAAAAATAGTAAAAAAATACACGCTGAATTGATAACCTATGCATTTTTGTACTTAAATCAGCTAAACCTTGACTTGACAAGAATGTAGTAGATTCAATGTACCATTACTTCTTAAATATACATTTTATTCAAGCGGCATTAGTAGGATCTAACCAAATCTGGGCTAAGCAAGGAAGTACGGGTTTGAGTCTCATCCGTGGTTGTCATTTTGTAAGCTCAATAGCGGTCCAAATTCAATTTGTACACGCATCACGTATACAACATTATCATCATAAATTGTAATTCAATTCTGTTATCATTAACATTTTATTCCAAACTGGCGCTGCTTATTTTGTAAATTTGACATCCAAAACCAGACCGGCCTGAATGCTCGCTATGTTACTCATCCGAGAGGTTTCCGGCCATACCTTCGGTTCGTGAGACATATCGGAACCATACCGTATGTGCGCAGACGCACTCCCAGCGCAGGCTGTGTGGAAGGCTTCAGTACGCCTTGGACCGCCGCGTGCGCCGCCCGCCCGCCACCATGCTGCCCGCGCCGCTACTCGCGCCGCTTCTCGCGCTTCTCTCATCACTCTCCGCCGTGTGCGCAGGTCTGCCATGCAAATCCTCCGGTCAACGACCCCAGTGATATATGCGAAGGATATTACCCACCATTTTTTATTACCTTTTACGTTCGAAATGAGCATAATTTATGAGCTCCTTGAGAAAAGGCCCAACTCGCTCTCTTTGGAACTCTTCAATAATTTATTTAATTACATGTAGAGTTTAGTGCCCTGCTCGAGGATAAATCAGGATTCGCGAAGTTTATTTTCAAGTAAAGATCGTTGTAGTGCTCATTGTGAATGAGCAGCGTTTAGAATCACATTTTTGTACAATTATGTTGATGTGAATAACTATTTTGTTTAGAATGAAACCTTAATATGGCCCGGTAGTCAAGCTTTCAGATAAAATAAACAGTTAGATATTTATCAATGAGAAGTATCGTGATTATCATAAATTATTCGTTACAGCAGAACAAACTTGTTCACTACGAATAGGAAAACTGTGTGATCTGTCAAGCTTACTATTTAGGAAAACATTATAAGCAAATAAGTTATCGGCAAGCAGTTTGGTATGTATTTTTATTAATTTTTACGCCTAGTTTTGAACATTATATTTTTATATATTAATTATGAAGAAGCACCTATCTGCGTGACGGTGGCTTAAGAACAATAAAGAGAATATTGTATACACCCATTATCACCTTACTATCGATTTTTAAAGACGAAAAGTATTTATATATTTAAATTCACAAAAATTATATTGAAAATGAGTTGTTTGCATTTAAATTATAGTCAGACCTCTTTTGTGGTATTAAATGATCCTTCAGTAACTTAACAAAGGAACCTCGCAATCGATATTATATACGGTTGCCATGGGCGACATTTCTGAGTCTCAACGATGAATTTAAAAAAGCTGCACCATCATTCCAACCACTTTAAATTAAACGTAGCAAAACAATATTTGACAGCAAACGAGACTGTTAGTGGTAGACAAGTGGTCATTCCTAAAATGTAATAATAATCAGGGTACAGTGAAATTTAAGTACAATTGTGCCTATATGAATAATTTCTTTGGAATCATGGACCTATGTAATCTTTCTATAGAACCTGAATTTATTCAAAATACTCGTAAAAGCGTGGGAATCAGTAATTTCATTAAAATTTTATTTAGAACTAAGTTAAAATTTACTGAACACTTTGTAACATATATTATTTGTTACCTGCTCTCTGTTTACATTGTTAACCGTTGATGAATTAAAATTCTATTTCTAAAGTTTACCCTTCTAAATGTTTGATATTAAATGTCCAATTAATTCGATATATATATAAATGAAAGCATTATAAAGACGTATAAGTACGCACCTCGAACAACGGCCGTACAAAAGAGTTCAACGCGCGCACGGGTGTTTCCACAAATACGAGTAGGATACTTGACCGTTGCTCCTCTCGAAAATTAACGATTTAATTGTTGTAAAGTTGTAAAATTGAAAGTATTTAATTGGATTATCTGAGTTTTTGAATGGATAAAGAATAAACACAATCAGTAGCATTAGAATTCTTTGTGCAAATCCGTCCGGGGATGTTCTTATTTCTACTGCGAAGCAGTAATGTTCACAATGCTGTATTCCGGTCTGAAGGTGCCGGTGAAATTACAGGCGCACAACTTTATGTCTCAGTGTGATAGGCTCAGTGCAGTTCTCCACTAGTGACGAACTGCATCTGTTATAGGTAGAGGTTACCGATTAACATCTGGTTGACCTCGTGCTTTTTCCATAAAAAATAATTTTCATATGAAAATTATCCAATGTACTCATTGATAGAATTTATTTAGTTTATCTAGAGAAAATCGCTTAACAAAATCATATAAACAATTTGGAATGGAAAAATATAATTTTCAGAGGGGTTTGAACTCATATTTGCAAAAAGGTCGACTGTACTTGGAAACGCAACAGGACGCTATTCTGGGGTTGCTGGTTTAAGTCCCACTGATATTTATCTTTTTCCATCCGAAATAGTTTCTAAACATTGATAATTTTCATTAGAAGAAGAGCTAAAAAACCATAACATTTGGACAATTTAACTTGCAACTTAGCGCTTTCATTCAATTAACTTTGAATGTTTGCTTTATTATTAGACTTGTGGATCTATCATTCTAGGTTATGAATTCTAGGTTAGCCTGAATAACATCTTCGACCGGATCATCACTTACCATCAGGTGAGCTAGTGGTCAAAGGCTAATCTATCAGGCATAAAAAAAAACATACATCTCAGGGACATCTAGAACTGTGAGAAATAACTCAACTAAGAACCAAAATTTTCATAGAATTAGTTATATATTATTATTTTTTACAGAAGGTCAATTACAGATGTTTGACCCAGCCAATTATATATCTTAGTCAACGTAAGGAGATAAATATATACGTTTCCAAGTTAAGATTCAAATAACAATTACGAATGTAATATGCAGCAAATACCGATGTATTTGCTGCATTTTGCACTTAAAACACTAAAATCTCGTTGTGATGGTAATCTACAGTCATTGTGTGTGTAGTCCTGTCATAGGGAAAGTGACCTGAAGCCTAACTCGATGACTCAGTTTGGTAACTCTCAAAGTATTTTGTAACATTCAGTGACTTCATATTTCAATATTTCCTACACTAGTGTCTGTTCATGATTTCACCTGCATGGAATTTGGTTATATCACGCTCCTAACTTACCCCAAAGGAAAACTTTTATGCGTAGTGCACGTTAATCAAAAGTAAATACATTATTGTAAGTAAAAGGATATTCTCTTTGTTAATCCAGAAACCAAACTAATCAAGTAACATAAAATATTTTGTCCATTAATTTCTTCACATCACAAACACCTTGCATAGACATAAACCCAGATCTTCACATCACTAGTCATAAACGTGCTCCGTAGAAAAAAGCCTCCCGATAATGGTAGTTTGTCATAATATTCACGCTAAGCATTAGGATAAACCTACTTATAAAAGTTATATTAACGACCATGTGCTTCACACATTGAAGATGTATTTGAATGGATAAAAATACTGATGACACCTACAAATATAGAAAAAAGGCGACCAATAAAATATTTTCAATCCATAAATTCCATACATTTCGTATTTCCCTCATTCACATTATTTATGCTAATGTCATGTCATGGCCCGCTACTCAATTTTATATTTGCTATCAGAACTTATTTAAACTATACGAAAAGTGACCTTAAGCTGTTGTGATAAAAGCCTCATAGTTTTATTACCGCAAGTAGAATGTTGGTAGTCATAAGAGCCTAGGCAATGAATGAATGTAAACGTTTGGGTACAGTATCTTACTTTCAACAGTACCTCAATATATATAGAGTCAGAAAACACCCATAAAAAACTATTAAAAGAAACATTAAATTTATATTAAGAATAAATATTTAAAAAATATATCAAATAATGACAATTCAAATAGATTTAGTAAACTTTCTGAACATTTACCTCCAAGCAACTTGATTAAATTGTACTTGCCGAAATAAAATAGAAGATGAATAGACTCAGGTGTTCGTTTCCGAAAATATATAGATAAGTAATAATAGCAATAATAAAAATATCTAGTAACAATCCATCTAAATCTTCAGGATAAATGAAAGGCGGTATGTCATTTACTAAAATGCTAAGATACATTTGGAGCCTTTAGTAGCAGGCCAACCATCACAAAAAGATTTAAAAAATGTCTGTTGTTATATTAAAAGTGCGATATGAAGATATAATATTAATTCCTACAGACCCAAAAGGAATCTTGCTTACCCACTGCTTTCAAAAATATTCTTAAAGAACGTCCCACTAATTAACGCGATTAAAATTGTATGTGAATAATGTATTGTTTTCTTCATAAGTATCAGGTATTTTTTGCTAATGGAATTAGATTTTTCTAGGACAAAGCTAGTATCGTGTATAGATTAGATACTGTATTGTAGCACATTTCTAATGTTTACTCGATGTTCGTGAGTGAGGGCGACCGCACAGCAATGCGGGAACAAATGCCGTTTGCTTGACAAGTTGTGTGGCCAACGATTTGCGTTAGTTCAGTTACAATTTAATAGTTTATACGCTGTGTCTTCGAAGCGCCCACACAAACGTAGTTTCTCCATATTTTGAATATCAAGGGTTGCAACTAGGTGAAATTTCGCATACATGTCCTTGAGGCTAATGTGAATATAACAATTTCCATCCAAAACGAGTTTGTCGAATATTTTTTAATACTCTTTTAATTAAGTCACTCGACGTCGTTCGTCTTACTCTCATCACAGAAAACTGGCAGACCAGAAGCATAGATATTTGGCTCTAGCTCGTGCAAGCTAAATTTCACGGAGTTGAACATTTGGTGTTTAAAATATGACTAAACTACGTTAATATGCAAAGAGGCAAATTCTCCACCTCGATTGTCTCCTAAAACATGTGTCATTAGCTAAAATGAACATGTCCATGCTTTATGTATTCGTTGTTCTAAGTGAAAATTTTTGAAAAATGTAGAACAAAATTCAAAATTTATTTTATTCTCACACATCGGAAACGGTCCAAAACAAATAATTTTAATTATCAACTATATAAAATTATAAATCAATGTCGCAACGGGCAAAATAAGATGTTTAGATTTTCAAGTGCATGGGTGGTGCAATAATCACGAGCTGTGTCGTGTTTATTATTAAACGACTCTTTTATGATAGGTCAACGGCAGGGAAATTTTCTTTTGACACCAGATACTTTACTAGGTAGTAGGTTTTTTTATCATGAGTCCGTCTTGATGAGTACCACCGCAATGTCAGATATTCTGCTTCAAGGAAGTTATCTAGCGCTATACTGTGTTTATACGAAAAAAAGCTTGTAAAATACTAACGTCTTCGCGTTACGAGCACAGTGCAGTGTCAAGCAGAAAGAGAACGGTGACACTGCATCTTTAACGGACAAGCGTATTGCTTACGAGTACCTCCACGTGTGCAAATTGTCCGTCTCATAACTTCCTAACATAAAAAAATGTCTCAAAAATTAATTCCTTATCATATTCATTCAGAATCTGATTTAATCAATGAGTGTTTTTTTTTTTTTTTTTTTTTTATGCTTGATAGGTTAGCCTTTGACCACTATCTCACCTGATGGTAACTGATGATGTGGTCGAAGATGTTGTTCAGGCTACCCTAGAAGTACTGGCTCTCAAGGACAGCTGCCAGAACACACCGTTAGGTGCTTGGCGACAGAATTTCTACTTGAGGGTGGTAGCTAGCCAGGCGGGCATTCCCAAAATGCCCTACCACCATGCTATAACGACTGCCATCCTAAGACAACAACCGGGACCGACGGCTTAACGTGCCCTCCGAAGCACGGAAACGCTCAGTAGTAATGTCACTAGCGGTCACCTATCCAACTCATGACCGCGCGCGACGTTGCTTAACTTTGCTGATCGGTTGAGAACAGTTATTAAGTAAGCTTCGCTACGAACGCTTCAAAAAATTTATAAATAAAAGTACAAGATTTGACAAGAAGCGATCCTTCAAATGAAATATATGGTGCCAACTTATAAAATTATTAGAATGAAACATAAAATATGTTTAATTAGATGAGCAAATGCAGACAATGGTCAAGTAACAGTAGATGGTTGCGTCGCGGGGTCATCGGTAGCAAGCGGAAGTGTACGTCTGACAGTTTCTCATGCCGCCCTCTGGGAACCATTGTCTATGTGCACAGTTACCGGGATTCCACTGGACAGGATGGTAATTACTTTATAAATGCTAGGGCTGCTAAATAAAGTCACTTCAAAATACAATATTTGTGCCTTTAAAACCAACTGTGAGCAGCGTGAACTTTAAAACATTCTTATTATTTGCTTCTTCCTGCTCTGGTCCCATACGAAATTAGGTTGACAAATTAAAAAAAAAACATTCTGCTTTATCGGCAATCTATTACCTCAGTATCTAATTGTACGCTGTCCATCCATACTTTCTTCTCCTTTTACGTGTCCATATTTTACAAATCCAACATACAGACAAACAACAATCGAAATCATTGTTCTTTTTATTAATGCAATGGACATTATTGGATTAATTTTATTACTGAAATTGTGTATGGAATAGTTAGTTTCCTTCATTGTTCTTTAATGAATATTTATCGACTACATCTCAATATATTTGCCATATTATTTTTTATGCATTTTTATAATGTATAGTTGTAATATTATTTCATTTTATCTCTAAATATCAAATTAAACATTTTAATTAAAACAATGACTCAAGACAAGAGGAAATAAAATGCTAATAGATCAATCATATTGCAATTTACTTATTTGTTATGTTACCTACATCCTTATATGTATAAAGGATAATCACCGTGTGTTCTCAGATTGCGGATACACACAGAGTTTTGGCTTATTGTTTGTAGCTTATTGACGTCACGTCAAAATCAAAGTCAAAATAATTTATTCAATTTAGGCGTCTACGACGCTCTTATGAAGGTCAATTACAAATTTTAGTATTGAAATATTCTACATTGTACTGCCACGTTCAGGAAATAAATTGTATAGAGCCACTGCGAGAAGAACGGGCAAGAAACTCGGGGCCATTCTTTTAAATAAACTGTGGTGAAGCTTTTTTTATTATTAATTAATTAATTTTTTTAATTAATGTGTTCTCAGAAATTCGAACTTTGAGTTTGAAAGTTACTTGACTTTCAATTTCTTCTGTACCTTGTTCGTAGCTTATATAAATTAGATTTAAAATAATGCATACGTTTTTTTAATATTGTTATCAAAACTTCATTAAACATATTACGTTTATTAAAAAGTTAGTTCGTGCAAGAGTTACGATATAAACAGATCTAACCTACATGAAGATTTGCATTTAAAGTGGTGTCAAGCTTTCATGATTGTAAAGACACGGGTGTTAAAGCATAAACAACTTACTAAGAGTCGATATCACGATCGATGATTGTTTCCGCTTCTATCGGCAGCCTTCTTCAGGATCTTGAGTATATTACGACCGCAGCGGCCGCGTCACGGTTCACACTTAAATTATCGTTTTTTACAAAAATGAAATATGCGAGTAAGTTGGAATTCTATGGTGTCAAGCTTTGGTTCCACGACCCCTCTTAATGGACTCATCAGACTATTTTCTCGAATTTTCTGTGAAATATGAATCACTTAACGCTTTTTCTAAATTTTAACAATGTCGATGTCAGCGATGGATCGAGTAGACCGCATTTGATCTTTACATATCACGTCTGTTACGACTGTATGTTGTATGATGTGTGTTGCTGAGCCAAGGCTGGTGAGAGGGTGACTGTCGGGCACACGCGAATATAGACCACGCTATACGAGTATAATAAACTTGTAATCTTTGAATCGCGGTTCCTCCGAGGCACACCGAAGACGAAGCCTGCCAAATTCTTACAAATAAGGCACAGGGTAATATTTTCAGATTAATACCCTACAATCGATATCAATGCAAATTTAAATAGCTGACTAAAATGCCAATATTAAAAATCTGGAAATACGCACACAAGCAACATTATTTCGCATAAAAATATTATGTTCTCATTGGTACCAACCCTAGCCTAACTGGAACAGCGCTAAAGTGGAATGCCTTAATTTGCATTGTGTTAATGTTAATTTATTCGATTAGTAAAAAATGTACGAGGAAAAGAATAGTAAAAATGTTTAGCGAGTTGTACAAAAATTGCTTTTCAATGTTTCAAGTTTAATAAAATAAATCACGAAATTGCGTCAAAAAAATATAATGTGCTGTCAATATATATATATATATATTTACATTCATTAATTTTAAAAATAATCAGTTACGTGTTGCACTAACTTGATTAAAAACTTTTTCTCATTACCATCTCCTGTAAGTCATACTCCAACGGAGCCAGTGTCTTCGGCGTTGAAAAGATATACTGGATGAGCAACTCGTTTACTCTTGGTCTATATAAATTAAATAGATAAGGTAGAGTCACGCATCCTTTAATAAAACCCTTTCCGTTACTAAGCCATTTCTTAATAGTATTACATCAAAAAGATGTTCTCAGATGAGATTACTGCTTACCTCATACAACAACAGTGCGACTATAGTTAACTTCTCACCACTTTAATATAAGAATTTTCCAAATCTCGTTTTTTCAATTGCATACATATTCGTAACGAAAATACCTGATTCAAACCCAGAACTTTTTTAAATCCTGCTTGTTCATCCCATTTTTTTTTTATCGGTGTCTTTCACAACACTACTATATAATTTGCGGATGATGTTGAGTAAGCCTTATGCCTATAAAGGTTTTACAATTTTGCTTTGAGCATTTTCCTTCATAAAATGATTACCACCTTACACCAATCACTACGTACTGGCCAGTGTTCCATCAAAGATCTAAAAGGTGATACAGCTAATTTGCTGCGACGCCTTGACCAGCTTTTGATATCTTAGCCCATAGGCAAGCTTGATTAAACTTTATAACATATTTCACAATTTCGTCCATATACCAACGTCAATACTACCATAGATAAATCTACTATCAAAGTTTCCAACAATAGCTGTGGCAGGAATCGCTTCATCATTATGAAACTTGGCCGCTGATTGCATTGAGCTCTGAACATTACATTTTAATTCGAACAAAAGTAACGGATTGCCGGATCGGAACGGATATTTGTTGAAAAATTCATGCAGAAATTCGCCTAAAACTCATTTCACTTTTAACATGTCTATAAATTATTCTTAGGGGCGTACCCCATACGTGAATAATTACAGATGGTGCTACTTATGACCTCTATTTGGAATTATACTTTTAAATATCGCAATGTACCCCTGCTCTACTCGCTTTATCTCCCTCATTTGCTTAAATGTGGGAAAGTGGAGTATCGTGCTCTCTCAAATATAAAGTCTCTCAAATTGCCTCAGTTTGAGTGTAGAATAGTCATGAGTGTACATAAGCGAGGCCAAATGTTCCGCTAAGCAGTTAAACTTTCTTTGTTTACCCGTGAACAGTAAATTGTGCATCTAAATTGTCCGTCTCTAAATTTAATTTTTAATGTTTTTGTCATTCTACATTTGTGTTTAGAGATCAATATGTTTCCTTACACCTTACATAATTGTATCTTATTCATAACAACAGAAAATTGTTGTTATCTATTGAATATTTCACACCCAATCCCCAGCGTTTAATTACCAGATTTAAAACTAAAGTAGTAATCGCAGAAACGAAATATGGAACAAAACTATGAAGAAGTACACAACATGCAATGAAGAAGAGAAATTGATTGATGAAAAACTAATAATAGCACGAAGAGACGTCAGGGAAAAAATACGAGAAGCAAAAAGAACATACTATTTGAAATCTTTTGAAAATTGTAAGAAAAAACCACTGAAAATGTGGCAACTCATTAATTCTTTAAGTGTTAACAAATTTAAAACTAATAATTTTCCTTCGAAACTTGAAACACCATCAGGCAGTTACACTGAAGTTCACGACATATGTAACTGCTTCAATGACTTTTTTGCTACTGTCGGTTCTATACTAGCTAACCAAATAGCATTCCAATTTCATGACATTGAAACTTACAACATCTTATACCCTAAAAAAACTGAATCTGCAGAGTTACTCAATTTTACGCCGGCTTCGTTAGGCGAAGTAAGCAAAATAATTGACAACCTTAACACAAACACCAGCATAGGCCTCGACGGTATATCTTGTAAAGCTTTGAAATGTGTTAAATATTTAATTCTTGAGCAGTTAACTGCAACCATAAACGCTTGTCTAGAACGCGGCTACTTTCCGGAATCACTGAAGGTAGCTAAAGTAACTCCCATTTTCAAATCCGGTAATCAAACTTATCCAGGAAATTACCGACCCATCTCAGTTCTTCCTATTATATCAAAAGTTTTCGAAAAGGTTATTTACAGTCGTCTAGACCAGTACCTAAATTCAATTAACTTTTTGTATGTAAAACAATACGGTTTTCGATCTAAATCAAGCACACTTTCGGCTTGTTTGGACCTAATAACAACTCTAAAAACAAAACTAGACAAAAAACAAATAGCATTAGGCTTATTTATCGATTTAAAAAAAGCTTTCGATACAATCAGTCACAAACTACTTCTACACAAGCTTAACACTCTCGGTATCAAAGGAACAGCACTAAATATGATGCAGTCTTACCTCTCCAATAGACATCAGATAGTAAAAATAGGTGACACATCAAGCAAGCCACAATTAATTACTTACGGAGTGCCACAGGGATCAATACTGGGCCCCCTACTATTCCTGATCTATATTAACAATATAAAAGAGCTCAACTTGACTGGTGATACCACTTTATATGCTGATGACACCTGTTTGTTTTATTTTGGAAAAGATATACAAACAGTGACTACACAAGCTCAATCTGATCTAAATATTTTAAACACCTGGTTTCAACACAATCTTTTGACAATTAATGTATCTAAAACGAACTACATGATTTTTAAGACAAGAAATAAAAAAATCACGAACTCAATTCCACTATACATAAACAATGAACAATTAAAAAGAGTTAAAACAGAAAAATATCTCGGTCTTACTCTTGACACCGAACTTACTTGGAAACCACATATAAAGCGAGTACGATCAAAAATATCTGCCTTACTCAGTGCATTAAGGAATAATATTCGTTGCTACCCAAAATCCGTCCGATATTTAATATAT
Organism: Plagodis pulveraria; assembly: GCA_963890685.1. NCBI lineage: Eukaryota > Metazoa > Arthropoda > Insecta > Lepidoptera > Geometridae > Plagodis > Plagodis pulveraria. The sequence continues at coordinate 898,541 of OY982957.1, read as the reverse complement.
AACTCTTTTGTTAAATCCCATCTAACCTATCTAATAGAAGTGTGGGGATCAGCAGCAAAAACCAATTTAGTAAAATTACAAAGATCCCAAAACAAAATAGTAAAGTTGCTCTTTCACCTAAACTACTTAGCACCAACAACTACAGTCTATGAAAAAACTAAATTAATGACATTAACTCAATTATATCACTACAATACTTGTGTGATTGTTAGAAAAATCTTAAAAAAAGACATACATACATCAGTAACTTTTACTATAAAATCGCAAGTACAAACAAGATCATCAAGATATTCCAACAACATTTGCTTACCAAAAACTACACCAAGAACCAAAAATTATGGATCAAAAAATATTATGTATGAAGGGGTTCAAATATACAATAAGCTACCGGCAGATATTAAAGATATAAAATCATCATTGTTATTTAAAAAAAATGTTAAACATTTTATACATAATAAGATCACAGTGTAAGTTTTTAGTGCAGTGTACCAATTATTGTTGATAAATAATGAAAAATCTCTTTTAGTTTGTTAAATTTTTTATATATATATATATATATATATATTTTCTTAAATAATGTAATAACTTTACCTTTAACATATAGATATAAATTGAATAAAACATTAATGATTAAATATCAAACCGATATACAAAACAATATATTCAGAAGGAAAAAGTAAGTAAAGAAATAAACACTAACCATAATACAACTATTGCTATCATGCTATAAATAATCACGACACGTAATAGCACCCGTTTATTTGTTAATTTTTGCACATGCACCATTTAGCCTACTCGACAATGTTTACGTCAGTTAAAATATTAGTCAAGTTACATAAAATAATTGCTGGCGCTTTTTACCTACTTAGAAATGAATTATATTTACACAATGTTTTATGCCATAGATGTACCTATGAAATTTAGACAAAACTTCGTAAATCGACCAAACGTAGTAATTGAATAATTAGCAACTGTTTAACGTTTTTTTTTTTTATTGTTTAACGTTTTTTATTTTTATTTTTCTACAGTTTAATATTTTACGTATGTTAATACTGTATAATATATGAATAATATTAATTATTAAGTCCGTTTCTATGTTTGCAATACAAATGTATAAATTAAGGAAACTTGTAATTTCTCTGCTAAGTGAATGTACCTATATTCTTAAGAGAAATAAAAGTCTTAAACCATATGTTTCCTTACACCTTACATAATTGTATCTTATTCATAACAACAGAAAATTGTTGTTATCTATTGAATATTTCACACCCAATCCCCAGCGTTTAATTACCAGATTTAAAACTAAAGTAGCTAAAGAAAATTACTGGCGTGTGAAATAAATTATGTTGCAGACCGATGGAAACAACAAAACACGTTATTAAATCCCTAAAAGGTTAGGCGTGTTATACACCTACTTTTTACTAGACATGTTTTAACAGGGGAACCTACTTAAAGATGGCTCAGATAATATGTCAGTGCTCAACTGACACTATTGAAATAAAGCATGATATTGTAAAAGCTTCACTATGCATACATAATCAAAACCGATAATCTTTTATGTCTTCCTTAATTGCAATATTATGCCTGTTTAAGTTCCTTAGCCATTTCTATAGGTAGGCACAAAGTTATTAAAATTAATAATTATTATTGACTTAATTAAGTACCCATATCCGTGACCGCTGTACCTACTGTATTCAAAATAAACCGTTATTGAGGCCTCGAGTTGATTTTTTAAATTATGGATTGTTGGTCGACTCGCGTAAAGCGTCGTCTTAAAATCTCGAGGTCTGGGTTTCTGTTCGCGGACCAGGTAGTTATTTGGATTTCCTGTCAAAAAATTTATTGTGCACTTCTGCGACTAAAACAGCTGTAGTTGCTAATAGGTTTGCACCTATCTTATGAAACGTATATACTAAGAAACCTATTAGTAATTTGAGTTGATTAGAACATAACTTAAAAATATATTACGGTTACCTGAAGTCTTTGTTATATTCTGAACAAGTCCTAATTTGTCTACTTATTATTTGTCTTTGCTTATAATTATTTCATATTTTGTCTCTTTCTTGATCATTATCATTTCTGACAATTATTCGAGATGAAATTCTAACACCTTCGACCACATCATTACTTACCATCAGGTGAGATTTTGGTCAAAGACTAGCCTATCAGCTATCAACTTAATGGGATAACTTGTTCATGTGATGTCGTTACATTAATGTAAGTATTCTAGAAATGTTTTGGTTCCTTGTAGTAGAGGCCAGCCTATTGCTGTATTCCTGGCACAATTCCAGACTTCAGACTGCTATTAAGAATATTATTAACAAAAAAACTCATATTATGTACAGAGATAGCGGTCACCCATCCGAGTGACGGCCGCAGTGATTAGTTGATCGGTTGAGAACGACTATAGACAAGTTCTGCTGAGATACTTCAGTTTCGAAGCAGTGATGGCTCAGTGGCATTGGCTATGGACTGCCGCGCAGCAGATCCATGGTTCGCCGCATGGTGGAAGGGCATTTTGAGAATGCCCGCCTGGCAAGCAACCACCCTCAAGTAGAAAATCTGTCGCCAAGCACCTAACGGTGTGTTCCGGCAGCAGTCCTTGAGAGCCAGTGAAATTACAGGCACATGAGATTTAATAACTATGTCTCAAGGTGACGGGCGCAGTGCAATTCGTGACTTGTGACGAATTGCATCTGTTATAGGCAGAGGTTAGTCCGCTTAACATCAGGTGGGCTTCGAGCTTGTTCTATCACAATAATATTTAAAAAATTAAAAATTCCACCAACCAAATTTGATCAAATTCTGTTTTTTCGAAGGTGAGTGACAAACAAACTTTCAGATTCATTTTAATTAGTAGAGTAAAGCCGCGCCCGTGTTTTTCGAAAGATTCAACAAAAACTAGTACACAATACATTGTTGCACGTCGACACCCGGCCCATAACATAGTAAAACCAACAAATAGTTTGAATGGAGGCCCATGGGAGATTAAAACTCTAGCCTGTACGCGTAGGTTTGTCTATATCTGTAAGTTTTATATGTGTTCTTATATTATATTTATAGCCATTACTGTACCGTATATGTAATATGCAGGTATATTTTAACAAATCAATACCTGGCTACTTACAGACACGACTTTTATAATTGTTAATAATTATATTCCCTTTAATAAATCAATATTCCCAGCCGCAGCAGGTACCTTTCTACGTAGAATTACGTGCTAAATGATAAGATCAAATATCAGCGTGGGAGGTAAATGAGTAAATGTTTTCCAGTAGAATAAGAATAGTAAGAATAAGAAGAATTTATTTGCAAGATTACGTTCTCAGTGGTACAAAATTCGTGGAATGGTCTTATAGAGTTCATCTATAGAGTATATCATATCAATAATCATAAAAGTTTGTCGCAATAAACTACAAACTCCTTATTAATATCATAAAATCAATTATGCAAGAGCCAGCCACTTATACATTTCTTAAATTTATGTCCTTCTAATAATAAAAACTGTCTTTGAAGCTTGTTATACAAATATATACACATATTATATGCGTTTGATTTACAAATATCTTTACTACAACGAGGTTGATACATCAGGATCACAAACATTTCTCTTTTTCATCTAGTCATTACCTCGCTGCGCTTCTCAAAATACTCCGGGTAGAATTTGATAAAAACACAAACATTTCTATTGTACATACTGGGCAAAGGAAAGATATTGTACTTCTTAAATAAAGGTCTACAACTGTCTAAGAACCAGGCTTCATTTATCGCACGTACGCAGCGCTTTTGAATTTTGAAAACTCTTTCCATATCTACTGAGTTTCCCCACAGCATTAAACCATAGCTTATTAAAGATGACACATAACCATGGTAAGCTAATAGTGCAGCTTCCATAGATACAGTTTGTCTTTTTTTTTTTACAATGCGAAAACGTAATGCTCAAGTTTGGTACATAGTCGGTCTACATGCATTTTCCAATTTAGCTACGGAAAGCATGAAGCCAAGTCTTTGTTTTGGACATAGACAAAAGGTTTCGATCATAGATAAAATGATTCGACCACAGACAAAAGGTTACGATTATAAACAAAAGTGTTTCGGGATAAACATTTGCAGGTGACGCGCCTTTTGATAAATAGGAGAAAAAGTTTTTTTTTATGCCTGCCGGCCCTATGGCCTTTGACCACCATCTCACCTAATGGTAAGTGATGATGTGGTCGAAGATGTTGTACAGGCTAACCTAGAAGTATTGGCTCTCAAGGACCGCTGCCGGAACACACCGTTAGGTGCTTAGCGACAGATTTTCTACTTGAGGGTGGTAGCTGGCCAGGCGGGCATTCGCAAAATGCCCTACCACCATGCTATAACGACTGCCATCCTAAGACAACAATCGGGACCGACGGCTTAACGTGCCCTCCGAAGCACGGAAGCGCTCAGTAGTAATGTCACTAACGGTCACCCATCCCACTCATGACCGCGAGCGACGTTGTTTAACTTTGCTGATCGGTTAGGAACAGCTAAGTGAATTTCGCTACTAGCGCTTCGAAAAAAAATTAGTAAATATTGAAGTTGGCTCAGCCCACACCGCAAATCTGTGTCAATGCCCTAGCCAGTCCACTGCATCGTAGGTACTATTACTATTAGTTATAAACATAATAAAGCTATGATTTAACCATGTCTGTCTGTACATCTTTATACAAAATATACATATTTCAAGCGTGAAAAAATGTTTTGACAGCTTAATTGGAGATCGTGTTGTACTTTTATTTTTTTAGTTACTGGGATTTCTTTTACCATTTTGTTTATCTTACATGTTGGTGCCAGATTGGCTGATTAAAGACGTATTTAATCCTACTACAGTGGGCACTGCCCAGAGAAAGACTACTGTCAGAACAATTTTTTTGTTTGTACTTGATAGCCCGTCTACCACAAGTACCCACAAAAAAGCATGCACCATTGAATTAAGACCTGTTCGCCAGCTGATACCCACTACACAAAACTTTAATATTTTTAAGTTATGTTGATATAACGTTAGTTTACATTATTATATAAGAGAAAATCGAGAAAAAAAAACTTATTAAAATCAGCCTTTATTATGTTCAGTGTGTTTATTAATAATAAAAAGAACCAAAATATAAATATAATAAAAAAAACGATGGGATTGCGTCGTTCTTTACTGAGTTCTATGACCACCTTCCAGCTATGAAGCTGGAGCAACAGATCAGACCCTGGTAACCATTTAAAATAAAGCACTCGCTAAGACGAATCTAACGAGCCGAAAGTCTATGGGGTTGCGTCGTTTCATTGCGAAGTCCTTTGGTCATCTACCAGCTTCATCATCAGATCAGCACCATGTCATCATAATATTACATTGTCACGCGATTTACACATGTATGCAAAATTTCAGCTCAATCGGTAACCGGGAAGTGGATCAAATTTAATTTGCAAGATTTGATGACAAACATCGGGGCAGCTGAAACTAAATAAAAGCATGTAAAAATACAAGCTGTACATAGAATTATAGTTTCTTTTCGCACCTGGAGTCGCAGGCTGACCGAGTAGTGAGTGGGTACCTGTGGTCAATGGTTCCAGCGGGCCATAGTGAGCGCATCTCGTCTGTGTTGTGGGTGGATCATTGATGTTCCCACGCGGTTTTCCTGTTCGTGCAACTTTTGTTTTGTTGTTACAAAATGCTCTTGCCTTTTGGTCTTGCTTATTCGTTTTTATTTGGACAAAGGTTCTCCAACTAATTTGGGGACTGCTGGTGACCTTTGCTTACTTACGCTGTAATGGTTGGTAAACTGGCAAAAGCGTTGCTTCGAAATTTTGAGGTCCTGGGATCGATCGGTCTGAATCTACCAATCCAGAGTCTAAAATCGGGCAATGTAGATGCCAATAGACTCGCCCCCTTTTTAAATGCGTACAAAATATGTCGTGCTACTCCTAGGAGTGTAAATGCTGTTGTCTTCCCCATTTGGGTTATAAGGTTTGAGGGACAGTATTTTTAGGGTTCCATACTAGAAAACAGGAACCTAAACTAAGCCGCAGCTGTCCATTTGTCCGAACTTTAATCATTGAAATCGTAGGAGGCCTGGTGATACTTTCAGCAAGTATGTGTTAGTATGGTGGATTGCCTAACGAATAATAAAAAAACTTTGAAATAAAAGGGGATAACAACAAAGGAAACATGCTTTTTTAACGTCTTTTAAGTTTTGTTTTATCTTTTAACGCAAATATATACAAGCGTCAAACTTGCTTTGATATTAGTCCTATAAATAACATACAGAATGGAAAAATCTAAGGGCCCTGAAGGGAATCCACTTTAAATCCATAAGATAGATTTTTAAAATAACGATGAATTAAAGAAAAAACTCAAAAATTAACACTCGCTAATTGTATTAGACGTCAATGTTAGAGATAAAATAAATATATAAGATAAATAATAAAATTATAATACTATTATAAAAGTATGGTAGGAGTAAAAATCGAATTGTTCTTGATTCGCCATCATTACATAATTACGAAATGGGAGCAAAGCAAACCAAAACAAAAGCGATAAAAATATCCCAAATGATCGTACGAATTTCAATATTGCAGTCCCGCACCGCTATCAAAGTTAAAAATTCTGTTTTTTAACTTTTCGTCATAACTCTCCGTCTGAGGAGGAAATTTGCAAATGCACTTACTTACTTAGACATAAAGTAGCTTATAGGTACTCCATGGAATATCTTTGGACGTGAGAGTTGTAAGGAAATAACAACGAGTTTACTTAGTAATTAAACGACGTTTCAAACACTTTGATGGCGTCCATTGCCTCGCGAATTGATGGAAGGGGACCATCCGGAGACCCGCTCAAACGCGAACAGCAGTGGATAAGAAATACAACACGACAAGCACAATAGTGCACTGCAGACCCTACGTAGAGTGGCACAAGTAATGTAACCTACGTAGGGAGAAGACCGAGACGTCGTTACGGCTCGAGAAGGACGCAGAGGCAAGGAGCAAATGCTCGAGGCCTCAACCAACCCCACGGGGTTGAAGAATACATGATGATGAAACACTTTGCAGTGATCGTCACTCCGTGACCACGATCACTGTAAAGTGTTTGAAACATCGGGACAAAAATAATTATATATATATATATGCGATTTAAACCGTTTAATTACTATGTGTAATAATCGCGAAAACCTAAGACAACATTCAGTCTTTTTCTTGTAGAAAGTGATTCTAGTCTAGGATATATTCTATGTATGATTTCAAGGAAATCTTGCACGACCGAAGGTGCTTTGCACATTGACGGAATCAAATCGTGTAATAAAATAATCTGTATATTTTTTGTTTATTTCCGTTTGAGGTAAGCTTTCAAGAAATCTGTAAATGTAGTTTATAATAAATACATTCTGTGTTAGGAACCCTTGGTGTATGAGACCAATTCGCACTTGGCCGATTTAAATTAAAATGTACATTTCTGCTTTTTATTTTCACAAGTGGCCATATAAAATTGCAGCAGGTAGGTTTTTGTGTTACTTTATGAATATTTTTATTCCTATGCAACTGAGTAAACAGACCTAATATATAAATCGGATATAAAGAGCATGTGCGGGCTCATGAGACAAATCGGTCTTGTCAGGGTTGAAATTGGTCTTAAGTCACAATAACATTTTAAGGGAAACTGCGCTCACTTGATTTTAAAAGGAAATAGTAGATTATGATACAAGTGAGCTAAGTTGCTCACGAGTTTCATAAGCACGTTTTCAACACCCTTGCGAGGAAAAAAATACGCACGCGGCAAATGTATGATGGTTAATTACATATATACCTCTTTGATGTTACAAATCTGTATTACCCGGTTGAATTGAAAATGCTCTGTTTACTTGCATATAATTTGCAGTTAGGTACTAACTTAACTTTGTAGGGATAATTCTATTACGCACTAGTGTGTAATATTTATTTTAGTATTATGCACGAGGGTGTTATAGTTCGGTTTATGGCCCTAAGAACGATATAATAAAGCTCACTTTACGAGCAAGGGTGTTGAAAATAATATATTACGATAAGTACAACCACATCGTCGATTTTGAAACGTTGATACACTAGATGAAAGACCTAATCTATCAACGTTTTGATACATTTTACAGTTAACATTGTCAAATATACAAGTGTAAACATTTAAAAGAATAAATGGGAAGTCGCGTATATTATGTACGCAGGCACTTCACTCTATATACGAGTATCTTATAGTGTCGTGTTTAGCTTTTTGTTCAGACGTTGGCCAGCGATTGCAGTCGTTGATAGAGCACGACGATTTTATTATCACAGAACGATCTTCGGTCTGAACAGCTTTGAACTAGCGTTATTTTTATCATAACCACAGATTAAATAAAAGTTACTACTGAATACAATTGAAAGGGTAACATTAAATAAAAAAACAATCTAGCTACGAGGTGGACTCCCGTCAGTAGTGTTCCGTACCATATAACGTTATTTTAACTTAAACTTTAAATTTTTGGTCTACATTTTAACTTTCTTGTCAACCATAAGGAAATCGCTTTTTACAGAATCTAAATATTAAGTTGAATCATTTTGGAGATAAACCTGAATTGGGGATGCAACTCAATTTGCAAGAAAATATATCACATTCACGTGATCCTGAAAGTATTTTTTGTAATATGTATACTTTTTACTTCACGAAAATGCCTATAAATCATATTTATATCTACTGTGATAGGATCACATATTTTATTATACGTGATAAATTTTCACCCTTTTTTGTTCATTAAGTGTATGTAATAATTAAACGAATACATATATTAGGAGAAAATAGACTGTGACAGAGGGACAGATAAACACGAGACGCAAATGAGTATGAAAAATTCCGTTTTTCATCACATTTACGGAACCCCAATTATCAATAATGCAGTTTTATTTGCCATTAATATATAAATTGATGTGTTAACAGTTTTATTTGTCATACAAATAGACTATCTCATCTGATGGTAAGTGATGATGTGGTCGAAGATGTTGTTCAAGCTAACCTAAAACTACTTGCTCTCAAGGACAGCTGCCGGAACATACCGTTAGGTGCGATAGATTTTATTGAGGGTGGTAGCTAGCCAGACGGGAATTCGCAAAATGCCCTACCATCATGCTATAACGACTGCCATCGTAAGACAGCAACCGCCACACTGAGAAAAACGACTTAAAGGCTTAAATCGAATTTGACCTTTTACCGTTGAATTGTAAATACGTAAGATGAATTCACAACTCTTAAGATGATTTTCACCAATCAATAAAAATGTACCATGTTTTATAATAAACAAAACCGTCAAAAACACCTTCCGTAAAGTATTTTCAGAAATGAACTTTTTAATACGATAATAATTTTATTGCAGTATTGACCATAAAATATACCTTACTTTTACGGCGGTTTATATACGGTGATTATCACTATAACGTACGACTTAATCAGCCTCATCGAAAGTCAATATTTAAGATAGACCACAAAATACACCTTAAATGAAGACGAAAAGAAACATTCGCCTTCACTGACCTCGTTTAACGCCTTCTAGCTGGAAGGCGTTTTTGTACGTATTTACGTTTGGTCGGTTTTTCGCCTTATACCATATAAATTGGCCGTCATTAGGGCGCTTTTGACTTAAAGATTTTTTTCAGTGCACTGATGACTTCACGTGCACTCCGAAGCACGGAAGCACTCAGTAGAAATGCCGCTAGTAGTCAACCACTGTAGAGAACGGCTAAGCAAACTACACTACGTGAGTGCTTCAGGTTATTTAATATTACACATGTTTATGGAAGTTTTTGCTCGTAGCTTCCACTGCTGCAGGATGCAGGGGTGCCGATTATTTTTCTGCCTCATTAGGTACCTACATATGTTCAAATTGCATTAATAATTATCAATTTGAAATCATAATATAAACTACACAAAAGATATTAGATATTAGATTAGAGGTGATATATTGATCAGAGGCTAGCCTATAAAACACACAATAAATACATTTTTGAATCACTCTAGCACTTTCGTGAAAACCGGTTCTGTATCGACTAGCGATTCGATCTGATATTTTATTGATTATATTTAACGATTGCAGCACAAGTCTGGATACTTCTTAAATAGAAAAATGTTGCAAAGTTATCTTTAAAAAAGAATACACTTAACTGGGAGGTTTGGCTATTTTGCCATTCCCTGTCCATTTTGCAGGATTGTGTTTTAGTTCAACGAAACAGGTGGTCAAGCGCATTGCATTGAGTCGGAAATCAATATCGCAGAGGTCGTAAAGCGCTCGTAGTATAGATTGCTCAGTAGCTCCTAACAGATCTGCGGTGTTGACATGGATACGTAACTGCTAGTGGCATTACAAATGAGCGTCCACGTGCGTCGGACGGCACGGTAAGCCTGGTTATTGTCTTAGGATTACAGTCGATAGCATCGTGGTCCGGCATATTGCTTATGCCTGACCAGCTACCAGCTACCTTCAAGGAAACAATTTATCGCCAACACCAACCGACGTGTTATGGCAGCTATCCTAGAGAGCCTCATTGTAATTATAGGTTTGCCTGGACAAAATATTCGACCACATCATCACTTATCAACGTATGAGATAGTCCAAGGTATTTTATCAGCTACAGAATAAAGAAACAGTTAAGACCCTGAAACTCATAGTAATACTAAAACACCCTACTACTAGAAACTACAAGACACCCGGATGATGTTGGTATTGTCATATATTCCAACATGCTCTAGCCTATCTGACAGATATGAATATAATATTCAGAGCTGTTAAACAAATACCGTTGTGTGAATGTTTTATTATTTTATCAGTCATAGGGGACGGTGCGATGATCAACCAGACTACTAGATTTCATCTGTCTTTTTTATATCTCCCTTTTATGTTACTGGATTTGTCTGACAAATTACTTTCCAGTAACACTCAAGAACATAACTGCGGAGATGGCAATTGACTAGCCCAATCGTTTTTGTAAAATGTCACACTGATGGCGTAGGAAGGATAGCCTTCTTTTGACTGAAATGGGTGAAACATAACTACGCAATATATTAAGCGGAAGCCAATTTTTCAAATAAATTAATATTTAAGTGTTCTATTTATAAACGGAAAAACCTTTCAATTACTATGCATGGTTACTATTATGCAAATAAATAATAATACAAATTTTATTTTTAATTATTATGTAGTCATAATAATTAAAAATAAAATTTGTATACGATTTACTTTATGGAAGCAAAACATGTTTAAGCGAAATTTATAGTTGTATCATGATTTTAATCTATCTAGAGAAATAAAGAGTATTATATATATTATTCACATGTCTACGGCGTATACTCTATCTAAAAACAAGTAAAACGTTTGCCTTTTGTCGACTCACTTTGCTTTAAATGAGTTTTAACAACGAAATTATCTATCGACATGTGCTCGTTTCCTCGGAGATCTCTGCCTTTACTACCACTCTAAAATAAACAGTTGCTTTTTAATAAAATTCTCTACTTTTTCTCTTTTGGATTGCTACTTTATATAACCAAAAATGTATGTAGGTACGAAATTTGATGTGTATGTTGAAAGATAGTAGGTAACTTAGTATAGCCTGATCCATGCGATGCTTTACATTCATAGACCGACAAAGGCGGTTAGTTAATCCGTAAATAAATAATAATGAATGCTCCGGGCGCGGCGGTAATAATTGTATCATTGATACGGTAACCACGGACCGCGGCACCACACTCACTGGGTTCACTGTCACCTCACGCCACGCATGCCTGCTGCCCATCCACAGTCAGACATGCTTATTAAATCTATAACGTAATGTGATCAGTACATTAATAAGTGTACTATACTTTATGGACAGCATACGTTCAATTTCTCACTTGGATGAATCGGATTCGCTCAAGTTTTATCCTGGAGCTATTACAGTAAATTATCCTACAAAGTGCGAGTCCAATCACTCTATTGCCACTAGTACGTGGAAACCAAGCGTGGAAAAAAGAAATGTTTATTCGTTCTGATCACAGCTTAAAAACTTTTTTTTTTATGCCTGATAGTTTAGCCTTTGACCACTACCTATCTCACCTGATGGTAAGTGATGATGTGGACGAAGATGTTGTTCAGGCTAACCTAGAAGTACTGGCTCTCAAGGACAGCTGCCGGAACACACCGTTAGGTGCTTGGCGACAGACTTTCTACTTGAGGGTGGTAGCTAGCCAGGCGGGCATTCGCAAAATGCCCTACCACCATGCTATAACGACTGCCATCCTAAGACAACAACCGGGACCGACGGCTTAACGTGCCCTCCGAAGCACGGAAACGCTCAGTAGTAATGTCATAAGCGGTCACCCATCCAACTCATGACCGCGCGCGACGTTGCTTAACTTTGCTGATCGGTTGAGAACAGCTAAGTAAACTTCGCTACGAGCGCTTCAAGTAAACAATGTTTTAGTTTGTATTGGTTAAATACAAAATGTGGTACCAAAAAAACCGAAATTACAGATTCCTAACGCGTTGAAGTTTTGAGATAGATCCTGTAACGTAAATATTCTCAAAATCAAAACTTTGGACCCAATTTCATTATTTATCAGTTATGTAATTATATAGCTGCAGACTCTAATCAGGCTAGTTTCCCTAGGTATGCTAGCGTGCACAAAAATCACGTATCTTAGCACGCAGGAGCTCTCCTGTCATTGAGTTTTTAGTCCTATACTTGATTACTGTTGTACCGTTTACGACTTAGAGTCCCGTGTCATACAGTCGAACAGACAGACAACGGGAGTCTCATAAATAAGGCTCCATTTGGCGCTTTGGGTACGAAACTCTAAAAATGGTGGTTTTAAAAATATCCTGAGCATTCTCTGGTGTTCGTTCAGATTATATACCTACTTTGACTAGCAAACAATTAACATAACATTTTAACATAATGACAAAAAATATTGTCACTATTTTTATTTATATTTTTAGAAACAGCCAGTATTCCAAACACTACTTGAAAAGTAAGCATATAGTTGAAATTTTTGCTAGAACGTCCCAACTTTTGCTTCTATATATTAACCATGTTATTTCTCTTAATATGTGTTATTTAATTTATATATTATCCTTGTAGGAATTCCCGAGGATGTGGTGGAAGCTGCTCCGGTGGGCAGACGAAGTATAAAGTCGCTCGGTAAGATCTTGTGATTTAATGGCTCATTCCGAATTCCTCTAGCCTGCTTAGTCACATTTATTACACTACCATAAAACTTTATTGCATATTTGGATTAAGTTCCTAGTAATTTTTAATATTAGCTCAGATTTCAAAATGACTGCCATGTTTCCTTTATCTCATAATCGCAAAAATAATGTTTATTATTAGTACATTATGCAACAAGTGCGCAAAGTTGTTTATCAAAACCGAGACGGGTTTTAATAACTTAAATTTTTAAATTGAGTAGACATTGTAATAAACAACGCGCACGAGTTTCATACGACATTTTTCAACACCCTTGCAAAAATATATATTGCACAAATGCGATACAAACAACATACGATAATTATGGAAAATAGCGCGCAAGTATTTTTTTTGCGCGCGGCAAATGTATGATGGTTGATTACATATAAACCTCTTTAATGTTACAAATCTGTGTTACCAGGTTAAATTGAAAGTTCTCTGTTTACTCGCATATAATTTTCAGTTAGGTACTTACTTAACTTTGTAGGGATCATTTTATTACGCACTAGTGTATAATATTATTATGCATGAGGGTGTTATAGTTCGGTTTATGGCCCTAAGAACGAAATAATAAAGCTCACTTTACGAGCAAGGGTGTTGAAAAATACTTTATATATTAGATCTTCTTAATTTCTATTACTAGGATGTTCTTATGTAAGCTATTTTGGTTCTACCTGTGGAGACTTGTAATTGACTCTTTTCGTTATTTAGGTTGTATGTTTTTTTATCTAGGTTAAGTAATTAGTCGATAGTCTTCCTAATATGTAATAAATAAAAAGTAATAATGAAATACATTGCATTTATCCACTAAAATAGATATGGACTTTATTACTTTTAAAAATTTGAGAACAACTCTACTGCCCGCTGCGCTGAGGTAAGTTTTATATTGCTGCACATTAGGTACACAATGGAATTTTCTAGCATCGTAATTCTCATAATCATTGGAACACACACTGGGTTCATAGTCTTTGCTTGGATAGGTGGCTGTTAGTGGCGCTAGTGACATTTATTAGTGAGCGCTTCCGTGCTTTACAGAGCACGTTATACTATCAGTCCCAGTTGTTTTCTTAGGATAGCATTCGTTATAGCATGATGGTAGGTCATCATATGAATGTTCGGCTAGCTACCACCCTCAAGTAGAAAATCTGTCACCAAGAACTTTAACTTGTGTTCAAGCAGCTGCCTTTGAGATCTAGTTTCCAGTCTAAGTTATCCTGAGTGATATATTCTATCTTCAAGCACTTCATCACTTACCATCCTGTAAGGTTATTAGACAAAGTCAAAGCAACCTCCATTTTACTACACCAGTTGTAACATCTCCTTTCATGATGGTATTAAAACATTAGTTTTCCTGGTATTAAAAAGTATAAATATATCAGGTTTACCACTTTTTTAAACAACTTTATTATAATGATGCTACTTTTACTGTACCGGGGTATATATAATAGTAAGATATAAGAACTAGCGTCTTGAATTGTCGAGCGCAGTGCAGTGTCAATCAGAACGAAGTTTTTGACATTGTAACCGTAATGGACAAGCGTGACGGTTACCATCAGCCGAGCAACTGGACCTAAATAATAAACTCAGTCAGTACTCTCTCGTCAACTTTTCAAGTTTTGCCTGCCATTTTGCATTAGTTCTATAACACAGGTTACACCGTTATACACGTTGGTGCCACCGTATTTGTCACTTGTCCAAAACGTAACATCGTCGAGCTAGGTTATGTTCAATAACAAGTAATTGTACAGGAAAATAATTTGCCAACAATAGAAAGTTATATGTTAAAAGAATTTGAAATGGTTGCCTTCCATTTTCAGGTTCCTCTGCTCTGCCTCCAGGCTGTCTATACGAAGGCCGATGGTTCATGGATGGAGCCACAGTACCCACGGGAGAGGCGTGTCTGCACTGCGCATGCCACCACGGCGCGCTTACCTGCAGACGGCGAGCCTGCGCACCGCTGCCGGACCCGCCACCTCATCGGTGTCACGTGCTGCATAGGAGAGGAGCCTGCTGTCCAGAACTGCACTGCCCAGGTGGTTCTTGATAAACTTTTGATGATTATCTCATAGATGTTAGCAGTATAATAAGCGTCACATCCTCGTGATGACCACGAGGACCTGGGTTCGCTACATGGGACGGCCAAGTGCTATGTATTGGTTAATCTTTCACATTATTACCGATAGTCCAGATAATGGAGCAGTACCGGTCAGTGATAATAGGACAGTCTTCCTTTACATAGAGTAAAGGAAGACTCTCCTATTATCATTAACCGGTACTGCTCCAATATCTTTCCATCTTCATCACTGACCATCCTGTGAGTAAACGTAACTTGAACTGGATAGGCCTTAAAGTGTGTGGGTTTTTAAATAGGTATGATTTCAAGCACTATCTAAGCTAAGCGAATATCAGATTTAGAAAATGTTCATCGAGCCCGCCGGTATACGAGGAGAAAATTTTGTGCTTTTAAAATTTGTAAATGTGATATCTGTGAGTGTTTAACAATTTTACCTGAAACTTCGGGGATATACAAACATAAAGGTATTATTAGTTCTCATATAGTCGTATACGTTAATATTTCTAAACATAGAATAGCGGCAAACTCTCAAGGGCATATCTCCAAGAACACTTGGCAGGGTACGCTAGGGCATTTTGTGATATCGTGCCTAGCTAGCTAATAGAATATCTATCGCCAAACACCTAATGATCTGTTTTTGCAGCTGTCATAAATGTAATTCTTATTTAGTCTGAACGCTTCATTTGACGCAGCAGTACCTACCTATGCAAGTCAGTACTAACTGGGCGCTATTATAGGGAATCATTTTGAATGCAAGGTGAACGCAGCAACTTGTCGGCTGAACTGTTGTCTTGTAGCCAATATTTAGATAATCTAAAAATGTTTGTTAAAACTTAATTTTCAGATGGTATAACATTAATGGAACAAGGTGCATCTGCAAGGTTCGAAGACGATGACGTTATAGCGCCTCCCGCCTCCATCGCGCATGGTAAGCTCTTTACAAACCAAACAATGCTTATAATACTTATATAAACTGTAAGTCCACTAGAGGTAAGATCCCTAATGACGATCCAGGTCCATGAATAAAATCACTTAGTATGTTGTTACTTACTGATACCTACAACAAAGAAGAAAGTATGATGTGATAATTTCGCCAACATTTCTTGCTTACTTACACCGACGTAACGTCACCGCACCTTTTAGTTACTTTCTATCAAGACATCATCAGAAGATTTTGACATATCGAACGCACGATCTATCGTGATGCTTCGTTTAAACACGCGCGAATATGGATTCTCACAAAGCAGCGCCTGAATCTAATATGTTTCTATTGATTTATTACCGATTGCAGGACATATTGGCCAGTAAAGTTCCAGGCACATCCTATAAGAATTAAAATCTTGGTTGGTGACTTTATATGCTAGCTGTGTTTTAATAATTTATGTGTTCTGAATCGACTGTACTTGCTACATGCAAAGGCAGCTGAAAGGTACCTAAACCTTGACAACAATCTCACCTGGTATGGTAAGTGATGAAGTGGTCGAGGGTGTTAACAGGCTTAACCTAGAATTACTGGCTCTCAAGGACAGCTGTCGGAACATACCGTTAGGCGCTTGGCGACAGATTTTGTACTTGAGGGTGGTTGCTAACCAGGCGGGCGTATGCAAAATGCCCTTCCACCATTCGAAGGTGATTCGAGACATGGACCTGCTGCGTGACAGTCCATAGCCAAAAGCACTGAGCCATCACTGCCTCAAATTAATACAAAACAGGTCAAATTTTGCTCTGAAATCTTTATAATATAAAAATAGCTCATGGACCTTGAGTGTTTCCAGCGTGCGTGGAAGGAGGGACGATATACGCGGCTGGATCAGCGATGCGGTCCCACGTGGCCTGTGAGCAGTGCTTCTGCCTCGGGGGGAGCAGGCGCTGCGTGAGCGCCTCGTGCCTGGCGGCGCCCCCCGCGTGCCGCGCCCGCCCCGCGCCCGGCGCCTGCTGCCCGCACCGGTACTACTGCGAACATCCCACACACACACCCGGAGATAACCATTCACATGGTAACATTTTTTTACTAAATTCGTGTAATGATTACTATATCGAAGGTATCGGGCCATAACAGCATGCATCCCTACGTATGATCTATCCTTGGATGGCAGAAAATCAGCTGATAATAGAAGGCAATACATAGCAATTCATAGGGATAATGGAGCACGCATCCTAGTATCAGTAGATACTGATACTAGATTATCATATCTCACTAATATTATCTATGCGTAAGTTTGTGAGTGAGTGCCTATGTCTGTTACTCCTTCACGCTGAAATAGCTAAACCGACTTGGATAAAAAATTAAAATTGAATTAAATTAGATTAGATCATGGATTAACACATGAAGTCCTTTGCATGATCAGCATCATAGTTTGACCATTATCTACGCGGATGAAACCGCGTGTAGCAGCTAGTAGGCTCATAACATTTGTTGTAAGCTGTGCATTGCTCAACCATTTTTATTGAAAGACAGCTTAGTACTGTTTTTACCCATGTAAACTCTTTGTGGAATTTTGGAACTTGATATGTTTTCAAACTTAATTTCAGATTGCAAGGTTGACAACAAGTGGGTTACCGAAGGAGAGCGAGTGATGTCGACGAAGGCGAGTGGCAACTGCACGCAATGCTTTTGCCTGAGGGGAGCCGTGCAATGCCAGCCGCTGTCCTGTGCCCCTCCACTGCTGGGGTGCAAGCCCCTGCTGAGGCCAGGGGAGTGCTGCGCACATCAGTACCATTGTGAACACAAACGTCATGGTAAACATCTTATGTACTTCACCATATGAAAAAAAACCTTGATAGATTAATGGTAACGAGTATCCTCTGACAATTATGTGGTTGTAGGATGTAATTGCGCGCTTAAGCTCCACATCACTGTCGGAAAGGCATTTTACATGCCTGGCTGGCTACTAAAAATATTTTTATTATAGCTGGTAGGCTAGGCTAGCATTAGTCTACTATCTCACCTGATGGTAAATGATGATGCCATCGAAGCCGTTGTTCAGGTTTAGAATTACTAGCTCTCAAGAACAGCTAAAGAAACAGCGTTAGGAGCTTGGTGATAGATTTTTTACTTCACGGCGGTAGCTAGCCAGGCAGGCATATGCAAGATGCCATACCACTATGCATTTATGTAGGAAACCTGTTACCATGTGTCTAATGATGTGTTCCTTGTTCCGAAACCTGGTTTTGAAAGCCAGTTCTTATGCAGTTTTTTGTAACTTGTGAACATTTGCCACTACGTACCTAATTTCGACTGCCCCTACGTAGACTATCGAAACTCAAAGAAGGGTTTTTTTTTATTACCGTCGCAACTTGTTTCTGTCACATTATATTACAATGTAGATAAAATTTATTTCATATATTCAGTTTTAGCAAGTCGTAAAGTATGGAATGTGACGTCGCTGGTCCTTGTAAACTCACGAAACTAAAATTCGCGATATTTAGTTTCGATAGTATACCTACGTAGGGACATTCGATTTACCTAGGTTGTATAGTGTTCAGACTAGCCTTTGAAATAGAAAGATTATAGCCAAGATTATTAACATACTCTCCTCTGTTTCAGGATCTCACATCTTGACTCTTTCAAGCAATGCATTAACACCACCGAGAAACGATGACCGCGCTTTTCATACTTCCAAATCAAACAAACATGAAACCACTACCAAGAATACCCTAGTTAATACATTCACAGTAAAAAATACACCAACATTGAAAGCCACTAACAACCATCTCGTTAGCACTACGAAAGTAAAAAGGAAGACAAGTGACCCTCCTCCGGAAATATTAAATAAAACATCAGTTCAAAACACCACAGTCATGCCAATTTCAACTTCGACCACACAAGAGCCTACTACTCTTGCAAAACTATTTACAACAACTACAACAAAAGTAGAAACTTCGACAGAATTTACAACAGATGCGTCTACGACAACTGAACAGCCTGAAGGTTCAGTCAGGATAATGGTAAATGGTACCATCAACTGTACTGCAGAACTATCATCAACATCGTTGCCTTTGAACGTGACGTTTAATGACACCAAAAAGATACAATTGGAATCTCATCCACGAATACCTCTTATTGATGTTAGTAATCTAGATGATCATACTTTTTCTGCAAATGACATTATCACTGATAGAACTTTAAACGGTGGCTTTGATGAAAACGAATCTTTTGTGATCAACGTTACTAGTTCTTTGGTAACAAATACTAGTCACACATCGATGAAACCACCAGTACCTACTGTTTCAAAGGTATCTTTAACAACAGATATTGTTGAAGCGTTGAACAGTTCTAAGAAGACTAAAGGAGATTATGATTACGACTACACTGAACCTACTCTACCACCGTCTTTGCCTAATCTTAAGTAAGCATATTTTTGGTCATTTGTCGCAGCAGGTGTTGTGATACTTATTATATATATTTTACATTTGTATGGACACTTGTAACTTTCAAGCAGATTGATGTATAACAGTTAGACCGCGGAAAACATTGACGACTGCATTAACAACTTTGCTATGTTTGAAATCACTAATTATGATCATTTCCATACACAGCACAATTACAAGCGTAATGTATTAGACATATTGATTTTCTTTTGGTTGAAATCTTTGTTAAAACTGGCATAGGCTTCTTTTGTATTGATTATTTTAATTTTATTGTTTTTACATCCTTAATTAAATCCTTATACAGTTTGACTAATATGTTGTATATTTTTGCAGGATTATTCCTTTCTTAGCTGCTGATGCAGTAGTTGAAAATGAGCACCCAAAAAAGCTTCTTACATATCCGATTTTAGAAAGAGAAGATAAATTTCCAATTTACTATCCCAATTCAGACTCAAAAGATTCATCTTTTGTTACAAGAAGAGAGGATTTGTATCGCCCAATACAGTATCCAGTCTTTATAACTGACAAACAAAATCACGAACAGTATCCATCTCTGACGCCAGATGTCGATTTAACAAATAGTGGGTACTCCAATGTTCATAGAGAGTTGGATAGCTCTGTCAGTGAGTTCACGGCATCAGAAAGCGTCGGCAATCAAGTACCTAATACTAATAAAGTTGTGACACAACGACCCTTCACGACTACCACGTTTAAACTAGAGACGCCTATCGTGAATCTGTTTTCTCCACCGGTAGAGACTGAAGGTACGATTATTATTTATTAAAATACATATTTAAATTGTTTATCTAATATTTGCGTTGCTGATGGTTACTCTGTTTAATTTCAGGAGGTTTCGTCCCAAAAGGACCAACTGGACTCATTGATGAATATTTTGCTGTGTTCCCCAGTACATCTCCAGGGCCCGCGGTACCACATCTCACGACATCTATGCAACTGGATATTGTTAAAGGTAAATAAAACGATGATGCGACATTATTGTTTTTTATACGTACATAATTGTCTGAATACATCGGATCATTATATTTGCCAACTTACTCCTTCAATTCACCTGTTTTGAGAATAAGTAAGGTATTTTGTGAGCTAAAGTGGCTTCGAAGATAAGGCTGCAAAAAATTACAAAAAAATATATGAAGTTTAAAAATGTGTGAGGAAAATGCCTGACATTCTGTGTATGTTTACTTGACATTTTATTTATTAATTTATTTTTTATTTGTATTAGATTAGTATTTAATTATATTTGACATTGATTTTAGTAACTTATTTGCCTAATAATAAGAGCTATATATAGACATATCACATTTATCACAAAATCATCACTTCATCAGGCCGTATGTAGTATGTAAATCTTCTTACAAAAACTTGCTCTTGAAACATGGGGCCTTGAAACATAACAACTGTCCTTTGAGTACAGGCGTGACGATAAGTACAAGCTTTTTAATATTAATATCCACATTTTTTTTTGCTGATAGGTAAGCCTTTGTCTAACACCTGATGGTAAGTGATGATGTGGTCGAAAGTGTTAACAGACTTAACCTAGAATTACTGGCTCTCAAGGACCGCTGCCGGAACACACAGCTGCTTGCTTGGCGACAGATTTTCTACTTGAGGGTGGTCGCTAACCAGCCAATATGGGCATTCGCAAAATGCCCTTCTGAGATCAAGCCCGCGGCGGAATGCGAACCAAGGACCTGATGCGCGGCGGTCCATACCCAATGCCACTGCTGCCGGAACATACTGTTAGGTAACAGTGTGTTCTGGCAGCAATCCGTGAGAGCCAGTAAAATTACAGGCACATACAAAAATACAAACCATTCATCTTTATAATATTAGTATAGATTAATAGCTATAATTTCAACTGTCTTCCTATTACGCTTCAAAAGATACATCAAGGTGACAGCTGGACGAACAGGCCGAGCGCCAGTGGTTTGGGTTAAGGTGCAAACTTTCCTCCCTATTTTCACTCCTTCTAATCAACCCTAAAAAACTATTATTATGGCATGCTTTATATTTCAAAAATTCTATCCAGGTACCAATTTTCATCACCATCACTTCAAAACCAATGACCTTTCCATACAATGTGTCATCCCCGATTCCACACAGTTAAGTCATCCCTGTCAAAAAAAAATTCAACATGTATGTTTTTATTTTGAATGATATATCTGAATACTAATTTTCAGAACTGTAACTTTAAAAACAAAGGTCTTTCATACAAACGTTTTCACCCAATTTTATCCCCCTAGGGATTGAATTTCAAAAAATCTTTTCTTAGTACACACCCACGCATCAAGACAAATACACCCTCCTTTTTAGGTTCTCCGGTTTAGGCTGTGCGTTGTCTGTCAGTCAGTGAGCCAGGACTTTGATTCTTATAAATATATAATATAGATGTACGTAACGTCATATTTTGCCGAGATGTGCCGATCGTTGAGTACTCACTCGTTTTTTTACGTGAAACAATAACATATCTAAAGGCAAAGTCAGAATTATTTATTCAATTTAGGTGTCTACGACGCTCTTATGAAGGTCAATTACAAGTTTTAATATTGAAATATTCTACATTGTACTGCCACGTTAAGCAAAAAAAAATATAGAGCCACTGCGAGAAGAACGGGCAAGAATCTCGGGGCCATTCCTTTAAACGTCTTTTAACAATGTACTTATACGCATATAATACTCACTTTATGCATTTTAGGTTTTACAATATTTATTGAGAATTTTGTTCCCTTCATGCATGCATGAAAACAATTGCGAGATGTTACCGTAAAATAAGGACCATTTATGAGCGTTCCGGCGAAGGCGTATGGGAAGCCACTTAAGTTTATTGCGGAATTCGGAGACGTGGTCATATATTTTTAGACCAAATATGTACCGTATACAGAAATGTTAAGTTAGCCATTAGCCTAAGGAGATGGCTGACGTCAGCATAATCGAGAATAAGAAATAAGAGAGATTCCGGTAACGCAATCTTAGTGCTAGAAGAAAGTTTCGCAGCCTGCACAATGATCCAGCAGACGCAAACACCCTTTAACTTACTATCCTACTCCTGACTGACTGAATCTTGCGTTTGAGCCCTACTCATGGGCTCGAACGCACGATACAGACAGTGTCTCACATCGCGACCTGTTCTATTTATTAGTTATATCACGGTATTGCTTAGTAAGTTCTGATTAAAAAATACCGTATTAGGAACAGTATCACATCTTTTCAGAAGAGTGCGTGTCTGGCGACGGACGTCATATTCCTGAAGGAGACACGATCACACTCGCTTGTTCTGAATGTACGTGCGCTTGGGGTGAGCTCCACTGCTCTCCCAGACCTTGCAACATACCCGCAGGCTGCAGAAGACGACCAGCTTCAAGTAATGTGGGTGACTTGTGCTGTGGAGAACTCATTTGCGATGAAGGTATACTTCATTATAATCACAGAAATGTTGTAAATAATATAAGTTCATACTGCAGATTCACAGAGAAATTTGGTTTCAGACTGGCTTAGGTAGCAATCTGCAAATTATAAAAATAATTATTCTGCGTAATAACTCACTCCTAAGGCAAGATATGGGAGTTCATTCCCATATCCGGTCCTGAGGAGCCATCCAGCTATCATAGTGATAAGTCAAAGTTAGGATTAGTCCTTTCGTTTTATTACTAAGCCATCTCGTAAAGAAACCAAGCGGCGTCTATAGTCCATGTGATTAACCTTCAAACGAGACTAATATGTTTTTTAATTGCTTAAAGATCAATATAAGACTACCCATAAAAAAGTTATAAATTCAGAACAAATTGATTCTACTCATGGCAAAAAAAACCCTTCGAAGTGGTTCTGTAAGCTCTGGTGTTCAAGAAAACCAAAATCGGTCGTTTATTTTTTTCAAAACGTAGATTCTCATACCCTTCTCAGTGTTTGAAAACACTGCATTATATACTGTATACTCATAAAATCATCTTTTCAAAGGAGTGGTCACTCATTGTGCTTAGATCTTAAACTCGGTTTTAATTAATATGACAAAAATATTGATATTTGCTTTTGTTTTCATTTCAGATAACAAAACAAATCCAGTGATAGAAGTTACCACAGTGAAATTAAATTCCATCGATACAATAGAACTGAAAAATAAAGAGGTTGATCTTTTAAAAGATGATTTTGTACCACATCATCAAACAACCATATTAAATAATACTATACAGATTGATACGCCAATCAAAATAAAAAACAATAATACACAATCGCAAAATAGTTCGAAGAGTAGTAATAAAACAGAGACAACCAAGAAAATTATCTCTTCCACAACCACTGAGCGAGAAACTACTCAATCAATCACAACAACAAAAACGCCTCTTTACAAATCCACTACAACTGAAATCTACAATAAGTCTCTCGAGTACGATGAAGAAGAAGAAGACGAAGGCTTCTCTTTCGGAAGTGTACTAAAATTACTTTTGAGTGACAATTACGAGACAACTACTATTGCTCCTAAAAGAGTAACTACTACAACAAAAGTACCACTGCCAGTCAGAATTAATACAACAACAAGAAGACCAAGACCAACGCTACCGGCGATCCAGCAGCCGAAGCCATCGATTAGCCCATTTGTGCCACTACCTATCCATCCATATATTCCAACGAAGAAAAACCAAAACTCCATCAACAGAATCGACCATTTAGTCCTCGGAGAAGCTACAGCTATAAAAAGGACATCAGCTTATCCAATCACGACAACATTCAGGCCTGTCACAACAGATAGACCAACCAGTAGACCAACTACACAACGAACAATTACGAAACCTACAGACGTTACACAGGAGGAGTATACGACCCAAGAAGCTCCAAGACTCCCCACAGGCTTGTCAGGGTTAGGTCCAGGTCTTCTGAAGCTGGCTGGGTGTAATATATACGGAAGAATGTATAGAGTAGGAAGGATAATAGCTGAATTGTCGACGCCATGTCAAGAGTGTTGGTGCACGGAGCTTGGAGTACAGTGCAAGCAGTTGAAATGTTGAAGGACTCGGTATTAATAGATTGGACTTACACTATGATTGTTTGACTGTACAGGATAGGTTTAAGTAGTCATTGTTCAAGTCCCTTGCTCAAACATTTTTGAGTCAAAGATTTATTCTGTTCCAAACATGCGTAAATCTTAAAGTGCTACGGGCTACGTACAAATAAAATAGTATCTTAATGGATTATCTTAGATTGATAATTTTTATTTTAGAAACAGTTGAAGAGATAATATTTTAAATCAATAGCAGTTTTGTATATTTTGGGTACATTATTTAAAAACAATACTATATAGATAGAAATAACAGGTAATGATCTCAGACGTAAATACTAATTGACAGTATTAACTCAGACATACCTTAAAATATTTTAATTGCCTTAAGTTAGTTAAAACTTATAAGACTTTGAAAGATAATGCATTTATTTCCGTTAGAAAATGGAGATTTAATTTTTTTGTACCTTATTATACACAACTGAATTAAAACAATATATGTAAATTAATGTAAGATTTACTTTATTGTAGAAAAAAACTATTTTAAATTACCTGGCATTTTTTTAATTTTCATGAAATTTCACGCATTCTTGCATAATTGACCGAGCGAGTGTAACGAGCAAAGCATATCCGTTAAAATAGTACAAGCTTTTTCGTGACTGCGCCTGTGCTTGAGGTCTCGTACCTATCTTGCCATTTCCGGATAGATTCCTCACGGATTTTTCTTCGGACATATGACAGGGGGATTTTGTCATAGTCTTGGGAGGCATCTGCCGCTGATTTTGCAAGCTCGTCTGCTCTCTCGATACCAGCGGTTCCCACATGGGCCGTCAACGAAAACATGCGAATATTTCCTACCTTACCTTCAGCTTAAATCTTACTAATGTACTTCTTTATGCTCTTTGCCAGGGGTTGACTTGTTTTGGGACTTTTTGAGCAGATCTAGTGTGGATTTTGAATCACTAAGGAGTAAGGAGGTTGACTAGTGGATCTCTGCTTATTTTTACCTGTTGAGTTGCTCTGTAAAGAGCATATAGTTCCGATTGGAAGACTGTGCAGTCAGGATAGAGCCTGAACTTAAAAGAACTAATCTCTTTTCCTTCCTCCCACCAAGTAAGGGCAGCACCTACTTTCCCCTCAATTTTGCTGCCATCTGTGTAAATTTGGGATCCGGTGATGTGGCTGGTGTCGGTTTCAAGTAGCTCGTTCTCCACGGATGTTCTTGTGGACGGATGGGGTTGGTCCATAGGACGTACGCTTTGTTCAAGCTCCTTTTCGGAGGGTTTGTTAACTTAAAAATATTATTATTACAATCACGAAGTCTTCACTTGACAGAGCAACTAGTATAGTGAGTAGCCGTATGGTACCGGCAGAGTACGTGGCTGCTCTGGAGTAACTAAGGCTTGTACTAATAAATGCATCTCAAAACAGACGTTCCATACGTAGGTACATTAAACGTCAAACTGCATCTTTTACTACTGATATGCATTTATTTATTAATACGAGCCTAGGTGTCTTGAGACTTGCGACTTGCGACTAAGGTCTTTATGGTCGGTTTGGGGAGTTCAGGTAAAGTTTAAAGTTCAGGTAGTTTTAATTAGTCGGTTTGCCTTCGTTTTATAAATACACCTGCAAGCTTAGTGGATATTCATGCAGAATTTCTCCACCTTAATTTGCGGTGAAATCGCCGCAGGAGAAAAATTCGAACTAAGCCGAAAGTAATAGTATCCCGAATAAGGTCAGGACTTGCAAACAAACCTACGCAATATGCAGAAACTCGTCATTTAGAACCATCACAGAAAATGAGAGCAGTGAAACTTTTTATTTCATAAACTAAAGCATGCAGTAATCAGGTAAGTCGATACTATAACATTCACAACTGCTACAAGCGCATTTTGTCTGCCACCTCAACGCCATTGCCCGAAATAAAATGCCGATCCTTAAACAAGGAAATGGCTATATATATTTAATGTTAAGTTTCTGTAATTCTTTAAAATCTTAAGTAAATTTACCATAATATTATTTTGATTTAAAATTTGGCCGATAAAAAGTGTGATTATCGCCTCCAAATTCGAATTGGCATAGGGCATTTAATGTCAAATGCCCCGTGGCCACTTACAACTATCAATTATAAAGTGTGTCGCCAAACCGCTAACGGCTTATTCTGGCAACTGTCAATGAGAGCTAGGCCCCATTCTAGGTTAAGCCTGTTTACCACATTTTACCAATCTTTTGACATCACGTCTATATTTTCCTTCATCGTTATAAATATCAATACACCAATTTTCACATAAAGACAGGTATTGTTGTATATGTTCAATTATATCAATAAACAGGC
This sequence comes from Plagodis pulveraria, assembly GCA_963890685.1. NCBI lineage: Eukaryota > Metazoa > Arthropoda > Insecta > Lepidoptera > Geometridae > Plagodis > Plagodis pulveraria. Next base: position 871,523 of record OY982957.1, on the reverse strand, counting down.
GTTTTTGACCTACGAAGGGCCTGAACAATTTATTAAAGTACTTCTGTATCTCCTTTATTTAGGTACAAAAAAAGAAAGGTTAATTGCATGAATATTTTATTAACAATCACAGTTTTATTTTACAAGAGCTAATATCGGAATACAAAAGTTTTGATAAGATCTGTAACGATTCATAGATGGCGCTACCCTTAATATTAAATCTGAATCTTTGTTTGATATATTCTTACATTTAAAATGTGAGTATGCTTGGGTCATTTTAACTTAATAGTCGACAATAAGTAGTGATATGTAATTTTGATAATGGCACATATAGCGTTAGTAAAATAATACAATACATTGTCCATAAGTCCATCGACTAGAACGTGTACGTCATCTCTTTGGTTAAAATAAAATAGAAACTGGTACTCTCTAAATCATGATATAGGCCTTATTTTAGAACTTTAACATAATTTAAATAAAGTCTGTACTGCGTACAATCAAAATATATAACGTATTAATGACTTTATTTAAATTTCAGCCATGTTCCTATGTAAAACCACATTCGAGAACATTTCTGTGTGATTTGTATAAATTTAAGGCATCATTATCGTAATGTTTCTTCAGTACAATCTAACGTCATTAATTCAAGAGTTAATTTAACAATTAAAGAATTTGATAATAATTGAACTTGTGGAATCAAATAATCTAGATAATATTTTTAATATTTTACAAACTCTTCGTTATGGTCTGTACCCGGATATTTTTCTCGAATATTCCCAAAACGTTGATCACAGGTTTAGATGTATGGATAGAAACTGTTTTGCTATTACGATGAAGTTACATAACTCATTTTCCACATACAACAATATCTATAACTAGAATTCAATTACGGGATTCACTGCCATAATTGAATTGTTTTGATGCAAAACAATTAATTAACTCGTACGATTTCATAGAAATCAAACATATCAAATTCCTAATATGAATGAACAACTCTTGAGGAAAACTAAATTAGGTTAACTTATTTATCAACCATTTTTGCAGTTGTATTGACGTAATTGAGTTGACTTCCCGGAATGTGATTAATTTACCTGAATTAAAATATAACTTCATGTAGTTATTCTGCAAAATGTAGTTTAAATATTTTTAATTCATAGTTATAAGTCGTGCTCGTATTACTTTTATCAATAAAGTTTACCATTTTAAAATACTAAGCACCAATCACATCACTCACAATACCGAATCAGACCTCTTATACAAGTACAAATTAAAGCATGAACCAAAATATTTTAAGCACGTTAAATATTTTAAAAATTATCACAATTACTATAATTAAGAAGATCAAATTGCTTATTTACCAAAGTAAGTACACGATTTAAAAAAAATATACATTACTAAGTATATTCTTTCAAGTTTTGTAATGTAAGTGCATCAAAGAGTGCGTCTACAAAAAAATCAGTCGATTTTGTATGAACAAATTTCTAATGTGTAAATTTTCATCAAAAGCTATTCTATAGAACAGCGGACGGAGACGAAAAATTGCACTTCATTGAATTGACTTAGAGAATAGTTATTTAATATATATTTATTCTTAACATTCATTTTAACATCACTGTAGTTTTTAAACTCAGAGCTCTCAACTTTAAAAGTTTACATCGATTGAGGGCTTTTGAATGAGGCCGCTGACGGAAGTTAAGACAAAATATTCTTTGACTTAGCCTTTTTTTTACATTGTCTGGTAAATTGTATCTCATTCTTCAATTTTATTATTTACACCTGCTGCATTAATGCAAATATTTCAAGTGAAATATTAATATTTCAAGTGTTTTCAGATATCATTTACGATTTCTTTTACTTTGGTCAAACGTACTTAGTATAACCAAATTTAATTATTTTTGATATCCCTATAGTATATATATATATTATGATTTTTGTTCTGTATGATTTTTTTCTATCTGTCGTGACTTTTATTGTTAATATGTACTGGCTTTACTTTTTCCGTTATCTGTTTGAATCGAAGCAGTATATTTAATACAATATATTTCTTTTCTGCTTCTCTCTTGAAAGCTATCAACAGAATTTATTCTGTCAATTCTCATTTCCATAAGTTCTTGTCCAAAGACCTTACCGCTGATCTTAACTGTTACATCTGCCAGAATGACAGTAGTTTGATCACCAGAAGGTATCTTTATCGTTCAGGTTTCATCTATGTCTGCCCACAGAGTGTAGTGGACAATGGCAAGCGCTACTCCGGTTAGAAGCATTAGTCCTGATAATATGCGGGCTGCGATGATGTACTTCGTTTTACTGTTTTCACCTGGAACAATTACCAAATTTAATATGAATGTCGATAGTACTTATATAGGCACAAAGAATTGACTTGATATATACGAAGCACATTATTATAATTCTTATTATGTTCATTAAAAGGTATTTTTTAAATAATGTGACAAATATTGCAATGTTATCAATTGGGGCATATCGTACGACTCCATATTTTGTAGCAAGCTAGATATAGCTTCCAGTACTACTTCAGAAATGTAATTAGCCATATCTGTTAACTATCAAATTATCAACTTTAGTTTATATTTATTTTATAAATAAACACATTGCATCAAATTACAAAAGCAGTCTAAGAGAGATTATTATTTTCTAAGAAATGAGCACAGATGATAGTACTGTTCCGAACATGCAATGGGCATGCCCTGCAGAATGCAAGTACAGCGCGGTAATATTGGTTTGTATGTACTCGTATCTCTATGTAATGAACTCTGAGTGTCATGGCAGCGACACCTGTACTTGGCACGTGCAGTCGGCAGTGTCGTTCGTAATAATACCTTCACAATGAAATGCCATACCTGAAGTAATATAAATTCAACCCAGCATTTGAGAAGCCAACTTACCAGTGAAGACGATAAAAGCGAGAGGCACTCCGACCGCAGCCCCGAGCAGGTGCGCGGCCCACGCCACATGCTCGTACGAGAGGTCCTCGCCCCCCGCGCCCCCCTCGCCCCCCGCCCTCGCCCCCGCCCCGTGCAGCAGCGCCCATCCCCCCTCCGACGCTCCTAGCACCACCACGCTCAGGGGACGGAACCACCAGAGAGGGATGTACCCGAATCTGGAGAAAAACACAATGTTGGTTAGATAACTGCGACAATTGTTCATTTTGTTTCAAATGTACGGAGGTTTAATTCAATATTTCTAAATTTGATTACGAGCACTATCGCATGCTAAATAAAAAATATATTAAAAATTATTAGGGCACAATGTTATATCGCGGGACGCGGCTTTGATTCCCGTTTGGGACAAAATATTGTGCTCTAATACTTTGTAAATAAGGTTGATTTAAACCCTGCTACAACAACACAGAAACTAAGGAGAGTATAATATTAATTTTATGTCCAAATTGATACCATCGCAGACCTTGATATCATTCACAGCTGAGATAGTGCTAAAGGTTACCACCTAGGTGGGGTAACTTTCAATAATGGAAAAAAGTTAAAGATAATTTTGAAGAAATAAGTACTAAAGTTGTAAAATACTCGAATTTCTTCTACATACCTGAGACAGACATTCGGCAGATGTGCTGTGAGCAGCCCGTAGACAGCAGCACTGGCCCCCACCACCTTGACAGTGGGCTGCAGCGCGCCGGCGCCGAGCGCGCCCGCCGCCACGCCGCCCCACCACACCACCGCCACGCGCCGCCAGCCCTGCTCGCGCTCCAGCACCCATCCCACCTGAACATACAACAACTCTTCAACTAATTCTGTGCGTGCTTTTAGGCGAAGCAAATGATTTGAATCTTCCTCATAAGAGAGAAGACGTTAAATTACCAGTCAGCACTTGATATTGACGTCTAAAAGAATTTCAAGTACCTAATAGCTGCAAACTTCACTTCAAAACATCTCTTATCTCTTCTTATAAAAGCAAAATCTAAATTGCAATTATAAAGTCTTTATGAGCAAGTTTCTTCTTACATGAATCTATGAGATGTGTTACATTAGTCGTAAAAACATTCAAAAGTAACTTACAGCGAGAGCAACAAGGGCATTAAGAGCTAGATGAGTAGTGCTGGCGTGCAGCATCCCATATGTGAACAGTCGCCAGGGTTCCTGCTTCCAAGTTGTTGGTGACCATTGCAACTTCACACGAAGAGAATCAGAGCCAAACAAGTGGATGTGAACCTAAAGAAAAAAAAAGTTCGTCTTAAAAAGATTCAAGGTAAGCTACAATTTCACCCTTGATCCCCTAGATGCCTACCAAGCGTGGGGATTATGGCAAATACCGCCTTAATAGCGGCTGTGTTCAGTAGTGGACGATCCGGCTGATACAGTACAGTACAATTTAACGGACAGCTTTTTTGGTTTTTATATATTTGAAGTCAAAAAAATTGTAATGCTTGAACTGCATTCGTTCAATAAGATTATTGAAATAAAAATATCCTATTATATCATTGGAAGAATCCAAGAGATCAAAAATAGAACAATGCCTATAAATAGAGAGTACATGAAGGTTATTAAGGTAATACAGGAATGTGGTACTTACTAGAACTACAATCATTGATAATATAAAATAAGGCGGTTTGAGAACTTCTATCAACTTTTCTTTCCTCTTCTGAAATCGAGTCTTCTCTTGCTTCTTTGATAATATCGGTTTCTGAGGGTACTTTGAGTGGACTCCAAGTGTGAGTCCGGCTTGCAAAGACTTTTGTTTATCTTTCCCTGGAGCAGGAGCGGGGAGTAGACGTCGGTTTTCACCTGGGCTTCTCTCGCTTGATTCCTCGTTCTCGGTCCACGCTTGGGCAGGGACCTCATGGTCAGGAATGATCCTCCGTCCTTGATGAGTGGGCACATGGTAATCTGTGTTAAGTCGAGCGGTTTCATAGTCTTCAGCATGAGGGGCCATGGTGTAGCATCCATTCCCGTTTCAGAGAGCTTGCTTCATCCTACTGGTCGCTTCTAAAACAAAACAACGAATGTAGAATTAAACAGCTGTATTTTCAATATATACCAAGCGAGTAGGAAAATTGGGATTCGGAATTCCCGAAAGCGAACAGCACATCAGTTAATTGGCTTGCGGTTTTACTTAGATACTTGTAGTAATAAATCGGATTTATCCTACAATTTTCTATAAATAGTTCAAACCGGAAAACCTTCTTATGCAATGTCGAAGAGCATCTCCGGATGTAACGTACTGTTATTCAATATCTAAATTGTTACAACCTTGCCCTTTATCTTAGGACACAACAATGAAAATAGTTTTCATCTTTGATATGTCCAGATCGAGTTTTCAGTAAATTCTATCGTATGAGCTGCAGTTTTGTTGAACATTGTAACGCTATACTACAGTCCATGTGACTTCGTAGCACATATAATGCTTTTATATCCCTAAAAGGGTAGGCACAGGTACCTTAATAAGCATCCACGTTACGTACGTATGTTTTGGGAGCTAGTCTATAAGCATCCACAGGGCATATAGTTTGTGATCATCATCATAGGTAAAGAAGTTTCAATATGCAATAGTAGCAGTAGCTATATAGAGGTGTATAATATTAGAAAATATAAAGGTTTATTTTATTGTTTATTGTAATTCAATATACCTAGTACGTTATAATGTGAGGAACTAATAGAGAAAATTATTAACAATTATAAATACATCACGAGTAGAATTAGACATTGCACGTGCCAGTAGAAAATAAACTGGATTGTTTACATTTATAATGTCATAATTGTATAGTAATTATTATTTATTCATTTATAAGAAGTTTATATATAATATATTCCTACCTACCTAGTAAGTATAGCAGACTACATTACTACATGTTGGAAGGGCTTTTTGCGAATGCCCGCCTGGCTAGCGACCACCCTAAAAGTAGAAAATCTGTCGCCAAGCACCAAACAGTGTGTTCCGGCAGCAGTCCTCGAGAGCCAGTAAAATCACAGGCACATGAGACGTAACAACTGTACGTCTCAGTGTGACGGGCACAGTGCAATTCGTCATTGACGAAATGCGTCTGTTATAGGCAGAGGCTAGTCCACTTAACATCAGGTGGGCCTCGGGCTTGTTGCGTCACAATAACATAAAAAAACTAAATCATGATACATAATATTGATTACGTAATATTAACGTTATTAAAATAATTTCAAATATATTTTGGTCGATACTGAATGTATTTCTAAATTAGTTATATAAATAGGTCAAACAAGAATAAATGTACATTTATCACTTGATATATTATAAACTACGTTATAATAATAATATGTTGAAAAACATATAAGGTACAAAAAACTGTCATAGCTCTGCCTTTTGTTTTAGTAAAAACTGTGTTACAAAAGGCAGTCTTTTCCATAAGGTACAAATATATAATATAAAGACGCGAATAGCCATTACTCTAATAATATAATATATTATAACCGCTTACTCTAGGTAGAATAGAAAATATGTAGAGTGTACACGTTTACAAAAACTCTTACCGCGATAAATTAACCAAGATATGAAGTATGTGCCTTAAAACGAACAGACTGACTAACAAGAAAGTGATTAAATAAAAACGTGGTAATAATTTGAGGTACCTATAAGTTATATAGAATTTCCTCCAATATTCATGTACAAATAATCTTGAATCATCAACGATTTCAAATTAGTTCCAGATATAATGGAAATACTTTAGAATATACTAACACGAAATACAAGAGCATTCAACATAAGCTACTTTGACCGAAACCTACTTAATTCATCAAGGGATAAAACAACAATGTAACATTAATGAGTTATTGTACCACAATATAGAAAACATATGAGATAATGTACGAGAATGTTCAAAACACATGATCACTGAGCAAGTCATTTTATGCAAACGAATATTAAAATGGTAAATATAGAACTAAAAATAATGTACATATTTTAATTAAGAATCAGAATAACAAAATGACATTCCGGTATATTACTTTTCTCTATGAAAAGGACTGAAAGTTACTAACATAGACAATTTAAATTTCAAAGTCATTTATGACGTTTCTATATTTTTTACCGACAAACCCTAAAGAGAACGAATTTATTGTCTTTTAAGTGCACCGTGACGCGCTAAAGCTACGTTCAAAGTAACGCGATCAGAGTTACATTTTTCAGTATCTTTGAGCCACTTTGTACTGAGCGATAGGATGGTATGGAAGGATGCAATCGTCACCCGGCACCCCATGAGGCGAATATCGCAAAATAATTTAATATTATTATTATTTGGATGTTTTCTTTATACTGAAATCTTTAAATAGTTGCTAACAAGCGACTGTCCAGGCTTTCTAGCATCGCAGGCCGTCTGCAATTTTCAATAATTTCCCATATAAATCAAAATACTTTGCATTATTTCGTTAGTTGTAGACCTATCTGCATGGGTATTGTGCCTCAAGTGATAATATATATAACCTAATAGTTTTTGCTGAATATGTCTCATTTTTAACAACTCATAGCATTACATCGGAGAGCTATCTCGGTATTCCTCTCTCCCCGCTCCTTGACCCCATATGAACTCTTTTATATCGCACTCTTAAGAACTACTCGGTAAATCGTAATAAAAAGTATCCTAACCTAAGTCCAAGACCTAACGATATAAGTATAAACTTTTTTTTTATACCTGATAGGTTAGCCTTTGACCACTATCTCACCTGATAGTAAGTGATGATGTGGTCGAAAATGTTGTTCAGGCTAACCTAGAATTACTGGCTCTCAAGGACAGCTGCCGGAACACCGTTAGGTGTTTGTCGACAGATTTTCTACTTTAGGGTGGTAGCTAGCCAGGCGGGCAATTTAGCCCTACCACCATGCTATAACGACTGCCATTCTGAGACAATAATCAGGCCGTGCTCTCCAAAGCACGGAAACGCTCAGTAGTATTGTCACCAGCGATCACCCATCCAACTCATGACCGCGGCGGACGTTGCTTACCTTTGCTGATCAATTCAGAACGGCTAAGCAAACTTCGCTACGAGCGCTTCAAAAACTGGGTGTCATTTAATTTGTTGAGCCATTTAGAGGTGAGTGGCGACAAACACATTTAAGAACAATGGTCTCATTAGCTCTTAGCTAGGACATCTGATCCGATCTGTCTAATAGACAGGATGTAGCCTCAATAATGTGGCTTCCATGACATAATTATATTAGTTTATTTTAATGTGTTAGACTTAACGGTATTCATGATTTGTTAGTGCGTTTTCTACTCAGCTATTGCATTATACAATACGATGAAGGTATGTAAGAGTAAGATATTGATAAAATGTGGCCAAGTGCAAGTCGGCCTTTAATAGAAAAACTGTTTGTTGTTGTTTGATTCGTTAGCTAAAAGAATTTAATGAAAATTGTAACACAAAAATGGCTTTGATAATGGACGAAACTCCCCGAAAATCTACAGCCTCACTTGGAGCATGTCCCGGGACGAAATAAAAGTTCTTGAGGTTCACTAGCACTTTGTTTAGCGAATTAGTATAGTTTTCACGCCTCCCAATAAGTAAATAACAGTATTTTCATAATTTTGCATGGTTCGCGCACATACAGGCTTCTCAAGATGTCGAAGACAATAGCGCCACCCCGGTATAACGGCGGCGCGCGGTAAACTTCTCTTAAACATAAATAGGTTGAAGATATTGCTCATTTGACGAGAAACGGTTCGTTTTAAAAATCAAGCCATATGAAAATAAACCCAACAGTTGGTTTTGGTCACATGTTCAAAACCAAATATTTTAATTCGGTATTTTCAGTGGGTAGGTACCCGTGGGTAGTACCCTAAAATTTGGTTAAATAGAAGATAATAATATGGTGTAGGTATAATATACAGAAATTTCAGATAACTTAGGTACTGCTTAGTTTGATATTTGAGACATACATCGTAGCAAAAATAGTCTAGAACTGATATCTTTGTTAGCCGCCATATAACATATATTTTTGGAGATAAAAAAAAATAAAAATACATTTGCGTAACTCATTCACTTGAGTACTCATTGAGTTCTAGACGATGACCCCATATGCAAGGAAGCAGAAATGTTTTATTCGGCTTACTTTTCATTTATTGGAGCAACATAAATAAATTAATTTAATTTCTAGTCCAATATTAATTATTGAATCGACCTTTACACATTTTTTTTAAATTTCAGAATAGTAACTCATACCGTTTACAAGCTAGAGACTCGTGACTCACGGACCGACTGACAAACAGACAGACACCGGAGTCTCGCTACTAATGTCCCGCTCGCCCTTTGAAACCCTTTAAGATTAACTAATTTATGTCATACTTCCCTTACGTAATATTTCCCGACTTTTGAACAGATCCTTTACATTTACCTTAGATTAATTATAGGTCTTCACTGCTGATGAGCACAGCATTGGGACTTTTCCAATTTGGATCGTTGAATATCTCTTAGTCCCAAAATCCCCCTTCCAGCTGTCGTTAGCAAGCATTTATGGGTTTGATCCCAGATATTGTTTAAATGATGACAAGACCCAAACAAAATATGTCTACAAAATCTTCTTGTATAAAAAGTATCTCGTAAGGACGAATAACCCTAAGGAATTACTTAGGTTATTCAATATTCAAGTTCCGTAGGTTGCCTGCCTTGTATGTGTGTCAGTTTGTCTGTTACATGTCAAAGATGCATAATAGATATGAGATGGATCTGATAGGGGGCTGCCAAGGATGTCCAAGGTTGTGTCACTTGACTGTGCTATTTGTATAGCTGGAAAAATATGGCCACAGCTGCCTGATTCGGAGTACTTTTATGGTTATGGCATACTTGGATGAGTATCTTGTCGATCAACATCGCCTCCATTCCACCATTCGGTTTTCTTTGTATGGAACTCCGTGGTACAGGGCATACTTATTAACGCTGTATCGGGATCGCGGCTAAGCCCTAGAGCATTTGTGAAGATTAGGCGTGCCGTTGATTTGATACGGTGCCGCGGCAATACAACTGTTTTCGGTTTATAGAATTTATTTTTCTCAACAAGAAATTTATATTACACTTATATGAGAAATTAATCTAAGTTTATATGTGTCATGCTTCGACATTTGATGAATTTAGTTAACATACATAAGTACTAGAGTATTGATAGAGTGTTACACAATATACGGTCACTTAAAATGTGAGGGGGACAAATAATAATGTATGGACAAATAATAGTATAAAACTGTACATTACAAAATAATAAATATTCATAATAATGGTTTAGTTTTACACCTTATAAATTTATATACATCTGCTTTGTCTTTCTTTATTGTATGACAGACGAAAGAAGAAAGAGAGGAAAAAATAAAAACAAAATGCAGAACCAACTTCCAACACTAATGAGACTGTTTTTTTTATGTTATTGTGTGACACGGACTAGGCCCACCAGATGTTAGGGTCATCACTGCCTATAACAGATGCATTTCATCACAAGGGACGAAATGCCGTGCACCCGTCACCCTGAGACATACAGTTGTTGAGTCGCATGTGCCTGTAATTTTACTGGCTCTCAAGGAATGCTGCCGGAACACACTGTTAGGCGGTTGGCGACAGAATTTCTACTTGAGGGTGGAAGCTAGCTAGGCGGGTTACACTTTAGGTTTATTTTAGAACAACATTTCGATGTAAAGTGACAGTACCTTCTAGTGTTTTTTGTTGAAAATGAGCTCATCTCGATTGTGCACTCGAACAGTCAAGACCTCCTGATAAGAAGCGTAGATGTGAAACGCATCAAAAACTCTTCAGGTTGGGCTACTAGCCGTTTATGACATCACACTGACTTAGCAGGAATATTGGGCAGGATTTTCACTAAACATATTTATAAATTATTTTCTAAATTAATATAAGTAATATATTTTAAATATTTGTTACAAATGTTGAGATGGATGTGAATATTAAATTTATTCTAATTAAGAGGTAGAAAGTTAGAAATACAGTAAGCGCTCTGTATCTCTTGCCTCTACCTCTTGGTCCTGCTACATTGTGTGACAGCAATGCCAATGGGGTGCCGGGCTAGAATGTCACCCCCCATCTTTACCCGTGGGTGTCGTAAGAGGCGACTAAGGCTAACTACAGAGGGTGGGCAGCAGCGCTTTCTGAGTTACTGATATCTCATACGTCGATCCCCAAGACACCTGCATAGCGTGGGAATTATGGCAAATCCCCCATAATGGTGGAGACTGTGTTCAGCCGTGGACGATTGCCTGATATAGTAATGCCAATGAATATAGGTAGGATTTTTTTTACTGTTGATATTTTAGTGTTTGACCACTATCTCACCTGATGCATTTGCCATCGGTGCCAACTTGTGCGGTTGATGACGACGTTCACACTAACCTAAAATTACTGGCTCTCAAAGTCAGTTGCCAGAAAACACTGCTAGGTGCTTCGAAACAGATTTCACACTTGACGCTGATAGCTAGCCAGATGGGCTTTCGGAAAATGATCATTCGGATGATTGTAATCTAACTTAATAATGAAAAACATGGCCTCGGTTCACTAAACTCTATGACTCGGTACTCCTGCGCTGGACTTGCGGTTGGAAATGCGGTTAAAGATCAGTTCGTCCATTGCAATCGAGCTTGTTTGTGCTGTATGAATGAATGTTTAGTTAAAAACATGTAAAAATAATACATACCAATAAGTTATATGATCACATGCATGTGTATGTTATGTCTACGATCTTAACGAGGTGATTAAGATAACGTAAAGCGATCCACACGTATTTATAAAGATTATAGAAGGTATAATTTGATGCATTATTAAACTAGCATTACTAAAAGACTATAAGATATACTAGTGGGTCTATGACCTCAAGACTTCGCCTCTGATATATATATTTTTAATTTATTTATCTCCATATCTCCGCCATTTACAAAAAAAAAATACAAATTCAATATTGACAAAAAATATATACAATTATCGAACCTTCTAAAAAAATATTCACTAGAATCCATTGAGAATAAGCCGCCGGCCACCTGCAGGACAACTCACAAAAGCATTTTTGCCCAAGCTGTAACGGAGACGCTCCGCTTGCGCTTCGTGCTCGCTCAATCAAATTACTCGTACATATATATGTTCTGCTTATAAATGACTATTTTTTAAATATTTTTGCTATCTTTTGCTACTAGTGTGCGGTATATAACTATTCGCCTGTACAACACAACATTAACAAATTATCACGCTATTTGGCCCCGAACGTTTAGTTTGAAGCGTTCTTAGCGGAGCTTGCCTAGTCGTTATTTTAACCGATCAGCAATGTCCGCTGCGGTAATTCATTTGATGTTTGACCTCTAGCGGCATTACTGAGTGCTTGTGCTTCGGAGGTGCAATTCTACGCCGGCACCACGAATAGTCGTATGTAACTGCTTGCAAATATATTTTCTTTTATTTTTTCTCCTACAATCAAGTTAGTACCCGTTCTATCTGTACTTACGTTAAGTCGCAGAAGATCCAAGTTCTAAAGATAGAGAAAAGCCGCATGGTGTAAAGTAGAGCAAGGATATAAACACAACAAAGTTAGATTAGAGGAACCACAAAATGAGAGATTCTATATTTTAGAGTTAAGCACGAATTACCTTGGTTCTTGAATAAGTTTAATGCTGGAGAACGCGGATTTATTTATAGTTGAATATTGACTTCGTCCAGGTTTACAACAAGATGTACTTTAACTATGTGGTGTATACCTACCCCGTGGGATGACTCGCTAAAGTTGTACCCCCAGGTCTTCTTGTGGTAGCCGTCAGAGGAGACCAAGGGAAAAATAATAGAATGTGGGCAGCAGCGACTTCTGAAGAATGTCTTACCTTTGTTAGATAGGTGCGAACGTTAGGGCTGTTGGTGTGAAGCTAGGTAGGTACGTACACGCGGTACACGTGTCAAAGAATAGTGTTAATTGTCAAAAACTGGCATTTATAATATTACATAATAATATCATTGATTACATACAATAATATTTCTTTCAAATTTATTTCTAATGATAATTTCTATAGATAATGAATTTCTCATCAAAATATGTGGTAAATAACCAATTCTTTGGTATTTATTTTATCTACTAATACCTAATAATATTTTATTATATATTTTATATTCCCAATTCACTATTTCCATACATACAAAATATTATTAGATAAATTTATAATAAAAACTAGCTAAGTACGTGAGTCAGTAGTAGAGCCTTGCTCATTTAGGATTCTACATTGTAAAAAAACTATTTTTTTCTAAGGGCAAAACAAGTAACACGGTGCAGGTAACTACACAGGGATATAGTACATAATATGCCGAAACATGGTTTAAAATTGATAATTGTATAAGAACACCATTCTTAACAAAAAAACTATGTTTTAGGTATATATTTGAACCTACTTAATGTGCTGTAGATGATGACATTGGAATTTAAAAAAACGTCAATTTTCTTTGAGATACAGTGGAGCCTCATTTGTGGGTCTCCATTTCTCCCTTTGGGTACGGACCCTTAAAAAATTTAATGTTTTATACTTTCGCACGATTTATGTAAGATTTCCTATTTAACACCAGACACACTGATAAGATATAAGTACAGAAAAACTACAAACTCACCTGATAAACTAAATGAGGTCAATGACACATGACATCAACAACACAAACAGCTGATCCTAGACACGCGTAACCACAGAGCTCACTGCATAAGTGCATATAATTAAAACCACAAACATTATGGGTACCTACGTAAAGTAAACAACACGAGTAGGCATTACTTCATACTACCACTTCTGTTGCTGGTAATTAAATTAAAATTAAGGCAGACGAGTGTACTGTTTCGAGGCTAAACACGAAATGATTGGGGATTAAGTAGGTGTTTGTTATTTGTGTCTGTGTTAACCGTATACCTGCGACCCAACGAATGCACCTGCCGTGCGCCCGCGCATCTGTTACGGCATCCCACTGACGGATTATATTAGGTGCACTGCACCTTTAGATAACAAAAAAATCGACTGTAAAGTTAATGTTTCTTACGTTATTTGTGACAACTGATATGTATTACTGCTTATGTACAGAGCTCACAAAAAGTCTAGACAAGTATTTTATGGCTATTATACCTACCAATGTCGCCGTACGCCCGTGGGGTGCCGGGCTAGAATATCACCACCCCTCCGCATTGCTACCAGTGGGTGTCGTAAGAGACGACTAAGGTAAGATACTGGAAGGTGGGCAGTAGCGCCTTCTGAGGAACGACATCTATAACTGTGATCTCCAAGACTCCTGTCAAGCGTCTTTATGGCAAACCCCCCTTTAATGGGAGATGCTATATTCAGCAGTGGACAATACGGCTAATACAGTTATACCTATGCACATTGCAAAAAGCCAACAAAACTTCGTATATTTTTTCCCTATTTATATCAGCTGCATGTACTTTGAACAGATCCCTACGAATTTGTTACATATATATGATGCAAATCTATGGAAATTACCATTATATGTTTATCCTGATATAAAAGTACACACCTACATATAGGTACCTATATTACTACTTTTTCAATAAGTGCTTTATTAAACCCACCGTTGAACAAATGCCTAGTCTTGAGGCTCGCAGTGTAAGATGCAAAAGCGCTGCTGCCCACCATCTGGTACTTTTCCCTTTGTCGCCTCTTACTCATAAAATAATGTGAAGTAACCAACACTGGGTAGATACAAACCACCTGTTGCAAGTCCAGCAGCTGTGATGATGCCTTCACAGAATTTAAGGCGATTATGAGTCTTTTGTCCAACATTCCGTCATTGAACGGGAACAAAGGTACCCTAGAGCTACCTAAATGGTAAGTACGGGAATGAGAACAATGCTCGTCTGATTAAATAAAACGAAACAATATGCGGGACACATGTTTTTAAAGCAGGTACTGGGAAGTTAACTTGAGGCTAATTTTAAGAGTTCCGTACCTAATGGCTAAAAACGGGACCCGATTACTTAGACTCCACTGTCCGTCTGTCTCTATGTCTGTTTGTCACCAGGCTGTATTTCATGAACCGTACTAGCTAGACAGTTGAAATTTTTACAGATAATGTATTTGTATTGCCGCTATAACAACAAATACAAAAAATCTGACAAGTGCGAGTCATACTCGCGCACGTGAAGAAAAAGGTTATGATATAATATCTAATGTTGTATATAAATAATGATAATGGCACGGAACCCTTCGTGTGTGAGTCCGACTCGCACTTGGTCAATTTGCTTATGATCAATATTAAAGTATTATTTTACTAATTGTAATAAATTAATCGTCTTCCTGCCCTTATCCGACGTATGCGGTATCACAAAGAAAATAAAAATAAATTAAATTATGTTTTACCAAAAATACAAAGGACAACAATGGGTACCGTTTCGTCTTCAGTTTGAAGGCGAGGCGCATGTCTTGCCGCCACTTTACTTAAGAATGTTCTTGTTTGTAGTACTCGTTTCTTATCGTTACGATTATAAAATAATAAAATAAAAGCTCTGCAGTGTGCCCAATATGCAGCAACACCCTAATCACGTCGACTAGAGTAGTGGCATGCGCCTTGCGACTGAGTTCATTCGTTCCCGTTACTAATTTGTCTATGGTTAAGATTCAGATGATCATTGAATCTAATCTCCCTTTTGTGTGCGTATAGTCGAATAACGTCTATATTTGCAGAACTCAATCGCAGAATAAAAAACAATAGAATAAAGTAAGTTATTTTCCTATAAAAAATATATTACAATAGGCATATGCTATAGGTTCTTTGTCAATCAATCATTAATTTTACGCTTTTCCACTGTTTTCTTTTCATACATCTTTCAGCTGGTACCATATTATATGGCTTCGTAAGCATTGAAGCATTTTTCTGCTCGGTCACATATGGTTTCGTTTGCATTGAAAGCTTTATGCAATAACTACAGAATATATGTCAGATTTTCATTTTTAATCTTTGCTTTTTATTCTTCTTTGGCAGAGTGGACCCTTGTCGCTTTACGGTAGGTATAAATAAAGCATTCCTGTTCCAGATCACCAGTGGGGTGCCGGGCTAGAATGGTAACCTCCACTATCTTCTGTGGGACTTATAAGAGAGTGTGGCGATTATGAAAGAAGACTCCTACTTGTGCCAGAAACAGATTATGGAAGTTCAGAAAAAGACTATGTATAATCTTATGCTATACGGCCTGACAACATGAGACATAAAGTATAACTGAGCGGCAGAAGAACCTGCAAACTTTTACAAGATATGCTCTCATTGAATAAATAAATGTACTAATTAGTTAAATGTACTAAATAATAAAAGATAAAAGAACTGTTTTTTTAATATAGATACTTATTTCACTGATTTATTCGAGTATTTCTATTTAGTCATCTATGTTAGTTTTGGAATCTATGCATGCGAAGCCATGTATATGACCAAGTAAGCTTTTGCAGTAAGTAATGCATCCGAAACCGTGTGAAAAGAACAACGAAGAAATGACTACAATTTTTTCCTTTTGGTTGTACGATTAAAGCATTTTTCACAGTTATTGTTTTTTATTCACCCATAGAGATCATGCAACTGTGATATTATACATTTTAAACACAGAAATAAACGATCAAATCTTGGATAGAAAACAGGAAAAGACCTAATCATAGATTTACCATTAAAACATCTTAAGTACAGTACTTTTCAAGAATTATGCATTTTTTTTAATTGTTTACTTCGACCGCAGTCTTATCTGATGGTAAGTGATGATGTCTTCGGAGGTGATAACAGGCTTTACCTAAATTTAACGAATAACTGAAGAAGCCGGAGCTCATCTTTAGGCGGCGACTGATTCTCTAATTGAAAGCAGGCATTCAAAAAATTCCCTACCACCATACGGTGAATCTCAAGCTCGCGTTGGCATTCAAACCATGGACCTTTTGCTTGGCAGTCCGTAGGCATTGCCACCCAGCCATATCACTGATTTAGATAGTGTCAAAAAGTGCTCACATATGGTTATAATGAAAATACATTACATACCTATGTGTTCAATGAGAGATAAGCTCATTTTTCATTTACCTGCAATTAATGATTCTCATAAAAACAACCAGCTTCACGTCAATAGTATTTCCTTAACTCATTTATCAATGAATACCGAAAACTGGTGTGCGTGCTTATATTCATAATACATACTCAGTAATTAAATATACCTACACAATATAGTGTTATCAGTCATTTTATTGCCACAGGAGGATATAAGAGGAAAATTAAATAAACACATTAACTTCGCGGGATTTCACACCATAAGCACAGATAGTAGTATTTATCCCGTTTTAATTAGTTTACTAGTTTGCATATAAAATACCCTTCTTATAATAGTGAATAAGTCATGAACGATTTGACTATTTATAGCAGAATAAGTGCTTGGCTCGGTGGTAGGGCACTGCGAATTCTCGCCATCATCATGTAGAAAATCAGTGGCTAAATACGTAAAGATGTTTTAAGCACTATTGTATATCGCAAACATCACTTTTATAAATTTTTAGAACCCATTTTTCCACGAGCCAAATTCGACTCCGCGTCCTCCGGTCACCTAACGATAAGTTCAAGCGGATATCTTTGTAAGCTAAAAATTCTAGGTTAACCGCATAAGATCAGCTGTGGGAATTCGCATAGTTGCCGCACTTGCATCTAGTACCGCATCTACCTCGCTCGGTGTTGACAGTTCAAGCCTGTTCCACCCTCGTCCAAATCATTATTTATCAACAATATTAATAAGAAATATTATGTATAAAAAACATTTTTAGGAAACATTAATATTTGAGAAATATTAAAATACAAAAATATCACCATTTCCGCCTAATGTTCCTGCTAAGCCGCTTGACTTAAACGTGGTGTTTACGCGTAGTCTAGCTGAAGAAATTTCGACTATTTTATATTTAGCATCACCAAGAGGTTTATCATCACCATCAGGACTTTTCGTGCACATGATTGAGATTCATTATTTTGCCATGTTTCTTTAAAATACTCATCAAATAATGTCTTAAAATATTTTTTAATTATTTTAAGCGATTACTGCGCCAATTATGAACTGAGTTTGCTGATTCTATTTCTATTGGGTAGAGTGTACCTCCGAGTTGGTGCCATTTGTGAGTAGTATTTAAGTTATAGTCAACTAACTGAAAATGTATTTGCATATCTGGATGATGTAATGGTAATTGCAACTCGTGTCGATGGTGAACAGTATTTAAGGCGTGTGTATGATCTTGTAAACAGTACGCGTCACTAAAATGATATCTTTTTTTAAATACTTCACCGACTTCCAAAACTTAATTGCTGCGCTACGGAGGTCATTGGCGGTGTACTGCATGTATGGGACGCTAAGGGAAAAAGAGTACTTTTTTACATTTACAATTACAATTGTTGTAAAATACAATATCAGTGTGTAATTTCCTGGACGCTTCGCTCGCTCGGCTGTCGTGTTGTTGTGGTCAAAAGAAAACTAACGCTCCTCCTCGCTGCACTCGTCATCGCACCTTAATATATCTTTCCTCTAGACAAGCCAATGCCTTAAAGTCTAATAATTGCATTATTTTGCATTCTGTAAATTTTCAAAATGTCTTTTTCTGTTACCCAACTATCCATTGCGAAAAAAAAATTATATAATGAATTAATTTTAATTATTATGATAATTTAAGTAATTAAAAACAATGAACACAGGAAATAAAAGAGGCGTTTTCGGAAATCCATATTTAATACAAATATTTTAAAAAAACATTAATTTAGTATTTAAAATAAAATATAGGAATATACGAAGTGACAAATCCGCCTATTTTTTCTGATAAGCTGACGTGACGTCACAAACGCCACGCAGCCAAACCGGAAGAATTTTCTAGAAATATTATTTTATAGCCAGCCAAACTGGAAAATAATTCATTTTTTAAAATAATTATTAAATATATCTTTTTGTTTTTTATTCCTGTTAGGTTAGCCTTTGACCACTATCTCACCTGATGGTCAGTGATGATGTGGTCGAAGATATTGTTCAGGCTACCCTAGAAGTACTGGCTCTCAAGGATAGCTGCCGGAACACACTGTTAGGTGCTTGGTGACAGATTTTCTACTTGAGGGTGGTAGGTAGCCAGGCGGGCATTCGCTAAATGCCCTACCACTATGCAAAATTTGTTGGTGTTTGTTAAAAATACTTAGACACCGCTCCGGCAGAAAGTATTGAAATTGAAGGTTTCAGATACCGCCCTAAAGGACATAATCACAATATCTTGAAATCCGTGTTCCAGGTACTAAACTCAACCCACTAATAGTATGAAATAACTTGTGGAAGTCGGACCATATTAATGTGAAGTCTGTGTTTTGAATCAGAATGGTACCGACTTCCACAAGTTACAACAAGAAAGTCGATGCCTTTTTTAATGCGTTTAGTGCGCTGGCTCGTCGTTTTCAACATTGGTGCGTCAACAATCATTATATTGTTTCGGCCGAGCTCAGGGCCGCGACCGAATTGGCCCACGTTTATAGCACACTTTGCCGGAATTGCGGGACTATAAATATTTACATTTCAAATATTTATAGACTTGAGTACGCGCCTATGCGTGAGCTGTTACTACGTAACTATCAGAATTTAATAGAAATAGCAGCTGGCAGAAAAGTAGACTTAATCTATGTTTTTTTAGGGCTCCGTACCCAAAGGGTAAAAACGGAACCCTACTACTGAGACTTCGCTGTCCGTCCGTCTGTCACCAGGCTGTATCTCAAGAACGTTGATAGCTAGACAGTTGAAATTTTCACAGAATATGTATTTCTATTGCCGCTGTAACAACAAATACTAAAAATAAAATAAATATTTAAGGGGGCTCCCATACAAAAAACTTGATTTTTTACCGTTTCTTGCTCGATACTAATAACGGTGACAGGTAGACGCTTTAACTATTCACAGAATATGTATGTTCTCTTTAAAAATAATTAATTAAAATAAATATTTAAGGGGGCTCCCATACAATAATAGAGGTTTTCGCCGTACCTACCCAGCTCAATCGAACACTGCGAAACGCGTCTGTAGCTTGCAAGATTAGGTTACAGATTATGGTACGCAACCCTTCGTGCGCGAGTCCCACTCGCACTTGGCCGGTTTTTATTTTTTAATTTCGTGAATTTTCAGCATGAGACTGATATAAAGTCACGAACGATAGGCTAGGCACCCGGTGGGTAAAACCGCGGTATGCAGTTTTGATTCCAACATCAGATGAATTTTTTTGTTACAAAGACACCGGGGCGGATGGTAGTAAGTCTGAATATCAATTTGTGAAAATATTTTCTTTCTTTGGAAGTTTCAATCTGTTCAATTGACCAATTAAAGACAATGAGGCCATTGAACCCAGGAATCGGGTGTTGGATGACCAATCCACTTTTGGCCGAAACTTGTTAAGTTAATAGGGTAACCCGCCGAGTGTCATGCGTCATGCTAAGCAATCAACTGTCACACCAGTCGCTTATTGCGGTGCGAAAATGGATTTCTGTACATATGTTATCTGTTATGTGGAAAAAGTGTATTAATTCACTTTAACAGTTACTGTGAGTGAACAGGTCAACTTACTTATTACTTACCACCAAGTGCACCGCCTGCTCTTTTGTCCTCCTATCCCATAAAAAGGTACATTCAAGATAAGCATGCTCCATTTTCAAACATGCTTTTTATTTTCCATCAGATCATGGTCAATACTCGTTAATCACGGGTAACAAAATACACACTTAAATATGTTTATATATTGAGTGCTACCAGTTCCTCGACAACACGAATATAGAAAGACTAGCGGCCCGCCCCGGCTTCGTACGGGTATTTAACAAACAAACAAAAAATATTAATTATTATACACACTAACTCTTCTATTTGAATCAGGTTACTAAGAAAAGAAAATAATAAAGAAAGTTTGATAATAATTATTTTAATGAGCCTTTATTTAAGTATATATTTTTTTAATGTTTTTTTAATAACTTTTTAATTTTTTGTTTTATTTTCGTAATAAACTATCCTATGTCCTTCACCGTGTCTCAAACCATTTCCATACAAAATTTCATCCTAATCGGTCCATTCGATAGGTTATAGCGCAAAACCATAGTAGAAAGTTCATAAACCTCTTTTTGCGCAGTTGTATAAAAACTATCCTATGTTCATCCCCGTGACTCAAACTAATTCCATACCAAATTTCATCCTAATCGGTCCTATAGATCGGTTATCACGCAAAACCATTAACCTCTTTTTGTGCAGTGGGATAAAAACCATTCTATGTCCATCCCCGTGTCTCAAACTATTTCCATACCAAATGTCATCCTAATCGGTCCAGTAGTTTCAGAGCCTATTCAATGCAAACAAACAATCAAATCTTTCCTCTTTATTATATTAGTTTAGAAGACTAAAGAAATAGTGAACTCCATTAGTACTGCCTTTAAAACCACATGAACAAAGTGTGTGGAAGATATACACTGGTGTTTATCTTCCACTCCACGTGACAATTGTGGGAACCCCGCAGAGGCCATACACTTTATGTGAAGTAGAAGTGACAACCAATCAAAAACTCTGTTTCTGTAGTCAAAGAGGAAATTAAGTCAACCTGTTCTGATTTCCTGTTTAAAATGTGAACAATACAGAATACCACAAACGAATTGTATTCAATCAATAACAAACAGCCCAGTGACCCATTAGCAGTGTAACGGGCACGCGCGTGATATCATTATATGTTAATGTCCAAAATAAACCGGGGAAATAGTTGAAACGGGGATTTTTCACACACGTGGGTACCACGCTATGTCTTCCTTGTTTTAATGTACGACTAAGTAGGCACTTTGCCCGTGGGGTCCCGGGCTAGAATGTCACTATCCCATTACTACCTGTGGGTGTAGTAAGAGGTGACTGAAGGTAAAATACGGGAAGGTGGGCACAGCAGCGCTGTTTGAGGAAATTATACCTATCTAACACTGCTATCCCTAAGACGGCTTCCAAATGTGAGTATTATGGCAAAACTTCGGAGGCTGTGTTCAGCATGTCCACTGATGCTGAGTCTGTTTCTTTAATATTTCATAAATTTTAATATTCATAAATAATAATATGATAAATAGTATTCGAAAATTATAAGATTAGCCACTGGTTTAGTTTTTGAGATAGAACTCGTAACAACAATGGTCAAAACCGTCTGACGGTTTCCCTCGTCTTAACATTACAGGTAAAATATATTATTTGTACTAGGTATATTTAGTGACAACCCTATTAGGGTTCTGTTAAAAAAATAAATTCCAATAATATTTTATATATTGATTTATATTGATCTGAACATTAAATTGAATTTATCCTTAACTACTATATACGGGCTAACAGTCTACAAAAATCTTATTTTCAGGTAAGTTAACGAATTACAATCACACGCAACTGAATTCAGGCATTTATTGATAACATTCAATTGTTATCATTATATGTATATGATGCACATGAATTAAAGCGATTACGAGATAGAAGCCCCTGACGGACAGACGGTCAGAAGTGAAATTAGTAGGGCTCTATTACGTGTTTTCTATAGGAATCTAAAAAGACAAGTATTTTAATTGTATTTTAGTTTACCTAGATAACCGATAGGCTTTGTCTTTGAGTATTATATCCACTACCTGACTATTACATTCGTTATAGAGATGATATGTTCGAAGAAGCAACCTCGCTGACCCAGGTATAGAAACTGAAAGACAGGTGACAGAACAAATCGTTGTATGATGCTGCTTCAACCGGTGGTAATGACAAGAGCATTGTTAGGAGCAACGTGAAAATCTAGGCAGCCTGTTGAGGGTTACCATGACAAAAGCTATAAATAATATATTTATAATAATAATATGAATTGTGCTAGGTATTTGTGCTAGAGTACTTTCTTAAACTGTGATTTTAGTTATTTAGTGTCGTAACAAGTATGTTTAATCTATTAATATTATCACCTTGAAATCATTGAATAACGGCTTTATCATAAATTATTGATCGATAAGAACATTACTAAAGTATAGTTTCTAAAGATAAATAGCAAACAATGCCTATCATTGTTGCATTACAGTAGTACAGCACAAAAGGTAGACAAACAGAATCGGTAGTACTTATTTAGTTCTTTCCTGTCATGGCTATACGTTACACAAGTTTGTTGTGTGTTTCTAGTTGAAATTAGTCGACTATTCAAAGGTCCGAATGTAAATTATATAGATATATAAAAAAAACGGAACCAGATTATAGCACTGAGAAGTTAAAAAAAAACACCACTTGTGAAAGTCGTTCCATGTTGATTTTTATGGTTCAACTTACACAATTTTTTTTTTCGTTCTCTTCAGTGTTCGATGTCGGTTCTGTTTTTTAAAATATATTTTTCTGTTTATTGAGTTATCGGTACTGCTTACATAAACAACCACTCGTTAATAATAAATTCGACAAAATTGCCATTTTTTCGAGTTATATTTCACCTATAATCCAAGTAGATACAGGTATATTGGCAATTAGACAATAACACTATACTTGTGACGAACTGCAACTGTTCAGGCAGAGATTAGAGGAGGTGGCCTCGTGCTTATCCCATCATGATACCATAAAAATATAATGTTTATAGCTGATTGAGTGTAACTTTTGGAGGTTATTACACTCTACACAACAATTGACGATAATATCTATGAGCATACATAAAAAATACATATAGACTAATACAGAATATCCTCCTTTTATGATGAACCTCGTGGAAAAAAAATTTGCATAGAACCGTGACAAAACCACCTGAAGCTACCAATGAACGTACAGTTTCTCTGTTTCTAGCTGGCAACTATTAGACTAACTTATACCCTGACAGACTATCGCTTCATTCAAGTATAGTGTAGGTAACTAGAATTTAATTTGGGGAAGTTTAACAAACTCTAAAACATCGCTTCTCCCAGCTCTAGCGAACACATGGAAACTCCTTACAATAAGCATAAATTCCAACAATTTGTAAACGAATATACGAGTTCTTCAAGGTTTACAACTTTGTTAATTAAATTAGAAACGCTCGTTTACCTACTTTGTGTCTATAAATATCTATTCACAACATAAATACTCCAGAGGCACATATTTCTCTCCGAGACAGGAAGTTGTGAATAAATCAGCATGTTAAGAAAAATAGCTGAATCATATATGATAACAATCCATCATTTTCTCCCTACCATTAGTCAACTTTGCTATCATTTTTAAACCGACTTCCAAAAGGAGGAGGTTCTTAATTCAACTTATTGTTTTTTTATTGCATGTTTTTTGAGCAATTACTCCGCCAATTATGAACTGATTTTGATGTTTTTTTTGCTGGGTTGGAATATACCTTCAAATTAGTCCCATATAAATTTCTTCAAAATCGGTTGAGTAGTTTTTAATGTATAGTCAATTAACTAAACTAAATAAATTTATGATTTACATGCGTACGAACCACTAAAAAGATGTTTAAAAAAATGGAACGACTTTCAACACTATAAAGTATGAAATACTTACCTTGTTGAAGTTGGTACCACGCTGATTCAATACACTGACCCCACATTATCATGATCCGACATCCACAGGTTAGTTCATATTTTTTAGTATTGGAAGTTGGTTCCCTTTTTAATAAATAAATTATGATACGAGTACAAGTGAGCTAAGTTGCTCATTATACACGAGGCTGTGTGTTGCAGCCCGAGCCGTAGGCGAGGGCCGAATCAGCCGAGTGTATAATGAGCAAGTTGCTCACGAGTTTCATACGCACTTTTTCAACACACTTGCGAGGAAAAAATATATATATTGCACAAATGCGATACAAACAACATACAAAAATTATGGAAAATAGCGTGCTGGTTTTTTTTTTGCGCGAGGCAAACGTATGTTGGTTGATTACATATAAACTTCTTTGATGTTACAAATCTGTATTACCCGGTTAAATTGAAAATGCTCTGTTTACTCGCATATAATTTGCAGTTAGGTACTAACTTAACTTTGTAGGGATAATTCTATTACGCACTAGTGTATAATATTATTATGCACGAGGGTGTTAAAGTTCGGTTTATGGCCCTAAGTACGATGTAATAAAGCTCACTTTACGAGCAAGGGTGTTAAAAATATTATTATTAATGAATGCTGATAGAATCTGATGCTGATGTGGTCGAAGATGTTGTTCAGGCTAACCTAGAATTACTGCCTCTCAAGGACAGCTGCAGGAACACACTGTTAGGTGCATGGATACAATTTTTCTACTGAAGGCTGTTAGACGGGAATTCACTATATGCCCTATCACCATGCTATAACGACTGCCATCCTATGACAGCATCCGGCACAGACGACAAAACGTGCCCTTCGAACGTGCACACTCAGCAGTACATGCCAGTAGTAGTCACCCAGCCAAGCACCTAACGGTGGGTTCCAGCAGCAGTCCTTGAGAACCAGTGAAATTACAGGCACATGAGACTTAACAACTATGTCTCAAGGTGACGGGCGCAGTACAATTCGTGACTAGTGACGAAATTTATCTGTTATAGGCAGAGGTTAGTCTGCTTAACATCAGGTGGGCCTCGAGCTTGATCCGTCACAATGGCATAAAAAAAAATGTAGTAATGATGCTTAACTTGGTAAAGAACGACTACACAAGCGTTTCAAAACCTTATTCTGGGCGTTACCACATATGTCTGTCTAGTACCCGCACAATGTTAATGTGTTTGCATTTATTTAATGATTCGTAGATTTAATGGCTATACACTACCTGGGTGACTTCGAATTTTAGTTGTTTTTGTGACAAAGGTGTTCGGGCGCACTGATTGAAAGGTTATATGAGAATTTAGATGTATATTATCGTAGAAGCGCCACGAACCTTTTAACTAATATGCAAGTGGGGTTAGTTTTTCAATGATGCAAGGTTTGACGCACGCTGTGCTGCGCTTTCAAGTGGCGCTTTAATGGTACCTAATCAATTTGAATCTTTGTGCATGGGAAAAGGAAGTGTAATTTTGTGCCGCAAAACAACCGTGTTTGTTGTATTTTAAAATTATGATTATTATCCTCGTTTCAAGTTTATGCAATATAAATTAAATCTATCCCTCATTTTGTTTATCTCCTTGCAAAGATATAGGGAAAACCACACACTTTATTGATGCTATTAAATAATATGTTTTATTTACCTTATTTTCTGTAAGGCTGCTTATTTCAAGTACTCTATTTTTTGTACACATAATGTCATAGAGATAACTGTTATATTCTTCATAAACACTGTTATATGCTACACTAAGTTGTATACACCGCAATTATATCGTGTTTTATTTTCAAATATGAAATCATTTGTTTCATCTTTCTTTTAAATTTGACATTAGATCGGTCCCGCCACTCAGTTTTTTATACGCGTTGTGTTTGATAAAAGCAACAGCTGACTCCGCGCGAGACGCCAGACTGAGGCGCGCAATCATCCATGAAAGCTATCGAACTCTCCTGTTGCTTTAGGGTTCCGTCGAGTTTAGCAATATAAAACCATTTTTTTATTGCAACTTGCCTTACGTTAAATATTCCTTGACCTTTAGCTTTGTTTTTCTGCTCGTTATAAGTACATTTTTAACTTGATTTATAATAAAATTATGATTCATTAGCATAGGTTTTAATGATTACTAATTTGTAAAATAATAAGGTTTCTTTCTGGTTTGGTATGTATAGCAGCTGTTATTTTCCTGAAAAAGTTTATTATATTGGCTACGTTATACTTATGTAGGACCATATTGGGAATCATGATTTCATTGTTTACAATTTCTGTGGCCACAATTTTCATTTACGGAATATACGGAAAATAACATTTATGTTAGTTTTTGAACGTACCTAAGTCTCCCCAGTGACACTCCCTATGTAAGGTAATGACCTGACCGGAGTCTATTAGTATATTAATATTCAAAAGTAAAAATTAAAAAAGCAGAATTTTTTGATACCTACCCATACTTTATAAGTACACATCAAGTTTTTTACAGATTGTGACACGCATAATTGTTTGTGTAATTCAATAAGCGTTTGAGAAAAATTGTACTTTACACACAACATCTAATAACTTTATGCTTACGACCAAATATTAGAATATAGGTACCTAATGTTATATTATATCTATATATATATATATTATGCTGTGGGGTGCCGGGTTAGAATGTCACCCTCCCATTTCTTCCCGCGGGTGTCGTAAGAGGCGACTAAGGTAAAATACCAAAAGGTATATACTTATATTACCTACTTTGTAATTGGGCCTAAGGGAATTTGTAACTATATATATATATTTTTTTTTTTTTTTTTTTTTTTTTATGCCTGATAGGTTAGCCTTTGACCACTATCTCACCAGATGGTAAGTGATGATGTGGTCAAAGATGTTGTTCAGGCTAACCTAGATGTACTGACTCTCAGGGACAGCTGCCGGAACACACCGTTAGGTGCTTGGCGACAGATTTTCTACTTGAGGGTGGTAGCTAGCCAGGCGGGCATTCGCAAAATGCCCTACCACCATGCTAAATATATACGGAACTCTATAGACAATATTTTTTTCGTCCTTTGTATCGATCGTGTCGTGTTTAATCAGCTGTATTGGAATCGGGTGGCGCAGGTTATCGTTATCAAACGCGATAACAGTGGATTACGGATAGCGCGACACAAAGTCTCATGTATAGCAACTGTTACATATTCTGTTTAGACACTTTGTTTACTGTCTACTAAACAAGTAATTAGGTTAACAATGTACCGTAGTTATTTGTCATGCAAGGCTGAAAAGTTGTTTTTGGCGCGAATATTTTATTGAAACTTGAGGAATAGAACAACAAGTGGAAGGAATAAACCAAATATAGAAGAGGAATAAAACAAATATAGAATCCCAAGCGTAGGGAAGGTCTCAAAGGTGCGAGACTCAATATAACAGCGATATATAACAGCAGGCCGAACGAAACACAACTTCTCACTTCACTGCAACGAGGAAAATGCTAGGTGAAAGAAAAGCAGCTTAAAAATTAAGTAAATTTGCGATAATTTAAAATGAAGTTGGTATTATTGGTGATATACAAAAAAAAATATATATAGACGTTTGAATTTCTACCTTTTCCATGCAAGCGGATAAAAAACTGTTGTCCTCAGCTGGTGAGCTTGTTGTGAGGCGAAATAGTTATTTATTGTTATGCAAGAATATATATTTATTTGCTTGATTTGTATGAGAAGGCAATTTTCCAACCAAAGCAATAGATCGTAACAGTTGTATGTGACTCCAGGATCCAGTGTTCGGCATCATACGTGAAGAAAGAGAAGACCATTGTGGGTCGTGGTGTTTCGATATCCCCTAAACTGTATAATCATTATATAAGTATAATAAAAATATGTGGGTTTGGGTCATCGCAGTCTTAGTCGTGCCAATCGAATGTGCAATTTCAGGTTCGCCTCTTCCTTTCTTGTTAATAGCTGTTATAAAGGATCGTCATCAGCCGTGAGTCCCACCATTGAAAAAAAAAGTCCATTCTCATTAGGGGTTGTTTGCCAAAATCTTCACCTGGCAGGTGTCTTGGAGTGTGAGATGATAGTTCTACAAAAGGCGCTGCTACCCATCTTTTGGGTGTGGTGGGGGTACAATTCTAGCCCATCACCCCACCCTAAGTTTGAGATATAAGGTTAATGTTGTGTAAGGTTGGGCGTAAATGTGCGGTAATAGATGAGAGAGGGATAACTGATAAAAAGGCGAGGTCAAGGTACGGGTTGAGATTGAGATGCAATAGTAAGCAAGAGTAAGTATTGTGAATACAATATGTGTGGTGTCGGGTTAGAATGTCACTTACCCATATCTTCCCGTGGGTGCCGTAAGAGCGACTTAGGGAAAATTACGCCAAATGAGCAGCACGCCACTTTTCACGTGCATGTGAGTAGGGTGTTGTGTACATTAGGCGCACAACAGGGCTGTATACCATCTTAGTGCCTTGCCAGTGTTTCATACAACATGTTCTTGTGTTCCCGTGTTAGATATCGTTAGCGTAAACATATTATTCCTAATATTTTCTTGTGTTTCGTCCAGTGTTAGTGTGTTAGAGAAAACATTTTGTATGACCCTGAAACTGTGCCCGGTGAATGGCAATAGGCTCGCCCCTATTACATGAGACCAAAACCCAATTCGCGAAACGTAGGAGTTTACATCCTTCGGGGAATCCAGGCATATTTATATGTATGTATGTATGTATATGCAATATAAAATGTTACCATAATAGTTATTTAAAGTTCACGCGGCAAAATAAGTTTTATATCACTTTATAGAACAAAATAAATGTGAATATTATATTTGTTAAGTATTAAGATAAATTAGTAATCAAAATGTTCTTAGATAACGGTTTTGTAAACAGCGGATGAGTTGTTTACTTTTGTTGTCTTTTATTTTGATAATAAACCGAGTTTTAACTTCTAATTAACTTAATAAAACGTATCTGAAGAATAACAAAAAAAGCACGTTTTCATTCGCTTGTGTAAACTATTTATTTTGTTATCGTTGTCATTGTAGTGCATATGTAAGTGTAAGTAATTTATAAAGTTATGCTGCTTGAGTTGTAATCCTGTAAACCCTAAGTTTTTTTTAATGCCTGATAGGTTAGCCTTAGTCCAATATCTCACCTGATGGTAAGTGATGATTTGGTCGAAGGCATTGTTCAGACTAACCTAGAAGTACTGGCTCTCAAGGACAGCTGCCGGAACACACCGTTAGGTGTTTGGCTACAGATTTTCTACTTGAGGGTGGTAGCTAGCCAGGCGGGCATTCGCGAAATGCCCTACCAACATGCTATAACGACTGCCATCCTTAGACAACAACCGGGACCGACGGCTTAACGTGCCCTCCGAAGCACGGAAACGCTCAGTAGAAATGTTACTAGCGGTCACCCATCCAATTCATGACTGCGGCGGACGTTGCTTAACTTTGCTGATCGGTTAAGAACAGCTAAGCAAACTTCGCTATGAGTGTTTCATCTGCTACATACTCTCTTTTTCGCAAAATAGAACATAAAGCAAAAAATAATTTCAACGCGTGGTTGTGTCAAACGTTATTTTTTTCTATTGCTTTCTCTTAAATATATAAAATGTCTTACTGCCCAAAAAATATAAAATTATAAATTCGAAGTAAGGGCCATTAACTTACTATCTAGTGGAGCTAAAAATACTAAAATTAATTATCCTAAGAAATTATTTTTTATTGTATCATAAGGTTGAAAGTTCTGTGACATTATTTTTGTTAAATAATTGTATATGTTAGATAATGAAGGATGGCGTCATTAGAACCACAGTCAGGTCTTTATATCTATATCTATGTCCATTACCTACTGAAAATATTATTAGGTACTTTAAGAAGTCGGCTTATTATATTATTTTTAAATAATTTTTTTTTTTTACTATGTGACTGTTATTCGCTGGGTGTTGATACTATTGCTCAATTGTTATCAGTGAGAATAATATTATTATTTTTAATTTTAATAATACCTATTTCTTAGATTAAAGACGATACAAAAGACATTTATTAAATTTATATCACAACAGCTCAATACCAACCCTTGAAAAGGTTCATTAAGGGATGTGTATTCATACCGCTTTCCATACAAACATTTTCATACGCTAAAATTTTGCATGCATGTCTTTGAGTCTAATAGTTTGCTTCTGGATTAGTTTTCCGTAAAATCAATCATTTTTAACCTGAACAGGAAACTTGTTTAAATGGGTGTGCTTATTTTTTCATATTTAAAAATAAACAAATATAAAACGCAACCGATAAACATAGATAATAGGCTCAAGAACAATCTTGCAATTCAGACCACAATTTCTCATAAGGGGTTGATCTTCAAAGTGAATATAGTGTAAATACACGCTAAAGTGACTAAAGATAGACTCAACCCAATCCAATTTACGAACGTTTTTTTTTATGGTGGATAGATTAGCCTTTGACCACTATCTCACCTGATGGTAAGTGATGATGTGTTCGAAGGTGTTGTTCAGGCTAACCTAGAAGTCAGGTAAAATACAATAAATCAACAACAAAACTGTACGTTGATTTGACATTTCTTGGAAGCAAAGGGTGAAGCATCAAAGATTCTGCAACCTTACTACAGCGGAAGCTCTATAAATAGATTAATTAATTTATTCTGTCATTTACGAGGAAAAGTTTGTTTGTTGGCGTTTAAATTTTCAAGACAAGAAATAGAAGCTATTTAATTATGTAATTCTCGATTTGTACTTAGTAACATTTGTGGTTGAATTCTAAGTAAAATGACACATTTACTCATTAGCCAGCCACAAGACTTTATTAGTATTACTTAAATGCCTTCGTATAAATATTAAGTCTTAATGATTCACATAACATCCAGTATAAAACAGTGTATATTTGTTTATGTTATATGTAGTATCTTAATATATATAGTTGCATATTATGTAATTTGGTATGTATGAATATAGGTAGGTATATTCTGTATGTATTGTAAGTATATTTTATATGTAGGCATCTATTTATCTAGTACATGACATAGTGTAGATTTATGAATATTTTTTCAATGAGTTGACCTACTGGGGCTTTTAAGTTGAACTCGCAGCAGGTAGCTCATTCAATTCAATTAAAAACCGGCCAAGTGCGAGTGTGACTCGCGCACGAAGGGTTCCGTACCATTATCTGTAACCTAATCTTGCAAGTTACAGACACTTTTCGCAGTGTCCGATTGAGCTGGGTAGGTACGGCGAAAACCTCTTTTATTGTATTTTTTTTATTTTATCTTAATTATTTATTTTATTTTAACTAATTATGTTTAAAGAACATAAAACTTAATATTCTGTGAATATTTAAAGCGTCTACCTGTCACCGTTATTAGTATCGAGCGAGAAATGGTAAAAAAATCATGTTTGTTGTATGGGAACCCCTCTTAAATATTTATTTTATTTTTAGTATTTGTTGTTATTGCGGCAATAGAAAGACATCATCTTTGAAAATTTAAATGTCTGATCTGATATACTTTTGTCATTACAATAGATGATATCTAGAAAACAATATAAGGGCTGATCTGCAAAACAAGTGGTATTTTAGGCAAGCGGAAAGTCATAGAAAAAAAAGATACTGTTATATTGGCAGACGGTGTTGCTGTTCCAGTGCCGTGCGTGTACTTACTTGATGGTAAATGATGATGTGGTCGAAGATGTTGTTCAGGCTAACCTAGAATTACTGGCTCTCAAGGAACACACCGTTAGGTGCTTAGCAACATATTTTCTACATGAGGGCGGTAGCTAGCCAGGCGAGCATTCGCAAAATGCCATACCACCATGCTATAATGACTGCCATCCTAAATCAACAATCAGAACCGATGGCTAAACGTGCCCTCCGAAGCACGTGTACGCTCTGTAGTAATGTCACTAGCGTTCACCCATCTTTTTTTTTTTTTTATACATAACTGGGTAGCTCTTGACCACTATCTCACCTGATGGTAAGTGATGATGCGATCGATGATGGAGCGCGCTTACCCAGAAGGTATCTATTCACTCGCTTCTTGAAGACCCCCATATTGTACTTAACCGGAAACACAGACTCAGGCAGGGTGTTCCATTCCCTGGCGTTTCGTATGATTCATATGAACTATGGTATGGTTCATCTAAGCCATGACCGCAGTGGATAGCTGATCGGTTAAGAATGGTTTTTTTTTATGGGATAGGAGGGCAAACGAGCAGGCGGCTCACCTGGTGGTAAGTGATTACCGTCGCCCACGAACATCCGCAACACCAGAGGTCTCGAGGATGCGTTGCCGGCCTTTGAGGAGGGAATATGCTCTCTTCTTGAAGGCCTCTAAGTCATATCTGATCGGAAATACTTCACCAAGCAGCTGGTTCCAAATTTTGCCAGTGCGAGGTAGGAAATGCCGTAAAAAACGCAAGGTTGTAGACTTCCAGACATCGACATGATATTGATGAAACATCATGCTTTGTCGGGACGTTCGATGGCGAAATTGAGCTGCAGGTAGTAAATCGAACAGTTCCTCGGAACACTCCCCGTGATACATACGGTAAAAGATGCAGAGTGATCCAACATCTCTACGCAGTGCCAAAAGGTCGAGCCGACCGGAGAGAACTTGATCGTCGACGATTCGGGTCGCTCTGAGTTGAATGCGGTCAAATGGAAGAAGCTGGTACTGGGGAGCTCCCGCCCAGAGGTGAGAGCAATACTCCATGTGAGGCCGAACCTGAGCCTTATAAAGTTGCAGGTGATGTATTGCAATGATGTGTTGCAAGGCCGACGTGAAGTACCGCCTCGCCTTTCCAAGCACACCAAGCTTTTTTGAGGCTAATTTAGCCTTATCTTCCAAGTGACAGCGAAATTGAACGACGCTCGATATGTCGACGCTAAGTACACCTATGCTAGTGGAGATGGCAAAGAGAGTGTCATCAAAACGGAGGGATACGACAAAGGGGGATAATTTAGCGGTAAACGCACAAACTTGTGTCTTCTTGGGGTTAAATTGGACTAAGTTCAGTCGGCCCCATTTCGAAACATTTGACAACATGATCTCGACTTCGACACAAGTTTGTTCCGACTCTCGACGCCGTTTTACCGAGACGTTTTAGCACGGCCAGTGTAAGATGCATCTCCGGTACTGTCATCCGCATAACAATGAATATCGCTGAGCTGCAGCATGTCATTGATGTGCAAGAGAAATAGAGTCGGAGATAGCACACAGCCTTGAGGAACGCCAACATTAATTGGCTTCAAGTCGGAGCATGCACCGTCGACAACGACCTTGATACTCCGATCTGCCAAAAATCTGGAGATCCACGCGCACAACTTCTCGGAGAGCCCATAGGAAAGAAGCTTCGAAAGAAGCGCTTTGTGCCACACCCGATCAAAGGCCTTCGCTATGTCCAAACTAGCCGCCAACGCCTCACCCTTGGAATCCACCACCTCCGCCCATCGATGCGTAAGATATACTAAAAGATCACCAGCTGAGCGACCGCGACGAAAACCGTACTGTCGATCGCTAATCAGCTGGTGCTCCTCCAGATACTGCAAGAGCTGGTTGTTGATAATGGATTCCATTATCTTGGATAACAGAGACGATATAGCGGTAGTTGGACGGATCTGAGCGGTCACCTTTTTTAGGGATCGGGTACACCAAAGCCGTCTTCCATGATTTTTGGACAACGCCTGATGTGTAGCAGAGCCGGAAAAGACGCGTTAGAGCCGGTGTCAACTCTGGAGCACAAGTCCGCAGCACTATCGGAGGAATGCCATCAGGCCCACTCGACTTATGAATGTCCAAGGAGAAAAGTACTTCACGTACTGCACTTTGCCGAAAAATTATATCCGGCATCGAGGTATCACACCGTGGTATGGTCGGTGGTGAGTTCCCTTGGTCATCCAAACTCGAGTTGGACGCAAATAGAGAGCCCAGAAGATCGGCCTTCTCCTTTGCGGTGTGGGCCAGTGTATCATTCGCTCTGTGCAGGGACGGTAGAGATGACTGGCAAAAAATCCCCTGGACAACCCTGACAAGAGACCAGAACGCACGTGTTCCCGAAGGAAAGCAGGCTAATCTCTCGCCAATTCTGCCGATATGCTCCGACTTCGCTTTTGCGATTACTCTTTTGAAGGACCTGGAGGCAAAGTTATATTCCTTTTTGAGAGCGCTGGTATTTAAATCTTTAGATGCCACTGAATCAGCCCAAGCTTGATAACGCTCTCGTTTTTGGCCAGAGGCCATTTTACAAGAGCGACCAAACCAGGGCTGGGACCTGCCACCGATGGGAACTGCAGAGTATGGAATAAATAATTCCATACCTTGAAGCACTACATCAGCAACAAGGTCGGCAGTGACATCTGGATCATCCGGCAAGAAGCAAACTTGCCCCCATGGGTAGGATGCAAAAAAGGACCGCATCCCGTCCCAATCTGCAGACCTATAGTATCACACGCGACGACAACCTACAAAGCGGGGTCGAGTTGGGCGTGTTACCGGCACTGAACTCCGGATCAGGCAGTGGTCCGACGATCCGAGAGGAGCGTTAACGAATACTGAGTAGTTGTCCGGGTGAGAGGTCAGCAGAAGGTCCAACAGGGAAGGTGTATGGTCATCCACATCTGGGATACGCGTAGGCGAGGTGACCAGTTGTGTTAGATCATACGCTAAAGCAAAGTCGTGAACATATCTCCCCGCATGATCGGTCGTG
Organism: Plagodis pulveraria; assembly: GCA_963890685.1. NCBI lineage: Eukaryota > Metazoa > Arthropoda > Insecta > Lepidoptera > Geometridae > Plagodis > Plagodis pulveraria. The sequence continues at coordinate 836,375 of OY982957.1, read as the reverse complement.
CGTGAACCAAGCCATTCGGCATGGTGGGCGTTGAAATCACCAAGTATCACGATCTCTGCGGTGGGGATCTGCTCAAGCACGGAGTCTGTAGCCATCTGTAGGTGCTCCATGAATTGATTTATTTCGGCATTACCGTTACTATGGGACCTATAAAGGCACGCGTAGATTCGTGGATGGTCATCGCAGTCTACGCGCAACCAAATGTCAGATAGGCCCCGTCCTTCAAGGCTACTGAGACGACAAGCACAGATATCCTCCTAACGTAAACTCACACCCCCGCCCGCGGCAAAAAGGAATGCTCCAGTTTGTACCCTGGGAAGAGGAGGAATGAGGTGTCTGTCGGAGAGCATATCTGTGTTTCGGTCAAAAAGAGCAAGGCCGGCTTAGCAGTCTCCAGGTGGTAGTGGACATCGTTCAGGTTAGAACGGAGACCCCGTATGTTGCAAAAGTCCACGGCTAGCATGGTGTGGGGTGACTTAAGCCGCCTGTTTCGTTTGCCTCGAGTAGCAGAATCAGATTTGAGCACGGTTTTGCCCCCTCCAGAATACGCAGGGCAGCCCGAGACCAGGTTCAGGTCCTGGAGGTGGATGCCCGGAGAGGGATTCTCCAGCGCTGTCACGGCTGGTACCCTCCTGGAGTACTGTCTCTTGAAACTGTGCTGCCACATTCATTAGGGGGGGGATTGGGCCTCCGGGTCTCCCACATCTCAAATCGATCGAAACGCAATGGTAAAGCCACTACTTCACGTCGATATCATGTGGGAGAGTGGTACTTCACCGGTCGTGCCGGCCCATGCAGCTGTAACCCATACATAACCCCAGTAGAGCTACAGCATGGCACTACCACTAGGAAAACTTCGCTACGAGTGGTTCAAAAAGATCCAGGGTTCAATACTTGCGTTTTATCATTAGCCTTACAGCCCATAGAGAGCTGTAGATTGGCTTGATTAAATCAGCATAGTATATAAATAACGGCTGTAAAGGAAATCTATAAAAACTACTTCACTCGTATTTCACTAATTTTAGTTAATAATACGGGATAACACACGCGAATAAGTCAGATAGCACCGACTGTAGTTTCAACCATATCTGTTGGTCTTTTACAAGGAGAGTTCTGGACGCCAGCCCGTTAGGATATCTTGCTTCGTACGCGCGATATGTGCCTTATTACCCCAAGGAAATAACGATTATCGATGAAATAAAAATTATAGTAAACTTCGAAAAGTATTATTAGCATAATATTGTACAGTATTTTTTAATATTTTATTTTGGAAATAACGATACTTTAGCCGTCTGCCAAGCGTGGGGATTAATGCCTGATAGGTTAGCCTTTGACCACTATCTCACCTGATGGTAGGTGATGATGTGGTTGAAGATGTTGTTCAGGCTAACCTAGAAGTACTGGCTCTCAAGGAAAGCTGCCGGAATACACCCTTAAGTGCTTGGCGACAGATTTTCTACTTGAGGGTGGTAGCTAGCCAGGCGGGCATTCGCAAATTACCCTACCACCATGCTATAACGACTGCTATCCTTAGAAAACAACCGGTACCGACGGCTTAACGTGCCCTCCGAAGCACGGAAATGCTCAGTAGAAATGTCACTAGCGGTCACTCATCCAACTCATGACCGCGGGCGACGTTGCTTAACTTTGCTGATCGGTTGAGAACAGCTAAGTAAACTTCGCTACAAGCGCTTCAAAACTTCCCTACGAGCGCTTCAAATACAATCAAGAACAAAGATCCAATAGTACAATCATAAGAAGTAATAGTGCTATTTAGAAATACCAGAAGGCTGAACTGATAGAGCTATTTACAAAAGGTTGATAAATGAAATACCAAATAATTTTACCTTGAAATCACACCCTAACAGCGGGTGATCGTGAAAGTTTTTTAGTATCTGTGGCACGATATTCGCGTGTGTATTAAAGGCGTAGTCCGCTATGACAACGATAAATAACTTTTAAAACAGATTTACGTTTCGGGATCACGAATAGTTATTTTTTGTTTACCACCTCTGGTTTCATTTGGTAAGCACCAAATGAAAATTTAATTTTCATATATAATAATATTATAATATATGAAAATTAAAATTGATATTGTTTGGGTTCTGTCTTCGAAATATTACTTTGAGCCTAGTAGCTAGTAGTATTGTATGTTTTTAAGGGCCTGTTTCAGAATGTTCGAGTAAGTTCCGGTTAACTAACCAGAACATAAAATAACTGAATGATAAAAATGACAGATAACATGCAGCGCGGTTCAAGCTTTAACCGATGGATAGGCTACGAGTAAATCGATGACTGTGAAACGCAAAGATAGTGTTTTATTTATTAAATATGTTCTGGGTAGTATAACCGGAACTTACTCGAACATTCTGAAACAGGCCCTAAATGGCGTTTAGTTTATTATTTTTATAAATATAGCGGTAATTATCCGAAAAAAACAAAATATCATCTAGTCATTTATAAAATATTATATAATTTTATTTGAAAACTATTTACTTGAAATATAATTAATTCCAGTCGCTTAGTAGTTACTTTAGTACCTGGTTCGAATCGTGCTAGGAGTCAATAATTTTTGTCTAAAATAATCTATTCAATAATATACCTACGAGTAGATACTATATTAATTAATGTGTATTTATTTTGTATTCTGGAAGAATTATCATGTTTTTACGTGTTGTAATAAAAAAATGTTTTGCGTGTTTGATGTAAATACAACAACATTTATTTTTGTTTTTATTTGCTTAATCTAGTAAATAACAATATGGGTTCATTTGGAGAACAATTTAATAATTATTTATTTACTATCCTATTTATTCCTATCAATGTATATTTTTGTACTACGAATCATAAACTACACATTCTGTTAATGACTAGATTTAAATAAAAAACACAAAAAACCTTTTGTTTGTTTTAACAATAACACGTAAAACATTATTGCTGATAGGTTAACCTTTTACTACATGGATGCGGTTGAAGGTGTTGACAGGCTTTACTTAGAATTACTGGCTCTAATGGACAACTGGCGGAAGACACCGTTAGGTTCTTGGCGACAAATTTCTACTTGAGTAACTAACCAGGTTGGCCTTCTATGTTCTTTCGGTGAAGATTATCATAGCCCAAAAGTAAAGAAAAAAGACAAACTATGAAACTCGTGTGTATTCTGTCCATCTGTCTGTGTGTCACGGTCTCTAGTTTGTATACGGATAGAGTGAGAAAGCAAACCAGAAAATGTTATATTATGTGACAAGAAATAATATACAATTATTTTTAGCTTCAATAAAATAAATAGCCGAAAAACTGTTTTGCATCATGCACAGCATGCTATTATATTTATTTATCTTAAACGACAATAAATGAGAGGCCGTCAAAGTAGTTCATTTTAGACTATTTTTGTTACGGTGCAAAAACTAATTGAGTTAGGATTCTGAAATTTAGGAAGAGTTTCCAGGTATCATGTACCATATCCTCCACAATTAACCAATATATATTAAAAACGGTTTATTTTCTCTCCCTATTTATTGAAATCGAAACCAACAAACATGTTTTATGTTACGGGTTGACGCAATGCGTATCCCTAAAAGAGCGAGGCCCGACGTGCACTTGCTTAGTTTTTCATAAAAGCGATGACTTTTGATACTGCGAAATCACTTGCAATGGAGCTTAAAAAAATCTTTACAAGTAAATCCAATCAATCCGAATTACAACAACCCTAGGGTTGCTGTAATTCCGTTCGAAATCTTTAGAACTCTCTGGAGCATTTCTATACTTATAGTAACAGATCCAATTCTGTGCATGGCAAATATTTGAAAAAAAAAAATTTTATTGCTCTCTGTAGCTGACACTGATGCCAAATCTGTATTTTTTTTAATTTTTGTCTGTCTTTCTGTCTGTCTGTATGTCTGTCTGTCTGTATCCCGGCCGCGCATCACTCCATAACTACTGAATGGAATTCAATTAAACTTAACACGATTTGAGTTCATACTACGAAGAAGGTTATTGTATACTTTTTATCCCGAAATTCCGCACGGTTCCCTCGGGAAAGGGGAAGAAAGTCAAAATGTACACTTAGTTGTAATTTATTAATGCGTAGTCCGATTTCAATTATTCTTTTTTTGTTAGAATAGTGACAAGTGAGCTCGGAGCCCCACGGGCAGCCCGGCACCCCACAGGCCACCCGGCACCTCAAGGGCAGCCCAGTACCCCACGGGTATTCCGGCACCCCATGGGCATCCCGTAACTCCACGAGCAGCTTGGCTCGGAGCCCCACGGGCAGCCCGGCACCCCACAGGCCACCCGGCACCTCAAGGGCAGCCCAGTACCCCACGGGTATTCCGGCACCCCATGGGCATCCCGTAACTCCACGAGCAGCTTGGCACCCCACGGGCAGCCCAGCACCCCATTGGCAGGTCGGCACTCCACGGGCAGCTCGGCATCCTTATTTAGATTTGCCAGCTTGCTATGATAAAACTATAAATGTGGAACATTCGCCACAATCAGTTTTTTTTACTACATATCTTTTGCCGGATACATTTTGGAGACTGCGCAATGGAAGTGTATGTTATTGTGATGGAACAAGCGCGGGGCCCACCTGATGTTAAGCAGTATCCTCTGCCTATAACAGATGCATTTCATCACAAGTGACGAACTGCACTGCGCCCATCACCTTGAGACATACCTGTTAAGTCTCATTTTGCCTGTTATTTCACTTGCTCTCAAGGACTGCTGCCGGAACACACCGTTAGGTGCTTGGCGACAGATTTTCTACTTGAGGGTGGTCGCTAGCCAGGCGGGCATTCGCAAAATGCCCTTCCACCATGCGGTGAAGCTCAAGGTCTGGGCGGGATTCGAACCATGGACCTACTGCGCGGCAGTCCATAGCCAATGCCACTGAGCCATCACTGCTTCAAAAGCTGCTGTGAGGATACACTTCCTAAACAGCACTAAGCGTTTAGCATTTCTGGCATGATGTATTGTACCTAAAATGCTGAACGGCTACACGTTTACCCTCTTGTATCAGGCATAAATCCAACTCGGATCGCATGACAAAATACAATTTTATTCCATTGCTTCTAAAGGCCAGAGTCCATGTTACGTGTTCTGTAAACTTTTCGTTTGACGTTAAGATTTTACCCTACAACAGCAAGTCAGATAGTGGTCAAAGATAAAAGTAGACAATCATATTTAAAACTAGCTGTACCTGCGACTTCGTTCGCGATTGCCGTACCTGCAAACTAATTATTCACATTTGAGCACTGTTTATCTCATATTAAGCAACGCTGTGGTCTGTGGTGAAGCACTCTTAGTAAAGCATATCTCAGAAAGGAGCTTTGTACTTTGGGTTTGATTACTCCCGGCTTGTTATACCAGAAGACAGTAGTTAAGTAACTCAGAGAGATCCTTCGCGGTTCGCACAATAAAGTTGTGCAAAGTAGGTTCTTTGTGCGTTTCTTTGTAATTTCGATTATAAAACGGTATCTTTTTGCCGAGGTTCTCCTTGTTTGGCGGTAGAACAAAAATATATTAGATTGTACACTTCCATTGCGCAGTCTCCAAAATGTATCCGGCAAAAGATAGATAGTTAAAAAAAATTATTGTGGCGAATGTTACAGATTTTAGAGTTTTATCTTAGCAAGCTGGCAAATCTAAATAAGGATGCCGAGATGCCCGTGGGGTGCCGAGCTGCCCATGGGGTGCTAGACTGCCCGTGGGGTGCCAGGCTGCCCGTAGGGTGCCGGGATGCCCATGGGGTGCCGGAATGCCCGTGGGGTGCCGGGCTGCCCGCGGGGTTCCGAGGTCACTCGTCAATATTCTAACAAAAAAAGAATAATTGAAATCGGACTACGCGTTCATAAATTACAACTAAGTAACATTTTGACTGTCATACCGTTTCCCGAGGGAACCGTGCTGAATTTCGGGACAAAAAGTATACAATAACCTTCTTCATAGTATGAACTCAAATCGTGTTAAGTTTCATTGAATTCCATTCAGTAGTTTTGGAGTGATGCGCGGCCGGGATACAGACAGACAGACAGACAGAAAGACAGACAGACAAATATAAAAAAAAATACAGCTTTGGCATCAGTATCAGCTACAGAGTGCTCTCAATTTTTTTTTTGTTAAATATCTTCAATGTACAGAATTGGACCTGTTACAGTTTTATTATAAGTATATAATATAAAAAAGAAAGAAGAAATACGTTACCAACTGCTGATTCCCATCATAACTTACCTAGTTGTAATAAAGATGGCGAGCAGTTACCATGAAATTCCTATTTAAAGCCATTCAGTGACGTAAACTCATTTCTCCGTAGTAAATAACGTGCGCCAATAACAATAAAAACAAAAATACATTGATGTTTGTCTGTAGTGCCTTAACACTTGTGCCGGCCAATGTTCTACCGCTACGAGTATGAGGAAGTTATCAATCTAAATTAACAGTTAACTGATTCATTTATCCTCGTGTCAATATGTAAGTTATTATGTCAGTTGTAATGATGTTGATAAAGTATGTACATACTTACGTAACTAATGCACTGCCTATTATTCTGTACCTTATATAATGTACAGTACAAGTATTGATAAACATATTTGTTTCTTTATATAATATTAGGTCCTTAACTTTCTTCCTTAACAGGTTGTCTGACATTTCTATTTCTATTTTATTTTATTTATGACGCATTGAAGAGTGATTAATTGCTAACTTATATGGTAAAATGTAATATAAATAATAGATGAAATATTTATATAATAAGTCAGTACTGTGTTATTTTTAGGCTCATGGATTCTTGCGTGCCAAATGACCAAATATGGCAGAACTATTATTGATACTTAACAGCTTTAGTACCTATATTTGCAATTAACGATTTGATTTGAAATTGTTGACAAACAGATCTTTTGTGGATGAAATCAGCACTGGTCCACTAGACACTTACCAGTACATGTAAACTTTCGCTTGGGGCATGATGTGGCCGGTTCTCCTGGGTTCAATTCAACCATTATGATGAGCGTGTCCGATTATCTAAGAGGATCCGTTTTTCAAAATCCCCTCGTTATTGCTTTACTTCACTCAATTCGTGCGGTACCCATTTTTCGAGCTTTTTCACTTATTCAATTTGTTTCAAATGAACTTACTATTTCATCACTCACACCGAAGTCTGTCACTAACTCTGACGTGATTTGCGATGGATCCGCTTCCACGAGCATATTTAATTCTTCATTGTCAACTAGGGTCTCTGGCCGTCCACGGAGTTTGTTCTGTAGGTAAACATTTACACAACAAAAACGTTAGAACATACCGTTATTTCTCTTACGCATGCTTCCCCATACACATCAGTAAGCCTTCGACTTGTTTGTGGGGCGCTGGTACCGCGTTGGAACTCATATTCGTACTTTAGTAATCCGATATTTTAAGTTTTCCACCTTGTGAACAGAACGATGTGTCAAATAAAAATCAAATACCGCGAAAACATGTGAATTGCTAAATTAGAAAAACAAATACCTAAATTTGAAATAAATTTGAATTTGGAATTCCAAACCAAAAGTTTAGTAAAGACATTTTGGATAAAAATGACCAGTTTGACAAAACGCCAATTTCTTACGTAAGGATAGTACATTTTTGCCTCGGGCGGGATCGAACCCGGTTCTGGTTCAAGCCGGTTCTGCTTGCAAGTGGGCGCCACTGTGGCCGCTGAAAATCCCTCCGCGTTTTGTCTGTGATTAACGCACACATTGCTGTGCGAGTAGAAGTGAAGCTTTCATTCTGTACCGTTCTTTATTCATGTGATTATGTTCTTCATAAAGTTGCTAAGTTTCGTGTGCCTGTAATTACAGACCATACCCTTATGGGTATACAGTAATGCGTTCGCACAAAGTACTTCCCGGGCCAAACTCGTTCCCAAAGAGTTCTACTGATACTCTCATTCAAACAGTGTGAGCACTATGCCCGTGGGGTGCCGGACTAGAATATCATCTCCCCCATCTCTACCCGTGGGTGTCGTAAAAGGCGACTAAGGGTAGTTCACCAGAAAATGGGCAGCAGCGCTTTCTGCGAGGTATGTCACATTGCGATCCCCAAGACGCCTGCCAAGCGTGGGGATTATGGCAAATCCCACAACAATGGGGGAGGCTATGTTCAGCAGTGGAAAATCCGGTTGATACAGAGTTCCTGTGATGGCACTCCTATCAAATCTGTAGCCGTTTTGAACAAGTTCAGAGATACAACGTGCAATTGAATTGGATCGTGATCTGGCCTTGGAGTTCCTTAGCACGATAAAATCTGCACGTGGAGATTTGCAGAAAAATCAAAATCACCATAACCTATAAACACTTGCAAGTTGAAGTAGTAATGAGGCGGCCACACTATTTGAGGCACCGATATCTGATGGGCAAGAAACGCTTGAATGAAAAATCGAGTGGATTACGAATCCGGAAGACTTTGTATATTGCTCACCGACAGGCGGATCGAGAACATCCTGAGATTCGCGAGGTAACCGTGTATACAAATGAGTAATGGTCGTTTATTGTGACTTCCTAAGCCTTACGTTTACCAGTGGATGTCTTAAGGCTCCACTCCAGGCTCTCAGGCTGATGGTGCTGAGAGCAAAATTAGCTTTGTTTTTTTTTATTTATTTTCTACACTCCACAGACTCCAGGGTCCGTGTCTTTTTTCGATTGTGCCTTTTTTTTATTATTACTGTAAATAAGAAATAGAAAACATACAACATTCTAAGAGGGAACAGTGCTAAAAAAAAAGTTTTTTCCCGGTAAAGTCATTGGCACTAGCATTGAGAGCAGACCGGTGTTCTCTAGCAGCACCCGCTCACGAGTTGACGCATGTGCCAGCCATCGCCTTCTTCAACCATCCAAAATGTTACGATTTTTAGTATTCCATATACGAATACTATAACTAAATCTCCGTTCATTTGTGTATGAACTATATAGTCTTACAGCGCTGTGTAATTAGCCAATTGACTTATACCGAGAGTGTGTGTTATTATAGATCATTTCCTACTATATACTGATGACTACATAATGATTATACATACATAAACTTTTAAATTTCAAGTGGCGTAAACAAAATATGCATGATCTTATTTTTTAACGTTTTCTTGGTATTGTTTAGTTGTGGTATACATACAAGCGTTGAAATTGCTGTGATTATAGTGCAAGAGTAAACTGTAGATAGGTAAACTTAATCAAAATATGTAATAAACACCAGCCAAGTGCATGTTTGCATGATGGAAGGGCATTAGGCGATTGCCAAATGGCTTGCTACCACCGAAACACACCGTTAGGTGCTTGGCGACAGATTTTCTACTTAAGGGTTTAAGAAGAAAATCTGTCGCCAAGCACCTAACGGTGTGTTTCGGCAGCAGTCCTTGAGAGCCAGTGAATTTACAGGCACATTAGACTTAACAACTATGTCTAAAAGTGACGGGTACAGTGCAATTCGTGGCTTGTGACGAAATGCGTCTGTTATAGGCAGAGGTTAGTCCGCTGAACATCCGGTGGGCCTCGATCCTGTTCCGTCACTATAACTTAAAAAAAATCCGACTCGCTATGAAAGGATCCCAAATGAAATGCAAATATCGATTATTTTGATGTTGTATGTGTGTATATGTTGTAATATATAAGATGTATTTATAAAAATATATTGTACAATGGGGCAAATTCTTTCAGTGGGAGTCGTAGGGGGCGACCAACAGACACATATCAGTAGCCACTATATTCATTGCAGCCCAACTTTTCTGGTTAGCCGACGTGACCTTGAAACGCCACGTAGTCGAGGTGGAATAGTTTTAGACGCGTTTCGCTTTTACACGAAACAACTTCAGTACTTTTAGAACATAAGATCGGAAACTTGAGTCTATATCAAGGTCACCTACTTCGTGCAGTCCATTTTAATATCGCCGCAATCATCACTAGTGTCCTAAATACCTAGATCTTAATTACACAAGTCATTTAGGAACACATTAATATGTTTCAATAAGGACGCCAATACATTTACACGACCCCAATAAAACGTACAAACACGTTCGACAACAAAGACAAAGAGCTAACACATCACACCTATCACAATAATTGGACACATTTCATGCAATTTGTGTTATTCTTCCGCAGTAACTCACCCACACAAACACAAGTCATCTTCACGCACACACGTATCCACATAGTTACAATGTAGTTTGTTACCGATTCAATCGCCTTATCGCGGCCCTGCCACCCGCCCTCGCGGATAAACAACTTGTTAACTAACACACCCTTGGACTATACCACACCCTCACTGTCACGTAGATAACGGTCACACAAACACTTAAACACGATAAATAGTTAGGTTAATAAAGACAGATGTAATTTGTTTACAAATATTGTTTGGGCGGGCGGCGCGCGTCGCGTAGGGCGCGGAAGTGGCGCAGGTCAACGGCCGGGCTGTTGCCGCGCGTTGTCATGGTGACAATGCAGTTTTACATAGAGTAGATACTCGCTGAAATACAGATGGTTTCTTACGCAGAAACCGTCACTTGTTATACCTACTGCCGATAGTTATAGAAGGTACCATATAGATATTATGTTGTAGTAGTGATACGAAAATAAATAGCTAAAGTGAAGCAGTGTGATTCGGTCCACACTCTATTAGAGATGCGCATTGCTACAGAAAAAATGTTTTTTGGTATTGTTCATAGATTCTTAAATTGCATTCTAAATTGTCATTTTCTACCTTTCTAGAAAAAAAAATACAGACGAATTGAGTATCTCCTCCTTTTGTGAAGTCGGTAGAATGATGTTATGCCACGTGCAAAATTATTTTCATCTGGAAAAGGTTTTTGAAATTTTAACCTTTACAACAGTTACAGAAAATATTGATCAATTATTCAACTGCAGTAATTTTATTTTTAATTTTGAATATAAATTAATACTACGAGTATTTACTATATAACTTAAGCTGTTTTTGTCGCACCTAGTATTTTCCTCGCCGCTGGAGTGAAGTGAAAAATTGTGAGTTGCGCTCGGCAGAAAAGTTATTTTGCGTCTCGTACGTTTAAACCTTTCCTGCGCTCAGACTTTTATATTCACTTCCTCAGGTTTCGATAAAAGTACTCGTTCAATATATAATCCTGAGTATATCGAAGGTTTGAAATACACGGGACGCAAAATAACTGCTGGAGAGCGAGTGTGAATTAAAAAATACCCACTAAGCACGATGTTAATTACACATGACATACATTATATACATAGAAAAAAAAAAAAATTTTACTTAAATTTCATAAATTGTTCAAACTCCTGAAATTGATTTTAAATAGGTATCTTCTACTCATGTTATCATTTTCAGTAAATATTTTAGAAAATCTTATATACATATTTTACTTTCCATAAATTCGAAAAGTAAAGTGTTTAACCCCGATGATTCCTACTTGGACTCTAGCCACATTAGTTTTAAAAGGTGCTAAGTTAACTTTAAATTTAAAAAAATAGTTTTTCCATTATTTTTAAAATGGGTGCGACTTATGTTATTATTATTAATACATATTTTGTCGGGGAGACGCCAAACATCAGTCTAAGTGATGCGTAGTGGTGTCAGACTAATCTGCCAATTCGATTGGATGGTTTAGGTGTACAGCGAGTGTGTCGGGCCCATCACATTTCTAGCTTCCTCAGATCTGGTTCACCGCATACAGAGCTTTTGAGACTCTCTCGCTATTCCCTTCACTGCAGAAGCCCACAATGAGTGGGAGACGTTATCGGATGTAACGTGCCTCTGCTGGTCTGGTCGGGATGCAGATTCTCACCCAATAGCGCAGCAGAGCCTCTACGAGTGAGTTGGCCTGTCTCTTTACCGTCTCTAAGCCGGAGTCCGGCGCCTGGCTGCATCCCACCTTCACCTAACTTGGGCACGTTGCTGGACCACGACTCCGTTAGAGTGGCTGCGGGATACCGACACGGTTGTGCGGTCTGCGAGCCCCGCGTTTGCTTGTGTGGTGTGAGGGTAAAGTCAGACGGCCTGCACGGCCTCAAGCTCGCGTTGCGCTGGACAGGGCCCCGGCATCATGCCATCAACGATATCATTAAGAGGGCCTTCGTTTCGGCAGAAGTCCCTTGCGTGCTTACTTGTGTGCCTCGCGGCCTCTCGCGCTCTGATGTCAAGTGGCCGGATGGGCTAACGCTGATTAAATGGCAGAGGGGGTGTTTCCTCATCTGGGATGCTACGTGCGTGAGCACTTTTGCCGCTTGCCACCTGCTTGCTACCCAGAAAGTCGCCGGTGGGGGCGCAGAGGAGGCCACGTCGCACCATAAATACGCTACCTTGGAATGGGCGCACGAGTTTGCGCCGTTGTCTGAGGAGGTGATGGGGCCGTGGTGTTCAGAGACCAAGAAGTTTGCGGTGGATCTAAGGCGGCGCTTGCGAGATAAGACGTGAGACCCACGGTCAGGAGAGTACCTCGTACAACGGATTTCCCTCGCTATACAGCGGGGGAACGCGGCTAGCCTAATGGGCACGTTTGGGCGGGGGTATAATATTGTGACGTAATCTTTTTAGACTTTATAGAATTTTAGATTTGATTCCTTTCGACCCTTGTATAACAAGCTTAGTAGATTGACAATCTTAGTGGATTGTTATACAACAGTTATATAGTTTTAATTGTCTTTTATGTACATGCACGATCTTAGTTACTGTTTTATCATTACGAATTTACTATATTTAATATATTTGATGAATAACAGTAAGGTAATCTTACTGATAACGTCGCGTGGCATAGGAGGTGAATTATATCATCAAAGCGAATACATTTCCTAGTGAGGTAGTTGTTTGTATAACGGTATAATATTTTTGTGTAACTAGTTAACATTCTCAAAAAGAAACTTAGTCGCCAAGCATCTAACGATAGTGAGATTGTGATCTAGAGCAAATAATATCTAGTTATTATAAACCATAATAGGTAAAAACAATAGCAGGTAAATATTATATCAAAACCATTTGCTGGGGAAAATATTTAATTACACCATTTTCACATAGTAACCACCTAACAACTACCTATTTGTTTAATTTCGTAGAATTGATTTACTAAATGTGTTTTATATAATTATTTATTAATTAATTACTTAATTTCCTCATAGAGTACACTCCAATGCAGGCATCTCGTTGGTGTCGGTAAGTTACGTTATAATCTTTGGCGACAGTTGGCAGTGCATTCGAGTCGGTCAAGGCCTGAGCATGAGGTCTTTCACTTTATGTAAAGTTGCAAAGAGTCGTTCTGTATAACTAGCTAACAACTTATTTGTAGAGGTTATTGTTACCAAGCGGAAATATAGTGAAATTGCATGCTAAATTAACAGATAAACTACGTTTTTTGGGTTTTTGATGTGATGAACCCAAAATACATATAATGCGCGTCTAAAAAACGCTAGCGGATATTTTTTAATAACGTGATAGGTATAGTCTGTTCATAAAGAGTGTAAACTTCAGATTTGACTTTAAGACTGTGCTATATTAATATTAATGATAAATAATAATTTATATGATTATGTAAATTATATTTATAAGATATTTGCTCGTAAAGGGTATCTTATTTCACCAATTTCAATATCGTATCGTATCTTATTACGTACTTGGGCGTTATTGTAATGTAAAACGGTTTCATTTTAATAAGGTTAAACGGTTTATCTAGATGCACCATCTAAAACAAACGGTACTTTTTTTTAAATCTTAGCAATGAGTTTTTATGTCAGGAAAGTGGTTAACATTCTATGAATGAAATTAACTTTGGGAGATAATAACTTGACAGCATTAAAAATGCCAACTTGCAAGGTAATAATCAATTTTACAAATTGTTCAAAATTTTTTAACTACTTTCAAAAGTTATTGAAGATTCATTCCTTCAAGAAAGTCCGATTTTTATATATTTCCTCGCAAATATGTTATAAAACGTCGTATGACATACGTGCGCTTTGATAATTACAGCCTCGGCTTTCTTGTATAGTCCTCGCCTACGGCTATATAGCTAACAGTATCGCCTCGGCTGTAATTTTCAACATACTGCACTTATATCATAATGTACCTACTAATAGTAAACATATGCCAATGATAATGGTTTAGTTAAAATTTCCAACATCCACTCATTCTCTATTAATTAAATACTTAGCTCGTCGTGTTTCCTTAATAACCGAACAATAATACAATACGTAGGAAAAACCTATCGTACTTCTGCTCCAAATATTAGGTACCTTTTTATTTATATTTTAATAACTGAAAGGATTATATTATACCATTTATACCATATGAACTCTCAAAGGTAATTTTTGATAGTTTTATTATTTCTATATTATATAGCGAGAATGAGTGAAAGAAAACCTTAAATTACAATTTGGAAAGCAGTCAGTCTTGGTGTCCTGGCTGCGATCCGTTAGCCGTGAGATTCACATCGGCAATCCTATGGGAAATAGACAAGGTTCACTGTTACCTGCCTATGCAAGAAGACGGAACACAGCGGAGTTTGGCAGGTAGGACCAGCAGGCTATTTAACAAAACGATACAAGCTATATTATATTCACAACACTTCAACTACAACTGCGATGCAACCTAAATGCAATGGAGAAACCTACTGTTAAATTAGTTCCACCCAGATGGCGCTAAATGTTAGTTACAGAGAAATGGTAAATAGTAATATTAAAATGTATAATATTAATGTTACAAATTAGTCCCGTGCGGTGCCGTGACCCGTGGGGTATCGGATTAGCATGTTACCCTTCCCTTGCTACCTGTGGATGTCGTAAGAGGCGACTAAGGGTAAAATACCAGAAAGTTGGCAGCAGCGCTTTCTGGGAACTGGTATCTTAAATTCAGCTAAATTATTTGTAGAGTTAGATATCAAAATCCACATGCATTATTAGTTTTAATTGTAAATTTATAACGTGTAATTTATATTTGTATTTTGTATGCTAGAAGTGGTGAAGCACGCCGAACCACTTTTCTTTTTTTGTTGTATATTATATGCCTCTGACCACAATCTCACCTAATAGTGATTAATGATGTGGTCGAAGGTGTTAACAGGCTTAACCGAGATTTATTGGCTCTCAATGACAGCTGCCGGAATATGATAGGTGCTTGGCGACAGATTTTCTACTTGAGGGTGGTCGCTAGCCATGCAGGCGATCATTGGTCTGCCTCACTTTTGTTGGCCTGTTCTCATTTTCAAACACCCATTCACAAGATTGCTGTTTTTTTTTCGGGTTCAAAACAATAAATCCACGTTTCGTCTCCTGTAAAAATGTCATAAACAGCATTAGAATGTCCGTGGTCGGACTTACTAATTAGGAATGGTGCTCACAGATGCTCACAGTAGCATCTGTGAGCACCATTCCACGCGAGCCCGCTTCTGCTCCGCTGTCAGTTCATGAGGGATCCAACGACAAAAAGTTTCCGAACTATTAATTCTTCACGTAAAATTTTCTAAATTTGGCTCATACCGATCCCCAATAGTCCTCGAATTGTCTCGTACGTGATCCGCAGGTTTTCCTCAATTAGCCGCTTAACAGTATAGCCACATTATTTTCGTTGACGGCAGTTAAACGCCGCCCTTCACGAAATTCGTCATGTAAAGAAACCCGACTCTCTCAAATTCAGCAAACCATCGCCTCACGGTGCTCAAACAAGGTGCTTCTCTACTAAAAGCATTTTGAAGACGAGCGGCACAGTCTTGCGGAGAGAGAGAACTTTTAAAATCATAAAACTCATCCCTCTAAAATATTTTCGACCTAATTCCATTGATGTGATGATGTATGATATGTGAAAAAAAAACAAGTGACAAATGATTTCCCGCCAATCTTTTGTATACGAAAAAGGTTGCAAGTCGTTTAAAAAAATATAACATTCAAAATTCAAATAGTTCCGAATAGCTAGAGGTACAACACTTTTAGTGTGCCCCATGTATACCTTCATAACTAAATATAAAAGGCTTTGATGAGTATAGTGCTGTTAAGATTAGGCTACTGCTGCATCATGGTTTTATGTTTCTCTATCTATCGTAATGCTAAGGTGCGAACGAGGATTATTGTAGTTCAATACGAATTTTATTTTACTGCCATCTATCGACTTATAGATCAACTAAATAGAGTTTTATTTTGCAACCTTGTCACTGCATTCTCACAGTCGAAGTGTTGCTTTTATGAATAACTAGGTGGCGTGGCAGCATGATACTAGTGTCAACTGTAAGACATAGATAGCGCAAGTAGTAAGAAAAGAACTGTGCTCTTTTCTGATAACAGTTATACATGGAAGTACACTCAGTTTATGGAATAAATAAAATACAATTTATTTAAATTGACATACAAATCAAATGCATGTGGCATCGTGGTACTTACGGTATTGTGCGAATTTGCGCTGGGAAGATATTCCGCATATACTTATATAAAAAATTCAATGAAATAACACTTGATCAAAATATATACTCGTAGTTTTTTATAGCTGATAGGCTAGCCTTCGACCACTATTTCACCTGATGGTAAGTGATGATGCGGTCGAAGATGTTGTTCAGGCTATTCTAGAATTACTGGCTCTCAAGGACAGCTGCCGGAACACACTGTTACGTGCTTGGCGACAGATTTTCTACTTGAGGGTGGTAGCTAGCCAGGCGGGCATTCGCAAAATGATTTACCACCATACTATAATGACTGCCATCCTAAGAAAACAAAAGTGATGGCTTACCTACATGCCCCCAGAAGACTGAATTGCCTCTAGCGGTCACCCATCCATGTAATGACTGCAGAGGAATTACCTTAACCCTTAAGACTATAGGTAAGCTCCGCTACGAGCGCTATAAATTATAATTTTAAAGCTTATACGTAGTTAAATAAGAGTGTGTATCTAGTGTAGTCCACAAGGTAGGTCCTACTTAGGTATTGTTAAAACTTTACACTATCTATTGAATTCATCAGTTTTGAAGTGTTTTAGGGTTATGAACGAATAATATTTGTTTTGGTCGTCAGGGCCAAGCCTTCCTAAACTTATGCAAATTTTGAAATAATTCCACTGAATGAAGACAAAATGTAGGAAATTTGTGATTGTGACGAACATTATTTTATTATACCTACTAAAATTCCTCTTGCTGCTTTGCAATATTTTGAGAGGATAGTTTTACAATTTATTTAAAAAGTCCTTTATTATTTTGGCACTAGGTATATATGAAGACTGCCTGCCTGTTAAAGTGGCGATAGCGTTAGTTTAGAACCATGCTTTTTTCTGATAAATACATTCTCAGCAGCATTCCGGAGTCGGGAGTTATGCCCGGATAGCAATAGACTCGCCTCTTACCACGTACGACTAAAACATGTTTGGTGAAATATGGGTGTTGAGACCCTTAGTAAAAAGTAATTTTTATGTTACAACATGTTATCAAACGTTATGTGACAATACTTATCTCACTACTTCCATGTTGTAACGACCATAGAGTTATAAAACTAAACTTATAAAGAATTCAAAAGCAAGTGCCTTCCTGTTAGAGACAATAAGATAGGTGTTATTGGACACACTTTATTTTATTTTATTAAGTAGCTTACGTCAGACTAGAATTACTAATTAGTCCGTAATGTTAGCTAGATTGTATGCAAAAGAGCACATCTATGACATAACAAAACTATTAATTAAATGGTATTGTCATAGAATATTGTTTAATCGTCACGTCATGATAAAAAATATACATACATTAAAATTATACAAACGAATGTAAACAATATCTTCATAAGAATTCAGAACTAAAACCATGATTCTTATTTAATTACTGTATTAAACAATATGGGTTTTATTTTTAGGAAGCGGAACCATAAATATTTGTTTAAAGACAAAACGACAATTTCATAAAATCCAAACAGGACTCAAGTTTGATTAAATTGTAATTTGCTTGTGATAGCAATCATATATACTGTATACTTCCTGTTGGCTTTCTAAACTAATTAAACTGGGAACCCTTTAGCAATTATTATAATTAACTGATTACATAAAAGCTTTGTTTACGCCGAATTATTATGAGATTATCACTAAGTTGAATATTGTGGATTGTGTACCCATATATAACACAACTTTGTTACTAACAATGACATTTTGATATAAATGCTTTTATATTATTAACTCATTGCATATCGTAATTTAGCGCGAAATTTACTTATGTTAGTTGACCCCGTGGGGTTCCAGGTTAGTTGTACTGTGTCGTAAAAAGCGACTAAGGGGAAAATACCAGAAGGGAAGCAGCGCCTTTTGAAGAACTGATAACTTTTACTGCGATCCCCAAGACGCCTGCCAAGCGTTGGGATTATACATACACAATCTAATAACTTTTATTCAACGGTGGACATTATGGGTGTTGATGATACGAGTATGTAGAGCAAGACTTTTTACATTCGTGGACCCAATACCGCTTTAATCTGGCGAGCGCAGAGACTCCAGAGCAATCACAAGGAGTGAAATTTGTTCCTGGTAAAATTACGAGCTCTCTGATGTGATAAGCTATGAACGTTTTTACTTCCTCCGACAGTTCACAGCTCTGTGCTCGTTCAGGGAGTGATTTATGCGAAGTCGAGTTCTGCTGATATAGCATTTTACATTTCGCCCGATAAGGAATAAAAAATGTCTTCTGCGAGTTTCCATTTGAATAAATTTCTGGGTCTTGTTAAAAAACAAAGACACCTTCGAATGAAATACTGTATCGCATTTTTTTGGATTTAACTGTAATTTTTTGTTAAGCTACTAGAGATTTAATAAATAAATCTGATATATTCTAGTTATTTCTCCAATGATTATGAACATTTTTGGATATAATAGTAAATTGTAGTACAAGTGTGTAATGTTAGTAATTAACGCTGAGTCGTAATTTTTTTATGTCTGACAGGTTTTTTTACCACTATCTTACCTGATGGTAAGTGATGATGTGGTCGAAGATGTTGTTTCAGGTTAACCTGGAATTACTGTTTCTCAAGGACAGCTGCCGGAACACACCGTTAGATGCTTGGCGACAGATTTTCTAGTTGAGGGTGGTAGTTAGCCAGGCTCACATTCGCAAAATGCCCTACCAACATGCTATAACGACTGCCATCCTAAGACAACAACCGGGACCGACGACGGCTTAACGTGCCCTCCGAAGCACGGAAGCGCTCAGTAGTAATGTCATACGACGTTTTCAACACACTTGTGAAGAAAATAAGACCAAAAGGCATTTGATATTATTTTTGGTTAAAGGTCTATTTAGATAAACAATTAGTAAATGTGCAGTTAGTAAAATTATAATTAACTGTTTTTGATGGTATAGAGGTCTCAATAGATAGATTATTTACTGAAGTACATTCATGTTCTATTGTAATTTGAGATGGTTCATTATTCGTGTAGGTAGGTGAAATCCAATCATTGTATGTACTTGGTGTTTCGCCAGTAGGATGCGCCTCATAATCAAGTCTAATTCTTTTTGGGATTTCTGCACAAATTATATTTTTGTTTTGTATGGATTATTCTACGTATGATTGCCTACTACATTACTAGATCGCCACCCACCATAACGCTTCAAAGTCATTATATCAGCTTCTGAATTAGCCAGCAATGTAGCTACATTGCTAGATTAGAACTTTAGCTAAAGCTCTTCTGAAACTATGTCCAGTGTAGCATTTGCTAAATCTAAAAACAAAGCGATTTCTGAAGGCATAGAACCAAATTTTTATGCATTATTTGCTTTTGGTGAACGCAAAGTTTCATAATTCTTAACAATTTCATATAATCGACCAAGTATGTTGAATGACCTTGGTATTTTATTTTTCGTGTTAGGTATTAAGTATCTTCACTAGAAGCATCTGGCTATGGTTTTGTATATTTGTTAATTCATGTATCCTACGTGCACCAGTTACACCAAATATTAAAGCATCCTGAAAAACAGAAACAATAATTAAGTTCAACACACAACACAGGCTGAAGTCGCGTTGACATTTATTATTAATTTAACTAACCTTAGTAGCCAGATTTTGGTTATTTGGAGAATCTTTTATACATTTTTCAATATCGTCAGACGATAAAACCTTTGATTTCTTGCTTCTAATTCCATCGGATAGTCTCTTTATATTAGCCAACAAATTAGAGTATGTTTTTAAGTCCACTCCATTCTTTTAATTTTTGTTTCTAACATTGAGTAAATATATACACCACAAAGAGATAGGTTTGTACTTAGAAGATAATTCATTAAAGTACGCATGAATACATTTTGTGATAAAGACTGCGTACCTATTCTTGTTGTTGTGCCATTGTGTGAAATATTGGTACGCTAATACATAATTTTTCTTTGGAGTTTTCCAGTAGTAAGCTTTCCATAACGTAAAGGGCTTTATATCGGGCGGTATATACACTCGGGCAGCAACACACAACCTCGTGTATAATGAGCAACTTAGCTCACTAGTATCATAATCGACTATTATCATATAAAAACTAACCAAAGAGTTTTTTACCTACTGAAGTAGAACTTTAGAAGATTTAATTATAAACTTTCATAATCAGATTATTATTGCTATTAAAATGTTAAAGTAAATGTTTTCGTATCAAAGTTTTCGTTTTTGTTTCTCGCAAATGTGTTGAAAAACGTCGTATATGAAATACGTGCGCTTTGATAATTACAGCCGAGGCGATATTGCTAAGCTACAAGAAAGCGGAGGCTTTTCAATTGCTATTTCAACTAACCGCACTTATATCATAATGTACTATTTTACCACCACATTAGTAAAACAATGATTATCGACGTCTTTCACGCCCCACTCCATCCTCAAGTAAAACCTCTGTCGCCATACACCTAATGGTGTGTTCCGGCTGCTGTCCTTGAGAGTAAGTAATTCTAGGTTAGCCTAAACAACATCTTGGACCACATCATCACTTACCATCAGGTGAGTAGTGGTCAAAGGCTAGCCTAAAAGAGATAAAGAACGTGCCATTTTGATGAAGTGAGTGAATAAGGAATCTACGAGTAATTATTTTATTACCGATAATAATATTTAGATTTTCGCAAAGTAACGCCTGAATCTGCTATAAAATGTGTCTCAACAATTCTACATAGTTGTATAAAAAAGTAGGCAACACTGTACATGCCAGTAGAACGGAAAATTTACCTAAACTGACGCATTCCTATAAAATAATTCCGGGAATAGATCTGTTTTAAAAAGTATAAGAGTGATATTTACTTAGGTACCTATATAAAATCTCATCCGATGGAATCTTAATGCTGTTTCGAGCGTATTGCTATGGTTTTGCGTACATTTTTTGTGGTATATACATCTCTATTCTGCTATTAGGTACAATAATCTACGGTTACGCAACTTTACTCTTGAAATTGAGTACCTATAATAATTGTCACATGAGTTATAAAGAAATATTTTTAGTGACATCAGAAATCTTTTTAATCTTGGTAAATACTGCGTGCAAAGGATTGCACGCAGTACTTGCACGCGCTTACATTGGAGAAGCTTTGCTTCCTCTATCGATGATTTACGGTAGATCTATTTTTAGGGTTCCGTCCCCAAAGGGTAAATTCGGGACCACATTACTAAGACTCCACCGTCTGTCTGGTACTCACCAGCTGTAACTCATGAACCATGATAGCTAGACAGACAGAAACTTTCACTGATGATGTATTTCTGTTGCTGCTATAACAATAAGTACTAAAAATCAGCCAAGTGCAAGCCATACTCGCGCACGTTAAATCTTAAAGTAAGGTTATAATGTAATGTCTAATGTTGTATAGATATTGGTACGGAACCATTCGTGCGCGAGTTCGACTCGCACTTGGTATTTTTTTGTAAACTATTCTTTCCCTATTTTTCTTAATATCAAGCAGCATCGAGTGCTAAGCGATAATCATATTAATGTACAAATTATTAGAATACAAAATTCTCCGAGCGGGAATCGAACACGCGCACCATCCTACCTATGAATGAAAAAAAATTAAGACACAAAATTCGGCTCTATCGAGCTAATCCGTGGAACGCTGGTTCGTTTACCCGAGAGCGGTAAACGAACCAGCGTTCCCCGGATTACCTAAATTTTTGTGCTATAATCATTTTTAAATGTGGTATGCCTTCCTAGTTCAAAATTATGTTAAAAATTGCTGTAAATAAAAGTAACCAACTGAAAAATTAATTGCCATATAGCCCTATTGGAATGGCAGAATCGTCTCCAGATTTCTATTTAATGGTGTTCAGATGGTCAATAACGAACGTTGTGTACGGTTTGTTTGGATCGTTCGACCATCTGCAAAATATTTGGCTTATTGTTTTTGTTGTAATTTGGTGAATACCACATCTGGTAAATATCCGTTTCAAGGATCCCGTATGCTTACCGCTGCAATTGCTTACACTATCGAAAAAACAATGGTCGTGGTGGTAAAACTACCTGTGTCCTTGTACAATATACAACTTCCGTTAGAAAGATAAAGTCTTTCGGCATGTCATTGATGGATAGGTATTTTTGGCAACATGCGACTGATTATATGGTAAATACCTTCAACATATCCATATACGTAACCCTCGATGCGTGAGTCCGATCCTCACTTCGCTGATCTTTTATATTTAGTACCTAACTTTGTCTTACCACATCAACCGTAACGTCCACCGTTGAGCGAGGTCTCCTCCATTGAGGGGATTTGCGATAATCTCCATTGGCAACCATATTATTGGCAGGCGTCTTGGGGATCGCAGCAAAACTTGTAAGTTCTTCAGAAGGCGCTGCTCTCCACCGTCTGGTATTTTTTCCTTAGTCGGTATTTGATAATCCTAGACTAAATATAACATTATATGAGTATGTAAGCTGATTCATACACCAGTTCTCGCTAAAATACCAATAGCTAAAAGCTTGGTAAGTGATAACTAATAGCTAATACGCGTGCGCTGCTAAACACCGATAAGTTGGTTAGCGTTCGCCACATCATCGGCTCCTGTCGATTAGTGTTAGGGATTGAGGCACATTCGCAATTAGTTCCGTTTATACACGTCGTTCAAGAGCTATTAGGAACTGTAGTTGCGTTACGTCACGTCCGCCTAATTCTAAATTACAGATATCGTTTCCATCAATCGTATGTTGTTTTTATTACGGCGTATATTTTTCATTTCTAAAACTCGGAAAGTAGTTTTTATTTGATCTGCATAGCGGGTGGAAGACGCTGCTTCCCACCTAAGGGTGGGAAAAACTCATAGTAAATGCTTCCCTCTCTTGGGCCGGAATGACTTGTAACCAACGTATGTTGTAAACAATGGTTGCCATGGTAACAACATGTTTATGTTTTTTGTTCTAAGGTACTCTGCTGTAACTGTAACCATGGCAACCATGGTTGTAAACAAAATTAGACGTCTATATTTTATCGTTCTAAAATACTTTGCTGTATTATAAAAACTAATTACGACTACATTTGTGTTTATATAAAAGCTTAACGAACTAGTTTATAACAGAATTAATGTGACTCTCTCAAGTTAGTGTATCTTATATTAACATTTTAGTCACTAATTAAAGTTGTAATCCATCCTATTATTTTTGCCTCTCTGAGTATAGGATGCTGTAGGTAATTTAAGATCGAATGAGTCGTCAAAAGGTACATTTTGAACATGTTTTTCAGAAAGAGTGTACGCCTTACTGATATGAATAAAATAAGTTATAATATAGAGATTAAAACAAAAACCGAAGTATAATCCGAAAACAGAATTCAATAAATTACTTTCGATAAAAAAAAAAAACAAGATTGCTGCTCAAAAATTTCGTTTAATTAAGTTTTGTATCTCTATTGTATATTGTATCAAACAAATTTTATTTATAAATATAATGTCGCAACCCTGTGTTTTTTAAAAAGCTCATTTTCATATGAATTAAAGAAATAAACACTCAAGCTATTTTAATATGCGAAACGAGGTCGCTCTATCCTATGCCTAAGTCAATCATTTTTAAAGACCATTTCTAACCACTAACAGCTTACGTCAAGGGGTAAATTTAAAAATGGATGTGGTCACCGGTAGCTGTTAAAACTTGTTAGTAGTAATGTGGTAGCACACACGAGTACATGTCTGTAAGTCCGTAGCCGTAAAGCGAACAGGATATGGAATACAGTCTTTGAGTGTTGTTTTATGACAGTTTTCAGGTAACTAATATCAACACTTTTGCATTGTGGAAGGGTATTTTGGGATTGCTGGCCTGGCTAGCTACTACCTAGAAAAAACAGAAAATCTGTCGCCAAGCACCCAACAGTATGTGCCGGCAGCAGTCCTTGAGAGACAGAAAAATTACTGGCACATGAGACTTAACAACTTTATGGCTCAGTGTGACGGGCGCAATACGTCACATGGCGAAATGCATCTGTTATAGGCAGAGGTTAATCCGCTTAACATCAAGTGGACGTCGTGCTTGTTCCATAACAATAACAAAAAAATCTCAGAAAGAGTTATTTTAAACACATTTTAAAATAATAATTTTAATATAAATAAATCGCACGGTGGTAGGTCTAGACAGATCACGACCTCTACCCTTAGGACCCACGTGAACAATGGCATATAAAAAAATAAAAAAGTATAAGTCTTTTCGCCACAGCATTGTCATATGTCAACTTCATGGTGCAACTTCTTGGTCAATATTTCAAACTTTTTTAAAAACACTGGGCACTTAAATTACTAACAGCATTAACTGTCTTTGTCATTGAATTGGGATCGCGTCGCGTCATCGAGAAATTGACCCGTTTCTAGATGGATCGTGTAGACGTCATCCGCCTCAACAACGCAATCGTATTTTTTCCTATATACGCAAGAGAGAACTCTTGCCTTAATTTAGTTGGTTTGCTGTCGCCTTCGACCCATACAGCCTGTAAGTTACAATATATCATATCTACATATATAATGTGATACACAACATTTGAACTTGCGTCATTGTATTTTAACATATATTTTTTTACAAAAATCGTCTCTACCCTGTTTCAGTTCTGTGCTGAGTTCTAGCGGCCACAAAATTGAAATTATTTAATGGTATAAATATTTTTTTATTGGCTCATACCAATCCCCAAACGTCTTTGAATCTCCTCAAAGGGAATACACCAGTATTGTTCAATTAGTTGCATGCCAGTAGCCACATTTTCGAACCTTCGCCCTTCACGAATGAGGTGCATCCCTCTATAAAGCATTGTTAAGTATTTAAGCGTTAATTAACCGTTTCAATGGACTACAAACTTATAAAACAATAGACACGCGACTTCCCGCCAAATCTATTTTAGTCGATGAATGAGTTTCTTAAATTTTAAAACTGTAGTGTATAAAGAGGAAGTGGTGAAATAATAAAAAATAAAGTATAATTGAATGTGTAACTATTTATTTTTCATGTAAAATAGAATTCAGCGTATCAAAGTCGAAGGTCTTACATATAAAACATCCCGAATTCTTGATTGAAACAAATCACCGCTTAACATTCCACACTCACAACTCAATCACCTGATGGAATCCAGAGCTACGATCCATCCAACAAACAAACATTCAATCAGACATAACGTAACACTAGTGAATAGTCCTTACTTCGTTCGTGGCATACCTACCATTATTAATTATATTATATACTAATAAAAATTATGAATAATTAGATATACTAAAAAAAGCTGTAGTTCAAATTTGGAACACGTTAAGGCGAATGATGGACTACTTTTTTTTTCTTTTTTATGTTATTGTGAAGGAACAAGCGCGAGGCCCACCTGATGTTAAGCGGTATCCTCTGCCTATAACAGATGCATTTCATCACAAGTGACGAACTGCACTGCGCCCATCACCTTGAGACATACCTTTTAAGTCTCATTTTGCCTGTTATTTCACTGGCGCTCAAGGACTGCTGCCGGAACACACGGTTAGGTGCTTGGCGACAGATTTTCTAACTTGAGAGTGGTCGCTAGCCAGGCGGGCATTCGCAAAATGCCCTTCCACCATGCGGTGAAGCTCAAGCTCTGGGCGGGATTCGAACCATGGACCTGCTGCGCGGCAGTCCAATCCAGGGAAATTCAACATTTCAAATTTTTTATGGTTTTGTTGCTATATATTCTGAGTTGTTCTGATAGTTTTTGCAATATCAAATATTTTTTTTATTGAATTGATTACATTTGTAAGTTACGGGTAAACAACATTTTAAATTATGAATACTTACGTTACTCTGCGAAAATCCGTATTTAATAATAACAAATATTTTATGAAAACATTACATATATGTTTTAGTAAAACACTTAAAAAAATATAGGTAAATAATATATCTAGTGACAATGTTGCCTAATGTGCCTGTTAACCCGATGTGATATCACAATCGCCACGTAGCCAAACCGAAATAATTTTCGACGAGTTTCGCTTCTACACGAAGCATCCTCAGGTCTTGACTCTTCGATCGCACGATCGAGGCATTTCAAATGTTTTTGACGGTTTTAGGGGTAGTGTATGGATTCACGTGCATTGATGTTCAATTACATTTCAAGATAATACGAGCATTATTATTTTGAATTCGCGAAAACCGCGATCATGTGTAATGGTTACCAAAATTTCCTACATGCACGACAACACTGTTAAATAACAAAATTACAAATATACGATAGAAAAAAATTAGGGCATGTCGGGATTCGAACCCGCGTCCATCCACCCCTTTAGCCGGGGTATGCTCTAACCAATAGAGCTGACATGACGTCATAACTCAAATCTTTCCTATCGTTCTTTAACCATCGTATTGGGATGGAGAGACATCTATAGTACAACTTGCGTTGTACTACAAACAAGACCAATTTTGCTACCTAGATAGATAGATAGACAACTCTTTATTGTACACACCACTACATTACAATAATACAAAATACGAAGGATTACAGTCAAGTGTTACAATGGGCGGCCTCATCACTAACAGCGATCTCTTCCAGGCAACCTTTGAATGGAGAGGAAATAGAGGAGTAATAAGACGGGGGTGCATTAAATTAATATTAACAGCCAGTTGAACAGACTGCTAACTTACAATTTAAACAGAAATATTTTCCTAAACAAAAACAAACAGAAATGACTTAAATACTAGCAATATGCCTTTACAAACTTACATACAACAATACAATAATATACACATAAACACACACACACACACTCACTATACAATTTGTAACCAATTATGCTTTTTAAAGAACGTATATTTCGTATATCTATCCTATAATTGTGATGATGAAGTACAAGTGATAAGCAGCTTTGAACAGAACAGGTGTAATTAATCAGACAAGTAAAACTTTTTGACTTGAATTTTGAATACGTTTAACGATTGTGCTTGCCTGATAGAAATCGGTAGTGAATTCCACAATCGAACCGCTTTGACTGTTGGTTTTATACTTGTAAATGATGACGCAACCTTATAATTTTAATATAAGAAGTAATATAGAAAAATAATATAAGTAATTAATATAGAAAAAAAATAATTCGTAATCGTATATTTGTAATTTTGTAATGTAATCCGCATAGCAGGCGTTATTGCAAACATAACAATATTAAAAAAAAACACTTGGAATTTCTTGCCATAAGCTTCAGTTTCCACCTTAAGTAAAAAGCATTTACGTTCACTTTTCTTTTTAGACCTTTATTAAGAGTACACTACCCTGTATACAATACTACAGCTACTACGACGAAAGCATTCGAACCACCTAAACGCCATTGCAGGCCCCCAGGCAGTCCAACAGCCCCAGTCCGCTATACCAGTAGGCAGCGTGCCCAGCATGCTGGCAGCATTGCCCCGTTGGTTTGCAATGCTTATTCTTTGAGCCGCATAAGTGCCATGATTTTGATCACGCATAGCATCGACCAAGTGCTACCAGAATAGCAATTGAGGCTTCTTGATATGATCTATATTTGTTTAAAAAGAGGTCTCTGCTTATAGTAACACCAGCCATTGTATTGCGTTGCAAATATATTTTCTGTATGATTTTTTCTTGTAGATTTTGTTAATAGCTGTGCAACAAAATGTCAATTTTCTCGTGGTTTTACTAATTTCTACGAGATAAACTTTCTGTTCGAATATTAAAGCAAAACATGTTAGTCAAGAAGCAAGCGTTACTGAAAATGCTCTATACATAGATTCGTTTCATCACTGCACGATATCTTATTGCTTAAAAAATACACTCGAGAGCAATGAATCCGGGTCACTTAAAGAATCCTAAAAATCTCGGAAACTAAAAATGCTAGGTTAATGCAATAAATTGTATTTAATAGACAATGTAATACTCCTTAAATGAAGGTATTAAAACTTCTTAGTTATTGTAAAGTTATATCATAAAAAAATCAAATTTGAAAAAGGGCCACTTTCGAAGATGGAACTACGAAATTACAGCATTTGGTTTTGCTTTTGTTTGTAATCTGTCATTTATGTGGGTACATAAACCATGTTGATAGTGCTCTATATTCATTATTCAAGCTGAAATTATGTCGCTTACGCCTGAAGAATGCACCAGAATACTTACAATGCTGGAAACCGGCCGGAGTCAGCGCGATACAGCCAGGACTGTCGGTGTGTCGCTGTCAACAGTACAAAGAGTTCTCCGACGTTACGAAGAAACTGGTTCTAACCTACGCAGACCAGGAACGGGCAGAACCAGGTGTACCACAGCACGAGAAGACCGATACTTGGTGAACACCATGCTTCGAAATCGCTTTCTCACAGGAACTGAACTCACCAATCAGTTTCGACGCCTCGGAGGAAGTAACCCAAGTGCATGGACAGTAAGACGTCGGCTTGCTGAATCTAACTTAAAACCCCTTAGACCTGCAAACGGCCCTAAACTGGAGCGTGGGCATCGTATTTCGAGACTAAGATATGCCCAGAGCCACGTAAATTGGAGTATTGAAGATTGGTCAAAAGTTATGTTCTCCGACGAATCAAAATTTATGCTCTACAAGCACGATGGAAGACACAGAGTGTATCGAAGACCAGGGGAAAGATTCAAGCAAGCATGCATCGAAGAAAAAGTAGCCTACGGTGGTGGGTCTGTACTTGTGTGGGCCGGAATTTCTTCTGAAAGTCGCACAGAGCTGGTGATCATAGAAAACGGCTCTTTAACTAGCGTAAGATATGTGGAAGAAATCCTCAATGATCACGTTGGTCCATTTATGGTCAATTTAGGTGAGGATGCTATATTTATGCATGACAATGCCCGACCTCATACAGGTAGGATTGTGAATGACTACCTTCAAGAGATGAACATTACTCGTATGGAGTGGCCAGCGCGCAGCCCGGATATCAACCCGATCGAGCATGCTTGGGACGAGCTAGGCAGATGCGTAAAACAACGAAACCCTCCCCCAATCACGCTTCGTGAGCTCAAAATTGCTCTCACAGAGGAATGGGAGAATATTCCCCAAAATCGTATAAGGAACTTGGTGTACAGCATGCCAAACCGCGTAAACGCAGTAATGGAAGCACGAGGAGGCAATACGAAGTATTAAAATTCAAGAAAATCGTAATAAAGTTCAAAAATTTCATGTTTCCTATTTTTGTTTTAAGGAGAGATCAGCAGTTTTTTTCTTTATGTAATTTTGTGTTAATAAAATGTATGGTGACTCATATTTTTTTTACTTTCATTTAAGGAGTATTACATTGTCTATTAAATACAATTTATTGCATTAACCTATCATTTTTAGTTTCCGAGATTTTTAACATTCTTTAAGTGACCCGGATTCATTGCTCTCGAGTGTATTACATTTATTATACATCATATGTGATATTGTATTCTATCCCTTATCGAAACTTACCTCAAATACCTAACAGAGAAAACGTAATTCACATCTTTATTAAAATGGATAGTAAGAGTATGTATTCCATCCATTTGTCTGTTTATTTCTCTAACCGCAGGCAGATGCGAGTAGGTTAGAGTGCCCTTACAACATTATTTCTAATATAAACATGACTATATGTTACAATGGCAAATGGTAAACTATTTTATTGACGTCAGAGAACCAAATTACTGATCAGTATTTATGGTCAGTATTAATGTTAAATATTGTTGTAAAGATATGTCCGTTACTGCCTCGAACATGGCTTGATAATATGGTCCCACCAAGAATAGTGTCCAATTTTAATTACACAACTTTAAACGGTTTTAATCACGTATGCCAAAATATCCTACAGTCTGCAGTGATCGTGGTCCCGATGTAAAGTTCTTTATATACTTTGTGTAACAATTGCGAAGACTTAAGATGATATTACGGTGACAAAATATGCTATTAACACAATAAATTATAAGTGAAACAACGTAAGTATATTAAAAAAACACAGCCAAGTGCGCGTCAGACTCATAGACCATAGAACATATAATAATACTACCATAGACCGAGGAGTTCTGTACGTGACACAGAATGTTCTGTACGTAACCAAATAATCGTATTTTTTGCATACAGTGGTAAAACGAGATCCCTAGCAGGAGTCCTGCGAGCACTTTTTTTTAAGAATATGTTGTTATACGTTAAATTTCAGACTTTAACTGCACCACGTGTAACGTAGTACGGAGCAATGTTATTATAAAAAGCGTTCTCATTGCCATGTCCATATTGCACATTGCTACGGAATTGTTTTCAGGAATACAGGTATTTTATTTGAAGAAGTGTCTAAAATTAACTGATCGGATGTTTTGTTTTGGTTTCGTTACTCTTGCGCACGTTAAGAGGTGAGTTTATACACGTTTAATTATATTTTGATCTATTGCCGCAGGCAAAGTTCCTTAAAAGCATCCTTAGTCTAACTGCTGCTTGAAGATTGTTTTACTAAGGTTCTATTCACATCAAAGTGGCAACACCCAGCAGCGGCCGGCAGCAGCACTTAGATCGGCAAACAGTGATGAGCCGCGCCACTTATGCAAATCTTTCAACCGATAGTATGCATTGTAATGATAGATACAAAGTCGAAAATTGTTTGATAGCGGAACTCTCAGCCGCTGCAGTTATAGGTGGAAAAATATTCTTCTTCATTTCATTATCCCATGATAAGTGAGGTCGGCACTGAATTATTTCTCCCACTCTATTTTATTACTTGTCCTGTCAGTATACTCATACCTCCTTTCACTCTCATTCTTTACGTTATCCTCCATCTTGTGTTACTTTCAATTTAACTGTA
This sequence comes from Plagodis pulveraria, assembly GCA_963890685.1. Classification (NCBI taxonomy): domain Eukaryota; kingdom Metazoa; phylum Arthropoda; class Insecta; order Lepidoptera; family Geometridae; genus Plagodis; species Plagodis pulveraria. The sequence continues at coordinate 805,247 of OY982957.1, read as the reverse complement.
ATGTACTCATATCTAATTTTGTCTATACTAGCTATACCATAATACATCAATCCTAACACCCTCGTCATTCATCTCTCATTCATTAACATCAGGCACTCTATCGACTCATAAAAATATTGAAGGCCTATTCGAATTTTGAATAACATATAGCACGTAGTGGTGATGAGTCAAAGGCACCAGTGACCTAACCGCGCTGGTTGCCAACGGCAGCGTGTTTACAACCGGTGTGGTAGAACAATAGGCGGGTATGATGCGCGAGCGCAGCCTCCGGCTCCGCAGCCACGCCGCGCCGCGCCGGTCTCCCACAACGGGGCTTCGGTGTCACCACGCTCGTGGACAAGTGGGCTAATGAGTTCACATGGCAATTACCGGACGAACGATTGTTTATATCTGCCATTTGTCATTACTGTATACTCGTATTTCACGAGCAATTGTTATTAGATTTTTTCACAGGCAACTTTAATGTTTTTATATGAATCTGGAGTCAACACTTATAGTTTAAACATCATTAAACAGTCGATATCGATAGTGAATAAATTCAGGCGTAACTTAGCGGAAATTCATATTTAATAACAACAAAAATATTTAAGAAAACTTCTAAATATATATAAATTCTAGTAAAATTCGTGCGCAAGATTCAGGACCTCCTGAGGATGCTTCGTGTAGAACCAAACGAAACGGGTCGAAAATTAGTCCTGTTTGGCTGCGTGGCGTTTGTGATGTCACGTTGGCTTAACAGGAAAATTAGGCGGATTTGTCACTAAATATATTTGTAAGTGTTTTCCTAATTCCTAATATTAATTTAATGTTTTCTTAAAAAATATTAATTTAATGTTTTCTTAAAAAATATTATTTTAATGTTTTCTTAAAAAATATTTGAATGTATTTGTTATTATTATTTAATTGATATCGACTTATGACCACAAATCATCATCATCATCATCATCAAGAGCCAAGAACGTCCACTTGCATCCCTTGGCTCCCAGCGACTTGCTCGCTTTGGTACGCTTACAGTACTATCTACTCTAAGTCTTCCATTGTCATTTCGTATTACCCATCGGTTCGTTGAATTCATTCTAGGTGAGTAAACTATCTCTCTTACTAATAGCCGATCAAACCTTCAGGGAGCACGGACACTACACCAGGTCATTTACCATAGTAAAGCATCAGACACAAAATTATAAACCCGAATGGCTTCAGTCGGAATATATGTTTAATGAATGTTAATGACTTCCAACACTGTAAGTATGAAAGAACTTGTTGAATTTGGTATCATGCTGATGAACTAACAATTTGGTGGTCTGACTTCCACAAGTTATTACATAGTTTTCTGAGGTGAGTTTTCTGAGGCGTTCTATTTATTTTTTCAGCCTTGTCAGTTCTGCATACTACTTACAAGATCGAATCTGTTACCTACTCGCCCACAATGCTGATCAATCACAATCGGCAAGAATTGCAATAAACTCATTATAAAGTCATCCAAGGTACAGGCATATATTTTTTTTTAATTCACTCAATTCAGTGTAACAACAATTTATCGATCGAATTTGATGAGATTTAAATTAAACTGCCTTGGTAGTAATTTCTACCAAATAATTTTTATCATTAATATTTGATGGTGCAGTAAAAAAATATGCATGGTCATATATAAGAATGAACACATGCATGTACACTTCGGTTCGAGAACATTTCTACATTATTTGAAAGTCAGACTAGTGCTTCAACGTAGAATATGTGACACTGTGATGGTACCAACCAAGATGTACCTTTGTAGAAGAGTATGGTGCTGCTAACTGTACTTGTACTTACTAATGTGTTCTATGTCACATAGGTATAATATGAGTATTTAAAGGGACTTAATCGCGATAAAATTACGTATACAAAATCGCCAGGTCATTCTCTGGATTTAGCTCCATAACCCTAAAATCCTATCAACGGAACGTCACTATCATTCTTGACTAGTGCGAAAAGCTAATAAAATATGGAAATACCACAATTTCAGTCACGAGGATAGTTTCACCAATATTATTTTACCTTCATTAAAACCTGTGTATATTTTAATATTGTTGTTTGCAATAACGCCTGCTCGGCGGATTACGTTACAAATTTACGAGAGAAAAAATTATAGTTATGTGCGGTCAACATTTACAAGTTTAAAACCAATTGCAAAATTAGTCTTGTTTGTCGTACAACGTAAGTTGAACTATAGGTGTCGCGCCATCCCAATACGATGGTTAAATTAAGAACGAGAGGAAAAATTGGAGTTATGAGTCATTGTAATGTTAGCTCAAGCGGTCAGATACTCCGGCTATAGGGGTGGATGGACGCGGGTTCGAATCCCGCACATGACTATAATTTTTTCTCCCGTAAATTTGTAAGCCTGATGTGTATGTTGTCAGTGTTTTGTGTAGAGACAATAGATATCTAGATGAAATGCAGGTAGTGAGATAAAATACCCGCCTCTTCGGTCCGTTGGTAACCACAATAAATGCAAATTGGTCGAAATGTCGAGGTATATAATATATACACATTAGTCTTAACAACATCTTCTACCACATCATCACTTAACATCAGGTGATAGAGTGGTCAAAGGCTAGCCTATCAGCAATTAATGGCTAGGCAATGAAAAAAAAATACGATTTCATCGCGATTGAGTCCCGTTAATTACTCGTACTTATAACCATGCGTTCAAGAAAAGTCTTCAGGTTGCAATCTAGGTTCATTATAGTTCCGTACTAGAAAACGGGATCCAAACTTAGCCAGTTTTATTTGCATATAACCCTAGGCAAAAATACTAATAGCAGAATGCGAACTACATTTCTTTAATGTCGTTTTGCATTGGAATTTACTTATTTGATGGTAATATTTAACAATCATTTTCGTTAAGTTTTTTTATCGTATCGTTGTTTAAATGGTTTCACGGTAAGGATAAAGAATGTAACTAAAACATAGATTTATTTCAAGTTTGGAAGGTTATAATTTGTCCATTAAAATAAGATCTTAAACAGGCGAAAACGCGAAGACATCGCCTTAACAAAATCTTTGTTAATGTGCGTTTTCTTATAAATTCAAACAAGGCATGTTTGTTTCTTAATTCCAATTTATATATGGATCATTACGTATAGCTGTTTATATTCCAAGAATGTAAAAATAAAATTAAATATGATATTGCCCAAAACCATTGTGAAACGATAACAAAGCGTAATGTGTATCTTGTTAAACTAGTTTCTAATTTTTGTTGAGCAAACAGGAAACTGCTTCATCCCAGCTGTTGAAAACAGCACGCCATTACAAATGTGGAGCACAATATTAAACCATTTGTATTAGATTTCTTCTTGCATATAACTGCGCAACCAATTTACCAACCGCGAAAAACACGATCAAAACTTTAAATTGTAATCAAATACCACTTCCCGAGCTGCAAGACTCAGATTTAATATCAATATAAAATTCAAAAGTTAATAACCTGTTTTTATACGGCTGCCCAAAAGAAGTTTTCAAGTTTGTGTGAATTTATTATTTCCACCTTAAAATTTTCATTTCCTTAACATATTTCCATGTACGGGGTATCATTCGAATACTATCATTATCGCAACTGGCTATCTTTACATGGTCAAATATATTTATTTGCCAGTTTTGTTTTGAATTTTAAATAGTTTGTTTGTTTATTTTTTTAATGACGAGGAACGAATAATCTTGATGAAGATATGATGTGACGAGACCGACAAGTCGCCTGCTTGAAGGTAAGCGTTATGCTGCCCATTACTGATGCAGTGTTACCGTTCTGCGTAACACCAGGGCCTTCTCTTAGCTATTGACCAACTGCAACACTACTGCGATGCTTCTGCGATCGAATTGCTGTTAATGTCAAGTTCGGTAGTCTGCTAATTCTAGTTCCTAATCGCAGTTGTATAGCAATCGCGTCACTATCGTATGGCTGTGCTATGGCTTGCAAATGTTGCCACTGAAATAATAATGAAAACACAGCGATACCTACTGAAACTGAAGTTGCATTTGCTTACCAACTTAGCCCACACCATAACTTACCATCAGGTGAGATTGGCGGTAAAAACTTGCCTATCGATATAAAAAAGTACCAACCAGAAAAGCCAACCGTTTACTATCATTCAATAAAATGTTTTTAAAAGATTTGAATGTATTATATTCCAAACACATGCCTTTGATCCGATTATATTCAACAAAAGCAAAATGTTATACTCGTATGTCTGCTTTCATCTCTCCTTCCTGATTACAATTGTAACGTCAATCTTCAAAGAGCAAAAATGTATATCTAAAAGAAAATGCTTAAGAGTAAACAATGCGTGTAAGGAATAGGAACAAAATTCACGAAATTGACTTTTCATATTCCCCTGTTTTCTTCTTCAAAACTGTTTTTTAACTTCATAAATGATGTTCTGAACTTACCAATTTTGAAAGCTGGTGCTTGTCAAGTGGTACCATTTAAATTTGAGTGAATTCTGACGAGTAGTATTTCAGTTATTCCTTATATGCGTATTTTATGTTTGAAGTCGGTTTTATTTATTTTTTTAAATTTCTGACCTTAATATTTAGAAAAAGAGTATCTAGACTTAAAGTTTACTTTTAAATTAAAAACTTTTAAAATGTTTGTGGTTGTTTTCTGATCATGGTTGTAAAACGGGGCATTTATATATTAATAATTACTACAGTTACAGGTCAAATGTTGTATATGATTGAGATAGAGAGATTAATGATGAGTCAATATGATTTATCAGGGTCACATTTTCTATATTAATAATGAGTGGCGTGTCTATAGCCGTCTCAATTTAATGAAATATTACAAAAACAAAGGTCGAATTGTCGATTTCGGCAATTTCTTTTTATTTCTCGTTGAGCATAGGTTCCTCTTAACAAAATAGGTTACGTATTTTTTGTAAATTAGACACGTACGTCTTGAGAATTAGAGAGAAGTCACTCATTTTGATGTGACAAACATACATATTATACATTTGTGACGTACCTAACAGAGATTTTACTGAATTCGCAAATCAAACAAAAAAGCTTAGTCGCAACGAGCTTTTAATCTTGTAGTCATGTTGAAAATCAAACAAAAAAACGTCATGAGCTTATAACGTGCCTTCGTATTAAACTGACATTTCTACTATGAGTATCAACTCAAGACTTCTCAACTTTCAAGACTTCTACATTTTTGTACATTTTAGCTCACAAAAAATAATATATTTTATACATTTACTGAGGTACCTAAAAACTATCTTAGGGAAATTCCCATATTGTATGCCGCTCCCTAAACAAGCGTTACATTTTTAGGGTTCCGCACATAAAGAACAAAACGGAATCCTATTTAGACGATGTCGCTGTTTGTCTGTCTTTCCGTCCGTCCATCGTCCGTTCGTCTGTACGTCAGACGAGTCTCTAGCTCAGAAACGGAATGAGTAACAAACATGAAACTTATAATATTATGTTGTGTAGATAAATTGAGCCAAAGATGACTAGAATATTTTGGCTAGAAAATTCAATATTATGTGCAAAGTGCGTTCTAGTGAGAAGCGAGACGTCAACGCGAGCGTCCCGAGCTCTCCTTGAAAAAGACCACCGAATGTGGTTGAAACTATAGTCGGACCTTTCTAAATTATTCACGTGAGTTATTCCCGTATTATTGATTAAAATGGAACACCATTTATATAATTTGAGAAAAAAATGATCGGCTACATTCTCTGTATGCACTCCGTCACAAAGCGCCTGAATCGTCTCCTATAGCCCCTATCTTCAATATGAGTTCCAGAGTTAGATTCGTTTTTAAACAGGGTCTATCTCAAAAATTAACTAGATAAGAATCTTAAATTTAGATATTAGTATTGTATTATTTAGTATAAAGTAGTCTATACTAACATTTATAAAAGAGGAATGATTAAAAACTACTGGACCGATTTGAAAAATTATTTCACTAATAGAATTCCAAATTATCCCTGATGAACATAAGCCATAATATAATGCTTTTAAGTGATGCAAATTGTTAAATTCCTAATAATAATATGTAATACGTAATATTTATTATTCGTAATAATATATATTGGTAGAACGTAATCAATATAAAAACTAATTATATCAACCTCGGTGCTATAAGGACATTTATAGAAGAAATGTGTATAATATGTGTATTTTAATATTTAATAAGTTACCTGATGCGTTGAAACAACTAGATGGACAAATCTTTAGAAAGAGGCTTAGTAAGTGGTTATTAGATGCTTTTATAGTGTAAAAGAGTATTTAGTAGAATGTCAAGGGATTTACAAATGTTAACTGACAATATTTAATTTTAGTAATAATGATTGCGACTTGATAAAACATTTGCACGTCTGCTTGCAGACTGAATACTAATGCGGCACATTTGTACAACAACTCAAAATGTAACATGAAATGTTTGTATTCTGGCAAATAAATTATTTGAATTTGAATTTGAATGCTACTCACGTCGATGTTAGTGGGGTGCTGCTCATTGGGCGAACAATATGGACGCCTAGCGTCAATAAAATCAGAACCAAGACTTTTTTAAATATTGTTTTCACTTCTAATGCTCGTAAGATCTTGGTTAAGCCCGGTGGAAGTGCACTAAAGCTGTTTTTATGCTCTAGTACCTACCTAAGAGTCTATTTTGATGCACAAGTGCATTTTTTTCTAACTGTGCAAATACCTTAAATTATATTTGTAGTAAAAATCACTTTGGAATTTTCCTTGGTTTTCTTTTTCTTACCCATAGGTTAAGGTACTTATTATTAAAAACCCAGTCAAACATTAGGTATTGTTATTATGATTATCAAAACGTTGACACTAAATAAAATAAAACGTTGTTCATATCAGTTAAAATTTTAAATATTACGTTACTTACACAGTATCATTTGTTGGATCTCCTTGTTAATTTAAGTAAAAAGCATTTTTTTCTTCGACTAAACTGCTAAACTTATCGCCTAAAATGATTTGTTTTATGCACTACAGTAAATAGTTAGATTGCACAATCTAACTATTTACTGTTGAAAAAAAAAAAGAAAATACACATATTTCTGTTATTGTCCTATATTCCTGTGTTGTAAGCGAAAACTTACTTTTTAACGTTCTCTTGTGTCATTAGACGTACAGACGACATATTGTAACGAAGTCAAATTAATTGATGAAGGGTAGGCAGATGATGACATGTATCAGTACTGGAGTTGTCTAAACCGATCATAAAGTTTATCACTATGGTAAAGATTTAAATGTAAATCTAAAAATCAAAGAGTAGACATGTTGTAGGCAATAATTCCATCGGACGCGGTTAGCGCCGTCTTCAAAGGGTATGTGGTAGTAAATCAATTCTACCAAGTTTTTATTTTATATCTGTTGCTCTTGTGGTAGGAAGTACATATAGGCTAGGAGCTGACGATGATTTTAATTATTTGTAAAAGTATTTTCAAATTCTACTACTAGGACGAACATGCTTCTAAAAGTCCGTTCCATATGAAACGAATCTTTAGTATTATTGTATAGTAATTAATGGATCGAACAGAGAATGGCTTTTTCAATCCCTTATATATAGGTAATAACTATAGTAACAATTAATTGGTAACTTGATGCAATAATATGAATTATGTTGTCAAGGGGCTATTATTACAACGTACAAATAAATATGAAAATGTAAAATTACAACGGAAGGAAAATTTTGAACCACGGGCGGGGTCGAAATGTTTCCTGTCGTTGTAATTTTGTAAGCTTAACCGCTTACCAGGCGTTAATGCAGAAACTTCAATGTTTTATAGGGTAGATGACTTGTTTTTTTAAAGTATGTTAAATTACAACAAGTTTATACACCAAGCATTTTTAATTTTTTTTTAGGTTTCCTGAAATACTATAAATCCATCTTTTTATTTCAACTTTTAAAATTGGCGCTAAAACATTATTTAATGGCGGCCTGTATGCTTATGACGTCACAAGTACAAAAACAAATACTGCTGAAATGTAATACGTTTTGCTTGCTTGTTGTAGTGTCGTGCGTAATCGATTAAGAATCGATTATACAGGTTGTTCGGCAGAACGTGTACCATAGTGTAGGGGTGTATGTAGCCTGAATAAAACAATCACAGAACCAACAAAGCTTGCAGCACGGATTCATGAGTGACAGCATTATCAATTCTTTTTCATACATGGTAATTAAACAACTTTAAACGGTTCATTATAACTATTTTATTGAACATTTTTGTAATCCCGAAATGTAAACACTTTCAAGTGATCGAGACAATGGCGTGCAGTGACATCGGAATAAAAATAGTAATAAACATAAATCACGTATTGTGTCTATGGTTCATATTAAATGTGGATCCATAGACGCGAATGTGGTCAAAACTATTGAAAATAACTCTTATGGAATGCGGCCGTAGTAAATCGATAGTGATGCGACATTTTGTGGGTTGCTTGCTATTAGTAATTACTAATGTCAACTGTTACTGTCAAAACCTTTGGAAGCAAACTCTCTAATTACTATTACCTATTCTGTGGCTTTATTTTTGTCCTTATGACATCATTTCCGCCTTTACTTCCGTTTGAGATCACGTGACTTAAAGAAAATTTAAACACATTTTGTTTATTCAAAATAAAGGTAATCCAATGCCGAATAAATAATTTGTTAATTTCATCGAGTTATGTGCTCCAACTACTATCATGTTAACGTTACACTGTATTTTATTTTAGACTGTGTCAACTACCCTATTCTGAAAATACACAGATATAGTGAAATATAAATACAATCCGTGGGCCGGGCTAGACTTGCTCACCCCATACCTTCCTGTAGGAGTCGTAGGAGACGACTAAAGAAAAAATATCAGAAGGCCGGCACTCGGCAGGAGCGCCTTCTGAAGAACTGCATACAGCAGTGGATGATCCGTCTAATACAGTACAGTGGAATATTATTCTTATTTTATAACATTTCATTTTAGAGATTTGTTTAACCACCCAAGTAGTATTTCAAGCGTAAACTCTGTAGTAAAACCAAATGTTTTATCGGATAAAATTACCTTGTCAACTGCTGGCCTATAAAAGAGCTGTATCCAGTTTAACTGCTACATCATTAGTGTGTAAACAAATTAATTTTATTTTTACATTTTCACTTCGGCTTTGAACGCGTTCCATTTTACTTCTGCGGCTAATAAACCCTCCTGGATTTATGCCGTTTTTTCATCTCGTCTGGCAATCCGTGCCTTGTTCTGGGATGTGTCTGTTCTTAGCTCATTTATCATTCAGATCGTTTGTTGCCAGTGTAAATTACTTACGGTGTTAATGTCTTTGATGAAATTATTCTTTTTTTGAGAATACCTAAACTGATTGCAATTGTTTGAAGAAATACAGAGGGTGATAAATCCAGAGTAGTTAGATATTGTGATTATAGCAACACTTGACCTTCCCATAGGTCGGCAATGGCTTTATTATTGTTCAAGTTAATTTGTTGCAGTAGCCGTAGTATTTATTAAGTTATGTTTACAAAACACGATGAAAATAAAATTTCGGAGTATGTTAAGAACGAAAAGATAAATTCAAACTGCGCCTCACCTTACGACGACGCTAGAGATGCAGAATGTCCGGGTTCGGGCCCCATCTAATGGCCCCGGGATCTAATGCAGAGTAGATTCTAGGGAAACATCGATTGTTTTGCGCAATTAACACTTAAAAGGTTCGTAACTAGTTTGGGGCTGGATTAAAGTTTTGTTTCTGCTTGTTTAATATTTTTGGGGACAACCGTACTGGGACACTTAAAGCCTTATGTATACTAGAGTAACATTACCGCATTAAAGTTAGCAGCGTTAAACCACGAAGGGTTTGAATCGTTTATAATTAAGACTCTCTGTTTGCAATTCTGTATATCTTGTATAGCTCCCTCGGTAGCTTTTTATTCCATGTGGAGACACAAAGTAGATTGTACAACGAGTGTACAAAACATGTCATTTTTGCCGAGAAGAAGGTGGTATATATTTATTAAGACAAACATTTTTAACAACTTTATGTCAACGATTTTATTATAACTTAATGCCTTGTTTACATAGTTTACGTATTTTTAGGTTACAGCTCGAAATAATAAAATTCGAAGTTTTGTCCACAATAGCTGTAGAACGCCCGTATTCAACGTTCTAGGTTTACATAAGTTCAATGTTGGTTAAGGGGTTATTGAGAAACTTAGCAATTGAAATATGAAACTAACCAGAGCGTAAAAGGGTTTTATTTGTTTAACATTGAAAGTTATTACAAAAGGCTAACAACTTTCCACGGAGATGTTGCTTGACTCGGATAAAAAAAAATTACTAGCTTGTCTTTGTTCACGGCTACCTATTTATTTTTTGTTCCCACAGATTTTACCTAATTACATCGACCTCGATCTCCCGTTAGCCGGGTTAGAATTGCACCTCCTCATATCATCCCGTGGGTGTCGTAAGATGCGACTAAGGGAAAGATACTGGAAGGTGAGCAGCAGCGCCTTCTAAAGAACTGCAAACTACACTGCGATCCCCGAGGTGCCTGCCAAGCGTGGGGATTATGGCAAATACCCCCTTAATAGGGGAGGCTGTGTTCAGCAGTGGACGAATCAGCTGTTACAGTACATCGACCTAACATTATTTGGTTGAAACAAGAATGAAATCACCACACTATTGAACATAATAATTCCTATTCCCTCGTTAATTGAATGAATGAAATACCTAATACTTTTAACGAAAGTGAAAGCAAACAAGTAGTGCGTCACAAAGGACCGTTTACCGGAAGCACAGATTCAATACAATTAACCACGACGCCGGAAGTACTCACATCCACGCCAGTCACCAATTAGGTTTACAAAATAATCTGCGGTATAGAGATAGAAAGTGGTCAGTTTTATGTTATTAGGTAGATTTTGGTCAAATTTCACTTTTAACTGGTAACTAAAAATACCACCTAGAACGTCCGCGACGCATGACAAAGTTTTGAGTATTCTTATATATTTAAACTCTTAATGAGTGGATATCTCATAAAATATGTGGACGTGTATGTTGTCATACATTAACTGCTACTGTTAAGCTGTGGATATACACATGCCTGTAGATTGGAACAGTAGCTTGCAGGCTTGTTAACGGCATATAGAAGTTACTGGCGCTTTCTGGATAGATTTGCAAGTTAAACTTGCATGTAATTTGCGTCCCTGACTCCCTGCCCTGCATGCCTGTATTTGCAAGACGTTACACAAATCAGTTCATGAGACAGCTCCCCGCGGCCCTTCCCTCACGTTGCATGCCAGTAAATCAAATGTTGTGCTATCTACTTGCGTGGCAGATACAAGCATGCCAGTTAGCGTATACACATGAAAGTAGGCGGCATGTGCAAGGAGCTTTTATGCAAGTGTGCCAGCTACAGTCATGTGTGTTCCCGCCTCTATGGTGTTGGTATTCATTTGTCATATTATTTTCCCAAAACTTGATTTACGTAATATTATTATATGTTCTATGGTGTAAGTACACACTATTAGAGATCGGGTTCTGTCAGCGTTCATCTATCAAGCAATCAAACAAGTAATGTCAAGCGGGTAGCTGGAGCGAGTTTGCTACGGGAGCAACACTTTGATTTATCGACGATGTTATAGTCTGTGACTGCTGCGAGTTTATTGTCATTTGAGATACTATATATATATGTGCCGTAGAAGCTTACGTCATCCAACACTGCAGTTGCAGGGGGCCGTTCCAAGGCTCAGAGTGTAGTTGTTTGGTTGTTTTAACTTACTCAAAGGTTCGGAACGACCCGGTTGTTTTATAACCTCAAATATCGATTTTTGGTGGGGAACTAGCCAAATATATAGACATTTAATGATATTTAAAATGCAATAACTACCGCTACCTGCATAATACAAAACATTGCCTACAATTCTCTCATCAAGAAATGTCAAGGTCATGTTAGTTAAAAATACAACATCTTGACGACCGGTTTTGATGGTTAAAAAGTTGCAACAACCGAACACTACTTGAAGGTTGTGAACGACGTTAGAGTGAAAAGTTGCACTCAGACAGAGTGCGCTCTAACCAAGGTTCGGAACGGCCCCCAGTTGCCTCGTCAATATCTGACCATAATGTTGAATTACCCGGCTGTTATTTATTAATGAAATTGTAACGAATTAAGTTTCATAGATTGACATAATGAGCTGTGAGTAATTACCTCCTTCGCATGTCTGCTGAGACAATCGTACCACGTCCACGCCAAAATTATCGTATGGTTTTGAAACAACATCAACAAACTTTTGTTCTTGTACGAGCCGATATTTGGCCAGTTTATTTGTTTAGTCCTTATTTTTTTTGAACTTGAGCTACAATTGAATTCAATCTTAGATCCCGAGAGTATACAACCAGGATGATGGACTTGCTACGCACTGTGGCAGTAGGATTCATCACGCATTTGGGCTGCCCATAAAAGGTCTGTGTCGAATTATGGGTTGTCGTAGTATTTAATATATAGTTTAGTAAGACATATAAATTAGTAGTATTAGATAATATAGTAGATTGTATAATCTAACAAGAGCATGATAATAAGCAACATAAACTGACACTGAGATAAACAGTGTCAGGACTTTAATTAATAGGAATTTACAGACAAAAACACAACTTTTGTGCTAATAAAACAAATTTTTTTTCACGTTTTGCCTGTCTTACTCCAAGATGTCTACCCACGTTTTGCCAAATACGTTTTGGTCTACTTGCATTTCAAAGTCAAAGTTAAAATCATTTATTCAATTTAGGCGTCTACGACGCTCTTATGACGGTCAATTACAAATTTTAGTATTGAAATATTCTACATTGTACTGCCACGTTCAGCAAATAAATTGTATAGAGCCACTGCGAGAAGAACGGGCAAGAAACTCGGGGCCATTCTTTTAAACATCTTTTAGCAATGTGTTACATACTTACTATATTATAAAGTTATTACAATATTTGTTTAAATTATGTAGGTAACAGGCAATAGCTTGGCGGAGGCGGAATTGTCCAGGCAATTTTGTCGTTTATGTAATCAGAAACTGTGTAGTAGGATTTCTTAATCAATATGTTTTTCACATGCAACTTGAATTTCCCTTCTATGAGCGTTGTAATATGTTTGGGAACTTTATTATAAAACCGCACACAATTACCTAAGAAGGACATTTTATTTGTCTTTGCTAATCTTAAACCTGGCACCGCTATTTTGTTTTTATTCCTAGTATTGTAATCGTGATTGTCACTGTTTAATTTAAATTTACTAAAATTTTTACGACCATACATAATATTTTCAAATATATACAGACTTGGTAAAGTTAAAATATCAGTTTCTTTAAAAAGATCCCTCACAGTTTCCCTAGGACCCATTTTATATATGGCTCGAATTGCACGCTTTTGTATGATAAAGATTGTCTATATCTCAGCAGCAGTTGCCCACAGCAATACACCTTACGACATAATACTGTGGAAGTACGCGAAATAAACTAGGCGAGCAGTAGCTACGTCTGTTAACTGTCTTATCCTAAGAACTGCATATGCAGCAGAACTAAGTCTTCCGGAGAGATCATGTATATGTGGATCCCATTGTAAAGTGGAATCCATTTTGATTCCCAGGAAGACTGTCGCTTTGTCAATAGGGGGTTTATCTGGGCCAAGCTTTATGTTTGGTTCAACATAAGGAACATTTGGTAAAGAAAACTTTAAACATTTCGTCTTTTTTGAATTTAGGAGAAGATTATTAGCGGCGAACCATTTACAAATCTTAGATAGTACATTATTTACATGCGTTAGTTCACTGTCTTTCCTATCTTCTTTAAAAATCAAAGAGGTATCATCTGCGAATAAAACAATATCGCAGAAATCTTTGACCATGCAAGGCAGATCATTAATATATGTTAGAAACAGAAAAAATCCCAAAATTGATCCCTGTGGTACTCCCATTTTTACCAATGACCCGGAAGAAGTATTGCCATTTATTCCAACCTTCTGTAGCCTGTCTGACAGATATGACTCTATAAGATTCAGAGTTTTTCAACGAATACCATAGTGGGAAAGTTTACGAATCAGAGTGCAGTGCTCTACACAGTCGAATGCCTTGGAAAGATCACAAAATACGCCAATAGCATCATGTGAACTCTCCCAGGCTTCCAGTACGACCTAGTCGTGTTCCGGCGTGTTGTCCAGTGACGCCGTATGAAAGTCGGGTCAGAACAGTAGCATCCTAAGTAGCCTGAATAAGAAGCACAACGTTCGGCCGCATTGGGCGACTAGTCGCGGAGGGTAGCGAGACCGAGGCACGGTGCACCGCTGGCCGACCGCAGTCAGTAGGGGACGACAGAGAAAACAGGGGTACTTACTTACTAAAATACTTAGATGAGACATACCTGCATGTGCCAAATATAAATAAAGTCTTTTAATCGACGTCATACAGACTCGAGACTGAGGTATACCTGCAGCATAGTAGAAAGAGTGGGAAGTAAGTTATCTACATACAAACGCACCGTGCGCGGCTTGTATGTGTGCGCCATAATATCTATGCGTCCCGCACGCACACTCTAACAAAATCTCGACCCGTTTCGACCGTGCGCCAGTCGGGGCTAACATCGCACAAAGTTTGAGCGTCACGGCTTTTCGGCACCTCTAAATAAATTAAAAATGTGTGATAATCGCAGGAGAACTTATTGCTGTGTTTGGCTGTTTAAACAGTTCATCTATTTCTGAGTTGTCTCTGTTCAGATTACCTATTGAACAGGAAAGGTAAGCAAGTTATTCTAGCATACCTATAATTTTTAATTGATGATGAGTGAGATACCTATAGATTTTATTTGGTAGTTTTCTATCAGGCAGACGAAGTAGGCATGCCTACTTTCCCACTACAATGTATTACCTAGATATATTTGATCTGTCAAGTGATATGCCGCTATTGCTTTGTTTACATTTAGTCATGCCGATTTCTCAGTATTGTAGGTAGGTAGTAAGTAGTAAGATTGAAACAAAGTTAATTGAATGTGTCTGTCTCGAGATATTGCTATCAAAGCCCCATTTTTGACATATTTTTAGTTCCACCAATAACTCCCATAGTACAACTTTTAAAAATGTAAGTTATAGTTTTCGAAATATAAAGGTATTTAGCATCAAATTACAGAAAATGTATGCGAAAACAAACAAAACTTACAAACAATAAAAAACTAACGCAATAACTACACATGTCCTACGAAACCTTACATATGGGCGTGTCCGAAAAGCGCTTTTTTTTTAATTAGTACTGTTCTGAATCTTGAATACATTTCTGTATTTGTTAGGAAAACTATTGTTGAACTTTATTGAATTACTAAATTAGCTATACAGAGATGTGTCATCTTTGGCAAGGGCCGGGCTTTAAACTACTGAATTGGTTGACAGTACTATCAGTAATTATACTGGAAGGTGGGCAGCAGCGCCTTCTAAAGAACTACTATCTAACACTGCGATACCCAAGCCGCCTGCCAAGCGTGGGGATTATGGCAAATACCCCCTTAATAGGGGAGGCTGTGTTCAGCAGTGGACGATCCGGCTGATACATACATACTATCAGTAAACTCACGTAAACTACCGTAGGTACTCGTACACATCACCGCCCCGCGTCGCCCGTCTCTGACCCCGCAACCACATAGGTATCTTCTGTCGCTCTTTCTATCATCGTGAAAGGTTTCATCATGGTTTAGGTAAAACCGACCTCACTTACCCTGAACCCACACAACATAAAACACATCTTCCCGGCCGTTGCCAATTTCTAGGCACTGAATTAAAATTTTGGTAAAAGTGACAACCCTGAGACAGACAAGTGTGGTAATTATATCGCGGATTAGGCCGGAGATGGCCTACTTCCTCTCTTTCTACTATGCCTGCAGTCCCGTAGATCGCGCCGCCCCCGCCCCTGCTGCCGGCCGCCCCGCTCACCCCGCCCGCCCCGCTCGCATTCCGTGCGTGATCTACAACTCGACGCGTATGACCCACAACTCTGAACACTGCACCATCCCCCACCGTGCTATTTAATATATTTCTATTAATCTTAAGGTTCATACTCTTGTCTTTTGCGGAAATCCTTCCAAGAAATCAGAAGTTTATAAAAGAAAAGCACGTAAATGACAGTATATACATTTTTATTGCATAGTGGGCAGAGGGCATTTTGCGAATGCAATATGCCTTATGCCCGCGTGGCTAGCTACTACCCTCAAGTAGAAAATTTAGAACCAAACGGTATGTTTCAACAGCTGTCGTTGAATGTTAATAAAGCTAAGTTAGCCTGAACAACATTTTCGACCACATCATCACTTACCATCAGATGATATAGTAGTCAAAGACTAGATAAAAATCTAAGGTCAGCTGTTAAAAAGTAAATTATGTAAAACGATGAATTTTCATCACAACTTTGTACTTGTGTACATTATAACGATACACAAAAGAAACAGTGAACGATACATTCACAGTTTGTGAGTTTTAGCCGAACTAGATCATCGCATAAGTTAGAGGAGGTCATTTTGAGTCCGAGCCTGTGTATTAATGATTATCAAGTCCTATTGGTTCATTCCTACTGACAGCTACGGAACCCTTTACTAAGCATGGTCTTGACCACTCTTTATCATCTCCAGCTATTAGATAGAGCTAGAAGTTTCTTCTACTTTTTCTACTTTGAAGCAGTGATGGCTCAGCTTCACCACATGGTGGAAGGGAATTTGCGAAGCCCGCCTGGCTAGCGACCACCCTCAAGTAGAAAATCTGACGCCAAGCACCTAACGGTGTGTTCCGGCAGCAGTCCTTGAGAGCCAGTGAAATTACAGGCACATGAGACTTAACAACTATGTCTCAAGATGACGGGCGCTGTGCAATTCGTGACTTGTGACGAAATGCATCTGTTATAGGCATCTCACTACAATAAAACATTCTTTTACTCATGTTGGTACCTAATAAAAAAAATTAGTTTAATAATAATAGGGTAGGTAGGCATCGTCGGAATATTGATAGCGGCTCCAAAAAGTTTCCTAATTATAACAAAACAACCCTTTATTGGAACCGCTGATGTTGTTTATTATGATGTTCGAAATTATTAATCAAAATTCATGAAATTTTAATTCAATACGTAACAGGAAACGCAGAAAGTTTTGCAAATAACTTTTAATGAGAAACTGGCCAGTTATAATATAATTTAACATGAACGTTATAATTTCAGATTACCCTCGACATTTTTCACAAGTTTGAAATATCGTATTTTTAGAAAAAAGCGTGCCTATTGTGTTATTCAATTTAAACCGCGCTGTTAGAACTTTATTATAATAACTGGTATGTACTTAGGTGAAGACGTTCAGGAGCCACACAAAGCGAGAATCCTGTTAGTATATTTTGGTTATTTCTATTGGTAAAATTAAAGCAAACAATTCACAATTAATCAATTTTTCATTGCCAAATGATGCGATGGCAGGCAGCAGTTTGTTAAAACCATAAAAGATTTATTCGGCCTGTAAAGGTGACATAAAAATAGATTTAGACGCTTGAAATGTTGTATTAAATTGGTAATGTTACATAATTCTTAAAAAGATTTGATTAAATAAACACCCATATAACTTTTTTAATTAATTATGCACAACTTTCTGATTGCCATATGTACACAATATGTATATTCTTACATATTCGTAAACACAATATTGAGCTACATATGAACTGTAGAATATCAATATGTAGCTGATTCTTTGAAGCTATGTCCGTGCTTTACATAATGGTGCCATTTTGAGTTTATTGAGTTTATAATTCGTTTATTTAGTAGCAGACATTATGCATCGGAATGGTCAGTAGGTGCTTATTTGATGTTGTTTAGTTTTTTTAAGAACTGTCTACGATGTTCTTCTTGATTAAAGTTGTTTGCTAAGCTTTGTCTCTATCTCGCCTCATAGATATAAACATCAAGTGCAAATTTCGAGGGGCCATATGGAAGAGACTTTTCTAATTCAGCACAATTTTGACTGTAACGTAATGTACGACATTGAATATGCATCGCGAAGAAGCGATACGCGTCTAATATTTTACGACTGAGTTACGTGCTGTTTCTTTCTCCCCCAAGGGGATTGCCATAATCCTTATGTGTGGGTAATACGGATCCAGATAAGTAATACTTAATAATTTTATTACTTTTCTAAGCAATTTTGAACCAATATTAGCTAAAAGAATAATCTTTGTTATGTTTCAATTTGTAATTTCAATAATGATCTTAGCAGCTATGTTGTTTTTATATATCTGTTTATACACATATTATATTTGATTTTTATCGTTATTTTAACATAGTAGGTAAGACGTATTTCGTTCGCACTTCCCGCGTATGAGAATTGGCACATACGAATATATGTTTACACAAAATTTTCCGACTTTACCGCTTTTCCACGAATATCGATACGAGAACCGGATAAACCGGTTTTATGAAGATTTGATTTGCATCAAATGACTACGTAAGAGGGGCTTATTAAATAGATCTGAAGCAGCGAAATGCCAATATAGCATATTCTCAGTATTACGTATTTTATATCTATGTTAAATATACAGACTTACAGTACAGTGTAGTACTTAGTAAGGATATGCCTGAGAAAAATAATAGATTGTATTAAGTGTTCCTTTTTCAAATATGTAACTAGCAAGGCAAATTTTTTTTTTAAATTTAACTCATTTCGTAATTCATTTTTATGTGCATTTTCTCATAATTATGTGTATTGTGGAAGTCAAAAAAAAAATTGTATTTTAGAATGATTAGTATGTATAAAAGTTTATACATTTTATTCGTTTTTAGTTAGCAGATAGTCTAATAAGCTATTCAAGTCGTTGTTGTAATTTAAGTCGTATTTCGTCCAGAACGCATTTTGTCAAGTACATATTTCATATAACACTCATTTCGTTAAGTACGTATTTTAACCAGAGTTCATTGAAAGTTGGTAAACAGCCACCGGCCTGTGTGACATTTAATGAAGGACCTGGCTCCACCAGTCCCTGGGTAATGGACCGTAGAGACCATCTGCCCGGTCCTTCGGAGGTCTGTTTTCAGGACACGGGTATTACTGAAAGTACCTGCGTCAGATCTCGAAACGGGAGATGGCCCAGGCTTGCTACGAATGGATTCAGTACTCTACAATTAAACTCCACACAACTTTTTAGTGGTTTAAATTTCCACACATCCTATTTCACCACCGTCGTGGTGGAAGGGCAGAGCGGACACATCTCCCTTCCTGAAATTAAAAAAAAACGTTGGTACACAGCCAACATTTCGACAAGAGTGTGCAACCCCACAGAGACATTTGAAAAACTTTTTGTCTATACTTATTTTCTTTAGTACTTGGATCAAATTACTCGCCGTACGCTAGATTATGGTAATTATCAAACAGAGATTTGTCATCACTTAAAAATATATATATGAAAAAAAAACCCAGTAGATATTGCTACTTTTAATTTGAGAGTGTTCGTTTTTTTGAGAATTTAGAATGGCTGTATACACGTCGTATAAGACGATAGTTTCGTCGAGGATGTAGCGTAAGTATGCATAAAAGCTATACAATTAAATAAAAATTCATCTCTGTAGGTATTGAATTATACATTTCATGAAAATTGCATCTAAAATTACAAAATTTTATAACGAATTTCAAAAAGGAAGAATTTCAAGTCGACTATTGTACTTTTGTGCATGACTTTTAATTTTATACTAAACTGTGCATTCCCTATTGATCCTTTTTTTTTGTTGGGTAGAGTATACTTCCATGTTTTTTATCAATATCTGTTAATTCATTTTAATAGTTACACTTGAATAAAATAGTCTTTGCCAATCGTAAGTGTAAATACGATATTTCATATTTCAAATGTATATAACTATTAATATTAATTATTCGGATGATATAATCCACCTACACTTTGATGTTATGGTATTTGCAAGTCTTGTCGATGGTAACCAGTATTATGGTTGACTGAAAATCGATATTGTAAGCAGTAAGTACACTGAAAAGGACGTAAAGGTAAAATAATAAAAACGGAAGTTAATTCTAACACTGAAAGGTATGTAATATCTTGTGGAAGTCGGACCATGAAAATGGGAGAAATGATTCCAATAAGTTATTTCAAACATTTCAGAGTAAGAAGTCGTTTACATTTTTTATCTGTTGGCAACTTTGCTGATTTTTTAAAGGAAGTTACGAGTGCTGCCATTGGTGGGCGAGTTGCATACTACCAGCGCCACCTGGCGGCCTGCGCGGGCAACTCAAGAAGTCGTTTTGGAGGGAATTCAGTAACGGTGTGAGATACTAATGCGACGAGCGGAGCGACACATTTTCGTATCGAAACCTTAAGGCGGCACCAACCTTGAGTTTGTAATTAACTGTTATCAAATATGTACCTATATATGCTAGTATTATACGATCAGTATTCTTATTGCTAATATATCTTAGGTCAATATTTGTATGGTCCTGTCCTCGTAAGCATATCTAGTAAACTATACAATATACGTTACCCATAACGTACATATCTGTGCCGAGCTCCGATACTCCAATATCGAAGTCATTTTCGTAATTCAATTCGTTAAGATAAATACAGTCGGATCGTTTTGCAATCAGAGTCGGCTAAGTGGTTTCAGTTTACTTTGAACATTATTGTTTTCTATAATATCTCGTGTTCATTATATATTCATCATTTTGATTGAGAGAGCCTTTTAAAGCCGTTGGTAAACTTGACTTGATCTCTTGGAGGGTTGATTACGTATAAGATATAATATGCTCTACTATAAACCAGAAGCATAGATATCAGGTTTATGGACGTGTACGACAAATTTCAGCCCGTTTGAACAAAAGCGCCACGAATAGACTTCTCATAACTTTTCGTATAAGCAAAGAGTTTTGTGAATGGCAACTGTATGTCTCAGGGTGATGGGCGCAGTGCAGTTCTTCAATTGTGACGAAATGCATCTGTTATGGGTAGAAGCTTCACGTGGGCCTCGTGTGTCACAATTCCATTCACATGGCATTGCAAAACTAAACTAGTAAAGAATTCGAAATTTCAGTATAAAGTAGCATAGTATTTTCTCAACACACTTGCTCAACGGGCCTTTCAATGGACCGATTTTAGTGTCATAATGTAGTCTATTACACAGTCTATTACGCAGGCGTACTTTTTTTTCTACTCTACCGCACTTGTGTTTTATAAAAAAACGTAAAATAACTTTTCCATACCTCTCACCAAGGAGATGTAGTTTGTTTCATTCGTTTTTCACAAACCAAAGAGTTGTTTACATACTGAAGTAAATCTTTAGAAGATTAAGTGAGTTTATAAACCTTCTTATTCACATTATTATTGCAACTAGCTTTCCTGTCGCGGCTCCGCCCGCGGGTATATATATCGGTTATCGCACAAAACCATTAACCTCTTTTTGCGCAGTTGAAAAAAAACTATCCTCTGTCCTTCCCCGTGTCTAAAACTATTTCCATACCAAATTTCATCCTAATCGGTCCAGTAGATCAGTTATCATGCAAAAGCATTAATCTCTTTTTGCGCAGTTAGATAAAAACTATCCTGTGTCCTTCCCTGTGTCTCAATGTATTTCCATATTAAATTTCATCCTAATCGGTCCAGTAGAACGGTTATCGCGCAAAACCATTAACCTCTTTTTTTGCAGTTGAATAAAAACAGTCCTATGTCCTTCCCCGTATCTCAAACTATTTCCATACCAAATTTCATCCTAATGGGTCCATTAATTTCAGAGCCTATTCAATGCAAACAATCAAATCTTGCTTCCTTATTAAGTATATTAGTTTAGATAAAAAAGATATGTAAAATATACTCCACTAAAATATATTAGTTTTGTATTGTATAGGTATATTTCGATTGTAGATTTAAAGCTATGATCATCAAAAAAAAATTTTCTATTTTGGGCAGTTGACTAAGTTTTTATTGTATTGTATAGGACAATCTTCCGGATTAAAGATAGGAACCTACCTAATTATGATCTATTCTAAATAAGTTTATTATTTCATAACACAAGTTCGATGCTGACCACAAACGAACTTATCCACCAATAAACTATTTCGGTGGTAAATTCATTTGTACGCAATTTCAAAATACAATTTCATTGGTAGTTGAACCACGTACCTATTAGCAAACATAAACCTATAAACTGGTTTGAATTGAATCTGTGTATGTTTCAGTAAAACGTATCTATTTATAGTAACGATAGTTTAAACAATTCAATATGTTTACTAGGAATATCATCAATTAATGTCTCAGACTATTAGGGACACTGTTTGCCTAGAATACACTTACTTGTGTATTCTAGGCAAAGAATACTATATACTCTCCAGGCAAGACAGTTCTTTTTACACGACTGCACAAAAAAAGGAGAGTTATGTTTTCAGGGTACATGTATGTAAGTGAGTTTCTTTATTCAACTATAACTTCTAAATGGTCTTACCGATTTCAATGTAAGATATATTGTTAGATTCATATTGACAACGCAAGTGACACATAAAAATAAATAAAAAAATCTAACAGGCGGACTTTTAACGCCATATTGTGAGATAAATAATTATCATTTCTTCCAAACCTTTTGAAGTGGCGTATCAAAATGAAGGGCTTTAAAACACCATTCCATAAATATAATATAACTTGCAGTTTTATGTTCAGTGGCAAGATAAAATGTTTAACAAAAATAAATAATTTGCAGTCGGGTTTTTAACTTAATTTATACTTGTGGGAAAATAGAATGCTAGTAGAAACGGAATACATATTTTACAAATATATACAGAAAGGCAAAATATTAGGTCCTTACATATGAAATTGGCGTTTTGTATGGGAGGAACAAAAAGTCGAATATTTTTTAATATAATATATTTAATTAATCAAAGTATGAACTATTATTTTCTATGCACTTTTGCCATCTCATAGGTAGTTCATTGATCCCTTTACTAAAAAAACCAGTCGGACGGGAATCAATAAAATCTTTGAAGGCGATTTGGACTGCCCCATCGGAGTTGAATTTTTTCCCTTGCAAGAAGTTATCCAAATTTCGAAAAAAATGGTAATCTGTTGGAACAAGGTCCGGGGAGTACGAAGGATGTCTTAGACTTTCCAATTGAAGCTCTTCTAATTTAGTAGCCGTCTGTAGCGCAGTGTGTGGTCTAGCGTTGTCGTGAAGCAGCAGTGGCGTGGAGCGATTGACCAGCCTAGGTTGTTTAGCCGCTAACTTTTCCATCATGGTTTGCAATTCCTGACAATAGACATCAGCCGTAATAGTCTGGCCAGATTTGGAAAAACTGTAATGAACAATACCGGCACTAGTCCACCAAACGCTTACAAGTTACTTTTTTGGGGTTAATTTTCGCTTGGGGCAGGATTTGGCTGGCTGGCCAGGATCTAACCATTGCGCTGAGCGCTTCCGATTATCGTAAAGAACCCATTTTTCATCACAGGTAATGATTCGGTTTAAAATACCTTCATTATTGTGCCGGTTTAGTAATGTAACGCAGCAGTCGACGCGCGTTTGCCGGTTTGTTTCAGTCAATTCGTGAGGTACCCACCTTTCAAGCTTTTTAATCTTCCCAATTTGCTTCAAGTGAATTAAAACAGTTTTATCACTAACATCGCAGCCTGCAGCTAACTCGGACGTGGTTTGCGATGGATCCGCTTCCACAATAGCCTTCAACTCTTCATTATCAACTTGAGTCTCAGGCCGTCCACGGGGCTTATTCTGCAGGTCGAAATTTCCAGAACGAAAACGTTGGAACCAAAAACGAACTGTGTTTTCTTTTGCAACACGACCGCCATACACATCATTCACCCTTCGAGTTGTTTCCGCAGCACTAGTGCCACGGCGGAACTCGTACTCGTAAATAATGCGATATTTAAGGTTTTCCATTTTGTAAAATGAGTGACGCAAACAGAAAAAAACAGAAGAAAAAAAACAAATGAATGACGATCATCGAAGCACAAATACATGAGTCTATAGCTGTACAAATTTGAATTTGGAATTCCTTACCAAAGAGGAGAAATTCGTGATTAAAGTGGCCAGTACGAAAAACGCCAATTTCATATGTAAGGACCTAATATATGATACATATTGATAAATTTTAATATTGATAAGTTTGCAATAACGCCTGCTCGGCGGATTACATTACAAATTTACGAGAAAAAAAATTACAGTCATGTGCGGGATTCGAACCCCTATAGCAGGGGTATGTTCTGACCGCTTGAGCTAACATGACAATGACTCAGTCAGAGCATATTAATTACTACATGAGATACAAAATTTACAAGAAGCCCTTATATATATTCTTTTAGTTACTGATGCGTGATTTTATCTTAATGATAAAATCATGCATCAGTAACTACGCATTTTGAATGAGTTTTGTGAACGAAGAATCTAATGGTCAGATTATGAAAGCATTTATAAGCAAAACCCATCCATTTATCATTCCTTGTCCAGAATAAGACAATCAGAGAGTTAAGATATGGAAATAAACTTTCTCATTTGTTATTCTTCTCATTCCTTATCTTTATTTAAGGCCCACTTACTTTGCATAAACAGTGCGAAGTACTTAATGGTCACATTGTGAGCCAAGTCAAGTTTACGCTATAAATTGCCAGAGGCATGCAAAACACAGCATTTCCGGTTCCGCGGTTAATATGCTACGTTTTCTCAGAATTGTTTATTTAAACATCCTCATTAATCGATGTTATTGTAAATACTTAGTTTAATCTACACATATAATAAAAGTGTAACAAGTCCAATTCTGTAAATTGAAGATATTTAAAAAAAAATTAGATCTTTGTTGCTGATACTGATGCCAAAACTGTATTTATTTTAATTTTTGTCTAGTCTGTCTGTACTTGGCCGCGTATCACGCCAAACCTACTGAATTAGTTTCAATGAAACTTAGCACAATTTGACACACAATTTGACATCTTCTCCCAAGAGAACCGTCCTGAATTGAAGTCAAAATGTACACTTAGTTGAAAATTAAGAACGCTTAGTCAAATTTCATGCATTCTTTATGAGTAGGTACTACATAACGACGGCGAAACATAAAGAACTGTACATTATGATCCTGAATATAAGTCACTTAAAAAAATACACTCACGTCATCCTCAGGACCTTATCATTATAAAACACTTTGCTGGTTGTGGTCTCACTAAGACATATCGATTGAGTTAACTCAACTGGTTAGCAGCCATTAAAACCCACCCATATTCTACCTCCAACATTAGACCAGCGACACTATACGTGGGAAAAATATATCCACAAAGCAATTTTTTTAATTAAATCTTTTCAAAGGACTCTCCATCACTATTAATGCAAAATTTAATGCGTATGAACAAATTTTCAATAAAACCTTTATTCCAATCTGCCTCAGATATCTCATTCACAGCCTACTTGAATGCATCTGGTGCATCTTCCGTCGATGAAAACTATTTCACCTTGCGTTGATTTTTATTTGAGATGAAATCACGCAGTACTAAATCTGGGTTGTCGAACGAGGATGTCCCACAAGACTATGAGTTCCCTCAGTATTTACTCAGTACTCTCAATTGAGTCCAGATCTGAGATTGTAAATGTGTACATCCGGCATAAACTGGTTGTTGCTGAGCCGCCTCTGTTTTCACTTGCCGTTACTACCTGATAGGTAGAATACTCTTTACGTACCATTAATGATTAATTAACGCCAACAGTTGTTGTTTTGATGACAAAAAATATGTTTTACGCCACGCTATAACCTGTAACACATATTGCTTGATTTTGAAAAGAATGTATATTATTAGTATAATAAAGAACATTGCAAGCAAATCCGTGGGCTAGACGTCTAGTCATTACTAAATGTACTAAGACTTATTTAGCATTCCAAATACAATGTTTCACTTCATACAGGAAGTGATGAAGTGCGTAACAAATGCAATTATTGCACCTCAAGTGTTGCCAATAACGGTTTCTGATCATGTCCGCTATTACCATCCATCAGAGGGAATGGATTGAATACGTGGTCAACACCCACCGCGTACAACTTTATAATAACTCATTATAGGCTTTTTTAGATGCTTGAAACTATCTCACGTATTATTTGGTAAGTGATTTTTCTTTTTTTACCGGCGGTATGCCTTTATTAACAACATACTACGAACCATATACAACACTACAGCTACTACAATAAAACCATTTAGATCCCTATAAGAAAGTCATTGCAGACTCATAGGCAGTCGAAATGCTCTAGCCCACTACCAGTTGGCAGCGTGCCCAACATGCTGGCAGCATTGCCCCGTTGAATTGCAATGCTTATTCTTTGAGCCAAATAGGTAATAGTAAGTGATTTACATGTAGTCAAAGATGGTAGTATGAAGTCTAGACCTGTATAGAGCAAGTGCCCGAATAAATCGTTCGATAGATTAACGAACACGGACCTCCGGAAGTCCGCGTTACTTGAAGCACTTGAGGCATTCATCCCGCCTCCAACGAATAACCGACTGGCGATTGACTATTTTCTAAGAAACGTACTATTCATGCGTGATTCTGTGTAAACTATAAAAAACAGCCAAGTGCGTGTTGGACTCCCACAACGAGGGTTCAGTACTAACACAGAATTTCCTATCCACCAAGAAGATCATTTCGACAGCTACGTATTACAGTTTTAAATATACCGCTCTTTAGAGGTCGGACGAATGGACAGCCGACTCTTTGTAAAATGGTCCCGTTTACTAGTATAATCCTAAAATATTCATATCTATCTATAAAAATAAATATGCTAACTCAACCAGAATCACTTAAGCTAAGCTGTCGTTTTTGAAAACATAACTATTACAAATAAAACAAGTATTGGTACATAAAACGTGTTTATTTAATTTCCCTAGAAAAACTTAACGGGTAAAAACTTTGGATTATATAAGCCGAGAAATCTCATTGATATCTTATTAATAGAAACTGCAAAGCCACTTTAAATGCGCACCGAGTCGCCGCGCCGCCGCGCCGAACGCACCAGGAAACGTAAACATTACGGCGGGAACACTGTTCCCACGGGACCCCGCAATCGATTGGGTTCTGATTGGAAATGAAAGTTTTGCGTTTATCATCAAGTTGGACCTACACAGTTATATTGGTTTAAATAAGCTTAGAATGAAACACTGGAACTTAGTCTTGATCCCTGTTTTAATAAACTACAGAAAACACGTGCGTTAGAAGTTAAAAGCCTTTGCCTCTGTAGCGACGTCGTAGGTCCTGTCGTAGGTAGATAGGTATTTTTTATTTACAATGATTCTAAGTAAGAAAATCTGCTTATCCATTTCCGTTCTTTTTTTTTATCCCTTATAGGTTAACCTTTGACCACTATCTCACCTGTTGGTAAGAGATGATGTGGTCGAAGATGTTGTTCAGGCTAACCTAGAATTACTGGCTCTCAAGGACAGCTGCCGGAACACACCGCTAGGTGCTTGGCAACAGATTTTCTACTAGAGGGTGGTCGCTAGCCAGGCGGGCATTCGCAAAATACCCTTCCAACATGCGGTGAAGCTCAAGCCCGCGGCGGGATTTGCTGCGCGGCAATCCCTAGCCAATGCCACTGAGGCATCACTGCTTCAAGATATCCAAGTTTGAGCCTGGGTTAGCACCGGACATTGGTGAATATCATACCTAGCTATATTACTTCGATTTTAACTGAAATTATTGTTGCGGCAAGGTTTCTAATATATTTTAAGTATCTCAGTGTAATTGACTTGTATACAGTTTATATTCTAAATCAAAATATTTTAAACCAGATTTGTCAAGAATATTTTCGTGTAAAATACAATAATGTACGTAGTGTATACGTACCTAGGTATGTAAAATAGTACATATTATATGAATGTAATATATTATTAATAAAAAATGGCCTTTATACTTTTTTTTTACTGTACTATTACTATTTCACTTAATCTTGTCTATGTCAATTAAAAAACTATTGGGCTTTCTTGTCATGTTCAGATCCTGGGTAAGCTTCTGTCTCCGAGTTCCAATGAACCTTGATGACCTTCCAAACCTTGGACAAGAACCAGATGAGCATAATGATGACAGCCACTAGATCCAAGTGAAGTTTTTCAAAGGTCGTGAGCTGGAGAGCAGGGGAGCGGAGGTGCTCTGCACCGTGGTTAGTGACCAGTTCGATCCAATAGAGGAGTTCCTTTTGAGGGGACACCAAAGGGTTCTGTAAGATAGCTGATCCTTTCTGAGAACTGCGTCGATAGCTGAAAATAGTATTGAGGTAATATAGTTTTTTTTTTTTTTTTTAATTTTATGTTTTCCAAATATTACAACAGAATAAATAGACACAGTGGTAGGCATAATAACACATAAACTCATAAGACCTTAAGACTTATATTGCTCATCGTAGAAATCCTGGTCGGTGACAGGATTGGACCCCCAAGCTATGTAGCTTTTTCCCCAAATGCCCGGGGCCTCCTGGTTCAAACACTACCACGATAACTGTTAGGTTGTCGTCATTATTTTCCCAATGCTTGGAGACGGTCCTCTGTGTCCGCTGTGAAGAGAACATGAACCACCAAGTACTCGTACAATATACCTAACGGCACCGGTGAGCGATGTTCTAGCCACCAGACATCTTTGAATATTTACTCTCTATCAAATCCTGAGGTATTCAGGGTTCATTCTCATATGGCTGTTACTTTATTATTAGATTATTTAATGGTAACAAAATAATAGATAAAGAAAAGGATCCTTCACAATTATGTTAGCTTCAGATGATTATTGCAAGTTATTTTATATATCCAGTGTTGGTAGTGTAGGTCATCTAGTCGTTCTTAAGTAAACAGGTTAAGCAACGCTACGCTGCGGTCATGACTTGGATGGGTGACCGATAGTGACAGTACTATTCAACGTGCACGTGCTACAAAGCCGTTGGAGTGTTGTCTCAGGATGGTAGTCAGTATGGAAGTAGAGCATTTTGCTACCAACCTCAAGTAGAAACACTGCCGCCAAGCACCTAACGGTGTGTTCCGGTGATTCTAGGTTAGACTGAACAATATCTTCGATCGTATCATTACTTATCATCAGGTGAGTCAATGGTCAAAGGGAAGCCATCTGTATAGAAATAAATAAAGATACATAACGACATGCTACGCGCAAACCAATGCGATGAGCATTCTTATATATATTTTTTTTCTCATTCATATTTTTAGTTTTTTGAGCTTATATTTAATGATACGCTTTTGTTTGAGCATAAGTTTATATTACCTAAACACAAAACAACTTAAAAAACCTTAAATAGAGCTGCTCCCCAGCATGTACCCTTCCGCGGACGCAGCTGAACGCGTGAGTTTGCGCGTTCCGGACGTACGACAAGCTAATACACATATGTACCAAATTTTCCATTTACCTATCATTCCTTAATATTTCATGTAGCGTTTTTGACCTTATAAGGTAGATTGTCTGTGAAGTCAACCCTGATACCGTGCCCCCTCGATGCAGCCAGAGCCGTGTTGAGGAACTGGTCTCCGAAGACAGGTATAGCTATAATTGGAACTCCGAGGTATGTTGATTCCATGTAGGACAAAAAACCTCCATGGGTAATAAACAGGATAGTGTTGGTATGATCTGGAAAATACAATATATACACTCGAGAGCAATGAATCCGGGTCACTTAAAGAATGTTAAAAATCTCGGAAACTAAAAATGATAGGTTAATGCAATAAATTGTATTTAATAGACAATGTAATACTCCTTAAATGAAAGTAAAAAAAATATGAGTCACCATACATTTTATTAACACAAAATTACATAAAGAAAAAAACTGCTGATCTCTCCTTAAAACAAAAATAGGAAACATGAAATTTTTGAACTTTATTACGATTTTCTTGAATTTTAATACTTCGTATTGCCTCCTCGTGCTGCCATTACTGCGTTTACGCGGTTTGGCATGCTGTACACCAAGTTCCTTATACGATTTTGGGGAATATTCTCCCATTCCTCTGTGAGAGCAATTTTGAGCTCACGAAGCGTGATTGGGGGAGGGTTTCGTTGTTTTACGCATCTGCCTAGCTCGTCCCAAGCATGCTCGATCGGGTTGATATCCGGGCTGCGCGCTGGCCACTCCATACGAGTAATGTTCATCTCTTGAAGGTAGTCATTCACAATCCTACCTGTATGAGGTCGGGCATTGTCATGCATAAATATAGCATCCTCACCTAAATTGACCATAAATGGACCAACGTGATCATTGAGGATTTCTTCCACATATCTTACGCTAGTTAAAGAGCCGTTTTCTATGATCACCAGCTCTGTGCGACTTTCAGAAGAAATTCCGGCCCACACAAGTACAGACCCACCACCGTAGGCTACTTTTTCTTCGATGCATGCTTGCTTGAATCTTTCCCCTGGTCTTCGATACACTCTGTGTCTTCCATCGTGCTTGTAGAGCATAAATTTTGATTCGTCGGAGAACATAACTTTTGACCAATCTTCAATACTCCAATTTACGTGGCTCTGGGCATATCTTAGTCTCGAAATACGATGCCCACGCTCCAGTTTAGGGCCGTTTGCAGGTCTAAGGGGTTTTAAGTTAGATTCAGCAAGCCGACGTCTTACTGTCCATGCACTTGGGTTACTTCCTCCGAGGCGTCGAAACTGATTGGTGAGTTCAGTTCCTGTGAGAAAGCGATTTCGAAGCATGGTGTTCACCAAGTATCGGTCTTCTCGTGCTGTGGTACACCTGGTTCTGCCCGTTCCTGGTCTGCGTAGGTTAGAACCAGTTTCTTCGTAACGTCGGAGAACTCTTTGTACTGTTGACAGCGACACACCGACAGTCCTGGCTGTATCGTGCTGACTCCGGCCGGTTTCCAGCATTGTAAGTATTCTGGTGCATTCTTCAGGCGTAAGCGACATAATTTCAGCTTGAATAATGAATATAGAGCACTATCAACATGGTTTATGTACCCACATAAATGACAGATTACAAACAAAAGCAAAACCAAATGCTGTAATTTCGTAGTTCCATCTTCGAAAGTGGCCCTTTTTCAAATTTGATTTTTTTATGATATAACTTTACAATAACTAAGAAGTTTTAATACCTTCATTTAAGGAGTATTACATTGTCTATTAAATACAATTTATTGCATTAACCTAGCATTTTTAGTTTCCGAGATTTTTAGGATTCTTTAAGTGACCCGGATTCATTGCTCTCGAGTGTATTTCATGGTCCATCCATATTATCCATTAGAGTTAAAATGTTACTTCTTCAAAATGAAGATTTAAAGACAGGTACTGGTATCAATATAGGAATGAATAAAAATCCTCTCAAACCTAAAAGCCGAACCAAGTTGACTGAACAGAGCGTTAAAATGGTGACTTCTCTGCCAAAAAAACTATATATTTAAGTACTAAAATACCGAGGTTACAGCGTAGCTCAAGTGAAAGATATGCAAATTTTTTAGTCCATTAAATTTTCGTCATGTGCTGGATTCTATTTTCCCAAGGCTGTATGCAACGGGTGATAACCGCTCGGCCACCGAGACTGGCTGCGTAGATGCGAATTTTGTTGTCTAATTTTATTAACCGTCATCGGGGACGTGCGACATTGAACGTCACTACTAGACTTCATCGGACCGAAAATAATGCTTTTGTGTTATCGCTGCCTATGTATTATTAATATGATTTCAAGAAGCGTTCATCACATTTACATATTTTGAGCCCATTTTTTTACGGCTTCTGCCCATATTTTGTTACAATATTTATTTATTTATTATAAATCAATATAAAGGTTTGAATCCCGCTCAAGGCGAAAGTTATCTAATCTATGAATATTTTATGATTTCAAGCCGAGTCGAGCCAAAGGATTTTTTTTATTGAAAATTTTCGAAAAACGCACTGCAGCAACATAGCTAGTTTGGTAATATTGTACAATCAAACGTCTTTTCCAAGTAATTTTTATGCGATTGTGATGGAACATGCAGGACGCCCATCTGGTGTTAAGCGGTATATAGCCTATATCAGATGCAGTTTGTTACAAGTGGCAAACTGCACCGAGACAAAGTTGCAAGTCTCATGTGTCTGTAATTTCACCGGCACCCATACCCTTCAAACCGGAACACAGTAATGCGAAAATTACTGCTTGGCGGTGGAAATAGGTATAGTGGTGGTACTTGCCCGGACCAACTAGCACAAAGGGTTCTGCTGCTACTACTGATATGATATAAAGAACCACAGAAACATAAAGATACATTTTGAACTTGTGTTTAAAGCCCATACTTACTCAGAATGCTCGTCTGCGGCGCCCACTGGATGATATGAACATTTGTTGGCAAGTTTTCAAGAAGCTCTTCAAACTTCCAGATGACTGTCTGCTCTAGTTGTCCAAAAACTTGAAGCAGTTGCATTTTCATGTTCTCTGGTAAGTCTTTACTTTTAATGTTGGAACCCAGACTAAAGAATATAACACCTTTCTTGGACTTATCTAACAGTTGCTGCAAATCCTGAAGAAAAAGTAAACACTTAAATATCTGCGTTTCTTTCAATCAAAATATAGGTATTCAAATTTATGTAAGTAATAATAGACAATACAAGAAATTTGATTGCAAATTGTCCTAATTAAAACCGTATAGTACCACCAACTTAACTGTGCAGTTCTCGAGGGCGCTACTGGTCAGTTCTCGAGGGCGCTACTGGTCAAGGAAATCAACTACAAACTGTCACAATTTGAAGGAATGTTTTAGTTCTTTTTTCAGCCACCTGAACAGATAAGTTGGTGGGACTGTAACATCTATTATACATTCACTCAGCGATTCCTCAGCATGTTATTATAACATACATTGTCTACTTATATCTACAATTTATAATATTATTATGACATGAATAAATACCTTGGTAACTTATACAACAGAAAGTCTAGAGTCACACAGTACCGTAATAAGTCATGTGTATAATATTACTTGCTTTTTAAGCATTTTAGTACGTAACGTAACGCCCGTTACGCCCGTTACGCCCGTGATGTCGCCGCCAGCCTCTACGACCACCGCTGCTTTTCCGCAATCAGCAGTATGGTGAGTTGGGGCTGATTCGTAGCAATACAATCTTTGTATGAGTTACTTACACTAGGTGGACGACGTCGTGAAAGTCGCGGGTAGCCAATGGTTACAAGCGGCTAATAGCCGTTCTTTGTGGCGTTCTATGGGGGAGGTCTTTGTTCAACAGCGGACGTGTTCCAGCTGACGATGATTATGATGATGAGTTACAACCAATAATTTTACTAACACATTGTATCCGTTTTGTTTCATGGCGTACTGCTTTATGATTAAATTCATATATACACACATAACATAAACATAAAAAACTATGTAAATATTATATATTTTTGACATTGTATCGCTTCTTATTTGTTTTTAGATATTTTATTTTACTGTAATATTCAATATATTTTAAATGTATACTCCGCAAGGCAGAACATGCGGGACACTTTTAAATACTGACATAATTTAACAGAACCTATGTATAATGCCCATTGTCTTTGACAAACAAAAAAAAACATTTATTCATTCATTTTATTGCAATGAATAAATGTATTTTCTTTCTTTCTATACATACTGTATTATAAACGTAACCGGAGTAGCTAGTATCATTTGTATTACGAGAACACAATTGTTATAGAAATTAATCAGATGATCTTTTGTGCCTCGCGTTTATTTTTACATTTACCTGTGGTAGAGGCTTCGTTGGAACTTTAATATGATGTCCACCAACGTACTTGGCGTTCGCTGGCAAGGCCAAGGTCTGTCCCAGGAGAGGATGGGAATTGATAAGCAACATTGAAGCGTTATAGACGAGATCTTCATAGGACGGAGGATAGCGAGCTCGTAGTTGTAGAGGAGTTCGGTAGATTTCCAGATAAGCATTAGACTCTACGTAGTAAGTCATATAACTGTAAAGAGGAGATAATTGTAAAGCATCTAAAAGCAATTTAGAGTTAAATCTTGTGAATATAAAGAAGTGAAAATAACTTCCTTCTCTCATACGTATAACTAGAGACTATGTGAGCTAAGGACCTAGCTGCATCCGACCCATCATGACATACGCTTCAGTAGTGTTTAGTCATGCTAGCGAGGCCCACCTTCATAAACTTCAAGTCATCCAAAACAGGTTCCTACGCAAGGCAACCGGTGCTCCGTGGTATGTATGGAACACCGAGTTGCACTGCGACCTAAACCTTCCCTCTTTAGCGCAGTTCAATAAGGACTGCGCTCGCCGATACTTTGATCGAGCGCCCCACCACTCGAACCCTCTAGTTGTCCAGGCATCGAACTACTCGACTGCCTCATCCGACCCATGGCTTAAACCTCCCCGTCGCCGGCCACGGCAGGTATTGGACGACCCGGATGACCCCATCGCAGCCATTACGTTGGCAGCTTTAGCGTTGTCCGCAAGTCGTCCCGGTAACATCCCCAGGTGTGTGGTAATCAGAGGTTACACTATCAAACACCGAGCTCGCCGGCGAGCTCGAGGCAAAAATAAAATCCCAATTAGTGTCTCTCCAAATAGTCACAGAGTAATATTCAGTAGGGCCCATTCTCAACGGTACAACACTGCAGTTGTACCGGGGCATTTAGTTCCGATTCCCCCTTTGTCTCTCGGCAGCGAGACAAGCCGAGGTCCGAACCACAGTGGTGCCCTTGAGCTCGCTGTCACCCCTCCCGATAGTAGCGGAGCATTTTCGGCGCTCCCGATAGTAGCGCAGGAGACGGAGGTATAAGGCGCTTTTCGCCTTATGCGCCCATCTCAGGAGAAGTGCCTTCGGAACTTCTCCCTCCCGGGCTATAAGAGGCCCTTCCGTCGCCCTAATCTGCATCGATAACAAAATCCATATAATATAAGGGCGAACAAGTAAATGAATGAGACCTGGCAAGATCATTGATCTATCACTTCTGGGATAAAATGGCTTCACATAGGTACCGAGCCTAGCTCCGTCACCCAGGTAAACTCCATTGAACTAACAGTGATACAATCACTCACTATGTCCATCCCGTGACGTACGCTTGGTGACGCAGGCGATCCAGGCGGTCCCTTAAGCCCGATGCTGTTGCTAGATGCCGTGCCTGGAGGTCGGCAACATAAGCTGAGTTGGTTTGACCCTCCACGAGCTGCAAATTCATCCAGCTGGCGGCGAGGCTGCTGTACCAGATGAGGGGGCAGTTGTAGAGAGATCCCAGCCTAAAAATAACAATAAAAGTTGTAAACTACCACCGGAGCCTATTGTTACGTAGGACTGTTTTATACAAAATGCACTAAAAATTTCAAACAACACCTCACTACTCAGTAGTGTACCCGGTGCGTGACATAGTGGGTGTGATTCACACTCGCAATAAGGTTAAAATTGTGAGAAAAAATCATCGATGTAAATGTGAAATGTTTTCAATGAAAAAAGACTGCAAAAAACTCTTGTCTTCGAAATAGCATTATTTGTACGTAATCACCCCGATCTGTTTACCACGGCAAAGGACATGTATCCACGAAATACAAGAAATGGGCAAAGACTTGTTCACAACCAATGTATAAATTTGTCTCTCTTTCATAAAAATTGTTTTGCCATGTGTATCGCTGTGTACAATAAATGACCAATGTCGCTAAAAGAGCTCCCATACGGAATGTTTAAAAAGAAACTGAAGACATGGTTATTGGAAAAAAGGTTTTACTGCATTAAAGACTTCTTAAGGCTTTAAAAATAATTGATATTCTATACCCATAACATTTTTTTTTTTCTAATGACAATAAATTTAATTTAATTTCTTTAATATAATTGTATAGTTTGACATAGCTGCAAAAATATGACATGTTTAAATGCATTATTTTTATTATTAATTTTGAATTTTATATTTTTAATTGTATACATTCCATCCATTTTATAATTTTTTAAGTGATTTTTATTTTTGATTGGAATTATTCCATTAATGCCAAATTCACATGCCGAATAACGGCAAAATAGAAGAGCTAAATTTAATCACCTAAGACCTATGTTATACTCTATTTTTTGTGAATTATATTCATTTCATTTCATTTCATTTCATTTCTTGTAGTTAGAATTAATTGTTCTGAATTTTTTTGTATGTCATAAATATATATACACTCACCCAGCAAAGGAGAATTCAGAGCAACAATATTATTGTTAGCTTTTCAATTGCCCTACATTTTATACTGTTTTTACAAAGGTCCTTCGTTCACTAGGGCATAGAGATCCAAGGACGACCTGTAACGTCTAGACCGTAACAGGCCCGCGGCAGTAGTTTCCAAGTCATAAAAGTTTTATTATTTTTGCAGTAGGAGTCCTTGTATCACACTATCACACTTTACACTAGTATTTTACGTTCCAAAGATTGTGTGTGTAAGTTAGGTGTAAGTATATAATTTGTTACCAGTCAATGCCATAGACTAAACATATCTATATGAAATCTGATGTAAACCTTAGATAAATGGCAATAGCTCACATGATACATTTTAGCGCCATTTACTGAGTAGAGACCTATTCCCATGCGTGCGGAAGTTAGTTAGATACTAATATTTATTCGTAGGTTAGATATAAGAAACAGATTTTAGTAACAAAACACTATAAAATATACCTGCAACAACACAGCTATAGTACTGAATACAACAAAAGAAAAAAAATACAAACGTACAACAAAAGCAATTAGCCAACCTTAAGACCATTTGATAACAGGCCCACTGGCAATCCAAATACTGGAATATACCACTATCAGTTAGTAGCGTGGCCAGTATAATGATAGCATTACCACGTTGATTGTTTTGGAAATTACGATGAGCTCTCAGCCCTCACGGTTCAATAAAAAAAAATTGAACACTTACGGTGCCAGAAGTCCCGTGAAGAACCATTCGGCGACCACAACGTCGAATGACAGATTTGTATCATGCAACATCTCTTTCACAGCTCTATGCTCCAGTGCTCGTTTAGCAAAATTGGTCCCTACTTCTAATATCTGTTGTGGAGGCCGAGGGTTGTGGACCAGCTCCATCAGGTTAAGTACTTCACGACCTGCATTATAGATAATATATATATAAATATGATTTTAATGATTTCATGCGCGATTCAGGACTGTTTAGCTTCAACAGATATAACATAATGTAAAACAAACATTTCACAGCTGTAAATATTTACTACTAGCAACAGGCTAAACATGCCTTCCCCTAGGGTCTATAAGTATGCAGAGCATGACATATTCTCCACGTTTCAAAAGCGTGTTGATCGATCTAGAAAGTTACAAAGATTAATACTATTTGGTATTTAGGAAGCCCCCATAGTTGCCTTGAAGAACCCATATGAGTAAGTTGCAATTTCAGAAGGGAAAGGTATAGTTACTGGTGAGTTTGTTTACGGCTGAGCTGATGTCAACAACCGTGAGGAGTTCATTGGACGGCACCGTGGAATGTGAACTGACGTATGTCACCTGTAAATGTATAAAATATTAGATTATTTTATTAAAATGGTGACGGGGAAGATGTATGGGCGAGATGTAGGTGACACAGCCTAGTTGTATATTATCTACGGAGTTAGCAAGCACCAGTGTATAAATGGAGTAATAGTTTTAGGTGACTCAAATTTTGCTCTTAAAAGATCCGAATTAGCAGCTTGATGCTGACCGTCGTTCAAATCAACGTTTAAATAAAGCCCTCACGTAGAAAATCTGTCAAAGTCAAAGTCAAAGTCAAAATCATTTATTCAATTTAGGCGTCTACGACGCTCTTATGAAGGTCAATTACAAATTTTAGTATTGAAATATTCTACATTGTACTGCCACGTTCAGCAAATAAATTGTATAGAGCCACTGCGAGAAGAACGGGCAAGAAACTCGGGGCCATTCTTTTAAACATCTTTTAACAATGTGTTACATACATACTATATAATAGAGTTATTACAATATTTGTTTAAATTATGTAGGTGACAGGCAATAGCTTGGCGGAGGCGGAATTGTCCAGGCATTTAGGCTGTTGCCTAGTACCTAACGGTGTGTTCAGGCAGCTGTATATGAGAGCCAGTAATTCTAGGTTAAGCCTGTTAACACCTTCGACCACATCATCACTTACTATCAGGTGAGATTGTGGTCAAAGACTCACGCATCAGCATAAAAAAAAACCCCAGAAGTCGTAGCACTACGGTAAAAGTAACCAAAGGAAATGTACTCAAGGGTCTGAAAATTTCCAGCATGTTTTTTACATGCTTTGAATTAATTCTGTCAAGGTACATAGTCAGGTCCGATTCGTATCTGGCTCAAATATACCTACGTCTTAAACTTAGATTATTATTGAATATTTATCTTTTACAGTTATAAGTTTTAAGACTTATAGAGTAATATATTGAATAATAATCTGAGTAAGAAAAGTGCCGTATTGAGTTTATATAACAATGCACTATACATACCTAATCACTATTAGAGATTCCTAACCACTGTCTGAGAGAGCAAATACGAGAAGTTAATGTCAAGTCTACTGTGGCAATAGTAAACTTATAGTATAGGTACATAACTCTCGCAGTCTGTAACGAGTTCGTTGTTCGTAGAGATGTTGATAACCCAAAGCGCAGGTTTATGTAATCACAGTGCGATCAGCATTGCAGCCCTTGATGGACAAGCTGTTATAGCGCGTACAGCAAGGGCTGCAATGACGATCAGTCTTGAAGACCAACATCTTAGCTGAACTTAGCTCAAGGCCATCATAGCGTGGCCTGGCAGTGCACTCATTGCAGATCGAGACTTGTATATAGTGATTATTCAAACAATGTGAGCAATTAAATAGTATAGTAAGAGCTTTGTTTAACAAAAACTTATTTTCTTCCTGACTATTTTGAAATCAATCTCAGAATAATGTATTTGTAAAGGAAATTATTGGTGGCTAAAACGCGCCATTAATCAATTTCCAATACATATTTGCTGGTGCCTTATTTTAATGTAGCGCGGAAAGGTCGACTTTGCTCAGAGAAGAAGTCAATATAATAATAATAATTACACATAACAAGCAATTTCGAATAAAAACCATGAGTAAACTCAATAGATATCACACATTTAAATTGTTCATAACTATTATAGCAGCTCGTCACCTTGATAATGAACATGCAATATACGAGTGGATTTAAATTTTGATTGGAGTATCAAACATTATGAATTTGATTTGATGGATGATTTGCTCTCGAACGTACTATGGCATGAATTTTATCAGCTCATTAATCTATTGTGGTGCTGTTTATTTCTACGCTAATAATTAAAGATATTTGACAGATGCATGCAAAAATATATCAAACTACCTGTCCGGCCGTTTTTTTATTTTTTTTTTCATTGTGACGGACCAAGCCCGAGGCCCACCTGATGTTAAGCGGACTAACCTCTGCCTATTACAGATGCATTTCATCACAAGTATCACGAATTGTACTGCGCCCGTCACCTTGAGACATAGTTGTTAAGTCTCGTGTGCCTGTAATTTCACTGGTTCTCAAGGACAGCGTCCGGAACACACCGTTAGGTGCTTGGCGACAGATTTTCTACTTGAGGGTGGTCGCTGAAAAACATATTGATTTAGAAATCCTACTACACAGTTTCTGATTACATAAACGACAAAAATGCCTGGACAATTCCGCCTCCGCCAAGCTATTGCCTGTCACCTACATAATTTAAACAATTATTGTAATTACTCTATTATATAGTAAGTATGTAACACATTGTTAAAAGATGTTTAAAAGAATGGCCCCGAGTTTCTTGCCCGTTCTTCTCGCAGTGGCTCTATACAATTTATTTGCTGAACGTGGCAGTACTATGTAGAATATTTCAATACTAAAATTTGTAATTGACCTTCATAAGAGCGTCGTAGACGTCTAAATTGAATAAATGATTTTGACTTTGACTTTGAACATTTGTTACAAAATAACAAACACGCTCTTTCAATTTCTCACAAAAATTGTTTATAGAAAAACTTGACTGCTCGGATTCCAAATGTGCTAATTATTAAGAAACTAAGAATAACAAAGAGTGTCATTAGAAAACATATACCTCGTGACCAACATCAAGTAAAATATTGACGAGAGAATCTCCCAGCATCAAATGACTCCGACTTGGCGCAGGAAACACCACCAGAATCCTACTCCCAACACAAACATGTATTAAACACAACAAAACACATGTAAACCACATTTTCACTACAATTTCTACAATTTATGTAATATCAGCCGGTGCGTTGTGAGACAGTGCTCCTAAAGGAGGTTATGTTATCATTGATATGATTTGAACCGTAAACGCTGTATACGTCTTATCCTTATCGCACATGAGATTTGGATTGTGTATTTTTCTGTTAGTCACTTCGATCAAATATACCCCATGTAGGGTATATTTGATCGAAGGTTAGTCATTCTTATATTCAAGATCTGGAGTTGGGATTTTTTATAAAGTCGTAGGCAGAGCTTAGACATATTAAATCCCAAATCCAATTATGGAAGGTTAGAACGACTTACAGAGAAATACACAACCAAATTATCACAAGTACGATAAGGATTAGAATATAACACGATGCAAGTACGTAAATGATTGTTCTAATTCGGGTTTTGGTTCAGTATCGTCACTATAATAGAAAGTTATAGTTTTTATTGAACACAGGTCAAAATTAACCTAGTAACCCGGCCATAGCGGGGGAAGGGGGAGGAGGGCCTCTGTTCAACCCTGATTACTTGCCTTGCAGAACACTTCACGATCTCACTCTGTTCACTATTGGTTCCGGATATCACTGGTTATGTTATCACTGTGGCACGTGCGACAAAAAGTATCACGATGTCATCTTCAAAGTACTATAGCTCCAGATACTGTCGTCATCTTGCATCATCACTATCATGGTTGCACCAGTCTTTCAAATATGTTTACGAAGCGCTCGTAGCGAAGTTTACTTAGCTGTTCTCAACCGATCAGCAAAGTTAAGCAACGTCGCGCGCGGTCATGAGTTGGATGGGTGACCGCTAGTGACATTACTGCTGAGCGTTTCCGTGCTTCGGAGGGCACGTTAAGCCGTCGGTCCCGGTTGTTGTCTTAGGATGGCAGTCGTTATAGCATGGTGGTAGGGCATTTTGCGAATGCCCGCCTGGCTAGCTACCACCCTCAAGTAGAAAA
The DNA here is from genome assembly GCA_963890685.1 of Plagodis pulveraria. NCBI lineage: Eukaryota > Metazoa > Arthropoda > Insecta > Lepidoptera > Geometridae > Plagodis > Plagodis pulveraria. Next base: position 764,088 of record OY982957.1, on the reverse strand, counting down.
TCTGTCGCCAAGCACCTAACGGTGTGTTCCGGCAGCTGTCCTTGAGAGCCAGTACTTCTAGGTTAGCCTGTACAACATCTTCGACCACATCATCACTTACCATCAGGTGAGATAGTGGTCAAAGGCTAACCTATCAGGCATAAAAAAAAAATGTAGTGAAGCAAACCCTCCTGCTGCCCGCTTGACTTTCCTGACTGTAACGTGCTTGATAAATTAACTTACAAAAGACCAGATTTGAACACTTTACACCTTAAATGGCATAAACTTAATTTCTTAGATTATCAATTAGTAAATAACTAATATATATTTCAAGTATTTGTTTAAAATTTACTTAAAGTAATTATACAACCAATCATAGTTTTTATTTTATATAGAATTTTACATACCTATTACAAAATCGAAGCTCTATCAGAGAATATTTGTCCCCAAGAAGTCTTCTGCTATACCAAACTTTAACTTGGTGCTATTTTAACAACCTTAAATTATGTCGACACTAGAACAATATAATCTTACAAAAGAATAACATAAAGAAACATATGAACCATGCACGAGCGAAATACATATTTATTCCTAAAAATCCTTTCGTTGTAATATTGTAAGCCTATAGGATTGGCGTTAATGCAAAAATAACAGTGTACGAATTCTCAACGTAATGTTATTCATGCGTATAATAACCTCCTACAATTACCTAAGACTTTGAAACAAAGCAATATGGTTCAGTTGCAGCCCTACCCTATTACTTTCACAAACGAACAAAACCGACAAATAATGAACTAACCATCTCAATAGTCAATAGACTCAACAAACAAGGGAATGTTCTTCTTTTGTTATTGTACATAGAACCGAGTAAACAGCTGTCGTGAACAGTCTTCACCTGACTTAACCTACCTGCTATTAAATCACTTAACACGTGATTTAATTTTAAAGAATCAATAAACATAATAAACCTAGTAGTAATTTATTTAAAAGCAAGCCGAAATCTTTGTTGACATATAAATGTTATTATAGTGTTAAGGATTTCATAACTGATAAAGAAGGATGGCGACTACTGACCCAACTAAACCAGGTCTCGTTCATGAATGTTTTAGATATTGTTTTTATTGTCAACCTGTTTTACATTATTAAAAAATATCAGTACATTTTTAAAAGTAGGGATTCTTGAGTAATATTCATATCCATTTATTTTATTTGTTACATAGATTTGGCACAGCACGCCAAATGCTACGAAACCAAAATAAAGAAAAAAAACTTCATTGTCATTTTCTGTTAATTGCAGTCAGTAGCGATGACATTGACATTTGTTTTAGTGTCATGCAGTATATACAGTCTTTTGGTGCAGTCCGAATTGCACTATTGGCTAGCAAGCGCAGAGCTCCCTGCTAATAGTGCTCTTCAGACCGAGCACTTGTTTGCTTACAAATCTATAGGTCAACTGCCACAATAATTAAAAATGTGAGTTGAAAGTCTCTGACCTTTATGTTCTGTTTTACGTCTCATAATACAGACTCACAAATGGTTAAACATGTTCTAATCCATTACTATTTTTAGCTAGCACCATAACAATTTATTTTAAGATAGATTGATAACGTCACAAGCCTGCTTTTACTTGGTCTGAATTGTAGTAATGCAAACGGCCATGAGCTTGCATAATTCAATAGGTCCATTTATTAGTACTCTTAGTAATGAGTACTTTTAGTTTTGCTGGCGTGATTCGGACCGCACCCTTACGATGATCTATGATAGAAATGGCGATGAGTAAAGCCCGTCTGTGGTCTATCGACTTCGTGCCAATGCATGCAATGAGAGTGTAATCACTGCGTTTTAGAAGTGTGTTTGGCCTGCCAACTAATACAATATATCGTAATAAAGCACTAATACAGCCTTAAAATCCGTAAAACTATGGTGATAAGTATAAACAACTTCCTGCCAGACCCATTCATTCAGTGCTCTAATAGACAATTAAGGAAGGTGCAAAACCTGTGACTATTATTTTCCCCCAACTCCTACGTACTGGATTCAATGCGCATTTTCATTCTCATATCTTGCATTATCAATAACGAAAAGTATCCCGACTGAACGCCACATGGTGTTTACAATAATGTTGGGTCTCAAGTTGTATGGAACGTCACCATCCTTCTTTTAATCAATTCACAATTAATTTTTGACATATAATTTCTGACCATAAATAATAAAATATTTTATCCTCTATTGCTGACATTTATCCTATTCACATTTCAGGTTCCTTTTCATTCTGACATCTTAGGTACAAATCAGATAAGCGTTGTCCTAATATAAATTTATCTCTAATGTAAAAATATCCCTTGTAATGAAATGAAATTAATTTTTATTAAAAATGTTATTTAACCACTGACATTACCTAAAGTTGACTGGCTTTGTATTATTATTTATTTATTTTTTGTCTTTTGTGAATTATATTTTTCTTCAAATTATGCATGCCTTTGTATCTCAAATGTTTGTACGCCTTTTGAGGCAAAACGTGTGGATCTTTTACTTTTATTGAACATCAATAATGGATTTACCCAGGTTTATGCAAATAAAATTATCCTTAATTTTTTTTCTTATACAGGATATTGCATGATGTTTCACCAATTTTATGACAACGTTAAAACAGGCTCCTAAATCGTATTGATTCCGAAATAAATTGTTACACAATGTGACAGGAAAGAACAGATTACCTTCTCTGGCAACGCCTTCTTGATACCTTTGATGTCCGTGGGCGACGGTGGTTACTTAGCTTCTGGTGAGCTAAGTTTGTTTGTTATATTTTTAACTTTCTAAGCTCGTTTGTCGTATTACAGAAAATATATATTTTTGACACAGACGGGTAGCAAGTAGATTATCAGGCTATTGTAGTGGTACGCCTACACTTAATGAATAAGAAGATGCGTATCCACCAGTACTTATTATACCCATCGCATTTTTACCCATAGTCAAAGGAGAAGTCTACGTGATAGTTAACGACATACAAGGATAAAGGTCGTTACACTAAACTGCTAATTAAGCACGTCCTCGGTACGTGGGTAGTTGTAACCTACATATCATCATTATTATCATCCACATCTGGGTAAAGATGCTCTCTGTTATTTCTCTTTGAAATTTGAATGAATTTCTTTTTGAATTTCCTTTTACTCTTTCTTACTTCTACCTCAGCCATGTCAGAGTTCTGTTATTTTGAACATTCTGTATTTTTTAAAGTTGGATTTAATAAATCTTATATTGAATAACTTGATTTCGAGCTGCATCGTTTTACTAATAAATATAAGAGCGATCGTGTACTTTTTAGAAGTCCGTAGCTGAAGTGCAAAGCGGAGTCCAAAATGAGACACCGCTGTCTGCATGACTTTTTACCTGTCCGTCCGTATGTAACAGGTCTATAGCATAATATACGTAGATAGAATATTCCATTACATATTTTTTGGGGTGATAATACATAAATAAGTAGCCGAAGAAAAATATTTTTTTACCTCACAATCTTGGTAAGGTTCTGTTTATAATTTGAATTGTGCGTGGAAATTGCTATTTATCCGCATGGGAAATATAAAAGTTCAAACCACTATAAAAGTTTCATAAAATTAATTTACTTCATTTATTAAATTTAGTAAATTTACATCAAATTTTTAGTATAACTGAACGCAAATTGATTATATTATATAAGTTATTTTCTTGCACCTAGCATTTTCCTCGCTTGGGTTAGGTGAAAAATTATATGTTTCATTCCGGAGCAAAGTTATTTTTCATCTCACACGTTTGTAACCAGTTTCAGTTCACTCAGAGTTCTATATTTTGAACTCTTCAAATAACAATTTTGCAGCCTCGCATAACAAATTGAATAAAGTGAAACCACCTAAGTGTTAAAGTCCATTACAATATCGGAATCGTTATCAATACAATTACTCATGCCAAAAACACCCTTGATACCAAATTGTTCCCGAAAAATATTTATATTAGCTTCTAATTAATTATGCAAGCTCTGAACCATACCGATAAATATTGACGGGGCAAACAACTCTTGTTTTTATGGGTATCACTTTATAACCCTTTGGGAAATTTTAGCAGGTATACATTACTAGTTTCAGATCAGTTTAATATTGGTTTATATTCTATTCAACGCACGTTACATTACTGATTTGAAATAAATATTATTGGCATTTGAACATTATCTCACACGGTAAGTGAGTATAGTCTACAACAGTTTCCGGAACACAACGTTAGAAACATGGCAACAGATTTTCTGCTTAAAGGTGACAGCTAGCATTTAATCAATGATGACCCCCCGTGATCCACCTATGCACTGCCGTTCATGGGGGTCCAATAGTTTCTGAGGTCTTGAGCTTTACCGCGTGGTGGTAGTGTATTTTGCAAAAGTAAATACTTGTCATCCTCCTATATTATTTCTATATACTTCTTTCAAGAAGGAAATCCGTCACCGAGTCCTTAACCGTGAGTTCCAGCATTCTAGGTTTAGCATGTTAATCCAGATCTAAATAAAAACCTAGCTTATATAGAGGTTTTCAGTGGTTGTGCTTGGCACTCTAAACAAGTAGTTCAGTATTGAGCGAGACCACCCACAGAACAGTACTCAACATCTAGAGGAGTTTACGTGAGATATGCTTTTGAAGCAGTGATGGCCTAATGTCATTAGATATGGACTGCGACGCAGCAGGTCCATGGTTCGAATCCCGCCGCGGGCTTGAGCTTCACCGCATGGTGGAAGGGCATTTCGCGAAAGCCCGCCTGGCTAGCAACCACTCTCAAGTAGAAAATCTGTCGCCAAGCACCTAACGGTATGTCCGGCAGCAGTCCTTGAGAGCCAGTGAAATTACAGGCTCTCGAGACTTAACAACTATGTCTCAAGGTGACGTGCGCAGTGCAATTCGTGACTTGTGACGAAATGCATCTGTTATAGGCAGAGGTTAGTCCGCTTAACATCAGGTGGGCCTCAAGCTTGTTCCGTCACAATAACATAAAAAACAAAAACTTGTATTACCTTATATCGCACTTTGCTAATTTTAAAAGTAATATTTAAATTACTATGCTTTTAAGTACTAGTATTCTTAACAAGCGTAATTTTCTTAACAAGTTTAGTGGTATTTGCCAATCAACAATCGGAAACAATCGTTTCTTCGTTGTTTGGTGCTATATTTTAGAATTTTCCTTCTACGATAATATATGGAAGAAACGAGTCAAGTAATTCTGCATTTCATTTATAGATTGCAAACATTTATTGTTAACATTTATGTATTGTAACGGGAAATCTGTATCCGGAAAGCACATAAAGGCGCGAACAGATGTAATTACAATAAAAGGAGGTCTGTTAATAATCTCGGCCTTGCCAGATTAACCACAGCCAGTTCCTTAATTAGCGCTGGGCCGATGGACAGGGGGTGGCTACTGGCGGCTAGGGACTGAATAACCTGGAATCGGGTATAACGACTTCCAGTTCGGGCAGTTTCGTGTTTACCGTTTTGATAGAGGTACATAATATTTTCATTATCAACATTTTGTTGGATTAAATTTAAACGTTTAACGATCACTAGCTTCCACCTGCAAGTGTGCTCTTGTAGAGTTATAGGTGCTTCGGTTTGCTTCTTCAGGGTTGCCTTTGTTTATTTTAGAGTATATCGTGTGTATTCATAGTTTTTAATAAATCTAAACTTCATGAAAATCTCTTAAGCCATTACAGAGGTGGTGGTTCGAATAAGAAAAGGATTTCTAAACATTAACACTTTATATATTTGACGGGGAACCGGCCACAAGGTTATTTTTAAAAAAGCTATATAGCAGCATTGCTTACGTCACATAATTAAGTATATATGTATCGATATATATATATATATATATATATATATATATATATATATATATATATATATATATATATATATATCGTGAAATAAGTATTACATTTATAATTTTTAATATTAATAAATATTATATATATATATATATATAATATAATATAATATATATATTTATTAATATTAAAAATTATAAATTTAATACTTATTTCACGATATGTAAAAAACCTTAAAAGACGAGCACATACGTTAACATACTATTTTTGATTGAAGGACTTCAATAAAAACTTTAAAGTGTGTATTAGATTTTTCTTTGACGTTGCAGCGTGCGCTGATATTCAACGTTTGTTAGTTTGATTTTCTACTGGCCGACTACAAGTTGTTAATTTGGGAACTCTAAGGCCCCTACATAAATTTCATGCCAAAAGTGATATTTGTGAGTACTTATACCTACTTTTAGATCCTGTTTCAGTCCTCAAGGGAGATAGGTGGCTATATGACGGACGGAGGCATCAAATATAAATTTGAAGCGGTCACGCTCATCCTATTATATTATCAAGTTGCGGTGCCAAGCGTTGTAGTTCTGATTGGATTTGGGTAATTTATGTTATGATGTGTTAGTTTTTTTTTGTCAAGCAATGGAAGTAATGGAGTCAATGACATTTAATATTAATAAATTGCCTCTATCATTAAATTTTAAGGCACATGAGATTTTACAACTATGTGTCAAGGTGACGGGCGCAGTGCAATTCGTGACTTGTGACGAAATGCATCTATTATAGGCAGAGGTTAGTCCGCTTAACATCAGGTGGGCCCTGAGCTTGTCCCGACAAAATAACTTACAAAAAAAATATGCCATAGTCGTGATTGTTACCTGCAAAAAAGGTATAATTTTTTTTAAGTAAAAAATGGACCTTACTTAAACACTCAAATGTGTGAAATAACTTGTTGAAGTCCATGATGGTTCAAAAGTACCTATTATCACAATATTGTGCGCATGGTATCGACTTCGACAAGTAGTTTCACACATTTGAGTGTTGAAGTTGGTTCCATTTTTTGGTAAAATATTTGTTTTTTACCCTTTTTAGTGACTTATGGCTATCGATGTTAGAAATCGATTCCTTAGTTCTTATAACATTAAAATCACATTTTATGTAAACCGGATAGCTTGAAATCTGATCGCAGATATCTCTGATGCTGATAACTAATCTGGAATGTCACGACAGCATTATCTTATTCAAATTGATCTCGTTTTCTGAAACATTCCCACTGATAGGGATATCCAATCGAGATTTTTAGTATAACCCAGATTATGCTGTCGTGTATTATATTGCACTTTTAATCTTTATATTACATTTGCAAAACTATTTTCAATACAATTATAGATTATTATCATATAGTTTTTTTTATGCCTGATAAGTTAGATTTTGACCAGATTCACTGACTGTAAGTGATGTGGTCTAAGACGTTGTTCAGGCTAACCTAGAATTAGTTACCGGCTCTCAAGGACAGCTGCTGGAACACAGCGTTAGGTGCTTGGCGACAGATTTTCTACTTGAGGGCGGTAGCGGTAGCCAGGCGGGCATTCTCAAAATGCCCTACCACCATGCTGTAACGACTGCCATCCTAAGACAACAACCGGGATGGAGGACTTAACGTGCCCTCCGAAGCACGGAAGCGCTCAGTAGTAATGTCAGTAGCGGTCATCTATCCAAATCGTGACCGCGGCGGACGTTGCTTAACTTTGCTGATCGGCTAAGAAGGGCTAAGGAAACTTCGCTACGAGCGCTTCAAAGATATAAAATACAGTACCGAATTTGTACACTCAAAAGCTGATTGAGAGCAAGCTGATTCAAATTCTCTGAGCTTACATTTTCATGGTTTGACTTCCACAAGTATTTTCATACATTTCAGTATTAGAAGTCAGTTTGAAAAAAACCTTTTCAGTGTTGCATATACTGGGTGCATACTGCTTACAAGATAAAATACTGTTCACCATCGAGACGCAATTACCATTACATCATCCAGGTATGCAAATATTTTTTTCAGTAAATTGACTGTAACTTAAATACTACTGAACCGATTTTGATGACATTTAATTGAGACCAATTTGGAGGTTGTAACTAAAAAAACATAACTGATGGAGTACTTACACAACAAACATACAAAAAATACCTACAGACTAATTTAGAACCTCCCCCTATTTTAGAAGTACAGAACCGACTTCCAACACTGAGAATTAATAAAATGGAAGTCGTACCATGAAAATTGAGCATGCATTTTGGATCAGCATGGTATCGATCCTAAAATTTCTTTGTATATGTATCGACCTCAACGTGTTATTTTATACTTTTCATTATTGAACCGTTATAAAGTATTTTATTGACTACTTAAAAATCTGCTTCCAGGTTATTACATCGACCAGCACCACATTACCACCAAAATTAGTATTTATAAATTTTGATTGAGTCTAGATAAGAGTAATTGTCTATACCACTATTCCACGGGTTGGTAGTTTGATGATGTGTTCAGTTATGTAGCAGCCCTATAATAGGAACATAACATACAGTTAGATAGCTGGTAGCAAGCCAGGTGTAGCGTTGAAGTATGAGTTCGGTATTTAAATAATTGTTATTGACATTGTCACAGTGATAATCTTCACGCTCTGGCTGTGAACAACGGATCAGAGCTCCCGCGACGGCTGCGAACCCGCTATGATCAACGAACTGTGCAGTCACAGCCACTTTGGAACTAGCAGAGGGATAACTGAGCTGTAGTATTGGGCGTAACAAATAAAGAGTATTGAATTCAACTGTAAGTACCTACTATCCTACCTCCTATCTTGCGGTAGTATTTTGATGCATATGTTTAACGGTAGACAAACTGCGTTAAAAGTAAAAACTCTTATTTAGGTCAGACGAAGCTTTGAAGATCGATGGTGGCGGTTTCCGGTATACATATTGTAGTTTTTGGGTGGCGGCACCAACTAATGGCAGTAAAAAAAATAAAAGTTTGTAATCGCGTCATCCAGGCAGGGTCCTTTGTCTAGGTCTCCAGTTCATAAAACAGTTTTGATTACCTTTCGTTGGTTGGCAAGACATGCAAAGATTCATTTCCATATAAAATTTAACCCATTGGCATCGGCGATAATGATAACATAGAATTTCATTCATTTATTACTTATGGTACAGCACCAAAGAAGCTACGATAATGTCATTGTATTGTTGGTAGTGTTGTATTACATTGCTATGCACTGCTCACTGCATTAACCATTCGAAGACAAAAGTCATACGTTTATTGTATTCATGTTTTGAGATCAGATTAATTATTGCTATAACCTATGTCAGTAGATGCCAACACACACGCATAAATATAATGTTAAGGTACTGATAAATATGCGAATAATTAATAAATAGTAAATATACACCTGGGGTATATGCATAAACATTAAAATAAATTATATTGATGACATTTTATTCAAAGTTTTGGCCTCAATAGGTTAAAAATTGTTCATGACCGTATATTTTTCATCGCTATCGTTCTTCTTCCATTATACATAAGCCTGTTCATATACATATTCACCTCTATTTAACATAAGCGTCATAATATATTGTATGTATTGATCTGTGACTTTGAGCTTCAAATAGGCCACAGTTGCGGTTTCAATTCCCTAAGTCATCACCGGCAACACACAATGGTCGAATATACCTACTAATAATACCTACCTATATCACAGATTACCTACATACATATATATATTCAGGCACTGCGTGATGCTGGCGAGAAGATCACGTAATTTCTCGACCGCTGTCCATCCGAGTTATCCGCTGTCTATCCGGGATATAAACAAGCGGGATGTTGACGAAATGCTAAACTTACAAAGCTGTGATACTGAAACATAAATAAATAACATTGAAAAAATGAATAGATTCAGGCGTTACTTTGCGGAAATCTCGATCGTGCGCTCGTAGCGTCAATACCTCCTGAGGATGCTTCGTGTAGAATCGAAACGAGTCGAAAATTCTTCCGGTTTGGCTGCGTGGCGTTTGTGACGTCACGTTGGCTTAACCGGTAAATTAGGCGGAATTGTCACTAGATATATATTTTTAAGTATTCATTTGGTGTTTTCTTAAAATATTTTAAAAATATTTGTTACTATTACATTAAAAAAAAGAAAATATTTTAACCATCACATTATTATTTATACTGTAAGTTAATATTCTGAAGAGCTCTATTTCCTTCCTCAATATTCCAACTCCAAACAACTCGTTCCGACCTGGCATATCATCAATATACTTACTTACTGTACATAATCTCTTAGCACGTACCTAAAAGTTATACAGTTCTTCCAGTGTAAGTTCTTTCTTGTAGTATTATTGACCCTGGGGTCTTTTAGCAGAGCATGAAAACCATACATCCAACCATCTTTGGTCATCATAGGGATGGCGACTTGCGGCTGCATTCATGGTCATAGTTACTTGATTCCATTTTTGCACTCCATCAGGTGGGACGGAGTATGAAACACCATAAAATATATAATCTAAATAAATACCATTACATACGTTCTTATACATTTTATTTAAAAAAAACATTATTAATATGATGTTAGCGTTTGGGCTTTCTCATAACAAGCAAACATGTTTACATTATTTTCAATTACGCCTCCTATTAGCATAATTAATCTTCATAAACATACCTTTGAGGGCAAATAGTTGATTTTGCTACAAATATAATCCATCAGAATTGTGTACCTTACATATTATTACATACGTTTTGAACAGATAAACAGTTTTGTGTGTCGAATATATGTTAGTATAACTAAGAAATAAGGACAACGTTACGTCAATCATAATTTGTACTCGTACCATTTATTTATTGTTGGAGATATTTCCTTTTATATTTTCGCAAACCTTTGGAAATCATCAGTATGTAAGAGTAATAGATGAATTCTTGACCAATATGGAAATAAATTTGCAGTCATTAGAGTAAATTTTACGTGGAACGCGTCGTATTTTTATTCTGTAAGTTGAACACTTACACGGGATCGCGATCCATTTGAGACGTGCTGTGGACGTGAGATCACGATATTTACTGCACGTGTAGTATTCACCACAAGGTTTTTTATCCATACTGAAGAGAATATACGTTCTACAACTTTTACCCATATCGATAAAGCGCCAAGTAAAGGTGCTTACTGAGTTGCCGTACTGCAGGTTCATATAGCATACTGGCTTGAGCTTCACCGCATGGTGGAAGGGCATTGTGAATGCTCGCCTAAATAGCTACCACACCAGATGGGCTTCGTGCGTTCCGTCACAATCCCTTAAAAAAATCAGTCTAACAAACACATAGTTTGTAATCCTCGATGATTTTTTGAACAAATTGTCAAGGATTGTTTCATAATCAGCAATTTCGTAACAAGTAGTGGGTTGCCTGAACGTTTCCTTAAACTTTTAACAAAATACTTACTATCCAATTATGACAAACCGTACGTGTAATTAGGATACTACTATTTTTATACTGTTGTTTTTGTATGGAAAGTTCTATGAAAACAACAGTAAACAAATAGCAAGCCTTACCTAAAATCATGAAAAATCATATATTATTCCTACATTTTCCTAATCGTAAATTGCTACAAAGATGTTACCTCAATCTTGTGATCTCGTGACTCAAGACTGAAGGGCAAGGTTCAGTTCAGACCGATAAAAACAAACATTTCAATAATTCATTTGCCGCCATCGCCATGGACATTTTAAAATAACAGTTGTCTACACAAACAAACCGCTTCTATTCGCTCGGGTGCTAAATTCGAGCGTTTTTAGATATTCATAGATTTTGTAACAGATACAGTTTTCACACAGAAAAATCAAGTTGTATGTAAAAAATATTTTGTTATTTCTATTCCCTACTATTGGAAAAATGGTAACAACCTCTTAGAGTTGACTTCTGTTAGTCCTAACAAACATTTTGAGACTTTTTGAATGTGTTTGTGACGGAATAAGCACGAGGACCACCTCGTGTTAAAAGTCTCTTGTGTCTCAAAGTCAAAGTCAAAATGATTTATTCAATTTAGGCGTCTACGACGCTCTTATGAAGGTCAATAACAAATTTTAATATTGAAATAATCTACAATGTACTGCCACGTTCAGCAAAAAAAAATGTATAGAACCACTGCGAGAAGAACGGGGAAGAAACTCGGGGCCATTCTATCTGTAATTTATTATTTCATCATTTTTATTACTTTCAAAGTGAGCGCGGCGCGGTCCACTGTAGCCGCGGCGGGCGCTCTTGGCTCGGAGTAGGCATTGTCTTTTGCTACGAGACACAGAAGTAATAAAAAATTTGAAATAATAAATTACAGGCACAAGAGACTTTTAAGATCAGGTGGCCCTCGTGCTTATTCCGTCAAAAACACATAAAAAAAACATTAAAAAAAAAACAAAAAAGACAAAACAATAAAAAATATTCATCACGAAGTGTGTGTTAGGACTAACAGAAGTCAACTCTAAGAGGTTGTTAGCATTTTTCCAATAAACTTGTATACACGTTTTACTGAACGACACAGTGTAACATAATTATGTGTGTATAAGAATTGGATTTGTATCTCCAAAATTCTATTCAACCGAATAAGATCATCGTCAATGGATTTTATACGACCTGAGTATGCCACATAGGTAAAATTTAAGAGCAACGACACCGACGTGCAACACTAAAAAGTTTGAAATCACTTGTTGCAGTGAGACCACACATATTGGATGGTCCTATTTCCACAAGTTATTAATACTTTTCCGGGTCGGAACTCAGTTCTGTTGTTTTAAACTTTCTGCCGTTATCAATTTTGCCTATTGTTTACATTTTACATAGTATTTTCACTCTCCCACAATACTAGTCACAATCGATAAGAGTTGCAGTAAAAATATCATCAAGATACAATAGGGTAGATGGCAAATACTTATATCAGTTAATTGAGTATTACATAGAACTACTAAACCGATGTTGATAAAATTCAAACGGGACTAACCTATTACTCTACCACACAAAAAAAATATCATCAAGATTGGATGATTTTCACGGTCATACATACAAAAATCTACGCACCGTCGTCAGGTAATCCTTTATGGCAGTGGTCGCCAAAACGGCAACACATTAGATTGCGGGCGTTATTAACATAGGCGTATTATTCACACAGTTTTATGTAGGTGTGATGGTGAATAGATATATAGAGAAGAGGCTAAAAAGATAACATTATAATTAGGTATACTGTTTGTTGTGACAATAAGACGTGGGACTACGGACCATTACACTTTATTACACCTGAAAATATACTTGAGCCTTGTAACTTACACCCATATTATTAAATGTTACTCCAAATAATACTCCACTCGAACTCGACTTAGTTCATTTTGAGGCTCCTAAAAAACGACCTCCAGATTGATATTTTCAAATTTTTTTTTTTTTTATTCATAACTGGGTAGCACTTGACCACTATCTCACCTGATGGTAAGTGAAGATGCGATCAGTGATGGAGCGCGCTTACCCAGAAGGTATCTATTCACTCGCGTTTTGAAGACCCCCATGTTGTACTTAACCGGAAACACAGACTCAGGCAGGGTGTGCCATTCCCTGGCGGTTCGTATGATAAACGAAGACGCAAATCGCTTCGTTCGGGCAAATGGAACATCAACCATATAGCGGTGGCGCTTCTGAGTGTCCCTGGATGTCCGGTTACAGAATGGGGATGGTGGAATCAAATCATGCAGTTCCGTGGCACACTCCCCGAAATGCATCCGATAAAAAACCGATAAACAAGCAACATTGCGGCAATGCTCGAGACTTTGGAGTCTCTTGCTTATAAGTTGGTCGTCGTTAATGAGTCTCTTGGCTCTCCTCTCAATAGCTTCCAGTGTCTCCAGCTGGTATTTGGCAGAACCATCCCAAAGGTGAGAACAGTACTCCATACACGTCCGGACTTGAGCTTGATAAAGATTAAGCATCTGTCCCGGTGTGAAATAATGTCTCACCTTGGCCAATACACCAAGCTTTTTTGAGGCTATCTGGGCTTTAGACTCAATATAGGAGCCGAAGTTGAGAGTCGGTGTTAAAGAGACGCCAAGAAGCTCGAGATGGTTACTTATCGGCACGGATACATCCCTGAAAGTAGGAGCCAGGTGAAAAGGGCTCCGTTTGGCGGAGAAAAGACATGCCTGGGTTTTAGCAGCATTGAACTTGACCAAATTGGCATCGCCCCAATCGGAGGCTGCCTTCAGAGAAAAGTTCATGCGCTGAACCATCGCTTCCCTATGAGACTGGATTTGTAATGCACTGGTTCGTGCGTTAGATGTATAACTCTCCACAACGGTGCTGTCGTCTGCGTACCCAAAAGTACCGGGTTTAAGCAGATCATTAATATGCAGCAGAAACAGCGTTGCAGAGAGTACTGATCCTTGAGGGACTCCGGCGTTTATAGCCAATTGGTCGGAAGAACAGCCATCGATGACCACTCGAATCAACCGATCCCTCAAGAAATCTGAAATCTAAACACACAAACCAGTGGGAAGGCCGTATGAAGGAAGCTTGCTAATAAGGCTATCGTGCCAAACCCTGTCGAAAGCCTTCGAGATGTCGAGAGAGACAGCAAGCGCCTCTCCGTGGTTCTCGATGGCCTCGCTCAAGATGTGAGTGGCATACACTAGAAGATCCCCAGTAGACCGGTTTTGGCGAAACCCGTATTGGCAGTCACTGAGGAGATCATTCACTTCTAGGTATGCCAGGAGCCTGTGGTTCAGTACACGTTCCATCGTCTTACAAAGTATGGAAGTGACTGAAATAGGCCTGGAATTGGCAGGGTCTGCGCGACTACCCTTTTTGGGCACGGGCTGCACGTTTGCAAGCTTCTAAGACTTAGGCACTTGACCAGTCGTCATAGACAAGCGAAAGAGGTGAGTCAATATTGGAGTCAACTCAAGCGCACACATCCTCAAGACTACAGCCGGTATACCGTCTGGACCACCAGCTTTGTTCACGTCCAGATCGCGCAAAGCTTTGCGTACTTCAGACTGTCGAATGCGGATTTCTGACATTAACGTCCCGCAATTTGGCAGACTAGAGGGTACAGCATTGCCAGCATCTAAACGTGAAGACTCTGCAAACAGAGAAGCAAATAAATTTGCTTTCTCTTCAGCAGTGTGCTCTAGTGAGCCGTCAGGTTTCAGCAATGGAGGCAGTGAGAGACGGCAAAAGTTCTCTTCGATCGACTTTGCCAGGGACCAGAACGCTTTGCTACCCGAGGGGTAAGAAGCAAGTTTGTTCCCTGTTTGGCGTATGTGGTCGAAGCGAGCCTTCTTGAGAGCCTTTTTGCAGGATTTGGCGGCTAGGTTAAGCGCTTTCTTCTTTTCACGTACATCTCTAGATTTGCGGGTTCGAGCATCAGCCCAGGCTAAGTAGGCCTCATGTTTTGACGCTTCTGCGTCTCCACATGTGGCATTAAACCATGGGCGACCTTTGCTGGACAGTGGGACGTCAGAAAATGGTATGAAGTATTCCATACCCTGACGTAACACTTCTGTCACAGCATCCGCGCAAGCTGAGGGATCGCTCGAAGAAAAGCAAGCCTGCCTCCAAGGATAAGACGCGAAGAAACTGCGCATCTCATCCCAATCTGCTGACCTGTATCGCCACATCCGCCGGGTGCCTTTTGGGCTGGGATCGGGCGGGGAGTAGACTGATACAGACTTCACCAGACAATGGTCGGAGCTACCCAAGGGTGATGAAACTGACACCGAGTAGCGGTCTGGATCTGTTGTCAGCAGAAGGTCCAAGCAATTGGCCGTGTGGCCATCAACATCCGGTATCCTTGTAGCTCCTTGGACCAGCTGAGTGAGGTTGAGCGTCAAAGCAAGCTTGCGCATCTCTCGACCAGCGTGGTCTGTGTTCTGGTATGGGTATAGCCAGTCTTGATGGTGGGCGTTGAAATCCCCCAGAAACACTAATTGAGCAGAAGGATACCTTTGTTGCGCCACATCTGCCGCCTCACTAAGGTAGTTTGCGAGCCTAGTTGTCTCCTCATCTCCGCTGTGCGACCGGTAGACACCAGCATAAAGAGTTTTCTCCATGCCATTGTCCACCAGAACCCACATGATAGAAAATTTGGGGTCTTCAAGGTTGCGGAGACGCCGATAGCAAATGTCATCGCGGGTGTTAGAATCATATATTTGTTAAGCTTAGATTCTCTTAAGTAAATAAGTTACGAGAAGTTACTCATTATGTAATTGTAGAATATTCTAAAACTTGTTGATATTTGTCATTTTTAATAACCGCCACACTGAAACCCTTTATGATCTGTATTCATTCTAGACTAGCCAATGACGAACCATCCTGTCTTATTTCGGGTTGGCTGATACGTTGTGGCGGGAACTTTCATGTCTCTGATTGGTTGTGGTAAATATGGCGGGAACTTTAATGTATATGCGACAGACACTTGGCGCCAGTCATGGCTATAAAACCAAGGTCTCAACTTGCTGAGCTCTCTTTATTCTTCACAAGTGACTGCTGCATCGAGACTTATTGAGTTAAGTACTGTATTATATTATTTAATGTAACGTAACTGATATTCATGTGTTGTGTGTGGGTCTATGTTTGTTGGCTTCCAAATTCGCCCTTTTTATTGTATTATCGTTGTGAAATGTGACTATACAATATTACCTTTGAAGTAATCCATGTGACCCTAATGATGTATTATTCTTATTAAAGTGTTCCATGTGTTCCTATAAACGTTGTGTTTTTGAAGTATCCTTATGAACCCCTTTTGTGTAGAAAACCTAGTAAGTGGGATAGTTAAGTACTGAACTAGTAGTACTCATTTACTTTACCTTAAGCTAGGACTAGATTATGGCATCACCGCCTGAAAACATCTTATAATTTAATGAGCCTACATTACAGATTAAATAAATGCTCTCTATCTTGACAAATCTCACATCAGAAGTGGGATCACTCAGATTGCCTACCTTCATTTTTTTAATCACTCTTATTGATTTCAGAATCGATGCAACTACTCTCAAAGACTTGGACGCCGCGGGTTGCGAAGCCGTGGCTGCAACCTGGCGACAAGATGACAACACCGTGTTCCCAGTTTTCGTATCTGCTACTAGCGGCAGTGGAACGCCGCGGTTTGCGAAGCCGTCGCTGCAACCTGGCAACAGGATGACGACACCGTGTTGCGAGTTATCGAATACTAGCGGCAGTGGCACCGAGTTTTTATTCACTGACATCGGTATATTGGCGAAATAATTCATCTGGACAAGTACTATAACAGTGGCAAAAGCAGGTAAAGCCCTCCAAAGGGTCTGTTTTATAATGATTACAATCCTGTAACCGTGTAGTGGCAATGTGAAGAATAACCTCGACGAAAATTTTCTCAATGTTATAACGTTTAAATCTGAAACTGACGGTTCTTGCTGCATATATCCCTCAAGATAAAGGTGCTTTCACTGAACCTTATTGAATTAGTGTTTGCTAGCATATGTAATGGAAGTTTATGAAACTTGTTATGTCATTGTGTATTTTTTTTATATTATTTACACTAATAAGTACATATTATAACGACGAACGTAATTAGATTTCTTCAAAGTCAAACTATGTTCTCATTTTATATAGTGACTATTGGTATTAATTGAGAATACATTTCTATAAACCTAGAAACCTAAATGTGGAAACGCATATCGAACAATAAAAAGCAAAGTTACAACCATATCTGAACTAATGTCGCTATTACCTTGTGCTTAAAATTTTCTTAATTTTATTTAAAAGCGATCCTTAAAACTTAGTGACATATGAAATGTTTTTGAACATCTGAGAATATTTTATGTAATATTACTTGCTCAGTGATCTTATGGGCATTAAATAAATTCACTACAGATTGCTAATTCTATAAAAGTAGTCATGACAAAGTATATAGTATATATACTTATGCTTTTGATTATTACTTGATATTTGTAAAAGCAGTTTGGGTCCTAAGCAAGGGTTATTTTATCCTATAAAGAAAACTCCTTAACTGTTTCACACTAATCAACTCGATTGTATAATATAGGATTTTGAATCGATTGTATAATATAGTAACTGGCGATGGGTAGAAATGTTTTAATTGTTGGTTTCGCAAAGTATTGTTTATTAAATCCACTTTAAACTTTGAATTCCTATACATAGGTTGTCTTATCCTACATATATACGAAGATAACCTATGACAAATGTTAGCACTTGGCATCCCTTCAGAAGTCATTACTGACTGTCACGCAAACTTTGGCTCAAACCATAATCGATCCCTTTTTGGAAATTACTAATCGACAAACATATGATTGTTACTGGAACACTTTGAAGTGACGGTTAGATGGAACGGTATGTCTATATTAGGTAGAATGTTCTATAAATTGTCAGATTGACCGAACGGATTCTGGAATGTTCAAAAAACAATCTATGCGACAATACAGAGGTTTACAGGGGTTTTACCTCTGCGTTTATTGATTGGTGTAGACTATAGATGGTTTATCATGAAATATTGTAATTCACAAGGATATATTGATACTGGCCACGAGAGTGGGTGTTTGAACAAAATTTATTTAATTATTGTACCTATTGTTTTGAAACAAGAAATACGATAATTATGTACGTTTCAGTTAAGAATATTAATATGACATGCTACCCTACATATTGTAGAAATAAACTACTTGTGTTATATTATCAGTTATCATCACATAAAATGATAATATCAAATTACTCATATCTACATGTACTTATGCTCTAGATTAAATATTAAATAGAAAGACACTGCTTACCTATTTGATTGGTGCTGGTTGATCTCACGAGCAGTGTGTGAATGCAACCAGCATGTCTATTCAAATGGCAACTACTGTTTAAATTGATTCACTGCATACCCATTTGATTGGTGCTTGTTGATCTCACGAGCAGTAAGTGAATGCGACCTGCACGTCTATTCAAATGGCAAACTGTTTGATAAAAGCCGGTCGACCTTTTACTTGGCGATGGTTGTCTCACATGGCGGCTTGTGAATGTAATCATCGTGTCTAGGTAACTGGTAATTATTAAAATGAGTAGGGTTTTTCATGAGAATTTAAAGTGTTATTTTTACTGCTACATAAGTACATGTAGGTAGACTGCCTGTTGTTATCAGTAAAGTTATTTTACGTGTACAAATGATGATCCTATTATTCTGGATAAAATACTTAAGCCCTGACGTCAAAACGTCCAAATCATAAAAGGAAAACCCAATTCTGTCCTTATAGATAATACTTATGTCGTGAAGTCAAAAGGTCCAGACGTTTTTTGTCAAATGGAATATGTCCAGGGTTTAATGGTACATTTTGTTATTGTCTAAATAATGCGTGGACGATAAAACGTCAACTTGATAACTAAGCAAGTTAAAGTTGCATTGCAGAAATTTACCACAGTCGTTTTAATCAAATTTTAAACTCCCTATTGCTTAATATGTTATCAAATATGTAGTTGAAACTGGATACTATCTATGAAACTTAGTAGCAGTATTTACTTCATATATATAGCTGGTATACTTTACGAATTATGTACTTGCACATAATATTTATTCGTGACACTTATATAACAACGTAAATGGGAATGTTGGTTTGTACAACATTTTTTTCACAAATGTATTGAATGTATTTTGATTCCATTCCAATGATATTATTTTCCTTTCCTGAGATAGCAAATCACAACAGTCAACGCGTAGAGGGATAATCTACCCTCCACGCCCAATACATATACATTGTAGTCCACAAATATGTACTATGAACATTTTATAATGATTTTACAGATAATCGATAGCGGTTTTTCTTTTTGGTGACTTTGAACCAAATACTGTTTATGTGTTCTATTTATTACTTATTACATAAATTCTTTATCAAGCAAGCTTTGTGCAAATAATTGTGGGTTGCCATACACGGTAACAATATTTCCTACATATATACTATTATCACTAAGTTATACATAATTATTTTAAAGTGAAGTTTGCCTGGTGTTATTTTGTACTTCGTGGACGAAGTACTGTCAGTATGGCCGTGTTAGAATCATATATTTGTTAAGCTTAGATTCTCTTAAGTAAATAAGTTACGAGAAGTTACTCATTATGTAATTGTAGAATATTCTAAAACTTGTTGATATTTGTCATTTTTAATAACCGCCACACTGAAACCCTTTATGATCTGTATTCATTCTAGACTAGCCAATGACGAACCATCCTGTCTTATTTCGGGTTGGCTGATACGTTGTGGCGGGAACTTTCATGTCTCTGATTGGTTGTGGTAAATATGGCGGGAACTTTAATGTATATGCGACAGACACTTGGCGCCAGTCATGGCTATAAAACCAAGGTCTCAACTTGCTGAGCTCTCTTTATTCTTCACAAGTGACTGCTGCATCGAGACTTATTGAGTTAAGTACTGTATTATATTATTTAATGTAACGTAACTGATATTCATGTGTTGTGTGTGGGTCTATGTTTGTTGGCTTCCAAATTCGCCCTTTTTATTGTATTATCGTTGTGAAATGTGACTATACAATATTACCTTTGAAGTAATCCATGTGACCCTAATGATGTATTATTCTTATTAAAGTGTTCCATGTGTTCCTATAAACGTTGTGTTTTTGAAGTATCCTTATGAACCCCTTTTGTGTAGAAAACCTAGTAAGTGGGATAGTTAAGTACTGAACTAGTAGTACTCATTTACTTTACCTTAAGCTAGGACTAGATTATGGCATCACCGCCTGAAAACATCTTATAATTTAATGAGCCTACATTACAGATTAAATAAATGCTCTCTATCTTGACAAATCTCACACGGGCATACTTACAAACTCCCGCCTTGGCCTTGAAACTATGTTCTAGAACATAGCCAGGGTAGGCAAGGTATGTCGCGTCAGCTGGACATTTGATCTGCGTCTCCGTGAGGCACAGAATATGAGGTTTTGCGGTCTCTAGATGGTGGTGGACCGAGTCGATATTAGAGTGCAAGCCTCGAATGTTTGAGAGGTGCACTTGGAGAGAGAGGACGTGCTTCCGCTGTTGAACCTTAATTCTGTTTTTATCTCTTTTCATTATTGGGGGAGTGAAGATAGATAAAGGGAAACGAGGCGCATACTACCAACCCGTGACACAAGTAAGGCCTTTCCACCTCGCGGTCTCCAGGATTGGTTCCCATCCTGGAGACCGCGGGGACGCCCGAGCCCCCCCAGAGGTGTCCATCGGGACCTCTCGTCTGGTCGCCAACCAGCACGATGACGCACCTCTGGGATTTTAGGCGAGATGGCGGGGCAGCCTTTCGAGAGTGGCTGGCTCACTACTTGGGCCCCCAACTATCTGCGGTCGGCCAGTGGAGAACCGTGCCTCGGATCCCGCTGCTCTCCAAGATTGGCTGCCAGGTAAATTGACCTTTGATGTGTCACGACTAGCTATAATAATAAGCGCAACTGTTTCCGACCCGTTCCCCATAGTGGCTTCACCAAACATCATGCCATAACGCGACCGCTTAGCAGCATGGCTTTGTCTGGTGGGTGGTAACACGCCGCGGCCTAAGCCTAACACCTGAAAAAGTACTGCTCTTTTGGCGCCACCCAGGGGACACGTGTAGGACATCTAGGGCTAAATCCTACGGACGCGAGCAATATAGTCCCCCAAAATACAAATACTAATACAATAAAATATTAACTGTTTGGTTATTGATATCATAAGCGTCAAAAAAAATATCAATAATAACGGCTTATAAATGCACTATTCATAACCTGACTTTTTTCATCTAAACCAACATCTAAAACGGCTAGCAAGCAAGCAAAGCGGTATAGGGAGGTACTGTATTAAGTTGGGGTTGCATGTTTGTCCGACGGTAACTTTTAAACGCCTGACGTGATCTTCACTGGAAAGTAGCTTGTTTGTTCATATTATATCTTATTTCAGTTTGTATTATAACTATTAGTCAAATGAGATATTTAAATCTTATCAGAAGAATTAAATGTTAAAACATTTTTGGAAGACAAGGTGAAGCTGGCTTCCAAAAAGCTAGGAGTGCTCAACAGAGCGAGGCAGTACTTCTCATCGAGGCAAAGGCTGCAACTTTATAAGTCGCAGGTCCGGCCTCATATGGAGTACTGCTGTCATCAATGGGCGGGAGCACCTGGATACCAGCTTGGGCTTAGACTCGGTTCAGAGACGTGCCATCAGAATTATTGACGATCCCGGGCTCACAAGCGGTTTAGAACCCCTTAGTCTGAGGAGAGACTTTGCCTACTTATGTGTGTTCTACCGCTTGTACAACGGAGAGTGTTCTAAGGAATTATTCGACTTGATGCCCACGGCTACCTTCCACCATCGCAACTCTCGCCATCAACGGAGAATCCAACCACACACATTGAAACCTGAGTTGTTTCGTACTGTGCGGGCTCAAAGGAGCTTCCTTCCGCGGACGCTCAGATTGTGAAACGAGCTCCCCGCCGAGGTTTTCCCGATGGAGTACAGCATAGGGTTCTTCAAAAAGGGCGTGAAGAGATTTCTTCAGGGTTGGCAACGCGCGAGTATACCCCTGGTGTTGCAAGCGTCCATAGGCTACGGTAACTGCTTACCATCAGGCGGGCCGTATGCTTGTTAGCCAAGTTAGTGGTATAAAAACATAATGATAATAAATTACTTTAAACTCCTTTTGCTATAATATAAGCTAAAACATCTATTTAATACATTAAGGGTACTCGGTTTACTATGAACTACTACGTTATCTACATTTTTGCATTTCATTATTCAATTATAACAAGTATTTCAAAGATATAAAAAAATAACACACATTAACATTAGAAATCAA
The DNA here is from genome assembly GCA_963890685.1 of Plagodis pulveraria. Lineage (NCBI taxonomy): Eukaryota > Metazoa > Arthropoda > Insecta > Lepidoptera > Geometridae > Plagodis > Plagodis pulveraria. The sequence continues at coordinate 741,398 of OY982957.1, read as the reverse complement.
CACCTAAAATCTTATAATGTTTCCAGTGAAAATTCCGCCGTATTTTCCTGCTAAGCCAACGTGACTTCACAAACACCACGTAGCCCCTCCGGACGAATTTTCAAAACGTTTCGGTTCATCGTTAGCATCATCAGAATGTCTTGACTCTTCTTTATCTTTTTTCTCGACCGTACGACATACTTGTAGTGTAAGGTCTGTAAATCACGTAGTTACCACGTAGATGAGTTTACGTTGGAACGACGCCAGCGACTTCACGAGGATAATAACAATCCGCATCAATCTGTCTACGAAATGACCGACAATGTAGTCTATGGCTTTTATGTATCACGCCACCGTGGATCATTTTCAAAATAGTTTAAATACATAAACATGATATAAACAACATATAATTTGTCTAAAAGGCGACATAGGTACATTTCCTGGCTTGAAAAAATAAGATGTTAAGGCTTTAGTTTGATAAAATGTATAATTAATAAAATATACTACAAATATTTTAGTAGTATTTTAGAAAAATACAAAAAAAATTATATTGTTTGAAAACTAACTTACCTGCCGCGGCTCCGTCCGCGGGTATATCGGTTATCGCATAAAACCATTAACCTCTTTTTGCGCAGTTGGATAAAAACTATCTTATGTCCTTCCCCGTATCTCAAACTATTTCCATACCAAATTTCATCCTAATCGGTCCTGTAGTTTCAGAGCATATTCAATGCAATCAAACAAACAAACAATCAAATATTTCCTCTTTATTATATTACTTTAGATACCGTCTAAATTTCATACTCAGCTTCAATTCATATGATGCCAAAACCGCCATGTAGCCTTGCTGGAATTGTTTTGACGCGTTACGAAGAATCATAGATGTTAAGTTTCGAAGAGCTTCTACACGAAACAAAAGGATATCGAATAGTTATATTTATTTTAATAATATACTTGCCGCTTAGCATACGAATGTTAAAAAACTTTTTAGTTACGAAAAACAAAATTTTTTTTTTCGTTTACTTGCTTTTGCGATACGGAACCCTGATGGAACGGCGGCCGTATCTTTTCTGGCCAATTTTTTAACTTATAACCTATATTATGTAAACAAATACATATGCTTTCTGAGGAACTGATATCTCAAAACTGCGATCCCCAAGACGACTGCCAAGCGTGGAGATTATGGAAAATCCCCTCTTGATGGGATCGTGTGTTCAGCAGTGTATAATCCGGCTAATACAGACAGATACAGGCACATATATATATAGCTGATAAGCTAGCCTTTGACCACTATAACTCACCGTATCGTTAATTATGACATTAACGATAGCTGCATGAAAATTTTACACACAGGTATAGCGATAAGTTTTCTACTAAGAGAGTGAGTACCTAGACAGACGAGCATTCAAGATGCCCTAACTCAAGCTCAAATGAAGCTCAAAACTCGTGAGAGGAAGCTTCTTGTCTTCCTACGGCCACCTGTACGGCATCTGAAGCGTACAACAACGGAACACGGCGGCAGAGTCGTTTCCATAAGTAGAATAGACGTACAAAAAAGTGAAATAAGATTACTCTTATTAAAACCCAGTTTCGTTTGAAGCCGCAAGTCACGTACAGTTAGCTTAACAACTTTTATATTGAATCCTACAAAAAGGAAGTCATTAAAACTTTCACATTATACTAGCGAGCTAATTTTCTGCCCCGATTCATTCTGGGAAATTAACCTCGTGATTCTTGTTGTTAAAAAAAATATCTTAATACAAAAAATATACAGTTTCAAATAGACAGTTTGTCCGATCCTACTTAGCCAAGAGTGACCACGACCTTCAGCAATGAAGAAACGACCGTAGAGAGAGAATACAAAAAATACGGAACCCTAAAGCAGCATAAAATTAAATTAATGAGCAGTAATGAAACATGTAAGTCTAGCCTGTTTTACGTTATTATTATTATTTATCGTTGATGGATTTGAATGTTTGGCAAAGAAAGAGGTTGATAAGATTGTTAAAATGGATGTATAAGTATTGTGTTATGCTATAATGATAGAGATTGAGAAGATTGGCCGAGCGGTAATAGTAGTAATATAAAGCTTTGAACTGCCACGCCGCAGTACCCTGGTTCGATCCCCACCGCCGGCTTGAGCTTCACCGCATGGCGGATGGGCATTTTGAGAATGCCCGCCTGGCTAGCTACCACCATCAAGTAGAACATCGGTCGCCAATCACCTAACCTAACCAGTGAAATTACAGGCACATGAGACTTAACAACTATGCATCAAGGAGACGGGCGCAGTGCAATTCGTGACTTGTGATGAAATGCATCTGTTATAGGCAGAGGTTAGTCCGCTTAACATCAGGTAGGCCTAGAGCTTGTTCCGTTACAATAACATAAAAAAAAGTTTTAAACGAACGGTTATGTTGTTATTTATTCACTTCCACTTTCTTCCTGCTAAAACTAAAAAATATGAGTACGATTGCTACCAAGTTATAATTTCAATTCACAAAATTGTTATTCGTAAATTAAACAAAATCCGTTTGTAACTTCTATAGGTACTCGAATGAAAACGTAACTATAGCGCGATTCAGAACCTGTTGGTACAGCGTTTCGTGGCAATTTCGTGAAACTTATTATAATTTATTATGCTTTTTTATTTAAGATTTTTGTTTTTAATGCCAGTTCTTACTCGTTATAACAAGCAACTACTTCAGTTTACCTAGTCACTTTATACAGTATTTATCCTCAGGAGTTTTGTATTTGATACTAAATTATCCAATACCCAAGATCAACGACTATTATTGGTTAACTAATGAAGTTATCTTAATGGCTATACATTTTTATTTGAATTTCATGAAATGCACTATCACCACATTTTTTTTAATAATTTGTGTTTAGCTTATAGAGGCCCCCCTCCCCCCAGAACACTTTTAAGTTGAATATGTCATAAAAGGAATATTAAATCGAAAAATGTTATTCGCAACCCTTAAGTCATTTTAAAAGACCCATTGACAAGAAAAGACAATGAAAAAAAAAGTCTTTACTTTTCCGTTTACAGAAGCTAAGCAGATAAAAAATATTTTACAAAATTTTATTTTTCCACTTTGTCGGTGTAATTGAAATACACACTCCTACAAAATTACAGCTTTCTAGTTCTAACGCTCTCTTAGCAAAACCTCAGACACAGAGAGACGAACATGACGAAACTATAAGGGTTCCAGGACTACGGAACCCTAAAAAGGCAAGTGTATATATATTAAATATTATAATACAATAAAACACATAAACAAAAAAGGGTGTGTTATTTCGTTTTCTATAACAGAGTACAGCGAGTCAGCAATAAATGAAAGTAATGATCTCGACCTCCCTTTGCGCTACTTCGCATATGGAGATATTTTCTGTTTACGTATGCACTAACGTCACACCATGTGAGAAAATCCCGACAGCTTTAGCATATTCTACGTCTTTATAATCAAGTATATCTGTAGTTATGGCCAATATCGCTCAAATCGTGCATTAAACGTGCAACTGCGTTTCATTTCCTGAACAATTTATGGACGCCGTAAAACCTAGATATAGTGAGCGTGTGTGGAGGATATTAATTTAGGTACGATCCGTAACTATTCCGAATGTGAATTAAGCTATGAATGACGCAGATTCAGAGAAACGTGATTGCGGAATTGTATTACTGGCCTATTCCAGTTATGTATTTACATGTACAATAATTTGAAAATAGTTATAGTACCTATATCGCGTTGGCAGCACTTGATATGTTTGGATCTCAATATAGAGAGTAATGAATTCAAGAAATAAATACAATTCTAAGTAAATGTTATGAGAAATCAGCAAAAAATCTGCATGTTAAACATGAATAAAGAACACAAATACTGGCCTCAGTAATAGTCTATGTTGGTGGGTACCACCGCATTGCCAAATTAATATTCTACCTCAAACCAGTAGTGTGCAAATATTACTGTGCTATAGAGTGAAGGTAACAAGTTCAAATTCTGGTTATACTAGACATTAGAACTAACGTCTTGGAGTAACGAGTGCAGTGTCAAGCAGAACGAGGATAGTGATATGGCAACTGTTGTGGACAGGCTTGACACTTACCATCAGGTCAGCGACATGTCCGTCGCTTGACTTCATAAAATAAAAAAACAGCAGGGAAATAGCTAAATAAGAGCTTAATAGATCATTTTAAAATTGGCTTACTATCTATGAAATATTTGTTCATTTTCACATGATTGGCTTTTTTAAAAGCTTTATTTATCTTAAGATAATGAATAGATTCAGGCGTTACTTTGCGGAAATCCATTTTTAATAATAACAAATACTTTTAAAATATTTTAAGAAAACATCAAATTAATATTTTAATAAAACACTTAAAAAATATAAAAATATATCTAGTGACAATTCCGCTTAATTTTCCTGCTAAGCCGACGTGACGTCACAAACGCCAAGCAGCCAAACCGGAAGAATTTTCGACGCGTTTCGCTTCTACACGAAGCATCCTCAGGAGGTCTTGACTCTTCGAGCGCACGATCGAGAATGAGAGAAATTCTCGTGTAGAAGCGGAACGCGTCGAAAATTCTTCCGGTTTGGCTGCGTGGCGTTTGTGACGTCACGTCGGCTTAGCAGGAAAATTAAGCGGAATTGTCACTAGATATATTTTTATATTTTTTAAGTGTTTTATTAAAATATTAATTTGATGTTTTCTTAAAATATTTTAAAAGTATTTGTTATTATTTATTTATCTTAGTAATATCAAGTTATATTTCCAATTGGTAGGGCCATAGTTAAAAATAAAGTGCAGGATTTACTTTTACATCCGTAAATTATGTAAGATATAATGTACCTACTTGTTGAATATCTTATTTCGCTTTAGACATTCTCTGTGGTATTCAAGACGAAAATATGTAATAGTTTATTTATTTGTCTGTATAATATTTTATCTGTGGTTTGAATTTAATACTCTATATAATTTTGTTTATTGTGAGACTGTGATTAAGTATTACACCTACTTCTATCATTATTTGGTGATACATTGGACATAAATTTATTTTATAAGTTATGTTACTCATGTGACAGTTGTCTGGAAAGATACTTAATTGAATTTGTGTATAAAATGCACCTTATGTTAGTGTAAACATTGAAGATTTAATTATACGTATTGCCATATGTTTAGAGATTGAAATCACACAATTGTCAATCCTAAAGAGTATTGTGGCTGTGACTGTGGTCATTTTGTTTGTTAATTCCTATAAATTAAGCTCAGTTTCTATCGGACCGCGGTGCCGAGCAGACCTCCTGATGTGTTGCAAATATTGGACTCCAAGTATTGGAAATAGCCCTTTACGACGGAGTGCTGCTGATCAAGATTTGGTTAAGTTTAGTAAATTATTATTCTTTACTGATATTGCATTATGACAAACCTCGTTTAAATATAATGTAATGGTTCTTAAAATAAAATAATGTAATAATAGGATTTCGGAGGGTTAATATTGAATAAAAAAACATCTTTTTTTCTAAACAATGACTATTGCAGATAAGTTAGTTAATAATTGATATTAGAAACTATGTCTAATTGATTGTTAGTGGAAATAAAATCGACTAAGATCTGTATTGGATAAAATTGTATAATTATTAGTCACTGTGTCTAACAGTGACCTCGGACTAAGGATGTCAAGTATAGGTCATTGACCTGATGGTTGAAAAATAAACATATCATAAATTCAGAATCGATCTTGTATTTTAAATTTCTATCCAATTTGTTTGTTTTTTTTCCTATTTGATATTAAAATATTACTAACGTGCTCAGTTATACCTAAAAGGCAAGCTTCTTTAATTATTATAGGTATATTATATATAATATACCTATATTAGAAAAAAGAAAGCACTTTCCTATCATATTTATAATATACAAATCGGTAACATGTAAAACTACTATTGGTCATGTATGTATTGTGAAGAAATATTAGCGTGGTACTTATGAAACACCAATAGCTGGTAAACAATAAGGAACGATAATAACCAATGGTGACCAATTAATGCAATTATTGATGTTTATAATTCTTGGAACTCAATTTGATTTCGACAATCATATAAAAGTGAACGTCAACCCAATAATAAGGTATTAAAAATTAAAAGGCCAATATTAGTACAAAAGAAAGGCGTTAATTACTTTTGGAAGCCGATCAAGTTTCCATTTCGTTACTGAACGTGGACAATTTCTCACCAGCCGTATTCTTTTCACGGCCGATTGCGTGGTTTTTACTCAAATTCTCAAAGGCTTTTAATAAGCGTAGCTTACGGAATCGGAAAGTTTAATCATCCCACGGAATTGAATTAATTACAGATGGTTTGTCAGGCGTCCAAATAGTGAGCTTTACTGCACGGAGACAAGCACGTGCCCACTCACCCAGCTCGCCGCGTGACACTGCCGTAATTGATTGCCTGAAATCATTTTAATTGAAGACTTTAATAAAAGCTTAATTGTCGTCAATTGGTTCACTGATTACTAATAATATGCACTGATTACTATGAATATAAACCATGGAATTATTTTATAATAGTCTATAAAACGATTGGGTAGCCTTGACCACGAGCACAGCATGTTAGTAAATGATGCTGTCAGGAGTTTGGAGCTGTACTCAGAGAATGGTCATGGACTCGCCTCAAATTACATGAAATTAAAACATGTTGTATGGTGCGTGAGCCCGAAGGGCGAGCGCTTGGAGAGGCCGCAGGCCGAGCCGTGTTAGTAACTTGCGAGGCCGAAGGCCGAGCTCCGACTTGAGAGTATTTTCCACATCTCCGACTGGTCTCCATGGCAACTGCCCGCGGTAACCGAAGCACCTACGAGTGGGGTTCCTTAACAAAAGTGCCATTCTGCCCGTACCACCTTTTAATGGCAGTAGGGGTGGCTACAGTATGGTTCTTTATTGTATTGAGAGTTTATATGGGATTTCATACTTCTTTTGGAGTTTTGAACACACTTTTTTTAACGTATTAGGTGTTTCTGTTAAATTGTCAAATGACTAAAGATAGATAGCTAGTGCGGGCCGCATGCGGCCCGCTCACTGCCCGAAGTCTGCTCACTGCACTAGTTATGATATAAAATAACATACTACAATGTGTCCATTGAATGTCGCTATGCGCCCCTACGTAGGTAGGTATATCGCTATAGTCGCCATGAGGCCATATGGCCCTGCTTGCTAGTTCAGAAAATCAGTATTCAGATATGTTATTTCATATATCGAACTATCTCTACAATTTGATATTAAGATAACATACTAGCGGGAATATAAGATGTATTATTCATGAACACCAATCACATGCACTACGTGTTTGAAGCTAACAGCGACGATAGGCGTCCCGTCTTGCAGCTGCAAGCATTCACCTTATATTGGGAGATATTTTACAGTTAAACCATTTAAAAAATTTACTATATTAAGGAGCAAAAATATATTTTTCACCCCGGTCCGTCCCCCAGTTTTGAATCAGTATGTCGTGATAGTGGTTGTAATCAAATTTAAAATATGTTATAAAACATTAAAGTGCATAGTAAAAGCTTTCGCAGAGTGAGGAAAGAGTAAAGGCAGGTAGAAAAGCTTACTGCGTAAAGCGTAGATCACAGCACGAATAAATCCAAGCCGTCCAAAGTTAGCCCAGTAACAATCTACGTATCTTAAAACCATTATTAGCAAATAAAAAAAATATTTTAAGCCAAATATGTCGAAAAAAGGTAAAGATCTCACCCTTTTCAGATCACTTCAACTAAAGTGTAGTTGAAACTACAGATTGAACAATTAAACTTATACGTAAGTAAATCATACATACTATTGTTGTCTACCTTTTATATTATGAGAGAGGCTTAGTTGTCTTTACATGTGCCGCGCTGAGGCTTGAGGTTGGGAGCTGGATGGGCCTGCGTTTAAGGCGAAGTAAGGCGTAGCATGGAGAGACGTTTAGCATGCAGGTGAGCCAAACAGAAGTATACGCAATATTTAAATAGCATTAACCAAATGTTTTTTTAAGTTACTTATATAAAAGAGAGCTTTATAAAAACGGAATAAAGCTTTCAGATACTATGTATCACATGGTTGCTGTGATAAAAGTATCGGGAACGAATGATTTGTTTATGACTCCCAATTTAATTCAATAACAATTTTAGTTTTTTTTATTGGTGTTAGATTGGCACAACTGTTTTCCATTTTCGCGCGGGGTTTGGGTTGCATCTCTAATTTAGATTAAATAAAGACTTTCCACGCTAGTTAAGGCAATATGGTTTCCAATGATATTCAAATTATTTCATCAACATTAACATTACGTAATTAATGTGAGGTATTATTTTACTCATATTATTTTTTGCATGCCTTATGGCCGAATATTAGCTGATTTAATATAAAGACGAACAACTTTATAGTTAGATACCTGTATACGCAATGTACTATTTGATTTGTTTTGTTTTTTAAATATAAGTATATCCATTTCCAAAATTTGCCTATTTGAGACACCTCAACTAAACCTACTTTGTGCTAATCAGTCATCCATCACTTTACTATTCATTAAAAATATACATCAATATAATATATCCTATTTATGTTAATCTTCTTTGTTGCAAAGCTCTCTTTATATTATAACTCTGTAGGCATTAGCGCACCACGTACGTGCAAACTACTACATTTAGACGCCAGTCACGGCACTGCATACTAAATCATCGAGCACAATGTTGCAGTGCCATAAAGCACTCTGTTTAAAGTGCTGTTTGCATAATTATCAGCATTAGCACAATCAGCGTGCAAGGCACACGCGATGAGCTGTGAGGACTGTTCTCACGGACTGGTTCATATACTTTATGATTATTCACTACAACTACTTCATCCTCAGCGGTTTGGCGCGACTGAGATTTGGTTACTCCTCACTGAACTTGATAACAATATACGAAATTGAGTTAAAAAAACCGCCCAAGTGCGTGTTGGACTCACACAACGAAGGTTCCGTAACAACACAAAATGTATAAAAATCGTCCAATTTTTCGTACAGATCGAGCTCCTTAGCGAAAGTCCCACCTGCACTTGGCTAGTTTATACTATTTGTAGTTGTTCGTTAAACATTTGACTATAATCATATGATCGTTTGGCGTTTTATATATTACCGTTTTTACGATGATGTTAAGAGAAAAAACGTAAACAAAATACGTTTGTTGTATGGGATGCCCTTTATTTTTATTTCTTTTAAAGCCTGCCTTTAAAGGTAGGATGTACGGACGAACGAATAATAAATAAATAATAATATGTATAAATAGTAATAATGTATAATAATAAAGAATCATGTTTTTTACTACAGAATTATATTAGAGAAAATATTACTTCTCAAATGTACCTATGTATATATAAAGATATACCTGTAACAAAAAAGCGACATAAATGATTATGGCCGTGCATAGGCATGGGCGTAAGACCTAACGATAGCAAAAAATCTGAGGCGTAAAATTTCACGTCCGCTTTTTTGTTACAGGTATCCCTTATATATACATAGGTACATTTGATAAGTAATATTTTCTCTAATATTCGCGCATTTTGGACATACAAAAGGTACGCGCCACGTGAAGCACGCATTGACAATGGACTTTATTTAAAAACCTGAAAAATGGTGTGGTCGCTGACTGGATTACTATAAAAGATTATTTAAAGTGGCGCCATATTCGTATCAATTTGAAATACTTAGGTAATGAAACTATCATTTTGGCGCCATCGTAGTCCTAACAACATAATAACAAGTTGGAGGTGCCGAGTGGCATGCTAATTGCTAAGTGGGTCTGCGTTATTTATGTAAGAATGTTTACATTGTGTTGAAATGGAATAAGGTCTTGAATGTGAATTTATAACGGTGTTTTGTAATCATGTCGACATACAAAGCAATTCATCGAAAAAAGTTATATTAACTAGTTGCTTTGAGTGATGCTGCTAAAACTCCGGTTCCGGTCCAGCACGTCGATGTTCCCAATTTGGGTTTATTAGCGGTATCAGTACACGAATATTAGTATTATTTTAAAGAGCATTGATGCATACTAAGTGAAAACAGAAATTATTTTAGATGGAAAAAGATAACTTTCAGCGGATGCTGAACTGTCATATGCGACAGTCGAGCACCCGGTTCCATAGCATAGTAAATGCACCAGAACTGTATTCTATAGGGTTGCGAGTTCATGTCTCGTTGGAAGTTATCTTTTTCATCGACGTATTTATGATGTATTTATTTCATTCCTTGTTAAGGTTCCGTGTCCTGAGAACAAAACGCAAACCATTAAAATCCTATAATTTTCATGACCAATGTTGAACTAAAACCAAATATTGTTTAGAAACTCAATTACATAATTTTTCAGAAATTTCACCTTATTATCCAAACCATACAAATGTAGCCGAAAATATTTTTTCTTTTCCTACTCTTGTTCTAGGAGCAAAATTAGAATGTCGTAGTTCATATTATGTGAGTTCTACTTTTAGTCCGATAGCGCTAGGCTATTTTGGGGTCATAAGTTAAAAAAATTCTAAAGTTGCTAATTTCTTGCCTGTGGATACAGTCACACCTAAAAAACTTATGTTTGCGTTTTGTGCCACATCTGTCACTTGCATTTTCAGCAATTCAATGTTATGTGGCTAATTTGTTCAAATTAAACCAAAACTGCCAAAATTAATTTAAAGTTTAAAAATATGATGGCATGGTATCTGAGATAGCCTGCGTAGTGTGCAAATCCAGTTTGTGTCATTTTCGTCCAGTGCAAACAGCTCTAGGGACAGTATGTAAAAAAGGGGGCGAAAAAAAAATTACAATTTAAATAATAAATATTAACTACATCAGATCACCAAACTGTGACCAATAAATAAATTTGTGCCATATTAGGTCATGGAATTCTTAGATTTTTGATAATTTTGGTTTTCCAAGCTACAAATCCTTCAAAAAAATATTATAATCATTAGAGTTCACATATTCAATATTGTGAATGCATGAAAGATAGACACTGTAAATTTGTGTCATTTTCATGCATGGAAAACGCAATTAAATAATGTTTGCGGATAAGGTGTGCAGACGCGGGCGGCACGTCGCAGTGGCGGCGGGGGCGATGCGGTGGCGCGCGGCGCACGGCGCACGCGGTTGTTTCGATAGCTGGCATGCACACGTTCTTATTCCAAGTGAATTTATTATTTACATTATTATTTAGGCATATTAACCTTTATCCCCATTACTACTTATACTTTATATCTACGATCAAATAAAATGAACATAGTAAGTATATATTTATTGAGTAGGTAGATATTGACCTTTATCACCGATAAGTTTAAAGAACAATATGTGTTTTAATAAGTTCCGCGCGAATTTAGTACAAAGCGCGCGTCTGCAATCTCAATACCAATTAATCCTTTTATCTATGGAGTTAATGGTCAATGTGCTTCATATATCCACAACAATATCTCGGTATTTCTTGACCTAAACACAAACTCTAACAATAGGGTTATTATTTTTAAATCGCACTTGATGTAACCCTACTTTTTGTACTCCCCTGTAGGAACAAACTACAGACAACATTTATTTAAGGCGATACTTAGCAACCATTTCAATAACATCTGCAGCCATAATGTTCTAGATCTAGGTACTGATATTTAAACTTTATTGTAAGTTAATTTTGATTTTATTAGTTAATCATTAATTTTTTTCAATGCATTTAGGATATTTAAATTTTCCACATATATATGTTTAACAAACGATATTTTTATTGCTCACGTTTTGTTATATTGTCACAACACGTGAAAGCCTATAATTAGCTTTCTGTTACTATTAGTATTTTATGTATATAACATACTTCAGCTGTTGGTTTTCACGTATTATTTAGTAAATAAAATTATTAAAAAATTTGAAGATTCGCTGTCCACCTTTAGTTACCGTCCAATCGACGGAGTATATTGAAATCAAAGAATAGTGGTGACCATTCTACAGGCACAATTCGCCAAACTTATAGTTATTTTAAATTAGTAAGCTATCTTAATTATGGTAGTTCTTTTTCTGTTCAACCTAAAATTTAATTTCATATAAGGCTTGCGAATGAAATAATTTTAGTTCTGTTCACATTAAAATTCAAAATCCTATTACGCTTACGAATGACTTTCTTAAAGTTGACTTGTGTATTCACTTGCGATATATTTTTTGCAAATTAAGTTGTCATGTATCTTAGAGCTTTCCAAAATAATACGAAATTGAGTACAATTGATTAGGTTAATCGTATTTTTAGAATGGTTACTGTAAATGTTACACAAATGTGGATTTAGTAAAAACAGAATAAGCACTACCAAAGCTTAGAACATTTTTAAATAAGAAAATTTGTATAGAATCTACCCCAATATTTGAACTTTTGAGAACATGATGCAGCTAGTTAAAAACCTGATAACATAGCAACGCGTACACGTATTAATATTCTTTATAAAAAAATCGGTCTTTGAATAAAATCATCGTAAGTTTACGCCATGCTTTTAATAGGTGAAAAGGCAGTCGTAGTTGTGAATTTTTTAAGGTATAATAAATTTTTCTCAACTACGTATACTCGCTTAATACTATAACACCAACTATTGAAGTGAAATATAACATTGTTTTTAGCACTTTTCTGTATTCTAACTTATTATTTGAATAAGTTAGTGTCAACTTATTACAAAGGTTTTTTAAAACATACCGAAGCTAATAGTGCGTTGTATGTTTTTTTTTTACATGAAATAAATTAATTGGACATAAAATATATGAGGATATGTTCTCTTTTTAAAATATCAGTTGTTGCCTGTTTGGATACAAACCAAAAATATTTGTTAATTTTATATTTGTTATAATTTTGGATACTAGCAAGTCTGATTTGCATAATGTCAATGCTTTGTAATGTAATTGTATATTTTGAACCTCAATAGGGTACCTATATAATTCCATCTTTAATTTTATTTTCTTCCATTAAAATAAATGTTATACAATAAAAAAAAAAATTATATCACAGACGAAACCTAAAATCATCTTTTACAGTGCCTTTCCGTCCATCGTTATTTTTTAAAAGGGGTACAAAGTATGGAAGCATGGTTACTAATTGCAATTATATATTGTGGTCTGGTATATAGGGGCTACTCATTTCCAGACTTCAGATGACGACTGAAAATTTCTATGACAGAAAAACGCGCAATATGCGTTGCCCAAGATCACACTCAGAATGTCGTTGTTATAAAGCGGCCCTCTTTAAAACACACTGCCGGTTTTACAATATATAATAAATACGATGACTGTGTACGAATGTTTCTCTATCTATTTATTTTGAATAATTACTTATCATTTTTCGACCCTTATCCCACTCATATGGCACACTATAATATATCTTCTCTAACAAAACAAAATACCAACACAAGAATATTATCTGTCGCCAAGCACCTAACGATGTGTTCCGGCAGCTGTCCTTGAGAGCCAGTACTTCTAGGTTAGCCTGAACAACATCTTCGACCACATCATCACTTACCATCAGGTGAGATAGTGGTCAAAGGCTAAACTATCAAGCATAAAAAAAGAAAAATATAATATAAATAAGAACATGTGTTTGCTAACAAAATACGAGACAACAAAAACACATAACTGTAGAAGTTTTCAGTTCAGTTATTAATGTTATTATAGCTGGCTACCTGAATTATCTTTTCTGGTTGCTGTTGTTGATAGTATACCTGCTACTTGTCTAATAATCAGGGCGTTCAAATGGTGCCCCTTGAGCGCTCAATTTTCAGCAATACACCAGTAAATTAACGTGAATATAAGTATTATATACGGCATGAAACAGTCCTTGTTAGTATGGGGGATAACAATAAAAATTTTTGACATAAAAAACATATCTGAGTAGGCTGTAGCTTTTTTCGCTCATAAACATAAAATATCATGTATGCTGACTTAAAGTATTGTACAGTTAATGAATAGATGTACTTACATCATATACAGTTGCTTCATCTTATGACGTGTACTCATATGCAGGCGATATGATGACTGTATTCTACATATTACCATGATCACACCAAGATATATAGTTATAAGTATTTAATGAGACTTAATCGCGATTAAATCATGTATATTATTTACCCCAGCGTTTCGCCCTAGTTGAATTGGTCATGGTAACGAGTGGATTGAAGAAGCGGATGTCAACATTTTGTAGGGTGGGTAGTTTCAGTAACTACCCTCATTTTATACAGATATGTATCGTTTCGACACATATCTCCATTCCCATTAAATACTAATTATGATTAGTTCAAGTTGTAAAAGTCTTTAAGTTACATACTTATATACATTTTAATAACCTCGTTGTGTGCGGAAAAGTACCGCTTAGCAATCACGAGGTTCTGGGTTCAATCCTCGGAATGAATAAGTTATTTGTTGGGTTTTTCTGAAAAATAATGCAATTGGCTTGCATCCTATTATATGGAACCAACACATGTCTGGCAAAACCTGAATCTCCTTACCCCTTCAGAGAATAAAGGTGCACGTATGTAGCGATATGTGTAAGTACATGTATGTATAAAAATATCTGGAATTTTGCTTAAGTATGTTGGTTTCCGGAATGAAATGAGTTTGATTAAATTAGGTATAAACATTTTCAAGATTACGACACAGGATCCAAAATCTGAATTGTTTTCCAGATTAACTGAGTTGTTCTAGTGGGAGTACGACGTTATAAATTTTTATGCAGACAAAAATCGTGCCGTAAGCAGTATGTAATACATACGGTAGAAATCTTAAAAATACTATAAATACTAGATAATTTTTACTTACCACTTATTATCACGCAGTTATTGTTGATATTAAGCATCTATGAATCTTTGAAGCATCAGAACCACAAATATACGATAGGAAAAATTTAAGTCATGTGCGGAATTCAAACACGCGTCGATCCACCCCTTTAGCCGGGGTATGCTCTAACCAATTGAGCTAACATGACATGACGTCATAACTCAAATCTTTCCTATCGTTCTTTAACCATCGTATTAGGATGGAGCGACATCTATAATAAAACTTACGTTGTACTACAAACAAGACCAATTTTGCAATTGGTTTTACATTTGTAAATGATGACGCAACCTTATAATTTTAATATTGTTATGTTTGCAATAACGCCTGCTATGCGGATTACATTACAAAATCACAAATATATGATAGATTTTTTTTAAGTTATGTGCGGTATTCATATCCGCGTCCATCCACCGCTTTAGGTTAATTGGTTAGAGCATAACCCGTCTTTTTGATATCGTATATTTGTGATTTTGTAATGTAATCCGCATAGCAGGCGTTATTGCAAACATAACAATATTAAAATCTTTGAATATCTTGAAATTCTTATAGGTATATAACATTACAAAAGAGGTATAAAATGTCATAACCAGAGAAACATAATAGCCCTATAGAGTCACAAGTCACAGTACTGTACCTACGTAAACCATACTGTGTACCACTTTTAAAAATTATATGGACGGAAAGCTATTCACTGTTATTGGCATTTTTAGTTTTCGTCCACGTTTTCATCGCATATGGCTCATGATTTGAGTGGATGGCAATTGAAAACGCGATTATATAGTTACCCAATTGATATACATAGCTAATTAAAAACCTTTAAATATTATAAATGAAACCGGCAAAAAAAACTCACGTTGAGAATCGAATACCACGACCCGGGTTTCGAGCATATCAGATGCTCATCATAAGCGCGCAGCGGCGTCTGCGTTTTTGCCGGTTTAATTTATAATGTTTAAATATGTATTTCATTTAAAAAATAATTAAAAATTATTGAAATTTTACAAACTCTTATAATTCAGAAACTAGTACAAATCTGACTTGCATGTATCAATTTGTGCCCAACGACGGAGGAGACGATACCTGTCATTGTGGAAGAAACGTATTATAATAATATCAATCCATTAAAATTACCTAATTACAAACGTTTCAAAACGTAGGTAGGTACCTACCTACCCTACACAAATCTCGCTATGTTTCATAAGCTTCACTTCGTACCTACGACTGATTTTGAACTGGATAAATACTAAATAGGCATTCTACCTACTGATCATTTAGCTTCGTAATAATTATTTAGGTAACTGAAATCAATGAAATCGAAAAGTAGCACCGCATGTAAGCAAACTAGACGCGCGCCTGGCTGGCCGGCTCGTTGTTGAGCTCCACTCGCACCCGCCCTCTTCCCAGCGCACGCCCTCCGCGTAGTTTCTGTTTCTTTTATCAAATAATAAGATTTCATGGATGAAAACGACACAAAATAAGAAGATGGATAAGTAATATCATAATAATATTATAAAACGTAACTCTAATAACTTGGATTTTCTTTTGTAGCTTATACAGGGCGTTGTGAGATAAAAATATAAAATATACAAAATCCATGGATGAATTTAGCACAAAATATTTTGAACAATAGATGCTGCTGATCTAAAACACCTAACACATATTTAACGTACTGTAATTTTCTTTTATAAGTATTAAGGCGACATGGAAGGTTCTACTTAAATATCAGTATTCCCGTGGACAGAGATGACACAAAATGCATATGTACATCGGTTACTACTTTGTTATTATCATGGAAGTAAAATTTTCATCTCTAATTTTCTTTTCATCCGATACGGTTCGAAAAGACAAATACCTACATTCTTACCTAAGCAAGCGCCTAGGATGACACAAACTGATGTATTAGGTTGGGCAATGGGTCCGGAAACAACATGCGAAATATTAACAACTTTAATATTTTTGAAACCTCAAAACCTAGCGCTACCGGTCTATTTCTCTCTTCAGATCGATCCGCCTTCTTGCTCCTGTTAGATAAGGTTAGAAGGGTAAATTATTTTTATAAACAATTCGTCGTCGCTTACCATCAGGTGAGATGGAGTCAAACGCAAACCCATCTAAATAAAAAAATAATTATATACTTATAATTATTAAGATTAATTAATTATATTGTCTGTACATACATTACGGGTTTCGAGTAAGATTTTTTTCCCATAGGTAGCGATGAAATGTAGTATATGTCACTCGGGCCCCAATATCTTGATTTTTTTGTGTAGCCTATAAGTATTGATTTCGTTGCTACGTTCTTATTTCTCCTTCCTGTTCTTATTTCCTTCAATTCACTCTGAATTCAAAATAACGCCCTCTAGTTACAAAACCTGACCTTGTCTCCTGGTAACCCAAATAACTAATTCTTAACCATCAACAACGTTCAAGTGATGTATTAGGGCATTTTCATTTTAAATGGTGCAGGCTGTTTTTTGGTTGTCGCCTAAAAACAATCCGATGAAAAATATGTTTGGAAACATATTCTTTTATGAAAAAGTTGACGATATTTGAGATACCTGTTTTTCTGTATAAATCTGATTTATTGTACCCTGAAATATTACATTTTAAATTTTATTTTAAATATAAATTATTCGAAAATGTGTAAAACTATGCTGTCCCAATGACAGTTTGCCTCCTTGTATTTAATTTTACGGAAGTTTTTTGTACCCTGGGGAAATGTAGCGACAATTTATTTTCATTGTTAGATAGTTATTGCTGCATTTTATAATATAAAAAAGCTTGTCTCACGATTTCGCGATTACAGGACATGTCTGGATAGTCACGCGTTTTTGACTACTAAGATGTCCCATTTATGGAGTAAATTTGGTTTATTATGGCAAATTCAAGTACAATGTCAAAGAATGAAACGCTTTTTTGAAGTTTGTTACGCAAGGTGTCCTGTTGGCGCGGAACTCTTTAGTTCCTGAAATTTTGGGCAAGAAAACTATATTGTGGTTAGTAACGTTTTTTAACGAATATAAAATTTGTCTCTATCTCTTCTTGAGCTGTATATATACCTCAAAGCATGCTGAAGAATATAGAAGTTGAATTATGTAGTTTTTAATAACATTTTCAAGTATTTCAAGATATATTTAAAATGAATTCGACATTCGTCACGTCCTGTTAGCAACCGTTTCTATAGGATGGACAAAAATGTTACGAAACAGACATTATAAAGCTTATTACTCATTCATGACGACTTACCTAACGGAGTTTATAAAGTATGATAACAACAACTGTTTAGAGATCATATTAATATTATGCTTTTCAAAGTTTGTATGCTTGGATGTTTTTATAGTTATTCACGCAAATACAGCTGAACGAATTTGGACGAAACTTTTTTTAAAATAATGATCGATAATATTTTTTTTTAACTTACAGGTGGTATAATTGCTTTTCGAAATGGTGATATATTTTAACAGGGATATATTTCTGGAGTAGAAAGATTTTTATGATTGTTAATCGGACAATCTTAACTGGTCCTGGAAGTCGACTCATTTTATTTTATCAATAGGTACGCTGTCATGACTGTGGGAATGTTAATACTTTTCATAATTTATCGTTAGTTCAGTATATTATATTTAATAAATGTCAAATTTATTCACTCAGTAGAAGAACTAAAATATTATAAGATTTTAACCAAACAGTGAGTACTATTCTTAATAATTCTGTTTCGTCACTTCACATGTCCATTTAGTGACTGTCCCTAAAATATTTCGCCGTTTTTCTTTCAAAAAACTAAAGTTATATAAGCTAACCAATATTAATATTTTTTTATAAAAAAAGGATAAAAAACAACAATATAGATTCTATTTATAAATTATTCATTTATTAACAAATAATAAATGTATTACAAAGATAAACCTTTTATTTGGACAAGATGTTACGATACTGACCAAATAGTTGAATTTGAATAAAAAATAATATCTTATGATTTAGTATTATATTTTGAGTTTCATTAATTGAAATATAAAAGCTCATTAGGAAAGATTTTCTCATTTTATTTCCAGCAGTTAAATATTTATCGCGATTTGATTTTTGTTACTATCAAGACATTTTTTTCCCAATCCGCTACTAATATATTAAATTAAGACATAAAATAGACATTTCTGCTTGGAACTTTTATATATATCACATAAATTATAATATTTTTTACCATAATTCATAGTTCTTAAATCCTAAAAGAATAATGTATTTTTAAAAGCTGTTTTTAAAACCAGCCCCATTTAAAATGAAAATGCCCATTATCGTTTAAAGCTCAGTGAGTAGAAAATAAATATATAGATGATACTATTTATTATGTTTACAAATAAGTAAAGATGGGTTAAGTAAGTAAATAAGTAAAAACGTCATCGAAATGTTCAATTACAGACCTTTTTTGGTATGGAGTCAATCGTAAAACTTAATTAGTTAGGAAATTAAACAGCTTTCGTTCGTTACAAAATCACAAATATACGATAGGAAAAATTTAAGTCATGTGCGGGAAAAATAAATATATATTTTCCTATCGTATATTTGTGATTTTGTAATGTAATCCGCATAGCAGGCGTTATTGCAAACCTAACAATATTAAAAAAGCTTTCGTTCGGTTTGTTATGTTATGTGTATATGACAATTTATACTCTTGTTTTTATGAAATGAACAAATACAATATGTTTTTTGTTAACTATATAAATAGGTAAGTGATCACAATCCCTATTAATATTGTCAAATAATCAAATTTGACTTGTTGTTACTACTTCCAGCCTGAACAGATTTTGTTGCAATTTACTAAATAGACAGCCTATAACCCTGTCATGAGCATAACAATACTTTTCATCCTGATAATCATTCAAAATATGAAAATCAAATAACACGCGCTGGAAGTTGTGGTATGATCAACTGGTTTGATCATAAGTATTACATTTATAACGTTTCGTTTTTAGTTAGAAATTGTAAAGGTTTTATTGGCCCACTGCAGTGCATTATTACATATAATGATCAAAATGGCAGTGGAATTAATTTGACAACCGATACTATTACATAAGCATAAACCAAAATCTATAAACGCAGATTTATATTACAGAGACTTATGTTTTAAGTAACCTACTGAGTACCTTCTGAGTAGGTTGCTTTAGTTATTATTTTATAGAATGTTATTTACGACATTGATACATCGCCGTTAGAAAAAGATTGTTACTTCAGGTAAAAGCAAACCACCTGTTAAAACCTGAAGTCATAATTCTAGTAAATTGAAGCTCCAATCACGCTATCTGGAAGAACCTGTCATCCAATCTACCGACCACCGACAACCGCCCTAGATGCATCAATAGTTACTTAGTAAGTATCTGATGCTGTAGACAACTTGATAGTTATTTTATAACCGTTAGTCGAACAACATAATTGAGGATGCACTGTACGAGCTTCCGCGTGGGCCATTAGAAAAGCGACGAGAGTCAGCGACGAGCGATTCACACAAAGCTTACTAATTTCATTGATTGGTATGTTGAGGATGTCTTTCCTGTTTACGACTGTAAAACTGTAAACAACGGAAAATTTCGCCAGAATAGTTACTTCGATTGTTTATTAAAGCAATCCTATTGGTGTAACCAAAAAGTGGAAGATGGTTTGGTCTACATTGTCGAGTCATAGTAACTGGAGTTTCATTCACTTCACAGATTGCACAATTGCGTATATCCGCAATTTGAAATCAAAAATTGCCAATCATATTTTGAAGCATTGGTAGTAAAGGTAGTTCTGCAATTCAAGTGTTTAGTTTGGCGGTTGTGGGTTCGAATCCTCATAAACATGTAAAGCAGTTTTACTCGTCTGATATGCTCAAATAATAATCTTTACAACGCCTGATAGGCTTAGATACCAGTACCATTTTATTTATAAAGCCTCCTGGAGATAATTCTTGACTATAGGATGTAACTTTTCTTTAGTAAACACTGAGATTCAAAAAGTACGTCCAAAAAAAAAAAAAAAATCTAATAGATGGAAAGTTGAAGTTCGGTGATTGGGCAACAACAGGTATTTGAAAAAGTAGAGATTATTTGTTTGATCTGTATGTCAGGAAAAATTTAACATCTTGCAAGCAGTTTCATGATTATGTTAGGAAGTATTCAAAAATGTTGAAGTCTGTTTGCTTGTGTGCTAAATCTTTTTTTATTAGAAATAAAATTAGCAAGTCTAAAAATAAAATAAAATCCATTTGGAAGACTATAAATAGTGAAACTAACCAATGCTTCCTTGGCTCTTCTGTGATGAGATAT
This sequence comes from Plagodis pulveraria, assembly GCA_963890685.1. Taxonomy (NCBI): domain Eukaryota; kingdom Metazoa; phylum Arthropoda; class Insecta; order Lepidoptera; family Geometridae; genus Plagodis; species Plagodis pulveraria. Next base: position 720,276 of record OY982957.1, on the reverse strand, counting down.
AATTATCTCTTATATTTTATCACCCCACCTTATTGGACTATAATCCCGTCGAAGTATTCACCGCATACTTACAATACTCTTCTTTTATGTTTCAGCGATTTATTTGAAGCATATATTCCATGGCCCAGCTGTTAATGAGATAAACGCCATTAGAGGCCACTTTATGGACCAGTAGAAGTGGTTGATAAAGTCGGTAAACTAAGTGGTGGCAGAGCTTCATGTAGACCCTGGGAAGGGAACCACTATACCAGTTTATATGGAATTCAATGTGTTCTTGGTAATTATAGGCGCAGTATGACTTAATATTTATGGTTTTTGCAGATATGCCTGTATATTTAATTGATACGAGTAAACAGTCCAAAGGGAGCTGTAAAGTTAATAGTCGTATAGTTGCCTAATGTAAAATATATTAACTGTTCTATATAATAGTCTCGTCGGTTGTCTTGAAACGCGACTGAGGGAAGACAACACATGAATGGGATAAAGTACGAAAATGATGATCTTTAAAAGCAAAAACCAACATATCATTGTACACAGTTATAGTAACCACGCGCCTCCCTGACGACAACCTTCCTTGGGCATTTGAGTTGCATATCATGACTATACGTAGTTTTACTTTTTTTATATGTGGATCTTATATATAAAAAAAAAGTAAGCAAGTGTTATTTTTTTTAATCATATTATTATTACACCGAGAAGTCTGTTCCCATGAGATAGATAGATATGTAATATTATATTTGCTTTTTGACACATCCACTTTCGTGATCCTAATATTAAAAAACGTTAAATATCAGTTTACAGATGTAAAAAGAACAGTAGTAAGCATGGTATATTTGAGATGTTTCTGTACTTGGTTTGATTATACTTGACGTCGAGATATTTTTTCCTCTTACAAACTAGCCATGCCACAGCGTTCCAGCTACTGGAAGCCCATTAGATTATACTTGGAAACTGGAACCAGTTTGTCTGTTGGTCCGATGGTTATCGATCGACCATTCCTACCGTCAAACAACGGGACCTGCCAGGTAGCGGATTCAGGAATCATAGTTGTTTTTGTAATATCCATCACGTGAATTTATTTTTTAATCAGTATAATTTACACAACCATTTGTGTAGGAGTTTTCGCTGTTGGCGTCATATATACCACGCCAACTACTCAAAATAAAATGATCAAAAATTACCTTTTTAAGGACGCGTATTGCAAGTATACAGGATTCATTGTGTCATTTGCTTACTATTTTGATCGCCATCAACAATGTAGCAATTATCACATCTAAGTACAGGCATATTGGTAAATACTTTCTTCATTTCTGAAAAGCTGCTAAACTGAAGTTAATGTAACGTTATAGTAAATAAATTATAAGTATAATAATAATAAAAAAATATAAGTAATAATAAATAAATTTTAACCATTTGCAGACTTGGAACTTGGACTTGGAGTATATATTTGAAAATATAATGTATGTTCGTGAAAATTTGAGTAAATTTAAATTAAACAGTGACAATCACGATTACAATACTAGGAATAAAGATAAAATAGCGGTGCCAGGTTTTAGATTAGCAAAGACAAATAAAAGGTCCTTCTTAGGTAATTGTGTGCGGTTTTATAATAAAGTTCCTAAACATATTACAACGCTCCCAGAAGGGAAATTCAAGTTGCATGTGAAAAACATATTGATTAAGAAATCCTACTACACAGTTTCTGATTACATAAACGACAAAAATGCCTGGACAATTCCGCCTCTGCCAAGCTATTGCCTGTCACCTACATAATTTAAAGAAATATTGTAATAACTCTATTATATAGTATGTATGTAACACATTGTTAAAAGATGTTTAAAAGAATGGCCCCGAGTTTCTTGCCCGTTCTTCTCGCAGTGGCTCTATACAATTTATTAGCTGAACGTGGCAGTACAATGTAGAATATTTCAATACTAAAATTTGTAATTGACCTTCATAAGAGCGTCGTAGACGCCTAAATTGAATAAATGATTTTGACTTTGACTTTGGATCCCGAGGGCTGTTTTTTTTATGCCTGATAGGTTAGCCTTTGACCACTATCTCACCTGATGGTAAGTGATGATGTGGTCGAAGATGTTGTTCAGGCTAACCTAGAAGTGTGGTGTAAAGGTGTGGGAGGTCTCCCCTAGGGAAGCGTCCGGAGACGGACAGCTGCGGTGATTTCGCGGTCCTGTGCGAAAACGGTCCTGCTATCCCGCCACCCGAGTCGAGTCCGATATATCCTTGACGTATTCGGACGGGAATGAGTAAAGTAATATTCCACGCGAACAAAAAAGGGCCTACTTGGAAGCTACATACTACTCCCAAAATAAAGTTTTAATATGACAAAAGTTGTTGGTCAATATAAATAAAAATATATCTCTAAGCGTCTGCCTTTTTGTAATTTGAGTGAAAAGCGCAAGTTAAACGCATTGTTACATATTTACTTAAATGGGAAACTTTTGAAGCGCTCGTAGCGAAGTTGACTTAGCTGTTCTCAACCGATCAGCAAAGTTAAGCAACGTCGCGCGCGGTCATGAGTTGGATGGGTGACTGCTAGTGATAGCTGAGCGTTTCCGTGCTTCGGAGGGCACGTTAAGCCGTCGGTACCGGTTGTTGTCTTAGGATTTGAAGGTACTCGAGAATATCGATCTAGTACAATTGTCTAGTGAGCTTTACTGCGAAATATCAGCTGTTGATATAGTAGATTATAACTTTACTGTAGTATGTATATATAGAACTAACGGTATTACTGCTAACCAATTTTTTCCCTACTTTGATACTTTGCTTAATAAAATAAGTGAGCTTAGCCTTCAATGTGTTATTGTCGGTGACATTAATATAGACTACTTAGTTGAAATTAGTGTCGAAAAAAAACGTTTGTGCGATATACTGTCGCCTCATGGTCTGGTTAACTTGGTAGACTTTCCTACTAGGATTACGTCACACAGTGCTACCTCCCTAGATCATATCTACTCCAATCTATCTTTGCCTATAACAGTATCGCCAGTTACCACCAATCTCAGTGACCACTTAGCGACTCGTGCGGAAATAATACTTACGATAGTACAGGAAGAACCACACAACAAACTGACTAGGAACTACTCCCAAATGAAAAAAGACAATTTTAATAACTCACTTGCAAGTGTAGATTGGGGCAATATATATAAGCACAGTTCTTCGACGAACAGTTTCACGATGTCTGTGATAAACGTAATAATTAATAAGTATGACGATTGCTTCCCATTACGATTAGCTCCTAAAAAACAAAACCGCACATGGGTAACAGCTGACATTAAAAACTTTAAATTATTATTATTCGAATTGATTGATTTATATAATAAGTTTCCGGAAAATGACATATTGACTATAGTTATTTACGAATTAAATACGAAATATGACGACTTGTTACACAACGAAAAATCAGATTACTATTCAAAGATAATGCAGAAATCTCAAAATTCTGCTAAAACTATGTGGAATATCGTAAATGAACAGAGAGGAAAGTTTAATGTTTGTAACCTTGACTTCACAGACATTGTCAAGGATTCCGTCGGAACCTCATTTACTAACAAGCATGATGCGGTTAATACAATGAACGCGAGGTTCGTAGGGGCTGCTGCGGCCTGCGCGGCACCTGCTGCGGATCCCGGTCGTGTGTTGCGAGTACTGTGTAACACGAGTGTGCCCGCTGATCGTTCGATGCGACTGCGTCCTTTTACATCAAACGAGGTGCACCACATTATCACCGCACGCATTCCATCTAAACCATCTAAGGACGCATACGGAATATCTATGCAACTTTTAAATATGGCCGCCGGTTCTATTTCTCCGGTTCTGGCGAGCTTGTTTAATCGTTGTCTAAAAGAAGGTACATTTCCCGAGCCCTTAAAAGTGAGTAAAGTCACCCCTATATTTAAGGGAAAAGGAAAGCGGGACAATATTGACGGCTACCGTCCGATCTCGATTATTCCAGCACTAGCCAAGGTTCTCGAAAACGGCCTGAGCACTCGCTTGATTGCATACTTGTCATCCACTAACGCTCTGTCTGACAGACAATATGCATATCGCACAGGTCGGTCGACCACTTCCCTGGCCCGCGAGGTGATAAGTCGCCTTGTTGATGCCCGGGAGAGGTCGCAGCAGGTAGCAGTACTTTGCTGCGATCTCTCCAAGGCATTTGACGTAGCCGACCATACCATCCTAGCAATGAAGATGCGTCACTACGGGATATGCGACAAACCACTTGCAGTCTTAAATAATCTTCTGCGTGGTCGGTCTCAGATAGTTGTAGGTGATGGCGGGAAAGAGAGATCTGACCCATTGAAAATCCATATGGGAGTAGCTCAAGGTTCAGCAGTATCGAATATATTATTCTCACTGTTGTTGAACGATTTACCAGGTGCTATCACGAAAGCGGAGGTGTTTATGTACGCCGATGATGTCGCCGCTATTGTAACTGGAACGTCGTTGGATAACTTAGAGAAGAGATTGAACGAAACTGCTGGACAACTAGCTCAGTGGTTTCGTGAGAATGGGCTAGTTTTAAATTTAACCAAAACACACTTTCTTTACGTGAACCTCTCCGGCCACTACGTTCGTCGCCTTAATGTTTCCATCGACATGAAAAGGATAGACCAAGTCAACAAGACTACCTTTCTAGGCTTTGAGATAGACAGTGGCCTTACCTGGGAGTCTCACGTACACAGGGTGTGTGGAAAGTTAGGCGGTGCGTGCTTTGCACTTAGCCGTATGGCACGACTGCTTCCAATAAAGGTGGTGAAGTCGTGCTATTTTGCCACTGTCCATTCCCAACTTCAGTACGGTGCAGAGCTCTGGGCTCGAGCTGCAGACTGGGAGAGGGCATTCCGGCTCCAAAAACGTGCTGTTAGAGCTATCGTGAGAATTCCCCAAGATACCACCGTCAGACCATATTTCAAGGAATTGGGAATCCTTACACTACCATCAATAGTGATTTTTCAAGTGGCGGTATTCGTTCGGCAGAATCTAGATATCTACGTAAAACTAGGAGATACCCACTCTTATTGTACTAGAAATAGGGGAGTGTTGGCTAGCAAGTCCTGCTCCCTAGTTAAGTCTGGCAAGTTAACGCACATCATGGGTCCGTCAGTGTATAATCAAATCACAAATGATGTCAAACAGGCGGTAAGCCTGAATGTTTTTAAAATGAGGCTCAAACGCTGGCTGGTTAGCCAATCGTTCTATAGCTATAATGAATTCTTGACATTTAAAAATAAAAATTCTAGTATCTAATTTGTTACTTATAAACCTATTGACATTCAAATAACTCATTTAATGACATGTTTTATGATTTTTATAATATTATTATTTTGTTATTATTATCATTGTTATTTCTTTGTTTTTATTTATTATGTGTATTTCATGCTATATAAGCACAAAATAACAATTGTATTTTTTACTTTTTGTAAAATAATGTATTGTTGACGTGTATTTTATATATGAATAAATAACTATGAACTATGAACTATGAACTATGATGGCAGTCATTATAGCATGGTGGTAGGGCATTTTGCGAATGCCTGCCTGGCTAGCTACCACCCTCAAGTAGAAAATCTGTCCGCAAGCACCTAACGGTGTGTTCCGGCAGCTGTCCTTGAGAGCCAGTACTTCCAGGTTAGCCTGCACAACATCTTCGACCACATCATCACTTACCATCAGGTGAGATAGTGGTCAAAGGCTTAACCTACCAGGCATAAAAAAAAGCGGACGATTCCTTGATTTGAACACTGAGTGTACATTTTCACATCTACCTCACGCTAAAATGTGACTAATTATATCCATAACAACGTGGTATTTTTTTTTTAAATCTAACAGCCGCGGCTTTTTTTAAGGTCATACCTATAAATTTCTCTAATTTATGCGCTTTTTGGACAATAGTAGCCGCCACGCGCAGAAAGTAATGGTAGGTATTGTAATTAAACAAAGTTGTTTAATTACAATTTTGTTGTATTTCCCGTTATAAGATCCTAATTGATCTGCATTGCCCCCTCGTTGAAATTCCTCAAACCACGTTCTTCTTGTTCATCGTAAAAACCATTCATTTACGTCACCTGGATCCATCCCTGTATCGTACCTTAAGTTCCAGGGATACAAAGTGTTCCTGTATATAAATCGATACAAAATGCTTCTCAGCTCCTAACATAGCTAGTTGGAAATGGCTCGAACCACACTTTTTGTTGACAAAATCGCTAAACGGCTCCTTCATCGATGAGAAATTGTTGTGTATCAGGAAGGAAAGTTTTTATAATATTCTACGTAAGGACTTAGATAAATGTACCGCAATAGTCTATAATTAGTATCTAATATGGCATATTTTCTAAATAAAAAAGTCAACGAGACGAGAGCTAAGACCAAGCCTTGTTTAATTAATTCATAAAAAACAAAATGGCATTTAATTTATATGTGATCACTATTACACCAAATACCTAATGTTTTTTTTGTTATAAAGTGAAAAGAGGGACAAGTCGCTCGCCCGATGGTAAGCGTCACACCTGTCCATGCAATTGCAGTGTTTCCGACCTCGTTCTACTTGACACTGCACTGTGCTTGTCTCTCCGAAACATTATTTTTGTGATTGGTTCGCTCTTTTCAATTACTACAGTGCTTTCACTGCCTATTACACAGTACAGTACTTGCCAACTTGCAATCAGAGTACCTGCTATAGATTTCATCTGAACTAATTTACGCCTTTACTATCGTTCTCTGCAGTGGAAATGGAAATGCGTCTGGTGTATCAGAAGACGTGGGTTCAATCTCCTCACGAGCCAAAGTTAGCAATTTATGGATGAGGTTGACTTTACGCACTCCGGTGCACGCAGGGGCCTAGGCAGGCGCTGCGGTTTGGTAAATTCATTTTTATAAAGGTTTCGTATCATTTGCACTTTAGTATTTTCAGAACATAATTAATGATTTGTTGATTCACCTGATTGTAGGTGATGATGTGGTCGAAGATATTGTTCAGGCTAACTTACAATTACTGGGCAAGGACTCTCAAGGGCAGCTGCCGGAACACACCGTTAGGTGCTTGGTGAGAGGTTTACTTGAGGGGAGGTGGCTAGCCAGGCGCGCATTCACTACATGCCCTACTACCATGAAAACAAAAAACATAAACCAACATACTAAAAATATAGCTACATCATCTATTAAAGTTGTTTGACTTTAATGAAAACCATTAGTCAGTAATTTATAAAGTTCTGCTTTATGCGGCCTCAGTTGTGATTACTTCAGGAGTTACGAACCAGGACACTCACTAATTAATTTGTCAGTTGGCAGTCGGAATCAGACGTTCAAATAAAATTTTCGACAAATTTCTATCGATAGTTTGTAGTTCAAAGAGTTTTCACACTCTTGTAACAATTTAGTTTGGTTGGTCAACGAACGGGGTTTTTATAAAACAATATTTTTGTTTTTATGTGGCAAAATAATGCTTTTTTTGTATTTTAGATATAATTATAATGTATACTGACATAAATTAAAAAAATAAACTATGATACCTAGTAGGTATACACGGTTACAATGAAAAAAATAATTTTACTCTTGATAACCAAAACTTTGTCTACCTACCAGTTGCACAAAATTAGTGACAGCCGAACCAGTGTAATACATAACAAAAGCTAGTTGAGTTACTAGAGCTGTGTTGCTCTTAACTTAATATTGTTCAGTTTGGTATTGTTATTTTGCCTAGCTCTGTGTTCAAACAGTTTGTCTACGGCTTAACTCATAACAAGTTACCTCTGCTAAAAGCAAATGAATGGTTATTCAATATAGCATATTGAATTTTGTTGGTAAAATATAGACGAAATCATTATGATGACTGCTTTTGCAACATACAGACAATTTTATTAAGCTTATCATTGCCGAAGAGTTATGTTTTATTGCTTGCAAACGTTTGGTTATAGGCTAACGAATCAGTTTGTCTATAGAAGTTTGCCAATTATTTACAATAAAAATATATATTACATTTAGTTTAGTTACATTTAGTTAAGCAGTTTTATTATTCATCACAAAATCACAAATAAACGATAGGAAAAATTTAAGTCATGTGCGGGATTTGAATCCGCGTCCATCCACCCGTTAAGCCGGGGTATGCTCTAACCAATTGAGCTAACATTACATGACGTCATATATTTATGTCTCGTATATTTGTGATGAAATCCGCATAGCAGGCGTTATTGCAAACCTTACAATATTAAAAATATAAAAAGTTTAATTTTTGACCACTTTATTTATGTAGGTATAGACATTTTTTTGTTATTTCTGAAATAACCAAAATAGGTTTTGTTATTTCTTTTTTTGAGTGTATTGGTAAAATGCTAACACCCTCTTCGGGTTGACTTCTGCTAGTCCTAACATATTATACTACAAAATTACAAATATATTGATTACATATTATATTATAGCATATTATACGTTTATTTTTTCATTTGCACTCAGTAACATTTAGCCCCTCATAGTGTGACAACCAAGCCCTGGTGCGAGTTAAAATTAAAAGTGAAAATTTCTCGCGTTTTAGACAACACAATCAATGTAATCACCTCGTTGCCGTGCAGTCTGATATGATCCTTATTTCAAAGGTAGTCGTAGTTTGTCTAATTAGTGTACTCGCTTTCCACGAACTACTAATTTAGCGACTCCGGGAAGTGCACGGCGTGTTATCCTTTAATCAACCTGGTATAAATAGCGTACAATTCACCTGAGTGTAACAGCTGTTAATCAATCCACCTCACTCGTCGGATTGAGTGTTCTGTATCTCCCACTCAAGCCGAGCAATGGATTGATGTACCTGCTGTGAGAAATCAGCGCTATTTGTTCGCCAGACCTGTTCCAGGTATTGGTCCAATCATTCAATGGACATTCAGCAAGGATTGTTTACGGTGGTACGCAGAATGATTACTGATTACTCAGCTATAACGTGGGGTTACGAGATTAAATAGTAGGTAATTATTGTACTAGTAAGATTGTGAGTAGATAGACTCTTGTTTACCCTACAAATTATGTAAGAAAACTCAACAAAAAACACTGGTTGCTTTACCATAATCCCTAATACCACTTTATATACAATTTTTATATCCTCAACCCATAATCCCTTGTACTGCGGGTGGCATGGAGACAAACATACACACGCCATATTTATCCATAGAACCCGAAAGTGTAATATCAACATTGAATTAAAATTTCCTTCCTTGAAGACATATGAAATACATTTTGATAGGTTTTAGACGGTTTGAGTAAACACCTAGGTGTACGTGCGAGGACTCTGTAATATTACCGGATGCGAACACAGAGCTTGGCCTCCACACAAATTAAGCGAAATTTGGTCCGGAACTACAATTGTCACAGGTTGTATCCTTGCACGTTACTGTTTACTGCCAGAAAGTACGGTTAGGAACAAAATCAAAATATTTAATAGATTTTTATAGCTTATAGGCTAGCTTTTGACCACTATCTCACCTGATGGTAAGTGATGATGTGGTCGAAGATGTTGTTCAGGCTAGCCTAGAATTATAATATTGACACTTACAAAATGAATAAATAGATTTAGGCACCACTTTACGAAAATTCATATTTATTTTAAAAATATAAGAATATATCTAGTGACAATTCCACCTTATTTTATTCTTAGGCCGACGTGACGTAATCAACGCCACGTAGCCAAATCGGAAGAGTTTTCGACGCGTTTCGCTTCTATGACGGTTTGGCAACGTGGAGGTTTATGATGTCACGTCAGCTTAGCACAAAAATTCAGAAGTTGTTACTAGGTGTATTTTGAAATTTTTAAGTGATTTTCTAAAATATTAATTTAATGTTTTATCAAAATATTTTTAAAATATTAGGTCCTTACATATGAAATTGGCGTTTTGTATGGGAGGAACAAAAAGTCGAATATTTTTTAATATAATATATTTAATTAATCAAAGTATGAACCATTATTTTCTATGCACTTTTGCCATCTCATAGGTAGTTCATTGATCCCTTTACTAAAAAAACCAGTCGGACGGGAATCAATAAAATCTTTGAAGGCGATTTGGACTGCCCCATCGGAGTTGAATTTTTTCCCTTGCAAGAAGTTATCCAAATTTCGAAAAAAATGGTAATCTGTTGGAGCAAGGTCCGGGGAGTACGGAGGATGTCTTAGACTTTCCAATTGAAGCTCTTCTAATTTAGTAGCCGTCTGTAGCGCAGTGTGTGGTCTAGCGTTGTCGGGAAGCAGCAGTGGCGTGGAGCGATTGACCAGCCTAGGTTGTTTAGCCGCTAGCTTTTCCATCATGGTTTGCAATTCCTGACAATAGACATCAGCCGTAATAGTCTGGCCAGATTTGAAAAAACTGTAATGAACAATACCGGCACTAGTCCACCAAACGCTTACAAGTAACTTTTTTGGGGTTAATTTTCGCTTGGGGCAGGATTTGGCTGGCTGGCCAGGATCTAACCATTGCGCTGAGCGCTTCCGATTATCGTAAAGAACCCATTTTTCATCACAGGTAATGATTCGGTTTAAAATACCTTCATTATTGTGCCGGTTTAGTAATGTAACGCAGCAGTCGACGCGCGTTTGCCGGTTTGTTTCAGTCAATTCGTGAGGTACCCACCTTTCAAGCTTTTTAATCTTCCCAATTTGCTTCAAGTGAATTGAAACAGTTTTATCACTAACATCGCAGCCTGCAGCTAACTCGGACGTAGTTTGCGATGGATCCGCTTCCACAATAGCCTTCAACTCTTCATTATCAACTTGAGTCTCAGGCCGTCCACGGGGCTTGTTCTGCAGGTCGAAATTTCCAGAACGAAAACGTTGGAACCAAAAACGAACTGTGTTTTCTTTTGCAACACGACCGCCATACACATCATTCACCCTTCGAGTTGTTTCCGCAGCACTAGTGCCACGGCGGAACTCGTACTCGTAAATAATGCGATATTTAAGGTTTTCCATTTTGTAAAATGAGTGACGCAAACAGAAAAAAACAGAAGAAAAAAAACAAATGAATGACGATCATCGAAGCACAAATACATGAGTCTATAGCTGTACAAATTTGAATTTGGAATTCCTTACCAAAGAGGAGAAATTCGTGATTAAAGTGGCCAGTACGAAAAACGCCAATTTCATATGTAAGGACCTAATACATGTGTTAAATAAGATCCTCACTGAATAGCTTGCTTTAAAGGTAAAACCGTGTCAGGGTTTTAATCGCAGATCCCGTATACGGCTGTCGGCACTCATTGCTACTAAGCTTACCAGCATGGACCGGAGCTGAGCATGGTGAGTTGACTTATGGAATTTATATCATTCGCTTTGAGCCATCGACGGTGGTATATAATAATTTGTTAGAATCGCAGTCCTGTGGTAAACCCTCCCTCAGGAAACCGCTCCCTGGATTGGCTTGGCAGTGTATAATCACAATATAACTATTGTTTATAATAATAATAACTTCCTCAAGGGTTTTGGGGAAATTATGTTACTATATGATGAGATCTAGTGAGGGACGGACACACGATATTAAATTACTGGCGGGAGCGTGGCTGAAGTGGACATGGTATCCCAATTACTATGAAGAAATATAAAAAACTGAGAGGGCCGCGATCCGGGGGCGATCACCGGGGAACACCTGGAACTGACGCTATATACCTATAGATGTTCTATCATACGACCCATCAGCGGTGAGGAGCTGTACAGGCGGCCTTCCACCGGTGATTCACAGTCTGAAAATGCTACAGCCGCCACACAGAGAGACAGTAGGAGAATTTCAAGCCATCAGATGCCTGATGATATTTGTATGATTACGTATAGCTTGTTAATGGATTGTCCAATCCTGATGATTATGTATTTTTTTCATTATGACCTTGTAATTGCGCTACTTTTGGAACTACATATTTGGACAGTAGCGATAATAATTTGAGTTTAGTCGTTACCAACAGAAAATTACCTCGCATAAACGAAAGACAACTCAACCTTGTGTATTTATACAATAATGTGATACATAATTTGCTGCACTATTTGAAATTATCCAGCGGCTTTTGTCTCTGACGGTACGTATGTACCTGCGTCATGGCCAATTACTTCCGGAATGATTCGAGCACAGAATATATGAATATCACATGAATAAGGAATACAGCAGAGGAAAGACGTGTCTACTTATCAAGACTGAGGAGATAAATCGAAAAGGGAAATTGCTCCAACAAGTGGATTATAATATTCTAGCGCTCGTTTGTAAAGAGGCCTATTCTAGTCATCTTTTATTCGTTCTTTGCATGCGGACAGGATACTTGACTTCACTTGTCAAATCATCGGGATAGTATACCGACACATTATTTGGGTTTCGTGTTACTCTAATACAGGCACGCAGGTGAGAATCTATTCCTAAATAGGTTTCATTTATGTTTGGTATTGTGCATACAATTATGCTCTTAGTACTGTCCCATCATTTATCATAGTAATCAGGTCATTGTATGCGGTTTTAAAGTACATTTTCAAAGATATCACAACGCTCACAGAAGGAAAATTCAAGTTGCACGTGAAAACATTCTGTTTAAGAAATCCTATACTACACAGTTTGTGATTACTTAAACGACAAAAACGTTTGGGCAATTCCGCCTCTACCAACTGCCAAGCTATCACCGGTCACCGAAGTAATTTAAAGATACATATTTTTAATATTACACGTTATATTAACGTGTAATATTAAAAATATGTATATATAAGTTATTAAATTTATTATCTAGTTTGTAACACATTGTTGAAAGACGTTTAACTGGAATGGGCCCATGTTTCCTGTCCGTTCTTCTCGCAGTAGCTATATACCTTTTTTGCTGAACGTGGCATTACAATGTTGAATATTTCAATAATACAATTTGTAATTGACCTTCATAAGAGCGTGGTAGTCTAAATCGAATAAATGATTTTGACTTTGAATGACAAAAAAAAACACTATTAATTATGTTTCATTTTATTGATATTAAAATTTATAAGATAAATAATATCAATAAATATATAAAGAAAAACAATATTATTACACTTCAGTTACGCTCTATGGAGGTGTGTCACGAATAACATTCTGACCACCGCCCCATAATACTGCGACTAGGCCCCGACCCAACATCTGACGTACCCTGCCCGACCAAGACGATAGTGAACTGGAAGCTCTTAGGTGAATCCCTAAAGGCTATCAGCTCACCCGACCTTGACAAAATCCCTGACGACATTGTGACTAAAGATGACGTATCCCTCGCTATCGACTCTTTCACTAATCACCTCTCCACCGTAGTAGGTGCATCCGCAAAGGAAGTCATAGTGCCGGACGACCGGCGCCTTGTCATTCCAGCGGATGTGAGACGATTAGTGACAAAGAGTAAAGCAGTGACCCGACATTACGACTCCCACCCAAGCAAAGTAAACAAAACTCGGAAACGCCACTTTGAACGCATAGTTGAAAGTCGCATGTCCGAGCTGCGTGATCAGAGCTGGGGCGACAAACTTTCAAACCTCGTGCCGAGCCACCAGGCTTACTGGCAACTCGCACGAGGTATGAAAGGTGTCGGACAAAGCGACATGCCCCCCCTATACAGACCTGTCCCCCTCGTCCCAGCGTTCTTTGACGAAGACAAAGCTGAGTGCCTAGCCGACAGCCTAGAGGCTCAATGCTCCCCCAATGTAGATCACGTAGACCAAGCTCACCTCGATACGGTGGACGCTGAAGTCGAACGTAAAAGCTCTGTGGTCATCTCGGAACTCCCCCCACTCACCCCAGTATCCTTCGCTGAGGTGACGAGACTGATCAAGGACCTCAAACAACGTAAAGCCCCCGGTGCCGACGGCATCTCTAACAAGGTTCTTAAAACCCTCTCCCCCCCTCTCATTCATCTCCTAGTCAGCATCTTCAATGCGGCTATGAACCATTGTGTGTTCCCTGACACCTGGAAATGTGCAAATGTCATTGGCATTCACAAACCAGGCAAAAACTCCTCTGATCCTACCAGCTACCGTCCCATCAGCCTCCTCAGCGCCCTGGGGAAGCTCTACGAACGGATCCTAGCGAACCGTCTCCAGTCCCATGCCCGGGAACACCACCTTATTCCCAATGAGCAGTTTGGCTTTAGACCCAAACACTCATGCGTCCAACAGGTGCACCGCCTCACGGAGCACATCCTAGAGGGTTTCAATAAGAAACCCAAACCCCAATCGACGGTAGCAGTCTTCCTCGACGTTGCGAAAGCTTTTGACAAAGTCTGGCACAATGGCTTGATTTACAAGATATACCACTTTGGCGTGCCAGAGCGTCTTGTGCTCACCTTACAAGACTTCCTAAGGGACAGAAGCTTTCGCTACCGCGTGGAAGGCACCCTTTCCACTCCCCATCCAGTCAGAGCCGGAGTCCCTCAGGGCTCCGTGCTATCACCCATCCTTTTCGCACTGTATACGAGTGACATCCCTCGCGCCCAACCCAAAGTTTTTATAGCCCAATACGCGGACGATACCGCCATTTATTCCACTGGCTGGCATGTAAATAGACAGACATATTTCGTCATTCAACGGGCCATCACCGAGATCGGTGACTGGTTCCGAAAATGGCGCATAGCGGTTAATCCAGTTAAAAGCACAGCTATGTGCTTTACTGAGAAAACCCGCCCCCGCTATCCGAAGCCACTAATTCTGTTCGATGAACCCATTCCCTGGGTGAGAACAACCAAATATCTTGGAGTAACCCTTGATCGGAATCTCACCTTCAAAGATCACATTAATACGGTCCGTAACAGGGCGGCCTTTGTCATGGGTCGCCTAAGTCCCTTAATCTGTAAAGAAAGTAAAATGTCTCTTAGTAACAAGAAGACACTTTACACTGCTTGTATCCGCCCCATCATGACGTACGCATCCGTAGTGTTCAGTCATGCTAGTGAGGCCCACCTACATAAGCTTCAAGCCCTCCAAAACCGGTTTCTTCGCAGGGCAACCGGCGCTCCCTGGTACGTCCGGAGCGCCGAGTTGCACTGCGACCTAAACCTTCCCTCTTTAGCGCAGTTCAATAAGGGCTGCGTCCGCCGACACTTTGATCGAGCCCCCCACCACCCGAACCCTCTGGTTGTCCAGGCAGCGAACTATTCGACTGCCTCATCCGACCCATACTTCAAACCTCCCCGTCGCCGACCACGGCAGGTATTGGACGACCCGGATGACCCCATCGCAGCCATTACGTTGGCAGCTTTAGCGTTGTCCGCAAGTCGTCCGGGTAACATCCCCAGGTGTGCGGTAATCAGAGGTTACACGATCAAACACCGAGCTCGCCGGCGAGCTCGAGGCAAAAATAAAATCCCGATTAGTGTCTCTCCAAATAGTCACAGAGCAATATTCAATAGGGCCCATTCTCAACGGTACAACACTGCAGTTGTACCGGGGCATTTAGTTCCGATTCCCCCTTTGTCTCTCGGCAGCGAGACAAGCCGAGGTCCGAACCACAGTGGTGCCCTTGAGCTCGCTGTCACCCCTCCCGATAGTAGCGTGGCGTTTTCGGCGCCCGCAGGAGACGGAGGTATAAGGCGCTTTTCGCCTTATACGCCCGTCTCAGAAGAAGTGCCCTCAGCGCTTCTTCCTCCTGGGCTATAAGAGGGCCTCCCCTCGCCCAAAGTCCGGTGGAGCTGTACGTCCGTATAGCGGTAGACAGCATCTATGTCCTCCCTAAAAAAAAAAAAAAAATTATTACATTGTAATTATTGCATTAACATCTGCTAAACGGATCCGTGTTAATAGTTTTTCAATGGACTTATGGAATTTTATACCGAACAATGTTGGTCGTGTATTGATGTTGAAATGTTGGGGAAATATTCCGTTATCTAGACATATTATATTAATGAAGCTAATGACTCCTGTAGTTGGTTAGATCACTCAGACGGCCAAACATGCTATTCTGTAACTTACGATACTGTATGGTCAGATCATTCCCGTCTCATTGTTGAATGGAATTTAAATGTACTATTACAACTAAATTGCACAATTAGAAAGCAGTTAATGACAATGATATAATATGGAAATAAGGCACAAACATCATTATACGCCAACGAGTTTCATAGACAATTAAGAGACATAGAACGACCATCTCACTCAACAACAGTCTCACTTTGCAAAACATTTAATTGAACGCAGTCATCAACTCCTTGATAGTAATACCTTTAAGATCTTACATCGTTGCGATAAGGGATTTCGATTGTATGTATTGGAACAGTTAGAAATTATTAAAACATAGTACAGGCGTTTCACTGTTGAATGAACAGACGCAATTGGTTTCATCACCACTGTTACGTATTTTTAGTGATAATTTGCCACTACAAAATAGTTAAACATGTATTTGTTTTAGGAAGTAATTTTGTAATATTTTTTACGATATTATTCATATTCAAAAACACATTGCATAATATATACCGTTTTAAATTATTAGTTGTAATCAATTTATGGCCATTATGATGTCATTGTCATTTTAAAAACGTATTACTCACCAAGTGTTGACACCATACATGACATGACGTCATATCTCAAATCTTTCCTATCGTTCTTTAACCATCGTATTGGGATGGAGGTTAAAGAACGATATGAAATATTTGAGTTATGACGTCATGTCATGTTAGCTCAATTGGTTAGAGCATACCCTAGCTCAAGGGGTGGATGGACGCGGGTTCGAATCCCGCACATGACTTAACATTTTTCCTATCGTATATTTGTGATTTTGTAATGTAATACGCATAGCTGGCGTTATTGCAAACCTAACAGTATTAAAATACTCTGGGTAGTCTGATTCTGATTTATTTAGCCATGAAGGCTGACTTGAAAAATTTAAGCGTTAAATTATTATACCCAGTTTTATTAGTTAATTAAAAATATTTTCATTTCATTTTTTGTTATTTAGATACTTGTTTATTTTGTACACGTAGACTCGTGACGTGATCACCAGTCGAACAGAACTACCCTCTCGGGAGTCGCATGACCTATGTGATACAACATGTCTTCACATACAAGTTATTTCCCCAGCGGCGGCGTCCTTCATCTCTGTCGCAGGAATACTATTTTCAGATAACGTCATGAATCGTAAACTTATTTGTATGAAAAATATTACATATATTATAGGATATAAGACTTTTGTGCTCGTATGTTTCACGAATTTAAAGCAGGCAGTAGGTATTCATCATATTCCTGCCCTACTCTAAGAAATATTTACTTACGGTACAAATTAAAACATAGATAAAACTGTAGTTTCAATTTTGGTTGGCTCCCTTCTACGTCGTACCAGCTAGAAATAGCTCATTGTTGTGTGAAATAATTTAATTCACTCTGGTTCAGTTCATTTTCATTTATTAAAAATCCTGCAAGAATTATCTGTAATGAATGATGAAATGCCAAATAACGGTTATTATGTATTACGAGTATATACGTTTTCAAAGAACTTCACAGGACATCGTAATAAGGTAATCATTAATATATTTACTCTAACCATGGGTAGTGCAGCATTACAGGAGGTCTTTTTTTAAACACTATAAACACCATGACAAAACCGCAACTACAATAGTAAAATGAAAATTGAATATTTTTTATGTATTTAGATCTATGGTTAGTGCAGTTTAGTGGTTTAGTTTTAGTGGTCTGCGGTGAAGCACTCTTAGTAAAGCATAGCTCAGAAAGGAGCTTTTTACTTTGGGTTGGGTAACTCCCGGGTTGTATTTTCCATAGACATTAGTTAAGTAACTCAGAGAGTTCCTTTGCGGTTCGCACAATAAATGTTGAAGCAAAGTTTGTGCGTTTCTTTGGAATTTCGATTATAAAACGGCATCTTTTTGCCGAGGTTCTCCTTGTTTGGCGGTAGAACGAAAATAATATATTAGATTGTACACTTCCATTGCGCAGTCTCCAAAATGTATCCGGAAAAAAATAGATGGGTAAAAAAAATTATTGTGGCGTAAATGTTCCAGATTTTAGAGTTTTATCTTAGCAAGCTGGCAAATCTAAATAAGGATTTTTCCGTTCTTCGGAGGGCACGTTAAGCCGTCGGTCCCGGTTGTTGTTTTAGGATGGCAGTCGTTATAGCATGGTGGTAGGGCATTTTGCGAATGCCCGCCTGGCTAGCTACCACCCTCAAGTAGAAAATCTGTCACCAAGCACCTAATGGTGTGTTCCGGCAGCTGTCCTTGAGAGCCAGTACTTCTAGGTTAGCCTGAACAACATCTTCGACCACATCATCACTTACCATCAGGTGAGATAGTGGTCAAAGGCTAACCTATCAGGCATGAAAAAAAAAAAAGGATGCCGAGATGCCCGTGGGGTGCCGTGCTGCCCATGGGATGCTGGGCTGCCCGTGGGGTGCCAGGCTGCCCGTGGGGTGCCGGGATGCCCATGGGGTGCTGGAATGCCCGTGGGTGCCGGGCTGCCTTGGGATGCCGGGTGGCCCGTGGGGTTCCGAGTCACTATTCTAACAAAAAAAGAATAATTGAAATCGGGCTACGCGTTAATAAATTACAACTAAGTGTACATTTTGACTTTCATAAAATCATCAGTCAGCCTGTGAGTGAGCCTAATATCATAAGGCACATGACTCGAGGAAAATCTCCGGGTCACGATGGACTCAGTATTGAGCACTTTCTGCATGCTGGACCTCACATATCGCGAGTATTAGCAATGTTTTACTCCCTGTGTGTGAGCCACAGATATTTGCCGGACGAATTTATGAAAACCGTGGTAGTGCCGGTAGTTAAGAATAAGACGGGTGACTTAGCCGATAGCAATAACTACAGGCCTATCTCTCTCGCTACCACAGCAGCTAAAGTTTTTGATGGTCTGCTTAATGCACAGCTGAACAAGTACGTAACTCTCCACGACAACCAGTTTGGGTTTCGTCCGCAGCTATCAACGGAGAGCGCGATTCTGTTCCTTAAGCACACGGTCAACTACTATACAAAGAGAAATACGCCGGTATACGCATGCTTCCTGGACCTCTCCAAGGCTTTTGATTTAGTTCAGTATGATGTCTTATGGAGCAAGCTAGACCAGATTAACTTACCGCATGAGATTACCGGCATATTTTGTTTCTGGTATGGGCATCAAAAGAATTATGTGAGTTGGGCAGGGGTGATGTCAGAGCAATATGTACTTGAATGTGGTGTCAGGCAGGGTGGTTTGTCATCTCCTACGTTATTCAACTTGTACATTAATGAACTGATCGTCGCCTATAAAACCTCTGGAGAGGGTGTATAAATGTAAATATTTGGGACATATTCTTACGTCTGACCTAAATGATAATGAGGATGTTGAGAGAGAGCGGAGGTCGCTATCAATACGAGCCAACATGATAGCCCGCAGGTTTGCTAGATGTTCCAAGGAAGTAAAAATCACACTATTTAGAGCCTTCTGTGCATCGCTGTACACCTGCAGCCTGTGGGCTCGTTACACTAAGAAGTGCTACAGCGACCTCCGTGTTCTTTACAATAACGCGTTTAGGATTGTGGTGGGGCTGCCTCGGTTCTGTAGCGCCTCAGGTATGTTCGCGGAGGCACGCACCGCCTGCTTTCACACGACTATGCGCAAGCGGAGCATCTCCTTGGTGCGCAGAGTACGGGCCAGCTCTAACACAGTCCTGGCGATGATTGCTGACAGGCTGGACTGCCCCTACATGCTGCATTGCTGCAGCAGACATGTTCAGCCAATGCCGTTTGTCAGGCGCTATTAATATTTTGTATTCGTGTTAATTTTTCTATTTTATTTTTCATAATTTTTCTGTGTAGATTGATGTAATTGAATTTATTTAATTGTAATTTTAAAATTTTGATTTTATTTTATTTCGAATTTTTTGACATTTATTATTATTAATTTTTAATGTATGCCTTATATGGGTCTAGTTGCCCGAAATAAATTAATTTATTATTATTATTATTATAAAATACAGTTTTGGCATCAGTGTCAGCTACAGAGTTCTCTCAAATATTTTTTTTTCAAAATATCTGCCATGTATAAAATTGGATCTGTTACAGTTTTACTATATATAGATTGTAGAAGAAATCATATTCCTTTCTCAAAAGCCAGCAACGCATCCTCGAGACCGCTGGTGTTACGGATGTTGGTGGGCGACAGTGATCACTTACTACCAGGTGAGCATTCTACTAGTCTGCCCTCCTATCCCATAAAAAAAAATACGATATAGGAGGGAAATGTATGCTCAATTTTTATTAGTTCTGATTCGTAGCTACATATCATCCTTAGAACGATATTCGTTTTGATAAATAATAAATTGCTCCGCTCAACGAGTACATTCTAACCTGATGACATCACAGAGTTAGCGTCACATCATTTTAAAATATCGCATAATAAGATCGAGATACGCACATCAAGTGATAAATTATAATAAGAAAATCGTCCAACTGTCGGAGGAGAAGTGACAAATGGCAGAGATCCGCGTAATCGGACTGCTGGACGGTGATCGGCGAAATTAAACGAGCTGCAAAAATATAGCCCTTCGACATATTATCAGCACCTCGGTAACTGCTAGAGATGAGCATCAAGTCAACGCTACACTCGCTATCCAGCACACGATCGATATCAATAAAATGTCACGATACCAAGTAAATTCCTGTTGAAGACGTGATGGATTTCCACCTATAGATGCCAGCGCTATATCCATTATTTGAGCAACCAAAGAAGTAATCTATAAAGTACGTGTTCCAATTTGAAGGACAGGATAATAAGAGCAATTTTAGGTGCATTTTATGAAAAAAATATTATTATTTAGGTGACTAACGCAAACCATGCAGAACATTTAGGAGAGGTTTCCTTACTACTATTAGGTAATCACCGCATAACTTAAGGTTGAACTGGCCGGTCGCTTTTCCATACAAACGCCGTAGGGTGATCACTCCCGTATTTGAGATTTTAGGTCCAGAATTAAGCATAATACCGATTGATATCGACATTATCTAGGCTTGTATGATGCCGAAATTTTCAAAAGATAATTAAGTTGTAAGTTATGAGCCTCGAAACTATTACATGAAAATGTTTTCAAGCTCATAACTCTCAAGTTAATTGTTTTATTAAAATTTCGGCATCATACAAACCTAGATAATGACGAGATAAATCGGTATTATGCTTTGTTTTGAACCTCAATCCTCAAATAAGGGAGTGATCACCCTACCACGTTTGTATGGAGAAGCGACCGGCCAGTTCATCCTTAATTATTCATTTTAATCTCTTTCAGTTAAACTATCCCGCTAGCTACTCGTACGTAAAACCTTAGGATTACCTTTATATTTTGACAAGTCACATGATACATTCGACAAAAGTTTATTTTTAATATTTTCTTATTTGTTCACCGAAATAATACCTTTATTTACGCTATATATACTCACGTCCGTCATTAGAACATCTAATTCTATATACGGGTAGATATTATATGAAACTTTTTCTGTTACGTAGATTCCGAGAATATATACTATGACTGGTGGACTGACAGTAGTGATCCTTTATAACACGCGAATGGTCTTATACAGGGTTCAGTTTTTTCATTTCATTATGTATTTATAAATATTCTTTAAAAAATACACTTATTTTCTCAATAATCATTTAATATTTCATACATTCTGTAATAATGTAATAACGAAAACGAGTTGACAGCTTTAGAACAGTATTGTGAGTGTAGGCGGATTCAAATGAGCAATTTACTCTGATGACGAAAGCGACAAATGTTGTGAACACGACATCCCAATCATGATTTTGCGGAAACGCCGAAGTTTTCGCAAAATCAAATAAATAAAATCTCATATATAGGATTTTTTTTTTCAATATAAAATAATATTATTTATAAACTTCTCTGAAAAATATGCTTCATTAAGTGAAGAAATTTATTGGAACATTCATAAAATTGTATTATTTTGTACTAATGAAAGAAAATTTCGACATATTCTATATATAAACTATTTATACATTGGCAAATCTAGGGCTACAAAATTACAAGGTACCTACTCAAAAATTAAATCTTATACGTCTACCAACTATACGAAGAAGTTTAACGATGATGCATGTACTCCAAGCTTTCTGGAACGAACTGCTCACCCATCCACGCATCTTCCATAGGAGGAATTCTGTCATCTAGCGTAACAGTTTAAAATTATACAAAAACATTATACAAAATTAAAAAAAAACTTTAGAGATATCTCATGAAAATGTTCCTTAATATAGAAACTTTCTGATAGCCTTTTTGTATAAATCTAGTAATTAAGTTCACACTTTCGTCGCTCATCTAGTTAATGATATTTTCAGAGCGCGATTTCTCCTCCAGATTCCTTCGAAACTTTATCCGATAATTTAGATCTCTATAAATCTTGTCTAGAAAATATCTCGAACAATATTTATGGAGAGATGGATAGCTAAATGTCGAGCTAAGGTCCGCGCAGACTAACGTAACATCAACTGATCTTTTGTACAAGTACCTCCAGCTAGGGGAGGGAGTAGGTTTGCCACAGATACCGTAATAACCAAGCTGAGAAAGAAAGCTATGTAGTCGTTTTGGTGATTAGTAAATATTAATAGTTCTGCAGCATATTATGCTATTTCCTACATCGTCTGGCCTTTACTCGATTTTTAGGACATCCACGGAAATGTCAGCTCCGCATCCCGTAAGTTTATAATGTCAGAGATGAAAATGGGTGTTCCTTAGATTTGGTTGATTTTACATATTATGTCGTATCAATGCCTACTAGCGTTCGAGTAACGGAAATTCACATAAACATATTTTAGACTTCCTTTTAATAAAAATGAAAGTTTGTGTGTCTAACTACTAATCAACTCCTAACCGGCTGAAACTTAGTACTTAGATTAATTATTTGCATTTAATTTTCCTTTTGACTTTTGACAATCATCTGATGATAAGTGTTGATGCGGTCGAAGTTGGTAAACATGTTCAACTTTGAATGGGAACTAGCATTTGATACAACTTACCGAATAATGTACAGGATAATAACATATAATACTATTATCCCGATTTATTTAATAGTCCCCGAGGGAACACAATATAATCTTATATCCCCTTATCGATATACATATAATATAGATATCGATACTAATAAGAATAACGACGAGTTTACATCTTAATGCTAAGTGATATCGCCTATCAACCTGAGGTTAACACACCAAATTCTACAGAGCACAAATTGACAGAATACCTAAAATAATAAAGAACTGATGAAGTAAACCTTTGCACATTAGGTAAGAATAAAGCTATTCGTATATTAATTTATTTAAAAGTCTGGAGTGTAAGGGTTAATAGCGCCAGTCTAAGCTGACCCTAATGTTGGAACCCAATTTGGAGTAAAGCTGTTCATCAAACTGACAGCTGGAAATGGAGATGTCCAAACACATACGTCTACGTCCAGCTAATGCGCCTCCAAATGTGAACACATTACTTTGACAAATTATAATTGATCCACGAAAAAAATGGTATTTACGCAATAAATGCTTTAGAATGAATACTGATTCCTATTTTTATCCAAAACGCTTAAAATTATTTATATAACATTTGTGAATTCGAGATTGTACATACGTGGGTCTTCTTCCTGTCTTAATCTCATGCTAAGTGAAGTCGGCACAATATACATTACTATTTCACTGCACCCTCACAGCTGTCATCTCAGTACCTTTCGTATACATATCACATGCAGTCCATCCATATGTAGGTACACTCTTCGGCGTTTGTCTGCCGTTTTTATAACAGAAGCCATTTTACCCAAATCATACTTGATGGAAAGCTCCGATGCGTTTGATGGAGGGTCATACCTGCATAGTATCTAGCTTTTCAGTGTGTTCATGAAGATTCTTCATGTACGACTCATATTCAAGCAAATAAAGAATTGAATGGAAGTATAGAATCATATGACTCGAATGTTAAGACAAAATTCCTTAGTGAGTTCATGCCACTTCTATAAATCTGTAGACACGGCTATATATTATATCTTTCACTACGTTACGGTTCGGCGTAACGACCCCGGACCTACATATAAATAAACAAACGTTGTAGAAATCATATTATTTACAGACGATGTGTAATGCATAAAAATATATTTATTGATTCAGAGCTAAAGGGGTCAATATCCAATAAATACGTAACCTATATATCGATTGCGTATAATCTTGCGTCTTTCAGCGCCTGCGCTTGCGCCGCCGCGCCGCTGGAGGCCGGCGCCAGTGGTGACGCATGCGTCGCGTCGCACAAGTGCCTCACGCGATACAGTTCCTTTTTAAAATGTTGATAAGGAAGTTGAACGTTTAATAAATATATGTATCTAATTACAATGGCAAGTGAGTTCATACTGACACACATTTGAGGCAAAGATGAAACACTTGACTTTATCATCTTCCTACTTATCCTGTAGGGCAGTCACAGTTGGTACAGTTTAGTTTTCTTTTATAGAGATAATTAATAGATTCAGGCCTTACATTTTAGAATTCCAAAATTAATAATATAATATCTAGAATATATTTTATGAACACACTAAATTAATAATATAAAAACGTTACAAATGGTATGAAGTATATGTGTGTAAAGTATGGTATGAGGTATGATGGTATAAAGAACTCAGTTTCGAATGGTATAGCTACTTTACTTTTATATTTCTGTAACCATAAGTAATTTAGGTACATACGTAAGTACCTAATGTTCTTTTTTTAATAACATGTATTTATCAAAAAATGCTAATTTAACATGTTTTGAAAACAACAAGTGTTTGAATAGAAGCAGGAAAATTATGAACCTTGTTCATAGGGTTCATAATTTTTCAGAAGAAGGAAAATTATGAACCTTATGAACACGGTTCATAATTTTTCTGCTTCTTAAATACTTTATTTGATTGTCCTATAAGTGATCAATGACGGATTAGCTCTTAAACAGTTATATAACATGAATATAACAACTATATAGCACAATTGTGTAAACTGAAGGGCAGGCTTATAACATAATTAGCACTTGAACAGCTCTTGAGCTAATAACCTCTTGTCACACCCTTAAGTACATAACGAACTCGTTCGTGACTATTAGTATAAATATGTATTATCAATATCTATTCAAAAGTCGCCATCAACACAACACATTAACTACCACAGAAAAGCTTGTTCCTTAATGATTATACTCTTATTGTGTCCATCTGTACAAAAGTGCGGAAGTGAGTATTGAGCTGTCGGCATGTCCGTCTCACACACAGACAAACGGACTGTCTGAATAGCTGAATAGATACATTTACGATATCCGGCTAGCTAGGTCAATGGACTGAGGTGCATATGGAAATTATGGAATGAGACCGTCTCGCTGTATTTGCTTCTTAAGGGGGTAACAATGGTTAAATCGTTATTTTCAGGTGATTTTCTTGACGGAGCGATTGGTTCCTTATAGACGGTAAAATGTTCACACTATACCTATGATTTAATTTAATAGATTTTAATAACATCTTGTCACGTTACCACCACGTTGCAGCCCTCGCTGATGTGAACCTTACTTCATAAGTAAATGCTTTGTTCACAAAATCACAAATAAACGATAGGAAAAATTTAAGTCATGTGCTTAAAATCCTCCCGCACATGACTTAAAATATTTTTCCTATCTTATATTTGTGATTTGGTAATGAAATCCGCATAGCAGGCGTTATTGCAAACCTAACAATATTAAAATGCTTTGTTAGTTTATTTTTATTTTTATATCTGATAGGTAAACCTTTGACCACAATCTCACCTGATGGTAAGTAATGATGGGGTCGAAGGTGTTAACAGGCTTAACCTAGAATTACTGGCTCTCAAGGACAGCTGCCGGAACACACCGTTAGGTGCTTGGCGACAGATTTTCTACTTGTGGGTGGTCGCTAGCCAGGCGGGCATTCGAAAAATGCCCTTCCACCATGCGGTGAAGCTCAAACCCGCGGCGGGATTCGGGCCATGGACCTGCTGCGCGGCAGTCCTTAGCCAATGCCACTGAGCCATCACTGCTTCAAATAATGTCAGCTATTTCCGAACTTACCGACAACGAACTGTTAATTTTTTCTGTTTCTCCATTAAAAGTTGTGTATCTGACTGCCACAACTGTCAAAGTTGACCATTTGAGACCATTTATGTTACAGGGTCTAATTCAAAAATTAAACTAATTAACAAATACTGATAACGCCGACTTATTACGAGGTTTTGAAGCTGTGAACAAAACAAAGAAACACTTTTTTCTTTTGTGGCAGTACGGAGCCGTAATTGAGCAAGGAGTTTTTTTTTATCTTTATCGCGTTTTACTTGACAGTTAATCATATATATATTCACTTTTGCCTAGTATATAAGGCCATGTGTCGTTTCGAAAAAAAATCATGGATTAAAATACATTTAAGTATCTTATAGTCTCAAGTATCTTATATTCCCGACTTATATATATTGTTTAGACGGGCCGTAGCTAATATCTAATCGAGAATATACGACTCTCATCTGCTTTTCAACACCTTCTAGCGAAGTAACTAATTTTAGTGTGTGGAATGGCTACAGCGAACGGGGTACTTTCGTCTCATGGATATACTATTTCAATATAAGCTAAAGATAAGCTTTACAATGAGAGTATCATCATCATTTCGTAAATATTTCATAAATCATTTCGGTGGACGAAATCAACTCACACAATCTAATGAAAATATCCCACTCTCTCACCAAGTCCAGCAAACTGACGCATGTTTCAGGACCTTCAGTTTACAATGGACTTCCTGCAGATATTATAGCTGCTCCAAGTATGATGTGCTTTAAAGCTGGATTAAAACGCTGGCTCATCGAGCAAACGTTTTATACCTACGCTACGAGGAATTTGTTAAAAGTACATAATATTGGCTGACATTTAATTGATTATAATGGATATTATTATACATAATTTTTATTTTACTTATTATTATTATTGTGTATTTTATTGACTTATTATTATTATTTTATTGACTTATTATACATTGATATTCTTGATATTGATGTTCTGATTCTACATTTGTAATTATTAGAACCGTTTTCCCCCCGAAGGGTAGAAAACGGATATTTAGGTTTCAGCCGAAGCTTGAACCACTATGAGATTACTCTTTCAATATTCGTCATCTACATCTGCTATCCTTGTCTTTCATCGTGTGTTTTACTGGCAACCCGTCTATGTCTGTCCTTGTCTAACGAAAGGTGGAGCTACGAGGCGGCGCCCGGCGGCCATTTGCTTCAGTACCTTAAGCCGGCAAGGCTATTAAAATGTGTGGTTCAAGCTTCGGCTGAAACCTAAATATCCGTTTTCTACCCTTCGGGGGGAAAACGGTTCTATTTAGGTGTTCGAGCCTTCGCTTGAACCACTATGAGACGTGTTTATTATCTGCCGGCGCTGCCTCAAGAAAAGCGTACTGTGAGCTTTAACCTTCCGTAAACCACGTGGGTAAAACTTACGTCCTGCACTATGTGGGGTTTCCTACACCCCTTAATAATTCTATCTATTTATAGAGAATATCTTTTTAAAGTTTATTTTATACATATTTATATTATTTTTGGACTTTTAGGAGATAGAAATAAAATAAATTTGTTAAGTAAAATAAACATTTTTAATATCTATAGGCATTGTAACAAAAATAGAACTTTTTTAATAACTAAGAGGAGACCATCTTCTTTTATTTAGCCTTATAAAAAATAACTTAACTAAAAACTTCAAATTGCCCTTTATTTCAGGGCCTAATGAGATAAGATACAATAATAAAATAAAAATATCTAAACATAATTAGTCTTCATGAGATCCCAGTTGGTTCAAATCTGCACAATTTATACAAAAAAAAACATGCGTGCTCTAAGCATATAGGTACTTCGCATTGCTCGCAACCGTACTTGGTCTTTCGATCTTTTCTTCTCTCTCATTCCGAACATCTTGTTACACGTCTTAGCATCTTCTTTGGTGGTTCCACACTTGGTTCACCAAGTAAGACTTACATATGCGCTTACAAGAATCCCTTGGAATTCGTGGATTATCTTTGCGGTTTCTCAGGTGGTCTTCAATCAAAGCCATTCCCAGATCACGAATAAGCTTCATCCACTATGAGACCTACAAACAAATACACAAACGAATAAAGTAATTAAAAAAACAAAATAAATAGATATTTATGTAAAAATAGGTATATTTTTCATGTCAAACTGCTTACCTTTTAGACGACGTGCTGAACTACGTGGGGTTTGTGACACCCTGCCACAATTTGTGAGCAACTGTCTGCTGCACCTGCGATGCTACTACTAAATCACTGTTACTATGCGACCCGGCAACGTCGCAACTCCAGCTACTCGATGTTTCGTGGAATTCGCGCAGCCGTTTAAAAAGATACCACGATTTTAGTTTCGCTGGGGTTTATTAAACCCCACGTGGTGCACGGAAGGTTAAGTAAAATTATTGTGAAATAACAAAGAATCTAGACTTGAAAATATATTTTAATCTGAATAATTATGATAATCAACAAAATTATATTATATCTGACCAATTATGTTTCATTGTTAATAATTATGTAATTGGAGAAAATTGTGCACTTAGTACATTTGTGTTGTTGGGTCTCAAACCGCCTTTAATTTCCCTAAAGTAATGATTAAAGAATGTGTTTCTTGATTGCCAATTCCCTCTTTTTAATATCTCATCAATGTTCTGGTTGTTGATCCAGTTATGAGAGGCAACTGCTGCTCTGAAAGTGCCTGCTGATGCGGAAATACCAGCTTCCTTAAACAAAGTTCTGATCCAGCCTGCAATAACCGAGCGGGATGCATTTTTTGCTTTACCTCTGGTCGTAATTAAAAGATTTTTCAACTGATGCGGCTTTCGACGATCAGAAGAAACACTAATTAATTTTTTAATCCAAAAAACTAGGTCGAGCCGCTTATCGAGTGTGTTTTGTCCCTTCCTAATCTGCCATCCAGATTGTCTATAGCAATGGGAGTCTGTTTTGGACCCGAATTTAGGCCAAAAGGTGATTACAGAATCATTGTCTTCGTAAGCGTCATTCTCTAGGCTTAATAAAGTAAGATCGTGGACCCTTCTGCCAGAAGCTAGAAGAAGCAGTGTACACGTGTGTCGAGAAACTGCGAAGAGACTTCCCTCCTCAAATTTGTACGTCTTCAGAAATAATAAGAGGTCTTCCATATTCCATGATATGGCTTTCTTTGTTGGTGGGTTTTCAGCGAAGGCGCCTTTAATTACTCGTTTTACGAGTGGATGTGAGCTGAGTTCCTGTGTTCGGAGGGGGTTGCTAAAGTTAGCAACGACTGATTTGTGCAATGCTATGGTCCTAGGTGCTAATTTTACTTCTGTGTAAAGATAGCATAGGTATTTAGCCAAATCTTTTGGTTCAGGATTGTCCCTCTGGATGTTGTTTTCGAGTGACCATTGACACCATCTTTGCCAAATCGGTTTGTAGGTTTTTAGCGTGGATTGCCTCCAAGACGCTTCGAACAGTTTTATTTCGTTAACGGACCAGCTTTCTATGTGTCTGGTCCAGCCCGAACCAACCAAACTCCCAATCTCAGCTGATCTACTCCTGGTGGTGGTAGGTTTGTGCTGAGGTCGATGAGGTTCTTTCGAAGTTCCGGGATCTCGAAAGGTGGTCCCTCCGCACGCTGTTGAAGTTCTGGTTTCCAAAAGGCTCTCTCCCACATCGGGGCTACGATTAGGTATCGCCCCTTCGATGTTTCTAGATGCCGTAGTACACGTGGTATTATAGTCGGAGGCGGAAATATCCATCCCAGATTGTATTCCCACTTCCGGCTGAACGCGTCTGTGAAATGACTGTGGGGATCCGCAGCGTTTTCGCTTACATATGTTGGGACTACTGCAGATTTCTCGGACGCAAACAGATCTATCTGGGGTTTGCCGTATTTCCGAAATATCACGGACAGTATTCGATGGTTCAAGTGCCATTCGGGGAGAGACTTGTTCCTCGATAAGCTGTCTGCTATTCCATTGTATACACCGGGTATGTGTCGGGCAATCAGCCAACAGTTCATTTTCTCGCAATGCAGAAGGATTTTTGTAGTGGCTCTCAGCAGTAGTGTGGACTTCGTGCCACCCTGTTTGTTGATGTATGCTACTGATGTTCGATTGTCCGATTGTAGCATGACAGTTTTGTTTGATACTTCGCGGCCCAGCTGATAAAGAACTTCGAATACAGTCCAAAGTTCCTTCAAATTGCTGTGCCACTTGCGCTGAGTGGGAGTCCACTGGCCCCACAGCAACTGACTGTTTACTATAGCTCCCCAGCCATCCTCCGCAGCATCCGTGGCTATGAATATTGTCGGATTCTTGTGATGAATTTGGGTGCTTTTGTAACTGTTCCCTAACTACCAATTCAGTTCTTCGTGCACTGCTTCTGGTATGGTAAACTTGCGAAGGGGTTGTTTGCATGGGAGACGTATCGATGCTTTTTGTATCACACGACAGTGAAGCCTGCCTAGAGGTACTACCAGGGAAGCGAAGTTTAGTCTCCCTAAAAGCACTTTCGCGTCGCGCCAGCTCCAGCACTTCCTCTTTATGAGAGCTTGGATGCAACTTTTTATTTGCAGGACTTTGGTCTCCGGTAGACTCTTGGCATTTTCTTTCGTATCCCAAATAATGCCCAGATATTCTATCCTGGTTGATGCTATACAAGATGACTTTGTCCGATTCACTTGCCATCCTAGGCTCGTCAGAAATCTCGCTGCATGCATCACTTGATTTTCTAAGGTCACAGCGTTTTCGTGAATGAAAAGAAAATCGTCTAGATATACTAGCACTCTCATATTTTCCTGTCGCAATTGTTGCGCTACCCAATTCGTGATTTTCGCGAATGCTGATGGGGCTGATGCCAGTCCGAATGGAAGACATGTCATTTCGTAAGTTCGTCCCTGGTAAGATAGCGAAAGGAAGCATCGATGGCTTTGCATGATGGGAACGTGAAAATATGCGTGAAAAATATCTATTTTCATCATATGATCCCCTATTTTTAGGTGTGAGGGAATTTGTTGTTGGTTGATTAACCGAAACGGGGGGGAATATACATACTCGTTTAGACTCTTGAGGTTTAGGATAGGACGATTCTCCCCGTTCGTTTTCTTTCTCAAAAACATTGTTGAGAGAAACCCTGTTTGATGTGAGCTCTCTTGCAAAGCGTTTAAGTTTAACAGACTTGTTATTGCTGCTGACATCTCGGAGGATTGTCTTGTTTGAAATCTCCGGACATTTGCTTCCGAAAATACAGTACAGGGAGGCGATCTTCTGAAGGGTATTCTGTATTCGCTTATTATTTTTAAAATTGATTCTGGTGCCCCGTGCCAATAATTTGTGAAGTTTGCGAGGCACCCCGCCGTGAAGCAGTCATTTCTGGCCTCTCCCCCCTCCTTTTTTCTCTGAGGGGACGTTGCTGGTGTTGTTATTGATATATCTTGGAGTCCTCTCGAAGGGATATTTTCTTTTGTATGCCTGACTGACGTGACTGTAGGGCCGACTAGTGCTTGCCGTTTTACGGTCACGGGTTTGTTGTTGTCGCCCGGGGTGTCTGAATTTTGCGCTGGTCGCTTGGATATTGGTCGGTGCGTGTTGTTTCTTTTTAGCAGGAAAAAATTTATGAATGCCCCCTTGCTCTTTTACTGCTTCTGTGAATTCTTTTTCTTCAAACAGATGCGTTTCAGAGGGGGGAATCTCGTGCAGAATATTACGTAAGCTCTTGTTTTGCGGTTTGTAAATATCTCTGCGTTGCTCTATGATTTCTGCTCGTCTTCCACAGACGTATTGGATAAGAGCATCTGATGATTTTCTAAATTGAGAATCAGCTTTTATGAAGTCATTGCCGACCTTTTTCCGCATTTCCTTAGGGCGGCTTTCTAGCAGCCTTTGGATAATCATCCTTTGTTGAAAAAGACCATTTGAGATTGCACCCAATGTGAGATCAAACTTCTCAAGTATCTCGTTCGATTTCCAAGCTGGGGTAACACCAGCTAGTAGGTTATTAGGTTTCAACGCACAAAATGCAGGTGAAGCTTGGAATTGTTTTTGAGTTTCCGCGTATCTTACACTACGCCATTCGGAATCTCTGAACTTCTGACAGTTCATGGCGTGTTTCAACGCCTCTGAATCAGCTTTGGATACCTTTGGATCTTGTTTCACGGTAATGGGAGCAAAATCAATTGCAGGTTCGTCATCGGAGACTTCGTTTTGAAGTGCAGCGAGCTGTCGTTGGGCATCGGCGATTTTCTTCCGCAAGATTTCTTCCTGCGATGCACCTGTTTCCCCCTTTTCGGCAGAGTCGTCGGTACTGTCTGGAACAGATTCGAGTGATCTGTCAAGCTCGTCCTGAACTGGGCAGGTAACTGACTGATGCTGTAGAATTAGTTTGACAGTCTCATTTTGTTCCGACTGCATCGCTAACATTTTATTGAAAAGTGCCATTTGCTGGCTTAATGCATTTGCTACCAAGTGTTCACTGCTCCCCTGTACTGGCGGTGCCGAAGAAGCTTGTTCTATTCGTGGCATCGCATGCGGTTGCTTTGGGTTATCGGCTTCCTTTTCGCTAGAGCCACGTTTTTTGCTTTTAAACACTTCCCCAGCGAGCTCGAGGTCTCAGAACGTGACTTTATTTTGGGCTTGAGTGCTGCTACAGTGGACATAAACGCATTGTAACACGGTGCGTGTACCTTCTCCATCAAGCTATGGGGTGAGTATAGCAGTGCCCTTCCCAATGGCCATCTGATGATCCTTGCTCTAATAGCCCTGTAAGCTCGTTCTGATAGAGACGATGCCGATTCGTCGAAAGGTCTTATCATATCCGTTGTGGGAATAGCGAATCTGAGTTTAATCTCTACTGCGTGCGGCACATGATTGCTTTCGAACAGATCCTGCAGTGAGTAATTATAAATCGGCCAGTCCCGCCATCCGTCAGGGAAATTTTTATCCACCGAAGCTACGATCGCTTTAAATGAAGTTTCTTCATCCTCTGGACATGGTCCAGCTGCCAGCTCGCCCATGGTTGTTAGTTCAGTCATATCTGCAACAAATAGATGCAAATACTGAAACAGTAGTTATTTTTAACATCTTTGTCTAAACTACAGAAAACAATAAAGTATTGAGTATATTGAGTACAGTTCAGTATACAAAGATGTTGTCGGTTCGATCAATACGTCGACTCAGAAGTTGACACGTCGTATAAATTGAAGCGTCATCCAGAATAAAAACTGATGCGACGCTTTATCTTGATGCGACATTTGAGGCGACGCATCGTTTTGTTTGACACGACGATTCGAAGTGAGTCGACGTGACTTTGCATTTTATTATAGACTAATAATTCTAGTCTTGTCGAGATCATAGTAGAATGATAACTCGAGTCGTCGCTGGGCCCTGGGCGCCGAGCGGAAAGTGTATATGCTTACTTGTAAGACAATTTTCTTGATCCAAGTTATTATTATTTTTCTTCGGCGCACGATGCACGTGTTAGCTGGACGAATATTAAAAGCGTACTGAAGCAAATGGCCGCCGGGCGCCGCCTCGTAGCTCCACCTTTCGTTAGACAAGGACAGACATAGACGGGTTGCCAGTAAAACACACGATGAAAGACAAGGATAGCAGATGTAGATGACGAATATTGAAAGAGTAATCTCATAGTGGTTCAAGCGAAGGCTCGAACACCTAAATGTATAATTTTATTTTTATTACCTTGTGTACCTACTCAAAATATATATATAGATATTGACATGTAAACATTGTTTATGAAATAAATGAGTATGGGTATGAGTATGAGTACTTTATTTTTACAAATTATTTCAAATATGTTTATGTAAGCATCTTCAAAATCGGCATACAATTACATTTTTAAATGGAAATAAAGTATTTTCAAAGTCATTCATAAAATTGAAATTTCTAAGCAAAGCATATTTTTTTCTCACGTACGCATAGATTATGGGTCATGTAGTTATATAGTTTTTGGACTCTTTTTTTGCCCAGGAATATTATCACTTAGAATGGACTCGAATGAACAATGCTTGTCAAAGTCAGCTGCTGGGTACACTGATAGGTGTAAGGAAAGAGGTTACTTACAGTCAGGTGATTAAGATATTAGCCTACGGTTGTGCAACAAGACTTTAATCAGAATCAGTACTCACTCAATCAAGTACTCACTAACTACAATCACTATATAGAAACTTCAATCTGATTCATAAATCAAAATACAATATAAGACGGTTCGCGTTTTTTCATAATAAAGTTTCTGACTGAAAGTCTACAGTACAAAGAAACGGCAAATCACTTTCATCCAATCCCCTCGAAAGTAGGTCCGACAGCTCAAACTCTCGTAAACCCAGTTTTACACAAAGAAAGCTCTTTTATCCCGACTAACCGAACTACCGCTCAATCAAATTCCGCTGCCATTCACACGTGATGGCAACATCGGCTGAGTCATCACCGGATTATGGGATACCTCTTGAAATGTTTCTAAATTATCCGTTCCATATTCGCACATCCGCCGGATGGATACTTCATATTGCTATGTACGTTAGCCCCTTTTGTAAAAAGTAATGTACCTATTAGATAGAGCTCAAAGAAGATTAGGCCGAATATGTGTGTGTTTTTTTTTAATGTTATTTATTTTTTTATTTATTTACATAACTAATACGGTACAACCAATTACATTAGCTAGTGCATGCAAGTTTAAATATAGATATACAAATAACAAAATAAAACATAGTAATAAAAACCAAAATTACGAGACATACAAAATAAAATAATAATAATACATTTGAAAATAAAATAACGTCTAAATACAATGTCAATTAAATATGTAAATCAAAATATATCATGTCAACAATTGAAAGATACAGTAAACGTGCTAATATATAGAAATTAAAACCAAAATTACATACAGATTGAAAAAGGTGAAAATAAATTAATGTCGAAACACCATATTAAAATATAATGTCAAATCAAATATAAATCAAATAAATGTATTATGTCAACAATTCAAAGATATGGTTATTATGCCAAAAACATTACCAAAAGTCATAGTCACACTGACACAAGTATGCCCATTCATCATCATCACTCATTTCTTTTTTCTTACCCGCTATCGTCTCACTGTAATCTAGACACTTTGACAGCACACTCTTCCATTCGTCAGCAAATAAATCACAATCAGGTGCCCAAGCCATGAGGCCATTGAACGCACTCAGAGAGCGTGAGATAGGGGAGTATGAGTGCGCAACCGTGCGAGCTTGTGGCACCGCGAACAGCTGCTGGACGCGGCCGCCGCTCCGGTGGGTTCTGACATCAGGGACATGAAGCCGAGACAGCTCCTTTAATAAATCAGGAGAATCTATCTTTCCATGAAGGATCTTACACATCACTTTCATTTGGTTATGCATTCGCCGAACTTCTAAAGAGTTATAACCTAGGCATCCTAGGAGAAAGTTTGTTGGGTACATGAACGGGTAATAGCCAAACATGCGCTTGTATAGAAAGCGAAGGAAGGCCTTTTGCACCTTCTCTAAAGACAGTGCGTAAGCATTCTCATGGGGGTGCCATACTGTCGAGCTGGTCTCCAGCTTGCTACGAACCAGACCTTCAAAGATTAACTGAATGACGTGAGTACCATGAAAGTCTCTCGAATTTCTCAGCACGAATCCCAATCTCCTGTATGATTCTTTGGCAAGTGTAACAATGTGGTCATTGAAGGTTAGTTTTTGATCGAAGATGACACCCAAGTCTTTTGTAGTGCAAGATTTAGTTATCACGCTGGAGTCTAGCTGGTACTGGAACTCAATGGGAGACTGTCTTCGAGCAAAAGTCATGGCATGGCATTTTGATGGATTAAACTCCATTTTATTTACTACTGCCCAATCGCATACCGCGTCTACATCACGTTGGAGGTCGTGGCAGTCTTCCAGGGACTTTATTTCTTTGATCAATTTTAAATCATCCGCATAAAGCAGGCATTTGGAATGCCTAACTACGGCGGGAAGATCGTTGATCATAAGAATGA
The DNA here is from genome assembly GCA_963890685.1 of Plagodis pulveraria. Classification (NCBI taxonomy): domain Eukaryota; kingdom Metazoa; phylum Arthropoda; class Insecta; order Lepidoptera; family Geometridae; genus Plagodis; species Plagodis pulveraria. The sequence continues at coordinate 684,234 of OY982957.1, read as the reverse complement.
AAAGGAGTGGTCCTAATATGGATCCCTGGCTGACCCCAGATCTTGTATGATAAGGACTGGAGTCATACACACCTAACCTTACAAATTGTTGACGGTCTCTAAGATAGTCAGCAATAAATCTTAACAGCCCCGGAGCAAAACCCAGAGCATTCAGTTTGATAAGTAACTGATCATTATTGATTCTGTCGAAGGCCTTCCGAAAATCAAAGTAAAGAACATCTACTTGGCTACTGCGATCTAACCGGACAGAGATAAAATCTGTAACTTCCAGGAGGTTTGTATCAACTGACCTTTTTCTCCTGAAGCCGTGTTGTTCGTTGCGCAAATACTGTTCTACCTGCCTATAGATCTCTCTATGGATGATCTTTTCAAAGGTTTTCGCCGGGGATGACAGAATGGCGATAGGCCTGTACTCTGTAACCGATGACTTATCAGAACTTTTTGGAATGGGTGTTACCCTTGACATTTTCCACTGTTTGGGATAGATTCCTGTGGTTAAGGACATGTTGAATATGTGGCATAGTGGCTGAACCAAGAATTTTAAGCCTTGTTTTAGAAACCATGGAGGAACGCAATCAGGCCCTACAGAACTATTTGTCTTGAGACCTTTAATTCCAGATGCTACTTCTTGTGGAGTTAGTACAAATATATTTACGTAGTTACTAGATTGTGTCTTATCGCAATTATTTATACATTCAGAGTCTAACTGAGGAACGTCTCTTAAAAAAACACTTGCAAAAAATTTGGCAAAAGCCTCCGAAGCCTCGACACCACTGAGTGTACAACCTTCGTAATTAACGCTAGGTTCAAAGCCCCCTTTGGAGCGAAGACTTGAGATATGCTGCCAAAAAGTCCGGGGGTTTGCGGCAATACCATCTTCGATACTTTTCAAATAAGAGTCGTGGGAAGACGATATACGAGACTTCAAGGAGGCTCGCAGATCAGAGAATGCTTTATAATCCGCATCGCATTCAGTCTTTCGCCAGGTACGGTGTAGCTTTAATTTGAGTTTAGTATCAAATATAATTTCACTCGTGAACCAGACGGGATAGAGCCTATCCGACGATTTTTTACGACGTTTCCTAGGGACGCAGTTATCAAAAATTTTGTAAATAATATTGTAAAATTGATCGGTACAAAATTGCACTTCTTTGGAGTTAAGTACATCAATCCAAGAGGCCTCAGAAAGTAAGTCAATAAGAATTTTTGGATCACATTTTTTAAAATTCCAGTCCATGTTAGGATCTATATTGCTGGGTTCAACATGATCAAAGCCGCGGACCGCATGTGTTACAACTCCGATATCAAGAGGGGGGTGATAAGAATCAGGCTTCACGAAGCCATCAACGTGTTGAACCCGAATTTTAAGTGTTCTATTGTTCTCTTTAGCTAGCACAACATCAAGTATTCCTCCATAAGCATTCCTTACATCATTCATATCGTTGAAATCACAAAATGATTTGAAATAACAATAATAATTACATACATTAGCAGATGCACTATTTAAGTTTAGATCGCCTAGAACGATAACAGTTCCTTTTAGCTTGTTGATGAAACTTTCCACTTTGCTGAACAATCGCATGTAGATCTCGTCTTTGGCTTTGGAATAAATATAGATAACGCCAACATAGTAGACTCGACCACACCAGACAAAACTCGCCTAAAGATCCTCACCACAATCAGTCTCAAGTGCAATCTGCCGAATCATCACTATGGGCGCGTGCGCAGCCAGAAGTACACCTCCACCGTTCGTATTCCTGTCGCGGCGCAGAATACTCCATCCTTTACTCACAAGCTCCGCGTCTTCTATAGATGTGTCAACAAAAGTTTCGGTTGCTGCAACTAAGTTGTGTTCTGATAGGATCAGACTTTCCCTCCACAGCTTTAGCTTGGTTTTCAACCCTCGGACGTTTTGATAGAAAACGTTGAGACAGGTAGTTGAACTAATGGATTTTGGTTTAGCTATGGGGAGACTGCTTGTTGGATGAGGCCCGAACAAGGTTTCCGCCTGAGTCTCGAAAGGGCTGAGAAGGCGGGGAAAGTCTAGGCATGATGGTTGAGGTAGCTGTTCCATGAAAAGTTTGGAAATTAGCGACTGTTTCACCTGTAGCAGACTGCGAAGTCTTCAGATACTTAGGTCGCCTAAGGTTGACCCAAGCCTTTATTCTGGCATTTATCGGCCAGACTTCAGCAGATAGACATTTTTCATAATAGGCAACAGGCACACCAAGTTTAAAAGATTTGTAGGTTCTTTTCGATGTAAGCTCTTCCACTGTATTTACTCTTATTGTAACGGAACAAGCCCGAGGCCCACCTGATGTTAAGTGGACTAACCTCTGCCTATAACAGACGCATTTTGTCAACGACGAATTGCACTGTGCCCGTCACACTGAGACGTACAGTTGTTAGGTCTCATGTGCCTGTAATTTTACTGGCTCTCAAAGACTGCTGCCGGAACACACCGTTAAGTGCTTGGTGACAGATTTTCTACTTGAGGGTGGTCGCTAGCTAAGCGGGCATTCGCAAAATGACCTTCCACCATGAGGTGAAGCTCAAGCTCTGGGCGGGATTCGAACCATGGACCTGCTGCGCGGCAGTCCATAGCCAATGCCACTGAGCCATCACTGCTTCAATCAGGATGAAAAGAAATCTATATTTCTTATATTGATAATACTGCGTGTACTAACTATGGGAGAACAACGTTATTATTTGAAGGAGCATAGCTAATATAGCTGTACAACTGTGAAAGAATGTGACAGTATTAACGCATATCGAAGTAAACTTAAGCACTATGTAAATAGCTTGTTAAATAAGTAATGCCTACCTAGCCAGAGGACTCATTTATAAATTATATTAAATGAATCTCATAGTAAGTGAATAATATTATAGTTCTTATGAGAAATAGTTCTTTAAACCTAAACCTATATTCAAATGACCCAAATCAACCAGAACGCCTGCAAAGTATTTGTTTTTTGTGTAGGTACCTTCGTAAATACGATACTTCGCATGTTCTTTATTCGAAAGTAATAACAACATATCAATATATTTTCTCAAACATACGCGTTTGAGAAAAGATACATTATTCATTCTTAGAGAAAAGATAAATAATTGTTCAAAATAGGTAACAATAGAACTTTTATTCGTTTGTTAGAAACTAAGAAGAAGGCCGCGGCTCTTTTTAAGAAGTTGTGATTCCAACACACGAGCTTTTACTTTGTTGCCTGATGTTATTTCTTATTACTAAGAAAACAATGTTAAGACTTGTGTGCACGCAGCGATTTCTGTACAAACGTAGTTTCAAAATATATTATTCACGAAGTGTTCGAATTCCGTGAAATTGTGTATTGTCTTATATTTTGGTTTACTAATTTTTCGTCTTATTATTTTTGGTTCACAGCACACAAACCTTAAGAAAAATACTAACTGGGTTATAAAAATAATGATATTTAAAAAAATAATGGTTATAAAAATTTATCTTTATCTATTCTAATATTTTATAGAGGAAATAATAGAGTTTTTGTATTTTAGTAGTTTTGTATGTAACGAACAAACATAAAAACGACTGTACCAATTTGAAAAATTCTTTCACCATAAGAATCCAACATTATCCATGATGAACGAATGCCATATAATACTAGTATATCCGGGGTTGGCCGCTAGTTTATTATATAAATATACTCAATAGTTTCTGACTGATCGACTTATTAAAAGTATTTTGTCAAAAGTCATTCGGTATCCAATGATGCAAAGATTTTATTTAGCGCGAGTAGGTACTTGTATATGAAAACCTGAGGAAATTACGGAATCTACAATTGAAGCATCAGCAAAGCGATTGATTCAAATATAGAATCCTGAGGTACGAGACGCAAAATAACTTTGCCACCGAACGCAACACATAATTTTTCACCTCCCTACTGAATGCTAGGTGCAATAAAAATGCTTACTACAGTTGATAATATTATTATATTACATGTTAAATATTTTTAACCGTCGTCGTGTAGGTTCAAAATTTAATAATCTTTTCCAAGCCAGCAAAGGATTCAAACCAATAATCCTTTGCTTCTCCGGTTTCATTACAACAAGTTAAATAAAAACTTTTCATCTTTGCGTTACATTATTTAGGTATAAAATTATATAACTATTAATTATTTATATAATATGAATAAAGGAAGGCCAAAGTGCCCGTATAAATGAACTTCGTGAAGGACATCCGTACGAAATGTGGGATTAGTGAGACAAGGAGCAAACGAACACAATGAAGGATAATCCATACTGTGCAGCTGATCCCACTAGCATGATTTATTTTTTGTATTTGGATAGATCATTAAAAAAAAATACATGATACATGTTCAATATATTTTGACAGGGAAGACTTAAGTGGGTGAAATTAGCATTGGTTGGCAGGCGCTGCTGCTCACCTTCCGGTATTTTTCCTTTAGTTACTTTTTACGACACCCACAGGTAGTATAGGTGGGGCAGTGACATTCTAGCCCGGCACCCCACGGTGGAGAACTTTATCGATATGTTACAACACTCGACATGGGGCACTACGTTTGACCTGGTAGCCGCAGGGCAAGTAGGAAACTATGTTTTCGAAATGTACCATAGTGGAAAATTTTAAAATTAAATAAAAAAATAAAATAAAGAGATTATAATTTACGGGGCCACTATAAAAAGATTAAAAAAGAATAATAAGTAACCAATTTCTTTATGATATTTTACACGGCTCCTAAAAACCAGTAACGACTCCGAAAGGATAGTCCACGACGGCGAAGCTGCGGGTAAAAGCTAGTAGTAAGTAATATATATAAATCTCACTCTCGAAAATAGCTCTAAAGATTTCGACAAAATGTAAGTAAGTACTCTTAATAAGTTTTCGAGGTAGATTAATCGATCTCACTTTAGGACTGATATCTGGTAAAACGCACCGAGCGTCGCGTCGGTCGATGGCTTAGTTACCTACTAATGTTTATTTTGTGCTTATGTTTAATAGTCAAAATGTAATTACCTAATATAAAGGGTGCCAGTCTGCCTACGCAGTTCAACATTCACTTCTCCTCAACTTTGTAACATGCCTGAAGCGGCCATAATAAGTAATATTTGTGATTCATGGCGATAATTACCTAATATAAAGGGTGCCAGTCTGCCTACGCAGTTCAACATTCACTTCTCCTCAACTTTGTAACATGCCTGAAGCGGCCATAATAAGTAATATTTGTGATTCATGGCGATAATTACCTAATATAAAGGGTGCCAGTCTGCCTACGCAGTTCAACATTCACTTCTCCTCAACTTTGTAACATGCCTGAAGCGGCCATAATAAGTAATATTTGTGATTCATGGCGACGCCTGCATCCCCCCGCGCCGCCGCCGCCTTCAAGGATGTATCGGTTACGCAACAAGGACGGGAAATAAGTGGATTTATTTGATTTATTAATTACCACGGGAGAGCGCACGTTTATTAATCAATTAATATGTTGGTTATAATTAACTACTCGTGCCTATAGTTCAGTTTGTATAGTATTAACTGATACTGCAATGTTAAAGTTCAACTGGATCTGGATCTTTTGAATAGGGACAGGAAGCTATGATGGCTGAGTGGTCTATGGGATGCCGTGCCGCAGGTCCATGTCTCGATGGCATGAGCTTCACCGCATGAAGGAAGGTCATTTTGCGAATGCTCACCTGTCTAGCTACCGTCCTCAAGTAGACAATGTGTTCCAGCAGCAGTCCTTAAGAGTCAATTAGTAATTTGGTAATGACAGGCATACGAGAATTAACAACTGTATGTCTCACATTGACACATGTGACGAAATGCAGCTGTTATGGGCAGAGATTACCGCTTATCATCAGGTGGCCCCCATTCGTGTTCTTGTGTAAACTTTAATAAAAAGCCATATTTCTAGATACAAATTTTGCGAATAACAATATGGACACAGCTGTACGATGAGCGAGTTGGACAATGGATCTTAGATCTTCAAATACAGAGTGAAAAGTAATTCTCTACGCAAACTTGTAGACCACATCGGCGTAAGGCCACCACGGCAGACTGCACTCAAATATAAGCTAGCCATATGATAAAAAATATCTCTCTATGAAGTTAATAATATGTAGTTGAACCACGACTCATGCAATGCCATTCATGTAACGAACGCCGAAGACTTGGTTATTTGTTGCACGGGTAGATATATATGGTGTTCGGTCTAGTAGCAACATAAAGAGGGAAAAAAGACATACACTTAAAAAAACAACAGAACTGTCATATAGAAAAGTATTCTATATTCCCGTAAATTGCTCCGTCTTTTAGAAAGATAGATAACACTTTAATGCACTTTCAAAATTATCACTACTTATTAGAAAATAGTACGATCGGTGGCCTTATTGCTAGGCAGAAATATCTTCCAGGCAACCGTCGGCTGAGATATACACCGTGTCCCAAAATTCAACGATAAGCCGGCATCGGTGCATGGACCTACTCATGACTCCTCGGAAAAAAAAAAAAAAAAATTATAACTGTTTTTTTTTTATTAATTACAGAGACTTTTATAAATTTCATCGATATTCGATACCCATTATGCTATTTTCAACTACCATGACCACAATTTTTGACATATTTTTGATATTTTTTGTGCATTAGCAACCTAAGAAGGACGGCTATCTACCACAATCCTTTAAAATTACAGAAAGTCTGTAGTTATTTTACAAAAATCAGTAAAAAAAATTTTTTTCTTATAATTTTCATAGATTTTAACATTCTATGCACTTTCTATAGTCTGGGTTAAAAAAAAAGTATGGACACTACCATGGCAAGTTTTATTAAAAGTTGGCGCAACTTTATAAAAGTCTCTGTAATTAAAAAAAAAAGAGTTATAATTTTTTTTTTTTTTTCCCGAGTAGTCATGAGTAGGTCCATGCACCGATGCCGGCTTACCGTTGAATTTTGGGACACGGTGTATATATTATTATAATTTCGATGGAGGTATAGGCTAGAGTGCATTATGCATAAATCATATACGCTAATAAATGCGCTTTATATAATTATATGTAATAAATTAAGTAAAATAGATAAACTACATAAAAATACATATAGGTGCACAATAATCTTTTACAGGCTTGAATACATAAATTTTTCTCATAAAGTTCTGTATGTTCCCGTACGACTCTAATATCCACAAAAAAGGTTTAATCACTTAATTAAGAAAAGCCATTAACAAGCCTCCACTATTTGGTTGGCTTCTACATAATTAGATGGGTCGAAATACATATTATTTAGATAATGGTGAATATAATTTATTATGTATTGTTTATTCGTAGATTGTAAGGAAATGTTTTATGACATAAAGTTATTCCTACAGAATTACAAATTGTGAATGTAAGTGATCCTTACCGTCGTTAGTCGAAGGTTGCACACTGTTGAATTAAAACAAATACTTATAATATTTTGAAGTACTGTATCATTGTTTTCTAAATAAATTATTTAAATTACATCTTCCGCAAGACAGAGGAGGAAATCAAAGTAATCTCTCTCGTTGATCTATTATTCACAGTTCCAAACGAGTTTAGTTTCACTAGAATATGTACGAAATCCGGCCTTATCCGGAGAGCGAAATTTCTGACTTATTACTTAAAGAGTCGATCGGGTTTTGTTCTTGGTAATTTATTCAATTTAGGCGTCAACGACGCTTTTATGAAGGACATTTACAAATTTTAATATTGAAATTATTCTACATAGTACTGCCACGTTCAATAAAAAAAATTGTATAGAGCCATTGTGAGCAGAACGGGCAAGAAACTCGGGGCTATTATTTAAAACGTCGTTTAACAATGTGTCACATAGTATATATAACAAAATTATTACAATATTTGTTAAAATTACGTAGGTAATTATACAATACAGGCAATAGCTTGGCAGAGGCGGAGTCGCCCAAGCATTTTTATCGTTTTATTTATTTATTTTTATTTATTTATAACAAGACAATAGAATGCTAACAGTCGAAACCAAAGCGCAAACTACTTAAATATTAATTACTTAACAAACGAATGACATAGAAATATTCTTAAATAGATGAGAATGGTATTTATATTATCATTCAGTAGATATGTCAACATGCTGGTATTCGTTTAAGTTATCAAAAACTGTGTAGTAAGTTGTAGTAGTTCTTAATCAAAATGGTTTTCACATGCAACTTGAATTTTCCTGCGTTGAGCGTTGCAATATGTTTGAGAACTTTATTATACAACTGCACACAACAGAACAAGCTCGAGGCCCACCCGATGTTAAGCGGACTACCCTCTGCCTAGAACAGAGGCATTTCATCACAAGTGACAAATTGCTCTGTGCCTGTCACCTTGAGACATAGTTGTTAAGTCTCATGTGCCTGTAATTTAACTGGCTCTCAAGGACTGCTGCCGAAACACACTGTTAGGTGCTTGGCGACAGATTTTCTACTAGAGGATGGTAGTAGACGGGCAATTGCAAAATGCCCTTGCACTATGCGGCGAAGCTCAAGCCGGCGGTGGGGATCGAACCAGGTTACTGCAGCACGACAGTCTATAGCTATTACTGCTCGGTTATCTTTGCTTCAACAATCATCATATGCAGCGGAACTATATGTTCTGGCTACATTACCATGTCTGATTGTAAACGGCCACTTGTTATGGACGTTCGCCATACGAACTGATTCTGTGTGACTGATGTCTGCAATACACTGACGCTTTATGAGCTCTTTATGGTTCCTATCTAAATGCGTTCATGCAGATTTGCTTTAAGAGAAACAGTATTCGTAAGTAGATAATAATAATAATAAATGTTTATTAACACAAAAGAATTTTTAACTTATTACACTTTTCATTATCCATAGTTGACAAGATTTTTACAGATAGTAGGTACAAGTGAGCCCCAAACTAAGCGTGAGCCTGTATCTTGGGGCTCTGAGTTGCGATTTTACAAAACATGAATTTTTATTTTTACTTAATTTTTTAACTTAGGTGTAATAAATATGATAGGTATGTGGGCGTAGCACACTCTTTAACAATAGTAACAATAGTATAAAAGTCCCTACAGATAAAGTTTCATGCGAATCATAAGATTTAAATAGACCTAAGAATAAAAAGCAGGTAATCGAATGAACAACTTACAAAGTTGTAATGTATAGTACCACCAACTTAACTGTGCAGTTTTCGAGGGCGCTACTGGTCATGGAAATCAACTACAAACTGTCACAATTTGAAGGAATGTTGTAGTTCTTTTTTCTGCCTCCTGAACAGATAAGTTGGTGGGACTGTAAGTTGTTCATTCGATACTGTACTGCTTATTCAGAGTTTACTTAAATTTAAAAGAAACATATCAAGAATGATGACTACAATGATAAATAAATGTATCGTGATTTGGTACGAGTATGTGTTTTAAACAAAAGGGTAGAAGGTGTATGAGTCAAAGTGTTTTTGTGTGTGTATGTGTTTGGTTGTGTAAGTGCGTAACTGTGCATGTTTCGTGATTTTCGTTAGCAAAATGTGTGAGCAGGTGAAGGGAGTATGTTTGTATGTATTAGGGTGTATAGCCATGTGCCCAGTGTATTTATTGCAGATTGTACTCGTAATTAACGCTTTGTTTGAGAGGAAATTGTACGTAGGAGGAAGGGCGAGTAGGGTTGAATTTTGGTTGGTAGGTTGAAAGATACATATATTTTCCTCAAACACTCCATGCAAGAGCAGAGGAACTGTAACTAAGATCAGATTATCAACTAAGACAATATAGAATGGTGTCAAAATGTATGCACCTACTGTACACTCCTACCATGCGCTCTGTGTATTTTCGAAGACAGGTGTAGCAGAACAGAAAAGCTGTGCATAGTGGAAGGACATTTTGCGAATGCCCGCCTGGCTAGCGACCACCCTCAATTAGAAAATCTGTCACCAAGCACCTAACGGTGTGTTCCGGCAGCAGTCCTTGAGAGCCAGTTAAATTACAGGCACATGAGACTTAATAACTATGTCTCAAGGTGACGGGCTCAGTGCAATTCGTGACTTGTGACGAAATGCACCTGTTATAGGCAGAGGTTTGCCCGCTTAACATCAGGTGGGCCTCGAGCTTGATCCGTCATAATAACATAAAAAAAACACATTTTATAATTTCACTAAGATACATGTGTGCCTATATGGGCAACTTAAGGGGGCGATGCAGATCAATGAAGAGGTTGTAATGGATAATAAAATTAGAATCAATCAGAATTCTACTTCCACGCACATTGCGCCGTGGCGGCTACGACCTTAAGTTTGTACAAAAAGCGAGAAAATTAGAGAAAAAAATGTGTTTCAAATGGATGCGGTTGTATGATTTTAAAATTTACAACACGGATTTTTTAAGGATTTATTCGATCACAAATTAGCGTAAGTTTTAATATACTTATGTAAATTAATCACGGTTGAGGAATTCCAAGAAAGAAATGTAAAACATATGCATTTCAATTAAAAAAATAACCTATTGATCAAACAGATATATCCTTACATACAATATATTTTTTTCATCCCTCGTCTCGGAAAAACTATTTTTGCTCTTCGATACCTGAGTGCAAAAGCCGTTTTATTCGCTAGAAGAGTCTAGAGAGCGGTGAGAGGATAAAAGAAATTGAATTTAGAACATCGTGTGCACTAAGTTTGTGAATTCAAAACATCATTAAACCTAATAATAACAAATACTTTTAAAATATTTTAAAAGTATTTGTTATTCTTACTACTTAGTCTCGAGCGCACGATCGAGAAATTTTTCGATCGTGCGCTCGAAGAGTCAAGACCTCCTGAGGATGCTTCGTGTAGAAGCGAAACGCGTCGAAAATTCTTCCGGTTTGGCTGCGTGGCGTTTGTGACGTCACGTCGGCTTAGCAGGAAAATTAAGCGGAATTGTCACTAGATATATTTTTTTATATTTTTTAAGTGTTTTATTAAAATATTAATTTGATGTTTTCTTAAAATATTTTAAAAGTATTTGTTATTATTAAAAATGGATTTCCGCAAAGTAACGCCTGAATCTATTCATTATCATTAAACCTATTTACTTCTTCCCCCATGGTGCCGAATTTATCACACAAACTTTTTTAATTTGTTACAAACTTTGACTCGGAACCTTCTTGGTGTAGGTCTTTTTTTTAATTTGATATTTGCTTTGCGCGCGCCATTTCTTTTCACGTCATATTGTTAAAACATATTACATGCTCAGTGTTTAAGACCTTAGGTTAAAAACAATAAACTTGAAAACAATTGAAAAACCTAAAATGTGTGATTCTAGCGACTAGATAGGAAGGAGGAATAGAATTGACTGAAACTGATAATTATACGCGAATAAGCTTACCTAAACTGAAACAAAAGTATCTTGTGATTGTAATTTTTTTTTTGCATTTAGTAATTTCTTCGCTGTGGTGGGATGTTAAGTTACGTGTTGCACTCAATCAATCCTGAGCGTCAGCGAGGGAATAAAAAGAGCACGCGGTTAAGAAAACCGGCCAAGTGCGAGTGGGACTCTTGCACGAAGGGTTCCGTACCATTATCTGTAATCTTGCAAGTTACAGACACTTTTCGCAGTGTCCCACTGAGCTGGGTAGGTACGGCGAAAACCTCTTTTATTGTTTGGGAGCCCCCTTGATTATTTATTTTAATTAATTAGATATAAAAACTTGTATAACAAAATCAAGTTTGTTGTATTATTATATTGTTATTGTTATTGTTATATTGTTATTTATTGTATTGTGGGAGTCCCACTTAAATATTTATTTTATTTTAATTTTAGTAATTGGGCAATAGAAATACATCATCTGTGAAAATTTCAACTGTCTAGCTATCACAGTTCTTGATACAACTTGGTGACAGACGGACGGACGGACAGCAAAGTCTCAGTAATTGGGTCCCGTTTTTACCCTTTGGGTACGGAACCCTAAAAAGAATATTCGCACTCTTGTAGGTAACTATAACAAATAACTATTAATAATTTCAAACAATAAATCCTCTTAAGAGGAGTTAACCTTCAAAATTACGAAAATCATGGCATCGAATCCCTATTCCTTAGTCACAGACAGTAGTAGAAACTTGACGTCATTACGAAAAATTATAACCATAATAATGTACCATGTAAATTGCATCAGATTTTTATTTTTATTGCAAGGAAATGAATCCAATAATATCTCTTAAAAATTTAACAAATGTTATGTTTTAAGTGTCATTGTTTCGACAATCTTGTCGTATCTCTGGGTCTTCAATAATACCCTAGATTATGTACTCGTATTATGAAAAGCGTAGTGAAACTTCGCACTTGAAATATATTACAAACTGTACTTTTTGAACATATTAAAAATGAATATTTTTATGCACTTGTCCTTAAAAATAGGCTTCTATGCATTAGAGCATAAAAAGCCGTCTTATTCCGCTTACACCCAGCATAGCAGCGGCAGCATGAGGAGTAATCAATTTCAAGTTTTTACCTCTACAAACGTACCTATAGTCGTACCTCTTCTTCAAAAATATTCTTAAGAAAGAAAAGTATAAAATGTTAGATACAAATAAGTAAGTGACATACATATGTTAAGCCGTTGAACGCATTATAGCAGCGCACTCGACTGAACAAACGGTTTATCAAGAACGGTTTCTACAGCGCAGCTTTATAGTGATCCGATTGCAACCACTGCAGTATTAGTGTCTACGAATAATGACATCTATTGGTGCTTATTTTATAAAAACAAAATAAGACACAATGCAGTTTAATTGTTTAAAATTTTCCAAATGTTGAGCAGTGTAGGAGGTGTGGGTCGTGTGTGAGGGATTTTTAGATAGGGTCGACTTAGTTTATAAAATTCTGGAATCAAAATATAGTGTTCTAAAATAACACCTACGATACTGTAAATCCCGTGTTGCTTAGTGGTTCCCGCGGGTAAGCCATACTCGACTCGTACACGAGTTATTTTTCTGAGTGTACAGTCAAAAAAGATCCTGAATACGTTCTTGTGCCTTCAAAATTATACTTGTTGGCTTTGTGAGCTGCAATGTTTTTTTTTCGTTTTAAATTTTCAAGCTCCACCGTCATATTTTTTTACAAAATTTATTTAACAAAAAAGTTATATTTTATCACAAAATTTCACCAATATTGGTTCAGAAATGCGACCGGAAATCCGAAAAACATAAGAAAGCATTTTTGCCCAAGCTGAAATAAAGACGCTTAGCGTTCGTTCGCTCATTAAAAGAAAATGGTATTGTAGAAAGAATAGAGGATATCGATAAAAGATTAAATCCTTGACTCGCGTTTTGTTTCTTCACGAACACTTGTCTGAACGCTCAATCAAATATATTCGTAGTCACGAGTTCCACGTCAAGTTTTAGTTTATTATTCACTTAGGGTAGGTAAAGTACACACCATTACTCAAGATGTGTCACGGATTATGTAGAAGCACTCTTACATGAATGTCAGGGCATGTATGCTGAAGTTATCGAACCACCTGTACCATGTATGTATGAATGGTAAGTGTATAATATATTATGAGGTTATGATGATTAAAACACATGCGACTCACACGAGGTCCTGAAGACGTCAAGTAATTTTTTATGTGTTTTAAAAAGTTATGACCGATAATTCTTACCGAGACTCTTTAATATACCATTCAACCCAAATGGCTTTTTGTTTTGTATTCCTCCAAGTTAGTCTTATTTAAAAATATTATCAACATTGGTGGAGTGGTGTTATAAAATACTCTTAATTAACTGAAAATAGTAATTTGTTATATCAGCTGAAAGTTATTTTATTGTTTGCGCGAATACTTAAATTAAAACATGAAGAAATGAATGATTCTAAGAACATAAGCAAAGTGAGTAGTTCAAATATATTTTTTGTTTTCTTCTAAATATAGCAAATTGACTTTCCTGCAGAATCCATTTTGTAAGAAATATGCATCACTGAAAAAGAAAGAAAAAATAAACGGAAGCGACTTCCAACGCTTAAAAGTATGAAATAACTAGCGGAAGTCAAACAATTAAAATGTGGGATCATTGAATCAGCACCGGGCACGGGAGTTTTATTTTTAATCAAAACCTTATTTACCATTGCGTGCCAATGCTTTGATTATTAACTTCCCAATGGGTCCAATATTTCTGCAGCTCTCAAGGTATAACTGGACATCTCCCGACCTCTGTAAGTTACATGGTATATACGTAATGTATGTGTACTCATGTGTGTAATATTGGGGTAGTGTCAATATTGGCACAACTCGCGCAAGCTCTTCAATAAGACAAACAGAAACTAATACAAAGTAGGTACGAGTATGTAAATGTCGATATGAGAGTCTTCTCTAAGTAAACGTTATGAAATCTAGGTGCTTCCCTTATAGGCAAACGACGCAATTCTGATATATTTTGAGAAAAATGTTGACCTAACAACAGTCCCTTCGTACAGGCAACTGTGTATTGGGGCCTCCCCATGAGGTACCCCGTGAAGTGCTGTATCAGTCGGATCGTCCACCGCTAAACACAGCCTCAAGAATTAAGGTGAGGGGGTGTAACCATAATCAGTTCTTCAGAAGGCGCAGGATATATACCAGAAAGAGGGACCTTCTGATACGTTTAGAAGCACTCGTAGCGATGTTTGCTTAGCTGTTCTTAACCGATCAGCAAAGTTAAGCAACGTCCGGCGCGGTCTGGAGTTGGATAGGTGACCGCTAGCGACATTACTACTGAGCGCTTCCGTGCTTCGGAGGGCACGTTAAGCCGTCGGTCCCGGTTGTTGTCTTAGGATGGCAGTAGTTATAGCATGGTGGTAGGGCATTCGCAAAAATGCCCTACCACCATGCTATAACGACTGCCATCCTCAAGTCGAAAATCTGTCCTCAAGCACTTAATGGTGTGTTCCGGCAGCTGTCCTTGAGAGCCAGTAATTCTAGGTTAGCCTGAACAACATCTTTGACCACATCATCACTTACCATCAGGTGAGATAGTGGTCAAAGGCTTACCTATCAAGCATTAAAAAAATTGTTTCCTTTCTCGTCGTTGCCTATTACCTACAACTTCCACAGAAAGTAACAGAGGGCGCAGTTCTAGCCCAACAGAGGTGCCATGATCCCCACGCTTGGAAGTGGTGAAATTGAACAATGGTGGACTGTAAGGGTGTTGATGTGGTGTGACAGAAGGCTGTGTACCTGCCTAGTTCATTTGATGGTAACTCAGTGTTTAGATGCTTTGCGAGCAAAGATATCATGATCCCTCGGGAACTGCTTAATAAATCTAAATTGTAAGAATCCTACCCTCTTAATTCATAATCCAAAGATAAAAATCATACGAGTATATAGCTATTTCATCAGTATTGTTCAATCACTGTGTGTGAATGACGATATTTCAGATAATGGATTATTATCTAGATCCCACCTTAAAAGTTGTTTACATAGATTGTATTCTTTACGTGGATCTTCATAATTAACGTCTGTTTACATTTTCTTTTCTAAAGTAAATAAATCCGCGCTTCGTTATTATTATTTTTGCGTTTTTAATTACTTTCCTCGAGCTCTGTCTGTTCTGAACATAAAACAAGTACTCTTTATAAAAAGGACTTTGAAAGCAACGTTTTATTTACAATGAATAAAAGGTATTTCACTAAAATTATTCATTAACGTCAGCAAATACAAGATATCGTATCTGTACTGGATACACCTTACTATGCTGGTGTGCCGAGGAGGGTGTTGCTTGAGAGAAACAAGTATTGAGAGCTTCTTGTTATTTATTCTTCGGAGTTGTTTTCTTGAGGAGAGGTGAGCACTGAATGAATTTCACTTTTGTTTTTTGTTTAGGGAGGACATAGATGCTGTCTACCGCTAAGCGGACGTACAGCTCCACCGGACTTTGGGCGAGGGGAGGCCCTCTTATAGCCCAGGAGGAAGAAGCGCTGAGGGCACTTCTTCTGAGACGGGCGTATAAGGCGAAAAGCGCCTTATACCTCCGTCTCCTGCGGGCGCCGAAAACGCCACGCTACTATCGGGAGGGGTGACAGCGAGCTCAAGGGCACCACTGTGGTTCGGACCTCGGCTTGTCTCGCTGCCGAGAGACAAAGGGGGAATCGGAACTAAATGCCCCGGTACAACTGCAGTGTTGTACCGTTGAGAATGGGCCCTATTGAATATTACTCTGTGACTATTTGGAGAGACACTAATCGGGATTTTATTTTTGCCTCGAGCTCGCCGTCGAGCTCGGTGTTTGATTGTGTAACCTCTGATTACCGCACACCTGGGGATGTTACCAGGACGACTTGCGGACAACGCTAAAGCTGCCAACGTAATGGCTGCGATGGGGTCATCCGGGTCGTCCAATACCTGCCGTGGTCGGCGACGGGGGGGTTTAAACCATGGGTCGGATGAGGCAGTCGAGTAGTTCGATGCCTGGACAACTAGAGGGTTCGAGTGGTGGGGCGCTCGATCAAAGTATCGGCGGGCGCAGTCCTTATTGAACTGCGCTAAAGAGGGAAGGTTTAGGTCGCAGTGCAACTCGGCGTTCCGTACATACCACGGAGCACCGGTTGCCTGGCGGAGGAACCTGTTTTGAATGATTTGAAGTTTACGTAGGTGGGCCTCGCTAGCATGACTAAACACTACTGAAGCGTATGTCATGATGGGGCGGATGCAAGTAGTATAAAGTGTCTTCTTATTTTTAAGAGACATTTTACTCTCTGTACGAATTAAGGGACCTAGGCGACCCATAACAAAGGCCGCCCTGTTACGAACATCAGTGATGTGAGCGGCAAAGGTGAGATGCCGATCAAGGGTGACTCCAAGATACTTTGTTTTACCAACCCAGGGAATGGGTTCGTCAAACAGAGTTAAAGGTTTAGGATAGCGGGGGTTCGAGTGAGTATTCTCATTGAAGTATATAGCTGCACTTTTAGTCGGGTTGACTGCAATGCGCCATTTACGGAACCAGTCACCGATCTCGGTGATGGCCCGTTGAAGGAGAAAATAGGTCTGTCTATTAATATGCCAGCCAGTGGAATAAATGGCGGTATCGTCCGCATATTGGGCTATGAAAACCTTGGGCTGTGAGCGTGGGATGTCGCTGGTATACAGCGCGAAGAGAATGGGAGATAGTACGGAGCCCTGAGGGACTCCGGCACTGACTGGGTGGGGGGTGGAGAGGGTGCCTTCCACGCGGTAGCGAAAGCTTCTGTCCCTTAGGAAGTCTTGTAAGGTGAGCACAAGACGTACTGGCACGCCAAAGTGGTATAACTTGTAAATCAAGCCATTGTGCCAGACTTTATCAAAAGCTTTCGCTACGTCGAGGAAGACTGCTACCGTCGTTTGGGGTTTGGGTTTCTTATTGAAACCTTCAAGGATGTGCTCCGTGAGGCGGTGCACCTGTTGGACGCATGAGTGCTTGGGCCTAAAGCCAAACTGCTCATCGGGAATAAGGTGGTGTTCCTGCGCATGAGCCGAGAGACGGTTCGAAAGGAGCCGTTCGTATAGCTTGCCTAGGGCACTGAGAAGGCTGATGGGACGGTAGCTGGTAGGGTCAGCGGAGTTTTTGCCTGGTTTGTGAATGCCAATGACATTTGCACATTTCCAGACGTCGGGAAATAAACAGTGGCTCATGGCCGCATTGAAGATGCTTACTAGTAGATGAATCAGGGGGGGAGAAAGGTGTTTAAGTACCTTGTTGGAGATGCCGTCGGCACCGGGGGCTTTACGTTGTTTGAGGTCCTTGATCAGTCTCGTCACCTCAGCGTAAGATACTGGGGTGTGCGGGGGAAGTTCAGAGATGACCACAGAGCTTTTACGTTCGACTTCAGCGTCCACCGAATCGAGGTGGGCTTGGTCTACGTGATCTACGTTGGGGGAGCACTGAGCCTCTAGGCTATCAGCTAGGCACTCAGCTTTGTCTTCGTCAAAGAACGCCGGGGCGCGTGGGACTGGTGGGTATAGCGGAGGTATGTCGCTCTGTCCGACACCTTTCATGCCTCGTGCGAGATCCCAATAAGCCCGCTGGCTAGGCACGAGGTTTGAAAGCTTGTCGCCCCAGCTGTGGTCACGCAACTCGGACATGCGACTTTCAACCATGCGTTCAAAGTGGCGTTTCCGAGTTTTGTTTACTTCGCTTGGGTAGGAGTCGTAATGTCTGGTCACTGCTTTACTCTTCGTCACTAATCGCCTCACATCCACTGGAATGACAAGGCGCCGGTCGTCCGGCACAATGACTTCCTTTGAGGATGCACCTACTACGGTGGAGAGGTGATTAGTGAACGAATCGATCGCTAGGGATACGTCATCTTTGGTCAGAATGTCGTCAGGGATTTTTTCGAGGTCGGGTGAACTGATAGCCTTTAGGGAATTGCCTAATTGCTTCCAGTTCACCATCGTCTTGGTGGGGCGGGGTAAGTCTGCTGTAGGGTCGGGGCCTAGTTGCAGTATAATGGGTCGGTGGTCAGAATGTAGTTCGTGACAAACTGTTATAGAGCGTAACTGAAGGGTTACGCCTCTAAACAGTGCCATGTCTAAGACGTCAGGTCGGTAGCGGACGTTCTCGGGGTAGTGCGTTGGCTCGATAGGTGTAATTACGTCAAAGTTCAAGTCAGCGACTAGGTTGTCAAGAATAATACCGTTAGGATTGTTAGAATTACAATTCCATAGGATATGTTTACTGTTGAAGTCGCCGATCAGAAGGACGGCGCTTCCAAGAGAGAAGAGAGCTTCTAAGTCTGCGCGGGCGACGCGCTTTAAACCAGATTGGTAGCAGGATGCTATGACTATGGGTTGATGACCCGTCATAGCTAGTAAGCAACAAGATGCTTCCATAGTACTCAGAGTCGGGGTATCTAAGGGGATGCAGTGCAGGGACCTTTTGTAATAGATAAGAGTGCCTCCCTTAGCGGAAGTCAACCTATCATTACGTACACATCGGTAATTAGCAAACCTGGGATTCGCCCTTCCCGGTTTTAGAAAGGTTTCCTGCACGCATATAATATCGATCAGGTGGGTACTGCAAAAGTCATGGACAAGGTCACGTTGTCTGAAGAAGCCGTTAGCGTTGAAGGACGCTAACGAAACTGAGCGCGGTTTAGTCCTTAAGGTTGTACTACCCATAGTGGGTGTACTGGGGGGGAGTTTGCGGGGCGAAGCGCTTTAGAGCGCTAAGAAGGCTGGCATGTTCCAGCGTGTACTGGATGACTTCCGCAGGTGATTGTGCGGAGTACATCTTGCGTGCTAGAGCACGGACCTCATCTATATTGATGGACATAGCAAGGTCGCTGACTAGCGCTATATCCTCTTGAAGAGAGGAGTCCATCAGTGGCATAGGAGGTGGGGCCACGGGCCGGGCGACGCGAGGTGCGGCGCGTGGAGTGAGGGCAGGAGGTGCCGGGGGGGCCGCGCGGACCGGGGCCGGTGCGCGGGCAGGGGCCGCGGTACGGGCGGGGACGGGTGCGCGGGCCGGGGCGCGGGCGGGAGCGATGGTTTTAACCATGCTCGGTGGCTTTGACCACGCGTTCCTAGTTGGGAGAGGAGCGGGAGTCAACTGTGAGGCAGGTGCTACTGTCAGCTTAGGGCTGACCCGCTGCCACCTATCATAGGTGGGACGAGGAGGTGGCGGAGGTCTCCTTTCCGTTGCCACCCTGCGGTTTGTGCGTGGCGCCCTCGGGCAACCGCGGTAGTTGGCGGTGTGCCCCTGGGTGCCGCACAGAACGCAGCTGGGTGGGTCGGGTGAGTCCCTCGTGCGAGAACAATTCTCTGTGGCATGATCGCCTAGGCACTTAACGCACCTAGGACGAGCGAAGCAGTAGCGGGCAGCGTGCCCGTATAGTTGGCAGTTATGGCACTGTGAAGGAGAGCCATTCCTGAATGGGGGCTGAACATCTAGTC
The DNA here is from genome assembly GCA_963890685.1 of Plagodis pulveraria. Lineage (NCBI taxonomy): Eukaryota > Metazoa > Arthropoda > Insecta > Lepidoptera > Geometridae > Plagodis > Plagodis pulveraria. The sequence continues at coordinate 664,372 of OY982957.1, read as the reverse complement.
CGGAGAGGCCGCAGACCGTCTTCAGGTTGAAGATGGTCTTGCCCTCCGGGGATCGGTCTAGTACTACGAGTACTAGGTCGTATGGGCTTTTGTCTTTGCCACTGTACATGCGGTGTACGGCAAGGACAGGGAAGTCCTGTCTTTTAAGGTCGTCAAGTACAGCGTCTGTACGGACTTCCTTCGGGACACCGCGTATGACGACGCGTAGGACTTTCTCCTCTTCGAGCGCATAAGTGTGGAAGCTTATGCTCTCTTTACGGAGGAGTTTGGTTAACGCTCTGTGGTCGTTAACTGAGGAGACTTGGACTTTAATGCCCTGCTGCGTGGAGCGGGCGTTCGTATAACTGATCTTACGATCAGTGAGGAGGCGGGATAGCATATCCCATTTGCCTTTGTCCTGTATGAACAAAGGCGGAGGCGGCTTTTCGCGGCGTGCGTTAGCGTCCTGAGAGGGCGCTGTAGCCGAAGCGGTTGCGGAAGGCGGGGACGCGGGGCGCGGGGCGGGGGTCGGCCTATTGCCGGCGGTAGGTGCTTTGGCGGCTGCCTTAGCGGGCGGGGCGGAAGGCCCGGAGTTAGCGGCCTTAGGGGCGCGCTTGCGTTTGCGGTCTACGACGGTATAGCCGTCGTTGTCGGAATCTTCGGAGTCTGTGCGTGAGGCGCGGGGTTGGTCGACCTCCATGTCCGTTTCCGAGTCTGAAACTGACTCGACAACGACATAGGCAGGTTCGATGCTCGCAAACCGACCGATCGGTGAGCGAGAGCGAGAACGGGGTTGGGCTACTACCGCGCGCCTGTTATCAGGGCCGGGGGCGGGGGAGTCCGGGCTCTCCTGTAAGTAGGATGGCGCCGGAGGGTCATCGTAAGTGGGGACGGAGGTCCCGGAGGGAGCAATGGGAGTGTCCGTGAGGCGGGCACTCTCTGCGTCTGAGGTGAGGGCTGCTTGATGAGCAGCATAGAGGTCGGGGTACCGTAAGGCAAAGGTCTGAAGGACCTCTACCTCACTATTGGTAGGGCGGGGCTGCATCCTGAGGGGTGCACTCAGGATGCCCTAACCAGGGTAGTGTCTCCCTCGCACAACCTGTGAGCTCACTGTGTGAGAGGGAGTGAGTACCTACTGTGTATCCCTAGGTGTGTGTCCCTATCCGCACTTTTTTTCTGGGGCGGCGAAGGGGTGTCCTAACGACTCCGGGATTGACTAGGGGCGACCCCAAGGCCAGTTGCCCCGGAGACCTGCTTGTTTCGGCTGATCCCGTGAGGCGGGAAAAGGCCGCGGTACAAGGTTAAACCAAAAATCAACAGAGGTAGTTGGCACCGTTAGGGATCACTCTGCGACCGCAGCAAATGGCGGATTTGATCGTTCGAGCGAGCTTAGCCCGGTAGGGCTCCACCTGCCTGAACGATGCCGCTTAACAACACAAAGTGTGTTGTTGAGCGGGTGGCGTTGAACGTGCAGAAACAAAGATGCGAAACAAGGATAAACTGCACTTTTCAGTGCAGTTTAACGCAGCAACACCGACCCGGGCTTGTCCGGGGCGGTGGTTGCTCGACGGTGGAGCGCCGCCTCAGCAAGCACGAAGCTCGCGTCGCACGGCGTTCGACGAAACTCTCAGCTCCTGCACAGACAAACACAAGCTGAATCGGGATCACGCTCTTCAATGCGCACTGTAGCAACTAGCGTCGGAACGATGGTCCAGGCGAGACGGCAATAGTGCGGGGACTATTGCGGTCTCACTGGAGGGTCACTTGCAGCTGCGGAGAGGTGCGCTCGGCGTGGCGGCGCAAGGCGGAATCGTGGTAATGGGTGATGAATTTCACAGCAAAATGGGCCTGTTTATAAGCCGCCTATTCTCTACAGTCTAGTCGTGCGCAGCGAGAGTGCGCGAGGCGCGCTCGGCCAATGGGAGAGGCGTATGTTGCCTCTCGCTCAGGCGCATGCTCCCTTTCACTCGCACCTATCGCTACTCCGTTGGTTGGAGCCTTACCCTATGGAGAGCACCTATTCTATTATTATTTATTTACACTTACAAATATGGTACGATACAATTTTAACTATATTACAACTATCTATAACTTATGAACTATTCTTGAAGGCGTCGTCCTGCACATCTCTCCCGCCGTGTGACCTCGTCGCATCTGCTGCCGGTGCTGGAGACACGTCTTCAATAGGCAGGATCACCATCTTCCTTACTGGCCGCCGCAGGATGCCTCCTTTAGTCTTCACGTCGACGGTGCGCACGACTGCGTCAGGCCCTGGATACGTGGCGATGACTTTTCCACGAACCCATACGTTGCGTGGCAGATTGGGGTCGGTGATCTGGACTAGATCCCCGATCTGTACTGTGGGTCCTCTTCCGTGTGGCTCCCGCCGGTTTTGAAGTTCTGGGAGATACTCTCGTAGCCATCTGCCCCAGAACATGTCGGCCAGTCTCTGTGCTGTGCGCCAGCTGTCCTTCGTCAGGGTATCTCGTTCGTTGAAGGTTCCAGGTGTCGGTACTCGTCCGGGTCCTCCCAGCAACAGGTGGTTCGGTGTTAAGGCTTCCGGGTCGTCCGCGCTGACGGATACGTGGGTCAGCGGGCGACTGTTCACCGTGTATTCGGCTTCTGCCAGAAGGGTGGAGAGGACTTCTTCTGTTGGTCTTCTCTCGTGGAGTGTTGCTGTGAGTGCTGTCTTCACAGATCGCACCATGCGTTCCCATGCCCCTCCCATGAACGGAGCTCCGGGAGGTATGAAACGCCAGGAGATCGTGCGTTTTGCTGCCTCTTCTGCTGTCGCGGTATCGATGGCTTGCCGTAGTTCTTTGTTGGCTCCCGTCAGATTCGTCCCATTGTCCGACCAGATCTCTGTTGGGCAACCTCGTCGGGCGATCATTCTTCTAAGTGCCATGACTGCTGAAGATGTACTGAGTGAGTTCGCCAGTTCTAGGTGAATAGCGCGGCTCGTTAGGCAAGTGAAGATGGCTACGTATCGCTTTTGATGCGTGCGCCCCACGGTAACTGTCAGCGGGCCGAAGTAGTCGAGTCCTGTGAAGGTGAAGGGTCTTCTGTGGTGTGCCAAGCGACATGACGGCAAGTTTCCTGTTCTCGGGTACGGCGGCGTTTGAGTTTTCATTCTGCAGTGAAGGCATCTTCTTACTATGGTTCGAGCTGTAGGTCGAAGGCGCAGAACCCAATATTGTTGGCGACATTCGTTCACTGTCGCTTCGACGCCAGCGTGATGCAGCTGGACGTGTACACTCTTGATCCATAGCTTGACTGTAGGATGATCTCCGTCTATGATCATCGGGCTTTTGACGCTTTCTGTGATTTGCGTGGTGGCGTCTATGCGGCTTCTAAGCGTCAATCTTCCATCGTTGTATACGACACTTAATTGACGTAGACGGCTTTCTTTGTCGATAGGCTTCTCTTTTGCAATGTTCTCTATGTCTTCCGTGAAGGACTCTTGTTGCGAAGAGCGCATGAGGAGTTCTTCTGCCCTTATCAGCTGTTCTGCAGCGACGGGATGGAAGTTTATTTTTTCTGTCCTTATTTTCTGTAGTGGCTGTTTATTCTTCTGATCTGTGGTTTTCTTGTTGACTTTGTTCCACGCGGGATCTTTCTCTTGGTTCCTTTTCGTTCGCCTGTAGTTGACCTTTTCTATCTTCGTCCTGCAGAGTTGTATGAACTGCAGGACTCTCGCGGTGCTGTAGCGAAGTCTCTCCCAGTTAGAGAAGCGAGAGACATCGGGTAGCCCTTCTGCGAGCCTCTGTGTCTTGCTGTTGGCTATGTGGTTGACTCTTTCATCTTCCGTTGATGTTGGGGTCGGAGGTGACGTGTCCTTGGGCCAGTTTTCCTCGATCTCGTACAAGAATTCCGGTCCTCTGAACCATCTGTGGTTTGCGTCAAAGGATGGTGGAGCATCTCTGGTGGCGTCGTCTGCTACGTTGAGTTTTGTTGGTACCCAACGCCATTCATTGACTGTGGAGCTTTCCTCTATAGCTGCGAGACGGTGAGCCACATACGGTTTGTAGGATCGCGAGCCCGTCTTGATCCAGGCTAAAACTGTCTTGCTGTCAGTCCAGAAAACCTTGGAGTCTGGTTTTCTCTCATGCTCCTTCATGACGGCTTCGGCGATGCGCGCGCCCATTACTGCGGCTTGCAGTTCTAGTCTCGGTATCGATGTGAGCTTGAGAGGCGCGACTCTTGCCTTCGCTATGACGAGTGACACGTTGACTTCGCCGTTTGGAGCTTCTGTTCGCCAGAAGAGGGCTGTGGAGTAGGCCACCTCACTGGCGTCTGTGAAGATATGAAGTTGAAGGTTGGTGGCGTCGCTGTAACCGAGGTAGCACCTCGGGATGGCCACGTCGCGGAGGTTCTTCAGGTGGATGATCCATGTCTGCCAATCGAAGGACAGATCTTCATCTATTTCGTCATCCCAGGCTGTGCCTCTGCGCCATATCTCTTGCAGGATCTGTTTCGCTCTGGCTGTTACTGGAGAAGCGTATCCAAGCGGGTCGAAGAGAGACATCACAACCTTTAAAGCCTCTCTCTTAGTCGGCCTTTTCCCTTCTATGATCTGTGGTGGTACTCTGTTCAGGTTGAGATTGAACGTGAGTTTATCTTCTTCCGGTTTCCATACTAGCCCCAGAACTCTTTCTGTTTTCTGTTCGGTTTCGTAGAGTTCTGCATCTTCTGAAGCGTTCTGTTCACCGAGGGCTTCAAGAAGTCTTGTTGAGTTAGACTTCCACTGCTTGAGGATGAAGTGGGCCTTCTGGTGTACGTCTCGTACTCCCTTAGATATTCGAATCGCATCTTCTATGGTTCTGAAGCTGTCGAGGTAATCGTCAACATAGTGCTTTTCTTTTATGGCGATTGCTGCTTCGGGATGCGTCTGTTGGTTTGCTTTGGCGTTTAAATTCTTCACGAAGATGGCCGTCGATGGAGAACTGGAGGCTCCGAAAATGAGCGACGTCATCCTGTACTCTTCTGGTGGTCTGTCGTCCCGTCGATCCCGACGCCATAGATATCTGAGCGCGTCTCTGTCTTCTTTCCGAAGTTTCACCTGCATGAACATTTCCCCAATATCGGCTGTCACTGCAATCTTGTGCTGTCTGAATCGCATCATGACGCCTGGCAGTGACTGTAGGAGATCAGGGCCTTTTAGTAATGCATCGTTGAGGGCCACTCCCTTTGTCTTGGCTGCGGCGTCGTGCACAACTCGTAGCTTGTCAGGCTTCATTGGGTTTATTACCGCAAAGTGTGGGAGGTACCAGGTTTTGCCTGGAGTCTTCTCTTTCGGTGCAGGTTCTGCGTACTTCTTGGTGATGAGCGCTTCCATCTGTTCTGTGTATTTCTCTTTAAGTTTCGGGTCACGGTCGAGCTTCTTCTCTATGCCATAGAGTCGTTTCAGCGTGTTCTCGTAATTGTCGGGAAATGTGAAGTCTTCTTTCTTCCAGAGCAGAGAAGTTTCGTATCTTCCTTCTTCTGTGTGGACTGTATTCTGTATAAGGATACGCCGGGCTGTCTCTTCTGGATCTGTCGACGGTTTCTTCGCGTTGAGGCAGAGTGCGTCTGTAGCGAAGTATTGCTTCATCATTTCCTCCAAGTTATCTTCTTCTCGGGCTTCTGTGATGTGTGAGACGAAGTCTATGCTGCGGCCGAGAGAACGTGTGTGGTTCCCGTGCAGTACCCAACCCAGTGGCGTGAGTGATGCCACTGGTTGGTTTTTGTCGCCTCTTCTTATCTTCGATGTCAGGAGCAGGTGCCAGTTATCTTGGCCTATCAGGACGCGTGGCTTCGCATTTTCATAAGTGAGGAAGCGGCTGAGGTCTCGCAGGTGTTCGCATTTCTCTATTTGTTCTTTCGGAATTTCCTGCGTTGAGACTTGTAGATTCATAACTGTTCTCGCTTGAATCGGTTCCTCATGGTTATTGAGACCCTTAATCACGAAGCTCACTCTTCTAGATTGAGTCTCTGCTGTCTTCATCTTGTTGATTGCTTCAATGCGTAGCGGGTCTATGGGCCCAGTTGCCCCGATCTTGTCGCTGATGTTGCTGTCGATGAGCGTGACTGTGGATCCGTCGTCAAGCAGCGCGTAAGTGTCGATTGTTGCTGTAGGCCCTTTCACTTGGATTGGTATAATCTTGAGGTAAGATTGCTTCTGTGTGGCGGTCCAAGTAGTGGTGACGGCCTCTGTTGTTTCCTTTTCTTTAGCAGGTTCTGTCTTCTTAACGAAGTGTAGCAATTTGTGGTGGTAGTACTTGCAGCCGTTGGTGTCGCAGGTACGTCGCTTGCAGCTGTGGTTTCTTGCTCTGTAGCGTAGGCATCGAAAACAAAGATGCTTGTTCTTGGCGATGTCCCATCTTGTGTTGCTGTCTGCGTTTTTGAACTTTTCGCAGTCTGTTGTAGTGTGTCCGGTATTGTCACATACCGCGCACTTCGCTGTGGTTTGTTGTTCTTCTGTGACTGTGTGCACTTTGTATGTGCGCTTGTTCTGTGAGGTGGGCTGTGCTTGAGTGCCCACTGGTTCGGGTTGTGCGTAAGGTGCGCACAGGTCGGCTTCTGTCTTCATAAACTTCTCCATCTTCAGTAGGTCTGGATTTTCTCTTGGTTGTTTGGCGGCGAATTCGTAGAACTTGTGACGAAGGGTAGGCGTGAGCTTATCCAGCAGTATCTTGCTTGTCTCTGGATTAAACAGGAAATGTGCGCAGCCCAGAGCTTGAAGTATGCACACGGCGTTGGTGATCTTGCTTGAAACTGTGCATGTGTCTTGCGGGTTTTCTGTGAGTCGTGGCAGCGCCTTCAGCGTATTAAGTTCCGCTATGGCGATGGCTTCCGGCTTTCCGAATCTGGATTCGAGTGTGCGCATGACGTCTGCAGGATCGCTGTTGCTGATGAGTAGCCCTTCAACGGCTTCGCTGGCTTTTCCTTTCAGGTTTCTTCGTAATCTGTTGATGTTCTCGAACTTCGTAAATAATGTTGCCGTCTCATTGTAGGCGGAGCGGAACATCAGCCATTCTTGATGATTTCCACTGAAGACAGGTAGTTCGATGTATCTTGGATGACTGGCGGCCTTGACTGCCATGGTGATCGCTGAAGACAGTTGGGCGAGCTCTTGACTATGAAACGCTCCCGCCGATGTCGATGGTACTTGACGCGGGTCTTGATGACGCGGCGCAGGTACTTGTTGTGCTGTTGCAGGAACTTGCTGTACTGTGGGTATCTGTTGATGCGCAGGTTCTCGCTGTGCTGCGGGCATCTGTCGATCCGCAGGTTGTTGCTGTGCTGCGGGCGTTGCAGGTTCTTGCTGTGTTAACCACGTGTCCACACGTGATTCGACGTCTTCCTTGGAGTATACGGAGACATCATCGTCGTCATCCGAATCTTCAATTTCTATTGCGGCTACGCGCGCTTCCATAAGCATTACTTGGTAGCGCGCGAGTTCTGCCTTCGCTTGAGCGAGCTTCTGTGCTTTGGCCCGTGACTTCGATTTGACGGACCCAGTAGTCTTCATTGTTGGGCGAACGGGCGGCAGCTTGTCTACGGCTCTGAGACGAGCTTGCCATTCTTCTGTCGGAGGGTCGCCCTGCCCGGCGGCTGGCGGGGCGACTGATTCGGTTTTCGACCTCTTGTCTGGCCTCACTGTGGTGACGGTGACCTCCGTCGCGCTAGAAGGGTGCGCAACGGAGGCTTGTGCCGCAGCGGATGCGTCCGCCTGCGACTCCGATGAAGCTTCTGTTGTCGTGGTGTGTGACGTCTCGAGGCTCATGACGGTATGAGCCGTGGTCTCCGTCCACGCGCTTTGATTCGTCGCGGTAGTACCGGACGAAGACGAAAGGGGGTCTTCGGCGGCGAGGCGCCCCTTTCCTGTAGAGCGTGTGACCGGCATATCGACCGACCAGTTTCTTCTTGTTTTGAACGGCGTTCCTCGACGATCCGACTCGATGTGACCAAAAGATGTACTGGATACACCTTACTATGCTGGTGTGCCGAGGAGGGTGTTGCTTGAGAGAAACAAGTATTGAGAGCTTCTTGTTATTTATTCTTCGGAGTTGTTTTCTTGAGGAGAGGTGAGCACTGAATGAATTTCACCAGCCAGCCATCTTCTTCATCTCACAACATTGCTGCTGTGGGGAATGGGCTTCAGTGCTACGCACTCTGTCCCAGGCAAGTCTCATTTCCCTAGCAAGGGAACGGTCTTTGGCACCACTTGTAGGTGCTGAGGGTGTCGATGCTGTACGGGCCTAGACCCGGCCTCCGCTCCACCAGGGCGATCAAGCCGCGCCAGGTTGATCCCCCGCCTACACGGGAGAAGCCCAGCGGACCGATCGGCTCGCTGGCAGCGGCAGCCGGCGGGTTCCGTACAGTCGCTCTCTCTCTATCTCTCTGATTGGTTGATCGGTATCTGTTGCGTTGTGTCATGGCTTCGTACGCTCGTTTTGCTTATCTCGTCGGTTTCTTATGGATCCTGCACCTCTTCTAGGTGCGGAGGCGTCGATTCAGTGCGGGCCTAGACCCGGCCTCCACTCAACCAGGGCGATCAGGCCGCGCCAGGTTGATCCCCCGCCTACACGGGAGAAGCCCAGCGGACCGATCAGCGACACTGGCAGCAGCAGCCGGCGGTTCCCGCACTATCGATCTCTCCTCTTCGGTAGCTGCGATCGTGTCTTTTTGAGTGACAAGATCTCTTGAGTAGGCTTTCGATTTCCTCCTCCCCTTCTCATCTGGCGGCCTTGCATGCAGTGGAGCAATGCCCCTAAGGTGTTCGTTTCTAGCTTCGTCCGCGCGCTTGAACATTTTTGTGGTGAGCACGGTGACGAAGGTCTGAAGGTCTTCATGACGTAGGTCTCTCGCAATTGTGGCGTTCCTAACGTACCTCGGGGCGTTCACTAGTTTTCTGAGGCACACATTTTCTTGTTGTTGGAGTCTTCTTCGGTTCGATTTGGTCAGGAAAGCATACCACGCCGGAGCCGCGTATGTAAGACGTGAGCGGATGTACGTCTTGTAAATACCTAACTTGGTCCGGAGTGGCAGCGACGATCTTAAAATGGGGTTCAGGACAGCACGCGCTCCTTTCACTTTTCCTATGGTGGCTTGCACATGTTTTTTGAAAGATAGTTGGCGGTCAATGCAGACGCCTAGGTATTGCACACTGGGGCTCCATGGGATGTCTTTCCCGAGGAGGTTGAGTGGGGATGGTAGCTTAGTTCTCCCAGTGAGCATGGCCTGTGTCTTGTCAACATTGACCGATAGCCGCCATTTCTCAAGCCATTCTGGCAGGGCTTCAAGGGTGGGCTGCAGTCTTCTCACAGCGAACTCAGGCTTGTAGGAAGAGGCAAAGTAGGCTGCATCGTCCGCGTACAGTGCCAGCTGCGCCTGCCCAATGACAGGGATGTCATTGGTATACCAGGCGTAGCATGCGGGTGAGATGCAGCTACCTTGCGGGACTCCAGCGCGAACGGGCTTCTTGGATGACAGTACACCTTCCACTGTCACTTGTATCTCCCTGTCTTTGAGGAACGAGGCGAGGACTTCTACTATCTTCTTAGGGATGGCTGACTCCGACAGTTTGTACAGCAGCCCCTCATGCCATACCCTGTCGAACGCCTTTTCCATATCGAGCAGGATCACTGCGACCACCTCCTTCTTGTTGTGGCTCATGGACATCTCATTCACCATCCTCGTGACCTGCAGCGTCGTGGAATGTTCGGACCTAAACCCGTACTGTTCCTCGCGCGGTCGGATGTGTGGGACCACCTGCGATAGCAACAACTTCTCAAAGACTTTTGAGAGGGTGCTCAGCAAGGTGATCGGTCTATAGCTGCCTGGCTTCTTAGGGTCCTTTCCGGGTTTAGGTATCATCACTACTTTTCCGAGTTTCCACGAGGATGGGAAGTGACCGGATCTCATAATTCCATTATACACTCGTGTGAGGGCGGCTATGCTCTTCCTAGGTAGGTGTCGTAGGGCCATGTTTGTGATCCCGTCGACCCCGGGCGCTTTCTTCGTAGGCAGCCTTGAGATAATGCGCGCGACGCGTCCCGGGGAGAAGATAGTAGGTTCTGGTTCTGAGCGGGTGATCGGTTCTCTCGCTCGCTCGGCCTCTTCTTCGCACACGTTGCCACTCTGTCCAACGCATGCTGTCTCACTCGGCGTCTCAAAGTACTGTTTCAGCTTGCTTTCCGCGAATTCTTTGTGCTGTAGGTTGCATATAGGGAACGGCTGGAATTGTTCTTCTAGGTGATCGGCGAATATTTCTGCCCGTGCCTTAGCTTCGAATTTCAGCAGTCCGTCGCTGCCTAGCAGCGGTCTACTCGGTTGGGGCACTTGTGACAGCTGGCGGCATAGGCGATGGACAGAGGGCACGTGATCGCCTATGGACTGAATGTGCTCTTCCCATGAGTCACCGGCGTGTTCCTGGAGAGCTATTCTGACATCTTCTATCAACTTGTTGAGCTTCTTTTTGACTTGCGGGCAGCGTGAGACTTGCCAAAGCTTGCGGGTTTCCCTCTTTTCACATATCAGTTTCCGTAACCGTGCCGGGAGGGAGTCGGGACGCTCTCCCGGTTTGGTGGTGTGTGTAGACGTCTTGAGGGAAGCCTGGATCGCTGCAGTTAAATTGTCGCACTCGCGTTCGACGTCATCTGCCGTGGAAATGGGGCCTGTGGTGGTTAACCTCTGCGCTTCTGACTCGAAGGTGTCCCAGCAGATTTGCCGCCTCCCGGCGGGGGCGGCCACTCTGCTGGGGAGCTCTTCCAGCGATAGGAGCACCGGTCTGTGGTCCGACTGCAGGTCCGGAAGCACAGTTTGAGCTGGCATCGTGCGTAGGCCTTTTACTATTGTAAGATCTATGACGTCATCCTCGCCGATTTCCGAATAGTGAGTTGGCTCGCTTGGGCCGATGACGTCATAGTCCTGGTTCACTAAGTCGTCATACAGAATCTGTCCACCTTGGTCGATCTTATTCGAGTTCCAGTGGGTGTGCTTTGAATTCATATCGCCGGCCACGATGGTAGGTACGTCTCCGGCTAGCAGCGACCTTAGCTCAGACGTAATAAGGGTGCTTCTCGGTGGCTTGTATATGGAATATATCCGGTGCGGTTGACCGGCGATATTCACAAGCACACCCAGGGCTTGAAAGGAGCTGTGTTCTTGAATGGGTATCAACTGATGTATTATTCTTCTGTGAACCAGGACGGCGAGCCCTCTGTAAGTTTTGCCCTCCGCGCTCACTTCATCTTTGCGGTACACAGTGTAATTTGGGATCTTGAATTGATGCTTCGGATTGAGATGCGTCTCGCTGATCAACATTATATCAATTTGGTGCTCACGGAGGAAGATGATCAGCCTTCCTTTCTTCCCCGTGAGCGTTTGGGCGTTCCAATGTACTATTCTGTTAGTCTTGTGATCCATTAACAGAATTTAGTATTTTCATTAACCCGCGAAGGGTCGCGGTTTCGGGGTCCATTCCGGTCTGCACTGCTTCCAGGATGTCCTTAAGGACCCCGATAGTCTGGCCTAGCGAGTCCCTTCGCTCTGTGGGCTGCGCGGAGGGCGTGCGCGGGGCGGCGGGAGCGCGCGGCATGGCGGGGGCGCGCGGTGCGGCGGGGGCGCGCGGCGCGGGGGGCGCTGGTTGCGCATTTTGCGCTTCAGCCTTCTTTTTAGGCTTCTTCTTTTTGGCTTTCTGACCGGTCTGCTTAGGTAGATTAGCCGGTGCCATTAGGGAAGTGGTGCCCGTCTCTTCTACTGTGGCCGGTAAGACCGGTGCAGTGCCTCTCCTTATTGCTTGGGTGGTTGCTATTGTGCCAGCCTTCTTATTTCTTATCTCGCGTTTAAAGACTGGGCAGGCGGCGTAGTTGGCAGGGTGTGTACCTTCACAGTTGGCACAGGTTGCCGGCTCTTCTCGCGGTCTTGGGCATTCACTGGCACGGTGTGGCTCTCCGCATTTCACACATGCCTGTTCCCTGTGGCAATTATGTGAACTGTGCCTAAACTTTTGACAGCGATGGCACTGCGCCGGTCCCTTCTTCCCGCGCCATGCGTCGACTCTGACGCCAGGCATGTACAGCATTTCCGTAATCTCGTAAATAGCTGGTGTTAGGTCTGGAGTCTTCTTCAGCTGTACATGGAATACGCAGCCCGGCCGCCCCTGTCGGCCTTTGATGCACTTGACGTACTCCGGTGTAAAGCCTTTACCTTCTAAGTCCTCTTTGACTTCTTGCGGTTCGGTATCTGCCGGTAACCCGCGTATTGCGACTTTGAGGCTTCTTTCCGCAGGTAAGGAGTACGAAAACCAGCTGATGTTTTCCTCCTTCTCTAATTGGGTCAGGTAGGATTGGATCATCCTATATTCGTCTTCATCAGCCGGTGTAAAACGGATCCCTTGCCCATAGGGTCTTCCGTTTGGAGGCCGGCCGAGTTTAGCGGCTAACACTTTAAAGTGCCGCGTCCAATTGTCGATTCTCTCGACGACTAGCGGCGGGTACTTGGGCTTCGTTGCCACTTGGGCCTCTGCTTCTGCGCTTGTAGCGATTTTCGGGGCATTCTGAGACTTTTTGGATGGTACGGCCGTGGGTTGTCTAACCGCCGGATCCGTCGATATCGTCACAGTCTTGGCCACAGATGTTGTGGCTGTGGTTGGTCGCTCAGTTTTGCTCGCTGGGCCCGCCGCTAGTTGCGCGGCCTCCGCGAACGACCTCTTTTCAACGGTCGATTTCGCCTGCTTCTTTTCGACCGGAAAAGGCGTGGAAACGGCCTGGGGTTGCACCTTCTTGGGTTGTCTTTGGGGTAGGGGTGCTGCGGATGGCATGGGGGTGGTCTTGGTGACCTTTGCCATCGCACTTTCTACGGGACGAGCCGGTGGGCTAGCGTCCGTATGCGTGGGCTTCTTGGTTGGCGGTGACGCGGATAGTGACCGCGCACGTGGGCGTTTCGCTGGATCCGTTTGCAGCGGTGAGGTGGGCTTACGCCGCTTCGGGATCACACTAATGTGGGTAGCGGGTGGCAACGAGATGATTGATTTGGATGCCATCTCAAGTATTGCAAGGTCCGTTGCACTAAGCTCCGTCCCCTCAAGTTCGGCCTCTTCTAGACGGGTGTATAGGGCCATCCAGGAAAGCATGCCCCCCGAAAGCACCCCGATTCCCATGAGTCGAGCGAGCGTCATTACGTCACGCTCGTGTCGTCCCCTCGGGGATAATGCCTCCGCTGGAGGCGAGTCACCCAGTCCCACAAGGTAGCTGTCGTCATCCGGGTGGTTACTCCCGGATGGCGGCGACATGTATGGGTTAACAGCATGGTGGCCCTGAGAAGGGCCTTTTTGCACCTCTTGATGGTGCGGGCGCATGGTTACAGCTTGTTGGTCAGCATCATCGAAATGATGCTGACGTATGGCAGCGTCGGGCGATTGCGGCGGACTTCTCGTACGTCTTGCACTCGCACCTTGAGAGTGGCCCTGAAAAGGGCCTTTTGATGGGCCCGGTGAGGGGTCCATACTGGCAGCTGCTGGAGAGTAGGCTCCGTGACCGCTGGGAATAGGGATGCTGGGGTATGGTTAGACCAGCATCTCCTAATCCCGGCTTTCTGGAAGACGCAAGCTTTCCCCTCCGCAGCGCTACGCTACGGGCGTAATCGGAATTATTTTTCAATAAAAATAATTCAGATTCACAAACAGCGATTTCGAAACGTGCGATCCGTACGGAGTCAGCGGCGATCCTCAATGAATTTCACAGCAAAATGGGCCTGTTTATAAGCCGCCTATTCTCTACAGTCTAGTCGTGCGCAGCGAGAGTGCGCGAGGCGCGCTCGGCCAATGGGAGAGGCGTATGTTGCCTCTCGCTCAGGCGCATGCTCCCTTTCACTCGCACCTATCGCTACTCCGTTGGTTGGAGCCTTACCCTATGGAGAGCACCTATTCTATTATTATTTATTTACACTTACAAATATGGTACGATACAATTTTAACTATATTACAACTATCTATAACTTATGAACTATTCTTGAAGGCGTCGTCCTGCACAGTATCAATGGAGAAACTTATTATAAATCACTGTAGTTCTATTGCTAAATCCCAGAAAAACTCGATAAAGATGCGTAGGTTCGTATTATTAAAATCATCTTCTTTTTGACTGAGTGAACCCGAAGCGAGAGCGAAGCGTCTCCGTTCCAGCTTCGGCAAAAATCCATTCGTATCTCTGGGGGCCAGCTTTCACCTCTTATAGTAATAATAACTCAATCTTACTGCTAAATTGTATACTTACCTTCACGTCAATTAAGCAAGTTTACAAACGGTTACAATCGCTCGACGTTTTGATGACGTCCCAACAAATTGTTCACATTTAATACGAAGTATTACTGTTCCAACGACAAATCCGTCATGTTTATCCATTTTAAAAAAGTTACTATTCAGCAGCGGATTTAAACTTGATTTTGACAATTTTACGATAAAAATGGGTTTAATTAATGTGTAAATTACGTAGGTACAATGTTTTATCTCTATTATTCTTTAAAATAAATGCAGCAAAATTATTTGATGAGTGAAACTATAGAAAGATACAGACATCTGTTGTGCAACATACAATAAAATGTCGTAAAACTATGGTAAAACCGTTCCGAAACATCATAGTTCGGAGCAGTGTGAGCGGAATAACGATATTATAAACATCTTGTATCTCATAATAATTAAACAACTTTGACGGGGTGACCACGATTACGGGTCTTGTATCTCGCTTGCACATCCGTGATACATATTTCATTCGTTCATTAAGTAGGATCATACCAATATTGCTTGACGCGATTGTGGGTCGGTGATTGTTCATGTCTACGAATGATTATTTTAAGCATAATACAAACCGCTCCTTTTTCTGATGGTTTTGTAAAAGGTGGGAGTTGGCCCCCTGAACGGATTTCACGATTTCCGGTTATTCTCCTCTACAGGTGGCATTACTCAACCGAATCTCGTGAATGTTTTTGAGCAGAAGAGCTACTAGTGATAATTATGTGTAATATAAAAAAAAAATACCAAAATAATCGTTTTGGTAATTTTTATTGATATTAAACATAATTATCACTACACTACACACTACAAAGTTATATAAAACAATATTATAATTCAGAAAATGAATAGATTCAGGCGTTACTTTTCGGAAATCCACATTTAATAATCAAAAATATTTTAAGAAAACATTAAATTAATATTTTTGAAAAACACTATAATATTATAAAAAACTGAAAAATGAAACATCGACTTGAGTTACTATGAAAAAATTGTTTGATTATTATTAGATATTAAAAAGTAAATATTAATGTTATAAGCACCTATTCGGTACCATTGCTCTGTGAAGGTTATTTATAACTAATTTATATAACTTTGCAGGAATATATGTAACATGCCTAGATGATACAAAATATTCGTAATTACTTGTTGTTTGTGTTAGAGTGAAATGAAATCCCAGCTTCGGAGTAATTACTCATGAGCGGGGTGACATGGGGTCGGGGAGCTACGCATTATTGCCGCCATAAAGTTTCGGGGATTTGTAAACTATCATGTTATAATTTATTATCTAGGTTCCTAACAAGTAATTAATCCCTCCCTTCCTAGTATAATATATCTGCGAAAATTTGTGTTTTCACACATTTGTGGATAGATAGAGTGTGTAACTTATTCACACATAAAGTAGAGCATGATACGATGAGGCACAGGGTAAAGAATAACGCAGACGTATCGCGGCATCGGCACCGCCGCGCCCCGCGTCGCGTCCGTCACGTTGTCGTCGTATCGGCTCATTCTCAACTGCAGTCGAGCTAGTCCCGAGTCGAGGTGCTGGTTGGATCAGTGTGCGCCAACCATTAACTTGTATCCCAGAGATTGAACAGGTATGCATTTACACCGATTTGTTAATTTGTTTATACATAAGTTTATTTTTCTATTAGGTCATTGTTGTATTTATTTTGTTATTCGAGTACGAAAACGAATGTCCCTTTGGTTTACATTTATTATGAAATATAACAATGCTCAAGAGTAACTAATAATATTATTACACTTAAAGAGAACCACAGCTGCATATCGACATTACCTAAACTAGGTAGATGAATAATAAAACACCAGGCTGAACCACACACGACGAAAATATAATAAAGACTGACAAAATATACTAACAAAAGAATATTTAAACAAACTGCGTTCTAAAATTTAAATTAAGATACTTGTAAAACGGCCAGTTGTCAAAGATAATCAAAAAGGAGATTCGGTCGCTAATAACACTTATATTATAAATGCGGGGTTGTGTGTGTACGAAGGTGTGTATTTTAACTGACTTTATAAAAATGAGATGATTCTCATTGGACTGTATGTTTTATGCGTTTACACGTTCGATCAAAAGTATGATATAACCGATGTTTGGAATCAGCAAGGTACCTAAAATTTATTTAATACATTTCAGTGTAAGAAGTAAATCCTATTTTTTTTTAAATATTATGTGTGTTTCTTGCTACTCATCTCCGAAATGGCAAAATAGTATCTTTTGAAAATTGGTACATTACGTTCGTCGTCGTCGTGGATTAGAACATAATATGAAACCTTTATCCTGATTACTAAGCAGTATCAAAAAGAGTGCTATATATAGGCGCCCGCCAACCCGCGCCTCGGTAGGAAGTTACTTATAAATAAGATCATAAATAGCCTCCTTAGCCTCCATTACAATACAATACAATACAAAAATTCTTTATTGTTTACCAAGTAAAAGTAAATTACATTGATTAAGACTAATTATCCTATGGCAGTACAATGGGCGGTCTTATCGCTATGTAGCGATTTCTACCAGACAACCTTTGGATGGACAGAAATAAGGGACAAGGTAGACGGTGGTGAACAATAAATTAATGTTAGATAATTAAATTCAGATACATAAATCTAATACGTGATAAATAAATAAATAAATACCTACATATATACATAATAAATATAATACTAAATATAATACTAAAGTTATACATACATAAATAACATACCTTTAAATAACACATATATAACAAATTACTTAAATATGCATCTACATATATTACACATAATATAAACAAATAATTACAATGTTATATACTGGATAAGTAGTGATTTTTTACCATTATTTTAAAAATTCCAATCGATTTGGCACGTCTGATTTCTAGTGGTAAAGCATTCCATAGTCGTGCAGCCTGTACTGTGAAGGACTTGCTGTAGTACTGAGAGCTATGAGGGGGGATTTTAAGTTGGAGAGTGTTGGAAGAACGTAAGGACAGATTATGGGTGACATGGAGAAACACAAAACACTTTTTTAGATATGTAGGAGTACTGGAAACAAAGAGAATACTGTATAGAAGATGTAGAATATGTGCATTCCGGCGAAGTCGAATGGGCAACCAATTCAATTTTTTGCGATACTCGGATATATGGTCGTACTTGCGGTGGCCATATATGAAACGAATACAAAAATTTTGTAGGCGTTCTAGTTTATCAAGCTGTTCTTGAGTTAGATCGAGATATGATATGTCAGCGTAGTCGAGAATTGGGAGTAAAAGTGATTGTGCGAGCGCAATTTTAGTTGTGATTGGTAAAAAATTATTATACAAGTATAATAAAGGCACCGTAAGTTTACTGTACTCTTATCAGATACAAACAGAGTAACTGCAGTTGGTATATACCTCTATGTTACAAATATGGCACTTCCGCTTCTTAGGTGGTCTGTATATGTGCCATCGCGCGGCACAATAGTTATGTCTTTATAAAGAGGAAAGGTTTGTATTTTTGTATGCAACGAATAAACTAAAAAACTATCTGGACTGATTGGGATAAAATTTGGTGCGGAAATAGTTAGAGACCCGGGGAAGGACATAGGATAATTTTTGTCCAACTGTGCAAAAAGACGTTTCTTTTTTTACCTCTTTTTCGCGATAACAGAAATAAACGCGGGCAGAGCTGCGGCCGGATAGTATACTTGTATGAGATAAACAGTGCTCAAATGTGAATAATTAGTTTGCAGGTACGGCAATCGCGAACGAAGTCGCATATACGTATATTTTAAAAACATGTTCAGCTGTTTCCTTCATGAGTCGAGCACACATACACTGACTTTCTAATTGATGATGGTAGTAGGTATGCAGTGATGATTCGACAATGAAAAAAAATGTTGGTATGAAATAGTCTGTGACTGAAGCTCAGGAATAAAAAAATAATCGAGATGACAACAAAAACCAAAAAATATGCACCCATCAAGATCCGTTTTAGTCGTTACAGGAGTGAATGGTAACATACACTGACCATATTTGAATTTAAAAGATAATAATTTAGTAAATAAAGATAGTGGAGGTGTTCGACAACAAACCTACAACAAAATAAAGAAAAAGGATCAAATAAGTGAAAAAAGTTATTTCAAAGTTTGATTCGGTAGCGCCTAATGTGAAAAGTTTGGAAGACAAAAGTTTCTGTTAGTGGGTGAAAAATTTTACTCTGAGAAATATCTCGAGTACGATTATACGTCAAAGTGAACATTTCTTAGCAGTTATATCTGTATACATGCTTTACGTAAAGTGATTATTGAGCATGAATTCATACTAATTTCTATTATATTAGATTATTACTAGGTACCTATCTAGGCGGGAAATTGAACATTTTAAGTGTTTTGTCACACTTGTAGACCAATCTTCTAATTCTATTCTATTATCTTAAAAGTGAAAAATTATAGAACAACATTCAATGCACAAGATTCCATAAGTTACCTTTATAACCAATCTAAAGTAGGTAGGTATTAAACATAACGTTTACCCCAACCAAAGCAAGTATTGATAATATATATTACCATATTGTAAAAAACCTCAAAATCGCGCGTATACCTATACGTGATTTGAGAACAACCTAAAAATAAAACAAAAATAATAGACGTGTATTTTGAACTTTCCGCACCGGTTTCCACATTAAAGAATAAAATATTATATTAATGCATACATATACCTAGAAGGACATTAATACAAATTATATACTTACTTAGCCTACCCTGAGTCCATTCAAAGACAAAACCATGGGTTAGTCTGTCCAAACTCAAAAGGGCATTTTATAAGCCAAATGTATAAAAATGGAGATAGATAGTTCCATGAATAGAATGATGATTACATTAACTTCCCGATGAATAGTAATCTCTCAAATAAAATAGTCAAGTTTGGTGCAATGACAGCCCAGCAGCAGTCAGAGAGTACAGACATTTACGCAGGACTTGACAAATGCTCGCCTAGCTATACCTACCACCCTCAAGTAGAAATTCTTTCATCGAGCACCTTAAAGTTGTGTCCAGCAGCTGTTCTATCAAGTCAGTTCTCTTTAATAGTTTTACATTTTTAACATCTTTGACTAAGTACATCATTGCCTACTAACAAGTAAAATACCTGTAAAAGCTAGCCTATCAGCAATATAAAAATGTCTCTAAGTGCGTAAAAACCAAATGTGTGCTACTATAGAATCGCTCATCTTTAATATCTATATATCAAAAATACAGTTACAGTCATAACGTAGTCAAGATATAATAAAGCCTCTGAAAGGGGCGTATATACGCAACAAAACTACTGCAATTTGTGGTCGTAACATACTACCTACAATTGTAAAGCACGAACACGCTGCGCGCTGGTTAAAGTTATAACGCCTTCCTCCACAACAACACACATAACATTATCAAACACAAAGTCCTATACTGTGCTTGCTGGCTACATTTTTAAAAGCCTTTTTACATAACCTGCGATGGTTAACCTTAGAAAACGTACTCAAAAGCATCTCATTGCCTACCACTGCATTTGTGTGAACTTCCCTAAATGTGGCTTTATTTAGCCGGCAATGTATATTGTATACCGAGGCGATATCGCCCTGGTAATGGCGTTTAAGGCAAGCATGATGCATAGCATTAGAGAGCATCAAGGTACCAATAATACGGTATCAGCAACGGGACCTGATAGCTACAAGTGCATAATGACCACAAACACAAGAAACGTTCCACGCACGACTGGTTTCCCTCCTCAACTTTATACCATCCATAAAAAACTTAAAACTTGATGCTTCTTTCCTATTTGAATATTCACTATATAATCAATATGTTTTTGAACCAACATATAATATTCAAATGTATTACGACACGCTCGTGTAATCAATACTTGAAACATTATTATGAACTAATATGCACCGACTTTTATTTAATATAAAAAGTATGAGGAAGTGCTCAGGTATATTTTTCTCAATACTTGCTTATAAGGTAAATGATTATTAAAATTAATGCAAACAGATGCACATTATGCCTTTGAAGAACATATTTATTTATGATTTACTGTTTCTTATTGAGCAAATGTAATTCAAATTCAAATCATTTGTTTACAAGAATGTTGTACAGATACAATGTTGTGCATGGTGGTAGGGCATTTTGCGAATGCCCGCCTGGCTAGCTACCACCCTCAAGTGGAAAATCTGTCGCCAAGCACCTAACGGTGTGTTCCGGCAGCTGTCCTTGAGAGCCAGTACTTCTAGGTTAGCCTGAACAACATCTTCGACCACATCATCACTTACCATCAGGTGAGAAAGTGGTCAAAGGCTAACATATCAGTAATAAAAAAAAAAAAAAAAAAATACAGCAGATGTAACGCATCAAAGAAATGGCCTTACATTCCACCATAACTATGGTGTGCATGACAAGGAAATACACTCCAATATAGTAAATCAGAAGTTGTGATGGCACAGTGGCAATAGCTATGGAATGTCGCGTAGGAGGTCCATGGGGGTTATGGCACAGATTACACGGTACAAATCTTGCCACTGGCTTGAACTTCACGGTAGTAGGGCATTTTGTCAATGCGTTCATGTTTACTAGTGGTAACTACCATCCTCAAATAGAAGATTTGTCACCAAGCACCCAACGGTGTGCTCTAGCAGGTATCCACCAAAGCCAGTTCTCATTTTTGATTACAACTGTTTACCGTCCTTGACGCCATCACTTACTTACAGAATAAATATATACTTGTAAAAAAATTACAGTACGCAACCTGCCTTTGATTGATTTTTTGATTATAAAAACGTATGAGCCCTTACTTCTTATTAAAGCCAATCTAAGCTTATAGGGTGAAATCATAGGTAATCCGTGCTTATAGGGTACAACGGCTCGTAATAGAACATACTGTAGCGTAGTTTGCTGAGCTGGAGCATGTTATCTGAAAAATAAATATTATTCGTTAGCCGTTCTTAAGCGATCATCTAAGCTAAGCAACGTCCGCCGCGGTCATGATTTGGATGGGTGACCGCTAATGGCATTACTACTGAGCGCTTTCGTGCTTCGGAGGGCACGTTAAGCACCTAAAGGTGTGTTTCGGCAGTCCTTGAGAGCCAGTATTTCTAGTTTTGCCTGAACAACTTCTTCGACCACATCATCACTTGCAATAAGGTAAGTAAAAAAAACGGATATCAAACATTTGAGATTCTTAAAAAGGTTAGTTTTTGAGATAGGCCTGAGATAGACCCTTAACAAATACGGTTTAAAATTAACTACATATTTGTGTGTTTTTCCTTTTTTCTTTTAAATGGTACTATTTAATTTGTAGCATCACTTTTATACTTATAAAGTTGTTCTTTATGCCCGGTATAAGTGAACTAAAACGGATTTTATTGCTTTACAGCGAAAAATGTGCTTTTTATTCACATGTGCATTAAAATAAATATTATACATATTTTTTTCTAAGAGGTTCAATCTAGAATACATTTCATGGTTTTTGAAGGTTGGCACTAGCAAAACTAACATCTAGTACAACCAGTTTAAGAACCTAACCTAACAATTAAATATTATTATTCATTTTTATTCGTAGCTGATATTATACTGGAAAAAGTATAAATCTTTAGTTTTAGAACCACTGACAAGGCCCTTGATAAATGCCGGAAACCACAGCCCATAGCTACAAAATACAGTTGAACGCAAACGGCTCGGTCAACTGTCACAGTACCTGCCAGTAAACAAAGTTGCACGCCTGTCTGCGAAGTTGTTATCTATGACTGTCACCGTACAGGGGCCATTGCGGATTACTGCAGCTTACAGTGCTTCAGTAGTAGTAAGAGTAGATCTCTTTGAGCTGGTAAAATGCTCACCAAGATCTAGAAATTGATATAATCAGTAAATATAGATAACTGTTTTTAATATTGTTATATTTGCAATAATGCCTGCTCAGCTAACGAATTATCCCGCACATAACTATAATTTTGCTATAGTAAATTTTAATACAGATAACCCGATATATTAAGCTGTTATTATAGCCAAACATTTATTTTTCATTCACTGGTCGTTGCCATGCGGAACTCTAGGTTTGACTCGCACTAGATCGATTTCGACCGCAGAATTTAACAGTGTAGTAAAATATTTATATTAAAAGTGTATACGAGTACACCGTAAAAAACTTGTGCTAACCTTGCCTTGTCTTATTTTATCTTATACCTTTCGTTTCGCAATGACTTAAAGAGTGTAATCAGACAGCGATTGTCTCATATCCTGAAATAACATGGACGATATTGGAGTTGATATACATTATTTTTTCGGGTAATAAAGGGTTCTAAGAGCTCCCATTTTTTCCTAGTAGGATAGAAGCAAAATATTATTTTACTTCACAATACCTGATGAAGGATAAAGAATGCAGATTACCGTGAATGAGCTTCACCATGAGCTACTGTGCATGGTGGTACAGCAATTTGTGACCGATTGCCGGTATATCTATGATTCTAAATAAACGGTATCCAAGCATGTAATGGTGTAAACCTAAATATGTTTACGCAGTTAACACCTTCCCTTGTAAAGTTAAAACCTCTAGAACCTAATATATAAACGAGATGGCAAGTAAGTAATTAAGGGAAGGTAAAATTACTGGGTGAATTGACAAGTGGAGTGCAGTGGCAAGCATAACGAGAACGGTGACAACTGTAAGTATCATGGACAATCGTGACGTTTACCATCAGGCGGGCGACTTGTCCATCTCATGGCTTCTTAACATAAATGAATGTTTGACACTAAACCTCCGTTACTGTGTACTACTCAATAATATGGTACCATCATGATTTAGTGATGGAGCTGAAGATTGGCGGATAACAAAAACTGCTCGAGATTGCTCTAGGTTAATTAACCTAGATCGGTTAATTAATGTTTCAGCTCCAAATATTACCCTTTAACTAGTCGTTCTACCAGCAGCATCAACTAATTACCATCCAGGCAAGGTCCGGAGCGGGATTTTTAAGCTTGTAAATTTATTCATTGCTTCCACCGAAAACATTCAATTTAAATTTTTTAACTATTTATTATCATTACGTCCTAATTACCCGGAAGATACCGGATATACAAGTAAAGAAAACATTGTCAAGAAAGCTTGACTTTTTACAGACATACGCTACAAAACCAAAGCCAAAACTTCTTACAGATAAGTCTCGTGTTACGTATGTGTTTTCCTATCTAAGATATAGACATAACATGCAAATTACCATTGAAGACTGGGAAAAAAATCTGGCCATGACATTACAAGTTAACACGAAAAGTTGTTCTTTTTACCAACCTCATCACTTTTCCAGCATGTGAGACCGCATATTAATATCTAAAAAATATATTTTCAGGCAAACACTGCATGATAAAGGATCAAAGACAATGCTCACGTATTGTTCTGTAAATAAAAATGGACGAATAAAACCCAGCTTACAATATGGCAGACAATCTGTCGGTGTTGAAAAGCAAAACTGATTTATTGTTGGTGATTTCGTATTCAGAGTGCACCGAGCGCTGTGATTGTGAGGCTTGCCTTTTGGTACCGCTAGCTAGAATATTTTCTGCGAAACTTATGTATATACTATTTACTCGTACCATGTTTTATTTATAATTTACCTAATATGATATTCAAAAGTATTTTGAGAGATAAGCAAGCATTTGACCACATACTACACCTAGAAATAGTTACTGGTGTTAGAATACTTACTTATTAGTTACTAGTGTTACTTAAGCTAACCTACGTTTGATATAAATACTTAGTTTAGTAAAATGTAGAAATATGCAACTTTTATGTGCGCATGCTGTAAAAATGTGCGTGCGGCAGGTCACCTCTCGGTCCCAGCGGAAGACCAGCGTCGGTTGCTGCTCACAGCATCTGTTCTGCTTTGCTCTGCTCTGCTCTGTTCTGTTCTATTCTACTCACCTATTGGTCAACGTTCTCAGTGGAGGATACTTGCCTAGAAGATATTATTTAATCTGTACTTGCATATATATATAAAATAGCTCGCCTATTTCTTTGATAAGTGCTTGTCCAATAAAGACGCAAAAATACGGTCAGTAGGCACTGGTTTACTAATGACATTATCTAGGATATCAAAAGGGAAACTGAATTACACCCTTGGTGGAAGCGAATACTGTAAGGATTCTTACAAATAATTTTCCAACCTCCGAACGAATCTCGGTCTTCGTACAGCAGCCTCTTACAGTTCTTACATCCAATCTATAGAAAAAGACAGGTTAGCCCTCGCTAATTTTGGCGACGTATTTCTGAATTTTTTTTATTTATCTTTTATGTTATTTTGACGGAATAAGCTCGAGGCCCACCTGATGTTAAGACAGATTTTCTACTTGAAGGTGGTCGCTAGCCAGGCGGGTATTCGCAAAATGCCCTTCCACCATGCGGTGAAGCTCTTAGCCCGCGGCGGGATTCGAACCATGAACCTGCTGCGCGGCAGTCCATTGCCTATGCCACTGAGCCATCACTGCTTAAAAAAAAACTGGTTTGCGTACAAAGGGCGGATTCGAACATTTCGAACCAAATAGTACTAACAACGGTCAAACATTTTCAGGTGTGGACGCTGCTGAAGCTTTTATTAGGTTTTTTGCCCGGATCACTTCTACTTGACTCTAACGTAGTTAACAACCAAGATTAAAGTCATAATAGTAATTATATTAATATTTTAAACATAATACCTTACGATGTTATGTGTGGAATAAACAAATTAAACCCAATAGCTCCACAGGGCCAGATTGCATTGCCCGGCAGTTACCAAGCAGGTAAAGAGGCAGTTTTGCATTCCGCTTTGTCACATTTCGACTGTCCCTACGTAGACTATCGAAACTCAAAAAAGGGTTATTTTATTACCGTCGCAAGTTGTTTCTATCACATTATATTACAATGTAGATAAAATTTATTTCAAATGTTATTAATATATTCGCAGTTTTAGCAAGTCGTAAAGTATGGAATGTGACGTCGCTGGTCCTCGTAAACTCACGAAACTTAAAATTCGCGATATTTAATTTCGATAGTATACGTAGGGACAGTCGATTTATAACTTGGCTTTAGAGACCGGACATTACCCGCCACAATGGAAAACCACGAGAGTCACCCCAATACCTCAGTGCTCTGACAAATCAAATGTAGAGGATTACCGACCCATTGCGGTATTGTCATCTCCTGCAAAGTTCTTTGAAAGCATTATCCACAAACACATGATTTATATTTTAATTATTATTATTTTTAATGTATTATAACCCTATTTATACATAATTTTAGTTTCACTGTAAATATAATTATTACTTATGTGTTTGTTATCTGGCATAATATATTCAAATGTGTATTCAAAGGTATTGTAATTGACAATAATTAATGTAATTAGTGTAAACCGTTTGAATTATAAATAAATACATAATAAAATTGAAGATCGAGAATATATATTGGGAAACAGAAAAAAAAAGAATATCCATGTATTCGAAGGTTTCAAGTTAGTATGTGTCCGAGCCGTCCCAGAGACAGTTGCATTATTCCGTACAAGATCGGATTTGAGCACGACACAAGTCTGAATTTTAAAATTAAACTGCACTTTCCTAACGTCTCTCAGCATTTTCTCTAATGGCCCTGGACTCAATATATAACAAAAACCTGAGTTTGGTTGTAAGCGTTTCTTAGCAGCACGAGTTGGTTGTTGTTGGTTATTGTAACAGGAACAGCTGCAAGGACAGTGCGGAATTCTTCTCGCTGCATATTACTTGCTGCGGGGAAAAGGGGTCAGGGTGTTGTGCACCCTCTGCCCTTGGCTCGTCTCAGTCTGTAACTACAGACCGGTCTTTTCTAAAGCACTTTTTAGTGCCTGTCTTGGTGTCTGTGGTGGGTGTTCCTGCCGGTTTCGCACTATGTGCCCGGGCGATCAGGCCACGCCGGGTTGATCCCGCTGGTGGAAAGCCCAGCGGACCGATCAGCGACGCGGACAGTGCTAGCCAACAGGCCCACCCCCCTCACCTCTACGTCTTCTATATCTTCTTCTTCGGTTTCTATGGGTATTGCATCTCTCGAATGCGGCATCGTTTTCCAGCCTTTTCTATCAGGGGGTCTCGCGTGTAGCGGCGCCAGGTTTCTTAGGTGCTCATGCTGCGATGTGTCCGCCCTTTCGAACATTCTCCTCGTCAGCCCACCGACAAAGTCTTGGATTCTCTCTATCTTCAGCCCTGTGGCTATCGTCTTATTCCTTACGTACCGAGGTGCCCGTACTATTGTACGTAGAGTCATATTTTCTTGCGCTTGCAGTTTGTTCCTATTGGTAGCCGATATAAAAGCGTACCACGCCGGCGCCGCGTATGTGAGACGGGATCTTATGTACGTCTTGTAGATCCCCGTCTTGGTCCGGCGTGGCAAACTTGATAGCAGGATAGGTTTGAGCTTGCTTCTTGCGTATCTAACTCTTCCCACTATGGTTGCAACATGTTTGGTGAAGGTTAACTTGCGGTCAATGTTGACTCCAAGATATACTATATCCTTCTGCCATGGTATCAATTGTCCTTTCAGTGTCAGTTCTTTAGGTTGTGGCGTGCTTCCAGTGATCATGGCTTGCGTCTTGCCAACATTGACCGCAAGGCGCCACTTTTCTAACCAAGGTGGTAGGGCATCTAAGGTTTTCTGTATTTTCAGGGCTGCCATCTTCGGACTGTTGGATGAGGCAAAGAAAGCTGCGTCGTCCGCGTAAAGGGCCAGCTGCGCCTGCCCGACGACTGGGATGTCGTCGGTGTACCAGGCGTAGCACGCGGGCGAGAGGCAGCTTCCTTGCGGCACTCCTGCTTTCACCTGTCTTGGTGAAGATGTAGCATCTTCAACTGCTACTATTATTCTGCGGTCTCTGAGGAAAGAGGCGATGATCTCAACGGCTCTCTTGGGTAGGGGCGACTTCGACAGTTTGTACACCAACCCCTCGTGCCACACCCTGTCGAAGGCCTTTTCCATATCTAGGAGAGCCGTCACCACTTTCTCTTTCTTATTATGACTGGTGGCCATAAAGTTCACCATCCTGGTAACTTGGAGGGTGGTCGAATGCTCTGCCCTAAACCCGTACTGTTCCGGTCTAGGCGTGATGTGTGGCGTCAGCTGTGTCAGTAGGAGCCTCTCGAAGAGTTTCGAGAGTGTGCTCAGCAGCGTGATTGGCCTGTAGCTTTCTGGTTTCTTCGGGTCCTTTCCGGGTTTAGGGAGCATTATAACCCGTCCGACCTTCCATTCGTTTGGGAAGCTTCTGGTGCGTTGTATGCCATTGAAAACTCTTGTGAGAGCTACCACGGTCTTGAGTGGTAGGTGCTTCAAAGCTTCATTTGGGATGCCGTCCAAGCCGGGCGCCTTCTTGTTCGGCAGTCTTCTTATTGCCCTCATTACCTGTCCGGGTCTGAAGAAGAGGGGTACCTCCTCCTCCGTCACCGGCTCTGAGGATGCTTCTCCGCTAAAGTATGTTGTCAAGTAGTCCTCTATACTTTTTACGTGCTCGTGGTCGTCTGTGGGGTTCGGCTGAAATTGCGCCTCGAGATGGTCCGCGAAAATTTCAGCGCGATCCTTTGCCTCGAATTTCAGCAATCCGTGCTTGTCTAGCAGTGGTCTCGTAGGCGTTTTCTCGCTTGCTAGTTGGCGGCAGAGACGGTGGACGGAGGGGATGTCTTCCGTAATATCAATAATGTGTCTTTCCCATGAGTCCGCTGAGTGTGTAGAGAGCTCCTTCTTTACACGCTCCACCAACGCATTCAGTCTTCTTTTCAAGGTAGGACACCGTGTGGTTTGCCACTGTATCCTGACGTCCCGTTTTTCGCGTATAAGGTCCCTAGTCCGTGCCGGAAGGGGGTCGGAACGCTCAACCGGCACGCCGGTCTGCGATGCTGCCTCGAGGGACGCCTGGATGCACACGGTGAGCTCCTTAGTGGCTTCTTCTACGTCTTCTGCTGTGTCGATTGGTCTCGTTACCGTCTTGGCCTGTGCTTCGCTCGTGAAGGTCTCCCAACAGATTTTCCGCCTCCTCGCGGGGGCGGCAACTCTACTTGGGAGCGCCTTCAGTGTGAGAAGCACCGGCCTGTGGTCGGACGGCAAATCTGGGAGCGCCGTTAATGTAGGCATCATAGTCAGCCCTTTGCATAGAGCCAAATCGATCACATTGCATGTTCCGTTGTTGGCATAATGTGTGGGCTGGTCTGGTCCGAATACGTCGAAGTTGTAGTCCATCGCGTATTGGTATAGTCTTCGTCCGTGGTCGTCGATGTATGACGAGTGCCACAGGGTGTGTTTGGCGTTCAAATCGCCGGCTGCTATTGTGGGGATGTCGTTCCCCATAATCTTTTTCGCTTCCCTGGCATCTAGTTTTTCGGATGGTGGCTTGTAGATGGAGAACAATCTGTGTTTGGAGCCGGCGATGCTTACTATCACACCCAGGGCCTGCACTGTTTTGAACTCATCGATTGGAAGGAGCTGGTGTATGACTTTGCGATGGACTACAACCGCGAGTCCTCTGTATGCCTTTCCTTCTTCAGTCTCTTCATCCTTCCGGTATACAAAATAATTCGGTATCCGGAAAGTTTGCGTCTTTTTCAAATGCGTCTCGCTGACCAACAATATATGGATTTTATGCTCACGGAGGAAGGTGGTCAGCAATTTAGCCTTCCCCCGGAGCGTCTGAGCATTCCAGAACACTACTTTAAGTTCGCTGTGATCCATTATTGCCCTGTAGTATTCTCATTAGGCCCTGTAAGGTGGCCGTGTCGGGGTCGGTACCGCCCTGGACCGCCTCGAGGATCTCTTTAAGTACGCCGATTGTCTGGCCTAATGAGTCACGGCGGGGCGCGTCTTGCTGCTTAGGCTTTGGCTTTGGATGCTGTTGCTGTTCACTGTTTTGTGGCGTCTTAGTCTTCTTCTTCTTCTTCTTTTTTTGAGTCATAGTTTTGACGGCGTTCTGTCCGGCTAATCTGGGTGCATTAGCCGGTGCCATGAGTGAAGTCGGGGCGGTTTCATCGACTGTGGTGGGTACCACTGGGGCGGTGCCCCGCCGGCCGGTAGTCTGGGTGGCTGCCACAGTCCCTGCCTTTTTGTTTCTGATTTCTTTTTTAAATATTGGGCATGACTTGTAGTTTGCAGGGTGTGTCCCCTTGCAATTTGCACACGTCGCGGGCTCTTCCCTTGGACGTGGGCATTCCTTGGCAGCATGTTCTTCGCCACAGCGCACGCATGCCTGCATTCTGTGACAGTTATGTGAGCTGTGGCGAAACTGTTGGCATCTATGGCATTGCGCGGGTCCTCTCTTCCCGCGCCATGCCTCAATAGTAATTCCCGGCATAAATAATATTTCAGTGACATCATATATTGCCGGGATTAGGTTTGCCGTCTTTTTAAATTGGGCGTAAAATATGCTGCCGGGTTTACCCTGCCGTGCCTGAATATTTTTAAGGTATTCGGGCTCGAACCCCTGTTCTCGCAGGTCGGCCGCAATCATTTCTACGTCGGTGTCAGATGGTAGCCCGCGGATAGCAACTTTCAAGCTGCGTTCTGCCGGCAGTGAATAACTGAACCAGCTGATCTTCTCTGTTCGTTCTAATTCAGTTAGGTATGACTGTATGACTCTGTATTCAGTCCCATCCGCGGGCATGAACCGAATACCTTGGCCGTACGGTCTTCCGTTAGGCGGCCTGCCTAGTTTTTCAGCTAGGTCTTTAAAATGGGCTGTCCAGTTTGTGATTTTTTCAACCACTAGAGGGGGATAGCGAGGCGCTTTCTCAGTTCCTCCGACAGGGGCGGGGGGCGCCTGCGTATCCATCGCCTCTCCTTTATGCCCTGTCTCCCTCACTCTTTGAGGGGGATGAGGGGCGGCACGGGGAGGGGCACGGGATGTGCCTTCTCTCTCTATCTCGCTCGCACTCGGCTGCGGCTGGGGTGGGTTGCGGGGAGGGGCCCGCATGACATCACCTTGTTTTTCTTTGTGCGCTATTTGCGCAAACGAAGGTTTTTCTATGTTTTTAACGTTTTGTACACGTTGTGGCTTCGGCTGTTCAACTTGCATTGTTACCGTCTTCGGTTTGGATGCAGATATACTTGGCGTTTGTAGTGGTTGTCTGGGTCTGACCGGGCTTTCTGCCCGGGATAATAAGCCCTTTTTGGCGGCAGGCGGGGTCAAAGACAGGGACCGGGTGCGTGGGCGTGGGCGTTTTCGCTTTTGCTGGGCAACAAGGAGCTTCTTCCTCACTTCCGGTATTGTATGCGTTGGTGGCGGTAGGGTGATGACGGTCTTCGAGGCAAACTCCAAGGCTACTCGGTCGTCTGCTGAGAGTTCTTCACCCTCTTGTTCGGCTTCTTGAAGTCTGAGATACAGACTCATCCAGGACATCATTCCCTGCGAGAGGGCCCCGACTTGAATAAGTCGAGCGAGAGTGCACATATCACTCTCGTACTGCCCCTTCGGAGATAATGGTGACCCGAACGGTGACAGTGGTGTGCTTCCAGTCGACGTTGTCGGTGGGCTGGGGGCTGCATAAGGGGGTGACGCTGGCGGTGATGCCGGCGATTCAAGGTCTGGTTGGCCCTGAAAAGGGCCTTTTTGCGCCTCTTGGCGGCGCGGTTGCGGAGCATGGTCATGCCTCATGGGGTGGCCCTGAGAAGGGCCTTTGTTTGGACCCGGATCACGGTCCATGACCAGAGGCTAAGGGAGGTAACCGGCGCGACTATGGATGCAAACTATTTCTAGTTTGCACCGGTCATCGTTGGCAGAATTATCCCCGCTGTAGCCGTGGCCACAGGCGCAATCTAATAATATTTAAGCAATTAAATATTACGAGATTTGCAAGGTACGACAAGGGTGGTTAGTCCGTGCGCACTTGGTTACAGCCGATCCGCAAGGACAGCAGTAGATGGAAAATATATATACTCTGCCTGTCATATGAAGACATTTCCAGGTCTGCAAAGCATTACATCCATCAAACTAGAACGAATTGGCCTCATGTAAGAGTCTAGGTCTAGTAGTAGCACTAGACTCTATGAGACTGGATTTAAATCACCACCCCACAGTTTAAAAGTTTCAATACCAAACGATGAATAGAACTCTTTGTAATTTTTATTTGCACTATGTTTAATTATCTTTACAAAATACAATACAAAATTTAAAAATTTTAAATATGGGCTACAATTATATTACCTATCTGTTTTATCCATAACCGTTTTGCCCAATAAACCATTTATAAGAAAAAGTCAGGACATCGGCTGTTCATAAAGGTAATTAAATAGTGCCAATCACAAATTATACATATTATTCAATCATACAACTTAATAAACATAACTTATTCATAAGTAGCTGATTAGTCATGCAAAAAGTTGGTATACAATCCATTATAAAAATCATATGATAACAATGAAATAATTATTTCTACTTCCACAATAAACGCACTTACTTATAACTGTTGTGGTTAAATTGCCATGGCGTCACTGGCCACACGTCTCATGACTTGAGACAGTATTGCTATCTACTATAGATTTTTGTAAAAATCAGATATTCTTTTTACTCACACTATGCTAGTTACCCAGGCATCCCCTATGTTGCAACATAGTGCTTGACGTCGTTGTTAACATCAGGCAGAGGCTTGTTTTGTCACCATTTCATCACAATTTAACAATGGAATAACATGTAACATATATCTTGAGTAAATTGATTGTGTTGTCGGAATCCGGAGCGCACGTACTTCATATCATAAAGATGCTACTTAGGGCGTATTCCATTTGACGCTAATTTCGTTATTTTCGATAATTTTGATCACATTCTGCGTGCATGGTTGTGATCACTGTGATCGTTTGTAACTGTTCTCCCCTGTTCCATTTACGATAAGAATGCTAAGAATGCCACTAAAATTTGCCACTTCTATCACTTTTGACATTAGATGTAGGTAATTCAAACTGTTCCGGTAGCTTCATAGCGTTTATGGCGAAAATAATGCCCAGACCCAAGTGGAACAACTTTTTAGGAGTGTGATCGTTTTTATATGTGTAGTTTTTGGCGAATTTAACTCCAAATGGTACGCACCCTAAGGGATGATTTATATTAGACCGGGCCGTGTCCGGGCCGGGGCGAGGACGGGGCGGGCCGGAGCGGAGCCCATCCGTGCTGTTAGTAGGCGGGCCCGGACGGGACACGGATCAGGCACGGTCTAATATAAACTGCTTCATACAAAATGTATGTAACGTTTCAAATCCGTGCCCCGTCCGGGGCACGTACACGGCACGCCCCGGGCACGGCCCGCTCTAATATAAATCTACCCTAAGGGATGATTTATATTAGACCGGGCCGTGTCCGGGCCGGGGCGAGGACGGGGAGGCCGGAGCGTACGTTAGTAGGCGGGACCGGACAGGACACGGATCAGGCACTGTCTAATATAAACTGCTTCATACAAAATGCCCCGTCCGGGCCACGTACACGGCACGCCACGGGCACGGCCCGGTCTAATATAAATCTACCCTAAGTCTAACTTCCAAGCTTGGCAGGTGGCGTGGCAGTGGATCGCAGTATTTCAGTAGGCGCTGCTGCCCGCCTTCTGTTATTTTTCTGGAATAAGTAGGTGCAGTAATAGATATTACGAGGTAATAAATTTGACATCAATGGCAAAGTCAAAAGTTGATACTATGAGCATAGTAATCTACAATAAAGTTGACAGTTTGCTGCACTTACGGCGCAGGAAATTAGGAAAGTGAATATTTTAAAGTAATTCTATTAAATATATAGCCATACGTTTGAATATAATCCTTACTAATTTTTAACCACCCTTGTCTACCTCAATACACGCATAGCAATAATAATTCTAAGGACGGCAACCAATAATACTCACTGTATCAAGCCACGGTATATTACAAAATATTTTAATGGTAATTATAGGCTATTACTCCAATGAGCACACTTGGGTTAAGCTCTGATGATGTCCACTTCACTCAACAGCTCGTAACAAAATGACTCCAATCTCCAACTAGATTTTCCTCGTGCCCGATATTCAGGAAGTCAGAACAGTTTCTTTTAAATTTAAACCATTTAAAGTTGCCAGTGTAAAATAAGTAACTACTAGCGAAAACATGATGGAGTAACTACACTAAACATTAATCTTACTCGTAGGATTGATTTTCTAGTACATTTGATATCCTTTAATACGCCATCATTCAAATTCTACGCCATTTCTTTGCATACTATGTGGTATGCATAACTTTTAGTGCCCTTTGTGACCGTTAGATAGTTTTATGTGAGTCCAGAACAAACAGCAGTTTGATGGCGAGTTATTTAGTGAGATAATCTCGGTTTATAGGCCGTGTTACATTTTATGATAGTATATTTTTAAAGGATAGAGTTTACGACATCGTAAGTTGTCGCCGAGCTGGCGCGGCCATACGTGATCCTGGATTAAGCTCTGGATTATCCCCAGGAATGTGTTGCAGCGAACCAGATGTGATAAATTACTTAGGTATTTGTGGTTTCAGAGAAATTTTTGGTATTTTAAATTTGTTTGTGTCCGTGACTAATGGAAGACTACATGGCACCTCTTTGTGAACTACCTACTTACTATATCTGTACACTAGCAGCCCGCCCCGGCTTCGCACGGGTATTAAAAAAATAATTATAATAATTTTTACACAAACACATAAACCCTTCTATTTAAGTCAGGTTACTAAGAAAAGAAAATAATAAAGAATGTTAAATATAATTTTTTTTATGAACTTTTATTTAATTTGTTTTTTGTTCTAACGTTTATTTATCGGGCAAAATCATTAATCTCTTTTTGCGCAGTTGGATAAAAACTGTTCTATGTCCTTACCCATCTCTCCAACCATTTCCATACCAAATTTCATCCTAAGCAAAATCGTTAAACTCGTTTTGCGCAGTTAGACAAAAACTATACTATGACGATCCCCCTGTCTCAAACTATTACCACACCAAATTACATCCTAATCGGTCCAGTAGTAATCGGTTATCGCGCAAAACCATTAACCTCTTTTTTGCTCAGTAGGGTAAAAACTATCCTATGTTCATCCCCGTGTCTCAAACTATTTCCATACCAAATTTCATCCTAATCGGTCCGGTAGTTTCAAAGCCTATTCAATGCAAACAAACAAACAAACAATCAAATCTTTCCTCTTTATTATATTAATTATTATTATTATATTATAAGTTAAGATAAAGGTAGCTATATCACGCTCTAAATAGTTCGTGAAGAATTTGCGTAAATTGTGCCCCCTCGAGCGCCAATTTTATAAACCGGCAGTAACTGTATCCGATGCACTCCTTGCTCTGGTAACTGTATCGAATGCCTGCCTGGCTAGCTATCACCTTCAAATCGACAATCTTTCCTCAAGCAACAAACGTGTGTTTATCAGTAATAAAAAATATACGTAATTCATAAACTTTTATTTATTTTAAAGCATAAAGACATTCAGGTTCATGAAAAGCATATCAACCATGTATTCGTATAAGTTCGAGAAGTGTTTTTGTTTTTTGTATTTACACATACATGTGTGGCCGGTAGCATCGGAGCTCATAATCAACTGAATCGATTTTAATGTCTATAATTCTCTAATTTTAAGCATGGTTCCACAAAAAACAACGGTTTACATGGTTTATGTTTGTTCACGGTGTAGCACTGAATCTTGAATTTATATATCTTGACAATAGCTACTTCCTGGACATTGTAGTCGACGCTAGCGCCACCTGAAAGGAAAGAAGTGTTATAGAGCACAGGTAACCAACGGTTTTCATTTTTAGGGTTCCGTACCCAAGGTAAAAACGGAACCCTATTACTGAGACTTCGCTGTCCGTCCGTCCGTCCGTCTGTCACCAGGCTGTATCTCAAGTGATAGCTAGACAGTTGAAATTTTCACAGATAATGTATTACTATTGCCACTATAACAACAAATACTAAAAATAAAATAAAATAAATATTTAAGGGGGGCTCCCGTACAACAAACTTGATTATTTTACCGTTTCTTGCTCGATACTAATAACGGTGACAGGTAGACGCTTTAACTATTCACAGAATATTTAGTGTTTTATGTTCTCTTTAAATATAATTAATTAAAATAAAATAAATAATTAAGGGGGCTCCCATACAATAAGTGTTTTAGCCGTACCTACCCAGCTCAATCGGACTCTGCGAAAAGTGTCTGTAACTTGCAAGATTAGGTTACAGATAATGGTACGGAACCCTTCTTGCCCGAGTCCCACTCGCACTTGGCTGGTTTTTCTATATTTAATTCTTTAATTTTCAACTTTGGAATATACTTATATTTTATTACTTTATCTAGTAGGTATAAATTATCTGTTATACAATATTACAATAGAAGCATACGACAAGTGTATAATGACATGTATAATGCGATAACAGGAACGAGGAGCGATAACGAGCGAGGCAGTAATGCGGCTTATTTAACGGCCGCACACGTGGACCTCCCACGGGATTACTAAACTGATTTAACTTCGCGGTACGTTGCCACTTTATTGTTCTCTCTTGTTTTTAATTGATAACGAGGGACCGATCATACTGTTTTGATACATGAGAAATGGTCATAAGACTTAATCAAAAGTATTTTAGGTCGTTAATTGCCTTTAGATACCACTGTTGATTACAAAACAAAAATCCGTAGGTATAATAACATTATTTTACATTTCATCGGTCATGCCCGGATAATAGATAATAGACGCACGGGGACTCAATTCAGTTGGGATGCGGGGTACCTCGCACGAAATGCATCTGTTATATGCAGAGGGTACCGCTTAATATCAAGTGGGCCTCGTGCTTGTTCCGTTAGAATTCTTTTTTTTTTATGCTTGATAGGTTAGCCTTTGACCTCTATCTCACCTGATGGTAAGTGACGATGTGGTCGAAGATGTAGTTCTGGCTCTCGAAACGTATATTCATCAGTGAAGTACTTCAATTCTTTTATTCAGAATATTACCGTACGACCGACGAAGTTACCGACAGGTACAGATGCAAGTGATCTTATAAAGGCTCCGTTTCTCCTCGGACTTACTTAACAGGAAAGGTAAGAGAAGCTCCTACAGAAAAATAGGTATTTTAAGAAAGTGATGCTGTCTCGCCGCTAAACGCCCGAATAGAATAGTGCGTTAAGGACAATTACAGCTTCTTCAAGTTTTCACTTAGAATTAGCGCATAATTTGCGTTCTGGGAGAAAACTTTTCTCCTATAGTAAATATTAATCAAATCTAAAAATGTTGGTCTTGTTTTATAACTGATAGAATAAACTAGGTTTATAGGTTTTCTTTTTTCTTTATTTATCATTATTTTTCCAAAAAATAATTCACAAACTAGGGAAACAAGTTTTGAGAAAATATCGGTATTTAAATACCCATTAATTCAAATTTCATTAATATAATGATAAAAATCAAAACCTATAAACTGGATATTGATAATATCTATAACATTTCCAAAAATCATTAAAATCGGTGATTGTTTAGGGGCGTTTTCACTTTTTGTCTGAAAATTCGAGACTTCCCTCCAATCTTAAATGAAACCGTATTACATATAACATTCATCGCTGCACTTTCTAGTGATGCCATGTAACGTATGTGAATTCATCTGTAATATATCATTATCTAAGTAAATATGTACAAGCTTTATTTAACTCCTTTGTTGTCTCTGCAGACGTTCTCAGAATTTAATCTTATTACAGTGTATTACAACGTTAGTGTTTACAACACGTCTTATGAATGAAGGTTCTGGAGCGAGCTAGCTAGTTCATTGAACTAGATATGACATCGTATAGAATAGAATACGTTTTGCTTCCTAAGCAGCGAAGTCCGTTATGGGCAGAGCGTGTAGACAATCTTTCTGTTCTCAAATATAGATAATATCAATATAAACAGCATTGTTTAACTCAACTATTCTTCATAGTACATACTTTTTTCATAGTACATAATTTTGAACATGTTGGCGATCGCCACGGCCCAGCAACGATGACATCTCGAAGAGGGCTACGTGAAGACCTGATCTCGGGCCCCGGATAATATGGTCAAACTTCACTTAGACGATAACAATAGTTGCGATGAGGCCCACAATAAGCAATAGGATGTTTAGGAACTTTTTTATGTTATTGTGATGGAACAAATTCGAGGCCCACCTGATGTTAAGCGGACTAACCTCTGCCTATAACAAATGCATTTAGAAGGCACGCATTGCATTGCGCCCGTCACCTTGAGACATAGTTGTTAAGTCTCATGTGCCTGTAATTTCACTGGATCTCAAGGACTGCTGCCGGAACACACCGTTAGGTGCTTCGCGACAGATTTTCTAATTGAGGGTGTTAGCTAGCCAGGTGAGCAATCGCTAAATGCCCTTTCATCATACTGCGAAGCTCAAGCCGGCGGTGGGGATCAAACCGGGGACCTGCGGCACGGCAGTCCATAGCTATTACCGCCCGGCCGTCATTGCTTCAAATGTGCATGCGTTCAAATTGCTTCAACTATTTCGATTCGTGCTTGGAGTGAAAATTATCTCGTAAACGTATTCGACGTAATTTATATGTAAGAGGTGTTATAGTACAAAAAGAATGATTCATAACTTTACACACAAAATAGAAGTGATCTCGATGCTTTTCTACAAAGAGCGTGCTCAGCCACAAATAAAATACGTGTAAAACTGCAAAGAGCTGCACCTACAGTCTTCAGTACAGGTATCAGCAAGTTAACGCTTCAGCTAGCTAAGCGTTTTCAAGCCGAAGGTAGAGCTGAAAACTGAATAAACCGTACAAAGCTCGAAGCAGCTGAGCTACGAGTAAGTTACAATATCAACAGGTTCACGCTTCAATGCACACGGCTAGCGCGATACGTTACTGCAGTGTCTCAACGTGGTCTTCCTTTATCCTACTTGTGTAGGGTAGGTACAGTTTGTTTTCTCTAACGACATAGACATAGGTCGACACAAGAACATATTTTAAGAATCGTTGGCTTCCGTTTTTAGGGTTTCGCATCCAACGGAACAGAGAAGTACTTATATTAGGTAACGGAGTTTCATAGATAGATAGATCACTCCACATGACATACATACATGCTATGCCAGTCTAATAGTCTTAAATATTTGTTGTTACTAGTACTACTCTTAAGCTCGTATTATATCAGCAAGCTTGTATCAGAAGTTACGAAGCAGTGATGACTCAGTGGCATTGGCTATGGACTGCCGCGCAGCAGGCCCATGGTTTGAATCCCGCCGCAGGCACATGAGACTTAACTACTATGTCTCAAAGTGACGGGCGCAGTTCAATTTGTGACTTGTGATGAAATGCGTCTGTTATAGGCAGAGGTTAGTCAGATTAACATCAGGTGGGCCTCGAGCTTGTCCCGTCACAATATTATAAAAAAAGTTTGGACATTACATCCATAAATGTTTAAACGCATGTAGGTGCATGCGTTTATGCTGATCTACGCTACGTGCACATTTATTTAAGACATTTTAGGGTTCCGTGCCGTAGACGTAAAACATAGTCCTATTAATGAGACTCTAATGTCTGTCTTTCTGTCCATCCGTCTGTATCTCATGGGTCTGTTGTTTGTAATAGGTATGAGTTACTAACCTGAAATTTTAATTTTTTGCTTAGAACATTGACCCAAAGGTCTAGAAAGCTAATTAAAATATTTTTCATGCGAGCCCAATATATGACAATCAATAAAAGGGTGTTTTTTGCTTCCAAGCATGTGAAGTATAAACACCTAGAGCTTATAAAGTTACAGTACAAATATATTAAAAAGTGTTTGTCTGTGTTGTCAATTGTGAAACATTTTTGTTACGGGGTATATAAATAAAATCAAAGTAGTTAGGAATCTTAAATTTCTATATTGTATATTATGTACTAAATAGAAATGTCCTTTAGTTATCCAACAAATATTGAAAATACATATTTGTATGTACGTTTTTGAAACTGAGATCAAAACCAACACAATATTTTGCTTTTACAAGCAACAAACAGTTATTTTGCTTCAATGCTGAGCTCTAAAACAGCGATACCCGAATCGCACTTAGCCAGTATTTTTGCTTTCTTACACATATACATACAAACCATACATATATACATTCTTAACATCATGCCTATTTTCCGTATGAATAAGTTTCTTCAAAATGGGTGTTGATATACTTACTTACCATAAAAAAAACATCTGACAAAATTTCAAGAAGTGCCTTTTTCTGTGCCACCCATCCGGGAAATAGTTTCTACCGCAATATGAATAATGTGAGGAAATATAAATAAGGTAGTTTGAATCTCTAAACATTTTCAGTTTTACATATATATATGTACCTAGTTGGGTATTAAATCAAGTGTTGCAGAAACATTTTAACTACACGGAAGCTCTAATACCATTGACTAGAACAATTGCCAATTATTTCAGTCCAATACTCGAGCGTTGCTTATAATTTTGTGTAGCAATTAGTGAGTGAATTGAGCGAGCTACTTCAAAAGAACTAATTATTCGCCGGCGCCGGATGGAGTCAGCCTTCGCGACGATTTCAATGTTTTGAAACTCCACAAGTTTTTTGACTCCTCGTGGAATCATTAACGAGCTCACGCTTTTACCTATTCTGTGGTTAAACTCAAACGACCGATTATTGTGTAAACTTCTTTTTATTTACTCAACGTAGGTAGTCCATTTTTTTATAGTTTTCCACAATATCGTATCGTCGTGACTTGTTAAGCTTATTCGTTACAAAGGCGTTAAGTGCAAATAATAAATTACTTATCTTGTTCGAGTTTGATATTCTTTGTCTCCGTTCCCCAATGGACAGAGAAGTCAGTAAAGAACAAAATACATATGTTCTCTTCTGGTATAATTTTGCGGTTTGATTTTATCAAAACACTAGAAACTACTTTCTCCTACTGTAATTAAAGACATATGTATCTGTCGGATATTGCTTGTGAGGATCGGATTTCAATATATACAAAGTTACTTTATGAGATCAGAAAACTAGTGGACCGAGGGCCATCGAAGGGCAAAACAATATGTAAACTCCTTAGAAATGTAGCTGCATTATTTTTATATTTGCAAAAAAATTAAATGTCTGTCAAACACTGCCTCGAATCAACAACTCCATTAACATTTCGTATATTAATAGAACGGGTGAAATTCAATTTCCACATCTCACGGAAATTTCCAGACACATAAATGGTGGTATAAATATAAAATAACGGCGTGAGTCTCGTACACTATACATATCTGCATCGTACCTATATACAGTGTATGCGTAATATAAGGGCAGATGCGGCGGATATAACCAGACATAGAATGACAGCTGTCAGACTCAGCATTCTAAAAAATGTGTCAAAGTTTGCTTCCCCTGAAATTCACTTAATCGCAATTAGAATCAATAGAAAATGTAATGAATATGTATCCCAATACCGAAATACAAAAGTGTTAACGCCTTTTCTGTACCTACTTACTTGTTTTTTTTTTATTCTTTATAGGTTAGCCTTTTACCACTATCTTACCTGATGGTAAGTGATGATGAGGTCGAATACGTTGTTCAGGCTAACCTAGAAGGCTGAATATAACTGGCTCTCAAGGACAGCTGCCGGAACACACCGTTAGGTGCTTGGCGATAGATTTTCTACTCGAGGGTGGTAGCTAGCCAGGCGGACATTCGCAAAATGCCCTACCACCATGCTATAACGACTGTCATCCTTAGACAACAACCGGGACCGACGGCTTAACGGGCCCTCCGAAACACGGAAGCGCACAGTAGTAATGTCACTAGCGGTCACCCATCCAACTCATGACCGCGGGCGTGATCGGTTAAGAACAGCTAAGCAAACTTCGCTACGAGCGCTTCAGGTCTGGTCATTAGAACACGAAAAATAGTCACGGATAAAGCTAAAGGAATTAAGCATAATATCGATTGATCTCGTCAATATCTATGCTTGTATCGTAACGAAATTTTAAAATGATAATTAAGTTGAAAGTTATGAGCCTCGAATACTTTATATAAACACTAGGACCGGACAGCATCACCATATAGGACTTTTCATGTGCAAATTTCGCTTACGTCTTCCATTACCTAAGTAAAATACTACATGTGTCTCTTCCATGGTGCTAAATGATCTAAGTAATAACTATCCATATAAACAAATAAATATTAAACGAATATCTAAAAAAAAGTAACTAAGCATTGTAATTCAACGGGACAATTCTGCCAGCATGCTGGGCACGTTGCCAACTGGTAGTGGGCTGGAGCATTTGGACTGCCTGTGAAGTCTGAAATGATTTGTAGGTTGTCTAATTATTTTTATTGCTGTGTAGCTGTAGTGTTGTAGGTATATAGTACGTAGTATTTTGTTAAAAAAAACTTGTTACTCTCTTAGCTCACCGATTCAAACTTAGTCAAAAATAGACATAACAACATATTCCATCAAATTATAGTTAAAATTCCTAAAGACGTCTGTTGCCTCTCTACAGCCAAACCTGATTGTGCAGATTTTCTGTGAAAAGCTATAAATATATTATTCCCGGGAAATAATCAGTACTGTATCCGCCGGAATACTCTGAACTTTACTGCTGAACACAGCCATTAAGTGGGGGTTTTGCCATAATCCCCCACGCTTGGCAGGTGTCTTGGAGATCGAAGTATAAGATAGCAGTTCCTTAGAAGGCGCTGCCACCCATATTCCGGTATTTTACATTTAGTCGCCTCTTACGACACCTACAGGTAGCAATGGGGGGGTGACAATATTTATTGCTAAAATAAAACTGCATAAACCTGTAGGATTACAGACTTTGAGCCACTGAAACAAATCTACGTTATTTAATATGAAAGCGGAATTAATGTATTAATATTCAGTTCCCACAGCACTTATTACGCCGCGCCGCGCGCCGCCTCAACCGCGCACAGACTACTCGTCAACCTCATTATTTGACTTGACTGACTTTAGGTTGGTCCGTAAACCCGACGCATTCTTTCCGGTTTTAGATATTATAATATAAATGTATAGGATAAGGAAATGAAGATTTTATTGCAAGATCTTTTTTTTTTTATGTTATTGTGTCGGAACAAGCGCGAGGCCCACCTGATGTTAAATGGACTAACCTCTGCCTATAACAGTTGCAATTCATGACAACTTACGAATTGCACTGCGCCCGTCACATTGAGACATAGTTGTTAAGTCTCACTGTGCCTGTGTCCCACGACACGACCCGCTGCACTGACTCCCTTAACAATACTGACACACTGACTGATGACAGCGGGTCATGTCATCACTCCAATCGAAACTAAAGCCGAGGATACACATGCCTGTAGAATGGAACAGTAACTTGCATGCTTGTTAATGACATATAGATGTTACTGGCACAATGTGGATAGATTTGCAAGTTTAACTTGCATGTAATTTGCGTCCTTGCATGCCTGTATTTGCAAGACGTTACACAAACCAGTTCATGAGACAGCTCCCCGCGGCCCTTCCCTCACGTTGCATGCCAGTAAATCAAATGTTGTGCTATTTACTTGTGTGGCAGATACAGGCGTGCCAGTTAGCGTATACATATGAAAGTAGGGGGCATGTGCAAGGAGCTATTATGCAAGTGTGCCAGCTACAGTCATGTGTATTCCCGCCTTAACAGCCACCGAGGAGAGGTCACGTCACTTACTATCCATTGTTTCTAATTCCTAAGCAATAATGAAAGTGATTATTTTTCGACACTGATATATATTATAGGTATATATAATATGTTATGGAATTGTGACGGAACAAGCACGAGGCCTGCCTGATGGTAAGCGGTAACCTCTGCCTATAACGGATGCATTTTGACACAAGATGATGAACTGCATTGCAACGTCACCCTGAGAAACACAGTTGTTAATTCTCATGTGCCTGTAACTAGCTCTCAAGGACAGCAGCCGGAACACATCGTTAGTTGATTGGCGACACATTTTCTACTTGAGGGTGGTAGCTAGCCAGGCGTGATTCGCAAAATGCCCTTCCACGATGCAAAATAGTGCATCCAAGTACATAAATTGTAAGTATTATTTAATCTGTGACGAGACCCTCAGTAATACCGCTGTTCCCAATCTCTCGGATTACTTACCACAACTAGCCGGAAGTTCTCCGAAGTTATTTAACGTTCTCGTGGAATTCGGCTCCGTCCATTAGCGCCTTCTACACGTGGAATGTCGGATTAAAGACTAGCCGATAGGTAAACGTCGATAGAGGACTGACACGTTAGGTAGAATAACAAACAGGCACAAGCTTATTGCTTACGAATAAAGGCATTTTGTACGCCGAGATTTTAATGTTTTGGGACTCGAAAATAAATCCTTGTAACATCATAATTCATAAGCAATGGGTGTATTTAGAGTTCCGTACCTCAAAAGGAAAAAAACGGAAGCCTTATAGGATCACTTTGTTGTCCGTCTGTCTGTCAACACCCTTTTTCTCAGGAAGGCGAGGAGGTATCAAGCTGAAATTCATAACCAATACTTAGGTCCCTCGAAGTTGTGAAAAAACAAAACTTGTAAGCCAACCCAATCAAAAGATACGTCCGTTTATGCCGCAAATGTTCGATACACAAGGGAATCAAAACCTACAGGGTACTTCCCGTGAACTCAGAATCTTGAAATTTGGTGAGAAGCAACGTCTTATAGCACAGATAAAGGAAAAGTTGCGAAAAACATACATTTCTAGATACAACATTAAATAAAAATAATTTTTTTAATGGTATGGCTTTCATTTAGCAATAAAAATACCATAACTTTTACTTAAGTATATGCCTACAGGTTTGTACAGAACTCTCGGTGCGCGACTCCGACTCGCACTTGGCCGGTTTTTTATGATTGATAGTGTAAAACGTCTTACCCTTCCAAGAGAACTTCCGTTGATTATCCTCGATGTGATGAGTTTCCTTTAGTTAGATGTATCCGTTTTCCGTGTCAGACACTATTCTTAGCCCTCGAAAATCAGTAATCTTTCAATCATACCACTCACAGTATATATCGCGCGCCTTCTTTCTTTATTTCTGTCATGGCCGCCCACCACACTTATCTTATCTTGCATCCTTTTATGTTACCATTTTCATTAATATATCGTGTTTCATATTATAAA
Source organism: Plagodis pulveraria (assembly GCA_963890685.1). Lineage (NCBI taxonomy): Eukaryota > Metazoa > Arthropoda > Insecta > Lepidoptera > Geometridae > Plagodis > Plagodis pulveraria. The sequence goes on along the minus strand of OY982957.1, from coordinate 620,011 downwards.
TTCTTCTTAAATTCACGAATTATTTTCTCAATTTTAAAGTAAATCTTCATGTATCGATTATAACATTCATAATTTATTAATATCATGCCGGATGCTAACAGTCGGCCATCCTGTATTAGGAATGTCCACATTCCTACTGCGGCCATCAAACCGAATAATAACTTATTTTATCCAATTCCATATACTTGTTTTCTTAAAATTTACCGCATTTTCATTCAACAAATTTTAAAAGACATTTCCAAACATAAACCCCTTTCAATAGTGGGTATCCATTTCTCTATAGTTTCTCGCCTTGGTACGAGTATAATACGAGCGTCAAGCCAACCATTAGCAATGACTTTCCTCGCTTAAAATAAGGTCTCTTAAAGACTGTAGTCATAGTTTTTATATTAGCATTATTGAATATCGTACGAGCGTCGAAGCGCAGCAACGACTTTCCTCGTGAAACAACATCGTACGAGCGTCGAAGCTACCTCATACGAGCAACGACTTTCCTCGTGAAAACAACAACGTACGAGCGTCGAAGTTACCTCATACGAGCAACGACTTTCCTCGTGAAAACAACAACGTACGAGCGTCGAAGTTACCTCATACGAGCAACGACTTTCCTCGTGAAAACAACATCGCACGAGCGTCGGAGTTACCTCATAAGAGCAACGACATTCCTCGTGAAAATAGATTCGGCTAGCCTGTTTTAAATTAATATCATTTCAATTTAATATCGCACGAGCGTCGAAGCTACCAGTGAGCAACGACTTACCTCGCTTAAATAGGCCTCAGTATCTTTGATTTTCCATCAGTTAAACATCCAACGAGCGTCGCTATAGCTCCATGCGAGCAACGGCTTTCTTCATTTCATCATGCATCACCTATATTGGGTTTTGATAGAAAAGGGATAATAGGAAAGTAAGGTTGGGTATAGGAATGTAATGAGTGAGGATTTGGACGATTGCTACCATGTCTTTACCATTATTGTAATCATATAGCAGCTGTTATAAATATTTACATATTAAAGTAATATATGATTGGTGCTTAACAGTTCGTCTCATCAGAAGTATCATTTTCACTTTCAGTAGGATAGTGAAACGAAATCCACGGCTTTAAATGATCGGCAGGGAAAATGTTTTTATATCGTCGTGTTGCATGCCCTTCTATACTTGATATTTCATATCTATCATGGTTTAACTTAGCTGTGACTTTGTATGGACCTTTAAATTTTGAAGTCAATTTATTGCTTTTTCCCTTCTCTTGGTTCAAATTTGGAATCATAACTAAATCTCCTTCTTCGAAGAACTTTGTTGGTGCTCGTTTTTTGTCAAAGTGTTCTTTCATTGTTTTTTGCTGTTTTTCAATAGTAGTCTGGACTTCTTTACGAATGTCTGCTACATCCTTTTTTTTATTGTGATGATCCTCTCCGGTAAGGTGTCCCCTAATAATACCTTCTGAGAAGTTGGTAGTTCTGTGACCAAAGACCACTTCTGCCGGAGCTTTACCTATACCTCTGTTACGGGTATTGTTGAGACTTAATTGTAGTTTTGGTAAATTTAAATCCCAATCACTCTCATTGCAATTATGATTCATTGCCGAAAGAGAGTTCAGGATCGTTCTATTATACCTTTCAATTTGTCCATTTGCTCGTGGTGTTGCGACTGCATTCAAAACGTGTTTGGCACCAATTGAGTTTACATATGCTTTAAATTCGGATGAAGTAAAACTTGTCCCCTGATCAGAAATTATTACTTTAGGGCAACCTACAGTCGAAAAGATATCTTCCAGTATTTTAATAGTGGTTTTAGACTTAGTGTCACGTGCTCCCTTAACAAAAATGAATTTACTGAAACTGTCTATTACACCAAGAATATACATGTTTCCTTTTTTACTTCGGACAAACGGGCCTAAGTGGTCTACGTGCAACGTGTGAAATACCTCATTAGGTTTTGGTATAGGGTGTAAATATCCCGATTATTTTCCGGTTGGTTTTTTATTATATGCACAATTCAAACAGGATTCAACATACTTTTTCACAAATCGTTTCATTTTCGGGAACCAATACTCTTCGCTCATTTTTTCTAGAGTTTTATCAAATCCAAAGTGTCCGGATTCATCATGACATATTTGACAAATTTTCCATCTGGCCCCATTTGGTACTACCCATCGCAGACTTTTGCCTACACGGCGATGAAGTCTATTGTCTTTGATGGTATAGTTATTTATTATTTCTTTGAGGTCAGTTTCCTTTGTTTCCAAAATGTTGATTATGTTTCTGAGTCTAGGGTCTGTCATTTGTACTGTATGTAACCAGTCTTCTGTTCTAATATTCATGATTTCGATTGTATCTAATGTATCTTCAGTATCGGCTGGGTTTCGGCTTAATGCATCAGCGTGTTTCATGGCATTCCCTGCCCGATATTCTATTGTAAAATCGAATTCCTGAAGTTGGAGCCACCACCTAGCAATCCTTGGTATAAGATCTCGTTTACTTAAGGTTGCTCTTAAGGCGTTGCAGTCGGTCAATACTTTAAAAGGTATACCTATCAAATAAATACGGAATCTTTTAAGACTGGCTACCACTGCTATCGTCTCCAGCTCATATGAATGCCAAAATTCTTCTTCTTTCGTAATTTGTCTGCTGTAGTATGAGACAGGCCGCAGAGGAGATTTTTCATCTGATTTTTGCAGTAAAATTCCACCCATGCCGTGTTTACTGGCATCACAGTGTATTTCTGTAATATGGTCTGGGTTATATAAGGCCAGCACAGGGCGTGTTGTTAAACGTGATTTTAAATCTTGAAAAGCTCTTTCTTCGTCAGCACCCCAACACCACGGAACATCTTTTTTGGTTAGTGATGTAAGCGGTCGCGCTATCCGTGCAAAGTCTTGCACAAATCTACGGAAAAAGCTTGCAAGCCCAACGAATTGGCGGACTTGGTGTACATCGGTCGGGACAGGAAAGTTCGAAACTGCACGCGTTTTATTAAGTCCTGGTTTAATGCCATTTTCGGCGATCTCATAACCTAGGTAGTCAACAGACGAGCTTAAGAAGTTGCACTTTTTTAAGTTTAGTGTTAAGCCTGCTTCACGCAACAGTATGAGCAGAGATTCTAGTTTTGCTAGTGACTCTTCTATATTTGGCGCTGCTGTCAAAATATCATCTAGATATGGAATTGCCAATTCAAACCTTTTTGGTCCAAGAGCCTTGTTAATCATATGTTGGAATACAGCCGGTGCGTTGACTAGCCCAAAAGGCATTCTGGTGTATTCATAATGACCGTCGGGCGTAACGAACGCGGTCAGATGAATGGATTCTTCTGCAACTGGGATCTGATAATAGCCAGATGCAAGGTCAAGACTGGTAAAGAACTTGTTTCCGCTTAACCTATCTAATTGATCATCAATAACTGGCATGGGATATTTATCTTTCACAGTCTTTTTATTAAGAGCTCTATAATCAACACAGAGGCGGTACTCGCTATTCTTTTTCTTGACAAGTACAATTGGGCTCGCGTACTCTGAGTTAGATTCTCTTATGACTTGGTTTTTAAGAAGTTCTTCAACCATACCTTGAACAATCTTTCGTTCAGCAAATGGTAATCGGTAAGGTTTGTATGCGATTGGGCTTTCATCGGTTAGTTTAATATGCATTTCTGTTATTGCCGTAAATCCGAGCTCTTCTGGTGTCAATGCAAAACATTCACGGTAGTTGTTTAGCAAGTCAACTAATTTTATTTTTTCCTCTTCCTTTACATGTTCACCAATGTTTAACATTTCTGTTTTTATTTCTTCTTTTTTGTTATCCGTGTTTGTAATTGGTTTGGTTTTTGTAATTATTTTTACTTCTTTTACCTCTACTGGCGAATTCTTTTTGAAGTTACTTATCTCTGGTAGTTTTTGGCCTCTGCTCAACAATCGGTCCTTTTCTATATTTATATCTTTTCCTGTTATGTTAATTATTATAATATGACCCTGACCTTTATTTAAAAAATAAATACCCTGCAATATTATGTACTGACTGTTTTCTTTCATACAGACGCAAGAAGGAACATAAATTTGTCCTGTGATTGTCGTGTTTGTTTTAACCGGTATCGCTTCAGTGGTAGATATAGTAACATCCGCAACACTGTAAAGTTCGACTTTATCTAAAATCGTCTCGTTAGTGTATAAATATAAGTCTGTATTGGTTTTGTATACTCTTACCGACGGAAGTTCTGTCAAAGTCTGTCCAATCAGCACATCTGTCCTAAGCATATCATCGTTAACGATATAAAGTTTGATATCAGCAGAAACACCGTCTACAGTAACATTTGCTTCGCAACTTCCTAACGGCAGAATATGATTTCCAGAGCCAAATCCCTGCAAAGCAGGAAGATCTGCTGTGCTGACATCCAAATTCATTTTCCTAGCGATACTATCTTTTATGACAGAACACTCACTTCCGAAATCGATAAATGCTGAGTGAGATGTTTCATTGACTGTTATGGTCTTAATGTATTTATCATCTTTACGTTTGTCAAACTCCGTGATCTTAAGAATTTTTTGTGAAGATGATGAAGCCTTACTGTCTGTGTTCAAGTTCTCTTGGCGTTTTGTACGAAAACAATTCCTCTGATCATGGCCAAGTCGTGAGCACATTTCACACTTTTTTAACGGTTTTAAACATTTGGCGAAAACATGTCCCGTTTCCGAACAGTTGTAGCATCTCAAAGTTTTAAGTTTTTCTTTATTTTCATACCATTTTCCTGTACCCGTACTTGAATATGGTTTATCACGCGGTTGTGTCCTTCTAGTTTGGCTCATGTTTTTAGTTCTGTTAGAGACGCTTCGTAAAAATTTGAGGAGTTCGGTCGAATCATGAAAGTTTAGGCCTTGTGCATTAAGTCTAACATTATTGTCATAGATCCCGTGTATTACGCAGTCAACTGCATTTTTTTCTTTGATACCGCACGCATTGATTAGATTGATTTTATCATAATAGTATTCCTCCAAGCTCTCTTCGCGTCTGGATCTTCGTTCTAACATTTCTGAAAGCTTATCGCCATAGTTTCGATCATCGGGGAACATATTCAAGATGTGTTTTTGCCATTCATTCCAAGTGAAGTCTACCGTACTGAGACCCTCATATCACCGCTTCGCTAAGCCATCAAGTTTTGGTAGCGCGTAAAATATTATTTGCTTTTCGTGCCAGTTATATATGGAAGCTATCTCATTAACTTTCCTAATCCAGTCTGCTGCAGATTGAGTGTTCGATTTTGGATCAAAAGTAGGTATCACATTTTGTGCGCCATGAAATGAGGTACTAGGTTGCTTGTCATTCAGCATTCCGAGAAACTGTTCGAAGAGTTGTTGTCGCGTATCTTTCTCAAGTCGAAACGAACATGAGCGCGTACGACGTCCCTTAGATCTAGCACGGGGGCGATCCATCTTGTGTTTGGGTACAGAACGCTGCCTCTGACATTTTTTCTGAATATCTGATGATGATGTTGTCGATGGAGGAGTGGAACTACGACTTCGCCTTGTATTTTTACGGTCCTTAGCAAGAATAGAAGGTTTTATTTTCCCCTTTGAACTGTCTTTCTTATTAGGTTTTTTCCCATGTTTGCGTTTCTTGTATCGGTCAAATCGTTTTTTGCAGTTATCTGAATGTGATGATGAGGATTGTGAACTTGTATTGGTATTTAGCGATGAACATGACATTGGTCGCTTGCGTAGTTTAGGGGTTTTATTTTCTTTACTGTGATCAGTAATTTTTGGGGTGCCGACCCCATCAGTATCACTCATATTTTCAAGGTTTGTTCTGTTTTAATAAGGTCTTTTTTTTTTTTTTAAGAATTAATTATTTGAAGGTAAGAAGGATTGGATATTAGGAGAACAGGAAGAAAACATAAATTATTAAAGTTTGTAACAATATGTGTAAGTACTTACAATGATAATATTCTAATTAATTACTGTAACTTCATCATTGTAGCATCATCAGGTATTCCATAGCCCTTGAACCTCATACGGGGAGGCTTATGTTCAGTAGTGCGTATAGTAGCACTTATTAAACATACAGAATGTGTACAGAATATAACAATACCAGTCAAGTTCTAAATCAATATTGAAGACTATTTACTTACAATATAAATTCCAACAAAAAAATTAAATACTCAATATATTCTGGTTAGGCGTATAATTCAAATAGAAACCATTTCAATATCCTCGGTAAACTTTTATCAATCATATGATATAAAGCAAGATAAATCCACAGTCTCTATCTACCCCATAAGTAACATGTGAGATCTACTTAATATAAGTATATATATATTGTTTATATTTGTATAAAAATTATTTCATCGCAGTATGGTCAACGATGTTGTGTTATTGAGAGATATCAGTAAAATATTATTTTATTGAATCACTTTACCATGAATAAAGCATAAGTAATTTTACGTTAACTGCCTATAAAACTATTTGTTAGATGCTGATACGCTTTAATTTTCATTTCTCATAGCATGGATATTGTAGCGAAGGACATATTCACCAACACCACATCATAGTTGGGATAAGGGTGAGAAAATGACTACCAACTAATACATTCATTTCACCAATGTGAAGATCGGATTCTATAAATTTAATAATGTGACTAACACTATGTTAACATTACTGTAGTACATATACGTAACACTATGTTAACATTTATCACGCTAGTAATCATACGGTATCAAACTATTATCAACTATTAGTTTAACTGTTGCTGCTGCATTGATTGGAAAGGTAATTGATTGCTTTAATATATATTATATGTTTGATTATACCAACACTGAACAACTTCGCATCTCAAGAACAGCTAGTGATAGTCCTCAGACAAAAAAAAATCATATTATGGTGCTGAGCCAGTACTTATTTAGTTAACTGAATACAAAAGTCATAACTTTGCCCAGTTTAACATAAGTATGACTGTACCCGCATTTTATTACGGTTACCTATCAAATCTCATACCAGTATATGCAGTAGGTATATGCAGTGTTTGTTTAAATTTCACTGGTAAGAATATTCAAAGTTTAAAAATTCATAAAATATATTTTAACTTTGTCTGATACATACTGAAGTTAGTATTATGTTAGGAAATAAAAAGATTACATAATATGCTAATGTGAAAGTAGGAGAATATATCAATATTTCACACACCAATTTCAGCAAATATTCAATAAAATAATTGACCAGATATTAATATAAGGTAGATACTACTTACTTATGTAATCTCAAATTTGGTTAGACTACATAAGAATTTACAGATAATTCTGCATTGTATATTATAGAACCCATGCGTGTGATCTTTAATTCACAATAATTCCCTGGTATAATAACTAAATCAGTCACATAGCTACAATTCAATAACATGGTCTAACATGGCTTTATTTGCTTTATAAATGCACATCAGTGCTTAATTATTATTATTTTTGGTAACTTTCTTCAAATAGTCCGGGCAGTAGTCGCCAATTTTTTTTTAAATATACCTTACCATATCATTTTGATTCTTTATTTGTGAGGAAACAATAGAGTGTAATTATGGAACTAACATGTACATGATTTCTATGTTGGTATGAATTTTATCACATTATTTTCCATTTCATATATATATATACCATGATAACATTTACTACACATCATCCATATATATATTTAAACTATCCATAACTTTGTTTGTGTACCTAAGTACACTGCCCATTTTGCTTGTCATTATAGTGTAAGCGGGTATTGTTATATCCTGGCACTTCTAATTATATTTCAAAACTATTACATGTAGCTATACCACAGTTCTATCATATTTTTGATTTAGTATCTAAGCCATAATATGTATCATGAAAATAGGTAGTAGGTAAGTGTAAGTGAATGCAGAGAACAAATCCAGATATTGGTACCGCTGTCTACATCAAATATTATTTTAATGAAAAAGATACGAGTTATATGTAGAAAAGTAATTTATAGAATTTGTTACATAACAATGGGTACCTACCGACATACTGGTTTTCATTCAACCAAGTAATAAGGTACAAACAAAAAAAAAGTAACTAATGGTGGTATATATATTACACCAGGTAGACACATGTGGACAACTGTCAGTAGACCACTGAGATGGATGGATGGACCACAACTCACAAGTGCCATTTGGTATAAAGTTAGTAGGTATACTTTGCTAAGCAGTAACTGACTTAATCACTTGTCATAGTATTGTATTACTGGGTAACAGGCAGTATGTTCTAAATGGTCACAGCTTATTGTGGTATGGTTCTTTGATTTAGTTAAAACTCGGAGTAGGTAGCTCTTGACGAATCATGTACCTATAGCTGTCGAACAGCTCTTTGCTGATCACTTTCTTTCCAACAAAGTAGGTTCGTTTACAATGTTACCTACATTAACATAAATTATTTAGTTATTACTATCAAATTACGCATACCTTGACTTCGTCGTTAGTTAAGCCCACCACGTAGGTTATTTCCACTTCTGGCTGTAAAACGTCTTACCCTTCCAAGAGAACTTCCGTTGATTATCCTCGATGTGATGAGTTTCCTTTAGTTAGATGTATCCGTTTTCCGTGTCAGACACTATTCTTAGCCCTCGAAAATCAGTAATCTTTCAATCATACCACTCACAGTATATATCGCGCGCCTTCTTTCTTTTTTTCTGTCATGGCCGCCCACCACACTTATCTTATTTTGCATCCTTTTATGTTACCATTTTCATTAATATATCGTGTTTCATATTATAAATTCTTCTTAAATTCACGAATTATTTTCTCAATTTTAAAGTAAATCTTCATGTATCGATTATAACATTCATAATTTATTAATATCATGCCGGATGCTAACAATAGTATACGGTGCATAGGGGAAGCCCGGGCAATACGCATAATGCGGGTAAGAGGAATAATCGATTTTTCTAAATATCGGCAATAGATGGCGCGTCGAAACTTGTCACTACGATTCGGCATGCGGCCGGCGACGCCATGACAGTTTGATCAAAACAACGCAGGCGCTCGTTTGTCGTGAAGTGAAAAAAAAAGAATTTGTGCTATTTTCTTACGATTTTCGGAAAGGTTTGTTCATTATTTATTTCAATATTATGTATGTAGTGTATAATTTTATGTTTTATTTGTCAAATGACACATTATTTAAGCATAATTTGTGATATTAAATTCTTTCGTAACCTACATAATAACATTTAAATTTGGTTCGTCGATCTAATATTGCTGTTGTGGGCAAAACGCATATGGGCAAGACGGATAATTATCCGTTTTACCCGGTAATTTAGTTTTCACTTTTGTAATATAAATGTCTTTTTCAGATGGTTTTTAAATACAAAAGAAAGAGTGAGAGGGCATCGTGGTCAGAAAAATCGTTGGAGCAAGCGGTAAAATCTGTAAAAGAAGAAGGAAAATCTATAAATTCTGCCGCAAAAACATTCGGTATTCCATTTACTACCTTGCATCGACATTTAAAATCAGGAAGCGTTTCAAAAAAATTGGGCAGGTATGTTCCTATTTTCACATCAGAGCAAGAAGAAGACTTGTGTGCTTATCTGAAAAAGATGGACAGTCTATTTTTCGGCCTGACTCGTTCAGAATTTTTGGGATTAATATTTGAGTATGCAACAAAGAATAATATTGCTCATCCATTTAAAAATGCCAAAGCTGGAGATGACTGGTTTGCGGGTTTTAAGCAACGACACCCAGAAATTGTGTTAAGGGCGCCCGAACCGACATCATTGGCAAGAACGAGAGGTTTTAACAGGCCCCAGGTGGAGTTATTTTATAGAAATTTTTGGCAATTAGTAGAGAAACATAAATTTGATGCGACTACAATTTATAACATGGATGAAACAGGTGTAAAGAGTAGCACTAATAAACCGCCTAAGGTTTTGTCCATAAAGGGTAAAAGGCAGGTCGGAGTAGTGAGCAGTGCAGAAAGAGGTCAATTAACCACTGTTATTTGCTGCTGCAATGCAGCTGGCACGTATGTTCCACCCTTTTTCATATTTGCCAGGAAGAGAATGCAAGAGAGACTCTTAGACGGCGCTCCTCCGGGTTCGCATGCTACTGTGAGTGACAACGGTTGGGTAAACGGCGAAGCTTTTTTAAACTGGCTCCAATTCTTTGCTGATACAGTCCGACCAAATGAAAACAGAAAGATTTTACTATTGCTTGACAATCACGAATCCCATAAATATTATCCGGCTTTGGAATTCGCATCGAAAAATAATATTGTATTTTTGTCCTTTGCACCGCACACAACGAACCGAATGCAACCACTGGATGTGGCTGTGTATGGACCGCTTAAAAAATATTTTGAGCAAGAGTTAAATACATTCCAAAAATCGCACCCAGGTCGAATCGTAAACCAATACGACATGGCTAAACTGTTCGGAGGGGCATACGTTAAAGCTGCTTCAGTCCTGAATGCAGTAAATGGGTTTAAGAAACCAGGAATATGGCCGTACGATCCAAACGTATTTGGAGAAGAGGATTATGCTCCTTCAACAATGACAGATCGTCCTTTAAATGAAGCTCAAAGTTCTTTGAATGATGCTCCTTTAATGATGACTGATCGTCCTCTCAATGAAGCTCAAAGTTCTTTGAATGATGCTCCAACTACGATGACTGAAAGTCCACGCAACTCTGTATCGTCTGCTGTAATCCCCAGTGCTACAGATTTTTTGCCGACACGAGCTGAGAATGAGAATTCACCGCCCTTAATGACTGATTCTACCCCGGAGCAACGACCACCTACGACACCTTTACCTGACGCTGCTCCGGAGATAGTGTTGGAGGGTTAAAACCTTATTGCTAATCCTGGCCGACTCCAATTTATTGAAATGACTGACATTGTGTTCGGTTGCTGTTTGTTATAAAAATGTTTTTATGTCATGTCTTGTGCTTAATAAATTCTGCTTATATTTTACACCAAATACGTGTTTAAATATGATTTATAGAAGGTTATGGTTCAGCAAAAATAGTGCAACGTTATTGTAAATATGTCGGAAACGAAAAATCAAAGTTTTTCACATGAAAAATTACGCGGACGTGAAAATTACGTCGAGTGGAAATTTGTTATGAAAAATGCATTGATTCACGACAATTTATGGATCTGTATAAGCGGTTACGATAAGGATGACAAAACAACGTCCGAAGTGAAAGATCGACGTGACGAAATTGCAAAATCTAAAATTTGCTTGGGCGTTGAAAAGTCATGTTTTTCACATTTGATGTCAGCTGATACGGCGAAAGACGCCTGGAATGCACTGGAACGTGCATATGATGATAAAGGACTTGGTTCAAGAGTGAAAACTCTTCAGAACTTGTGCGCTGTCAAACTGGAGAACTATTCTAGCATGGAAGCTTACGTCAATGAAGTATTGTCATTAGCGCAGCAATTGGCGAATATGAACAAACCTGTTGATGACGAGTTTCTTGGTGCGTTGATGCTCAAAGGTTTACCGACAGAGTACGAGCCCATGATCATGGCACTAGAGCATTCGGGAGCTGTCATTACTGCTGATCTAGTCAAATCGAAACTGCTACAGGATCAACGTTGGACTACTCGTGGAGATTCGATTGAGTGCTTGTATTCTAAAAGAAAAGGCGCTAGTACGAGTGACTCCTGGACGAGAAAAGCGCAGCAGCACAAGGATGAGTCAAAAGCGAAGGATAATTCCGCTAGAAAGAGAGAACCGTGGTGCTGGAAGTGCAGACAGAAAGGACATCTGAAGAAAGATTGCCGGAACGCGAAGGATTCTTCAGGAAACTGTGTCTTATCAGCATATAGTACTGGATCTGACTCGGAATCTTCGTGGTACATAGACTCGGGGGCTACAAATAACATGACTGGCAGGCGTGATTTGATGACAGACTTCAAATCGCGAGATGGTCACGTCACCATTGCTAATGGAGATAAACTGCGGTGTACAGGTATAGGTACTGTTAAGTTGTCGGATAGAGCGACGTTAACTGATGTGTTGTATATACCTAAGCTGTCTGTAAATCTCATATCTGTTTCGCAATTGATTAAGAATGGTTGTATTGTTAATTTTGATACTACTGGTTGTACAATTTCTAAGCAGGGCGATGTTTTGATTAAGGCAAATGACGTAGGAGGGGCTTACAAACTTCAGACCTACAGTCTACGGGCGAATCTTACTACTAGCACTGCAACTTGGCATCAAAGACTTGGCCATTTAAGCGCCAACAATATGAAGCTTTTGAGGCAGGGACTTGCTAATGATATTAGTTTTCAGGACGACCCTTGTAAAGACGTTGCCTGTGAAGTTTGTTTAAAGGGAAAGCAAGCTCGGTTTCCTTTTCCTAGCAATCCTGAGAAGTCTGTGGCTGTAAAACGGTTGGATTTAATCCATACCGATTTGTGTGGTCCGTTGCCGGTGAATTCGCTTGGAGGCAAGAGGTATATCCTGACATTCTTGGATGATCATTCGAGGAAGGTGTTCGTGTATTTCCTGAAGCGTAAGAGCGAGGTGAGTGAATACACGAAAAACTTTATTAAGCTAGTCGAAACTCAGACTGGTGACAAAGTTAAAGTTTTGAGGTCGGACAATGGGACCGAGTATGTAAACAGAGACCTTGAAGGTTTTTTGAAAGGTAAGGGGATAGTCCATCAGGTAACTGTGCCTTACAGTCCTCAACAGAACGGTTGTGCGGAAAGGCTAAACAGGACCCTCCTAGAAAAAGTAAGGTGCCTCTTGTATACTTCGAACCTAGACCACAAGTTTTGGGCAGAAGCTGCCTGTACTGCTGCACATTTAATAAATGTGTCACCTTCGAAAAGGCTCTCAGGGCAAACTCCTGAGGAAGCCTGGACAGGTAAGAAGGTTAGCTTGAAACACTTACGTGTGTTTGGCTGCGAAGCTTATGCTCACGTTGATAAAGTGAAGCGGAATAAGCTTGAACCAAAAAGCAAGCGTTGTATATTTCTTGGCTATGACGGTAATGGATATAGGCTCTACGATTCGGCGAAAAATATAGTTTTTCGTAGTCGTGATGTTGTTTTTAACGAAACAATTTTTCCAGGTGTCAAGAGTAAACGGCCCGTGGAGATCTTCTTTCCGACTAGTGATGACGGAGATACCGTTGAAGATGCGGATGTTCGTGATCAGTCTGGGACTGAGCTTGAGGTGGAGATGCCATCACTACAAACTGTAGAGGCTGAGGTTGAGGCGGAGAGACAGGTAGAGCCTGAAGTGTGGTTTGAGGCTGACGAGCAGGTGCCGAGTTCATCTACTGATACAACCAGAATGCCACGGAAGCCACCATCTGACGGACCAGCCTATAATTTACGGCCGAGAGTACCGAGGACGATGTCTGCGCTCGAGACAGAGTTGAGTGAGCCGACGAATGTCAAGGAAGCTTTGCAATCGAGTGATAGTAAGCTTTGGCGGCAAGCTATGCAAGATGAGATTGATTCGTTCAATAAGCATGAGGCTTGGGAGCTAGTTGACAGACCGGCAGACAAGAATATTGTCAAGAATCGATGGTTGTTTAAAATCAAACGTGACGCCAATGGCAAAGTGGCGTGTTATAGAGCGCGATTGGTTGCAAAGGGTTTTACCCAAAAGTTCGGAATTGACTACATGGATACTTTTTCTCCGGTTGTGCGACATAGTTCGTTGAGAATGCTGTTGTCTCTTGCGGTTGAATTAGATCTGAAGATTGATCACCTTGACGTCAAGACTGCTTTTCTGAATGGCAATTTGAGTGAAGAAATTTATATGTCACAGCCTGAAGGTTTCGTCAAGCAAGGCAATGAGCATATGGTCTACAGACTCAAGAAAGCCGTGTACGGGTTAAAGCAGGCGTCACGTGCCTGGTACGATAAGGTAAAGGAAGTTTTACTCGCAGAGAATTTCACGCAGAGCAAGTATGAGAGCTGTATCTTCAGTCGCCGAGTGGGTAAGCGAACCATTATTATTGCTCTCTATGTAGACGATTTTTTCGTTTTTTACGACTGTGACGAGCTTGCTGATAAGATAAAAACGTCACTGAAGTCTCACTTCACAATTAAAGATTTAGGTGAGGTTAAACATATGCTAGGCATCAAAGTACAGCGCACTAGTCGTGAGTTGAAGCTGAGTCAGAAAACCTATATTGAAAAGCTTCTTGAACGTTTCGGTATGAGTGACTGTAAAGTTGCTAAGACGCCCTTAGATGTAGGTCTGAAGTTTTCTGATAGCGCCACCCACGAGAGTAGACTACCGTATCAGGAGCTGATAGGATGTTTATTGTATATAGCTGTGATCTCAAGACCTGACATTTCATTTGCTGCATGTTTCTTAAGTCAGTTTAATACTTGCTACACAGCGGAACACTTTGCAGCGGCCAAACGTGTATTGCGGTATTTAAAAGGCACAATGAATTTAGGTCTTGTGTACAGAAAAAGTGATGAACATGATAAATTTCATGTTTATGGATTTACTGACGCTGATTGGGCTAACGGGGCGGATCGTAAATCTTACACGGGGTATATTTATAAGCTAGGTAGGAATGTTATTTCCTGGGGTTGTTATAAGCAATCGTGTATCGCACTTTCGTCTACCGAGGCGGAGTATATAGCTTTGTCTGAAGCTGCCAAAGAGGCGGTATACGTCCGTGCGGTTCTTGCTGAGTTGATAGGTCAATGTCACACTGTAACCCTGTATAGTGATAATCAGTCTGCGGCGAAGCTAGCTAGTAACCCAGTGTTCCATAAGCGAACAAAACATGTGGACATTAGATATCACTATATTCGTGAAGCTGTTGAGAATAGGGTGCTAGAACTGATGTACATGCCAACAGAGCAGATGACTGCTGATGTGCTCACGAAGGCACTGCCTAGCTGTAAGCACTTGTCGTTTGTACGAGATATGCTTGAAGTCCTCCAGGATTAAGAGGGCGTGTTGGAGGGTTAAAACCTTATTGCTAATCCTGGCCGACTCCAATTTATTGAAATGACTGACATTGTGTTCGGTTGCTGTTTGTTATAAAAATGTTTTTATGTCATGTCTTGTGCTTAATAAATTCTGCTTATATTTTACACCAAATACGTGTTTAAATATGATTTATAGAAGATAGAACCACCCACAACACCTTTACCTGATTCTACTCTAGAGCCAGGACCATCACAAGTGTCTACAGGAAACCTTACGCCAATGCAAATAAGACCCATACCAACAATGGCTGCTCCCAAAACTAATCGAAAACATAAGAGGCAAAAATCAGAGATATTGACATCCACTCCTGTTAAAATGGATCAAGCTGCTAAATATGAAAAATCAATCAACAAAAAGACTAAAATATCTGAATTAGCTAGTTCCAGCAAAACTAAAATGAATAAGAAACACACTTCAGATGTAGCAGGTTCAAGCAAATGTAAGAGGAGAAAGACATCTACCAAAACTAAAAACAAATATCCTAAACCTGATTTCTATTGTTTGGTGTGTACTGAGAAATACACTGAACCGCCGAATGAAGATTGGATTCAGTGTAGCCAATGCCAAAATTGGGCGCATGAAAATTGTTCATCATATTCAGGTGTAGGTAGCTACTTTTGTGACGAATGCCAAGACTGAGTATGTTATTTTTAAGTTATCCTTTTTGCCCTAGCAGCATATCCGTCTTGCCCGACCCCTGCGGGCAAAAAGGATAATAGGTACTTTTTTATTTTTATGGTTTTAATAGAAGAAATTGTTTAAGTTTTTATTTTTTTTATAGCTGTTTCCAAAGTTTATGAAACAAAGTACAAATTAAAAGTAAACAGAGTTATGTTGATTACATACGTCTATTTTATTTTATCACCTTTCCTTAACATATGCGTTATGCCCGGGCCTAGTAAATTATACGCAAAGTAAGGGAAAAAAGTTTTCTTTAATATCCTAATGTAAATGGAGTGGTTGGTGAGTACACGCGGAAAGTACGATGTCTAATTGTGCACTGGTGCCACTGTGGTATGAATGTTATAACTAATAACTTTAAATTGACATTTACTTAAAATGAAAACAAAGGCGTTACCTAAATCGAAACTCTTACGACGCAACGTTTACGGCGCGGCGTAAACCGCTGACCGCGCGCAATGAGTACATGCAATGCTTGCATCGATCGTACAGATAGGCTATGCAATAAAAATAAATCACGTGTTCTAACCACGTACATGATGTGACCTGCTTACTATCAGGTAAGCAGGCCACGTCTAAGGACTTCAGGTCAAATAAATCTATTAAAAATCTCCTGATAACTTGGCTTCGTAATCGAATTTATTGAAGAGTCCCCGTTAAAGAACGATAGGAAAAATTGAGTTGATGACTCATTGTCATGTTAGCTCAATTGGTTAGAGCATACCCCGGCTAAAGGGGTGGATGGACGCGGGTTTGAATCCCGCACATGGCTTAAATTTTTCCTCACGTATATTTGTAATTATGCAATAATATTATAATTTGTAACGAAAAGAATAACCGACTACAGCATTTAAGTAGTGGAATGTCATACTTATCTGTCTCAACTGGACGGGTATGCTCCATGTGTGTTAATTTGAAAATATCTAATTCTGACCCTAAAATATATCTGAAGCGCTCTTAGCAGAGCTTGCACTGCACTCGTTCTTGACCGTTACGTCCGCTGCGGTCATTATTTTAGTTGGATGACTGCTAGTGGCATTTACCTACTAGTGAGCGTGCACGTGCTGCGGAGGACGATTACGTTAGTGTGCACGTAGTACTATCCATACAGACGTAGCTTCCTCATGAGTTAAGTACCAAGTGATCAAAATCTGTGAAATTTAACTTGCATAAACAGTATTTTCATACAAGAGATTCCACGACCACAGTATACTGGTTTGCAACTTTCACAATATGGTATTCGTGGAATATCTCTGAATGTTTTATGGAGACACACAGACAGGCTTCAGAAGGTTGAATGAAATGGCAATACATAATTCCGTATACCCATGCGGTATATAAATATGAGTTCCGTAAGGACTATTTTTAGAATGTACGTATATTAGTGATTTGCCTTTTTTTTTTTTTCTCGATAGGTTAGCCTTTGTCCACTATCTCACCTGATGGTAAGTGATGATGTGGTCGAAGATGTTGTTCAGGCTAACCTAGAAGTATACTGGCTCTCAAGGACAGCTGCCGGAACACACCGTTAGGTGCTTGGCGACAGATTTTAGAGAGATTTAGATTATAGATTTTACTTGAGGGTCGTAGCTAGCTAGGCGGGCATTCGTAGAATGCCCTACCACCATGCATGCCTTTCGAATATCTCGGTGATATTGTTTTATTTCAAGAAGATATAGCGAATAAAAGAATGCGAACTAATTCAAGTACATAATTTGTTATACTAATATATATTATTATCTCTCAATGGAACACTAATAGTCTTCTGTAAAACTGTCATATTTCGTATTTCTGTTGGTAGCTTCACCTGGGACAAACACATTATTTATACTTACTTACTTGGTACTTGCGGTAAACAAAGGCCACCTTAATCCAAACTTAAATATTTAAAAAAATTAAAGAGTATGAATAAAAACCAGGCCTTTTAGATAATACTTTATTTTTGTAGTATTTGTTTAATAAAGGCATACCGCCAAGAAAAAAAAAAACTTTATTTATTATTAGTTCAATAAAGTATAACTTTTTGATAGTTTTCCACAATCTTTTATATAAATTAAGATTTTTAAAACGCTCTCTACGGCCCTTATTAAACATAGGTACGTTAAAAAGGACATATTATATAAACATGAAGAATTTGTTTTACACAAGCTATATTAATCAATTATCATTGAATGCCATTTTAGGTGAGTCTTAATTAAAGAGGAAAATAAAATGGGCCACATTAAACTAAGTCAACATTTTTATTTTTATTTTTATTATAAAATGATCACATTTTATTATAAATTATTATTATATATTTATCACAAGTTATTCATCGCTGGAATTAGATCAGCAACAGCAAAAAAAATTAAAAGAAAAAAAATAATTATGTAAAATCGTGGCCCTTATTACCCTACTGAGCTGAGATGTACGATTACTAAAGAGATCATATTTCAATGATCTCTTAATAAACAGTTATTCTATTAACTATTTATCTATAATTGTAATAATAAAAAAAAAAGAATTTATTAGCTCTTAAAAATAATAAAAGAGAATTAAAAAAAAACATTTAGGGCCAAAACTAAACAAACTAAAAAAACGTTTCCCCTTACCTAAACTACTTAACGTCTGTCAGTAGAAAACATATTTTAATAGATGAACACAGAAATAAACTATTATTATCATAAATATTGATTATTGCTGTAGCATTAATCAACATATTCATTGAACAAAAATAAAAAATTACATTTAGGCCGAAACTAGACAACCTAAAAGAACGTTTCACCGTACCAAAACTACTTAACATCTACCAGTAGAAAACATATTTAATTATATGAACACAGTAATCAACTATTATTATCATTTATAGCAGTATTCAACATATTTATTTAACAAATAACTAATAGATAATAACTAATATAAAGAAATAATAGGAACTTTAAGTATTTAAAATCAATGAAATAGTTATGAGATTATGATCGGTTTCGATTTGTTTTGGTCAATTAATAGCACATCGCAAATTTAATCTCAACATCCTCTTTTATCAGGCTTACTGCTTTGTGCATGCTTTCAAATTGGCCTCATTGCTCTCAAAAATTACAATGGATAATATAAAATTAACATTATAAGCCAAAACTTATTAAACTAAAAAAAATGTTCACCTTACTAAAACTACTTAACATCTATCAGTAGAAAACATATTTAAGTATATGAATACAGTAATAAACTATTATTATCATTAGTGCAATAATCAACATATTCATTTAACAAATAATTTTATAAATTCTTTAACTATGTGAGATCAACGAAATAGTAATGAGATCATGATCGGTTTCAATTTGTTTTGGTCAATTAATCGCACATCGGGCATTTAAACTCAACATCCTCTTTTATCAGGCCCACGCATTGTTCATGGAACCATCTTTGACACACTGGACATTGACGCATATCTTCAAAACTCTCTGTGTTACATGCGTGGCAGTACCATTTATCATCAGCATCTACTTTTTCATTGTTATTTTTTTTGCCTTTCATTGTCTTACTTCGCGTTTTTTCGATTCGCGTTACCGGTTCCTTCTTTTTTCTTATAATTTCTTTTTTTTGATGCTTTTCTTCTGTTGTTGTTTCTTCTGCATATCTTTCTTAGTATCTTTTTCTGTAAACAAATCTTTTGTTACTATCAGGGCTTTATAATTGATTGCTTTCCGTCTTGGCTTCTGTTGTTTTACCACAGCAAAGTTTGGCGTTGGTATTAACTGCTGGAAAGGAGATTTAAAGTTTTTTTCGGGTTTCAACCTCCCTAGTGGTATGTTGTCTTCCGATTCATCACTTGTCGAAAAGCCACCACGCTGCTGTTGCATTATAACGCCCATGTTGACACATGAAGTATTGATCTGTCTGATGGGAGTACGCTCATATCTTGGCACCGAGTCAGCATTTTCATCTTCAGATGTACTGTATATATTATTAATAGATTTATGTAGAAACGTTTTGCGTGAAATTAACTCTTCTATATCAAAGCAATCGAATTCAGAATCAGAGCTATAAATAACTGGAGGTCTTATTGTAGCGTCAGATCTGCTTTTACCAGCTGGTAAGTCCGATATTTGAGAGTCAGACTCTGACGAGCTGTAATCAACTAGACGTCTCTTAAATCCTGTGTTACTTAAACTACGTACATTTTGGTCTTCATAGATTACATTATTTGAATTGAAACTAATAATTGTAGGACATTGTGCTGGACGCGAGGGACGTAAATTTATACCGGAAGGACCAGGAGTTGGAGATATGTCCAAAGAGCGATCATTTCCTGTGGTGATATACTCATGCTCAGAAACAATTCTTTTAGTTAGTCTAGATGGTGCATACGTTTCTTCTGGTACTGCACGCAATAAAGAGTTATCTCGTTGTAGTAAAGATGGTGAGTGTAGATTTTCATCTTCAATAGATGTTCTGTTGGAATCAGAACTACTAGGACTTTGTACTGCGTGCCGTACGTTTATATTGGGAGTTCCTGAAGTTTGTGAGTTTTGGAAAGATCCATAGCTACCTATAGTATCAGATTCTTGCTCCAAAGGCCTATTAGTCAGTACAGACGGTGCGTAGGCTTCAACTGGTATTGCATCCGGATTATAAGGGTAAAGACCTGTAGCTCTAAACCCACTGACTATATTTTCATGGGTCGTACATTTTGACCAGACTACTAAAAATTGAATTAAATCGCGCTTTGGTCAATTTTGTATCGTACATGTTGTTAAAAGACGTTTAAAATGAATGGCCTCGAGTTCCATGCCCGTTCTTCTTGCAGTGGCTGGATAACACTTTTGTGCTGAAAGCGGCCTCTGGCAGTAGAATGTAGAACATTACAGTATTGATACAATTGATGTTCATGAGAGTGTCGTACTTAGATGCCTAAATCGAATGAATGGTTTTCAGTTGATGCCGTCAGTCCCTGTTATTATCTAATGGCGGTCGATATATCATTGAATGAAGAAGATATGTGCAGCGGACATTGACCTATACATACTAGACGCAACATCTGAAACGAGGATACTCGACCAGTGCAGGTATGCCGGCCGGCATTCTCTCCCCCACACGCAGCTGGGCAATCGTAGAGATAACACGCGCTTTACGTTCCAAAATTGTGTAATATACACAATTTTCGACAATATACACATTTTTTTTAATATACAGTATATATATAAGTATAGTTTGAGATGTTGCGTCTAGTATATATAGGTCAATGGTAGCGGACTCCTTTCAGCTGTGCGAGGTGTTGCTATGCATACATTTCTTGCTCGCTTGAGTATGTGTAGATGTTCACACGTACAAAAATGTGTAATTATGTAAATATGTAGAACATTTTGTGAGTGAAAGTATACGAACGAGTTGAAATTACTTTATCACCGAGACAGTCCGTTAATTACTTTGAACTGAATACAACTCAGTGAAGTTGTAGGTTTAAAGTATTTAACCCTAAAGTGGCACACGCATTTGAAACTGATATTTTAATACACGAAGGACAATAATGACCCAACTTTATTTGTCCTCTCGTCTATCACCGCTAGGGTAGTTTACTAGCGATACACACTATAGTTCCACTGTACCTATATTCCAAGTCATCAAGAGATCTAGCGTCTCCTAAAAAAGTCCCTGTCTTAAAATATTATATTATATATTTTTACTAGAAATAATATATAAAAAACTAATATGATTATGACATGAGATTTCTTTAGATAAAACTAAGCGTACATAATGTCTTCGGGCATAATATTCAATAAATCGCCATGTCCTTATTCCCACGAGAGTTAGGCCGAAGTGTCACAACTCCCATGTTTCACAAGTTATCTAAAAACTGCCCACCTTATTGGTATCTTCCGAGCACAGTTCCAACACCGTACTGCAATTGGGAATTTGTCTCCTAGAATACTCAAACCTATGCAACTACAAACTAGAACCTTGAAATTTCACAGTACTATAACAGCCGACTCGTCCACTGCTGAACACAGCCTCCCCTATATTAAGGGGTTATTTGCCATAATCCCCGAGCTTGGCAGGCGGCTTGGGGATCGCAGTGTAAGATGGCAGTTCTTTAGAAGGTGCTGCAGCCAACCTTCCAGTATGTATCCCTAGGCACTAACCCGGCACCGCACGGGTAATTTCACATAAGATAAAATAATAATAAACTAAAATTTTGAGCAGATAAATGCTCAGAATGTTAGTTTGAAATAAAAACTTACGAGTTATACTTATTATAGCTCCAAATGTGCACACCTCACATGTTATTTAATATCGTTAGTGTATAATTTAATATACTATCTTTTTAAGTATAAATTAACATATTTAGCACAGAGAATAAGCATTGCCATACAACGTGGCAATGCGGCCAGCATTTTGGGGACACTGCCTAATGGTAGCGGAACATTGGATTAGTTTCTTTTTTTTTAGCTATTATTAAGTTTTTTAAGTTTAATATACTTATGTATTTAATAATATCAACACCACTGATAAGCGCTTAAATATTGATCTGTTCCGTACAAGCATATTAGAGAGAGACGAATTATTTATAGTTTTTGAATTTGCTTAATTGTTACGGCGCGTGAACAATTTAATGGAGTTACGAAGATTAAAAATGAAACGTTATGATTAATTAGATCACTATTATGTTCAGTACTATAATCGATATTGCTTTGTATTCGATTATTCAATTTTAGAGCGGGTAACACCGAATGGAGTTGTAGGTGTCATGGCGGCCGGATGACTGTCGAATTAGTTCACTTCCTCTCTGATTTTTGAAGTGTTCGCACTTCTTGACGGACAACCGAACGTGATGCACGCGTGCAAACCTATTGGCTCTTAATCCATTTTAATCCACGTGATACTATGTAGTTTTGCTGTAAAAAGTTTCTTGTGAATTACAATTGTGATCATACGATATTCTCTGGGTGTTATTTTGTGAAAATCTGCAAGTGCACACCCATAATGGACGACCAACCTGAGTAGACAACGGATCCGTCTCCAGGGACGACATACCGGACCGTCTCGGCACTCACTCCGTCATCAGAAGTGGGATTACCAGAAATATCATAGGAACACCCTGCAGGATAATCAGTTATCAATAATTGCAGAATCAAGATGCAACAACTATTGATGGCATTTACGTACCGGAAAATAAGTTCACCCTTACAGGAAAAGTTGAATGCACTGTGAACCTAAAAGACCAGGATTGGAAGCACCAAAGCCATGCTATGCCTGAGAGGAAACAGGTCATATATCCTAACGCGATACAATGTGTAACTTTCGCTCTCAATTTTCAGATACTAACGCATCGCCAGCATCTTACAACGACCGCGCACATCAGAACAAATCAGCATCCATCGTCTGCTACTACGGTGGCGAGCAGGGCCACATCGCAACACTTCGCCGCAAGAAGGAGAGCAGTCTGAAGGGTGCCCCTGTTGAGCGCCGGGTAGAAGTCTGCACTGTCAAGCCAGCTAAGAACAAAGTATTATCAGAAACCGGTGAGAAGTTTTCATTTTGCTTTGAATTCGGTGCCGAATGCTCTCTGATCAGGGAAAGTAAAGCCTAGTGTAGACACTGGTAAGCGACACCAAAATACAGTAGCTTTATTAGGTATAGGCCCAACTAGCCTGCAATAGAAGCCAAAATAGCCAAATACTATCTATTGTTACGATACAATGATATTCAGTGCAGTTTCTATTTACTGTCGTGCTTGATTTTTTTGCCTTTCTGTCGGTATTATGATAGGACGAGATTTAATATCATTGGGGTTCTTAGTGAGAGTTTCTCAACAGTGACTTTTACTCAAGAAGATTAGAGTAGTCTCAGTTTGTGACATAGGATCAAAGGATAGTTCTGCTGTTTTAATAATGTTGACACCGACATTGCCATGGAATATAGAAAGCAATTGCTATTGTTGCTTGGAGATAATTCTGACTATTCTGTTGTGAGTTACTTAAACTGGTGTGTTTTATGCGTTTGTTTCTGTATGCATTCAACCTAATAAAATCATTGTACTTCATGAAATGCCGGTGTGGCATTGGGCAGCTTGTGTAACTCATACCAGCCTGTGGCATTCCCAGCCTGTGTGGCAATCCGCCTGTGTGGCACTTCTGCCTGTGTGGCACTCCGCCTGTGTGGCATTTCGCCTGTGTGGCATCCGCCTGTGTGGCACCCGCCTGTGTGGCACCCGCCTGTGTGGCACCCGCCTGTGTGGCACCCGCCTGTGTGGCACCCGCCTGTGTGGCACCCGCCTGTGTGGCACCCGCCTGTGTGGCACCAGCCTGTGTGGCAGTATAAACGTCCTTCTGCCTGTTTGGAATGAGCTATACACCCTGTGAGATGCTTTAAAGCCTGCGTGGCGCTTTGGAACCCTGTTTAAAGGACGTGTGCATACAATTACGAATTCACCGATTCATAATATTGCCATACTTGCTACTCGTGATTGCGTCAGATAAGTCAGTGTGTAATGACTGAATGTATACTGTGTGTAGTTGTTATTTTGTTAACAGATGAGGACGATACTACACACGAGGACGTGTGAAGATGCAGGATGGCCGTAACGGCGCGTGAACAATTTAATGGAGTTACGAAGATTAAAAATGAAACGTTATGATTAATTAGATCACTATTATGTTCAGTACTATAATCGATATTGCTTTGTATTCGATTATTCATTTTTAGAGCGGGTAATACCGAATGGAGTTGTAGGTGTCATGGCGGCCGGATGACTGTCGAATTCGTTCACTTCCTCTCTGATTTTTGAAGTGTTCGCACTTCTTGACGGACAACCGAATGATGCACGCGTGCAAACCTATTGGCTCTTAATCCATTTTAATCTACGTGATACTATGTAGTTTTGCTGTAAAAAGTTTCTTGTGAATTACAATTGTGATCATACGATATTCTCTGGGTGTTATTTTGTGAAAATCTGCAAGTGCACACCCATAATTGACGACCAACCTGAGTAGAGAACGGATCCGTCTCCAGAGACGACATACCGGACCGTCTCGGCACTCACTCCGTCATATAAGTAGATGTTGTGTTTATGTGTACCAAATTGTTTATAACTAATCCTATGGCTATCCGCAATGACCTATAATTGGCTTTATGTTTCTATTATTTATTTATATAAAACCTAGCATCTATAAAAATATACAAATAATGAAATAACTAGGTACTCACTTGGGATAATTTTCACCCATCAAGCATGACACGGGTTAATAATACATTGGTGTCAAAAGGCGTGACTTTCACTTATATTCCGAGAATATTAGTTTAATTTACTCCATCTAGTGTTATGGTGCACTTCTCTTTATTGGTACTTGTCACGCGAATAGGCGCTTAAGAACATAAGCTGATTTATTTATGAAGTTATGAATAATTAGTTTTGTGACGCGTCACATTCTCTAGGTCGTTATAACTGCAGAAATTTGTATTGTGGTAATTACTTAGTTCGTGTGAAATCCGGTTCATATATTCACATAAATAACACATTTTAATAGTAGGATATAAGAATTGACGTGCTGAATTTAACCAAAATCCGTTCAGCCCCGTTGAAGATTTGTAAACGAATATACTGATATTGATACATTTTTAAGATAACATATTTAGGTTAATCATTCTGTTGTTGAAAGTACGGAGGTCGTTTAAGGTTTTCTCAAACGGTTTAGATTTTACTTAAAGGGCGATTGTTTTGGTTGAATAAATTCAAATACTTGTGTAAATGTCAAAAATAATTTCGGTTCACTGATCTCTATAAATATACGTACGCTGGACTTGTAGTTACTAAATTAATTTTATTTCTGAACGTATACGGTAGGTATCAAATGGACCTACAAGGAAATTAAAAATTCATGCATACATCAGCACGCAACCCAAAGTGAGACCATTATATAATATTATATATTGCTGGGTGGTCGGAACCTTTATTTTTTGGGGCTGTAATCACGTCCATCGCGAGTATATGGATGGAGGTCAATGTTTTCATTGCAATGGGGAAGGAAGTCATAATGACAGTTATTTTTAATAACAATAATTATTTTGTTAATTATGTTACCAATAATAATAATCTGTATTTAACCCTTCCATGTCTTGTATTTTATATAACTGATTATCGTTTACATTTAACAACATATCATTACACCGTTACATTCCAGAAACGTTAGGCCGAGGGGTCTAAGAACCCACATTTCAGCCAATTGGTATCTTTTTTAATTCTGAAAATTTGTATATTAAAATCCAACATAAAAATAAAAATGTTGATTATCTAGTATTTAATAGATATAATTATTATATCCTATATCACAGAATACAAAGCACTAAAAGGAACTATCTGCATATATATTTAAATAAATAAGCATCTTTGCTACGACGCAATAAAAGAATTCAAATCGCACACCGCTTAGTATCTAACATTAAATTTATATTCACATACAAAGCGACTCTCTTTCTATCGCTTAGCTCATATCTCTTCTAATGTAGTATGTGGGTTACGGTTGTGATCTTGTGCTCACACGTAGTGTATGTACATATTGATAATACCTTTAACTATTTAAAGCAATTAAATACATTTCAAATATAAAGTACCAAGTATTAGCAGAAAACTATTTTACTATGTGCCTATAATATATAATGTAATGTTTGTTCGATCTTTTAGGTACAAGTTTATTTAATCTGTATTGAATTTATATTTATTTATAATTGATAGGCTAGCCTTTGAACAATATATCGTCACCTGATGGTAAGTGATGTGGTCGAAGGTGTTGTTCAGGCTAACATAGAATTACTCTCAAGGACAGCTACCGGAGTCCGGAACACACAATAGTAATAAAAGTTATGATAAGAAACCTATAGGTAGGAGTACACTTCCTTACCTTTCGCTGTTCTTTGGAAGCGACAAGGCATGAGATTCTGATCTTTTTTGTTATCCATGCATCCAAATGCAATGCAGTATGATCTTGCCCTCATTTCAACCTACCTACTAGATACTAGCCTTTTTATTCTATGATACTAGTTACGTAAACAGACCACGAACAAATACAGAAGTTAGACTGCTTGACATGAGTTGGGCCTCGTGCTTGTTCCGTCATAATCACATAAAATAAGTGTTAATTATTTTTTAAATTTTAAAGTTTTTAGAAGATTTGATTCCTTTATTTAAATACAACAGTATTTTAAATGATTTTAATATATGTCTCTTTAAAAAAGACCGCAGATCTTACTCACTTAAATCAATATTAAATTTTGCTCTTCCACTCAATGCCACATCATGTCCCTAATTATTGATTTAAGTGAGTAACAAAATCCTTGTAATGAAATCGCCATTTTTTGTTATTACAAAAATAAAAATATTACAATTATACATAGTGTTGCGTCATCGCTAACAAGTTTAAAGCTAATTGCAAAAATAGTCTTATTTGTAGTACAACGTAAGTTGAACTATAGGTGTCGCCCCATCCACATACGATGGTTAAGAACTAGAGGAGAAATTAGAGTTGTGAGTCATATTAGCTCAAGCGGTCAAAGCATACCCCGGCTGTAAGGGTGGATGGCGCGGCTTCGAATCCCGCACATGACTAATTTATCCTCTCGTAATTTTGTATTGTTGAAATGAAATAGGCGTCGTCGTCGGCGTCATGATGCACAACGCTTACATAGGTAAATCCGGCTGGTTTGAATACGTTTCAATTCAAATGTAACTCTGTAATTACGTATATATATAGTTCATGAATATGAGTTGAATGTTTTACTGCGTCGTAAGGTCAAGTTCGTTCGAAACAGGACTGCGTTCCATTGCATTGATGTTGCACACACACGCAATGGCTCCGTGCGTGCCAGCTGACGTAGATATTGCTAATGATAAAACAATCGGCTCATGAAAACAATGACCTTATTTTAATCTTAATATTAACTTTTTAAGAAAACATTCAATTAATATTTTAGAAAATCACTTTAAAAGAATATCTAGTGACAGACTATTCCGCCTAAGGTTCCCGTTAAGCCGATGTGCCGTCACTAACGCCACGCAGCCAAACCACAAGATTTTTCAAACTTTTTGTTCTAATCTTCACGAAGCATACTCAGGATGTTTAGACTCTTCGAGCACACGACCGAGAAAATATATAAAGTTATTAAATATGGATTTCCGCATTGTAACGGCTGAATCTATTTATTAATTTCAACCTTCTTGGGAAGGAACACATAATATTATTTATTGTAAATGCGCATGTTTGAAATAAGTAAGGAACATTATTTCTGATTAGATAATGCTGAAGTCTATTGTGAGAAATGAGCTTGTGTTAATAATAACAAATATTTTCAACATATTTTAAGAAAACATTAAATTAATATTATAATAAAACACATAAAAAATATTAAAAATATATTTAGTGACAATTCCGCCCAATTTACCTGTTAAGCCGACGTGACGTCACAGACACCACGCAGCCAAACCAGAAGAGTTTACGAAGCGTTTCGATTCTACACGACGCATCCTCAGGAGGCCTTGACTCTACGAGCAGCGGAATTGTCACTAGATATATTTTTTAAGTGTTTTATTAAAATATTAGTTTAATGTTTTCTTAAAATATTTCAAAAATATTTGTACCTAATTATTAAATATGGATTTCCGCAAAGTAACGCCTGAATCTATTCATTATTGCTTGCGTTGCTAGGTCCTAGCTATCGTATTTGATGATCGCGTTATACGTGACATGCGGAGTATATTTTTTACATTGCCTCATATATATTTTTAGTACTTACCTATTAACATAGGGATCACGAAGCGTGAACGAAGTTTTTCCGTTTCAGCTTGGGCCAAAATATAAAAGTATGTACCTACGAGTTTGTCCGGATTTGGGATTACCGGTGTTTTTCGCTACAGGTTGTTTTCTAAATCGATTTTCGAAAAATGAGCTGAGTAGGTTCAGTCATTCAGGATGAAAACACTGCAACGGTAATGTGCAGGAGTGAAATAGATCGCCTCATCACTTCTTAGATAAAAATTAATAAGATTTTGTGAAAAACTGTACAGCAATTCGGTGAGAGGCAAAAACTTTACTTATACACTTTTTTGAGTTCATAACACTAGCAGGATATTTCTTAATGTCTGATGTTCAAAATTTCCGCATATATAATAAAGAAAACCTTCAAAGACTGATCCATTGGTTTATCTAAGCCGACAGTTGTTAGTGGGTAACCCACCGGCCCAGTGCCCAGTTCTCGATTCAATTAACGGGCTCTAATTGATCTGAGCCATTGTTCGGGTTGTGTAACACAAACGGATGTTTAATGAAGCCGAGGGTCATGGTCACACTATAGTCATTCTTATTCATAGATAAGTTTATGTGTGGCCAGACGGCCAAGGCCTGATGATGAATATCTGTCCATTACAGTGACACAAACGTTCTTTTTTTTTCCACCTGATGTTAAGTGGACTAACCTCTGCCTATAACAGACGCATTTCATCAACGACGAATTGCACTGTGCCCGTCACACTGAGACGTCCAGTTGTTAGGTCTCATTAGCCTGTAATTTTTCTGGCTCTCAAGGACTGCTCCCGGAACACACCGTTAGGTGCTTGGCGACAGATTTTCTACTTGAGGATGGTTGCTAGCCAGGCGGGCATTTGGCATTTTGCGGGCAAAATGCCCTTCCACCGTGCGGTGAAGCTCAAGCTCTGCGTGGGATTCGAACCATGGACCTGCTGCGCGGCTGTCCATAGCCAATGCCACTGAGCCATCACTGCTTCTTTTTCTTGTGATGACACTGTACTGCTCTCGTCACTCCAATACGTTGGACCTTATGACCTCGTTCAACCGGCCATTTTACTCGCTAAAGTGCCTTTACATCTTAATACAGTAGTCCTGTTACTGTTTTAAGAGGGTGATTCCCGGATTTTATTCACTTTGAAGGTGAGCTCTTCCTCATAACATGACCATAGTTTGGATTATAAATACAAATAAACTATGTATTTACTAATTTTGGCAACAAATCTGTGCTGAAAGTTTTTTCGTACCTACTAAACTGTTTGATTAAAAGGTAAAAAATATATCTAAAAAGCACCTGTTTTAGAATCATAAAAGAAACTCTTCTATTTTATGTTAATAAATTTTCACATCTTACTCACGCTAAAATGTGAGCAATTATATTTTTGACAAATCCGTACTAAAAACTTGAAAATCGGAAAACTGTAACCTTGTGAAAAGTATTATTTTCTCTCGCTCTTTGGACATACAAAAGGCCGTGAACTCTACGTGCAGCGCGCATTAACTTTCAACTTTGTTTAATTCAATTGTTTTTTTTTATTTACCCGTTCCTTATTGATCTGCCTTGTATTTGACACTGCGGTGGTACTTACCAAGACGGACTCTTGTTATACTGACCTGCCAACACGTTTTTATACGAGTACTAGCGAGAAGTTGAAATATGCAACTTTCGAAGCGCTAATATCGGAGCTTTCCTAGTCGTTTTTAAGTACCTATCTACTAATACATTGCAACCTGGAGAGTTTCCTTGCTTTGGAGGGCATGTTAAGCATTTTGATTGTGAACACATAACAAACTACCGCACTCGCAAACATTAAATCTTTCACATTTTTGGGACTTTTTTTTTATACCACAAATTTGGCAAACAAGCATACGCCCCGCCTGATGGTAAGCAGTTACCGTAGCCTATGACGCTTGACTTCATTACAGCTCATCATCACTTACCATCAGGTGAGTTTATTGTCGTGTTATAGTAACGGCGTTTTTCATTACGATATTGCTCTTCAAAAAGGTGATA
This sequence comes from Plagodis pulveraria, assembly GCA_963890685.1. Lineage (NCBI taxonomy): Eukaryota > Metazoa > Arthropoda > Insecta > Lepidoptera > Geometridae > Plagodis > Plagodis pulveraria. The sequence continues at coordinate 589,597 of OY982957.1, read as the reverse complement.
TAGGTTGTCCACGTTGCCCTCAAGGGAATTTTAAAACCTATATTAAGAGGGCGCAGCTGCATACCTTCTTATATTTTCGTCTTCGTCTCCTCTCACAATTCCCGCGACAAGATATGGTTTGTGTTAGGTGTAACCAGTTCAGGTAGGCACCAGTAGATACTATATCCGTAAGACACAATCAATCACTTCAAAGACCGAAAGTACGTTTTTTTTTTTTTTTTTATGCCTGATAGGATAGGTTAGCCTTTGACCACTATCTCACCAGATGGTAAGTGACGATGTGGTCGAAAATGTTGTTCAGGCTAACCTAGAAGTACTGGCTCTCAAGGACAGCTGCCGGAACACACCGTTAGATGTCTACTTGAGGGTGGTAGCTAGCCAGGTGGGCATTCGCAAAATGCCCTACCACCATGCAAAACGTAATTTGGTGATAAGGCCCTACTAACTTTATTTCTTACTGATGACCTACCCTGTGTTGAAATACAGAATAATCATACCTACCCTTCATTTTGAATAGCCACCGGCTAGCTACCAAACTCAAATAAAACATACTTATGCCCGATATTTGTCCTCGAGTTGTCCTTGAATAAGTGTTCCTATGTAGTTACAATTGCAGCTGACCTGTAATTATACCTATATATATATATAGTCAAAACTGGCCAAAGAGACATTCGGCATAAAGGTGACTCAGTAAGCATAAAGAGAAGCAGGTAAAGCACTAATAATAACAAATATTTTAATAAAACACTTAAAAAATAAAAATATATATAGGTCGTGTTGTGTATCTAGTGACATTTCCGCCTAAATTTCCTGTAAAGCCGACGTGACGTCACAAACGCCACACAGTGAAACCGGAAACATTTTCGACGCCTTTCGCTTCTACACGAAGCATCTTCAGGAGGTCTTGACTCAATTATTTATTTTATATTCCATTTCTGAGGTAAAGCACTCTTTTTAACGCAGTAACAGCTCTCACCTGTGCTCGTAGGATAAACAATTTCCAGACGTAATCGTATCGTAATGTGTAAACAAATGAAAAACACGCTCCACATTTTCCAGAATAAACTAGCAGGTTATTTGTGGCTCACTGGAGCCACGTGATTGTTTACGTGAACGATACTATCTTCTCAAATATATATAAAGCAAATATTTGTGCTACCACGTGCTGCGGTTACTGGTCTGTCACGATAGACGGAGGTTACACGTTAAGTCTGGCATCAGTTGTCAATTAATGCTGACAGATTGACGTAGTACTGATGGTCTAATGTTTGACTGATGGTTTGATGAATCAGACTAACGGAATTTCAAATGTGTTAAATTTTTTTGTCAATCCATACCACACTGATGCTTGTAAAAAGGTATTTCACTTAAGGTTCCAGACGCACGTGTCATTCATCATTCTTACGTCAGTTACTGTATAGGCATCGATCGATACACATATGCATGTAGCTACCATGGCCGAAGCGTCGTTGCCTTCAGTTCGGCCCCGCTTGCAACAGCACCGCCGACTCCCTCACTACCCTCTCGACCTCCTTCAATCTATTTAAATTTGTACACAAATTTCTTCGCAATATGCACTGTTTGTGGTATAAAACAGTTCATATTGCGAAGAAATTTGTGTACTTAAAAAGCTATTAATATTACAGCTCACACGATTTTTTCGGATCAAAGGCAAGGTCTGTCGCTTGCTCATCTGTCCGTACGTCACAGGTTTTCGTAAATGGAATAAACCTAAATTTTAGATATTTTGTGTAACATGTATTTGACCAGAAAATCAATTTTAGGAGGTTCCTTAAATGATCTCACCTTTTGGAGCTCTTTAAGTAAAGTAGAAAATAAAGTAGTGTCGTAAGTGCCGAATAAAGGTAAATCAAGACGCCTGCCAAGCGTGGGGATTATGGCACCCCCCTAGATGGGTGTGGCTGTTGTTCAGCGGTGGACAATCCGGCTAATACAGTAATAAATGGGGAGTGGTCAAAGTTGTAAGCTTTAGACCATTTTTGTTACGTGGTCTATCTCTAAAAGTAAACTGGTTAAGAATCTAAAATTTCGAAATATTATGTACAATATTTTGAATAACTCTTAAAAATATATTTTTTTATATCTGATAGTCTAGCGTTTGACCACTATCTCACCTGATGGTAAATAATGATGTGGTTGAACATCTTGTTCAGAAATGTTATTTTATTTGATTTATTTCATACTTTACTCGATTTGACCAACAAAGACTAAAAAATCTGACTTATATAGGTACCATAATTTTGAAGTTCTGATTCAAACCAACAATAGTACATTGTACATCGAGGGGAGAAAACGATCTATTTCTGTTCGAGAGTTTGTTTAAGCCCTCCGCTATGCGTCGGGCTTAAAAGCGTACTGTTAAAATATAAATTTAATAAAAAACGAAATTTAACCAAACATAACAAATTACCGCGCTTTTTTTCTCGTAGTGCAAAAAAAGGTTGCCAACCTCCTTTCATTGAAAATCGAGTACTTACAAATAAAAATCACACCTCATTTTTCTAATTATTTGATATAAAACCTTTTTGAGATTGATTTTTTTTATGTAAGCAGCCAAAAACAAAAGAACGCTACCAGGGCAGGTATGAATTTTCATACAACGTTCCTTCACTGCTACGGAGTGAAGGAATGAAAATCCATAAAACTTTGAACGCCGTACATTTAAAGGGAGAAATGGCGAACTTTATAACATGTTTTTGAACGAGTAATGAGACGTTTTATGAGTGGGTGTGGTATAAACATAATTTTCTTTTACGGGTTATGGTAATGCGGAACCCATAAAAAGCAAAACTCGAATCGCACTTAGCTAGTATTGTTTATTAAAATCATATAATTCATATATTCATATATATATCAGTCCATGACTGAACTGATACCAAATTTTACGTGTAAATTCCGACGTAAGTAGACATAAGTAAGTCAAAGTCACACTACAATATAACTAGCTAGGGCGATAACCTTGCAGCAGCGGTGACGTCACAGTTCAAGGACGCACACCCTACCCCCGTCACGTCCCTGCCCTCCTACCGCAATGAAACTTTCAATTGATGAGACCTCACTGTGTGACGTCATCCGTCACGATCTCCCTTACCTATAAAACTGATACTTACGACTGAGTACGAGACGTATAATACTTAGTATGTGTCTACCAAGTCTATTGTTTACTTGTTTTTTTTTGCATTAGACTTTATATCACTGGGTCAACTGAGTGTTACTGAATAAATGTTTATTTATAGACTAGATTCCGCCCGTGGCTTTGGCCGCTTACGTGTGGTTTATTGAGATTCTTCGTGAACTACTTAGTAAAATCGGGAAAAAAACGCGTTGAATTGTGAACTTCCTCCTTTATTGTAAGTCGGTTAAAAATATGTATAAAGTATACAAGAACTCAGGAATATCACTAACATGTGAACCAGTTTTAGCTAACCGAGCGGCTATTATCTTACCTTCTCATCTTTGCCTTTTCGTTCCTAAATTTACATACTTTTTGAGATGTTGTCAGCTTTGGAAGCACAGTGAGCTTCTTTTAAGCTTAGACAATTTATTAAAAGATACGTTAATTTCGGTTTTGAATGTTGAGATGGATGATAGGGCTTGGGTGCAAGCTTCCCTCCCTGTGAGGTTGGGGGGCATAGGGATACGCAAAATTTCTAGTGTGGCATTACCAGCTTTTTTGTCTTCTGTACACAGTACACACAAATTAGTAGAAAAAATACTTGCACAATCTTTAGGCTCTTTTGATGTAGCATATCTGGCTGAGGCCAAAACCACATGGGGATTGGCTTGTCCAAATACTGAGTTCCCAAAAATTTTGTCATCTCAGAAACAGTGGGATCGGCCCCTATGCGAGCTAGCACGGAAAGATCTTTTAAATACGTGCCCTAGTATCGCAGATCGTGCTCGTATTCTCGCTGTTTCTGTGTGGGAATCAGGTCTTTGGTTACAAGCCATTCCTTCTTACAAAACTGGTAGCCTTATAGATCCTTCCGCTTTTCGTCTCGCTATTAGCTTACGCTTGGGTGCAAGGTGTTGTGTTGCACATCACTGCCAGTGTGGTACTGCAGTTGACCAACTCGGTCACCATGGCCTCTCCTGCTCTCGAAGTGCTGGTCGAATTTCCCGCCACGCCAGCCTTAACGATATCATTCGCCGGGCTTTTACCAGCGCCAATGTTCCAGCAGTTCTCGAACCGAACGGTCTGATGCGTGACGATGGTAAAAGACCTGACGGCATGACTCTGGTTCCATGGAAGTTAGGACGGCCCTTAGTGTGGGACGCTACATGCGTAGACACTTTAGCGCCGTCACACCTTTCTGAAACCCACGTGAGGGCTGGCGCCGCGGCTACTTCGGCGGAGCAACTCAAGCGGCGCAAATATGCTAACCTGGGTATGGGTTACATATTTGAGCCGTTTGGTGTAGAGACGTTGGGTCCGTGGGGACCGGGAGCTCATCGTATTTTCCAAAATCTATCAGAGCGCTTGGTCGATGCGACGCGTGATCAAAATGCTGGCACCTATTTGGCTCAAAGAATAAGCATTGCAATTCAACGGGGCAATGCTGCCAGCATGCTGGGCACGCTGCCAACTGACAGTGGGTTAGAGCATTTGGACTCCCTATGAGTCCAAATGCTTTTACTGTAGTAGCTGTAGTATTGTAGTAGCTGTACTGTTGTTTATAGTTTGTAGTATTTGTTTAATAAAGGCATACCTTCTCTTATAAATATAATATTAAAATATAACGTGATTGACTATTCAAAATTTTGTATTAGTTGAGCTAAAACTTCGAATGACAATACAAAGTCATGGATATAACGCGTTGTTCTGATAATGACACCGGAAGGTGGACCATGGAACTCTTCAGTGATAATTGGTGTCTGAACACATTCTGGTTAGCTTACAGCACCAATTTTTATTTTTTTTCAGCTGTCAGATTAAAACTTTGAACATTACCTCTCCTATTTGTAAAGAATGTGTGCGAGAATAGTTAACTGGTTTAACCTAGAATTACTGGCTCTCAAAGACAGCTGCTAGAACACGCTATTGGGCGTTTCGTGACAGATTTTGCACTTGAGGGTGGTCCCTTATCTGACTAGCATTTTCGAAATGCCCTACTACCGTAAAGCTCAAGCCAACAATGGAATCCAAACCATAGACCCTGTGCGCCAGTCATTGCTAATACTACTGGGTCATCAGTGCTTCAAAAATTACCTTATGAATGCTATATGAAATAATATAAATTTTAACTAGCAACTTGTTTAGATCCTACCATATAATACATGGAAGAGAAAATGCGAGAAACGACGAGTATGTCACCTTTGCTCCTCTCTAAAATGTACAAGAATAAACATGAATAAGTACTTCCCAAATTAGGAGAACTAAGACAAGCAAGTGCGAGTTGTTTAAAACCACTTCAACTTTGTTTATGAGATGAAAGTTATTTGCATATTAATTCCCTTCGTCCCTAAGTAAGTCTCGGTGAATCGGATGATGGATAAGAGAACCTGTTATTAAATTATGCTGGCCTAAAGGGAATGATCGATCGTCTTCAAGCACGTTATTGTCGAGTATAACGATTTATTTGAATACAAAACGGGAAATTGTTTTAATTATTATTTTTATATATTGACGAGGTTGACACAGTTTATTGAATAAATAAATATTATTGTAATGTTATTAATTTTAGTGTGTAAAGTTATTTAATTTTTTATTTTGATAAGATGTATTATATATAAAGGTAATGATTATAAAATTATGTTAACGAAAATTTAAAATTTGCACACCATTGTAATGGTAGAATGTTAAGTTATATTTTTAAGCACTACCACCTGCTGTATCCAAACTACATTCTAGTAAATAAATGAATTTGAATTTGAATTTGAATGGCATTATAAGTCAATTTTTCTGATGTTTCGCAACAAACATGGCCCAGTACATGTCAAACTTCGTTGTTTTTATGTAAGTACCTCATTCTTACACGGCCCCGTGTGCAATACTATATTGCAATAATATGCAATACTAATATAATATTGCGCAATACTACTTTATACATGGGCGTTTTCAGTGTTTGTTGGTTATATAGAGGATATGATACATATTATTATATCGAAATTTTGGATTCCTAACTTTAAAGCGCTCGTAGCGATGTTTGCTTAGCTGTTCTTAACCGATCAGCAAAGTTAAGCAACGTCCGCCGCGGTCATGACTTGGATAGGTGACCGCTAGTGACATTACTACTGAGCGTGCACGTGCTTCGGAGGGCACGTTAAGCTGTCGGTCCCGGTTGTTGTCTTAGGACGGCAGTCGTTACGTTTGGTGGTAGGGTATTCGCAAAATGCCCTTCCTCATAACATTTACCATTACGATAATCCGTTTTGAAATTAATTAGCCAGACAATGTTACACCATTATTGAAATCATCCTTCTTTGTAAAAGAATATATTTTTTATAATGTACAATCGTGGGATGATATTCCTAATATTTTACTATAGATACATAGTCCATAATTAGCGGAGCACCGCACTAGTTCTCATGCGCTAGTGACAAAACGAGACGGAGCTATATAAAAATGCTAAGAACATTACTGTATCAGCCGGATTGTTCACTGCTTTAATACAGCCTCCCCTATTTAGGGGGTATTTGCCATAACCCCCACGCTTGGCAGACGTCTTGGGGATTGCAGTGTAAGATGGCAGTTCCTTAGAAAGCGCTGCTGTCCACATTCCAGTATTTTTCCCTTAGTCGCCTCTTACGACACCCACGGGAAGATATGGGGAGGTGCAATACTAACCCGGCACCCCCCGGGGAAAAGAATAGTACGAGACGGCAAAAGACATCCGCGCTGAAACTGTGTTTTTATTTTCTTCTAATTACTATAAAACTAAACCCAGCTGTAAAATGAAATTCCATTCTTTGCATAGCTGGATATCTGATTGAACAGTCAGATATTTTATCGCACCATTTGACTGAACAATACAGTATTATTGAATTTTTTTTCAATCGTTCATCATCCACGCTCAGTCTAACACGTACTGTATGATAACACGATGTGTTAGTCTTTTACTGTCATAGTCTTGGCGGTAGAAGTACCACTCCAAGATTTTTATTGGCCTATCTATAGTCTTTGATTTAATTAGATTTATATGTAATTTGGCCTTTTAAAAAAATGAAACACGCGTTGACCTGCGGGCAGTAGCTAGTAGTAATACATAAATTACCAACGTATATTATCTACTCGTCGTAATGTTCTTGGAGAGTGGCAGCACGAATCGTCGATACATCGAAAGGCTTTTAACGTCTAAACGAAATTAATCAGACCACTCGATTGAACACACACAAATTGGCTACATTCTTGGGTTAGGTACATCAATTTGTCGTCGCTAACTGTTATATTGTAGTAAGTTAATATTTTATTGTATTTTTTAATGTAGGAGTTGATACCAATATCCAAATAGGTTGTATTTTGTTAAAAATATGTTTTTGCTTGAATTCTTGCTTGCAAAAGGGTTAAAGAAAAATTATTAAGGCCAGGATATCAACCTTTTATTTCTTCACTCATAAACAATCAAATATAGATTATTTTGATCACAAGAAATAATATTGTAATTCCATATACTTGCTGATTATTTTATGGTTCAAAATACAATCATTATAAGTTCACTCGGTCATACAAATTCGCGAATGAGAGAAATTTCGATCGTTTTTAAGGTCGTTAAGTACGATTACATTTATCTTTTATTTAACAAAATGTCTTAAAATAGGGAATAGATTTTTTTTTAAGAATTGATTTGACCTGCACATCGACGCGGCTCACCGCGCACGGACTGACCACGTAGCGCTAAGTGGCTACTGCTTATGGATTTGTATTCTTTTATCGTGCGTACGGACAAATATTGGAGTTTAGTGCCTTCATCTGTAATGGTGAGAAGAAAACAAATATACTTTTCCGGTGACAGTTGGTACTGTTGTTCCCTAAAACTGTAAATGTAAGAAACAAAACGATTGCTTTCATTATTATATTTTATTATTAATGATGAATTTAAATATTATTATTAATACGGCTTTTCCGCTTTGTTTATTGATGTTAGCAGCAGACAGCGTCGATTGTTGCATACTATAACAGTATTCCTGCATACTTAAATGCGTTCAACATGACGATGATATCATTTCAATGAGTTTATAAACTTATGATTGCATAATTCAGTTCTGAAGATAATTTAGATACTTCTTATACAGGGTTTTTCAAACAAGAACTTTGTATACACAAAGCATTTAGATGAAGATGGTTCAAATTTTATTGTATTACAAAAAGAAAAGTTTTGGCAATTATGAATGAAAAATGATATCTGTGAATTGTCCACCACGAGCATGCTGACAGATGTCGATTCTTTCATAAAAGTTATTAATCACTTTTTGCCAAAATAGCGGGTCTATTTCGTTAATCACATGACGGATTTTGAGTTTTAAGACTGCAATCGATTAATTGGCATAGACCTTAACATAGCCCCACAAAAAATAATCCAGTGGTGTTAAATCACCCGATCTGGTTGGCCAACTAATGGCTTAACTGGCTTAACCGCTGAATTTCGTGAAATTATGCGATCGAGAAATTTCGTTTGCAATAAATTAATCATTTCATTGGCTGTGTGGCGTGTAGCACCGTCCTGTTGAAACCACATTGGATCGATTTCGAAGCAGTGATGGCTCAGCGGCTTTGGCTATGGACTGCCGCGCAGCAGGTCCATGGTTCGAATCCCGCCGCGGGCTTGAGCATGGTGGAAGGGCATTTTGCGAATGCCCGTCTGGCTAGCGACCACCCCCAAGTAGAAAATCTGTCAAGCACTTAACAGTGTGTTCCGGCAGTTGTCCTTGAGAGCCATTAATCTAGGTTTAGCCTCGGTGTTGGCACATTTTGTACCGAACCTGATGACTCAAATTTAGCGACCAAATTTCTAATAATGGATTCAGAAGGACGATTATGTTGTCCAAAAATGCGATTTTCGAGCGAAATTGAATTTATTGGTACAATTGCCAAAGCATCTAAGAATACGTCAAAAAAAAAACTGAATGTTAAAACTATCATGCTGTTGGTGTTGCCCCAATTGAAAAACAAAGTTCTTGTTGAAAACAACTTTTACTTATTGAGTCGGAATAACCCTGGCATAATTATGTAATTTATAATGTATTGTTATCTTATAAGTACATTCAAGGCAAAAGTTGTATTTTGTGCGGCACCTACTCCACGCAGGTTTGCTTCTGAGCTTAGGTGAGGTGTGCGGCACTCAGCGTGAAACTGTGCTCCTCACGCAAAAGAAACGTAATTTGCTACAGTAAAATTTTTCACTGCCAGCACGTTTCTTTCCTGTATGGCTGTCAAAGGCCGACTGTTTCTTTTTTCATCCCTCACAGCTAGTCGACCGCGTTTAAGTACATTATGCGCGCGGAGTGAGGGCAAGGAAAAGCCTTTATCCATCATAAATGCCATTTAAAGTCTCACAAACGATATGTCCTGTGTCACCCAATATAATATTACATGATATTATTTACGTTTCAAATCGTTAAAAAAATACCGCGCAAAAATGATCCAAAATGTAATGCTCTTAATATTTTGTGAAGTAAATTGAATTTGGCACGTTTGCGTTTTAACTTATAGATATTATTGAGATATAATAACCATTTTTAAAATAGCATGCACGTGTACACGCATGTAGTGGGTACTTCTTTGCACATGCTCTGCCATTGGAGCTAGATTTAAATAAACAAGATGTAAACACGCATCTGAACAAGGTGGGTAGAATTTTGCAGTCATCCTACTGCTCTCATTCGTTCTCATTTCGTAGAAGGAATATTTGGGATGAGTCATCTAAAAACAGCTTTACTCATTTCTAAACATTAACCATTTCAGAATCGTCTAAAGCTCTCGTTCTGCATCACTTCAGTAGTTACTCACACACTCATACTAATGTATTCAAAAACAACCACTTCTTTTCTCTTATTTGAATCATAGTTCATGCTTTTAACATACCGACATTATGACTTCCGGTCCAAGAAAACATTCACAGTACGAGTAGTTAGGAGAAGTGTATTTAATTTGCCATGACTTCATTCCGTTTCGTACGTATATCTATTGATATAGCTACCTTTGTTTGGTAGAAGATAATGTATGGACTGATAAAGAAGGATTTATAGATGACACGTAGTACCTGTGTATAACATAGTAGAAGAAGAGGTTTGTTAGTAAATCGTCCAAGTTGTAATATAAGTACCTTCATCATCAATTTTGTCAAGCACTAATTTAGAACCACTAATGGCCGGATTGCGATTTGGTCGACTTGCGATTGGAACAAACGGTGGTATGGACGTACCGCGATTTGGACGAATTACGATTAACAAACTGCGTTTTGGAGGAACTGCGAGTTTGTTTATTGGACGAGATGCGTAATAGACGAAAGGCGATATGAGCAAATTGGGTGAAATGCTAACAAACCGACGAAGAAATATGGTGTTCCAACTCCACTAAGCTAATAGAAAAGTAAAATGATTGAAAAAGATCATCAATTTGCATAGTGTTTTAGAAAATTAAAAATTTTCAACTATCACCACTGAATGAATTATCACACAAAAGGAATTAAACGCCAAGCATTAAACGGTACGCTGTCTGTAACAGCAATTTATACGTCAAAGTATAAACCTACTAACACATTCAGAAACTTACAAACAAGGGCAGATAGTGGACAAAAGCGTGTTTTTAAAAAAACGTTCCTCATAATAATCTACATATTAAATGTAATTTCATCTATCATCTGTGTTCAGGCTGTCATGTGTGCGGTGTTGTGACTATGAGTAAGCTATCGGGAAACGTTCCCTCACTCAAGAACTTATCAGAACCAAAATACCGAACCGACGTTTAGTTATTATGATAGTATGGCGGTGCAAAAGGCACACGATGCTCCAGTTAACAAGAATCCTATAAAAAGTTCCCGATCGATCCGACTCGAGTCGACACCCACGCGACCCGGAACTGGCACATTGTAATATCATATCCAAAACTGTGCCATATTTGTTGATATCATCACAAGCCATCACAAGCTTTGAGCCTCATATTTCACATTAGTGAGTAGGGCGAGAGGCATAACCTACAATCAAAACTACTAACATTACAGTTGTTTGTCTGATATAGTTTTAGATTTAACAATGTGTGTTATATAAAAAATATATAATCAACCTCGATATGTCCTTATGCAAACTTTCGATACTTCGTCGTTTTTTTTTGTGTATTTGTGACCAAACAAGCCCGAGGCCCACCTGATGTCAAGCGTGCCTCTGCCTATAACAGATGCATTTCATCACAAGTCACGAATTGCACTGCACCCATCACTTTTAGACATAGTTGTTAAGTCTCATGTGCCTGTAATTTCTTCGACCAATTCTGTTATCTCATTGAAGTGGTTCGTCTTCAGCTGCCTGAAATGCTCTCCTCTGAGCGCTGCGTGTATCAGCAGCCTGGAAAAGGTTTTGTAATAATAAAATTATTTCTAAATATGATTCAGCAGCACTAATATTATTACATACATATCACATAAGCAGCCGTAATGTACACCATTAAACATCGGCAGAACGGGAATTATGGCAACATCCCCTATTAGAGGAGCCTATTAGAGTTGTTGCCATTATCTCCACGCTTGGCAGGGGTCTTGGGGATTGCAGTGTCAGATTATAGTTTTCCAGAAGGGGCTGCTTCTTACACCTTTTGATAATTTTCCCTTCGTCACTTCTTACTTCCTACTGAAAGATATGGGGGAGCAAATCTAGGGCACTGTAAAATGGCACTGTATCTAGTGAAATTACTGAGCAAACGAGACATTAGAACTAATGAACTGAGAGGTTTGGAAATATTTTGAGATTATCTCGGACAAATACTGCAAACTCATATATATATATACATCACATATGTATACATCGATCGAAGAGTGAGTATTGTATGTTGCTTTTGCAGCAAGGGTTGCAGCCATCTTTTGACTCAAGTCTAAACATGGATCGTAAGAAGCTTCTGATGTTTGAAGGCGTGGGTGTTTTCATTTGAGTTACCTCAAAAGAAAGTGCCATATCTCAAAACCGATGCAACCAGACCATGTATTTAAAGAGCTTATTCTATTTTTAACATTTACCAACGTTCAAAAAGGAGGAGGTTATCAATTTGACACGTTTTTTTATGTTTGTTACCTTAGAACTTTCGATTGGGTAAACCAATTTTGATTAAGTATTCTTTTTTTTATTTGAAAGATTGTGTTCCCGTGGTGTACCATTTATTGTATTGTCCAATTTCCTCAAAATCTGTGTTTTCCTATCTTGATGATATATTTATTGCCAGTGAATGCCAATCGATCCCGTAAATAGTAAGGGTCACTGGTGATTTTTTTTACTAATAAATGAAATCGACTTCAAGACATGAAGAATCGATTTCAAAAGTGTGAAATAACTTGTCGAAGTCGCACAATCGCGCACAATACTGTGATAATAGGCACTTTTATGGTAACGACTTCAACAATATTAGTTATTTCATACTGTTAATTTATTTGTAAAAAAAATATTACCAGATCGTTTGGTCTCTATAGCGTAGTATTATTATATGTTCTATGTCTATAGTACCTCTAAGCACCGCAGAGTCAGATATTCTGCCTTGAAGCACTAGTGTACAAGAACTACTATTAGGGCGTTCGGATAGCCTATCGGTGCCAAAAATAACACTCACAAACGCTAAAAATGATCACACGGGCCGTTCGTTTTGGGACTTCGTGATCAAAAATATCGTTTTCGCTCACCGTTCGGATAGCTTTGAAAACGCTACAAATGACAGAGAAAAGTGATATTTTTGACCCATGTCTTACCGTGGGATCGTTGTGATCGTTTTTTGACAACTGCTGTTTTGACAGTTGTATTTGGCGCGATTGAAGAGTTTCACAAGTTTTTTACATAGTATTTATATATAAATATATAATATAAATACCATATTATTTAGTAGGTACCTACTTGTTTTGTTAATTTTAGAGATTGATTCCATGTTTCGTACTGTGCAAAATTGTTAAAATATTGTCGGTTGTCAAAGTATGTTTTAAGCCGTTCGGATAGCATGCAGTAATTGTTGGTCAAAAATAGCAAAAGCTTCTATCCGAACGCTAAAACACTAATGCCACTTTTGAAACTGCTACAAACGCAATCGCGCCAAAACGAACGCCCCTTATGTGTCACTATTATAGTATACGTACGTACAGTAAACAAGGCATGGTGTATGGAAAGTTACTTTTCTGAACCGATTGCGCGTCTTTACAAACAAATTATTAATCGAACGTCATCTCGGAGTGAGAGCACAATGCAGTGTCATGGAAATTAAGCGCTTACCAGAGTTAAACAGGAGCTATGTTTTAGTTTCAAAAAAACAATAGGTTTTGTCATGGTCCCACTAGAAGGACAATATTGTCGTCCTATTAGTGGGTTCAGCGCGAAAATTTTCCGGTATGGGCCAAAGCGGATGCCGTCACAACGTTCAGACTGATAATGTCTAGTGTTCTAGAATGTCTAGTGTTTACGCCATCTACAGGCATTTTTTAAAACTACCTTCCTATTCATACGATAATGCACTTGAAGGAAATGCACCGACCCCTCGTGGATGACGTCTCAGTCGCCGTCAAACTTCAGTAGAAGAATATAGTTCTAAACTAACACGCGCTCCGCATATTCAAAATCTTAAATACTCGCTGTCAAGCTCGCTAATCGACAAAATAAACTACTAAGTGTCTTGTGAAATTCGCTACTTGTGTATAAACCGCAGTTCTATTGGAGCTTAGCCATACATGTGATTGTGCTCATCATCATCTTGAGGACCTGCCGGCCGGCGTGAGAGACTGGACGCAGCAGCAAGGTTGGTGCATATTGATAGTGCTTGATCAGAAATCACATGTATATATTTTTTGTATTACAGTCCATCAAATAGGCGTAGGGCTTCGCCCCTCGCACTCCCGCTTTGGCGGCTCCATCTAGTATGCTAGAGTCCAGATTAATCTAATTAAAGAATAGGTTCACATACCAAATGGTTTCACTAGACCCTTAAAATGCGCGTCTCAAAACGTCTAGTTCTACATTAGCTATTCCACTAGTCCTTATACCGTATCTTTTACCTGTTTGTATGAGTCAGTAAGTATGAAACACTCTCGCTTGTTAATCTCTTTCTATATTCATTGAAAAATAAATGGCTTATCCCAACTTTCTGGCCGCACCTGCTCAAAGAGAACAATAAAGCAGTTTCCTCACGCCCTTGGGAACTACGTGTCTAATCGAAACAAAACGAAACGAAGCTATCTTTTCCTGTTAACTAACTATTTCAAGTTACTTTGAATCGGTTTACTAGAAGTAACAAACAAACTTACTCCCTCTATCTTTACTCCATCATGACTGTTCTCTGATAAAACGCAACTAATCTGTGCTTATTATCTTCATACCCATCACCTTACCCTTAAATAAGGATTGGTACACTTATTATATATTTTAAGGTGAAAGAAATTTTGTGACACACGGACAGAAGATTTCCTCTTAAGATTTTACTATGATTTGTGATCACACCAGTATTTGTACTTGTACATATTAGGTACATACTTAATATTTCTGCAATAGATCAAAAACAACAACAGTTAAACAATATTTATTTCTTATGCAAGGCTTTATTTAGCGCGAGTACTTTTTTTAAGGACCAACAAACAGTTTCATAATATTTTCTTAACGTAAAAGTAAGTAGTCAAACTGGGAAAAGCCGTGAAAGTGTTTTTAAAAAATACTAATTTAATTAAAGTTGAATTAAATTTAATATTGACTGTTCAATGTGAAGACAAACTACGAACTAACTTACATTAAAGCTTAAGAGAACTAGAGCACAAATGCACCATCATCAAAACGTCTACTCCTAGTGTGTGGTCTAGCTGAGAACGCCTGTCTGGATAAACAGTAAAAATGCTTAGGGCGACAAAAGTATGGGACGAGATGATGATAGTGGTGATATAACTCCTCCCTCCGTAAGTTCAAGATTATCCGAATTATGAGGATTATCTTGAGTTACATCTTTGACACATATTTTATGAATGTTATACTTATAGGCTAAAAATACAAAAAACGTTATAATAATTATGTAAAATGTTATGTTTCCTATATAAAAACTCTTGAATTGGTAATACATTTCACTTTCACTAGTAATTTCACTCTCACTTTCCTGCAATAAATTGTTCAGCTGTTGAATGTTGACAAGATCAACTCCGTTGAGATGGACTGGTCTTCTCTGTGCATCGGATTCTCTGGTTACCATTCGAGGCAAATTGAAAATTGGTAATCTTGTGTAAAAAATATCTTTCCCTTGAAATTGTTGCCTTTTAAAATTCAAGTCCTTTATCTTTAACTGACAATCATCATCCAGGGTTAACAGGTAGGTCCCACAGATGTTCTCTTGCATAATTTCTGAATCGCAATATTTGGTGATTAATGTTTCTGTTTTTGCGTAAACTACCCAGCGATTAGGCTGAATAAGGTCGGCTTTTACATCATCGATGATAACTGGGACTGGATGGCAACTTGAAACATTTGTGGAAAATTGTACCAGTGCAGTAATGCACTCGTCTTTGATCAGCAGTGATGCGTCGTTCTCAAAACACAGGAAGCGACTTTCTTCTATTTCACGGCAAGGCTGGGAGAGCGACTTGGTATATAAACCTTTCACAAGGAGGTAAGCGTATTTAGGTAGGATAAGGGTAGTGAGGCCATTAGTGTTATTATATATAGGTAATGGGATCAGTTTGTAATAGTTGAAAATATCATCTCTAATCAACGGAATTTGCATTATGAATTTAATCTGATTTTGTTTTACATATGCTTTTATTTCTATACACTGTTCAATCTTAAGAATATTTTCTATGTTAGCGTTATACACTAATTTTGCAGATTTCTCAATTTCCTGTAAGAGCGATATCATTTCATCTGTGTCCACAATGGATGGATGTAACAGTTTAATCCTAGCAAAAACAAGAGCTGTTTCAATTTCATCAAGTCGTATGTAAAGGGTTTGAAAGTTGTTTGTTAAAGTATTGTACATATGAATAATCTTATTACTTGTTTGGAACAGCTTGGACTCATTGAAACTATGATCAATTTCCTTAAGAGCTTCATCTATTTGAATGAAGTTGTTTCGTGTGGTATTTGTTATATTTGTAAGTTTACCCAACATTTCGGCAACGATTGTTATTTTTCATGCGATCCTATCCTGTTTTGTCTTTAATTTATTCATCAATCTTTCGTATTCTAGGGCATCATCGTTGTCAAGATTGCCTGTAATCATCTTAACCAATGAACCTAGGGGATTAAGTAAACCACGTTTGGTTCTTATCAGAGATGGAACCAATTGCTTATATTTTTCAATCGTAATATTCATGGCGTACTCAGTTTGTGATTCGACTTCAATGAAATCTGAATCAAATGTTTTATAATTAAAACAGCTTTGTACATGTTCACGAAGTTTTACGTAATTGTCAATGTTTAATTCTAATTGTTCGTAAATTAACCTTAGGTCTAAAACTTTTATAATAGTCCATATATCATGGCTTACGACCGCTTGACCTTCCTTCACAGGTAGCAGCCCTGGGTTCTTCTCAATCAACTGCAGTTGAAGAGCCTGGCTGTGGATCGTTAGCGTTGCCAGAAGAACCAACCTGTGGAGCACGCCTGATATCTTTAATTGGGACTTTGGTATCTCTATTTTGTGTTGTTACAGGAACAACGTTCCTTCTGATTTCTCCCGTGATTTTAGCCTTTTGATATCTTGCTTTATCCTTGCTACGTCTAGTGTTAACGCCCTTAATGTATACCGTATCTCCTACGTCTAAACCAAACTCTTTTTCTCCTCCACGTTTCTCTTTTACATTCGTCTTTTTATCAATCATCTTATCCGTCAAATATTCATACAGGTGTTTCGTCTTCCTCGCGTGTTCTTTGACATACTGTTGCGTAAATTGTTTGTTGAAGTCTACACAGAATGCGTTATTGGATTCAGTGTGACCGAAAACTACTTCAAATGGTGTAAGACCGGTTGCAGAGTGTATTATATGGTTATACGACATTATTGCATAGGTCATTACAGACGCCGCATCGGTTATTTTACGTTCATATTTTGCGATTCTATATATTTCTATAATGGTCGAGTGGAATCTTTCAACTATGCCCATAGAATTAGGATTGTGTGGCGTACTTATGTGCAATACAGATTTCTTTGATTAGTGCATTATTAAATTCTACTCCAGGGTCTGAACTGATTCTATTTGGAATACCGTACATTGAAAAATACTTTAGAAGGGCTCTTACTACTTCTGGGGTGGATTTAGTACTAATTTCGATTGCTTGGCCTAACTTGCCGAAGGCATCTACTATTGTGAGGTAATTATTACCTTCAATTGAAAAAGTGTCCATAAACAGTTCCTGGAATGGTTTATTTTGAGTCTGTGATAGTTGGAGTTCTGGTTTAAAAGGTTTACGTTCATATTTCATACGTTTACAGACGTCACAACCATTTATGATGCTTGCGACCATTTGATCCATGTTATTCCAGTAAAAAGTTCGTCTAAGATGAACCAGTGTTTCCTTAATTCCCCTATGACTGTTTTTACCTACATGATATTGAGGCACTATGTCTCGCTGCTCATTCTCATCATCAACATAAACCACCCTTTTGGTGCACTCATAAAACTTTACAGTTCCTTTCTGAAAGAGCTTTATGGTAGCGTCCGAAAACTGTTTGCGATGTGTCTTACTTTCAAAGTAAAAGAAATATTTTACCTTAGGGCGAATATACTCTTTTAAGAATCTTTTTACTAGATCTGGATTATCTTCAGGTAAATGAATTTCCATGACCTTTTGTTTAGATCGAGATAAATCTTTAACTGTTAGATCGTTTCTGTTCCAAGTAAATACTAACACCTGATTTGGCTTAGTGTCTATAGCCTCCTGTAGTATAAGTATGCCGTCCGTATCTAAGTCTCGAGCTGAATGCACTGTACCTATACTATCGCTACTAGGTTTTTCTGATGCTGTTACGGTACTACTGCCGGAGATGGAATCGAATATGGTGAACGTCGACCGTCACCTGCTACAGATGGGATACTCATAGTTTTCTCTGAATCTGTGATGCTAATAGTTTTATCCAAATCAGACAAATCGTCGATTGGGATTGGTGTAGGAGTTCTTTCCTTTGATGTAGATGCCTGAGGGGCACTGTTTAAATCTTGACTTAGCCGCGTTATTTCGTTTGTTAAATCGGCTAAGTGTCTTTGAAGTTTTTGTTCTCTCTCATCTAAGTTGACTTTCATTGAAATATCGTCATGTTCGCCTAAAGCGTTAACTTTGATTCGCGACAACGCGTCCGCATTACAATTTTGCTTACCATTCTTATAGACGATGTTATAATCAAATTCTCCCAAACGCAACTTCCATCTCGTGAGTTTACTATTAGGTTCTTTAATCGAGTTTAGCCAAGCCAAGGGCCTATGGTCGGTATATATAGTGAATTTTTTTCCGTATAAGTACGGTCGAAAATGTTTAGTGGCCCATACAATGGCCAACAACTCCTTTTCAATCGTACTATACCGAGATTCTGCGTCATTTAAAGTACGGCTTGCGTACGCTATTGGCTTGTCACCACCAATAGGACCCTGTGAGAGCACTGCTCCGAGCGCAAAGTTTGATGCGTCTGTTGTAAGGACGAATGGCTTGGAAAAATCGGGAAACTGTAAAATAGGTGCATTGGTCAACAGTTCTTTACACTTCTCGTATGCGTCTATATATTCCTGTTTTGTGAAGTCTATTTTATTTTTCTTTTTCAAGCACGATGTTTATGGTTGAGTAAGTTTCGCAAAATCTTTTATAAACTTACGGTAATAACCTACCAACCCAAGGAAACTCTTAATTTCTGTAGATGTTCTCGGTAATGGAAAGTCTAATACTGCTTGTATCTTATCGTTATTTGGCATGAGGCCGTTTTTGGTAATAGTATGACCCAAATACAGGACTTCTTTCCGTAGGAACTCACATTTGTCTAATGTAACTTTAAGGTTAGTTGCCCTGAGGCGATCAAAGATTTTACGTAGTTTATCGACGTGTTCCTGGAGACTTGATGAGTAAATTATGATGTCATCAAGGTACACCAGGCAGTGTATACCTTGAAGACCTCGCAACACACTATCCATGGCCCTCTGAAACGTCGCAGGCGCCGTTTTTAAGCCAAACGGCATCCTTTTGAACTGGTAATGACCTGACTGAGTAGTAAATGCAGTTTTGGCTCTATCTGCTTCCCTGACTTCTATTTGGTGGTACCCACTAGCAAGGTCATGTGTACTAAAATATTGGGACTTACCCAACTTATCAAAGAGGTCGGTGATGTTTGGCAAAGGGTATTTATCGTCTACCGTTATTTCATTTAGGCGTCGGTAGTCGATTACCATCCTATATTTTCTCTCGCCAGATGCATCGAGCTTTTTAGGAACAAGATGCACTGGTGCACTCCAAGGTGAGTGAGAATCTTGAATTACATTGTCCTCTAATAATTTATCTACTTGTTTTTGGATCTCTTCATTTTGGCAAGGTGGATGTCTGTAAGGCCTAATATAAATTGGGTCCTCGTTGGTAGTGCGGATGCTATGTTTTACCTCGTTTGTAAATGATAAAGGTAATTTGTCGCAATAAAATATATCCTTATATTCACGACATAGTTTATATATACACTCACGTTCCTCTTTATTCATATGGTCCATGCGTATCTTACATAAGTTTTCTTTTAGAACTTCATCAATCATACAGTCGTCACTCGCAACATTAACCTCACATTTTTCACTTTCAAATACCGTAACTTCCAATGGGTATTTAAATGTTATGGTGGATTCACAATCCGACGCGTTCTGTATTATTGTTTCGGCGAAAAAGTTGTCACATTTAATAAGGGCAGTAGGCATTCGCACACATTCTTGGAATTGAACGAATTCAACGATGGCATCGCCGTGTTGTAGATTGGTTGGAATCCTAACACGTGTTTCAGATCGCGGTGGTATATTCAACTCGTAAGGCGGGTTATAAATTATGGGTATTGCAGCGTTATGTGTTTGCAAAATTTGGTTTCGCATATCAATGTTTGCTGCTAATTTTTTTAATAAGTCAGAACCGATTAATCCGTCGTACCGTCCATCTACATCGTAAACGTAAAATTTGTGAGGAAGTGTGCTCTTAAAAGTTTTTAGCAGTGGGATATAGATCACTTCATTGTGCATGCTCTGAGCATGTGTACTTACAACAGTAAATGGTTCATAATACTTATGGTCACTAAAAAACTTTTCAGTTATTGCAGGGCTAACAAAAGATCTGCTGCTGCCCGTATCGATAAGAAACTTGGAATTGATCTCAGGGATCTCAATATGCGGTAGCTTTAGGATACTGTCACAATAGTTTAAGTTAATTATCTCGCTGTGTTTTTCGAGGCTGTTTCCTGAAAATTTTCAGGGTCGTGTTCCTGAGATACGGGTTCAAAATCGACAAAATTCTCCAAGTAGTGACAATCTTCTATCGGCGGTGATACAACATACTCACCACACGCTTCATTTAAATTCTGGTCATTATCATATCTCGTTTCAGGGTTGTACTCCTGACAATAACTTGGTTCTTCCATATAATATAAGTCGTTACTTATCATATTTTGCCTAACAGGCGCCGTACGCATTGAAATATCGGACTCCTGCATTCTAGGTGCCTGCTGTTGATTTGGGATACCGAATTTAAATTGGTTAGGGTTCGAGTGAGGTTGGTTTTGAATACCGAACTTATAACCTTGTTGTTGAGGTTAACCATATCTAAACCCATTATGTTGGAAAGGGGCGCGCGGTTGACGGAAAGGTGCCAAACCGAAATTACGTTGCGTTTGATTTTGTCCAAACTGACCCTGTGGCATTCTATACGACTGCATTTGATTTTGTCCAAACTGACCTTGAGGTGGTTCGAACTTATTCGATTGCACAAAGTTTGGTCGGAACCCTTGATTTGTAGGGACACCGTATTTAAAGTTATTATTCTGGGGAATACCGAACCTAAAATTATTATTTGGTGGCGGTGCGCTAAATGCAGGCTTAAAACCTTGAAACATAGGGAGAGGCCTAAGTGCATTTTGTGAACTCGATGGTTGTATTGTATTTTGTTTTGCTAATTTATTTTTAGCACTGTATTGAAACTGGAAATTTACTTCTTCGGTTACGATACTTAACGCGTTCTCAAGACTTGAGCAGCCCTTTAATCGCACAATACGTATTAAGTCCTCTGGTAAGTTGTATAGGAATATGTTCAAAGCTGTATTATTATATATAATCATTTTAGCTGCCTTAACCCCCTCATCAGTAAGTCGATTCACCTTCGCGACTAAGGCACTTTTTGTAGCCTGGATTCTTTGGCAAAATTGAATATACGACTCGCTTTGTTTGAGTTTCATAGTTTCGAGCTCGATCGCTATGCACTCTTCCGAACGCGGATCGCCAAAATGTTGCGTAAGTATTTCTTTTAACCTTTCCCATGATGTTATGTGCGGGTTATCGCTAAGTAGAGACGCAGCTCTACCAGTTAACTTACTGCTTACAGAATGGAATAAATACAATTCTTGTGTTGCATTTCCTCTGACCCTGCTACCGTCTAAGACATATTCACATTTCGATATGAAAAGATTCAATAACTTCTCATCACCGTAATACTTAGGGATTATACACAAGATTTCTTTTGGAATTGTCTGAATTCCCTCCATTATATACGATTAATTACTAAACTCCACACAGTTATATTATCTAATACAAGTTATACTATATCTTTAATACTAAAACACAATTGCCGATTACAGTGCAAACAAAATCAGATAAATGCAAGATAGCAAAATAGGCCCAACGATGTAGTTTGGGGAAAAATATGGAATAGACCGGGATAATGAAAGACGGGAAGTGAAAAGGTTTACTCACCAGCCGCTCGATCCCATGATCCTCCTGAGCCGTAGCAGTCGACACAACACTTCACGCTGGTTTCCCAAGGGAGACGAATTTATTTGGTTCGTGTTTCCGCGTTTCCGAGCACAACACTACTCACGAAACCGAATTAGTGATTTCCGATAGTTGAGGTCGGAAAATTCGCGAAAAATCCACAAGGCTGCGCCAGTCAAACTGGGAAAAGCCGTGAAAGTGTTTTTAAAAAATACTAATTTAATTAAAGTTGAATTAAATTTAATATTGACTGTTCAATGTGAAGACAAACTACGAACTAACTTACATTAAAGCTTAAGAGAACTAGAGCACAAATGCACCATCATCAAAACGTCTACTCCTAGTGTGTGGTCTAGCTGAGAACGCCTGTCTGGATAAACAGTAAAAATGCTTAGGGCGACAAAAGTATGGGACGAGATGATGATAGTGGTGATATAACTAAGTATATTTCTTTATAAAAACAATTGTGAGACAAACATCGTTGACCACAAGTTAAACTACTTGTATTGAAACCTGAAGAAGCGAAGGATTCTAGGACAGAACGACGCTTCGAGTGGTTTCAAAATAGATTCAAAGGTACAAGACGCAAATTAACTTTGCTGCCAAACGTAACACACAATTTTTCACCTCACTAAAGCGAGAAAAATGCAAGGTGCAATAAAAACAACAAATAAAATAGTAAATTTGTGTTTTTATATACAAACTAAAATAATAATAACAAAGTTAAAAAGATCCACCAGGATACACCACCTACAGCGGCGCCATTTGGCTGATATTATATTCCATACATAATGTCAGCGAATATCCTTTAAAATACAATAAAAATTGGGGCAATGTCACTTAAACAGGTTTTTTTTATTTCAGAGACGAATTTCTTAGCATTCCATGGATTCACCGTGTGGGTGCCGGGTCCATAGCGTTGCAGAGGAAGAGGCCGGAGGTGCCTGGGACTTGCAACCCAGGAGTAGAGTTATGTGGCCCCTTTATGATGCATCAATGCTCCCCTTTACCGCTCGAGCCTCCTCCCCTGCCCAACCAAATTTGGTAGGATCCTACTAATGCCGCCTTTGATACACGCTCTAGGATGGAAGTTACGGTTGTTCTGACAGGCCAAGGTCTTTAAGTAGGTTATACAGGGATTTCGCTGGTATACCCCTTGCCCTAACTTCTACAGCATATAGGTTAACTACATAACCGTTTTTGGTTAATTCATTTGTTAGGTCATAATATTTGTTAGTTTTTATTGTGTGGTCATTAGGTATGTTTGTTTCCCACGGCACAGTAAGTTCTATAAGTACTACCTATGCGTTTTAGAAGTACAGAAATATGTTTGGTCTGGAAGACTAAACACCAAGTTCAAGCGAAAACCCCAATAAAAACCCTTTAGAATGACTATTTTCTATATTGAAAGTCCAATAGTTTTTTTGGCTGTGAAGCTAATAAATACTCAACACACAATTTTTCACCTCATCCAGCGAGAAAAATCAAAAGATGCAAAAATGAAATGAAAAGAATGAATGAAAGCTTAAACAATGTTTTCTTAAAAATCATAAATTTGCGTTAGTTTAAAGTAAAAATTATAAGTAAAATTACTAAATTTAAATTTAGAGTAAATTTATTTTTTGGAACTTTTACAGAGGTACGAATATCAAAAACCTTTTACATGCTAGCGGAGAAAAAGCACTTTTGCACGCTGATAACAAACAACACCTTTCTGAGCTTGTTAGGTAAAAACGTTTTCATTGATGACTCTCCAAGCCTTACTTTATAGTTTTAATATAATTTTTTTAAATTCGAATAGTCGTCACAAGGTTCATCGTTAAGTTCCCAGGTAGGACGGCCGGGGATGGATATACACTTGGTAATAAAGAAAGCAGTATACTGTTCACATCAGCACAGCCGGGCCCCGGGGGGTATCTATACAAGCGGCCGTTACGACTCTATGGTGCGCTCTTTATACAAAAATTAGTATCTCTATAAACGTTCGTCGGGTAAACGACATAGGCACTCGTACCATCTGAAGTTCCCGAGGTGGGTTGGCTATTACTCGTACCGGCGGCGGCTGCAATAAAGCCTTAACAAAAATGCCGTACGGCACTTCGTGGCAAAAATTGTGAGGTAATGATAGTTAAAGTTTTCAATAAAATACCAAAAAGGATACGCCAGCTTCCATTGAATTATTTTAAAATAAAATTACACCAGTTCCTAACGAAGCACTGTTTTTATAATTTAAAAGTTTTTTTTGACTGTAAGGATACTTCATAGTTATGACATAATAATAATTAATTTGTAATGATGAATATTTAATTTTAATTCATTGTGCTTTAATGATAATGAATTATTTTCCGTTGTTTTGTATTGTAATATTGTGTGTGGATAATAACTAGGTCATTGTGATTTATAATTATAAAAAAATATATATTCTAATTTGACATTAATTTAATAGTGTAAGTATATTTTTTATGTTAAACATAATATTTGCATGTCGTATTGCGACGAAGCACGCTAAGCTGCTTAAGTTTTTAAGACCTTTGTTATGTAACCGTGTTTCTGGCAAATAAATATCATTTCATTTCATTAAGTCAGAACTATTATTATTGTGTTGATATTCATGTTGCTGAAGAAAACGTTATCATTCTACCAGCCCCAAGAGTTTATTAATAGGTATGATAATAGTTTGATCATTATTCTTACAATATGTATACTAATGGCAGTCGCTCTTACATTCTGATTTATCACTAGACAACGTGTATTGTTTGTGCCGTTTTGTTCACATCAAATATTAGTATGACTTCGCCATCTAGGGTGAATTGCATGAACTACGCAAGTATGTGCAATGATTATCCGGAACGTCGCACGCTGCGTCGGCAAGGTGGCTTGCAATGACAACTGCCCGGAACACCGAAGTTGGCCGAACATCCACGAAGGAAAGACATTTATTATCACCGCGTCATTCTTCTCTTGTTGCACGCATCGCATTATAATAATTTTATAGTTCCCGCATTCAAAAGTGAATTTCAAGAAATTGTAGTTTAAAGACAGTGCTGGTGAAAGTTAGCCCACGCGTGGGCACCTGGAGGAACGACTAGCAGGATTGGATCTTTGCCGGCTTTCGGTGAGTGCATTTACCCCTGGCTTTTCATTCTTTTATTTGATGTGGACTAGCTCATTCCCTAGGTTTCTATCTCCGTTATTGCATTTTACATAAAACTTATAATTCACCCGCATCCGCATACACATAGTTTTTTGGTCCGTTACGAACCGGATATACCTAACCAGCTAACGCTCACTTACTATCGTTGGAACATATCTTTCAATAAGTATCATACACATATATACCCATATAAATTATAACAGAAGCTACAATTTCGTATAAATTCCTTTAGAATATTAATTAGCACGTTACTGTACTTTTTAGTAATACCGTAACTTCGCAGTACGCAGAAATTACGGTACGCATATCTCGCTTATTTTTCGCTTTATATCTATTAGTTGTATAAAAGTTCCATAAATTATACGTCTTTGACGCATATGTTTGTTTAATTAAGTACATCTAACACATTACATTACATAAAATTACGCTTATATTTAAACAAGTCGTCGTATATCGAAGCCGATTCTACCCACATTCCAAGTTCGTGTCGAAATCATACCATTATCTATTCATGTGATAGAACTATATTTAAAAACTTTTTTGAAATGTCTTCGGAGGCAAAAATAAAAATTGTACATGCTAAAAAAGAAGCAATATTCGCGCATATTAATACTTTATATAATTCCGCTAAGAAAATAGTGCCATCAGCTGATGTTGACACTAGATGTAAGCAGGACTTTTTAGCCGCTTCGTCGAATATTGACAAATTATATAGCAATTTCAATGATTTATGTGATCAACACAATACATTGTTATTAGAAGTGAACCCTAAACATGAACTTAACTTTAGTAATTGGAATGCATTTGAAACATTATTTTCATTCATCCAACATACTCGCTCGGGTTTAATAGAAACTCGTCGTGCTATCTCCGCAACTGATAAGCCTACCTCGAACAACTGTCGTTTGGCGCCATTGGATTTGGTAGATTTTTCTGGTAATCCTGAATCTTGGCCGCTATTCTATCATAGTTTTAAGACCAATGTTCATGATAACGCTTCATTAACTGACGCACAAAGAGTACAATATTTAGTGGGAAAGTTAAGTGGGAACGCCCTCAATGTGTTCGCAGGAATTATACCTAATGAATCTAATTATACCACGATATGGAATTCTTTAGTCGATAAATATCAAGATAAGAGGTTACTAGGATCAATGTACCTTAATAACATACTTGATATTAAACCTACTTCTAGTTCACCTACGCAATTAAATAACTTTATTGAACGAGTTAATTCTTCTATGTCCGCTTTAAAACAATTAGAAATTATTGATTTAACTGATTTCATTCTTACGCATCTCGCACTTAAAAAGATAGACACTCAATTAGTTCAAAGTTTTGAGCTATCCGTCCGCGACAAAGATATACCGACAAGTAGTGATTTAGTGAGTTTTATTCGTCATCATATAAAGGTGTTGGAACGCACGACTGCTGTACGGCAGAATGTATCCCAGCCGCAGGGGAATTCTGCAACTCGCTCACGTCAACCAACGTCATCATCAAAATTTACGCATACTTTTGCTATTACGGAAAATAACAAAGACAAACCCGCTTGCATGTTTTGTAACACTTCGCATCATATTCATTTATATCAATGCACAGCATTTCACAAATTACCCGTAAAAGAACGTTTTAATTACATTAAAAATAACAAACTGTGTATTAATTGTTTCAGTACAAAGCATACAACAATTAATTGTGGTTCGCATAACACTTGCAAACAGTGTCATAAAAAACATCACTCATTATTGCATTTTGATAATCAGCTAACATCGTACCGTAGTGACGGGGTTCAGAATGGAACGCCGGCGACGGTCGCAAACGCAATGGCTCGCGGCACCGGTACGGACCGCAAGCTATCTTCGTGCGCGCAGCCAGCCACTATGCCACCGGCGCACACTAACATTCCAGATACGAGCGCTCCACGCGTTTCTGACGCTGCGTATAATAAACGCTCGGACACACTTACCTTGCATTCATGCAATAATAATATTCGTAATAAACAAACCCTAGATAAAACATTTGTTTTACCTACAGCGCAAGTATTTGTGCCTATTAATGGACGACGAATTGTTATACGATGTTTGACAGATAGTGCATCTGAAAATAATATTATTACGCTCGCATGTTGCCATAAATTAAATTTAGATATTCATCCGCTTGTAAATACCTCTTTAAAAACCGTTGGGTCGATAGCGGCACCAATTAAAGGTTACGTATCACTCACTATTCAATCGCGCGTTTCTGACTCTCAATATAATTTGACGCTGCTAGTCTTTGATCATATTACTGATCAACTACCTACGCGCGTGGTCCACGCTTCCATGGTGGATTATTTTAAGGACTTACCACTTGCTGATGAATGTTGGAACTCGCCCGGGGATATAGATGTTATTCTCGGTGCTCAGATGTTTGCATTTATTTTATTAGGCGGTAAAATTATACCACCCTCGCTTACTCGATCAGCTGATTCTTCGGATACCGCTCGCTGTGTACCTTATGCTCTTGAAACAACGCTTGGCTATATTGTCATGGGAGAGATACCTGCTATCAACTCTGATAATATAGTCTGGTCCTTCGGTCCTTTGGTGAATGAACTAAATAATAACATCGTGAAATTCTGGGAGCTCGAAGAGGTGCCTTCCGTTAAGTCCATAAGTCCGGAAAATCATGATTGTGAACAAATTTATAACTTAACAAAGTCAAGAAGTTCTTGCGGGCGTTATATTGTTTCGCTCCCTTTTAAAGGTGACCCTATGTCTTTGGGTGATTCTTTCACGCACGCGCAACGACGATTCACTGCTTTAGAACGTAAATTTAATGCGCTTCCTGCACTTCGTCAAGCATACAATGACGTCATCTCTGACTACATACAGAGGGGTTATTTGACGGAAATACCCTATTCTTCAGCTGCTATAGCTGAAGGCTATTTTATACCGCATCATGCCGTTGTTCGTCCTGACAAGGCAACAACAAAAACGCGCATCGTTTTAGACGCTAGTGCTAAAACCAACACCGGCATATCGCTTAACGATTTGTTACACGTAGGTCAGAATCTACAGGCTGACTTATTTGCACTACTATTAAAATTTCGCTGTTTCAAAGTTGCCATAACTGCTGATGTGCAACAAATGTATTTGAGAATATATTTAAAAGAAAATGACCGCAAATATCAGAAAATATTGTACCGCTTTAATGAGACTGAACCTTTACGCATTCTACAATTCAATTCAGTCGCTTTCGGTCTTCGATCTAGTCCGTTTTTGGCAATGCGAACTGTTCGCCAATTAGCTGAGGATGAACGCGAACGCTTTCCTCTTGCTGCAGAAGTCGCCACTCAAGAACTGTACATGGATGATTTGACAACATCGGTACAATCTGTTGATGACGGCATTCGCTTAGCAGACGAGTTAGTCGCATTATTCAAAGCCGGTGGATTTAATCTTACCAAATGGGCTAGCAACTCGCCTGAACTTCTCGCTCATCTACCCGAATCACATCGCGCGTCTATTGAGTTCACTGACGACAGTGATACGTTGAAGGTTTTAGGCCTAAAATGGACACCTACTAGTGATACGTTTTCGTTCACTACATCCAACGCTTCAGTAGGTAACACGAAACGTGCAATACTGTCGACTATCGCTCGTTTATTTGACGTGCTCGGATTCGCTGCGCCTGTCATACTTTATGCCAAACTCTTATTGCAAGAGCTTTGGCTCGCAAAGGTAGACTGGGATCAGGAACCACCTGAAAGTATTGTACAACGTTTCATTCAATTTAAAAATGAATTACCACTGCTGTCGAACCTGCAAATACCTCGTCATTTAGGTATTTCAGCAGGTTGTGTCATTAACATTGTGACATTTGGAGACGCAAGTCTTAAAGCCCTCGGATGCGTGCTCTATTTACATGTGACACACCCAAACCGCGACATATCAGTCCATTTGATATGCTCCAAGTCGAAAGTGGCTCCACTCAAGACAGTTACGCTAGCAAGGCTCGAATTATGTGCTGCGCTACTTCTCGCTAAACTTGTTAAACAAGTACATATAGCATTAAATGATCGCTATCCCATAAATAACATTTTTGCATTTTCTGACTCCACTATTGCTCTGACTTGGATTCAGTCATCTCCGCATCGATGGCAGACATTTGTTGCCAACCGCGTTAGTAAAATACAGGAGCTTCTACCTCCTGACCGCTTTTTCTACATAGAAGGAACAAATAACCCTAGTGATGTCATATCACGAGGTTTACTACCCTCGCAATTGAATGACCACCCGCTTTGGTGGCATGGTCCATCATGGACTCGTCTTCCAACCGCTGAATGGCCTATCGTGCCATTTGATACTTCTCGCTCTGAAGGTTCTATACCTGAAATAAAAAACACTGTTACTCTTACCGCTATATCCAATGTGGATAACTCACCGCTTCTAGAGCTTGCTCTCCGGGTATCTTCCTGGAAAAAATTGTTACGCATTACGGTTTACGTTCTCCGCTTTGCAGGTAAACTGCCTCGCTCACCTTCAATTGAAGTATCTGACATTCAGGCCGCAGAAACGGTAATTCTTCGCTATTTACAAAGTAAATACTTTGCTGATGAAATCAAAAATATAAAAAGGGGCAACTTACCTTCGCCTGCTTTAAGAAAACTTAATCCATTTGTAGATAATAGCCATGGACTGATCCGTATCGGTGGCCGGTTGACTAATGCTAATATACCATATGAAAACCGCCATCCAATTCTGCTTCCCCGCCGACATCATATAGTTGATCTAATAATTGACGATTGTCACCGCTCCAATTGTCATACTGGATCACATCTGCTCATGTCTTTATTAAGACAACGTTACTGGATCATCTCCGCTCGTAACATTATTCGCCAACGAATACGCCAGTGCAATTTTTGCTTCAAGGTTGCGCCTATGCATCCGTCACCTATAATGGCTAGCCTTCCTCCCGCACGCCTGCAAGAAGCTAGAGCTTTTACTAATACTGGTATTGATTTTGGTGGTCCAATACATATTACTCTCGCGCGCAAACGTGGTGTTAAAAGCCAAAAGGCTTATATTTGCCTTTTTATTTGCCTAAGTACGAAAGCCTTACACCTAGAAATTGCATCAGATCTCAGTACAGAAACGTTTTTAGATGCCCTTAAACGTTTTCTGTCTAGACGAGGACCAGTATCGTGCATATATTCCGATAATGGAACCAATTTTATTGGTGCTAAACGACAATTGGATGAGCTATACACTTTCTTGTCTTCTAAAGACACTTCCACCGCATTCCAAGCTGAATTAAGCAATCGCAGGATCCGTTGGGTCACGATACCACCTAGAGCACCCCACTGGGGAGGTATTTGGGAAGCTAACATTAAGTCTGTCAAATCTCACCTATTCCGCTGTATTGGCAAACAATTATTGTGCTATGAAGAACTTTTAACAGTTTTAGTCCAAATTGAATGTCTGTTAAATTCGCGTCCATTGTGTTTGCTGTCCGATGAGCCACACACAATTTTAACACCCGCGCATTTCTTAAATACAACACCTTTACAATCGTTACCTGCATATGAAGTTGATAAATCAGTCAGTCTTTACAATAGAAAGAAGCTTTTGGACAGTTTAGTCCAGAGCTATTGGAAAAGGTGGCACGTAGATTACTTACACACACTTCAATTGAGACAGAAATGGAATACTCCTGATGTTCCCATTCAACCAGGTACACTTGTTCTCATTCATCAAGATGATACGCCGCCACTCAGGTGGCCTACTGGTATAATTGAACAAACATATCCTGGTAAAGACGGAATAACTCGTGTTGCGTTAGTGCGTACTGCAACGGGCATATTCAAGCGTCCAGTTGTAAAGTTATGTCCCCTTCCATCTCAATAATTTACTCTCTTTGTCCTTATTTGTATAAGTTAATATAATATTACCTTTTTCATCCGCATAATGTATAAATTTATATCCGCATAAATATAAAATATATATTACCTACTTCATTTGTATACTATATAAAATTATATCTGAATATTTATTATACTCACAACGCGTCCATTTTGATCATTTTAATTTATTGTCGCATTATATATACATTTTCACATTATTTTTCCGTTGAAAATCTTAAAGACTTTCAAGCCGGGGAGGATGTTTGTGCCGTTTTGTTCACATCAAATATTAGTATGACTTCGCCATCTAGGGTGAATTGCATGAACTACGCAAGTATGTGCAATGATTATCCGGAACGTCGCACGCTGCGTCGGCAAGGTGGCTTGCAATGACAACTGCCCGGAACACCGAAGTTGGCCGAACATCCACGAAGGAAAGACATTTATTATCACCGCGTCATTCTTCTCTTGTTGCACGCATCGCATTATAATAATTTTATAGTTCCCGCATTCAAAAGTGAATTTCAAGAAATTGTAGTTTAAAGACAGTGCTGGAGAAAGTTAGCCCACGCGTGGGCACCTGGAGGAACGACTAGCAGGATTGGATCTTTGCCGGCTTTCGGTGAGTGCATTTACCCCTGGCTTTTCGTTCTTTTATTTGATGTGGACTAGCTCATTCCCTAGGTTTCTATCTCCGTTATTGCATTTTACATAAAACTTATAATTCACCCGCATCCGCATACACATGTATATTTCATTGCTATTCAAATAATAAGACTGATCCTATCTCACTATGTAACACATTTTTAGTTCCATACTCAAAGGACAAAACGGAATTCCTTTTAGCGTGACTCCGCTGCCTGTCTGCCAGTTCGTCCGTATGTCTCGGGTCTCTAGCTCGTGGTTTTGTATATACACGGCATACCATGCACAACACTACTTATACACCTGAAATTTTGACATATAGTGTTAAACGTTGACCGAAAGATGAATATAAGACTATATATTCAATTATATAATTTTTCATGGAAGGTACTATAGTTGTGAAGAGACGAAAGCCGAAAAAGTGAAACATTTATAGAAACTGGCATTTGAGATATTCGTCTAAGAGTCATATTGTAGAACACTATTATGATATTTATGTTATTTTGTATATTAAAATGTTGATGTGTCAAATTTGTAAATTTTAGACCAGTTTTGTTACGGAGTTTATCTCAAAAACTAAACTAACTAGTACAAATCCAAAATTACTATTATTAGGTTTGTACCATACCCTATTTAACCAAGATATATAGGTATACTGAAAACACTGATTTATAATGTGGTTTTGAAGGTATGACAAAAATAACTTGTTTTTTCTTTTACAGGATGCAATGCGGAATCCTAAAAGGCCTAACTCGCACTTAGCCAGTTTTTTTATTTTTACCGCCGAAACTTTTTATTTGAACACGGAATTCCCAATTTTGTAGTTTCTAAGATACAGATTAATTTTCTAGCTTATATTTACTCCTAAATATTGTTAAGTAATACATGCCCGAAACCTAGGTAGTTAACTTTACGGGAGCGATGAATATGTTTTTAAAAACTAAATTTTGAATTAAAACGACTAAAATATAATACGTCTACGCAGAGAGAGATGCGTTTATTAATTAAATTCAAACTGTGTCTTAGAGCTACAGAGTCACACGCTTATCAGTACAGACGTTCGGAGAAATCATGCACCAGACTGCAGCGTTGCAGTTTTAGGCTGGAACTGTTATGGTTCGTGGTACAGACGAGTGCATAACTAGGTCGACAATCTCGACCAATACACGTGAGTACAGCCGTTTATTGAAAACATTAATAGTATTTTTTTATGTTATATTCGCGATTTAGTTTCTTCAGCTTATTGTACAGGTAAGATGCTATATAATCAAAGTATAAAGTATCTCTGAGCAAAACTGCGGGCGTATTACACTGGACCACGGTCGACGCGTTTATTTGATGTAGGTAAATACACACTATATTTTAGTGATACCGTCATAGAACTTGATATATATAAAGTTTTCCAACCGATAGGATCTCTGCTTTGCTCTATACCTCTGTAGTAGGATGTCTGCACACTGAGAAAAAAAAGCTACTTAAATGAACTACTTACGTAAGGAGCTTTCAATTTACTACTTACCACTGGTGCAGCCTACGTAACATGGATGCCGGCTACTTAGTAATGGTGAGGAGTACTTAAGCGTTTAGGAGCAACACCATGTTCCATAATGACGTTGGAAATTTGTACTTATAATGTAGTCACATACTTAAAAAAGATGTTCCACCAGTACATTAAGTAGTCATCCCGTATATACGTACATAAGTACACAACAACGTTACACGTACTTGCCCGGATTTAGTAATTACGTATCATACACGGACGTCTTCTACTTTTATAATGACTTCAGACGCGTGAATACCGTAGCTTTATAAAATATATTTATAAATATATGCCGCAACATTATAAGTATAAAATCTCATGCAACCTACATATAAATTGATATTCAGAGAGAAAAAATCTTGTAACTGTTGTCACATACATATAGAATGTAGCTAACTAGCTCCCAACATGTTAAGGGTTGTGTTTCATTCATTATATTATTATGTCGCGGGTGAATGAAATTTTTCTATGGAAATGCTGTATATTTTTTGCGATTTGATCAAAGTCTTAAAACATAAGTTGTTTGTCTGACGCTACTAGCTAATAAGAATAACACCGTTATGCATGATACAAAGTTGGTACTTACATGACGGTTATACCTACTTCAATAACGTATCCAACATCGTTATGTAAGTAGTCGGCATCCGTATAAAAAAATGCCACTTACTTGTTATACGTGGACAGGGTCCTGATAAGTAAATACGACGAACCATTATAAGTATGTTACGTACTTGAATGGAGGTCACATCTACTTCTATAATGTATCCAACACCGTTATGCAAGTACTCGGCCTCCGTACACAAGTTTGCTATGTACGTGTAATAGGTAGACATAGTCCTGATAATTAATATGACGAATCTTAATAAGTATGTAACGTACTTGTATGGAGGTAATACCTATTTCTGTAACGTATTCAACACCGTTATGTAAGTACCCGGCCTCCGTACACAAGTTTGCTATATACGTATAATACGTAGACAGAGTCCTGATAAGTAAATTTGACGAATCATTATAAGTATGTGACGTACTTGTATGGTGGTTATACCTATTTCTGAAATGTATCCAACAATGTTATGTAAGTACCCGGCGTCCGTATACAATTCTGATATTAACGAGTTACACGTCGACAGGGTCCTGATGAGTAGGTAACATAAAATGTTTTTTGATTGTCATAATAAGAAATAGTTATTTTAGGTAGGTACCTACCTAACTATCGACAACATTCTTTTTACAGTCATGTTCAAGGATTTGAACCCTAATGTACGATGTTCAATCTTCATTCCCGTATATACCTACCTACTAACATCTTGATCATTATTTACCTATTGCATCGAATATTGCAAATCGTTTGGATGTGTGTACAAATGCGATGCTACTAACATTTCTTTACGAATTATCTCTTTTTGTTACAAATCACATAAAGTACTTAACTTAAATACCTATCTACCTAAAAGCCGTATCAGACGCTGCAAACAAGACCTCACCAAGAATCAAGCGTTAATTTGAAGGATCTAATCAAAGATGAAGTAATTCGCTAGAAAACTAAAGTCATCGACATATAGCTTAGCGTATTAGCATTAGCAACCTACCAACAACCGCGAAAAATGTCAACATTACCCGGTTTAGAAAAAAAAAAATAGGCATTTGTCACCTTTAAAATTGGCTTTTTTTTATTTACTGCACCACGGGATCTTGTACTGATGTGCATGGATTATCCCAAGTTTTGTAATATTTATAGAAAGTCGATATTTATAAAAATATCGACTTTCAAAATCAGTAAAATATATGTTGGTACACGCTAAAGGTCGCAGGTATAGGTACTAGGTGAGTTTGTGAGTAGGATCATTTTTACTTACTTATATTATTTAATCGCACCACCGTTAATAAAAGTATGTTAACTCCTCTCCATCCAAAGGTTGTCTGGAAGAGATCGCTTCTAAGCGATAAGACCGCCCATTGTACAACATTATATTTAAGCTAATATTAAGCCCATGTTTTTCTTACTTTTGGTGTACAATAAAGTGTTATCTATCTATCTATCTATCTACCCACGAAAGGATTCCAAAAGAGAGCTCGCTTTTGAGAACCTGGGCAAAGTTGTTATTTTTATGTCGGTACAGTAGGTAAGTACCTACTTGGTAGCTTTGGCCAACATCATAATTTTTGTTTAGTAATTAACTTTGACAACAAATTTATACCTACCACTCACTTTACAACAAATAACTTTTTCAGTTTTGATGATTTATAATATTTTTTTGGAAATCAATAAACAAACAACAATAAGTTGATTCAACTTTGCTATTATTACTAACGTTTTAGAAATAGCGACCTTGACGACGTTGGTACTCAAGTAAATATTCTAGAGTTTAGCATCCCAGCTCAGTCCTTGAGAGCCAGTGAATAATTCATTATAAAGACATATTAATCATCGAAGATTATAAATTACAGGCACATGAGACCGAACAGTATCAACTTTACTTATGTCTCAGGGTGATGGGTGCAGTTCCCTGCAAATGCATCTGTTTTTTATGCCTTATAGATTAACCATTGACCACTATCTCACCTGATGGTAAGTGATGTTGAGGTCGAAGATGTTGTTCAGGCTAACCTTGAATTACTGACTCTCAAGAACAGCTGCCGAAAAACACCGTTAGGTGTTTGGCGACAGATTTTCTAATTGAGGGTGGTAGCTAGCCAGGCGGGTATTCGCAAAATATCCTACCACCATGCCATAATGTTTGCCATCCTAAGGCAACAGACGGGACCGACGCTACGACTTAACGTGCTCTCCGAAGCACGTGCACGTTCAGTAGTAATGTCACCTAGTGGTCATCCATCCAACTCATGACCGCAGCGGATATTGCTTAACTAAGCTGATCGGTTAAAAACAGCTAAGCAAACTTCGCTAAGAGCGCTTCAAATACAGTAAGAGGTTACCGCTTAATATCAGGTGGGCTTCTTACATATTCCGTAACAATTGCATAAAATCGAAACGTGATCAAATATGTTTCGCGCCTATCTGCAAAGTAGCCAAGCCATATATTATGTACCTACTTTCAAAAGATAGACTGCTTACTCTCTATAAGTAGCTAGAATACTTATATTATATGTTATACGACTTATAAGTATTGGCTACTTATACTAAATATTCTGTATCATTAAAAAGCCTCCAAAAAGTTTCGCGCCTTTTTATCTAGGAACAACTCAGTCTCGAACCTTATATAGTGATTGGGTGATGTGCCTACGCTTTCTCGACCACTGATTGGTTCCCGAGTTCTTCTCTGTCGCTTAGGGATGGGATTATCCCATGTCGTTGCATAGATATATCGATATATCTCTTGAAATATAAAAATCGATTTATCAATATCCAATACTTTCCGCAAAATCTATTTTAATAAGTTTTTTCCTTTTCGAGTACCTACGCAGAAAATGTTTATCACAGAAAGCTTATTAACTAAGTATAATCATCGTTGTCGTTCATTTCGTGTACATTTGGATTAGAGACAGGACAGGACAGGAATCAGATATACTAGTAATCGTGTTTCTCAATGAGTGATTTGTAATTATAAAACCTAAAACTTGATTTATAATTAAAATAGGAAGATGGTTAGACAAGTTATATAGGTTTTTCAACTAAATAAAAACTTTTCGCAGGGTTAAAAACTAAATATAAACCTGTTAACGAAATTATTTCCCATTTCACACATATGTACCGATTTTAAGCCAACATCACACTAATATTATAAAGGCGAAAGGCTGTGAGTGTATATGCATGTTTGTTACGTCTTCAAGCTCTAAGCCAACATCACACTAATATTATAAAGGCGAAAGGTTGTGAGTGTATATGCATGTTTGTTACGTCTTCAAGCTCAAACCGTGGGACCAATTTCGAAAAAAAATGGTATGGAGGTTAATGAGGCGCTGCATTAACATAGGAATACTACTACTTTTCATCATCGTGCATTACCTCTCGGGTGTAACCGCGGGGCACAGCTAGTACTCTAATAAGACTTCTAATAATAAAATAGTATTTATAACGACATACATCAACAATCATTTCGTTACAACCTCAAAATAAAAACACTGGTTTTTCATCATATACTAGTAGTGTTTATGTTCATAAACATAATAGAATTATTTGTAACTCGATTTCATAAAGAAACGAATTGAATCGAAAATGTCGCCGGTAATCTTCTTACTCGCAACAATAACGCGCGAGTGAGGGGTATAGCGGGGCCATTTTCGTTTCGATTCGTTATCGTTATTACCTTTACAGTTAGTTTTTAATATTTTGCTTATAAAATATCGATAGGTACATATCATAGAATAATTATTTGCCACAACATCAAATCAGTCCGATATATCGTATGGCAAATACCGAATTACTTATATATATCGATGTTATGTGAATATCCCTATACTGCCCATCCCTAGTCACTATATCCATTATAAAATTTATTTTTTTACCACACCATCACCAAGCGCGCTCCGCGCCGCATCTCGCGAGACAAAATTGAGGTATTTTGAAAAAATGCAAGTAGGTATAGTGTTCCAGTGAGTTTTAACTTCTCAAATAAGCTGTGTATGTGTCTATTTGAGGAATAGCTTACCTACGGTTGCTGTGGTCTGTCTGTCGTGAACACCGTAGATACAACAAGCTGTACAATAAGGTATGTTAATTTGCTATCTACGTAAAATACTTTTACTGTATCAGCTCGATTGTCCACTGCTGAACACAGCCTCCCCTAATATGGGGGGTTTGCCATACCTAATCCCAACGCTTGGCAGAGTCTTGACGTGAGTTATCAGTTCCTTAGAAATCGCTGTTGCCTTTTGGTGTCTTATCCTTAGTCGCATCTTACGACTCCCACGGGTATAGATGGGGGGACTGTTAATCTCTATATTTAGTTTGTATTTAGTATCATAATGACGTAATCAATGACTTATCAAAATGTAAATAATTTATTTTTAGGGAAAGATGGGAGAGCTCTTATGAAGAAAGGCCAGTCTGATGGATGACTTTTAAAGGCTCAAGAAAAAATTGAGCCATATTGTATATTATCAATTTACAGAAACTTCAAAATCTTATATACAGAAGAATTATACATAATGGCTACGCTTTTATGTATAATTCTTCTGATACGCTTTTTCCAAAGGCCAACCAATAGTCGTATATTATTCAGCTTACCTTGCTGTAAAAGATGGAGCAGCAAAAAAAGAACGCAAGCGGCAAGCTCAATAACGAGAAGAAGCAAGCAACGTCCGAGTGACGAACTCGTTAATACACTCAGATTACCATTAACATAATCCTATTCTGCAACAAGAAGTGCGTCAGTAAACAATGATACCGATGGAGAAAATTGCGATAGTTATTGTGAGTAGTACTTTTAATTGGTTATTATTTTAGTAACAGAATACTCGATGTTTGATATTTTTTTTTTTATTACAGAGCCTGAAGACTACGACGTCAACCTATCTTTCCTAAGAAATAATATGGAGCCGTGGAGAAAAGTTGTAAAATATTGGACAGCATCAAGTACCCTTGTTTGAATTGATTGAAAATTTTATATGGCGGGCAGCAAGGTGGCATTAATGTAAAGTACCCAGCGTTAAAACCACCTAAAGGATATTTTCTAAATAAACTAGTGTGATAACTGATAACAATCGTAACAAGCCGAATTTCGTGTTTTTTTTACATTGGGTGCTACTCAGCTTTATTATGTAGTCACTTAAGTATGATTGTCGTGCATTAGTTTGATAAGGGTTTTGTTAAGGTGTATATCAGTTGACAGTAAGATAATAAATGGAAATTTAAATAAATTGTATTCTTCTAACTTCAAAATCCATTAGCTGGTGCAATCACCTAGTATGTAACTTATCTAAAGTTTCATAAAAAGTTGCTTGTAAAGTAAAATGTTTAAAGTACCTACAATAATGTCAAGAGACAAGTATAGTTATAGTAGTATAATAAAATAATTAATAATGTTATGTGAATTTGTTTAAAGTATTGTGTATCCACAGACATACTGTACAGTTCAGGTCTAACAAACTATTTATGGTGCATTCTATGTTTGTAGTGCAGAACTGTTGCACAGGTAGCGTATTGGCTTGGTCTTAGTAACAGCATGTTGCATCTTACACGTAAGTATGGTTGTTGCACAGGATTCCGTTTTGGCATGGATAGTAAAGAATGATGGACATCACCACTACATGGACGTGTACCATGCTTCTACTAGACCCAAGCCAGTACGGAACCTGTGCCACATATCTACATACGTAGGATGCACTATGCTTTTACTAGACTCGAGCCAGTATGGAACCTGTGCCACATATCTACATACGTAGGATGCACCATGCTTTTAATAGACCCGAGCCAGTACAGTACTTGTGCCACATATCTACATACGTAGGATGCTCCATGCTTTTACTTGACTCGAGCCAGTACAGTACCTGTGCCATATATCTACATACGTAGGATGCTCCATGCTTTTACTTGACCCGAGCCAGTACAGTACCTGTGCCATATATCTACATACGTAGGATGCTCCATGATTTACTTGACCCGAGCCAGTACAGTAACTGTGCCACATATCTACATACGTAGGATGCCCCATGCTTTTAATAGACCCGAGCCAGTACAGTACTTGTGCCACATATCTACATACGTAAGATGCTCCATGCTTTTACTTGACCCGAGCCAGTACAGTACTTGTGCCACATATCTACATACGTAGGATGCCCCATGCTTTTAATAGACCCGAGCCAGTACAGTACTTGTGCCACATATCTACATACGTAGGATGCTCCATGCTTTTACCTGACCCGAGCCAGTACAGTAACTGTGCCACATATCTACATACGTAGGATGCCCCATGCTTTTAATAAACCCGAGCCAGTACAGTACTTGTGCCACATATCTACATACGTAGGATGCTCCATGCTTTTACTTGACCCGAGCCAGTACAGTACTTGTGCCACATATCTACATACGTAGGATGCATCATGTTTTAATAGCTTTGTGTCTTTTCTGGTACATACTAACAGCTACTTATGTAGGTAGTAAGGGCAAGTAAATTACATAGCTCGATGTAAGTAGGTCGGCTACTTAATGAAAGCTACGTACGCAACATGGTGCCGGCTACAAGCGTAATAGTGTCCTGTTTTGCTACGTATTTTAAGTATGACGACCCAGTATTTTTTTCTCAGTGCAGGGAAAGTACATAATAAGTTTTAAAACCGCTCTTTGAGCTTAAAACTTTACGTGCTGAAGCCCGCGCTCGCCGCTGTGCATGCACTCCCAGACGAAGAACTTCAAATAAGTACGAAACTGGTCAAAGCAATATCCCGTAAATATTACGCGAGTCCTAGCTAGTGACTAAATAAAAACCTCTCATTGAGCTCGTTCAACATTAGGTATACGTTTTGGCAGCAGAACCCTGGGGTTCTGCTGCCAAAATGTACGTGTCTGGACATAGATGCAGTAATTTATAATGCATTCACAGAGTGATTTGTCTGTTTGAATAAGTAATTTAAATTAGCAACTGCTCTTAAGTTTTTAAAGATATTAATGTCAAATACATTGTTTGGCTTTATGACTTTTGATGACTGTACAGTTTCAGCAATGATCTCAATACAAAACTTAAGTAGTTGAAGACAGACTTTAATTAGGTGTTGCATCAGCTTGACTCTTTATTATTTTTTTTTTGCTTTATTAAGATATCAATAATACCCTTTTTTACTTCTTTATTTCAACTGATCCAAAAACTATAGGAAAACAAGTAGGTGTGAAGAATTTCTTTGCAGCTGGTTTCTGTAATTGACTCAAGTAAATAAACATCACTGTTTAAATCACTGATATGTTTAAAATGTGTTCGAGTTCTTAAAACATCTGAAAAGAAGCCGGCTAATATCTTTCACGGAGGTAATTAATTAGTTTACCTATGTAGCTACAGCTCAGATCCGGCTCGCTTCAAAGTTTTAATAATATTTTTATCACATCCATTGGAAAAGAGCTAGTTTATTCCTCGTGAACGGGACTAAAATAGCTCTTTAATCTCTAAGGGACAAACAGTGGTTTGAATTTAGAACAACAATATTTTTAGTAAGTTCCAATCACCAAAGAGATCAATCACTAACATTGTATTAACAAGTTACAGGCTGTATTTTTTTTATTTTTATAAGGTTTTTATTGTTTCAGTTAGATATTTTTGTATACCTATATTATTTTTTACAACCTAAAAATTAATATAGTTTCGAGGTTTTCTGAGACTATTTCTAATTGTCAAGCTGTAAATAAATCGACAGCTGCAACGGATGGTAGTGGTAAAATTGTCACAATGTACTTCTATAATTGTTCATATATAAATGTTAGCCTCGAACTATATCTATGCTATGACTTATTTTTCCTAATTTCATATATCTAAATAAATAAACGTACTTTTCTTATTTATAAGTTGCTCTTACTTATTTTCTCATAGAGAATGATAAAAGGTATAGTGTCCACCTCGGCAAAAAACAACTATTTTAAGCTCTAGTAACTTTGAATCCCTCGAAATTCTAGAGTATAATCACAACCGTAGCGAGGGATTAGTTCAGCTCTGTATTCAAAGAAACACAAAGTCTTTAAAATGTTTGTTTGCTCCCTTGGTAAACAATTTGACTTAACAAAATTTGCATGTTATTAAGTGCTCGGATTTGCTTGCATAGTGCACACTGCACACCCTCCGCGCCGCGTCGCGTGTAGCCGCACGGCGCTCGGCGGCCGCGATCACAACGTATAGACTTCAGCACTGATTAATCATTTAATGTAGCTAGCAGGCACAGATTAAATTCAGAACTGCGAGGTGCTTCTGATAGAAAATAAGCATAAAGTGTGGGGAAATAAAAGTAAATACTCTAGATAATCCTGGTAGGTAATGGTATGAATATTGCTATAATAATTTTGCTAATGTTTGTCACAATCAAGTTTATGGTGTTTCTATTTTTTTATGGAATGAGTTATGTATGTGCTCTCACGTCGCGGCGAAAGTTGACTGTAATGTTGCCACGCAAAAAAAAAAAATATTTTATCGAATTTTGAGTAATTTATGTAATAGCTATCAAAATAAGTAATCATGTCGCCTCAGGGGCGGGGAATGTTGAGTTTCATACCTGTTTGCTGCTCATTGCGCAAACAACATAGGGCACATTTGCGTCTATTTTCTGAGATGTACCTATACAGTGCGGCGCGGCGTTTCGCATATGCACGCGTCTATGATAAATTTCACGTGCGTGGCGATTTCTTCTTTGCGTTGTGGCACCGTATATTTTCGTGGCACCGTCACGCCGCTACCGACCACACCAAGCTTTTTAGAGTCTAATTTAGTCTTATCTTCTAAGTGAAAGCGAAATTGAACGACGCTCGATATGTCGACGCCATGTATGCCGATGGTAGTTGAAGCGGCAAGAGGAGTTAATAGTTTTTAATGTGCAAATAAAGGATGGTAGAATAAAAGTCTGATAGATTTAAGCACAAACCACGAACTTAACTCCATAAACAAAAAATCGATTTTGGTAAAAAATAAACAGATTAATTCGTTTCCGCATATTTCAGTGTCCACATCCCATAGTGTTTGCACACTGTTTCATTCTATCAATATCACTTACACGTAAAACAAAAAACACAAATTCTATAAAAATACACAGTAACTTAGTACACATTTTCCGCCAAAACTCCTGACCTTGCTAATACAGAAGACCATTACGTTAATTAAACTTTTTATAGTTGCAATATCAAAAAATGGTGCAGACATCTCAGGGATTACCTTAAAAAGACAAAAGCTGACGACAAGGGTACAGCAAGAGGGCAAAATAATTGGGAATACATGTCGAAGTTAACATTTCCCTGCGTCGGAAATGTTTGGTCTCATAAAATAACTATCACAAAAGTTGAAGCTTAATACGACGAGACAATGTATCAAGAATCAGATGAATCAGAAAAAATGGCAGACCATTTGCAGAATCATATTACAGACACTTGGTCTTTGGTTCAAAGTTCAGACACAGAGATATTAAGTTATCAACATTTAAATAATAATGGTAGTACACGTGAAAAACCTTCAAGAAAAATGAAATCAAGTAGCAATACTTCGAAGAGATTGTTGGAAAAAAGAGAAGATGAAAGACCTGTTCTAAACGTCAGA
Organism: Plagodis pulveraria; assembly: GCA_963890685.1. NCBI lineage: Eukaryota > Metazoa > Arthropoda > Insecta > Lepidoptera > Geometridae > Plagodis > Plagodis pulveraria. The sequence goes on along the minus strand of OY982957.1, from coordinate 546,093 downwards.
ACGTCGCAACAAGAAACTCTAACACCAGTTAAAAAGTTTTTCAAATCCATGGCTGATATAGCTTCACAATTTCCGCCTAACCTTGCAGCAGAAGCGAGATTGAAAGTATGCCAAGTGATAACGGACATTTAAATAAAAATGCACAATAAACACGCAAGCAGCATGTCCAACGCAACACCAACGTAGCCGTCAGAAAATTCAAATCTTTAACATTGACACAATTTGTTACATTGAGATGAACGCTACGATATCCTGAAAAAATACGATATTTCTCTGCTATTCGAGTACTGGCTGACTGATTGAATCAAGGATTTGCTAAACGAGATATAAAGCTGATTCCCATGCCCTATATGATGCAGTATTCCAATAGCAGTTTTCATAGTTACGAATTTTTATGTAACAAAAAGTCTTATTGTTTCACTTTTAGAATTTAGGCCACCGCCAGTGCTTCACCTACCATCAGTGCATAGCGTCAGTCCTAACTTCTGACAATACGCATTGACTGACCGCCAGGTTTAATAATATCAGTGTTACATATATAATAATAATCTTTATTATTATTTTACCCAAAATACATATTTTTACACTAGGAGTACATTTTAAGTGTTGAACGAACAGTATTAGAATTAGTTTATACCAGTGAGACTCAAACTAGGCTCGAGACCTGTATCTTGGGGCTCTGGAGGGATATTGCCGAAAATATACTTTATTTACTTGTTTTAGGTAGGTACTCTTGGGCTCTTGGCACATTATAGTAATAATACAAGTCTGGTCTTATATAAGATTGAGTGGATGTGTGTATGTGAGTGTGTGTGTGTATAGGGTCAGGTAGTGAAATAGGGTGAATAGTGTGTAAAGCGTATGTGGGGAGTGTGTTTAAGTGTTTATTAGTCTATATTAACTTCTCAGTGTCATCATAAGACAAATTATGTAGCCATTGTTATATGGTGTGTTACATTGTTTTAATTCTGATCGTACAAGCTTTATGACAATATACGATACTTTATTTATTCGTAGATGACAATACAAAGAAAATAACACCTTTAGATGAAAAAACTTACATTGACATTCTAGCCCGGCACCCCTTGAGGCAACTCCTCCTTACTCAAGTAACACATTCAAAATATGACAGAAAACCGTTGATATATTTTTTTTACTTCTTAATTTTTTAATGGTTAATGCAAGCAATGATAAACAAAAACGATCTCTACTTTATATTTTAAAATTTTATGAGCACAAAATGTTAATCTCCAGCGGGAATCGAACGTCCTCTATGAGTTCGGTTAAAACAGTGAAAGTAGACCACAATACAACCCATCCAGAAGTCTCGATGGTCGAACGGTTCAGCTGAAAACTGGATGAAAAACCGAGAGGGACGCGATAGATGCCTGATCGAGAATAAAATGTAGTGCTCTAATAATGTCTAACTGTTGCATTTGTATAGGTATATAGTAATCTAGACTCTAGTTAAAGTACACTTACAGACATACAGACAATCCATGTATCTACAACAGTTGGCGGCGGCTCCGGGGATTGGCCGTCTGTCATGCATGACGTCACAGAATGCAGTTGAAATAGTCTGGTTCATATCACCGACCAGGGCGACCAGTGAAGATAGGTGACGCCTATATATAAGCGGGCTAAGCCTCCGCTATTCGTCTGACCATCCGTACGTCTGTCAGTTGGTCCGTCCGTCTGTCCGAACTAGGGCTGAAACCGTAAGGGTGACAAATCAACATCGAGCTATGCTGCGCTGTACTGCGCTGTGCTGTGTTTCTTAAGCTACGTTTTTTAACAATCAACATCAAGCTGTGCTGCGCTTTGCTTAGCTAATCAACATCGAGCTGAGAGCGAGAGATGGGAGTACGAGAGTGAGAGAGACGTCTGAGGGCGATGGAGAGGCACGCAGCGTGCTCCATGTTTGAAAAACATAGCACAGCTCGACACAGCGCGGCTCAGCACGGCGGGTAGCGCGCCTCGCTCGAGACTGCTGCGTTTTTAAACAGAGCGTAGCCTTACACAGCGCAGCACAGCATGGTTTGTTTGTATCCTCATTAAAATATTAGACGAGCGAGTTGACCAAACATAACACAGCGCAGCATAGCTCGATGTTGATTTGTCACCCTAAGAGATGGCCAGTTGACAGTTGAGTTTGTTTCACAGAGTTTCTACTAATGACGGATTGTCTAACAAATAATAATAATTACACAAACGTAAAAATAAAAGGGCGTAACAGACAACGTTTTTTTTGCTCCATAGTAAAAAAGTAATCGCATACAAACGTCAAACTCGGTGGAATAATATGCCACGTGTTAATAATAAACAATAAAATCGGCCAAGTCTGGGTCGGACTGTGTGTCGGATGTGCCACTAAGCCGTATTATTATATGATATGATTTGATAAGACATCATTGATCGCTCTTCACTCCGAGACGTTAGTTGTCATATCTTGTTTGCCAAGTTATTTTACTTTTTTTTATGTAATTGTGACGGAACTAGCTTGAGGCCCACCTGATGTTAAGCGGACGAACCTCTGCTATAACAGATGCATTTCGTCACAAGTGACGAATTGCACTGCGCCCTTCACTTTGAGACATAGTTTTTATGTCTCATATGCCTGTAATTTCACTGGCTCTCAATGACTGCTGCTGGAACACACCGTTAGGTGCTTGGCGACAGATTTTCTACTTGAGAGTGGTAGCTAGCCAGGCGGTCAATCGCAAAATGTCCTTCCACCATGCGGTGAAGCTCAAGCCGGCGGCGGGGATCGAACCAGGGTACTGCGGTGCGGCAGCCCATGGCGATTCCCGCTCGGCCATCATTGCTTCAAAAACTTGCTACAATGCCTCTCTCACTTGTACAGTCTTTCTCTAGATTTGGTGATACCCACCAATATATACCAATACGGGCTGCTAAAAAGATCTACTTCTTGGTAAATGTTTGAAATGTTTACACATGTAGCGATATATATACCTTCTAACCCTGTGCCGATTAACTAACTGTGTTAGCAATCTCCGAAGAAGTGTTGAGTAGACTTCAGGGTTATATTACTGGCAACACAATTAAAACAAACTCGGTAGGTGACGTGAATACATTTTGATACTCTTTTCTTATCGGCAATACCGCCAGTCTGCGGATGCGAGTCATTCCGAGTAGACCATGGACATAATATCTATAGATCCATGGAGTATACGAATAAGGAGACAATTACGAGTGTGTGTATTTAAAACCTAAATCTAAGGTACTGTAAACCATTAGAATCCTATTTAAGATGTTAAAAGTTGATATCTGAGTCTAGCGTACGATGTAAGCATTGAATATCGGTTAGCTGTTGATTTCAAAATATAATGTTAAGTAATCGGTCATAGATGTTTCATTTTAAGAATAATAATAATGTTAATTTATAGATGTTTCCAACAGCTGTTTGTTTACGGTTAATGCGATATTTTTTATGTGAATGTGTCGGAACACGCACGAGGCCCACCCGAAGCGGTAACCTCTGCCTATAACAGGCGCATTTTTGCACTGCGCCATCACCCTGAGATTTTGTGATGACTCATGTGCCTGTAAGTTGATAATTATTTACTGGTTCGCAAGTATTGCTGCTGGAACACACTTTAAGGTGCTTGGCGACTGATGTTCTACTTGATAGTGAAAGCTACCTAGGCGAGCATTCACAAAACACCCTTCCACCATATTATGACGAAGCTCAAGTCTCCGCGGTGGGCATCGAGACATGGACCTGTGGCACACCAGCCCATATCTAGGTATTACCGCTCAGCTATCACTGCCCTACGAAATACGTTTTATCTGTATAACAAGGTTTTTCTTATCATGTTAGAATTTTACTTGGATTATTAAATATTGAAATGGTTTCGTGACGATATTCTGAATTCCAGTTATGGAATCCAATATTGCAGAATAATCGAGAAGCACTCAACGCAATCGCTATCCAAAGTGCATTCCACATCGATTTATTATGTTTATCTTCTAAAACATGGTGCAGTAGAGCGGGTAGCGGTGCTATCTAATACTTACACTTAAATTTTAAGTCAACCTCAATAATTAAAAGCCATCTAATATATAATGTGTAGTTTTATATTTGACGTGGAGCTAACTAGGTGGTAGTAGAGGACCAGTCGACATACCGAGTATACATGTGCAAGTCGAAAAATATAAAACGTATAAAAATCTATTCTTACGTACCATGTCATCGATTTTAGTGACAAGAAAAACTGCATAAAAAACCTTATACGCAGTTCAAGAGAGCGGTCGTAATGAAGAAAAAAATTACATTATTTCGATTTCAACTGTACATAGGTGACAAGCAGTAACTACAAGTGGTACAAGTGGTAAAATTTCTTATGAGGAATGCATCTTCATGAATGCTGCCACCATTTTCGTCAATTTAATGACCATAAAGCAGTGCATATATCAGTGAGTTGACCAGATTGAAGTACGTACAGTGAAGGAATCGAAGTGAAGGATTACTTCAGAGTTCTAACACACGATGTAGGTATGAATGAGAGCAAGCTTAGATAGTGTGAAAAGATTATTGACATTTTTTAATATGGATGTGTATTTATATGATATATTTTATTATTATTATTTTAGTTATATTACAATTTCAATTTCTTACTATTTTTTTTTATTTTTTTATGTTATTGTGACGGAGCAAGCCCGAGGCCCACCTGATGCTAAGTAGACTAACCTCTGCCTATAACAGACGTATTTCGTCAACGACGAATTGCACTGTGCCCGTCACACTGAGACGTCCAGTTGTTAGGTCTCATTAGCCTGTAATTTTTCTGGCTCTCAAGGAACGCTGCCGGAACACACTGTTAGGTGCTTGGCGACAGATTTTCTACTTGAGGGTGGTCGCTAGCCTGGCGGGCATTCACAAAATGCCCTTCCACCACGCGGTGAAGCTCAAGCCCGCGGCGGGATTCGAACCATGGACCTGCTGCACCATGGTAGACCATAGCCAATGCCACTGAGCCATCACATCCTTACCATACGCGATCAGGGGTCAGTCAGGGATCCATCTTCGGGCCTCTTCTTTTCGTATTGCTGATTAATGATCTCCCTTCTGTCATTAAGCACTCGAAATGCTTACTATATGCTGATGATTTAAAACTAGCGATTGAAATAAAGTCCAAGGAGGACTGTCTGCGCCTTCAGGAGGACGTGGATGCGGTTCATGAATGGAGCGTCAGAAATGAAATTCAATTTAATCCACAGAAGTGTCATGCTATGACGTACACTCGAAGGCGGCACCCAATCGAATATAAATACCGCTTAGAATCACACGATATCAGTAGGACAACAAGCATAAAAGATTTGGGTGTCACCTTCGACTGTAAGTTGACTTTCAATGATCATATAGCCATAGTTGCGAAAGAATCATACAAAAGATTGGGATTCGTGATGAGGAATTCTAAAGATTTTAAAGGTACTTACCTATGTGACTAGATTACTCTTTGAAGCACTTGTCCGCAGTAAACTCGAAGCTAGCTCATGCGTGTGGAATCCGCATGAGGGAACATACACAAACCTGATAGAAAAGGTTCAAAAAGCATTTCTCCGCTCTCTTTATAAGCGGAGATTTGGCTATTACCCTTACATGTACCCAACGAGTTTTCTCCTAGGCTGCCTGGGATATAACTCTTTGGAGGTCCGGCGTCATTATCACCAAATGGTTACAATGAGCAAGGTACTTCGAGGCAGGATCGATGCGCCGAACTTGCTGAATAAGTTATCGCGACTTTTTGTCCCCGATCCCGGTAGTTGCACTCGTCGCGGGCGTCATCAACTATTTTCAGTCCCCTTGGGAAGAACGACGGCGCACAGTCATTCCCCTATCCAGCACACTCTTAGCCACTTCAATCGTCTCTTGACCAAGATGCCTGAATGTGATATGTTTGCGGATGAATGGAAGGATATTCTGTCGGAGTTCTTGGAGTACTGTGAGATGAATGCACGAAAGACGAATGAGGATGATGAATTTTATTTTGATCTTTTGACATAATAAGTATTTTGTTCAAAATGAATATTTATTTTTCAGTTCTTTTAAATATGATTTTAATATTATGTTATTTTTATATTTAAGCTTTGACATTATGCTGTATATTTTTATCTAATTTATTTTGACATTATTTTGACATTTTATGATGCTACATGATAGTAGTGAAATCTATTTGTATGATAATCAACTATTGTAATTCTTTTTTTTCTTCTTTTCATGTAAATCGTTTTAGTTGTTAATAAATAAATAAATAAATAAAATAAAATCACTGATTCAAGAATTCTGTTAAAATATGTGATTATGTCTATGATATGAGTTCTAAGGAAAGGCGCAACCGCAGATAAGGTCATGTTATCTTTAAATAGGTATACATATGCGCGGCGCCTGCGACGTCGCGCCGCCGCCGCCGCCGCCGCCGTCGTCGGTAGAGCACATTAGCACATAAATACTGGCACTCGAACACTGGCTGCCAATTATTTATGATTTATGTATGAACAAATGAGCATCAAGTCTGTGGCAAAAACGTCATAATCATAAATTCAACGATAATCGGCATGAAGGCACAAGTGTTTATCACATTACATCTTCGCATTTATTTTATTATTAATATTTACTGTTCATAAATACATAAGAACTGCGCGAAAATAGTTATTTGTTATGCTCGGCTGCAAAGTTGTTATTTGGCGCGAGTGTTTTTATTGAAACACTAGCTGTACCCGCGACTTCGTACGCGATTGCCGTACCCGCAAACTAATTATTCACATTTGAGCACTGTTTATCTCATATTAAGCAACGTTGTGGTCTGTGGTGAAGCACTCTTAGTAAAGCATAGCTTAGAAAGGAGCTTTTTACTTTGGGTTTGATAACCCCCAGCTTGTTTTTCCGACCGAAGACAGTAGTTAAGTAACTCAGAGATTTCCATCGCGGTTCGCACAATAAATGTTGAAGCAAAGTAGGTACTTTGTGCGTTTCTTTGGAATTTCGATTATAAAACGATATCTTTTTGCCGAGGTTCTCCTTGTTTGGCGGTAGAACAAAAATATATTAGATTGTACACTTCCATTGCGCAGTCTCCAAAATGTATCCGGCAAAAGATAGATATGTGGCGTACTCCACAATCAGCTATTCTAACGAGTTCGACCAAAGTCTCAACAAATGTCATTTAACCCTTCTAATGTGATGACTACAACTTGTGGCTTTGGTCGAGTCCATTCTGCGGCCGGTTATTCCCCGCCCGCTCCGCGCAGCGCACCCGCAAGCACCTAGCCGCTGCGACTGGTTCGGTTGCCACCCGACACACGGAGAGATACTGCCGTAGGCCGCGCTCGGTTATCGTGTTTGCTATTATTGTTATCAGCTCCGTATCATTAATTTAAAACTGTTAACTAAGTTATACTTGCATCTTAATAAAAATATCTTTGTGTTAAACATAAATAATAACTATTCATTTCTTTCGGCCTAAATTCATTTCCGTATTTAAAATAATATCAGTTTAAACGTGGTGTCGCATCTCGACCCACATACAACCTTCTGATCGTCAGTGTACCTAAAGTGTGTAGTTTGGGAATTCCAGGATTCCCGGGATACAACTACATTTGTGGCGACCTACCGACGTGATAGACTCGACATTTGGACTTTGGACATCGCACCACCGCTATTGAAATAGCCTACACATTTACCACGGAATAGTGAAGGTTTGAGAAGGGTGTTTGGAACCAAGTAAGTGAGCAAATTTTTTTTTATGTACTGAAATGGCTACACGTAATGGTGATGATTTTGAGGATGCAAGCCAAGGACATGAAGTTCTAAGAGTGGGTGTTCGTGTTCCACCGTTTTGGCCAGAGGAACCATTATTATGGTTTGCTCAAGTAGAAAGCCAGTTTACACTTCCAAAGATTACGACGGATGAGACAAAATTTTGTTACTTAGTAGCCCAACTTGATCATCAATATGCTGCTGAGGTGAAGGATATCATCACCAACCCTCCACAGACTGACAAATATGCAAAGCTTAAGTCCGAACTCATAAAACGCCTTTCAGCTTCACAGGAAAAACGCGTGAAGCAGTTGCTCATGCACGAAGAGCTTGGCGACAGAAAGCCATCTCAGTTTCTCCGCCATCTACAGAGCCTCGCAGGTCCATCAGTGCCCAAAGACTTCTTGACTACCATATGGTCAAGCCGTCTGCCATCTAATATACAGACGGTAATAGCTTCACAGGTAGACCTACCGTTAGACAAGCTAGCTGACTTAGCAGATAAAGTGCACGAGATAGCTCCTTCTATTCCACAGGTAGCAAGCACTTCTAGATCCATAGCTGGTACTCCTGCTCCATCTCCATTGTTCACCCCGACAATTTCGTCACTTGGACTTTGTTGCACAATTTACCACAGATATACGCTATCTTCCTGGTAAGAAGAACATTGTCGCTGATGCTTTATCTCGTGTGGAAGAAATCACTGCTATAGACTATCGAGCTCTTGCACGATTTCAGGACTCAGACCCAGAACTGCAAGACTTACTACAAAATGGTTCCAGTTTGAAGCTAGAGAAACTGAAATCCGCTGACGCAGACATTCCAATCTACTGTGACACGTCTGCCGGATTACCTCGACCATTTGTCGCTCCACAACTTCGAAGACAAGTTTTCGACGTGCTACATCGTCTACATCACCCAGGAAGTTCAGCTACTGTACGACTGATTACACAAAGATTTGTGTGGCCAGGGATTCGTAAAGATTGTAGAGAGTGGTCTAGGCAATGTATCAAGTGCCAACAATCCAAAGTTTCCCGTCATACTAAATCACCCCTATCATCTTTCCTTACCCCTTCCTCGAGGTTCTCTCACATTCACCTCGACATCGTAGGACCATTACCTTTATCGTCTGATTTCAGGTACTGCCTCACTGTCATTGATAGATTTACGCGATGGCCTGAGGCAATTCCACTCAAAGACATCACTGCGGAGACCTGTGCTGCTGCCTTGGTATCCGGCTGGATCTCCAGATTTGGATGCCCCGCTCGTGTGACCACCGACCGTGGACGCCAATTCACGAGTCAACTTTTTCAATCTCTCACAGATCTGATAGGTGCACGTCACTTCCGCACCACTGCTTATCACCCAGCAGCGAATGGCATCATCGAGCGTCTCCATCGCCAGCTCAAATCAGCGATCATGTGCCACAATACTTCACAATGGACAGAAGCTCTTCCACTGGTTCTTCTTGGCATCCGTAGCGCGTGGAAAGAAGACCTACAGTCGTCAGCAGCAGAGCTAGTATATGGTGAACCTCTACGCTTACCTGGTCAGTTCCTCTCCCCAATAGATGACTTCAGCTCTGATGACATCACCCAATATGCCACTCGTCTCCGAGCCCATATTCAAAACTTGACGCCAAGACCAACTTCATGGCATACATCGTCGCCATTCTACTACCCACGTGACCTACAAAATTGTTCACACGTATTCCTGCGTCAAGATCACGTGCGTGGAGCACTAGAACCTCCATACGCTGGTCCCTACTTAGTATTGAAGAGAAAGCCTAAGTTCTTTACCATTGACGTTAAAGGCAAACAGACGAGCGTCACTGTTGACAGGCTTAAACCAGCGTACATGGCTAAAGAAGCTAATAATCTACCACAACCAACACTTGCAACAGAGCCAGCCCAGCCTGAAGAGAAGAGGACAAGAAGCGGTAGAAGAGTCCGCTTTACTAACTTTTATCGACCGTAGTCACGGTCTGGCCAGGGGGAATATGTGGCGTACTCCACAATCAGCTATTCTAACGAGTTCGACCAAAGTCTCAACAAATGTCATTTAACCCTTCTAATGTGATGACTACAACTTGTGGCTTTGGTCGAGTCCATTCTGCGGCCGGTTATTCCCCGCCCGCTCCGCGCAGCGCACCCGCAAGCACCTAGCCGCTGCGACTGGTTCGGTTGCCACCCGACACACGGAGAGATACTGCCGTAGGCCGCGCTCGGTTATCGTGTTTGCTATTATTGTTATCAGCTCCGTATCATTAATTTAAAACTGTTAACTAAGTTATACTTGCATCTTAATAAAAATATCTTTGTGTTAAACATAAATAATAACTATTCATTTCTTTCGGCCTAAATTCATTTCCGTATTTAAAATAATATCAGTTTAAACGTGGTGTCGCATCTCGACCCACAGATAGTTAAAAAAATAGATTGTGGCGAATGTTCAAGATTTTAGAGTTTTATCTTATCAAGCTGGCAAATCTAAATAAGGATGCCGAGATGCCCGTGGGGTGCCGAACTGCCCATGGGGTGCTGGGCTGCCCGTGGGGTGCCGGGATGCCCATGGGGTGCCGGGCTGCCCGTGGGGTTCCGAGCTCGCTCATCACTATTCTAACAAAAAAAGAATAGTTGAAATTGGATTACGCGTTCATAAAGTACAACTAAGTAACATTTTGACTTTCATCCCCTTTCCTGAGGGAACCGTGCTGAATTTCGGGATAAAAAGTATACAATAACCTTCTTCGTAGTATGTACTCAAATCGTGTTAAGTTTCATCGAATTCCATTCAGTAGCCCATGGGGTGCTGGGCTGCCCGTGGGGTACCAGGCTGCCCATGGGGTTCCGGGCTCACTTGTCACTATTCTAACAAAAAAAGAATCATTGAAATCGGACTACGCGTTAATAAATTACAACTAAGTATACATTTTGACTTTTATCCCTTTTCCCGAGGGAACTGTGCTGAATTTCGGGATAAACAGTATACAGTAACCTTCTTCGTGGTATGAACTCAAATCGTGTTAAGTTTCATTGAATTCCATTCAGTAGCCCATGGGGTGCTGGGCTGCCCGTGGGGTGCCGGGCTGCCCATGGGGTTCCGAGCTCGCTCATCACTATTCTAACAAAAAAGAATCTTTGAAATCGGACTACGCGTTAGTAAATTACAACTAAGTGTACATTTTGACTTTCATCCCCTTTCCCGAGGGAACCGTGCTGAATTTCGGGATAAAAAGTATGCAATAACCTTCTTCGTAGTATGAACTCAAATCGTGTTAAGTTTCATTGAATTCCATTCAGTAGTTTTGGAGTGATGCGCGGTCGGGATACAGACAGACAGACAGACAGACAGACAGACAAAAATAAAAAAAAATACAGTTTTGGCATCAGTATCAGCTACAGAGTGCACTCAATTTTTTTTTTGCAAATTATCTTCAATGTACAGAATTGGACCTGTTACAGTTTTATTATAAGTATAGATAAGGAACTGAAAGACCGTAGGTTCGCGTTGCTCGTGGTTCAAAATATAGAATCCTGAGCGTAGCGAAATTTTCAAAGGTGCGAGAAGGAAAATAAGTTTGCACAATTTTTCACCTCATCCCAGAGGAGAAATGCTAGGTGCAACGAAAATATCTTAAATAACGCAATACATTTTTGTTACAAAATTTCTAAACTTAGTACAATACTAGCATTCCGGCCGCGTATGTCGGTTATCGTGCAAAACCATTAACCTCTTTTTGCACAGTTGGATAAAAACTATGTCCTTCCTCGGGTCTCAAACTATTTCCATACCAAATTTCATCAAAATCGGACCCCAGTCGTTTTTAAGTTAATTCGTTGCATACAACAATACAAATCTTTCCTCTTTATAATATTATTAGTGTAGCTATAACTTTTATGTAATGTACTGTACTGTATCAGCCGGATCGTCCACCGCTGAACACAGCCTCCCCTATTTAGGGTGTATTTACCATAATCCCCACGCTTGGCAGGCGGCTTGGGGATCATAACTTTATGTAGGTTCGAATTTGGAAAACCATTTCTACGCTAGCGGATAAAAAGTACAATTTGCCAATGGACAGCATAAAGGATACTGCTCATTTCTGATAACACGAGTACTCAGTTTTTAAGGCTAGCGATATTCGCTTTTAAACTAAATTATACACAATCACAGCCAGCTGGGTAGCGACATTATACATAATCTCAATGAAAATGAACAGTATATTACCTATTGGTAAATGATGATGGGGTCGCACTTGTTAGTATAGGCTGGTAGGTATGGACTCACAATAGGAAGAGGCTCTCTAGGACAGCTGCTGTTACAGGTTTTCTACTTGACAATGAGAGCCAAGTAAGTAATTGAAAGTTTCAAGCGTTACATAGTGGAAATCCATATTTACCTCTGAAACCGTCTCGTTGTGTCTGTTCGGCATTCAACACCTAGGCACTGCTATGTATTACCGCATTCATAGTTTAGTTATACATTGAAAAAAACTAAATTACTGCCTCTTTTTTATGTTTTCAACAAACTATAGTCCTCCGCTTTGAAAAATTTCTTCAGAGAATCGAATAAAAAATCTAATTTTAATTATCGAAGCTGCTCACAAAGGTTCACAAGAATTGGTAGAGAAATGCGATGTGTAGTGAAAAACAGCCGGACAACATTAAAGCATTTTTGATTAAGCTGAAACGGGCACGCTTCGCTCGTTCTTCGCGCTCACTCAATCAATAGGTACTCCTTTTATTGCATCAAAGAATGTCACAATCACACTATCGTTGGTGACTCCATCTTAACAACCCTTTCCAAAATCCCATAAATCCCTTTTTATCAGTTAACCGTGCGCTAAAGGGCGGTCGTGCATTCGACACAGGGAATATTAAATGCAAGCGCACGTGTCGAGGGGAGATTGGGCTAATCTCGACGTGGCCGTGCCGTCGTCGCCACGTCGTCGGCAACGCTTTTTCACTTATAGGGGTAAAACGGCAAAGCTTGCCATTTCTACTCCATGCAAGAATTTGTTGTATATAAATTATGTTTACCCCTTGTTTTATGAGCAATATCATAACCTCATGAATATTGTAGGGTAATTATAATAATTAATAGATTAAGGCATTACCTCTGCCACATACACACACCTGACGAAAAGTAATGCGATATAAATGTTCAGACGAACAAAAATTTATTGAATCGGAAGAACTGTACCGTTCAATCAGGCGTGTGTGCCGGCCGGCCGTCAGTTTTGATCTCGATCACACACTGCGTAGTCGTGTTGTATGCAGTCTGGCTAGTAAATTATAAGCTAAGCTCTAAACAATTGAGCTAACATGACATGACGTCATAACTCAAATCTTTCCTATCGTTCTTTAACCATCGTATTAGGATGGATTTGAGTTATGACGTCATGTCATGTTAGCTGAATTGGTTAGAGCATACCCCGGCTCAAGGGTGGATGGACGCGGGTTCGAATCCCGCACATGACTTAAATTTTTCCTATCGTATATTTGTGATTTGGTAACAGCTAATAAGTCATTTTTCGAAGCCATTGTAAAACTAAATTAAGATCATTCTCGATCTGTCTAAATGTTAGAAAATTTTTACAGTATATAACAGACTCGTTGATCGTAACCAATGATAATGGCAGAACTGTGCAGCCTAAAAATAAGTAATTGTACTGTGAACTCACGTTTGCTTTAATCGCACACACACCACGATAACTGAAAAAACCAAAGATATTGGCGATGTGGTGTGTATTGCGTACACATATATATTATTTTGCATTAGGGGTAAAGACGTTGGAGAGGATACTTTTCACATCTAAGGCATTGTCCGATTCCTAACTCTACAAATTGGATCTGCAGGTATACTAGGTCATATCTTAGTGACAGCTACTCGTACGAGTATATGCAAAAATCTGTATTCAGATATTTTACCTACAAATATCACAATAAATAAAAGCATCTTCAGCTCGGATTTGCTATTCAAATGTAGTTATATATATATTGTTGCTTTCATATAATTATCCGATGAAAACGAGTTCCCTTATAAAAGAACAACAAACCAGGGTAGCAGGATCCTGGAACGGAGCGACATACAATCATTATTTACAAAAAGTTATAGATATTTCTCAAGTTGATATTAATCTCGCAGCTGATCAAGAAATATGACGTACATACGCGTGGCTACGATCATTTCAAATGATAAAAACTGTACGAGTGCGAGACAGGCCTCACTATTTTAAAATAATTATGCACCGCAACTGCAATGGTCCGTAAAAATCATTTCGGACCCAAGGCACCCCTGGAGGACACCCCTGGGTTTTTAGGAACAGGTCCTTTTCTTTTCTGTCACGGGAACATGGATGCCAATAACTTTGTTGGTTTTGGTCTCTACACAACAATCGGCGTTTTCGGAATCCGATGGTACATAAGAGAATATAGTTTAAACCGTAACATAGATGGTCTAAACTTTAGACTGTTAAACTTTGGTCTGAACTTCCTCATAAACTAAAGACTGAGACTATCTCATAAACTTAACTAGTTAGGAATCTGACAGTTTTGTCGGCCTTTGATTTAAGTAGTTAACTTTTTAGATAAAAAATATAAAACAAATTTTGTACACATCTAGTTCTAAATAAGATACTTGCTTCCTTCGCGTGTATATGTAAACCACAATAAGAATAAGAAATTCAATTATTCCTTTATGGTTGGTGGATAAGCCTGTGACCACTATATCACCTGATTGTAAGTGATGATGTGGTCGAAGATTTTGTTCAGGCTAACCTAGAATTACTGGCTCTCAAGGACAGCTGCCGCAACACACCGTTAGGTACTTGGCGACAGACTTCTTGAGGGTGGTAGTCAGCCAGGCGGGCATTTGCAAAATGCCCAACCACCATGCTGTAACGACTGCCATCCTAAGACAACAACCGGGACCGCATGCCCTCCGAAGCACGGAAGCGCTCAGTATAGTAACGTCAGTAGCGGTCACCATTCCATCTCATGACCGCGGCGAACGTTGCTTAACTTAGCAGATCAGTTAAGAACGGCTAAGCAAACTTCGCTACGAGCGCTTCAAAAGTCGAAATAAAGTTGTCCAATATTTCTAAATAAGATCACAAGCACTATCGCGTGCAAAGCGATCGTGCTTGAATCAATCCAATATTCTAATATTTTTGCATTCTTGGGCCAACGCTCTACACAAAATATCACAGTTTCAAGTTTGTAACTCATTCCGTTTAAAAAGTTGAGTCCCGTGATGGACAGACGTTCAGAGAGACAGACACTCTCAGGCAGAGCTTCATTTTGCCCTTTGGACACGACACTCTAAATAAATTAATATTTAAACCTTTACAATGGAATTCTATTCCAGCATTACCCAAGGGACTGTTTTTTTATCTCAACTAAATCAAGCTTAGGTAAATCCCGCAACCAAATGGCACACTACTCTATGAGGTCATTGTGCTCTGAAACTACTTCTTATTCTGTGTTAAATCGCAAACATCTGCATATAAAGTGGGCTGCGACGATTTAAGGGCGCGTGACCCTCGTCCCCAACATCCCCGTCACAGTCAGATTTAAAATTATTACACTATGTTTATTAAGTGACAGAAACAGGCGAAACGAGAGGGATCGGCTTCTGTACGCGTTCTTCTTTACAATATTAATTACATTGGATACAAGGGAATGCCCGCGACTTGGTTCCCTTGTCATAGTAGTTCCCCTACCCACACTGCCTGCACTAGTAGCCTTGACTCTCGCTGGTAGAGTATTAAATATAGACATTCAAAAACACAATCACTATCGACCCTCAACGCAGGATCAATCACTTGTTTAAGTGAATATATATTTAAAAAAGCAGGACGGACTTCTTTTGAAAATGTGAGCTCATATTGCTTGAATCAGCACAGTAAGAACTTAGCTGTTACTGTGCTTCACCGCAGGGGGCAGGGTATTTTGCGAATGCTCGCCTAACTAGCTAACGCTTGAGTAGTTTCTTTTTTTTTTCCTGATAGGTAAGTTTTTGACCACAATCTCACCTGATGGTAAGTGATGATGTGGTCAAGTCAAAGTCAAAATCAATTATTTAATTTAGGCGTCTACGACGCTCTTATGAAGGTCAATTACAAATTTTAGTATTGAAATATTCTAAATAGTACTGCCACGTTCAGCAAATAAATTGTATAGAGCCACTGCGAGAAGAACGGGCAAGAAACTCGGGGCCATTCTTTTAAACATCTTTTAACAATGTGTTACATACTTACTATATAATAAATTGTCGTCAGTCGAAGGTTAACACCTTACAGGCTTAACCTAGAATTACTGGCTCTCAAGGACAGCTGCCGGAACACACCGTAAGATGCTTGAGGGTGGTCGCTAGCCAGGCGGGCATTTGCAAAATGAATGATCCATGCTTCAAGCTTGCGGCGGGATTCAAACCATGGACCTACTGCGCGGCAGTCCATATCCAAAGCCACTGCGCCATTCGTGCTTCAAAATTTGTCGCCAAGCACCTAACAGTATGTTCCAGACGCACGTCAGTAAAATTACAAGCACATCAGACTTAACAACTATATGCCTGAGGATAACGGGCGCAGTGCAGTTCGTCACTTGTGAATAAATGCATCTGTTATAGGCAGAGGTTACCGCTTAATATCAGATGGGACTCGTGCTTAATCCAGTACAATAACATTAAAACAAACATAAGTGTGTGATCTAATCCTTGAATTGGAACTTAATAAATAAAGTTTGCTTCTATACATGTCTTAATGATACAGATATGTCCCAACAACAGTTCTATATCACCTTTGGTGTATTAATAAACCTATAAATATTTCGCTCCCTCAGTTGCAATTTTTATCAAACATATAAAACTCTTTTAACTTTGTCGGGCTTCCATAGAGAAGTAGCTGTATGCTGTTATTTATCTGAGCCACCTTTTACACTATCATATTTATAGGAACATAGTAATGTAGCTGTGTCTCCAGTCAACCAACTTTCTGCTAAGTTTCAGGAAAAACGACTCCATTTTGTTTGGTGGATATTTTTGAAGTTGCAAACTTTTGTTTCGTGGAGATACAGCTTTAACTATATCGGTATAAGATAGTGCAATACCGGCCAGAGACCGGTTTAAGCACAATGCTCAGTTGTCTGTGAGTGCTGCTCGACGTAGCGGTAGATTCTATTGCGTTAAAAGTGCGTCCGTATTTAGGTGCGATTTTGATGGACAGACAGACAAACTTTCGCATTGAGCATTACAGTGGGGATATACAGATAATAGGCAAGAATTTGCGAGGGGAGTAGTGCCCTATGACTCCTGTGAGACGTTTGTTAGAATAGTCAATTATGTTTTACCACTGTTTTGCATAATTTGGGGTAACTTCTGCAAGTTGAAGCAGTGATGGCTCTGTGGCATTGACTATGCACTGCCGTGCCACAGGTCCATGGTTCGAATCCCGCCGCGGGCTTGAGCTTCACCGCACGTTGGAAGGGCATTTTGCGAATGCCCGCCTGGCTAGCAACCACCCTCAAGTAGAAAACTGTTGCCACGCACCTAACGGTATGTTCCGGCAGCAGTCCTTGAGAGCTGAAACGGGCACGCTTCGCTCGTTCTTCGCGCTCACTCAATCAATAGGTACTCCTTTTATTGCATCAAAGAATGTCACAATCACACTATCGTTGGTGACTCCATCTTAACAACCCTTTCCAAAATCCCATAAATCCCTTTTTATCAGTTAACCGTGCGCTAAAGGGCGGTCGTGCATTCGACACAGGGAATATTAAATGCAAGCGCACGTGTCGAGGGGAGATTGGGCTAATCTCGACGTGGCCGTGCCGTCGTCGCCACGTCGTCGGCAACGCTTTTTCACTTATAGGGGTAAAACGGCAAAGCTTGCCATTTCTACTCCATGCAAGAATTTGTTGTATATAAATTATGTTTACCCCTTGTTTTATGAGCAATATCATAACCTCATGAATATTGTAGGGTAATTATAATAATTAATAGATTAAGGCATTACCTCTGCCACATACACACACCTGACGAAAAGTAATGCGATATAAATGTTCAGACGAACAAAAATTTATTGAATCGGAAGAACTGTACCGTTCAATCAGGCGTGTGTGCCGGCCGGCCGTCAGTTTTGATCTCGATCACACACTGCGTAGTCGTGTTGTATGCAGTCTGGCTAGTAAATTATAAGCTAAGCTCTAAACAATTGAGCTAACATGACATGACGTCATAACTCAAATCTTTCCTATCGTTCTTTAACCATCGTATTAGGATGGATTTGAGTTATGACGTCATGTCATGTTAGCTGAATTGGTTAGAGCATACCCCGGCTCAAGGGTGGATGGACGCGGGTTCGAATCCCGCACATGACTTAAATTTTTCCTATCGTATATTTGTGATTTGGTAACAGCTAATAAGTCATTTTTCGAAGCCATTGTAAAACTAAATTAAGATCATTCTCGATCTGTCTAAATGTTAGAAAATTTTTACAGTATATAACAGACTCGTTGATCGTAACCAATGATAATGGCAGAACTGTGCAGCCTAAAAATAAGTAATTGTACTGTGAACTCACGTTTGCTTTAATCGCACACACACCACGATAACTGAAAAAACCAAAGATATTGGCGATGTGGTGTGTATTGCGTACACATATATATTATTTTGCATTAGGGGTAAAGACGTTGGAGAGGATACTTTTCACATCTAAGGCATTGTCCGATTCCTAACTCTACAAATTGGATCTGCAGGTATACTAGGTCATATCTTAGTGACAGCTACTCGTACGAGTATATGCAAAAATCTGTATTCAGATATTTTACCTACAAATATCACAATAAATAAAAGCATCTTCAGCTCGGATTTGCTATTCAAATGTAGTTATATATATATTGTTGCTTTCATATAATTATCCGATGAAAACGAGTTCCCTTATAAAAGAACAACAAACCAGGGTAGCAGGATCCTGGAACGGAGCGACATACAATCATTATTTACAAAAAGTTATAGATATTTCTCAAGTTGATATTAATCTCGCAGCTGATCAAGAAATATGACGTACATACGCGTGGCTACGATCATTTCAAATGATAAAAACTGTACGAGTGCGAGACAGGCCTCACTATTTTAAAATAATTATGCACCGCAACTGCAATGGTCCGTAAAAATCATTTCGGACCCAAGGCACCCCTGGAGGACACCCCTGGGTTTTTAGGAACAGGTCCTTTTCTTTTCTGTCACGGGAACATGGATGCCAATAACTTTGTTGGTTTTGGTCTCTACACAACAATCGGCGTTTTCGGAATCCGATGGTACATAAGAGAATATAGTTTAAACCGTAACATAGATGGTCTAAACTTTAGACTGTTAAACTTTGGTCTGAACTTCCTCATAAACTAAAGACTGAGACTATCTCATAAACTTAACTAGTTAGGAATCTGACAGTTTTGTCGGCCTTTGATTTAAGTAGTTAACTTTTTAGATAAAAAATATAAAACAAATTTTGTACACATCTAGTTCTAAATAAGATACTTGCTTCCTTCGCGTGTATATGTAAACCACAATAAGAATAAGAAATTCAATTATTCCTTTATGGTTGGTGGATAAGCCTGTGACCACTATATCACCTGATTGTAAGTGATGATGTGGTCGAAGATTTTGTTCAGGCTAACCTAGAATTACTGGCTCTCAAGGACAGCTGCCGCAACACACCGTTAGGTACTTGGCGACAGACTTCTTGAGGGTGGTAGTCAGCCAGGCGGGCATTTGCAAAATGCCCAACCACCATGCTGTAACGACTGCCATCCTAAGACAACAACCGGGACCGCATGCCCTCCGAAGCACGGAAGCGCTCAGTATAGTAACGTCAGTAGCGGTCACCATTCCATCTCATGACCGCGGCGAACGTTGCTTAACTTAGCAGATCAGTTAAGAACGGCTAAGCAAACTTCGCTACGAGCGCTTCAAAAGTCGAAATAAAGTTGTCCAATATTTCTAAATAAGATCACAAGCACTATCGCGTGCAAAGCGATCGTGCTTGAATCAATCCAATATTCTAATATTTTTGCATTCTTGGGCCAACGCTCTACACAAAATATCACAGTTTCAAGTTTGTAACTCATTCCGTTTAAAAAGTTGAGTCCCGTGATGGACAGACGTTCAGAGAGACAGACACTCTCAGGCAGAGCTTCATTTTGCCCTTTGGACACGACACTCTAAATAAATTAATATTTAAACCTTTACAATGGAATTCTATTCCAGCATTACCCAAGGGACTGTTTTTTTATCTCAACTAAATCAAGCTTAGGTAAATCCCGCAACCAAATGGCACACTACTCTATGAGGTCATTGTGCTCTGAAACTACTTCTTATTCTGTGTTAAATCGCAAACATCTGCATATAAAGTGGGCTGCGACGATTTAAGGGCGCGTGACCCTCGTCCCCAACATCCCCGTCACAGTCAGATTTAAAATTATTACACTATGTTTATTAAGTGACAGAAACAGGCGAAACGAGAGGGATCGGCTTCTGTACGCGTTCTTCTTTACAATATTAATTACATTGGATACAAGGGAATGCCCGCGACTTGGTTCCCTTGTCATAGTAGTTCCCCTACCCACACTGCCTGCACTAGTAGCCTTGACTCTCGCTGGTAGAGTATTAAATATAGACATTCAAAAACACAATCACTATCGACCCTCAACGCAGGATCAATCACTTGTTTAAGTGAATATATATTTAAAAAAGCAGGACGGACTTCTTTTGAAAATGTGAGCTCATATTGCTTGAATCAGCACAGTAAGAACTTAGCTGTTACTGTGCTTCACCGCAGGGGGCAGGGTATTTTGCGAATGCTCGCCTAACTAGCTAACGCTTGAGTAGTTTCTTTTTTTTTTCCTGATAGGTAAGTTTTTGACCACAATCTCACCTGATGGTAAGTGATGATGTGGTCAAGTCAAAGTCAAAATCAATTATTTAATTTAGGCGTCTACGACGCTCTTATGAAGGTCAATTACAAATTTTAGTATTGAAATATTCTAAATAGTACTGCCACGTTCAGCAAATAAATTGTATAGAGCCACTGCGAGAAGAACGGGCAAGAAACTCGGGGCCATTCTTTTAAACATCTTTTAACAATGTGTTACATACTTACTATATAATAAATTGTCGTCAGTCGAAGGTTAACACCTTACAGGCTTAACCTAGAATTACTGGCTCTCAAGGACAGCTGCCGGAACACACCGTAAGATGCTTGAGGGTGGTCGCTAGCCAGGCGGGCATTTGCAAAATGAATGATCCATGCTTCAAGCTTGCGGCGGGATTCAAACCATGGACCTACTGCGCGGCAGTCCATATCCAAAGCCACTGCGCCATTCGTGCTTCAAAATTTGTCGCCAAGCACCTAACAGTATGTTCCAGACGCACGTCAGTAAAATTACAAGCACATCAGACTTAACAACTATATGCCTGAGGATAACGGGCGCAGTGCAGTTCGTCACTTGTGAATAAATGCATCTGTTATAGGCAGAGGTTACCGCTTAATATCAGATGGGACTCGTGCTTAATCCAGTACAATAACATTAAAACAAACATAAGTGTGTGATCTAATCCTTGAATTGGAACTTAATAAATAAAGTTTGCTTCTATACATGTCTTAATGATACAGATATGTCCCAACAACAGTTCTATATCACCTTTGGTGTATTAATAAACCTATAAATATTTCGCTCCCTCAGTTGCAATTTTTATCAAACATATAAAACTCTTTTAACTTTGTCGGGCTTCCATAGAGAAGTAGCTGTATGCTGTTATTTATCTGAGCCACCTTTTACACTATCATATTTATAGGAACATAGTAATGTAGCTGTGTCTCCAGTCAACCAACTTTCTGCTAAGTTTCAGGAAAAACGACTCCATTTTGTTTGGTGGATATTTTTGAAGTTGCAAACTTTTGTTTCGTGGAGATACAGCTTTAACTATATCGGTATAAGATAGTGCAATACCGGCCAGAGACCGGTTTAAGCACAATGCTCAGTTGTCTGTGAGTGCTGCTCGACGTAGCGGTAGATTCTATTGCGTTAAAAGTGCGTCCGTATTTAGGTGCGATTTTGATGGACAGACAGACAAACTTTCGCATTGAGCATTACAGTGGGGATATACAGATAATAGGCAAGAATTTGCGAGGGGAGTAGTGCCCTATGACTCCTGTGAGACGTTTGTTAGAATAGTCAATTATGTTTTACCACTGTTTTGCATAATTTGGGGTAACTTCTGCAAGTTGAAGCAGTGATGGCTCTGTGGCATTGACTATGCACTGCCGTGCCACAGGTCCATGGTTCGAATCCCGCCGCGGGCTTGAGCTTCACCGCACGTTGGAAGGGCATTTTGCGAATGCCCGCCTGGCTAGCAACCACCCTCAAGTAGAAAACTGTTGCCACGCACCTAACGGTATGTTCCGGCAGCAGTCCTTGAGAGCCAGTGAAATTACAGGCACATGAGACTTAACAACTATGTCTCAAGGTGACGGGCGCAGAGCAATTCGTGACTAGTGACGAAATGCGTCTGTTATAGGCAGAGGTTAGTCCGCTTAACATCAGGTGGGCCTCGTGCTTGATCCGTCACAATAACATATTATACAACAAACGTTTTTTTTTCAAATATCAACAGCATAATATGTAATATCACAACTTTGTTTACTTACAGAGGAGGTGCGTTAGAAGCTACGTTTCGGCTAATATGTTTATGTCCTTTGTCATAAAGGATTTTTGCCTATTGCAATCTCCCGGACTAAGTTACGGACTCCAGACTTCTACTAAACTATTATTTATCCAAAAACCAATCGACTTAGGGTCTATCCAGCGACGCCATACCCCAACACTACCAACGAGGCATGCAGAGACACGAGAAAATGGTATATTTTACAGATTTAGATCCTTCCTTACCTGCTAGGTGTACAAATACAGAAGGCCATTATTTCTTTAAGTCTCAAAATAGACAGAGAAATAGATCGAGGAAAATTGAAACCGCTTTTTGTTAAAAAAAAATATTTCCAACTCATAAACACATATATGATAGTTTAGATATCGATCTAAGCTAAGCTTAATTCAAGTTGGAATACTTCTCGAATAAGGTACTTCTACCGGAAACTCGAACCAACAGAATTTGTTTCTGGTCACGCTTCTCATCGGAAATTTGGTTATATCGCACTCTTTCATGAAATTTCTAATACATATGGGGCAATCAAACAAAAAACTGTTCAATAAACATAAAAAGCTACTTTTATAAATAAATACAAATACTACCAAAGAATCTCTTCGTATTTCGTCTTGTAATTTCTCTTCTAAGCGAATGTACCTATATTCTTAAGATAAATAATAATCTTAAACCATACTAGTAGTCCATGGTCCAGTGCCCCGAAGGTGGTGGAAAGTAGCTTACTTAGCCGCAACGTTGCGAGTACTTACCTATATGTAAGTACTTCAAGCACCTCTTGTATTTCTATTAGGTAGGTATTTAAACGTAAATGTTTTGGTAATAATCGAAAAATGATTACCAACATCCGAACCAAAAGGGGAGAAAGCGTGTTTTCTGTTTTGATTAAATCATCCCTCGACTCATGGCATGACATAATCAAGTTACGCTGCTACTCGAGTAGCAACAATGCCGTCGTCGTGGGGACCTGTCCGTAATAAGTGATAGCAATCCCTACATGAGACAGCTGTCCGATTCAATATTGTGATATTGGTGGTAGGCGACGCGACGGGGGCGCGGCGGTGTGAATCTCAATGGTGGTAATTATGTCCAGCTTTGTTGTTACTGGTTATGTTATGTCATTATAAAGGTAAGTTCTATTTATTTATCTTCTGCTTTATTATTACAAAATATTTGACTGAACCTTCATTTCTTTGAGTTTAAAAAAATATCCAATGCACCCTAGATTGTACATGCCAAGGTACAAACAGATTATTTTCAGTATATAATTATTATGTTGTTAGTCGTAGTTGATTGATATAAAGAATATTTTTAAAGTTATGAAATATTTTAATATTATAAATGAAACCGGCAAAAACACTCACGTTGAGGATCGAATACGTCTCGCGGGTTTCGAGCATATCAGATGCTCATCATCAGGGCGAATGCGCAGCTGCGTCTGCGAGCTCCCGGCGGGCCGGGAATTTGCCGGTTTAATTTATAATAATTAAATATGTGTGAAACTCACGAGAATTTCATCTCAAAAATAGTTATTGAATAATTCATTTTCGTTCGGGTCAACATTCTACATAAAATATGTAAATATCATCTTAGTAACTCACTTTTTTTGTGAGCTGGTGACCCATGACAAACGAACAGACAGACAGATAATGGAGGAATTTGTTTTTTTCTTTGGGTACGAAACTGTAAAAAGGAATATAGGGAATACGTAAATAAATTCTGATCCGTATACAAAAATATTTTTTAAAACTTCTATCGGGTACGATCAGCGTATACAATTTAAGGCAAGGCTTTTCACATTATGGTCATATTACAAGAAGGAAGATAAATGTCTATATGCTGAAAACCTTTTTGTGGCGAGAATACACACCATTTGTCATCACGAAAAATGACATGTTTTGTAAATATATCATCCTCCATGTTTAGAGACAAACACTTTGTCAATTTATTTTGCATCTAGACAATGGTCTTTTAGTTAGCACTCGCATGCAAATTGAACAAAAGCGACATACCTATCTATACTATTAACACCAAGAATATCGAATTGACGATCAACGCAATCATGACTATTTAGAACTCTGTCACTATCGAACAACGACCACGCTTTTGTGAGTACCTTTCTTGGAAAAGCAGCTGTATTTAATGCTAAATGTCATTGCGATAAGGTCTTTAAATACAAAGCTTCATTTGTGATTACAAACAAGAACAGCATCAATACAAACAGGTCATTGACCCCGATGTAGGCTAGGTCCAAACGAGCTGGGACGTAGAGTCGTAGACTAAATAATAAGTGCCGCAACAAAGCTCTAGGCAAAACAATCGCAAAGGCACTTATCGCAAAAGGTAGACACAATTTTAAACGTAAATATTGCTCTCGGCGTTAACTTACGTAAACAAAACCGTTTCTGCACAGTATAGGATAGAAAATGTACACATTTAACGCAAGAATACTAAGGTAAAATTTTAAGCGCCGTGAAAAAACACTTTTCAATCGTTTGGGAGACACTACGAAGTAAATACGAGTTTGACTCGTATATTTCGAGCTCCCAACCAACACATGTTATATTTATTAAATGTCCCCCACCTTTCTACCTTTATCCGGGCATGTGGGGTCGGCACAATGTCTCCTTTCTAATAACACAATGGCATAATCCTAAAAATTTTGGTTTGGGTTTTATCGCTTACGCAACTCACTTTGGAGTTGCTCATTTAGTTTGATTTTCCTCTCTACCTATTGCGTGAATAACGTCCTTAACTCACGCATAACTTGGAATATATCGATTTTAATGGGCTTATACGAGTATATTTTTAATTATCAATGGGAATTTTTAAATTGATCAAGTGAAGTATCAATTAAAAAGCCTTGACTGATATATATATATATATATATATATATATATATATATATTTTATGTTATTGTAACGGAACAATCTCGAGCCCCACCTGATGTTAAGCGGACCAACATCTGCCTATAACAGATGCATTTAATTACAAGTCACGAATTGCACTGTGCCCGTCACTTTGAGACATAGTTGTTATGTCTCATGTGCCTGTAATTTCACTGGCTCTCAAGGACTGCTGTCGGAACCCACCGTTAGGTGCTTGGCGACACATTTTCTACTGGAGGGTGGTCGCTAGCCAGGTCTGCCTGCGAATGCAATTTCAACAAAATTCGCAAAATGCCCTTCCACCATGCGGTGAAGCTCAAGCCCGCGGTGGGATTCGAACCATGGACCTGCTGCGCGGCAGTCCATAGCCAATGCCATTGAGCCATCACTGCTTCCAAACTATTTCAATTGTTACTTTTCTGAGTTCTACCCAAAAGTCAGAACGAAGCCTACTAGTGCACTCTGCTCCTTGTTCGTCTGTATGTCACGGTTCTCTCTATAGCTCGTGAACGGACGAACCTGAAATTTATATTTTTTGTATAAAATTTAGACTTAATATACATCTGTTTAAAAATTCAGATTAATCGTTTCCCAGGTGAGGTTATATACCAATAACTAATTTTAATATTGTTATGTTTGCAATAACGCCTGCTATGCGGATTACATTACGAAATTACAAATATACGAGAGGAAAATTGTATTAATTATAAAAGAAAAATATATTAATTATAAGGTTGCCTCATCATTTACACGTATACATATAATACATATTAATATAAATTGGTCTTGTTTGTAGTACAACGTAAGTTGTACTATAGATGTCGCTCCATCTTAATACGATGGTTAAAGAACGATAGGAAAATTTTTAGTTGACGTCATTTGGTGTGTTACCCTTAGTCGCCTCTTACGACACCCACGGGCTGAGAGAGAGGGGGGGGGGATGACATTCTAGCCCGGCACCCCACGGGCTCCTTATAAACAACTAATAATATATAACTTCCGACATTTGTGAAAATACATATCACTTCCAATACTTTACAGCTTTAATAATCAACGTCTTAGAAAGTAATAAGACTTTTTGAAATAGCGACTTACTGGACCGCTGAGATTTACGAAAAGATTTTATCGCAGAAAAAGAAGCAATTTAGTGTAATGGGCATTCATGCGGGATTGGCGAGCCTGAGAGATAGTTCTCTCAGCGGTTTGTATTAGGAGTGGCATTTCTAAAGGCCGTTTAGCCGCCTTCCTTACTGCCCTAATGGAGGTTCTATGTTGAAAGAGAGTGGGCCTGATATTGTATACGTAATTTATTACTTCTTGGTAAGGAGGTGACCAATGTTACTTTGAAGAAGCCAATAGCAATGGTTCCAATTTCAAGAACTGGAATCAGATTTACTCACATATTTAGTTGTTATGGTTGTGGTACCTAGTTGTAAATTAATGTCAATTATGAAAAAATAAATTTTATTACTTGCATATCAATACATTTGGAAATGTCTATCGCAGAGAAAATCAGCTAGTCGAGGAACTGATGAAAAATAAAAGAATTACCAATTTAGTCAAAGATAAATTGTTCATTTTCTTAATCAGCTCACATACTGTATGATGGTGTCAATTTATTTCACTTTATGTAATTATGGTATGGATGGTAAGCTTCACGCCTAGCGCCTTGCCATACAGTTGCAGTGTTCATCATTCTCGATCTGTTTGTCACTGCACAGTACTCGCAGCTCTGAGACGTTGCCTTTATGTCTCATTTGCATAAAAGTTTTACTTGCTACAGAGCGCCTTGCAAGCTCTAACACAGTAATGCTTGGACACCACTGTTTGGTGCCA
Organism: Plagodis pulveraria; assembly: GCA_963890685.1. NCBI lineage: Eukaryota > Metazoa > Arthropoda > Insecta > Lepidoptera > Geometridae > Plagodis > Plagodis pulveraria. Next base: position 518,867 of record OY982957.1, on the reverse strand, counting down.
GAATAGTAAACGCCGCGCGATTCTAAATACTTACGGACTAAACGAACTCTTGCAAAAGACACTACATAAAGGAAATTATTTGATTGAAAATTTCTCATTCAATATTGGGCGGGCAACAACTTACACACTATATCCGAAAACGTTTCAATGCGATAACATTATATAACTAGAACTATAACTAGAGACCCGTGAAACCCGGTGAGATAAACAGACAGCAAGAGGGCTCCGTTATACCTTTAGGCTACGAAATCCTAAGAATAGCCACTGGATAATATGACAGTTAAGTATGACCAAAGGCAGTATTCAAGATTGCACAAACGGTATAAAACGTAAACTATATGGTTACATGATATTGATAAAGAGAAAATATCTTATGTATCCGTCAACTCGCTAACTTCAAGTTTTACATTGCTTCTAATTAGCATGTAAGATGTAGGATGAAATTTTTAAAAATAATTTCTAATTTTCTGCATTGTCAAAATACTCAAATCAAATCAAATCAAATCATATTTATTGCATTATTACAGGTTACAATGTAGATAATATCATAATAAGTTACGTGTCTCTGTAATATACCATAATTGGCGTACAATATTTTACAAGTCATAAATTAAATTTATATAATAGTAATTCAGTGTAATGTAGGATTTAATTAATAGTAATTCACATTCATTCGTAATTAAAGTTATGATTAAATTAAATTAAATTCTAGTTAATGTCAAAGTTAAATTTATAAGTTATATAATGATCAAATAGTTATTAATTATTATGTTATAATAGTGTATCGTTAAGAAATTCGTCTACTGTGTAATAGCATTTTTCAGTCAACAAATATTTTAATTTTCTTTTAAAAATGTTCAGCTCACAGTCTTTTAAACTATCTGGTAGCTTATTATAAAGTTTAGGAGCCATGGAGTACACGCTGTTTTTAAAATAAACTGTTCGTGACTTTTCATAATGTGAGAATATTTCAATTTTGTTTCGTGTTTTACGTGGGCGTGTATTAACTTTTAATATGAATTCTTCAGGATGGTCTCTTACAAATAAGCAAGCTTCAAAAATATATAGCGAGCTAAGAGTGGGAATTTTAAGTTTCTGAAATAATGGCTTGCAAGTTTGTCTTTGTCTTGCTCCAAACATGGCCCTTATGCAACGCTTTTGAACTTTAAAGAGCGTCAAAATGTCTACAGAATTGCCCCATTGAAGAATTCCATATCGCACATTTGAGGATACAAAACCATGATACGCAGTTACAGCAGTTTTGCGTGACGAAACTTGCGTCAGCTTCTTTAAAGCGAATACAAATCTGCTTATTTTAGTGCAAAGGTATTTTATGTGTGCCTTCCAATTAGCGTGTCTGTCAATTTGAACTCCCAAAAATTTTGTTTCATTTACGTTTTCAATAACTTCGTCATTATATTTAAGTTAATCTCATGCTGCTGTGGTAAACGAAATTGAACAGATTTAGTTTTATCTAAGTTTATTATTAGATTATTTAGTTCTAGCCACTGTATTACATTATTAGAGCTGCAGATGGTACAGATTCATCACATTCTTCATTTTCATATTTAATTAAAATAGTCGCGTCATCAGCAAACAAAATCATTTTGTGGGTAGTACATGTCGGCATATCATTTATCTATAGCAGAAATAACAACTCAAACATTTCCAAGATCATCCACATCCAGCAATATAATATCAACACCGGTCGGTACGAGGTGTCGTATCAAATTGCGTCTATTACCCCGGAGAGGTCTAAACTCGGTTACGGGGAAAGGAATGCTCTTGAGTTGGAGAAAGTTCACTTAAAATGCAGTTCTGTATTCTTTATATCTTGAAATTAGGTGGCTGTAACATTTTATGCAGTATTGGCACTATTGATATAATTATTCACATTATTTTGAACATATTATTACATTATTTTCATGGTGTAGTGCCAGAGTGCCAGTAAATGTTTAAGAACTTCTTCGTATCGATGCTTTCAGAGGCGAGAAAACAGAATATTTTACGTCTAATTTAGCCTTGGATCAAAACTGTGAAACTCCAATCACGGGATCAAACTACCGGGAAGCTTCCGGGCACGCTTTGACCTTTGGAACAAGTTCATCGGACGCTCGGTGAGTGAGCAACGAGTTTGACTAACAAATGCGGCGCAGAATTGTCTCAAAGCTTCGGTTAATGGTCCATGAGGATCAATGTCGGAAGCCACACTTGATCCGATATTAGGAACATATTCATTTTATTTTGATTCGGTACTTTTTTGATCCTTTGAATTCACTGTGTCTATTCCTCTGTATGTTTGTATGAAGTTATTAAGATTTAACATTCTTATATTTGGTATATTAGTTTAGATAAAGATTCTACATCGTGACACAAAAATGTTTCGCCACAAATATATTGCTAACCAAAATAAGTTTTGATTCCATAAACACTTTTGCTGTTCTCAACCGATCAGCAAAGTTAAGCAACGTATCACGCGGTCATGAGTTGGATGGGTGACCGCTAGTGACATTACTACTGAGCGTTTCCGTGCTTCGGAGGGCATGTTAAGCCGTCGGTCCCGGTTGTCATCTTAGGATGGCAGTCGTTATAGCATGGTGGTAGGGCATTTTGCGAATGCCCGCCTGGCTAGCTACCACCCTCAAGTAGAAAATCTGACGCCAAGCACCTAACGGTGTGTTCCGGCAGCAGTCCTTGAGAGCCAGTAGTTCTAGGTTAGCCTGAACAACATCTTCGACCACATCATCACTTACCATCAGGTGAGATAGTGGTCAAAGGCCAACCTATCAGTCATAAAAAAAAAAAACTCTTAACATATTACACCAAAAAAGAAACGGGGAACAAAGAGGGAATGTTTAAAATAGTTAATCCGTATTGCAAATAAGAAAGTATTTATAAATGATAAGGTGAAGCTTGAACTTATTAATGTAATCTGCAACAGAGCTTTCAACATTACGGTGCTAGTCCACCAGCGGACTAGGTGGAGTGGAGGAGTATAGGAGTGCCTTTATTAACAAACTATAAACAACACTACAGCTACTACAACTGACTAATGAAAGCATTTATACAACCTATAAGCCACTGCAGACTCACTAGCAATCCAAACGCTATAGCCCACTACCAGTTGGCAGCGTGCCCTGCATACTGACAGCATTGCGCATTTAAATTTCAATGCTAACATTTTACTCAATTTGGATAAATTTTTTATTTATTTTCGATGTAATATTTTACTCCATTTGGTAAGCAGTTAAACACTTGGCATTTTTCCAGAACGTCACCACATCGGTTTCCTATTAAACAGGAACATGGCTTCCTAAAAGAATTCACCTTTTTAATTTGCATACTTGAATACTCCCACCGATTATACTTATCGGGATACAGAGATATCAAAACGCAAACGACATTACCCACCACATGGAAGGATTAACACTTCTAAATGGCTTGCAAACAACAACGTTTACATTCAATTAAATACAACATTTACAATCCGTGTGTAAGTTTTGTGTCGTCTTAGCTTTCTGTGAACAGGCACAAAGACGGCAGCTGGCGAGTGCAGCTTTCCTCGCCTGCAGCCACTCTCGATCGCACCCGATAATGTTCGCCATTACAATTTACGATTCGGTACACCCTGTTGCTAAAACAGCGCATACTTTAACTCCTTGTCGTAATAAACTTGCGATGAGTTGTTCAAATTTTCTATGGGGCCTACAGGGCTTCTTGGTGACGTAAGGTATTCGAGGGTAATGAGTTGCACTGGCTAGCCTTGCTCTTGAGCTGGCTTTCGACTTGTTATGTTATGATCGTGTCGATTTATATCGCTGAGAGAAACCGACTGTTATTTATTAAACAAAACTTAATGTAGTTTAGTTCCCGGCGCAGTGATTGGTTTAGTTGTATTTATAATGTAGATTTATTGAAATAATTACTTTCTCAAATAACCTAAGAACACTCAGGATGCACATAATATAGATAATGAGAATTAAAGTAATTAACATACATGTTTCGATACATTAATGATCGAAGCATACTTGGTCAAGTATACCGTAGCGAGTTTATGAAAACATTTTACACACAATTATACCATATCTGTTTTTCTGGAGTTTTATTTCGTGAGAAAGAATACTTGTGAAAAAGAGGTTGTGGTGGACAGGGAATAATATAATAATAATGATTTATTTGACATAAAAACGTTACGTGTACCACTTGTTTGATATCACTTGAACCCATTGGCTCCCGAACTAGTTAATAAAAACTGTGTTTCGAGTGACAGTGGCTTCTCCCATCTAGATTTACTTGTTTAATATCATATCATATCTGACAAAAACTGAAAAGGAAAAATATATTTATATTGTCAATGTATGAATGGTTACATCTTGTTGTCTCTGAGGCCAAGACTCATTTTGGATAGCTGTGCCCCAATTTATATGGTACAGAATGCCTTCACATCCGTAGAGTCCAGTTCCCAGAGTTCCTAGAAATGGCATAAATTATATCTCCTCAAGATGGCAGAAACGCAATGCTAATGAGGGTCATTACTTGGATTGAAAATTTCATTTTTAATATGACTGAACTTTTCATTATTATATAAAACGAAAACCGCATGTACTGACGTATAAAAAGAAAAAAGTATTTTGTAAGTCAATAGATGCCTTTATAAATATATTTAGTGATAATTCCTCCAATATTTCCTGCTTAGTCTATGCTCGTAAATTTATTTTAGATTTTGAGAATTCATTTTAAAATCCACCCTAATGTGATATAATTATCATGTCTGCTACTCGAATCGTATTTTCTAATTAAGTACTTACTATTCACTTACCGCGCTATTTCATACTAAACAAGCATTTCCCACAAGTCGATTATGGAGCGTGCTCGTCTTTTATTCTAGTGGTTGGTACATACTCATAGCTTACAACATTTACACATAATAATCTTTCACACATTCCATTTCAGTTCTTTTGCTATATTCTTTAAAAACGTATAGTGTTACTTTCATTAAAATGTTATAGCAGGCAAGGATTCTTATAACTGCTTCGTCTATTGAACTAAGGAGCATTATTAGCTTTGCTGTGTTCCAAGTTGATTAATTGGATAGCCAAAGTATCATAAACGTTCTGCACTAGTTCTGAGGCGGAAAAATAACTCAACATATAGCGAGGAAGCAAGCTCAGTTTTCATTATATTCAAAAGAAAACACAATGTAATCACGGAGCACATAAGTAAGTATAATATAACCACCGGCTTACTTGCACTCAGCTAATAGAACTCTTACCTTGACCGAACAATAACTCACAATTAACTCGGAGATCCTTAAAGATCTCGTATCTCTTAATTTCATTCACCTTGAACACCACCTCCGTACAATCAGCAACGGTACAGTTAATTAAAATGCGTTTCTCAGCCACAAAGCGTTCGTAAACAAACATGTTGGCAAATTAGTGTGAATCAGTTGATCCCGGGCCTATGTGGCTCCTACTCGCTGTCAGTATGTCTGACAGTTGACAGGTGAGCATCGGCGCGGGCGCAAACAATGCCCATCCAATGCCACAATTGGTCCGCGTAGGTCGCTACCCACCACACGTGTTAATGAACCTCTGACTCATTCTCTATTTGCCGCAATACGTTTCAAACAAAACCGACGAATTATAGACTATTTATAAAAGTAGAGCAATATTATAAATAGCGGACGTTAAGCGAAGGTTATTGTGTTTATTTTGCAAGGAGTTGCGTTACTCGGCGGCGTCGGTAATATCACGTACTTGCAACTTTCAAATTGTAACGTTGCATGTGTTGCACAACATGTTGCGCTGTTGCTGTTGGGGCCGGATGTATTGTGCCGAGGGATTAAGTGCAAATTATATGTCAAGTATGATACATGACATATTGATTGATGTCATGTATCATACTTGACAGAATGTTGATCGTTTTAATCCTGGGTAATTTGCCACATTTCCTGGCTTTTGTTTGTACATAAAATATTTCACCATATTATTATCTGTGACGTCGCAAAGCGAACATCCGTCCACAAAAAGTCGGTTAGAAGTGTTAGAACTATGATCGGTTCTAGTTTTTACTAGTTTTTTTTATACCATAGGAGGGCAAACTAGCAGGCGGCTCAGCTGACCTATTTGAATAAAACCCTCTTTTTACTCAAACGAGTCAAAATAACGCTGAGTCTTAGCTCGACCTTATTTTACTTTGCCACAAAAAATGATCTCTAATAACAAACATTAAAGGAAGCAAAAACTAAACAGATTTTTCTTATTAAGAATAAAACTTTATTCTTTTTACAAACGAGAATGAGCTGAAGACAATGAATGGAACTTCCACACACACACTAAGTAGTAAATATACAGATTTAAACACTTGCAAAGGAATGGGCACCTCCCAGCTCATCGCCTTATCGACTCTGCCCTCACAGCCACTTCCAAAGCGGATTAGGATACAATACAAAACGTCGAGTTAGAGGTTTAACCCATATCTATTACTTCTACATATATATATCACATCTAATCTGCCTGCAAAAATATCATGAGGTGTATTATGGGGACTTACCTAATCCCTTTAATTTTCTTTTTTGATGATATCCCGTAAAGTGATAAAACGGACATTGAATCGTCAGTGCATACCTAATCTCCAAGAAGAGCTGAGACTTCGAGCAGCTCATTCGTCAAGGTATTGGTATTAAGGTAAGTATATACAATAACATATGGTTAGTAACATAAGCCACCCTATAACTGGACGAGATAAGAATTTAATTACATTTGGACGAATTGCGTATTGAGTGATAATGAAAGTGCCTATGAAAAATTTAAAAACCCTGTCGAAATGACTTAGAATATGAGTATTATAAGTGCTTTTTTATGTCAAAGTTCAGGTACGTTACTCACTCCGTTTACGAGCTAGAGATCCGTTACAGACAGCAAAGTGACAGGAGTAGTGCCCAGATCGCCCTAATTGTGCTTTAGTAACTGCTATCAAACATCGTTTAAAGAGGCCGAGTTCAAGTTCAATTCTGAACACCAATTTATGCTTCTAAATCTGAGAATATGATCAGTAATGTGGTAACATTCATAAACAATTGGACGTCGAGACGCGACGCGACGTCTCAAGTGCTAATGCTCCCTAACGATATTATTTGGGCGGACGCCAGAACTCACTTTATTTCGCTCATTTTAATAATTCAAATGGAAATTCTTAACATCATTGTTATTGCTATATTATACTGCTGGCTCAATCATTAGCGAGAGTTAATGAATAGTTATGTGTGCGACGTAGGTACTCTCTATCTGTCATTTAAAATAATACCTATATCATAAAATACTCTGTGATAACACATTGGTATTATAATGAAATTGTATAGAACTTACTTTAGTAACTCTCGAAAATTATATTATTATTTAATTTGAAATTCAAAATTTTAAAGCCACTACCAATAAAGTTAAGCTTCATTTGTTCTAGGTTGTAGGAAAATTGTATAGTGATTCGAATGACAGCGCGTGGCGTGAAATCCGTAGACATTTTCCTTGCTCGGAAGATACTCGAAATAAGCAAACGTAAATCTCAAAGATTCTCGAAATAAGAAAACCTAACATGACAGATGGTACTTGATTTGATACACGATTTAATAAGAAAAACCTTCAAGTTGTATGGGGAGCAATGACCGAGAGATGACACACAAGACACTGTGACACCGAAACTTAACGCGAGTAATGAGACGGTTCATTCAATTTCACTCTCACTCGGCGCAATGTGTCGCTTTACGAGATCAGCCATCGTTGCAGAAACAAATATAGAGATCTATTTACTAACATTCATTCCTATATTGAGCAGGAAAATATGACTTCAGGTTTTTTCCGCGTGCTATCCTGTTTTCATGAGTCTGATCGCTGCTCAACTAGTTTTTGTGAAGGGCGTCCGCAAAAAAGAATATCAGTATAATACGTAAGTAGGTACATATCTATATTTTGTTTGAATTGTTGACTTTACGTAAGCTATCTATCATTAAAGTTAGCTAATACCTACACAAGCTCCGTGAGTTGATCTGCTGACCCACTGACCGATATTGTCTAGGTATTTAATATGACTCAAGTTCCTTGAACGGCTCTGTAATTCGTTTGGCCTTCAATATTGTTACATGAGCATCCTAATATCGTCACTTGTAGCAAATATGAAGACATTTACCTCCGCCCACGTGTCACAGATTACTGGATAGTTACTTTGCATCAAAACACATGAGCGTACACTTTACGAACTAACTGACCTACTGTTGTTTTAATAATAGAGTACCATGTTTCCAAACCACAGGCGTTATCGGTAAATATTGTATATACCTACTCGTAAGAAACGGGGATGTTCAACAACCCAGACACCCCATTTGCAAGCGTCTCTCAAGAATAACTGCCTTCAAGCAAAAATTTATAATATGTAAAGCTATAGTTTTTTATTTATTTTTTTATAAATATATAAAGAACTTTTATTAGCCCTTTTGTATTTTTTTACAGGCAAATCAAGGTACATTTAATACATATTTATACTACTTAAATATATGAAATTCTTATTAAGTTTTTATAAATAACTGATTAAAATTTAATTAACATAATTTTTTATATATAATACAGTTAAATAAAATTTACAGTTATCACGTTTGCACTTGTCCTAAGAGCAAAGATTCTAAAAGCTGCTTTGACATGAATTCTTTTAATGTGTAGAAGAGATTGTTTTCAAAAAGTTTTAGTTTGAACAAACTATATTTTAAGGTGGTCACACTTTTTGGTAATTTATTATATATCAGTATTTTCGAATATCATTTGTTTCTGTACTTTAGCTTATCTGATTTTTTGTACAACCCGAATTCCATTATGTTTTATAATTCGCTTTTCATTATTACGCAGATTGTAATGTATTTTTTTTTCTGGAATATCCCTATCGTCGTGAATTTCTAATAAACAATTATAGATATAAAGAGAAACAACTATCATATTTTGTCTTTCTTAAAGTGCTCCCTTGCGGGGGCTACGCTTTTTCAGCCCATTAATTTATTGTTAATAGGTAAGCATTTGACCTCAATCTCTCCTGATGGTAAGTGCTGATGTGGTCAAAGGTGTTAACAGGCTTAACCTAGAATTACTGGCTCTCAAGGACACCAGCCGGAATACACCGTTAGATGCTTGGCGACAACTTTCTTGAGGGTGGTCGCTAGCCAGGCGGGCATTCAAAAAATGCCCTTCCACCATGAAACTCAAGCCCGCGGCGGGATTCAAACCATGGACCTGCTGCGCGGCAGTCCATAGCCAATGCCACTGAACCATCACTGCTTCAAAAAGTTAGCTAGAAACTATGCTTAGCTGGTTCAATTTAAAAACAGATGACTCAGTATGTCAAGTGTTCGTAAAAAATTGGCCACAAACCAAAAACTTTGTGAAACATAAGGCAAACTTCTAAGACCGAACTTGCAGCATCTCATACATTTATTTATGTAATCTGTGTATAAGGTAGTCTTAACCATACCAATCAATTTCAAATAGAGTCACTAACTAAATTCGTGGAGCGATAGAGATATCGCCACTTTTGAATGTCTCCACAAACTTTCTCCGAAATTACCACCTACTTTATGGTCTGTAGTAATCTCGACCTAACGTTCATTAAACATTATGATTTATCCTGCGGCAGAACTTTACGAACCCACACACAAGTATTAATTGCTGTAATGATACTGCTTGACACCAGATAATAAAATAATAATAGCGCTATGAATTTCGAACCAAAAATATGCTGCACTGGGGCCACATGATAATACGTCTTCCATTAAAATATAAAAACCGGCCAAGTGCGAGTGGGACTCGAGCACGAAGGGTTCCGTACCATTATCTCGTTTTCATTATTATTATTTGCAGCAAATAAAAACGTAAACCTCTTTTATTGTATGAGAGTCCCCTTAATTATTAATTTTATTATATTTTAATTTATTATATTTTAAGAGAACATAAAACTAAATATTCTGTGAATAGTTAAAGCGTCTACCTGTCACCGTTATTAGTATCGAGCAAGAAACGGTACAAAAATCAAGTTTGTTGTATGGGAGCCCCCCTTAAATATTTTATTTATAGTATTGGTTGTTATGGCGGCAATAGAAATACATCATCTTTGAAAATTTTAACTGGCTAACTATCACCGTACTTGAGATATAGCCTGGTGACGGACAGCGAAGTCCCGTTTTTACCCGTTGGGTACGGAACCCTAAAAAGTAAGTTTCTCTTGCCCGTGGGGTGTCGGGCTATGTGCCACCCCTCCCACCCACACACACCAGAAGGTGGGCAGCAGCACTTTCTGAGGGAGTGATATCTCACGCTGCGATCCCCAAGCCACCTGCCAAGCGTGGGGATTATGGCAACCGCCTCCCCCGTATTGTGGGAGGCTGTGTTCAGCAGTGGATATCTGGCTGATACAGTACAGTACAAGTCATTCTTTTCAATAATCATTATGGTACTCATTATGTTCCTACCCTTGTCCCACTAATGTATACAGAAAACAGACGTGTGAGCTTGGAAATGGTACAAGAACAAACCAAAACATAATACAAGAGTAATATTAACTATTGTTATTATTACATACTTACTGCTTAGGTTACATCTGTATTTTGCTACTATTATTATAACAGCCATATTATATAATGCAGCGGTGAACAAATGCCTCCCCCATTAGTTATTATTGGTTTGTCCTTTTGTTAGACCAAAGAGCGCGAAAATTAGAGAAAATAATACATTAAACAAGGATGCAGCTGTTAGATTTTAAAATTTTCAGCACGGATTTGTCATGGATAAAATTGGTCACATTTGAGCTTAAGTTATATGTGAAAATTATATACCTGTAAATTAGTTCCAAAAATAATTCAAACATGCAAAAAGCAGCACATTTCAAAATTAATTTTCTCGTTATAATCAACAAGTTATAAAAACCATAATCACTTTTTGTCAAAATGTTCATGCATATAATATATATTTTTTCTGCACCCAAACAATGATCCTCTGATGAGGAGTTCACCTTCAAAGTGATCAAAACCAGCCAATCGCCCTTATATATAAGATAGGAGCTCGCTCGAAGTAACATGATGGATAGAGTCGCGCTCGCCTCGTACGAGAAGGTACGCGCGCGGGAGTTGGCGGCGGTAATTTATGTGAAAGTTTTACTGCGTCAATTCACTCGTTAATGGGTTCCGGTTAATGTGGGTTCAACTTTGGATTGCTATTAGATATATTATCTGAGTTATTTTCAAGGTATTATACCTACGTTTACGCACCATCATTGTGATAGAAAATACGTTCCCATATACGAACGAAGCTATTAAGTATTAGTATTGTAATGTGTTTCACTAACATACAATACCTTACTATTCATTAATTATCCAAAACTCGACATCAAGTGAGGCTTTCTTTAAGGTATTAGTGCAATATTATTTAATTACTTACTTTTTGTCTTTCTCCGGTAGGTCACAGCATATAAATATGAATGTGAAGTTGCATTTTAGCTTGTAAACACAGATGTAAGAAGTAAAAGCTGCTTTACAGACGCCGCCGCCGACGCCGCCGCCAGTACTCGCCTTTATCGCGCTGTTAAACTTTTATGAGCCGAGGTCGAAACACTGAGCCCGAAGCTTGGTGTCTAAGCGAGCGAGAAAAACTTATTCTCCTACTTTTTTTCCGTGGAGTTTACATATAATTGCTAAGCCACTAGACAAACGCTGTTTAGTACTGATCAGCTAACCTTATATATACCCGCCATACCTTATTTATTATTGGGAATGTTGGTGAAGCTCCTACAGGTGTAGAGTAAAAAAATATGTTTTTGGTTGGTTATAGAAAATATATGGAAGTGTCTAATTGAGTTTTGTCTCTTTTATATGTATATTATTTAATCCTTGTCAAATCAAAGGGCAAATAAATTATAACCTTATCAAGCAAATGCTATTCATTCGTAATTTAAAATCAACGTATTACCATCTTTTAACTTGGTCTTTTAATTACTAAAATTATATCATTTCAATAAACAGTATATGTACAGTGAAGCTTTCCTGCTTTGAAACTGCTCGCTGTACCAGTACCACCAAGTATCAAGGCCTCTACTTTTTCCTAGAAGTTGACGATTAACTCAAGGGCAACTCTTAGATCGTTGTCTCGACTAGCGTCTCCATCGCCAGGACTACGTAGACCAAATTTTAACGAAAAGCTCCTGTACAACTATTTTCAATGAAAAGGAAAAAAGCGGAAAACTATATCCGAAGAGCCGCAGGCCTTTCCTTTTGACGAAAGTAATTAAATTGCTTGGAATAATTCAACCAATTCAAACAAAAGCGGCTCGAATCAAATAACTAAACGGCTCTATTCATTGCACAGCAATCTTCTAAATGGAATATTGATGGATGTTCAAATTACGTCTAAGCATTAGGAGTCTTGAAATCTTGAAACGAAGACGATTTGCTAAATATTTTAAGTAATTATTGAACAATTTCAAGGTATTCAGAGGGACTCGACTTGAAGAAAAATTTAATTGAATAATAACTGTTGTTGTTGGCGTGATTTTCATCGTTGTCTGCTCGTGACCATGGTCAAAACCATAGTTGATCGAACCGTCGAGGTTTATCAAAAGACGACCCGAAAATTGTTTCCATCGTGGACACGTTCACTCACAAATATTAAAGATGAGCGTGAGGCGAATTGTTTGTGTAGGATTATTACTGAACAGCGTGGGAATTTGTTATGGTAAGTAGTACTTATATCTAGTTATCCATCGAATAAAATTTTATCTTGGTGAACTAGGAGTTAATTTTTTTAATGATCTTTTTTTTTTTTATTTTTTTTTATGTTATAGTGCCGGAACAAGCCCGAGGCCCACCTGATGTTAAGTGGACTAACCTCTGCCTATAACAGACGCATTTCGTCAACGACGAATTGCACTGTGCCCGTTACACTGAGACGTCCAGTTGTTAGGTCTCATTAGCTTGTAATTTTTCTGGCTCTCAAGGACTACTGCCGGAACACACCGTTAGGTGCTTGGCGACAGATTTTCTACTTGAGGGTGGTCGCTAGCCAGGCGGGCATTCGCAAAATGCCCTTCCACCATGCGGTGAAGCTCAAGCTCTGGGCGGGATTCGAACCATGGACCTGCTGCGCGGCAGTCCATAGCCAATGCCACTGAGCCATCACTGCTTCAAAATCTGTATATCAATATATGAAACAGTCGGGAATCACGCAATGGTGTGAACTAACTCGGAACGTTGGGTAGCGAAGGGGCCATCTGGCGTTTCATCACCACACTGAATCCTATAACTGATATAATAATATCGGAATCAAGGCCGACTGCGGTAAAATGGAAACTTTATGGTTGTCGGCGAGAACTGTTTATTTAAAATAAAGGAATCACAACATAAGCATTTAAATCATCGCTATGAGTAAAAATTGAAGCTACAAGGCGAGCATCGCATTGGACCGTCGTGTACCATAATATGGTGAGATGGCGAACAAACGCGAGCCAATGAGCCAAGTGCGTGTCGGGCCTTGCTCTATCAGGGTCGGGTATCACAACACCTATTAACAGATAAAAAAACGTGTTTTTGATGACAGTTTAAAAACCACATTAAAACAACAGCGTTAGTTGTTTGTTTTAAAAAAATATTTATACAATATATACAGACAATCCATGTCCTATCTAAAACCATTGTACAGTTTAGATAGATAAAAATGGTCTAGAAGTGACTACTTTGACAGCATTAGGTACAAAATTATAACGCGAAAAAAATTACAGTACTGTGCGGGATATTGTTTTAATACAATGTATTCCTTGTTGTAATTTTGCAATGTAATCGGCGGTGCGTGCGTCGTTGCAAAAATAGAAAAAGAATTACTTTAAAAGCACTCACTTTTTTATTTTTGTTCTCTACTTAATGAGTTCGTTACGATCAAATAAGCACTTGAGATTTCTTTGCGTATATACCTTCTCATGTATTCAACCCTCCTTGACTGAATCTATTATTTGGTTAATATCATGGTCAACATAATCCTAAAAATATAGTAATTTTATGCTTATAAATAATTCCGTTTATAGCAGCTAGATCCCATACGGCTGGACAGACAGAAGAGTCATGTAGAGCTCAACTTTTTTTTTTACTATCTCACCTGATGCTAAGTGATGATGTGGTCGAAGATGTTGTTCAGGCTAACCTAGAACTACTGGCTCTCAAGGACAGGTGCCAGAACACACCGTTAGGTGTTTGACCACAGATTTTCTACTTGAGGGTGATAGCTAGCCAGGCGGGCATTCGCAAAATACCCTACCACCATGCAATTCAGCTGTTTGGATACAAAAGCCTTACCTACACACCATTCATTATTTGACCTTGCAGAAATAAAATCGATTAGAATATAGAAGTCTACATATAAAAGTATAATAACTGTACAGATTTAGGTTGTTGATTACTCTTTATTGGGATCAAAAGATGTTTAACATTTGTGTATTTGCACACCTCTGGGATAAATTCCACGAACGCTGGCTAATGTTTGTGCCAAATTCACTTTGATGTGAATTAACAGAGAACCGAATTAATAGTTATTGGGTGCCGCACTATTTGTCCAATTTGAGTGAAGTTTCAGACATACCGGAGCGAGTGCATCACTGCTGCGTACGCATGGTTATCGGTTTTTAATAAATATCATATATTAATCGTCACGGCAAGTGGATATAAAATTTAGCCAGATGTACTTGAGTAAATTTTTGAGAATATGCAAATTTTCTTCATTACGAGTTTATGCATTTCCGAAGAACAATTTCATTTTAAGGCTGCGTCTCCATCAGAGACGTACGCGGTAGATGAGCTGTGTAAGAAGAAAAAACCTCCAAAAGGATCACTCTCCTCAGCGAGGGAATGAAAATGAAGCGATGTTATTGATGGATTTATTTTGACTGTTGAGCAAGCGAAGCAACCGTGCTAAAAAAACCTAAGCCCAATGCAACCAGCTGTGGTAATGTTGACCGGCTCGAATAGATATTTAGTGTACTACGTGTTGATTTTCATTTCTTAGTACTTCACTACGAAAATAATTTTAATTAAATTTCTTACCTTTTGAATTTTCTGCTTCATATTTAGCCGAGTCCAGCTTAACTGGTTAAAGTTATAAAAAATCAAATTGCCTATCCTCAAAAATAAAATCAAGTTTAGCCGATTATTATTAAGTTTATTTCTACGCGATTTTTAGCCGCAACATAATATAAAAGTTAGCGGCTCTGTATTATTTTGCTATTTCGGTATTAAATACCCCTAATTTCCATAAATCCCCTTCAATCTAGAACACATTGTTTTTATAAAATCTTTGAGTAGAATTCCATTACTTATTGTAACTTTGTGTACAATATGTGGACGCTAATTTCTCTGTTTGTGCCTAAAAATATCTATGTCCATGATAAATCCCGAGTCCGATTGATTTATGTATTACTAGCTGCGGCCCGCGGTTTCAATCATGTAGACAATGACGAACAGTAGTAATGATGATGAAAGGTACCTAGGGGATAGATAATCCAGGATCTAATTTTTTTTATTAAATAAGGTATTCCAAGTTTTATTATATAATTATTATTTTATTACCGGCGGCATGCCGTTATTAACAAAATACTTCGAACTATATACAACACTACAGCAACTACAATAAAAGCATTTAGATACCCATTAGTTATTGCAGACTCAAGGCAGTCCAAATGCTCCAGCCCACTAACAGTTGGCAACGTGCCCAGCATGCTGGCAGCATTGCCTCGTTGAATTGCAATGCTTTTGAGCCATATAGGTGCCAGCATTTTGATCACGCTTCGCATCGACGTTATCAACGTCTCTACACCAAACGGCTCACATATGTAACTCATAGCGAGGTTAGCATACTTGCGCCGCTTGAGTTGATATTAATATTATATATAATTATTGTATAACTTTTACTTTCATTTATTATTTCTTTGGTATTTTATAAATTGTGTTTGTTTCTCTTAATATTGTGTAAATATATATAATTATTATACTCATTTGCTACACCCTAACAGGGTTATGTAATTGTTGTGACATGTGCATGAACATATTAAATAGTGCAATAATAAAAAGTGTCACCCTTTTTTTTTGCTTTTTAAGGTAAGCCTTTCACCACTATCTCACCTGATGGTAAGTGATGATGAGGTCGAAGATGTTGTTCAGGCTAACCTAAAAGTACTGACTCTCAAGGACAACTGCCGGAACACACCGTTGGGTGCTTGGCGACAGATGTTCTACTTGAGGGTGGTAGCTAGCCAGTTGGGCATTCGCAAAATGCCCTACCATTATGCTATAACGACTGCCATCCTAAGATAACAACCGGGACCGACGGCTTAACGTACCCTCCGAAGCACGGAAACGCTCAGTAGTAATGTCACTAGCGGTCACCCATCCAACTCATGACCGCGGGCGACGTTGCTTAACTTTGCTGACCGGTTGAGATCAGCTAAGTAAACTTCGCTACGAGCGCTTCAAATCCAAGTAACATACATACACACTCAGATTTTCACTCAGAATTTTCCCATATACAGTATTAGTGTAATTTTTACTTTATGTATGAATGAACTTTAAACTTAATTCATCGGGATACCCAACGCCTTGCAAAGTGGAGCAAAAAATACAGAAAGTATTGGCGATGTTCGTAGGAAAGAGAATGAACCTCGACCGTTGGACGACATCACCGCAACCGCGCCGGTATGTCCAGCCGTTGACCATTCTCGTAACATTTCGACCGTCAACGTCAACGCCCGATAAATAACGTTAGAATGTCTCACGAGCTCGCTCTAGACGAATCTAATTAATCTTGCCAACAACATTCATCAGAATTGCTACTGTTTTGAATGCTCCAATGACCTTGGAATCCAGTTTCACCAACCAATGAATGAATAAACCAACATTTTGAAATTAAATTGAATTTAGTTTACGTATAGATAACATCAGATATAGAAAAACAGGCCAAGTGCGATTTAAGCCTCGCTCTTTAGGGTTCCGTATTCCAAAAGTCTGTAAAAAATGTTTTTGATCACAGCTTCAAATAGTAAATTGTACAATTAATGCATAAAACAATTCATTTTAGATGACACGACCTGAGCCAAGGGCGAGGGTTGGCAATTTTCTGCTAAATTACCTATTTTACGCGCTCCCTTTAAAAAATATATATTGATTTTTAATCCAATATGTTTGAGTCAACGCTGCACAAACTATCAATATTCCAGTTTTGTAACTCATTCCATTAACGATATAGAAACCCCATTAAAGATGGTTGATATTTTGTAATTGACAAAATAATCTGCTGAACAAACGTGTGGAATATCATAACAAAGGGTTTAATTTTTATTTTCCAAACTAATTATTTTACATTGTGAGACCATAGTTTTATTGTCATTAGCCAAAATATGTAATATTCAGTCAAACAGTCCAACGCAAATAATTGACTATTATGTTTGCAGAAGTACCTATGAGTGGTCAGCTTCAGAAACTCGCAGGATGTCCCAGGAGTATACAAACGTTTCCGGTACTACTGGTATATCGGTATATATGGTTCATGGCACTCACAGTGTTGGACTCCAGGGTGACACAACTCCGCAGCGCGAGCTGGACTGAACAATGTTGTCCGCAGTGCGCACTGTCGTTACTTACAGTCCCGTGCGAAAGCGTTGCCTTATTCTTATTACAGCATTTTTACGAGTGGTCCGGAGTGCCTTGTTATACGACTAGGGGCTTTTACACAGAAACGAAGTTATCGCTAAATATTTTGGGTTGACGTAAAAATCAACGACACGTGGTTATATTTCATCTGCAGTTTTCAATTCGTGTCCTTGTAAGTATTCTCTTCATAGCTTTTTAATTTCTGTTTGTACTAAGTTCCCGAGGGAGCTCGATATTATCTATTTCTGCAACCATGGAGCCGCGGGTGGAACATAGTTTCTAATATATTAGGAATCTGTCCTACTTTCCTTATTTCAAATGATATATTAGGTACGCTATATATTTCTTTGCTTTTTACTTTTAATTATTAAGATCTACTAGATTTATTTTCATGTTGTCTACAGCTTGTTTGGTGGAAATATATAGCAATCAGTTACGTTCAATAGAATTACAGAAAGTAGCCATTACTAAAAACCTAAAAATTGAAATACTTTTTTAAACTTGGGATATGACCTTTTTTATATTGCGAAACTGTTGCAAGAGCCATGATCTTGGGACTAGTTTTTCTCGTAAATGAAATTACTATGTTTAGTTACAAAGCACTTTTTCAGTCACCAGTAGGACACCACGTATCCTGCAGCGCTTCACTTCCTCCTTGCATCCTGCGAGGGGGGTTAGCCAGACATGAAGAAGGAGGGGAGGGGGCTGCAGGCTCTGGCACAATGGCACAGAATATACACTAGTAAGTTAGTGCAATGGCGCAGGACACTGCAGCACTGATGCAGGTAACCGGCCTTAGCAGTTACGGCCGCACTTATAAATCATATCTTAATCAAATATATAAACTCCAACTAAAGATATTAAAAAATATTGTATCTTCTAAAATAAAGAATCAACTTGATGACGATGGTATCTTCAGTCATTGTAAAATCCTGCCCATTTATACGCAATTTAAATATATACTGCTAAAGGAACAATTTTTTAATGAGCCGTTAAAGAAAGAGGTTGATCACTCTGTATACACACGTTCAGTTGCTCGAAACCGGCTTTGTACGACCCGTGCAAACAATACCTACGGTGAGCGGACTGCTTCATACTTAGTTCCGCGTTTAATAAATGACTTACCCCCTAATTTACGGAATAGTATTTCACCAAGTAATATTAAATATAAATTAAAGTATCATTTTCTGCAGCATAATAGTAACGTTTCAAGCTAAATATGTACTCACCTTCCGCGGTTTCGGTTATGTATTAATTTACTGACAATTAATACTATCTACGAACTACCTATGTTAATTTATCTTGCTAAGCTAAATTCTGATCTTATTTGTTTTATTAAGTAGTGTAGTAGATTGTGCTTCGTAGCTGTAGACTCCTGTGTAGCATTCATCACAAACCTTAGTGGTTTTCGAATGCTTATTACTTAAATCTAATTATGTATTGTTTATATGGTAATAAATTAAAAAAAAAAAAAAAAAAAAAAAAAAAACCGGATTTCACATTGTTACGAAATGCATAGTCGGGCGGCGGCATATATTTAGTTATACTTTCTGCGTCCGGTGGTGTAGTACTTATGACAGATCGTGGAATAGTTTATCAGTTAACACCCCCAGGCTGATATTGCTTCACTAATACAAATGTTAATGTTAAATATCCAGAACTAGTTCAACTTTTCAACGTCCTTTTTTCACTTAAATATTTTGACAAGTTGGTAACAAAGCTGAAGAAAAATCACTTCTTTATTCGCTGTACCAAAAGCAACGTCATGCTAGTTTATAATTTTCTCCCAATGCACATCAAGGAGGTTATTATTTATAAACCATACAAAAAATAATTGCTGTGTTGGTTACACAATAAAGACTATTACTCCGTAAGTGATTTATTATATAAAATGTAACAATACATATGATTATTATAAAATTTCATGTTTTTATTTTAGAGTGTTAACTATTTTGTGGAAATTTTGACTCCTTGACTAAAAATTGGTATTATATATGCTTGATAGAGGATATAAGAGACTTTTCTAAGACTCTTATATCCTACAATCTGTCACAATAAATATTTAATTTCATATTCAAATTAAAAATGGTTAAATCGATTTGGTGTTCAGTGTTGATCGTGTATCAATCTACATAACTAGGTCTTCTTAATTTAAGTAGATGCTGCCAACGTCAAAAAGGTATGCATTCAAAATATCTAATGTTTTTTTTTATGAAATTTAAATGGGATTAACTAAGAGGTTACTCTATACAACAAAACACGAATCAACAACATTGGATAATCTAGTAAAAGTTATTCCTAGTCAAACATAAAAATATATATAAATTTATGCATCAACTTGAGACCCTTCCTTCTTTATTTTGGAAGTCGTCTAAAGGTATCTATAATAGTAGACAGGAGCCACAATAGGTTCGATTTCATAGGTTAACATAAAGTAATAGTATTTTGTATTCTCTTTGTAATATCTGTGCATTACCATTATCTATGTTCACGATACAAGAAAATACCCTGCGATTGTACATATTTATTCGTAGACAATGCTTAATTGGTTTGAATCTCTAACGAGCTCTGATATGGATTGATTTAGATCATAAATATAGCACTCGTGAAGCTATTTGTTCTACTCGTATCAATATTCAATAGCAATACAAGGTTATAATTGGAATGATCTAGTTAACAAGTGAATTAATGTGGTTTGGTAAATTATTGTGATAGTTATAAATAGTCAAATTATTGATTAACCATGCTTTATTTTGGTGAAAATACTAACCTTAGTGATTCTGAAATTATTAATTTAGAGCAGTTTTTATAAAATGTGTTCTGTTTCTTACGCGTGAGATACAGGAGGACTGGGAAGAGGTATTTGTGCTGATTCTCTTTTTTTTTTTTCTTAACAAAATACTCAGTCAGCGTAGGTATTGACATCGTACACTGTACATCGAGGAATGAGAAATATTTATTTATATCACACCCACTCAGAAAGCGTCTCATTACTCATTCTAAAACATGTTATAAAGTTCGTCATTTCTCCCTTATAAATGTACGACGGGAAAAGTTATATGGATTTTCATTTCTTCACTCAGTAGCAGTGAAGGAATGTTGTATGAAAATATATACCTGCCCTGGTAGCGTTCTTTTGTGTTTTTAGCTGCTACCATAAAAAATACAATCTTAAAAAGGTTTTATATCAAATAATTAGAAAAGAGAGTTGTGATTTTTATTTGTACTCGATTTTCAAAGGAGGTTGGCAACCTTTTTTTGCACTACGAGAAAAAAAGCGCGGCAATTTGTTATGTTTGGTTTAATTTTGTTTCTTATAAAATTGATATTTTAACAGTACGCTTTTAATTATTCTAAACAATTTTCCAAAATATCATCTGATAGTGAAAGTGACGATTTTATAATGATGACGCCACCAGAAATAAGAAATGCAGCTCAAGAAGTCATAAAGAACTTACTGCCTGAGAAGTCTCGAGATGAGTACGAGAAAACTTCTAATGATTTTATTTTCCTCGTAGGTGTAGTATAAAGCACTATGTATCGGGAGAAAGTACTCGGGAGAAAGTTCTATTTCTGTTCTCGAGTTGCCTTTAAGACCCGACGCAACTCTCGAAAAGAAATAGATCGTTTTCTCTCCTCGATCTACAATGTACTATTAATTTGAACATAATTCTAATATCAAGTTAAGAAGTTTTTTTTTCATATATAGCTAATGCTCCTTGCTTTTTCATATCAGTTTCCAATGTATTTTTTTTTTTCAAAATACTTTATTCTAAAAATACTTGCAGAAGCCAGGTACAGTTATTTATTATATTATTATGATTAAGCGAAGCTAGGTATCTGTGGTATCAGCATATCACAGAGAGGGAGAGACAGTATTATATATACTACTGAGTTAACATTTTCAGTGCCAAAAATAGGATGGGTATTAGGTATAAGGATAACATAGAGAGCTTAATAATTACAAATATTTTAAGATAACATAACATTATTATTTGAGTAAAACATTTGACTCTTCGAGGGCATGATTGAGAAAAATGGTGCGCTCGAAGAGTCAATACCTCCTGAGGATGCTTCGTGTGATGCGTCGAAAATACTTCCGGTTTGGTTGCCTGGCTTTTATGAAGTCACGTAGGTTTCACAGGAAAAGTAGGCGTAAATGTCACTAGATATATTTTTTACTAACATATTGATATAAGGTCTTCTTAAAATATGTGTTACTCTTAAATATGAATTTCCGCAAAGCATCGCATGAATCTAATTAATATCAAGAGCTTATGGTTTCATTCCGTAACTCATTCCATTCATAATATATTTTTTAAAGCCAAATTTCATAACACTGTATAGGCGAGGTTTCAGTTTACGACGAATTACCGATCATATATGCAAGCGTTATTCAAAAAAGAAATGTAGTTGTGAAATAAATAATGAAGATATCGTTATTTATGGAAGCTTACATTCTTATAGCACTAATGTAACGTTATTATTTCATAATCTCCCGTAGAGAGCGTGGGAGTGGCACGTAAGGGTTCGTTCACACTGCCGCCCACCTGACGCAACGACACACGACTAGAGACAATTTGTCGTTGTCGTATGCTCGTTCCACGCAAATGAAGCGTGCCCGAAACATCACTGTGTAATTATCATTTAAATAACACATTTAATACAAACAATCACAATGTAAAAGCAGTTGATGCAACTGATGGAATGGGACATTTCGTAAGGAATATCTTTATAGGCTTACGCATTTAACCAATTGATTAGTGCCTTTTTCCTGTCACGTGTTTCACCCTGGGTAAACAAATGGTAGAATACCACACGGCATTACCACTCTTTTGATCTTCAAGCGGAATTGTGCAGATGAGACCCGTAACTGAAAAAAATTGCGTAAATTTTCAACGTTTCTCGCCTGCCTCACTTTTGTTGGCCTGTTCTCATTTTCAAACACCCATTCACAAGATTGCTGTTTTTTTTCGGGTTCATGACAATAAATACACGTTCGTCTCCTGTGACAATGTCATAAACAGCATTAGAATGTCCGTGGTCGTACTTCAGTAGCATCTGTGAGCACCATTCCACGCGAGTCCGCTTCTGCTCCGCTGTCAGTTCACGAGGGATCCAACGACAAAAAGTTTCCGAAGTTTTAATTCTTCTTGTAAAATTTTCTGAATTTGGCTCATACCAATCTCCAATAGTCCTCGAATTGTCTCATAGGTAATCGCGGATTTTTTTCAATTAGCCGCTTAACAGTAGCCACATTATTTTCGTTGACGGCAGTTGAAGGCCGCCGTAAAGAAACCAGACCACTCTCAAATTCAGCAAACCATCGCCTCACGGTGCTCAAACCGTTTTGAAGACTAGCGGCACAGTCTTGCTGAGAGAGAGAACTTTTAAAATCATAAAAAATCGTCGCTCTAAAATCTTTTCGACTTAATTCCATTTACTAAGATGTGTGAAAAAAAAACATTTGACAAATGATTTCCCGCCAATTTTTTATTTATTACTAAAAAGGTTAAAAGTCGTTTAAAAAAATATAACATTCGAAATTCAATCATATAACATTCGGAATTCATTCAGTCTATCAGCACTATTTAGTGCTGATAGATAAGCGTTCAATCTATATTGGATAGAAGTGCCAAACTTTTTGTGTGGCCCCATGTATACTTTTGACAGAAAAACCAAATGAATGCCTGTATGTGAGTGGGGATCGAACCCAGAACTATTTTCTTTTTGTCGCTTTACACCGACTAGGCAGCGAACGACGACAACGTCAAAAATACATGTAAGGTATACTCGTATACGCAATTTATACCTCTGCATATGAATAAAATGAATCTGCACGTAAAGCCAAATACGCGTAACACGAAAAGGCTTTTCCTCATCTAGATTACCAGCTATTAGGCCAACAGTACGAAAATCAAACATATTACTTTTGTAATAAGGTTCAAAATATAAGAGCGCGCTGGCTGCAGATCAAACAATTCATGCGTCATTGAAAATTGAGGACAATATATCACTCTTCAGATAGATTGTTTTATTAAAACGTCAAATCGATTAAATTTACACATCTATCTTTCAAAACTTGCCTGGTTTTGAAGAAAATCATTGATGTCAAAAAAAAAACAAGGAGATTCCAATTTCGTTGTATACGTACATAACATAGCAAACATTTTTGTGGTTGGCTCGTTCATAGTGTAATACGCAGACATGTAGAAGGGCAGTTAGATTGGTTTCCAACCCAAGTGAAGTTATTCTAATTTTGATCATTTTTCGCGAGACATGATTTAAGGATACATTTTATATAATTATTATGTAAAAACAATATAATGATATAACAGCACAATGCCGCTACAGGTTGAAATCTATTCTCGCCCGTAAGCTTGGGCCCCTCACGGCGCTTATTTTTTTATTATTATAGTATTTAAAATGTTTTAATTGGCTTTCATTTTAATTGTTTTACTTATTACAGTTTCTGTGAAGGAATGGGCTAATGCGTATTTTCCTGTTAGAACCACTAGCTCCGATTCGGTTCGTTTTACCACTCCGACATTACGTGTACCAGTTCCGCTATAAATTATTTTTATTAAAAGTACTTCACTTTGAATACATTTTGTGGCGAAAATGTTAGTGGAAGTCATACGACCGATTTAAATTCGCAATTTATGAGACAAGTTATTTTGTTTGTAGCTTTTTTACGGAGTTGAACAAATTATCTGTCCAAGAGAGTTTAGTGATGAGGGACATTAGCCGCAGGCACGCGGCTTGTCAACGTCGCGTCCGCTTCGTCATCGGGGAATCTTACATAAGTACATTAGCAATTATTATTATAATTTTTAAATAAAATATACCGAATAGTTCACAGCTTTAGATTACGAGGACTATTCCATATCGTCGGTATTGTATGTAGTCCAAAGACCATGAGGGAAACAAAATGCGCCTAATGTTCAGCACGCTACAGCTCAAGTCGATGTTAGTCTGGTGTCTGTGCTAATTGGGCTATGATAGGAATATATTACAAACGAGAACATTAATATAAAGGGTTGACGGCAGCCAAGCGACCTGCTATACAGACTAATCCACAACTATTGACATTTAAACATGTGATTGTTTCGTCCATTTTGTCGTTAGAGAGGACATATTATAATGTTGTACTGGTCCCAAATTACATAGGTCGATAATATTTTTTATAATTGGTATCCTTGACTACTATCTCCACTGATGGTAAGTCCTGCATAAATCGATGTCCCGCGTATCCCACGTTGTTATTGCGTTATCCGGTCCATGGTTGATCTTGCCCAACGTTCCGCAGAGCCTACATAGGTATACGTATGTACTACATACATAGGTACTACATACATAGGTAGTACATAAGTACATATGTATGTAGTACCTATACATATGTACTTATATAATATGATAGTATGGCCGCCACAGCTTAATTCGAAGACATAAATGTAACGTAACGTAACGAATAACGTGTGAGACACAACAACGCCGTCCCGCAAAGTACAAACTGACGGACTTACGTACTGCAAAATAACGCATTAATTTATAGTAACAAATATTTTAAAAATATAAACGACGTCCAGCTACACGATGCGGGTAATGGACTCATTTCGCTTGTACACGAAGCAGTTTTAAGTCAGACTAGACTCATCGAGCATGCAGACCGAGAGAGATACTATTATCCTCATCGCGACTATAAATAGTATATGTTTTTACATATTTGCCATGAATAATATACGCATTTCCGCAAAATATTGCTTGAATTTATTTTAAGTCAATTTAGTATCATTTTCTATACATATAAAATGTAATGATATGAACACGCGATATAAAATTTAAATATTGAACTAATTCTCTAAATCATTATTAGGTTTCAATTTCATTTATTTTTATTTAATTCCAACTCATCGGCTTAGACAAGAAACGTTGTGCTATAAATACTTATATTTAAAAAAAATACTTCTTCACAATAATCCCAGCCGAATATTATTGAAGAGACCAAAGGTCACAGACTCCGCTGGCTTGGCCACCTGGAAAGAATGGAGGAGGATCGAGTCGTAAAAAGAGCCTACCTGAGTCAACCAACAGGCCGACGACCAGTTGGACGTCCAAGATACAGATGGGGCGATGCGGTGAGCGCTGACTTACGCGATCTTCACGCAGACAACTGGCGTGAAACTGCTCTCATATCGGAGGCCAAGACTCACTTCGACTCGCTGAGCCAGTGGAGTAAGTAAGAAGTCTTGACAATAATACTTGAGATCGTTATTTTATTTTTAATATTGGTAGGTTTGCAATAACGCCTGCTTTGCGGATTACATTACAAAATCACAAATATACGATAAGTAAAATTTAAGTCATGTGCGGGATTCGAACCCGTGTCCATCCACCCCTTGAGCCGGGGTATGCTCTAACCAATTGAGCTAACATGACATGACGTCATAACTCAAATCTTTCGTATCGTTCTTTAACCATCGTATTGGGATGGAGCGACATCTATAGTACCACTTGCGTTGTACTATATTGTCGTTATTTTATGTTTGGCCATAATTGCACTTGACCAGTTACGTAAAATATGATAGATTTGTCAAAGCCATTCAATAGATCTTTCATTAAATTTTACGATACGTTCTTGTGAACTCATAATTTTCGTAATGTCTTGATACCACGTTATTATAGTGACATAACCGACATAACGACATGACAATTAATTTTTTACTGCGGCACAGTGACACGACAGTCGATGTCGTTGTGGATAGTCGAGTTACGACTCTCGACCATCAATCAGTAAGTTGTTTTGTCACCACCACTAAGTCGTAATAATTAATCATTGTAAAGTGTATAGTTGTCGTATATACTGTGACTGTTACTTTGTCTGTGGTACAAAGTTGTATAAAATCGAAGAATTTATGAAATTTATTAGGAATAGCCCTTCTCCTAACCTTCTCATAATCTCCCAATAAAGTGAAACAACTAAAGTTAAACAATTTATCAATTAAATATACTTCTATCTCAATGCGCGTTAGATGTGGCGCCTATATATATATATGACCGTTTATTTGACCAAAATGCGTGAAAATTAGAATAAATAATAGCTTTCACATACCTAGATGCGATGGTCCGATTCTAAAATTTTCAACAAGGATTTGTAATAGACATATTTTTATAATACAATTATATTTAGTTAGATGTGAAAATTCATCATCGTTCCTTAATTACACAAATATTTACATAAGCATTTTAATTATTTTGTTACGTATTAACCGAGAAGCTATTAAAAAAAACTTCAGCACGGATTTGTTGCTAAAACATGCGTACATCATATATATTTTCTAAATCAAAATCATGATGCTCTGAAGGAGTTCATTTTCAAAGTGACCAAAATCAGGGAATAGTCCCATTAAATGGACGCCGACGTCAATGGCGGGAAATCTAACATTTTATATATTTATGTGTTTGTTGCCAAGTCTTTTTACTAAGTATTTTCTCGTAAGTGAATTGGGCATGAAACATTATAGACTTATATTTTGCATACTTATTTACTTATTTAGACAGGTTTATGTACCCACCAAAAATCTCAACTAGACTTGGCGTCAGTTACCTCAAGTACAATAATAATTGATAAGGCTGCGAGTCCGAAACCGCAAGTAGCTAAGGTTTAGACTACTCGTATTACGTAGGATTTTTTCTTGTGTTGGTATCCAAAACCATATTTTAGGTAGCAAAAACCATATTTTGTTGGACCCACATAAATAGCACAAAGGTCAGACGTTGAATATGATTCGGTTGTCTGCTAACAATGGTTGTAGATTATTTACAAGCCAACATCTAGCGTTCAAAGTTTTTCCGAACAAGGCAGAATTTCTTGTGACAAACATGTCTGGGTGGACACTAAGTAATATATAATCTGTGCTAACGTCTTATCTTTTAATTCAGATGGCAACTATGGTAGCAATACCTAAAGTGGTACATTCTAAATTGAACGACATGAGAGCCAGTCACATGAGTGGTAATTGGTATTTTGTGCCTTCACATAGAGATGAGGTTTAATCCTTTTATATTTTATGGTTTAATATTAAATGTGTGTGACGAGTTGGAATATAAAATATATTTAATTATTTTCTAATTTGTGATGAGCCTAAAATCTTAGGATTGGATAAAGTGTATCTGAAAACTCGTCAATGTGACGAGTAATAAACAACTCCCTACTTAGATTGTCGCCGTGCTTGGCAAGGTCCATCGGACTATGTACCTACCTATACGTTTATAACATCTTGTACTGTATGGAAGCAATAAAGAACCTTGAATCTAGATGCCCAAAGTGATGCAGTTACGTTTGTATGTACTTAGGAAGTTAATATCTCACTCAGTCATGAAAAATGAAACAACATAAACCCTACATTTTGTTGCATATAGGCGACCTTTTGACCACATTCTAACTAAGGTCGTTAACAGGCTGCTTAAACTAGGATGGGGATTGCCTTTCAAGAACTTCTGCCAGAATACATCAATTAGGGGCTTAGCGAACGATTATCTACTGTGTAGTACCGTAATGTTGGACATTTTGCAGACGAGAATTTTCAAAATGTCAAAACTACGATACAGTGCGAGTTTAACTTCTGCACTGTATCGTAATTTTGTGTGCCGGCCTCCGAAATAGCCTAACGAACGACTGTCACCCTGATAGTGACTGAAGCTCGCAAGCACCCAGTAGTAAATGCCCCTAAGGGTTACCCATCCAAGTAGGTAGTGGCCGCAGAGAACTTGCTTACACCCTAATTGATTGGGAAGCTCAGCTATAAGCGCTTGTACCTTCATTTTACAAACAATAACAACAGGTTTTAAAAAAAACAGCACTTGCTCGTTGATGCGTTATTATTATTAAACCGTATCGTTCTCCCACACACGTGTCACTGCCGTGGTCAGGGTTATTTTTCAGGAGCGAGCGGATGTTGAGCAACTCGCGCTATTTTAGATTTCGATATTATTTTAGTTGGTTCCATGAATTTGTTATTTACTACACAATATATAATTCTAATCTTGATTGTAATTTTGTTTTTCTCTGAATCGTTTAGTCTTGATTTAAATTTTAGTATATAGGTGCTCTAAAATGATGATGTTTACTATAACATGTTATTAAAATAAAAAATATTAAATATTAGGTACCTACATATTTTTCGGAATGTACGAATTATTAACGATAATTCCGCCAATTATCCACAATGTTGTATATCGCCCAATAACGTCTGTTTATGAGATTTGATATTTCGTTTCAGTATATCCAGTTTTTAATTTAATATTTATAAAACCTCTAATAAAAAAATAACCTCTCATATTTTTTTATTATTATTTCACTATATAGTACTTAGTGGACGCCTATGAAAGAAAAACATATGTGGGAAGGAAGCTCAATCTTTGGCAATAATTATCAACCGTATAGCAGGTTATACACACAATATACTGATATGCAGACATATGACCTGTTATTATCTTCCTATACTGTGACCACATGCCACCCGGTAAGCCCCCTGCTCAATTATTTTCCTTAACAATAAAAAACTCTCCTCCGCGTCTGTAGTGTGCTGTCTTTCGGCAAGGTGTGCTACATGCTTCACATTATTATTATAACAATTCTGGCTTTGTTTCTGGTTTTATGACAGCCGCTTGTCTGAAGCCAAACCTACTACATAAATATTCTCCTAAAATATCCCTACTGTGCACCTAAAACGCGACAGCACCCTACTACACATGTGCGTAAGTAGTGACACATAGTGACGTTTATTCCACTAACAGAGAGATCGACATAAGGAAACAATAAACGTTTCTTGTCTGGTTACAGAACCCTAGAACATTGCTTCGCTTTGACATAGTAGTTCTATTATGGCTTTGATAGACGACTGCGGAACACGCGACATGGCTGAATCTGTCCCATGATAAAATACGTGTTGATGTTGTTACAGAGACGATCTGTTTAGACTCTTCCTTGATGAACATTTATAAACACCCGATTGGACGATCACGAAACTATTTTAATGGATGCTATGGACGATACGGATGTATTTTAAATTGTTACATGGAATTTATATATGACTAGATCAGCAACTCACACACATTCGGTATGTACCGAATGGGCGGGTTACTGAATAGCAAAATAATACCTTATTCTGTTCAACAACTTGAAGAATTTTTATGATCAATTTAAGAAGTATAATTAATCTCAGCAATTTGATGTCACATTGACGAAATCTTAATACGATTGTATATCACTACATAGTATAAAACAAAGTCGCTTTCTATGTCCCTATATCCCTATGTATGCTTAAATCTTTTAAACTATACGCAACGAATTTTGATGCGGTTTTTTTTGTAGATAGAGTGATTCAAGAGGTAGGTTTATATGTATAATAACATCCATTAAATAGTGGAGAAATGCTGTTGTTTTTGAGGTTTCTAATGTGATGTCGTAAATAATTACATTTTTTCCGCTTACATTGCAAACGCAGGCTGAGCCCTACGAGATTTATCAAAATAATGTACTAAGTATTGTACACATTGAAAAGGACTACAGGAAACTCTGCTATGGTATATGTCTATCTCTTATGGATATCCTACAATAATTTTTTTTGTCATTTATTTTTTACTATTATAGCTAATAATTTTCGAAGCGATTTTAACCAATACAGCATGAATCCTTATCTAATTAAATACCTTCTAATTTTTTCTTATATTCTTAATCTTAAACAATTGAATAAATTAAAACTACTGGATCGATTTTTATATTTTTTTCAGTGAATGACATAGGCTATATATTTTATACCCGTGCGAAGCCGGAGCGGGCCGCTAGTATGAATAGAAAAATGATAAATAAATGAAAAACATTTTTATTTGTTTTGGGTCAGATAATTTTATGCATCTACTCTAGACCATCAATTAGAGTACCTTACCAAAGGGTAAAACGGAACCATATATAATGATAAATCATTGTCTGTTTGTCCATTATGTCATGTGTCTCGAAGTCGTAAAGGGAATGAGTCTGAAACGTCGTTGAGTTATGCAGAATGTTGAACTTAAAACATAATTGGATTTCAATTTAATTACATTATTTCGGCAGATACATGAGAAGGTATAGATGATCAGGAAGTGTACGTGGTTAAGCCAAGATGGTTCAACTAAAAATCAGCTCGATGTGATCCTAGCGTTGCCCAAATCCTCCAAGCTTCAAAAGCTTTTAACTCATTTTTTTCTGTCACTCTTGAAGGTAAAATGCCAAAAGCGTGGGGCAAAAGTGTATTGGTACTGTTCTTCAAGAAGGTGACACGACCTCGTTTAACCATAATTACAACCCCATCTCGCTTTTAAGCCATATTTACAAGTTGTTCCCACGATTCGTTACGAATGGTCTTGCTCGTAGGTTTGATGTCTTCCAGCCTCCCGTACAAGCTGGTTTCCGAAAAGGCTTTAGCACCGTGGACCGCATCCATACGCTCCTCCAGATTATACAGAAGACTCAAGAGTATAATTGATCACTAAGTCAATCGTTAGTGGACTATGAAAAAGCCTTAGATTCCATCGTAATCCGGGAAGT
Source organism: Plagodis pulveraria (assembly GCA_963890685.1). Taxonomy (NCBI): domain Eukaryota; kingdom Metazoa; phylum Arthropoda; class Insecta; order Lepidoptera; family Geometridae; genus Plagodis; species Plagodis pulveraria. Next base: position 487,566 of record OY982957.1, on the reverse strand, counting down.
AGGTACTGTAGTCTCTCCAAATCGACTATAGGTATATGATGAAAGTAAGATGAAACTTATACAAATCCAACAAGGAGTGAGATAGTGAGATGTTGGGGAAGATCATAGTAGCTCTACGAGCTATGGAGAAAGCTATAAGCTCGGAGTTTCTGTAGGCGAAATAGGACATTCGCCGATAAACCAATCACCGTATATATATCTATACATATAGCTTCAGAAAATGGAAGTTGAAGTGGGAATGGACCGGTCACATTGGGCAAGGAACTAATAATCGATGGGGAAGAAAGGGTCTCGAATGTTTATCACACTGCACCAGAAGATGTCAAGGTCGATGAGATAAATGCAAAGGGTCTAATTAACCGTTCATTGTGGCGTTCTATTGGGAGGCTTCATTCAACAGTGGACGTCGTTCGTCCAGCTGATGATGACCGTAGACTGCGGAATATCAAAACTTGTCGCCAAACATCTAACGGTGTGTTCCCGCAGATAACCTTGAGAGCCAGTTCCCATTCTAGGTTATGACTTATACGTATGTATGTACTTTCTATGGACCCCTTGTTGCTCTATTGATTCCCATATGTATAGCGGTGTTCCAAGAAATCAAACGGTTTGTTGAAGACTACGAAACCGATATAGTATACTTTCTTATATTCTGTGTATTTCTCAAGAATCTGTCGTCGCACTTAAATATGGTCTAATATATAATAAATCGCCACTGTGTGAGATTGGTTTAGTTTATTTTTTTAACTATAAAAGGCAATGGCCGTCAATGTTTTGATTTGATTTCATGTATACTTAATAAAACCGGCCAAGTGCGAGTGGGACTCGTGCACGAAGGGTTCTATAACCTAATCTTGCAAGTTACAGACACTTTTCGCAGTGTCCTATTGAGCTAGGATGCAAAATACCCTATACTTACTCAATTCGGAATTATATCCATAATTGTTTATTTTAAAGTTAATATACAACTTAATATTAGTTGAATATTTCAGGTTTCTTTTAATATTGTTAGGTTTGCAATAACGCCTGCTATGCAGATTACATTACAAAATCACAAATACACGAGAGGAAAAATGTAAGTCATGTGCGGGATTTCAAGTTTCTACCTGTTTTCATTGTTATTATTTTTAGCAAATAAACGGCGAAAACCTCTTTTATTGTATGGGAGCCCCCTTAATTATTTAATTTAATTAATTATATTTAAGGAGAACATAAAACTAATTATTCTGTGAATAGTTAAAGCGTCTACTTGTCACCGTTATTAGTATCAAACAGGAAACGGTAAAAAATTAAGTTTGTTGTATGGGAGCCCCCCTTAAATATTTATTTTATTTTATTTTTAGTTATAGCGGCAATTTGTTGTTATAGCGGCAATAGAAATACTTCATCTGTGAAAATTTCAACTGTCTAGCTATCACCGTTCTTTAGATACAGCCTGGTGACAGACGGACGGACGGACGGACGGACAGCGAAGTCTCAGTAATAGGGTCCCGTTTTTACCCTTTGGGTACGGAACCCTAAAAACGATACAAGTTACAAATCTGAGTGGCAAACTTACCTCTTACTTTTATATTGTAATCACGCTCGTCACGTATAGGAGGTTTAAAGTATTTATGAGGTCACATTGAAAGAGACGCTAAACACCACGAAGGAACTTCGCAGAATCTCAACTACGAGTATTCAGTCAGGTATCTACAGGTATCTAGCGTAAGGCGGGTTTATGTACTGTTATCTCTATAGCATTCAAACTTAAACTGCGGAAGTAGTACGTCAATTGTAATTGCGAGATGTTTATAAAACTGGCCCAGGGCAGGTCGGGCATTGCGTTACCGAAATGCAACAAACTTTAAAAGAAATAAAAGTTGTTAGTTTTAGTCATAGCTTAACAACTACGTTATAAAACAGCGTGATTAGCATTTTTGCTTAAAATAGGATATAGTACTAATAGACTCTGGCCGTCATATTTTTTTATGTGTGTCAAACCGACGGAGCTTGTGTATCTTAAAGTAATGTTGCACTAACAATAGCTACTACAAATAAATGTTCCCTTTCTGAATCACTAAAACTTTCGTGAAACATTGTAAAAAAAATAGTTAAAAGTGTAACACAATGCAGCTAGTTATTCGGATGCCGCGGTTCCGTCCGTCAACACAAATAGACTCGGCTTTACACAAATAGCGACACATTCCGCCGCCCAAAGCGCCGCCCAATGTCACACACGATTTGTGAAAAATACTCACACAATTAATCTTTACTATTGATCATCTGTAGCTGACAAATATCTGTGCATTGAAGGTATGTAGCACGCCAAAAATTACTATTATATTTGAAATGGAAACAATGGAAAAACGTTTTTATTTATTTTATAACTGATAGGCTAGCCTTTGATCACTATCTCACCTGATGGTAGGTAATGATGTAGTTCAAAGATGTCGTTCAGGGTTACCTAGAATTACTGACTCTCAAGGACAGCTGCCGGAACACACCGTCAGGTGCTTGGCGGCTGATTTTCTACTTGAGGATGGTAGCTAGCCAGGCGATCATTCGTAAAAAGCCCTATACTATGCTGTAATGACTTCCATCGTATGACAGCAATCGGGACCGATGGTGGTGGATTAACGTGCCCTCCGAAGCACGTGCACGCTCAGTAGCAATGTCACTAAATTTGATGAGTGACCGCTACTCATCAAAGACATGACCGCGGTGGACGTTGCTTGACTTAAGGCTAAGCAAACTTCGCTTCGAGCGCTTCAAAAAAACGTCAAACATTTGGGTCACATTGCGATCTGCCGACTTGAGAGACATACCTTTAGTATGTAGGTATATCTTTAAAGTCCTGGTTATGCTCGTTATCAAAAAGTAGTTATTTGTTCAGCTTGAGTTCAGTGGTAGCTTATTGTTCAGTAACATAAAACTATGAAGAGCGGGTCTTGCCAATAAAAGTAACTTTTGATTACAAACACGTTACTTCTTAGTTACACTACTTCACGCAAACGAAGTCACGGGAAAAAGCTTTTAAACACAATCAATCACTGTTGGAAACACTGCCAACTGTATTATGTTCGCTGGCTGTAATTCTTCTGAACAATTTTTCTATGATTTACAACTATTGTGACTCACTTTGTTACAACTACAATATTTCTGGCAGAGGCTTTATCGCCCCGACATATTTTTATGAAGTAAAGAAACCAACAACATGCGTGGATATTTCTTATTTGCCTAATATTTAACGACGCCCGAAAATTTAGCTGAAAAGTGTATCAAGATCCGTATTTTTAACACCCTGTTGGACGAAATTGATATTAAGTGCTAAACGGTGTTGGTAATAAAAAGAAATCGCGGCTTCTTGAAGAAAGCTTAGGATGTTTTGGGACTCTAGTTACTAAATGGAATGAGTTCCCAAACTTCGTGTAGATTAATATTGAGTTATGTTAATTTTCAGGAGGAAAGGTACACGAAAAGGCAGAAGAAATGTTCTCATATATATTTCATTAAAATCGGTGGAAAGGTTTTAAGTTCCAGTCAATTAATTGAAATAGTACATTGTACATCAAGGTGAAAAGTCAAAAGAGTGAAAAATAAGAAAATAAAAATACTAAACAGAACCGTCTTCTAACACTGAAAATATGAAACAACTTGTGGAAGTAGGACCATACTAATTTAAGGTTAGTGTTTCAAATCAAAATGTACAGATTTCAACAAAATATTTTCAGCAGCATCTGACATCGGTTCTTCGAATAGTCTTCGGGTTTTTAGGCTGTGCCTCAATTCTTGATAGGTACGGAAAGAAGGCCGCACAAATTATTGTGGGACTACCCTTAGTCATTGGTGGGATCTTCATTTCCATCCATAATTCAACAATCTTCATTCTTTGTAAGCAGGATTCAAGCCTTCGACGCCAATAAAGCTGTCTACTTCGGAGATATAGCTCGCCCTTAGTTTCGATCAGTTGCTTTATTTATGCCAGCAGTTAAGTAGTACTTGAGTATCAGTGCTGTAGTGTGTGTTCTTGCTACGTATACTTGCATTAACTACTTTTATGTTTCCGAAAGTAAGAAATCTGTAATTGAAAACCAAAGGTAAAACAAAAAAAGAAGGAACTTTTCGATGGTTCCGTGACACAAACGAAACTTTGGAATCTTCATTGAAATTATTCCTAGAAATGCACAGTGACACACCGAACATAAAACTAAAAAAAACTATTTACACACGTTGTTCTTTATCAAACCGATGTACTCTTTGATGATCAATCTAAAGTTTCCGAGTGTTATGTAGCCGCATTCATATTTTACTCTCAAAATATAATTTGACCCGCAATTCGACAGCAGGAGAGGCCATGGTGACCAAGTTGGTCAACTGCAGTACCACAGGTGCAGTGACGTGCAGCACCTTGCACCCAAACGTAAGCTAATAGCGCGACGGATTGATCTATAAGGCTACCAGTTTTGTAAGAAGGAATGGCTTGTAACTAAAGACCAGATTCCCACACAGAAACAACGAGAATACGAACACGATCTGCGTTCTAGAACACGTATTTAAAAGACCTTTCCGTGCTAGCTCGCATAGGGGCCGATCCCACTGTATCTGAGACAACAACATTTTTGATAGTTCAGTATTTGGACAAGCCAGTCTCCATGTGGATTTGGGCTCAGCCAGATATGCTACATCAAAAGAGCCTATTTAAAGATGGTGCAAGAATTTGCTATACTAATTTGTGTGTTATATATGTGTTCAGGAGTCAAAAAAGCTGGTAATGCCACACTAGAAATTTTGCATATCCCTATGCCCCCCAACATCACAGGGAGGGAAGCTTGCACCCAAGCCCTATCATCCATCTCAACATTCAAAACCGACATTAACGTATCTTTTACTAAATTGTGTAAGCTTAAAAGAAGCTCACTGTGTTCCCACAGCTGACAACATCTCAAATAGTACGTAAATTTAGGAATGAAAAGGCAAAATAAGTGTATAAGCCATATATGGGCGTTAATTTGGAATAACCTACTAGAATCATTTCTAGACTTTTGAATTTGTTCTTCGACAAATGGTGATAAAGATTCGTCAAGAATCAGTGAACCCAAAATATGGAGCAAATTTCTTTTTTCCCATTTTATATTAGTCGCAAGTAAGTTTTTGAAGCAATGATGGCCGAGCGGCTTTAGCTTCGCCGCATGGTGGGAGGGCATTTTGCGAATGCTCGCCTGTATAGCTACCACCCTCAAGTAGACAATCTGTCACCAAGCACCTAACAGTGTGTTCTTGCAGCAGTCCTTGAGAGCCAGTAAAATTACAGGCACAAGAGAGTGAACAACTGTATGTCTACTTCTAGGTTAGCCTGAACAACATCTTCGACCACATCATCACTTACCATCAGGTGAGATAGTGGTCTAAGGCTGACCTATCAGGCATAAAAAAATATATAGAAAAAAATGTCTCAGTGTGACGAGCGCAGTGAAATTCGTCACTTGTGACGAAATCTGTTATAGGCAGAGGTTACCACTTAACATCAGGTGGGCCTCGTGCTTGACCCATCACAATAAAATAAAAAAGTTGAATTTTTCAATAATCGAAAGTTTACCCGAAGAAGTAAGTATCACAAACAAAACATTCACATATGGAAAAAAATAGTTCAAGGCCAATAAGACGAAAATTATGCATCTTTGCCCATTGCAGTTCTGAAACCGAACTAAAAGCAAGGGTCGAAAGAAATCAATTCCCACACGAGATTTTTACACGTCTCTAGGCCGAGTAGCAATTAATGAATTTCACCCGTGTTAAATTCAATCTACTTTTCATTTCGAATATAAAGAATGTAAATAATGGTAATATTGCACGTGGGGTGCTGGGGTCCGTGAGGTGCTGGACTAGAATATCACCCCCCCCCCCCCCCCCCCCCCACACTACTTTAAGTCTCTCGACACCCGCGGGTAGAGATGGGGTGATATTCTACCCCGGCACCCCACGGGACAATAATAGTAGATTTTGTAACAATATTTATTAATAATAATCACACGAGGAGCACATATTTACAATAAATTGAGCGGTTAGGGCGATTTGTGAGATTTAAAATTAAATTTCATTTGGAATGTTTACGGGCGGCTAAAGTCCAACGCTAGAATAGGAGTTGATGACTTTCAGTACCTTACTTTTCACTACTTACGAATATAAGGAACATAAAAAAATATTTTTATAGAATATTTTATTCATGATACTAACAAAATCATTTCAAAAATACTCTTTCTAATGAATGCGGCTATAATCCGAGTAGGAATCGATGTCCGTGATGATCCGTCTTAAGCACTCTTCTTTTTTAAAATATGAGGAAAGTAAAAGAAATAGTAGTTTATCTTAAATATTTACTCAAAACGTCAACATGAGTGGAAGATATATATCAAATTAATTGAAAAGTTAGAAATTTAAGTAAAATATATGTATTAGTTACTTTATTTTTATAAAATTATAATATATTCTTACTACTTTGTCAAAACGAATGAATAGATTCAGGCGTTACTTTGCCTAAATCCATAACGCATGCAAGTAAAGTGTTGTGAGGATTTCGATTAACATGAACAAATACGAGTAAATAACAATAATTTTTAAAATATTTTATGAAAACATCAAATTAATATTTTAATAAAACACTTAAAAATACAAAAATATATCTAGTGACAATTCCTAGTGACCAACTCTACGTGCGCTCGTAGAGTCAAGACCTCCTGAGGATGCTTCGTGTAGAATCGAAACGCGTCGAAAATTCTTCCGGTTTGGCTGCGTGGCGTTTGTGACTTCACGTCGGCTCAGCAGGAAAACTAGGCGGAATTGTCACTAGATATGTTTTAGTATTTTTTAAGTGTTTTATTTAAATATTAATTTGATGTTTTCATAAAATATTTTAAAAATATTTGTTATTATTTAATATGTATTTCCGCAAAGTAACGCCTGAATCTATTTATTAAATACGAGTAAAATATCCTTCGACTGGTGCTTACAGAGAATATTTTTCTGTTTTCACAGATAGAAAAATACGTAAGTTACACGTGAATACATTTTATTTTAAGAATTTAACTAACATATTTTGTCATTATTTAAAAAAATATTTAGACAAAAATTCTTTGCAAATGTAATCTGTCTGCAAAGTTACAACTTCACCATATGTAAATAAAACGCTACCGTTATAGGTACAGTAAATATTTATAGAAGAATCCCTCGGCGATTTATCCGTCCTTTTCTCCGTAAGGTGTGCACCTTTTTAACCGCTAACCGTGACAGTAAAAAAACGGCACCGACTTCCAACAAAAAGTATGAAATAACTAACTTGTGGAAGTTGGATCGTGATAATGAGAGAACAGAGTTTTAAAACAGCTTTGTACCGACTTCAACAAGTTTACTTCATGCGTTTTAATGTTAGTTCAGTTTTTATTTAATATTTTCTTTTTATACTTACTTATCCAATTGATATACCTTTAGAATAGAGTCGTGGACGCCAAAATTGATTAAACGTTTTCGACTTTTGATCTTTGAAGATTAAATCTGTTTATTAATACTTTTCAGAAATCCCTCATTAATTAAGAGCGATCACTGAAAATGCGTTTAAAAGCTCAAGTTTCCAATTCCGATGCTGATTCATTGATTTCGTACAAGATCTGAACTAATATTACATAGCTGTGTTATTGTTGGTGAACGACTATGCGAAGCATATCGAATACATATCGATTTTGGTTGGTTTCGATGAGTGATTACTCGCTAAGTCCGATTGTAAAATATATCTGTACCCGCTTGAAGGTTCCTGGGAAGGTCCATTACGGAGACACCATTAAAACGGCTGTAAAACAGAAACAAGAAAGCGCACCGCAAAATGGAGGTTTTTATCACCGCGGGAGCCTTCACTTCTCCTACAAACTAGTGTTATTCTGTGACATATCATGTATTACCTATTCACTGTTCTGTGGCACATTTCAAGATTTTATTCGTTAGAGAATGTCGTTAAATCGCTCGATTAAGATTACATCTCGATTATTTGCCATAGGAACGCAAATTTGGCATAATATTTTCAATTCCTGCGCCTTTTTCTCGTGTTTCCACGCTATTTCTGTAGGAAAATGTTGTTGCATTTAGGTACCAACACATAGATGTAGTTACGAGTACAACCGTACACAGAGACCTAGTATTTACATAAATCGATACCTACATACATAATTTTACTCAGTTACCTACATTCTCTTGGTATATTCCGGTCCGATCCCATGAAGATACTATATTTTTTTATTTTTTTTTATATTAAATGATACCTATATCAGTTTTTATTCAGAATAGATTTTATTCCATCGTGATCTTACTATTTAATGTGGGGCTCGTTTAATTTTTAATTATTTAACAAAGTATTGCGGTTTGATCCTAACTACTTGTTTATTACTGATATGACATATCATATCAGTAATCAAAGTTGAGTGAAATGTTACAACTATCGCAATTCGTACTCATGTAAGTAAAAGTTAGTGATAACAAGTAGTTCAACTTTTTGTTGTCTGTCTGGCTGGGTAACCTTCGGACAATCTGCGCCCTTCAGTAAAATACAGCGCAGCCAGTTATTATACGTCGTTAAATAAAATCTCTAATAAAATGTTCGTATTAAAGTTCTAGGTTAGAATACTTGTTGTAGTTGTAATAAAATTACAAGACGATGTGTAATGTTTATGAACTCTTAGAGTTACAAATATGACAAAACTACGACAAAAATAAAAGAAACATAATTCATATTTATCAGTGTCGTAGACTAAAGTAGATCATAAAGTTATTTCCTCTCGTTTCGAATGGCGCCGAGAATGCTCACTTTTTAAATTTATTGTTATGTCCTTTGCTACATAATGTTAATGTTTATTAGGTACACATGTTTTAGTTTTAAATGTAATGTTAATGTGAAGATTAAAGAAACTTTTTTATTTACGATTTGAGGTTTCTTACATATTAATAATAAATATAACTCGGCTGAAAATTATAATAACTTTATTTATAAAATGAAATCAAGCATATTTTGTAGTTTGTTAAAAAGAGATAGGAGGCAAGGTGTTAAATATTAGTTCAGTATTGCTTGCAAATTTTGCGTGCAATTTTATAAAAAAACCAAACAAGTTTCGGATAATGCTGAGTTAATAATAATCATCATCATCATTCGGAAGACGTCCACTGTTGAACAAACGCCTCCCCCATAGAACGCCACAAAATACGGCTATTAGCCGCGACTTTTACGATGTGGTCATTCGACCTAGTGGGGGGCCTGCCAATAATACTACGTCTTCCGTGGTTTAATGTGGTAACCACTCGAGAACCTTTCTATCCTCGGTTATGGTTCGTCGAGCAATGTGGCCCGCCCATTGCAACTTCAACTTGCAAATTCGGACAGGATTTTATCGCGCAAAGAAACTCTGAGCATAACTCTCTCCATAGCTCGTTGATCGGCTCTGAGCTTGTCCAGAAGGGCCACAGTGAAGGCCACCACGCCTCAGTACCGTAAGTCATTACTGGCGACACACACGAGAAGATGTCGCGTAACTTCCCGAACGCTGCCCATCCGAGTTGGATTCTTCGGATAACCGCTTTGTCAAAGTTGGACCTACCTAACTGGGCAGTCTGTCCCAGGTACATATAATAGTCAAAAACTTTTTTGAGAGCCAGTACTTCTAGGATAGCCTGAACAATATCTTCGACCACATCGTCACTTACCATCAGGTGAGATAGTGGTCAAAGTCTAACCTATCATACCTACATCATCATACATAACCAGGCATAAAAAAAAACTTCGAGCGTATCGTTCGAAACAACTACTAGTACGGGCGCAACATGGACATAAGACATAATTTTCGTTTGGTCCATGTTCATTTTAAGACCTATCTGCTGGGAAACTCTACTGAGGTCGCTGAGCATTGTACTGATTTCCTCAAGCGACTCTGCCATTATGACTATGTCATGGGCTAAACGAAGGTGAGTAATGTATTCGCCATAGATGTTGATGCCGAATTATTTTCAGTTCAAGAGCTTAATAACGTCCTCCAACGCATTTGTGAACAGTTTCGGAGAAATAACGTCTACCTGTATCACGCCTTGCTGCAATTGGATTGGTTCGGTGCTCTTGTATTGCAGTCGAATCGACATGGTGGTGTTCCTAGACAAAAGATTTCTGCGATATTGTTTTATTCGCAGATGATACCTCTCTGATTTTTAAAGTAGATAGGAAAGACAGTGAACTGACGCATGTAAATAATGTATTATCTAAGATTTGTAAATGGTTCGCCGCTAATAATCTTCTCTTAAATTCAAAAGAGACGAAATGTTTAAAGTTTTCTTTACCAAATGTTCCTTATGTTGAACCAAACATTAAGCTTGGACCAGATAAACTCCCTATTGACAAAGCGACAGTCTTCCTGGGAATCAAAATGGATTCCACTTTACAATGGGATCCAATTATACATGATCTCTCCGGAAGACTTAGTTCTGCTGCATATACAGTTCTTAGGATAAGACAGTTAACAGACGTAGCTACTGCTCGCCTTGTTTATTTCGCGTACTTCCACAGTATTATGTCGTATGGCGTATTGCTGTGGGGAACTGCTGCTGAGATAGAGACAATCTTTATCATACAAAAGCGTGCAATTCGAGCCATATATAAAATGGGTCCTAGGGAATCTGCGAGGGATCTTTTTAAAGAAATTGATATTTTAACTTTACCAAGTCTGTATATATTTGAAAATATTATGTATGTTCGTAAAAATTTGAGTAAATTTAAATTAAACACTGACAATCACGATTACAATACTAGGAATAAAGATAAAATAGCGGTGATAGGTTTTAGATTAGCAAAGACAAATAAAAGGTCCTTCTTAGGTAATTGTGTGCGGTTTTATAATAAAGTTCCTAAACATATTACAACGCTCACAGAAGGGAAATTCAAGTTGCATGTGAAAAACATATTGATTAAAAAATCCTACTACACAGTTTCTGATTACATAAACGACAAAAATGCCTGGACAATTCCGCCTCCGCCAAGCTATTGCCTGTCACCTACATAATTTAAACAAATATTGTAATAACTCTATTATATAGTATGTATGTAACACATTGTTAAAAGATGTTTAAAAGAATGGCCCCGAGTTTCTTGCCCGTTCTTCTCGCAGTGGCTCTATACACTTTATTTGCTGAACGTGGCAGTACAATGTAGAATATTTCAATACTAAAATTTGTAATTGACCTTCATAAGAGCGTCATAGACGCCTGAATTGAATAAATGATTTTGACTTTGACTTTGACTTTGAACGCTTCTGTACTTCGATGTCCTGTACTGTACTGTAAATGCACCATGGTCAGACCGGGGCATATAAGTTATTATGTACGAATCTGGCCTCGGCCAGTTTATAGACGCTTCTATGTAACCTATAGTCGAATTTTGTGAAAAAAGATTGAATCGATTGCTTTTTCATAGTCTACAAACGCTAAACATAATAGCCGATTATACTCCTCAGTCTTCTGTATAATCTAGCGAAGCGTATGGATGTGGTCTATGGTGCAAAGCCTTTTTGGAAACCAGCTTGAACGGGAGGCTGGAAGTCATCAAACCTACGAGCAAGACTCTTAATGACTCTCGAGCACTGCTTATAAACATGGCTCAGATTGGGGCCTGTAGTTCTTCAACAATGTTTTGTCACCTTTCTTGAAGAAGAGTGCCACTACATTTATGCTCCTCGCTTCTGGCGTTTTGCGTGTAAGGTTGACGGAATTAAATAACTTCTGGAGGACTGAGAGTACCGGTTTTTCAACTGCCCTCAGAAGTTTTGTCGTGATTCCGTCATCACCAGGCGCCTTGTTGTTCTTAAGCTGTTTGACAGCCATTCTAATCTCGTATAGGCTCATGTCCGGGATGTCTTCGGTATAGTGTCGGGCAGTTTAGCTCCTTTGTCCTGAGCAGCACTGACAACGAACAGTTATCGTGTCGAGGTGTATAGCTGTCTATAAAACCTTTCAAGCTCTCTCAGAATTTCCGGTTCTGATGTGATGATTCTCCCATCGTCGATATTCAGCTAGATCATTTGGCGTTGCCCTATAGACGAATTTATTGGGAATACTTTGGAGCCTTGGTTACGCTCGATTGCGACCTTTATACGATTTGTATTGAAGGTGTGCAAGTCGCAGTGCCTTTGAAATCCGTCTATTGAGCTTGCGGTAGTTCGTCATATCAGCTGAAGAAGAAGCAGTATTATCTGATTGCCGTTCAGCTTGATGGTTTTTAAAATTCCGGTAGAATAACAAGTTACCGGAGTCAAGGATAACGGTGTCTTGTCCCTGTCTTTGGACTTCCGATAACTCTATGAGATCCCAGCGTAACTTGTTCAATTCTTTCTCCAGCTCGACAATCTTGTGGTCCTCCCTGAGCGTATGTATGTTATGTGTTGCCAGGGCCAAGGGTCGTCGTTTTTTAGGTTGGTAGCCGGGTATCTTCCGGGGATTATTCGCACCTCTTGCTCCACCATTACCTGGCCTGCTACCGGGGCCAGGCATAATAAAGCCGCCGGCGACTGGGGGCCGAGTTATTTTTGTGCAATTCATAGGGGGGATTTTGCCAATTCATAGGGGGGATTTTCCCCACCCTTAGCAGGCGTCTTGGAAATCACAGTTATTGGTGTAAATTTCTCAGAAGGCGCTGCTGCCCACCTTCCGGTAACTTTTTCCGTCGTCGCTTCTTCCGACACCCACGGGAAGCGATGGAGGGGTGACATTCTAGCCCGGCACCCCACGGGCCAATATGATTTAATAATCTTCACAAGTAAATTTACAGTGTAGTCCCATTTTGATGCTATTGGTAGTTAGATAAAGTAGGCAGGTAGGTACACTGGACTCAAAATTCGATCGTGTATTTGCGAATTGAATAATCAATCCTAGCGGGCGGTGCGGTGCCAGTACAACATGTAAGCTACTTCCTAGTTACTACAATGAAAAGTATCTACGATTACTCGTCATGATTGATAATAGTATGAAAATATTTTTGTACAAATCGTAGATGTTACTTATTTTTCAAGAAAGTTTAAATACAAGAGACCTACTTAGTTACAGTTTCTCCAGGAATCGTTTATATCGAGGGCGGGTACAGAAATAAACCTTTACAAAAGCTAAGTGTCCCTAATTAGCCGCCGTTGTTACCACTCTGCGACATTTGGCGTCGTCGGCGTCGTCTCGAATAACAACACGAGGAAAAATAAAAGTACAAATTATGCTCGCCATTCTGCAGATTCTACAAGATAAAAGAGTAAAATTATACGCCAAAACGAGAGGAGGCAACTTAAAAAAACTTTCCATACAAACGTAGTTTCAATATATTTTAAATCATATAAATAACACAAAAAAGTTCATTCAGTCTTTTGGTTTTAATAAAGTAGGTACGAGGTACTAAAATTCAAGCAACATTGTTGTGGTTCATCTTCTTCTTGCTGCTCGTATCCCCAACTAAGTGGGGTAGAAACGGTATAATGCGTATAGTTCTACCATTCCACGTTATCGGTTGTCATTTCAATACTTAAGTACATATAATTTCCCCTTCTTACACAAACTACACACAGTCCATCCATACCTTCTTCGGCCCTTCTCTACTACTGAATTCACCCATATGAGTACTCAACACGTTTCTTGTGACATGGTTGTCTCCCTCCGCACCAGATGTCAATATATTACTCTTCAACTTTCAGTTACTAGTGCTACAATCATACTTCTTTGGCCGTTTTCTCCTTGAGCCACGAGGGAGAACACCTTCTGTTCGTCCTTGCTGCTCGTATCCCCAACTAAGTGGGGTAGAAACGGTATAATGCGTATAGTTCTACCATTCCACGTTATCGGTTGTCATTTCAATACTTAAGTACATATAATTTCCCCTTCTTACACAAACTACACACAGTCCATCCATACCTTCTTCGGCCCTTCTCTACTACTGAATTCACCCATATGAGTACTCAACACGTTTCTTGTGACATGGTTGTCTCCCTCCGCACCAGATGTCAATATATTACTCTTCAACTTTCAGTTACTAGTGCTACAATCATACTTCTTTGGCCGTTTTCTCCTTGAGCCACGAGGGAGAACACCTTCTGTTCGTCCTAATAATTTAATGAAGCAAAAATGTAACTTCTGTATAAATCACGCACCGCTAAAATTACTTTCATGCTTCCCTTGCACTGACACTTAATTACTAACACATTCCTAATGTTGTCTGTTCTACTAACACCGCACTACACATGCACCTACATGTGTTGTCTCTCATCGGTCTCGTTTGTTGCCCAACACTCGGATCCATACATCACAACATCTCTTATTTTATTTATTAATTATACTCGTAGCTATAGTCTAGACTTTCACCACGGTCTCACCTGATGGGATGGTATGTGATGATGGGGTCGAAGATGTTGTTCAGGATAACTTTTAATTACTGGCTGTCAAGGACTGCTGCCAGAACACACCTTTAGGTGCTTTGTGACTGATATTGTACTTGAGGGTGGTAGCTAGCCAGGCGAGCACTCCCAAAATGCTCTTTCACCATGCAATCGTGGGTAATGGTGAAGCTCAAGACAGCGGTGGGGATCGAAACATTGAGCTGCAGCACGGCAGTTCATAGCTATTACCGCACGGCTACGATTGTTTCATTCACAGAATAAATGCAGGATGGATGAAAGGACGATCGATCTCTAGCACATGCATGTGCCCGTGAGTGCTCATGAAGGTGAAAGGAGAAGTGTATGAGAACATTATAATTAAGACGCGCTTTAAACCGTTTGTAGAATAGCTTGCTTATTCGTTCTTAACGGATCAACCGCTGCACTAGTGACGAATATAAATAAATGATAGCGGTCAACCATCCAGGTTGACCGCTATCATTTATTTATCATCCGCTCACTCCAACTTGTAAGTGTAAACTTAATACTAAGGATGCTGTCGATAACTAACGTCAATAATAGTGAAGGGAGGTCACTAGACAATACTCAGATAAAAGGCGATGCGATTGCTTTTCGCGAACCAATTATAATGCATCGGCTTATGCGGGAGCAGCTCGCCGCAATTATTGGAACTGATTCTCAGAGGAAATAATCAACGGATAATGCGAGTCCAGTACCCTGTGGATTCCGCATATTGATTATTTCCACCTACCCTCCGCCGACGCTTTTACGCACAACCGACCTACTTAAATACAGTTGATTTATAATTTTAATATTGTGACGCAAATAAATTACTAATCGACCAGCTTGCTATACCATGACAGATTATTTCCAGTGACGTTTAATGGTTTGCCATGTTTCGTAATAGTAGAAATAAATTAAATTTGATTAAAATATAAGATTGCAAACGCAAGTGTGTCTACAACGACAGTGTGTAGGACAGGCTACTGTGGTCGGCGACAGGAGAGAGCATCATTCCGCTCCACAAGCCGTCTGTCACCGCGCACGACGTGACAAGGCGCGGCGCGACGCGATGCGATAGACAAACAGACATAACGGACGGGTATTTATATCATTAGCGTTCATTAGGCTAAATCAATTCTAATTATGTGTGATATGGACTTTTGACAGGTTTCAAAAGTAAACTATATTAGTAATGAGGTAGTTCATTTGCTTATTCGTTTTATTACGTTCATTACCAAATTGATAACTATTTATGTTGAAATAGTTTTGGTGCACCATCCCGGTGATTTTTTTATATTTTACAAATGAAGTTGATAAAGTAAGATGTTACAACTTGCAACTCTTGCAAGCAACTCCTGTGGTTAGTATATATACACGGTTATTGGTACAATGCTAACAAACTCTCCGAATTGACTTCTGCTAGTCCTAACATACATTTTGAGATGTGTTTTATTTTTATTATTTATTTTTTTATTTATGTTTATGTGTATTTGACGAAGTAAGCACGAGGACCACCTGATGTTAAAAGTCTCTTGCCGAGTGGTTTAGGCATCCGGCGTGAAATCGGAGCATGCGGATTCGTTTCCCACCCGGAGCATAAATAATCCTGTATATTATTATGTACCTAGGCTCCAAACGTTTTCCTGTACCCAGATTTTATGGCATGTCGTTTTTCTACAACACAACGTCCTATTGAGACTATCGCATTACTTGTATGACATTTTCATTTATATAAATAGCTTCGCAAAACTAAAGAATGAAAGTGCAGTTAATAAAGAGTTTAAACATTCACACGCGTCATATACTCCATATCGCAGCCGTGGCGGTTTTACTGTTTAATCTCGTCAATAAACTAGCCGAGCAAATATTAGTATTCTTTATCTCTTAATGCCACGACACACGTCGCTGTGTACTCGCGAGTTATGTGACCCACCATTACGTGGTGTTTGCACCACCACGTAATGGTGGGTGGAGATACCTACTGCAAGAGATTTATTATATTTTTATTATTGAGCTCAGTATACTGATACTTTATTTACTTTATATGTGCTGATGAAATTAAGAATTTAAGGTTTTTTATGTTATTGTGACGGAACAAGCTCGAGGTCCACCTGATGTT
The DNA here is from genome assembly GCA_963890685.1 of Plagodis pulveraria. Taxonomy (NCBI): domain Eukaryota; kingdom Metazoa; phylum Arthropoda; class Insecta; order Lepidoptera; family Geometridae; genus Plagodis; species Plagodis pulveraria. The sequence goes on along the minus strand of OY982957.1, from coordinate 471,018 downwards.
AAGCGGGCTAACCTCTGCCTGTAACAGATGCATTTCATCACAAGTTACGAATTGCACTGCGCCGGCCACCTTGAGAGACATAGATGATAAGTGTCATGTGCCTGTAATTTCACTGGCTCTCAAGGACTACTGCTGGAACACACCGTTAGGTGCTTGGCGACAGATTTTCTACTTGAGGGTGGTAGCTAGCCAGGCGGGCATTCGCAAAATGCCCTACCACCATGCTATAACGACTGCCATCCTAAGACAACAACCGGGACCGACGGCTTAACGTGCCCTCCGAAGCACGGAAGCGCTCAGTAGTAATGTCACTGACGGTCAACCATCCAACTCATGACCGCGCGCGACGTTGCTTAACTTTGCTGATCGGTTGAGAACAGCTTAGTAAACTATGCTACGAGCGCTTCGATGTCTGTTGTATAACTGCCGTGGTATGAACTTCAAAGTACTCAGTATAGTGAAGTAAGTCGGTATCTCATTCTTTTCACACTCAAAGTCATTTCATCGTATAATTTAATTATAATTTAGTATAATAATCGTGTATTCAATAAAATCGTCGAAGACGCACTCACTGCAAGTAAAATACCCAGTTAAAACCGCCATGTTCAACAAATAAGTTTAGAGCCACTACCGCGTGTGCAACCACACGAAAACTTGTAAGCGCATATATTTTTAAATTAGATCTGTGATTAGGTTTTTATTATGTGTTACCTGTTGACTATTTCACAAATATAGGCTAATGAGCGGCTTGCCTGGTGGTCAACGTCAACCACGGACATTTGCAACACCAGAGGTCTCGAGGATGCGTTACTGGCCTTGGAGGGGTATTCGAGGGTGTTAGCTAGCCAGGCGGGTATTCGCAAAATACAAGTCCGGCAAAGTTCTTGCTGGTGACACGATTCTAAGTATAGGCCCTCTGAGCGAGATATGCCGTCATCAATTATTATTCACGAAATAATGTCCGTGTTCAATGGTCGCCTCTTTTACGTCATCTAATTTTGCTCACACCAATGCAGCAATACAAAAAAAAAATCATATGTGTTTTCAAGATTACAACGAGAGAAAACATTATAGTCATGTACTGGATTCCAACCCGTACCATCCACTCTTATAGCCGGGGTATGTCTAACCAACCTACTGCGAACCTTGTTGTGACACTTTCGTGTACAAATCCAATTCTAGAATTACTGTTTATACCTAACCTGTTTCTGCAGCAAACAATGCATTAACGTTTACTGTCAAGAGTAACTGCTTTTCTCGCCAGTAAAATAGCCACTCTAATAGAAATTTATTTAACGACAGAAATATTAAACCTGATGGAGGCTGAAAGCTAAGTACCAATAAACTGGCAATACTTGATTAGGTTCTTCTACTTTCTAGTTTCCGACTCATTTATTTGTAATTAACTATTGTGATTGTCCTGTCTGAATGAATTATTTACGAGGTCATCGACTTCTGATGTATAAAACTGAAAGTCACTCGGTGTGCACTGCAGTAGAACTAAGCTCGGTATTTCTCTGGGGATCAGATACGAATCATAGGTCGTTCGTAAGAGAACAATAACTGGTGCAGCGAGTCGCCAGTCGCAAGTCAACGAACTAGCAATAACTACAGCAATCACAATTATTACCCTATACTCCAACCTCTTGTAGCACTCGTAATGGATCAACCATCTTGCGACGGTCACTACTGGCATGTGTGACCGCTAGGAGAATTTACTATAAAGCGTTTCTGTGCTTTGGAGTATATGTTACACTGCCGTCGTTGGTCCCGTTGTTGTCTTAAGATGGCACTCATTAATAGCACGGTGGTTGTAATATTTTGCGTTTTACGTCTGGATAGTAAATAATCTGTTGCCAAGCACCTAGCAGTGTATTCCAACTGTTGTCCTTGGAAAGCATTTCCCATTCTAGGTTTTAAAAAAAAATAATGTATGAAATAGGACTACGCGTTACTAAATTACAACTAAGTGTACATTTTTTTAAAAAGGGTTCGGAAGATGAAAGACGATTCATTTTAAGATTATTTTATATGCTTCCAGAAAATTACAAGTATACGATCTGCACAAGAATTAGTCTACCCTCCCGGCGTACCACAGACAAGTGCCGGGTTTCTCGTATTGCCATAGTAAAAAGTATTACTGTAACTAAATTTATTTAACAATTTATATACTTAACACATAACTTAACAGTCGGCCATCCTGCATCAGTGTCTGTCCCAGACACAAGAGGTAGATAAGTAGTGTTTCTATATTATCAAATTGTCATTCTCTCTCATTACCGATAAAATAATACTTTATATAACTATAACGAAAATTATACTTACAATGATACAAGTTATTATAAAATAATAATTATACAATTTAAAATTTCAGCAGATAGAATAACAGATATTGAAGTCAAAGAAAAAATAATAATAAACCAGCATTCCATATAAATTTCTCAATTGTACTACCGACAAGCAAAAACTTAATTTTTTTTTATACTTCTCCGGCCATCCTGATACTTAGAATGTCCTCATTCAATGTGAATATAATTATTTAAACAAAATATGTTATCTATCACAAACTCAAATAAAGCCTTCGTATTATTAGATACATTGAGAGCATATCGATTGTAACGAAGTTATTATAACAAACACCAATACATCCAATGGTTTGCAGTTTATAGTCAAAACAATAAGTAATACAAATGATCAAAATTATGCTTGCATGTAAAAATTGCTCTAGTTTCATCTAGTGGTTACAAGTTTGTCCAGATGTAACTTGCACGCACTAGGTGCTTGGTTTTTTCAGTATTAGTAGATTAACTGGGCACTGCTTGCACACAATGGATGCTTCAGCCTCCTCCAGGGTAGATATGTCTGGGCACCGCTTGCACACACTAGGTGCTTCGGCCTCCTTCAGTGTAGATGTGTCCGGGCACCGCTTGCACACACTAGGTGCTTCGGCCTCCTTCATGTAGATATGTCTGGGCACCGCTTGCACACACTAGGTGCTTCGGCCTCCTTCAGTGTAGATGTGTCCGGGCACCGCTTGCACACACTAGGTGCTTCGGCCTCCTTCATGTAGATATGTCTGGGCACCGCTTGCACACACTAGGTGCTTCGGCCTCCTCCAGTGTAGATATGTCTGGGCACCGCTTGCACACACTAGGTGCTTCGGCCTCCTCCAGTGTAGATATGTCTGGGTACCGCTTGCACACACTAGGTGCTTCGGCCTCCTCCAGTGTAGATATGTCTGGGTACCGCTTGCACACACTAGGTGCTTCGGCCTCCTCCAGTGTAGATATGTCTGGGTACCGCTTGCACACACTAGGTGCTTCGGCCTCCTCCAGTGTAGATATGTCTGGGTACCGCTTGCACACACTAGGTGCTTCGGCCTCCTCCAGTGTAGATATGTCTGGGTACCGCTTGCACACACTAGGTGCTTCGGCCTCCTCCAGTGTAGATATGTCTGGGTACCGCTTGCACACACTAGGTGCTTCGGCCTCCTCCAGTGTAGATATGTCTGGGTACCGCTTGCACACACTAGGTGCTTCGGCCTCCTCCAGTGTAGATATGTCTGGGTACCGCTTGCACACACTAGGTGCTTCGGCCTCCTCCAGTGTAGATATGTCTGGGTACCGCTTGCACACACTAGGTGCTTCGGCCTCCTCCAGTGTAGATATGTCTGGGTACCGCTTGCACACACTAGGTGCTTCGGCCTCCTCCAGTGTAGATATGTCTGGGCACCGCTTGCACACACTAGGTGCTTCGGCCTCCTCCAGTGTAGATATGTCTGGGCACCGCTTGCACACACTAGGTGCTTCAGCCTCCTCCAGTGTAGTTGTCGAATTGTAAGCAGCCATCATCAGTTGTGCAGTTCATTTTAGGAGATATATGGAAAAAGAACAAAAGGATTTACAAACACCACAACATATATAATTTTAACTTCCAATATAAACTAGCAAATAACTGAGCTTTGTGATGGGTCGCGTTTATTTTACAACCTGGTTCTAGTGGTGTCATCTAGTATGAAGTAGATAAACTACGACATATCCGATTATTAAGTTTAGTTCTGTTGCAGCGATGTTAACTCTTTGGTTTTCTAACAGGTGGCGTTGGTAATACAATAATATTATTTCCAATGATTACAAAATTGTTAATGTAATTATTTTTAAATGGTTGTAAAGTTATTATTTTTTGACAGATACCGCATCAACATATTAATTACTTCATCAAGATATGAACAATTACTGTGTTGAAGCCAAATATATAAGCGTGATAGCTTTTCAGTAAAGCGTACCACAATATGCTCAGGTTGTGAGATGGTGTGAAGCATCTAATTTATTAATACTATTAAAATACCCACCCTTACTTATTTAACCAACAAAAAAACTAAAATATATGAAAAAGAGATCATATTCTATTTATGTAGTTATCATCGCCATCTGCATAATCACTACCAGAATCCGACTTTACAAATCTTATCCACGGTTTGATTTTGATTGAAAAACATCCTTATATATTTTTTTAATAACCATCTACGCTGCTAATCTTATTTGAAAATGAATATTCTTGGACCAGTAGCAGGTTATTCTTGGTATTAAATATCTTTAAATCAAAATCGCACGCAAAGCAATACAATCTTTGATGACTTAAAAATAAATACCCAAAAGATACACTCTAAAATGGTTTAAAGGTGCTACAGCAGCCAAAGTTTCGAGCACGAACGAGTGAAAGTGTTGCTCTTCAGGCGATGTTTGTTGGCTTATTTAAGCAACAACACGCTGGAAAGCTTTATCCAAATCAGGACAAAGCAATACATCGCCCAACCCCATCGAACTTGCGTCAGTGTGTATCTCTGTATAATCCTAAGTAATTTATTAATTATTAACGAAATTGAATTTAGCCAGGTTCAAAAGTATGATTCAACTCTCTTAATAAATAAATATCAACATTCAGCTCGTCTTCTTTTATAATATTTGAAGCATAGTTTAACGATACGTTATTAACAATAATAAATATTTCAGTAGATGGAGAATAAGATCAATTGTTCTTTAGAAACCATTTTTATACCACGCACGATTAAGCTACCTTGGCATAATTTAAATGGCTATGAACACAAACTCATAATTTTCATAGAACCATGGTCGTTTTTAAACGAGTACACCCTAGGACCTATCATGTACTGTAACTGTAACAAGCATCGGTATTGAAATAGAGTGATCCTTTTATGGCTTCTGTAGTATGATCATCCATGTACTGATTCCGAATACTGTGGCCTCTTTTGAAATATTAACTGACAAGTAGATAATTTATTGATGTTTAGTAGATATTTATAACATCTGGTTTTTAGTCAAAGACTGCCTAACTAGGAATTTGCAGAAAACAGGTTGGATTCTACTTGGTAAGCCTCAACATTTTCATTTAATCCGTCTAATCCAAATGCCATCTCAAATCTAATCTAATGCCACGTTCAGCAAATAAATTGTATAGAGCCACTGCGAGAAGAACGGGCAAGAAACTCGGGGCCATTCTTTTAAACATATTTTAACAATGTGTTACATACTTACTATATAATAGAGTTATTACAATATTTGTTTAAATTATGTAGGTGACAGGCAATAGCTTGGCGGAGGCGGAATTGTCCAGGCATTTTTGTCGTTTATGTAATCAGAAACTGTGTAGTAGGATTTTTTAATCAATATGTTTTTCACATGCAACTTGAATTTCCCTTCTGTGAGCGTTGTAATATGTTTGGGAACTTTATTATAAAACCGCACACAATTACCTAAGAAGGACCTTTTATTTGTCTTTGCTAATCTAAAACCTGGCACCGCTATTTTATCTTTATTCCTAGTATTGTAATCGTGATTGTCACTGTTTAATTTAAATTATCTCAAATTTTTACGAACATACATAATATTTTCAAATATATACAGACTTGGTAAAGTTAAAATATCAATTTCTTTAAAAAGATCCTTCACAGATTCCCTAGGACACATTTTATATATGGCTCGAATTGCACGCTTTTGTATGATAAATATTGTCTCTATCTCAGCAGCAGTTCCCCACAGCAATACACCATACGACATAATACTGTGGAAGTACGCGAAATAAACTAGGCGAGCAGTAGCTACGTCTGTTAACTGTATTATCCTAAGAACTGCATATGCAGCAGAACTAAGTCTTCCGGAGAGATCATGTATATGTGGATCCCATTGTAAAGTGGAATCCATTTTGATTCCCAGGAAGACTGTCGCTTTGTCAATAAAAATCGGTCGACCGTTAACCATATTTCATTTAAACTACTATTCGTAACTTTCTTTCCCTTCACTCGTTGTGCTGCGAATATTTTCGCTTGAGTTAATTTCGCCTGATAAATGTTGTGCTGAGTACATCACGTTTATCAGGTTATGCACTGAAATTATTGTGACCTAGGTGACCAAAACGGCGACACTTTTCACATTTCACTACTTTCTTAGGGCACCGCGGGACCATAAGACCTGCCTCACCACAATTGTAGCACATAATCGGGATAGAACTATTTATGTTATTATCAGGCCACTTCCTTAAAGTGCTTTGATCACTACTATCGCGAGTGGTTCGATAGAACTTTCTAGAGATTTCAGTATTTTTGCATAGATAGTATTTTTCAGAACTTCTTCAGGTTCTTGAAAGTCCGCACCTTGCACATTAATTTTAATGTTGGAATCAAAAATGTCGTATGTAAGACAATCGACAGCTTGTTTACCTTTCAATTGATACCTATTAATCAGCATAAATTTATCATAATAGTACTCTTCTAAAGACTCGTTACGGCGAGTTTTCCTAGACAACATATCAGAAAGGAGGTCACCATAATTTTGTTCACATGGAAATGCAGCAATAAGTTTTATTGGCCACTCTTCCCACGAATATTTAACGCTTGTTAATCCGTCGAACCAACGCTTTGCCAGACCTTTTAATTTCGGCAAAGCATATATTGATGTTCTGACCACCCATACTCATGTGAAGACTCATTAATTTTGCATAACCAATCTTTCATCGTCTGTGACTTAATCTGCGGATCGAAATCCGGTATAGAATTTTGCGCACCATGCATTGCTGACCCTGAATTGCGATCACTCAATGTATTGACTAATTTTTCTAAGAGTGTAGCTTCCGTTGACTGCACTGACCTATGTTTCTTTGACTTACTAGGGTTATGACGTTTATTATTTTGACGGTGAAAATCAAGAGATACGGAAGAATCGGAAAGATTTATTTTTCTACTTGCTTCATTATTATCGTTTATTCGATATTTTCGGTGCTCGCGCCGCCGTGAATGTGACGAAGATTGACTACGAATCCTACCGCGATGGTTAGGTGATTCAGATGACCAACCATCATCATAAACACGTCGTCAGTGCTGTGTGCGACGGCGGGACTTTCTTCGAGATCTACGTCTACGTCTAGGACTATCTAGAATCTTATGTCGGCTACGAGAACGTGATTGGCAATAGGGAGGCGTCCCTTCAGGTGTAATAGACGCGTTTATTTGGTTTGGTACGTCTGGGTTCATGTTTTAACACAGGTTAAGGTCAAGGAAGGAATGAACTTTTTGCTGAAACAATCACACATAGTAAATAATCTGTCACTGTCCTGAAATATGATGAATGATTACGTAATACTTGCTATTTCAACCAATTAAAACAAAATTTGTCATTGACAATAATAAAGTAAATACATAATATTACAGATAAAAGGAATAGGTAAATAAAACAACAAATGCATAAACACAAAATAAAATATAGTAAGTAAGTTGCTCATCTTTGTAGCAAACTAACTGCTTCTGCGGTCTCACCCACGTGGACATTGATGATGGATGATGGCGAAAACCATTCTACACGTTATTCCAATATCTGAAGTATAAATATACGAGAATGCATTCAAAACCATCTAGCAGCTTGAACGTGAAGGAGTGACGAACATACACGCTCATGTCCATACTCGCAAGCCTTCGCGTTTATAATATTAGCGTGATAAACAATCACATTATTTGAGCTAATTACAATACCATTTCTTACATTCATTGTTGACCCATGTGTAGACCACCATCAGCCCACAGTACAGGCGGAATATGGCTGCCATTTTGGACCAAATAATTATCAGCATTCTGGCCATACATTGCAACTAAACAGATTCAAGAATTCAAAAACAAAACATACCTAATTATTTTAGTTAAGATTGATGACATCATGAATAACTTCTTAAACAAATGAAAAGCTCCTCATAATACCTTATAGAATGTTAATTACCTAGATTTCGTCACTAGTTTCCAATCAAATAAAACTGCAACTTACCAAAATATCCTCAATTTTACCTTAGGGCTGAATAAGCAAATGGGTTCACAATAGCACTTCTGAACTTTTAAAAAGGGTTCGGAAGATGAAAGACGATTCATTTTAAGATTATTTTATATGCTTCCAGAAAATTACAAGTATACGATCTGCACAAGAATTAGTCTACCCTCCCGGCGTACCACAGACAAGTGCCGGGTTTCTCGTATTGCCATAGTAAAAAGTATTACTGTAACTAAATTTATTTAACAATTTATATACTTAACACATAACTTAACAATTTTGACTTTCATCCCCTCTCCCAAAGAAGTACCTCGTGGTATGAAATAAAATCATGCTAAGTTGTATTGAAATTAATTGAGTATTTTTGACGTGATGCGCGGCCAGGATACAGACATACAGATATACAGACAGACAGACAAAAATAAAATAAAACACAGTTTAGCCACCAGTATCAGCTACAGATTGCACTCAAATATATATTTTTTCAAAATATCTTTAATGTACAGGTTTGGACCTGTTACAATTTTATTATAAGTATAGATAGATAAAACGCGCTTGGTGCATTTGGATTCCAAGATACAGCTTACTTAAAACTTACTTACAACTATGTGTTTATTACCACCTTTTTCTTCTTCGTCTGTTGTTTTTAGTCATAATCTATAAAAGTGGTACAGAACTGGCACTGGTCGCCCACTCGCGCATGTTGCGCTACCAGAACCTTATACTTCTCCCAATGCATTCTGATTTGTGTCCCGTCAGACTTGTGCAACATCTATGTTAACGTACTGGTTACTACGGGTAGAACTGCAGAAGATAAAAAAAACATTTCGTCCACATAATCTATACTTATAATATATCTATATCTATACTTAAAATAAAACTGTAACAGGTCCAATTCTGTACATTGAAGATATTTTGCAAAAAAAAATTTGAGAGCACTCTGTAGCTGATACTGATGCCAAAACTGTATTTTTTTTTCATTTTTGTCTGTCTGTCTGTCTGTCTGTCTGTCTGTATCCCGGCCGCGCATCACTCCAAAACTACTGAATGGAATTCAATGAAACTTAACACGATTTGAGTTCATACTACGAAGAAGGTTATTGTATACTTTTTATCCCGAAATTCAACACGGTTCCCTCGGGAAAGGGGATGAAAGTCAAAATGTACATTTAGTTGTAATTTATTAACGCGTAGTCCGATTTCAATTATTCTTTTTATGTTAGAATAGTGATGAGTGAGCTCGGAACCCCACGGGCAGCCCAGCACCCCATGGGCTACTAAATTTAATTCAATGAAACTTAACACGATTTGAGTTCATACCACGAAGAACGTTATTGTATGCTTTTTATTATCCCGAAATTCAGCACGGTTCCCTCGGGAAACGGTATGACAGTCAAAATGTTACTTAATTGTAATTTATGAACGCGTAGTCCGATTTCAATTATTCTTTTTTTAATAGAATAGTGACGAGTGAGCTCAGAACCCCGTAGGCAGCCTGGCACCCCAAGAGCAGCCCGGCACCCCACGGGCATTCCGGCACCCCATGGGCATCCCGGCACCCCACGGGCAGCCAGCTTGCTAAGATAAAACTCTAAAATCTGGAACATTCGCCACGGTCTATTTTTTTGACTACCTATCTTTTGCCGGATACATTTTGGAGACTGCGCAATGGAAATGTACAATCTAATATATTTTTGGTCTACCTCCAAACAAGGAGAACTTCGGCAAAAAGATACCGTTTTAAAATCGAAATTCCAAAGAAACGCACAAAGTACCTACTTTGCACAACTTTATTGTGCGAACCGCGAAGGTACTCTCTGAGTTACTTAACTACTGTCTTCTGGAAAAACAAGCTGGGAGTAATCAAACCAAAGTAAAAAGTTCCTTTCTGAGCTATGCTTTACTAAGAGTGCTTCACCACAGACTACAGCGTTGCTTAATATGTATAAACAGTGCTCAAATATGAATAATTAGTTTGCAGGTACGGCAATCGCGAACGAAGTCGCAGGTACAGCTAGTGAGATAATAAAGATGCTGATCAACTGCTTCAAATATCCATATTTGAAATAAATAAAATAATATAAAAAAATATATTATATCTATATTTGAAGCAGTTGATCAGCATCTTTATTGTCTCATTATGTGGACGAAATGTTTTTTTTGTCTTCTGCAGTTCCACCTTTAGTATCCGACATATTATGAGTTAACCTTACCGAATTTTACAGTACAAGCTTGTATTGGTAGGCAGAATTTAACGCTACCATATAACCTGCATGCATACTTTTCACTTGCTCTGTGGCATCGTCTGATTACACTCTCCAGACAGTTGGACAGCGAGAGTGGATAATAACCGTTTTTGATGCACCGGGTATTGCAATATCCGGTTACAGCGGAAACGTGCAGAGAGTCTTGAGCTAATGAGTCTTAACATGTATATTACAACTTAAGTATGGGGTAATGAATATTACGGAATGGTGTACAGTCTGAGTTGTTAATTTTCGTATAGAGTACCATCTGATTATAATAACCAAGCATTTTGATATCGAGTCTCTACCCAAAAAATCAGCACATTCTTATCGAAGAAGGTTATTGGGTATATGTGTGACAACATTTACCCATTTTGACCAAGTCCTCACATACAGTCGTCGTCTAATTGCAATTTCGAGAGAGTCTGTAAACATGACCGGACTATAACCGTGCTCAAGATAACCGGATATTGCAAGTCCGAGCAAGCATTCTGCACCCAACATCCAACTAACCCCACTTCCCTCTCCACTACGTCTCAAGATTTGTTTATTCCTTTAGCAGATTCCTTGAGTTTGTTAGAATAGAAAGGATAACAAAAAAATGTGAAGTATTTGTTATATTCGCATTAAAAAAATATTAAACATAGTGTTAATGCTGTATTAGGGTTTCGCGATTATTACACATAGTAATTAAACGACTTTAAACGGTTTAAATCGCGTATATTTATCATTATTTTTGTCCCAACGTTTCAAACACTTTAAAGTGACCGTGGTCACGGGGTGAAATATACGCGATTTAAACCGTTTAAAGTTGTTAAAGATAGTTTTAATCTTAGTACCTACCTATATCAGGTATATTATTGTTTGTAATAAAAACGTTTAGCTTTGGTTCTTCATTCTAATGTAATTTGTGAAAAACAAGTTCTGTTCTAGTCTTCATGTTGGGTATAAGAAGTCATACAAATTGTGACGTTCCATATTCAAATCGCATTTAAGGGGTTATAATGAAATCGTTTACAACTAGTTCGGCCGAGTAATCCCAATGAGCTATAATTACTTCAAACATTATAAGTTCTGCACCGACGCGTCCCTAAATGATTCCTTTCGTTGTAATGTTGTAGGATATAGGACGACCTCTCTCAAATTCAGCAAACCATCGCCTCACGGTGCTCAAACAAGGTGCTTCTCTCCCAAAAGCATTTTGAAGATGAGCGGCACAGTCTTGCGGAGAGAGAGAGACTATTAAAATAATAAAAAACATCGCTCTAAAATTCCATTTTTGTTGCGTACGTACAATCTTGATGTGTGAAAAAAAAGTGCAAAACTTTTAGTGTGCCCCATATACATAACACTTGGCAGAAAGTGTGGTTTCTGTAGCCAGAATTGGTCTCTTTCTCCCTTCTCTGAACAATGTAACTACATATTTTACGTGATGTTACCAGTAGCCCAAGCACGAATAACTTGCGAAATCGTAACCGTTTCGTAAACGTATCGAAATGTCACCATTTTGTATAGGATTTGATCAGCGCCTCTACAGTGCGTAAAAGGAACTAAATTTTGACAGAAAAAAAGGTTTTGACAACTAATGTGTCGAGATTTTAACGTGAATGTTTTGTCACGTAAAAAGTTTTGTATGAAATCGCGAGCACGAACCTAATTCTAACGTAAGCTCGAAGGCTGGCTATCGAGGATCTGTCAAAAATCTACGAATGTCATGTCACTGAGAAATTTTCAGTCAGATGGCTGACGTAACGTATTCAATTGTGGTAAAACTTCGAAAATTCATGTTATTTTGTGTTTGTTCATTCATAATTTACCTATGAAAAGAGTTACAAACATGGCAGCAAGATTAGAAGTAGTATTGTACCATGTCGTTTACCAGGCGCAAAGTAGGTATTTATTAATTTATGGCACTGGAGGGAAGTGATGCAAATGTACGATGAACCCAATTCAGGACATTTTCCAAAACTCTGCATCAAACAGCGTCCATATTCCACCGTTCCAGCCCACATTTACACCAATTTCGCTCGTTGGATATGTCTTGCGGCGCAATAATGTTGCTATGAAATTCTTCATTGTGCATGGTCAAATTGAAAACAATAAGGCTCAAAGAAGATCACCTATGCATTCAAGATTTCAAGATCAACCAAAGCTGTCAATAAATGCACTAGAAGAACACAGGCAGCGACACGAAAGGAATACCAACGGATTGTCAGACTAACTACCTACGAACTCTGAGGTGATGACCATGCTCACGCCAACATTCTAACCACTACGAAGAAGAAGATTTTAATGTGAAACGTAGAAGCTGTGTTATTGGACTTTTGGTTCTTAATAAAAATAAACGAAGTGCAATTGTGCGTTTCATTTATTGGTACCTATATACCGAACAGTTCGTGGGTTAGGCATAATACGATATCTCGTTGGTTGTTGTGAAACGCGACTAAGACAAAATTCGTGGCAGCATGCCACTACTAAGGTCGGTGTGAGTGGGATGCTGCCACGCATTGAGCATACAACAGTGATGATGAGATGGATCAGTGTGTGCTTCTATTGGTGGCGCATAAAAGACTATTGGGCGGCGAACTCATAGCAGGGCCGTGAGAAGCATTTTTCTTCCCCCTCTGATCTTATAGGCTAGGTAAGTTCGATATCATGCTCGTTTGCCACACTATTCCTTAAAAATAAAGGAAAGTAGATGAATAAAAAGACAAAACTACACCAACAGTTAAGTAATTTCTTTATTTTTGGTAATGTAATAACAGACACAATCATAATCCAAAAAAAAAAACCAACCATAAGCTGACTAATACAAAATAAACGGTTTAATTATCCTAAAATTAATATGAACTTAAAACAACACTAAGCCTAGACGGTTACAAGTCACAGCACTCTCGATTTGTAGTAACGGCGCATTCATGAAATGCTACGTGGTTTGTCTTTGCAAAACTGTTAGGTAGGTACATTACTACGCACTCCAGGTTTTCACAGCATTCTTCTTTCCCAGAACAGACGGTAAAATACCGCTGGAGACGAAAGTTCTGTCGGGAATCACCTTTAGTGAACAATTAGAACTTATAGAATGCACTGCTTGAACTCAATAGCCTATTTTTCTGCTGAAACACCATAAAATTTAGCACAAAATACACTTCAAGCCGGCTGGCGGCCCTTCAGGGTTTCTTGAAACTCCTCCCTCTGTTTAAAGGTGTAATAGTAGCTGTTTGTAATTCATATAGTAAATTATCAGTGGCGTAGATTCTTGGCTTGAGAATTTATAGCTCATAATTTATATATAATGTTTTATTTTAATACCTCTAATGATGTTACAATAAAATTTGGTTCACTGAGCAAGTAACGCATAGAGAAAAGTAACATACCGGAAAAAAATATGTTTGGTTTTCACCAAATAAAAAGCTAAATTTTACGAATATCAATCATAGAGGAACCAGTCCAGGGCCACCAACTTTAAAATAAGGTAAAGTATTGCAGGTGTACCGATTTCTGTCCAAAATTACCAAATACGATACGAGTCATTGTCACCTTGACAACTCAACTGGACTGTCATGGCTATAGACTAACTACTCCCGGTATATTAAATTTCTCTATGTCATAATGCATGTCATGGCACTTAGTAAATATATCACCTCAAATACATTTTATTTGAAAAAAAATTTAATATTTCATAGTGAACATCAATACAATACGGAAATCGCAAAGAAAATGCGAAGTCTGTGGTGTCGAAACACAAATAAAAATGTTTAAACAATAGATTTCCATGAGATCCAGAACCGGTGAGTTGATGAAAATATGTCTTATAATTACATTATTGTTTCAGAGCGTAATGATCGCTTGGTTTTTATTGTAATTTAAGTAGGTATGTGTTATCATGCGAATTGCTGTACTTACATATATTTGTATATAAATTACAAATATTTACGTAACGTAAAGTAAGTTTAGTGTTGCTCAAGGAAAGTATCGATACCTTTGTAGTATCGATTTTTTATAATGTCAGTGGTATGGGTACATATACTTTTTCATAGTGTCAATAAGTTAGGAAATATCATATTCGAAGCTGGTGATCATAAACCATCACGCGGAATGTTTTATTATGCCACGAAACTTAACATGTGTATTTTAGAGGGACTGTTATTTACATCTTTAGCTCAAAAGCATTTTGAAACACCAGGTATTATAAATTTTTCTCTACATAACTGGCACAGTACTTGCTAACTGAACGGCTAGAGCAATATTTATTATCTAACATATGAAAATCGACCTAAATATTATACAATTAATAATAAATAGCGTAAATAACGTCATATCTATGCTTGTGATAATAATCTGAGTTGTTTTTTTTTCAGTTCATTTAAACAAAACTCCGTCGCTTATATACTTTCAAAGTAAATGCTGAATCGATAGAGCTATGGCATGGAATTTAAGGTACTATGTCACCTCAATACTATATAAAAATCAACATATGTATCAACATACTATCCCAATTATTTAAATACTTATAATACTAAACATTGTTTGATTTTAAAATTAACCAACTTTCGAGTGCAGTTAAATAAACTATTTTTGTAATTTCAGATATGCATATGTTACGCAGAAAAATATTACTTAATTGAATCGATAAATAAAACAAATCAGTGCAGAGGAAGCTTCTTGCAATACAAATGAAATAGATCAGCTGCAAGATTAAATTAAATATCTAAATAATTCAACTACCTACACCAAAAAAGTTTTTAAAAGTCAACAGACTATATATAAAAAAGGTGCGTCAGAAATACTACATTTTATGATTGAACTACAAATAATAATAATTGTTAACAGTTGATGACAAGTTTACTAGTGCAACTTACGTGCAGTATTTTTTACTTTTACATATACGACAGTTAGAAAATAAGTATTATATATTGAAAACTGTTATGTACAATGAAAAATATGTATGGTAAAGATGTTCTAGTACACAAATAACTTTGGAACTATGTATACATACCCCAATAATACGGTTTTCGATACTAGCGAAGATATATCGCACGATAAAATATTTTGATGATTTTGAATAACTTAATAAATCTGTGTGAAATATTTGTTTTATTTTATATTTCCTTAACATATATTTTATAAACCTAACCTTCTTACCATTTTTTCCTATATCGATTATAATGGAATCGATTTCATTGTAACTAATCGATTTTAGGGAATCAGTAGTACAACACTCACAAATGTCACTATTATTGTGTTGGAAATATAGTTTTCATTTGTAATGGTTGGTATAAAATTACTTCAAATCTGAGTTTCAAAGCAACAAGGTCCGTGCCACCTCTTAATATTACTTGCTCAGTGAGAGGAACTTTTATAGGCAAAATAAGACTTAAAACCTCTTTTCGAATGAGTTGTTAGGTCTTAGAAAAAAGGTATGATTGTTGTGATTTACGCTGGATGACGTCACTTTTGTAATCCTATCGAGTTCACGTTAGCCAGCAAACGATGCGGCGTACTGTCAACCATTGCCTCCTGCGTAAACGGGCGGTGAACTCGATACGATAACGTTACGGACTATCGAAATGTTTGTGCTTGGGCTACTGTATCGACGAATTGTTCTGTATTTTATTTAACTATAACAAAGGCTTTAATTTAGCAATGTACCTACGTGTATATACTGCAATTTTTAGGTAATGAGCGTTTAATTTAAGTATTTTTTTAAATATGGCATTACCGTAAGTGATGAGCTAATTTCTTGAGACTAAATAATATCCCGCATTAGGATCCCTTTCGCTTTGGGAGGGATCATACATACGAACATTAGACTCAGTTATGTATACATTGCACAATTATTTCCACCGACCTTGATTCGAGCCTTGGAACCCCGGGTATCGCATACAGGGTCACTACACTATCCACTAAACTAAGCCACAGTGTCCTTAAATATATCGGATCTGAAGACCATAGCCCGTGTTCTTGCATTTCTGCCTTCATTAGCCAAACTACCTATTCATACGGTATGGTGTGCAAGCCCGTCCTGGCGACCATGACATAATGTAACGAACATGCATTGCAATCATATGCAAACTAACTGAATGGATATTCATGTACCTATAGGTATCTAATAACTAAGCGACAAGTGTTCATTCAAAGTACAGGCACCTCGTGGCTAAATGTCAAGAACATTCATTAGTATTAATTATTTGATATAATAAGAACGCTTACAATGCAATTATATTTATTATCAAAATAAAGTATATCATAAACATACATAAAAAACCGTGAGAAAACTTAGTGCGAGCGAATCGTCTCTGCTTCAGCTTAAAAAAAATAATTTCACATGTCCGGTTTTTATTCTGTACAGTAGCCCAAGCACGAACAACTTGCGAAATCGTAACCGTTTCGTAAACGTATCGAAATGTCACCATTTTGTATAGGATTTGATCAGCGCCTCTACAGTGCGTAAAAGGAACTAAATTTTGACAGAAAAAAAGGTTTTGACAACTAACGTGTCGAGATTTTAACGTGAATGTTTTGTCACGTAAAAAGTTTTGTATGAAATCGCGAGCACGAACCTAATTCTAACGTAAGCTCGAAGGCTGGCTATCGAGGATCTGCCAAAAATCTACGAATGTCATGTCACTGAGAAATTTTCAGTCAGATGGCTGACGTAACGTATTCAATTGTAGTAAAACTTCGAAAATTCATGTTATTATTGTGTTTGTTCATTCATAATTTACCTATGAAAAGAGTTACAAACATGGCAGCAAGATTAGAAGTAGTATTGTACCATGTCGTTTACCAGGCGCAAAGTAGGTATTTATTACTTTATGGCACTGGGGGGAAGTGATGCTAATATACGATGAACCCAATTCAGGACATTTCCCAAAACTCTGCATCAAACAGCGTCCATATTCCACCGTTCCAGCCCACATTTACACCAATTTCGCTCGTTGGATATGTCTTGCGGCGCAATAATGTTGCTATGAAATTCTTCATTGTGCATGGTCAAATTGAAAACAATAAGGCTCAAAGAAGATCACCTATCCATTCAAGATTTCAAGATCAACCAAAGCTGTCAACAAATGCACCAGAAGAACACAGGCAGCGACACGAAAGGAATACCAACGGATTGTCAGACTAACTACCTACGAACTCTGAGGTGATGACCATGCTCACGCCAACATTCTAACCACTACGAAGAAGAAGATTTTAATGTGAAACGTAGAAGCTGTGTTATTGGACTTTTGGTTCTTAATAAAAATAAACGAAGTGCAATTGTGCGTTTCATTTATTGGTACCTATATACCGAACAGTTCGTGGGTTAGGGATAATAGGATATCTCGTTGGATGTTGTGAAACGCGACTAAGACAAAATTCGTGGCAGCATGCCACTACTAAGGTCGGTGTGAGTGGGATATTGCCACGCATTGAGCATACAACAGTGATGATGAGATGGATCAGTGTGTGCTTCTATTGGTGGCGCATACAAGACTATTGGGTGGCGAACTCATAGCAGGGCCGTGAGAAGCATTTTTCTTCCCCCTCTGATCTTATAGGCTAGGTAAGTTCGATATCATGCTCGTTTGCCACACTATTCCTTAAAAATAAAGGAAAGTAGATGAATAAAAAGACAAAACTACACCAACAGTTAAGTAATTTCTTTATTTTTGGTAATGTAATAACAGACACAATCATAATCCAAAAAAAAAACCAAGCTTAAGCTGACTAATACAAAATAAACGCTTTAATTATCCTAAAATTAATATGAACTTAAAACAACACTACGCCTAGACGGTTACAAGTCACAGCACTCCTGATTTGTAGTAACGGCGCATTCATGAAATGCTACGTGGTTTGTCTTTGCAAAACTGTTAGGTAGGTACATTACTACGCACTCCAGGTTTTCACAGCATTCTTCTTTCCCAGAACAGACGGTAAAATACCGCTGGAGACGAAAGTTCTGTCGGGAATCACATTTAGTGAACAATTAGAACTTATAGAATGCACTGCTTGAACTCAATAGCCTATTTTTCTGCTGAAACACCATAAAATTTAGCGCAAAATACACTTCACGCCGGCTGGCGGCCCTTCAGGGTTTCTTGAAACTCCTCCCTCTGTTTAAAGGTGTAATAGTAGCTGTTTGTAATTCATATAGTAAATTATCAGTGGCGTAGATTCTTGGCTTGAAAATTTATAGCTCATAATTTATATATAATGTTTTATTTTAATACCTCTAATGATGTTACAATGTTGATGCTGAGCAAGTAACGCATAGAGAAAAGTAACATAGGTACCGGAAAAAAACATGTTTGGTTTTCACCAAATAAAAAGCTAAATTTGACGAATATCAATCATAGAGGAACCAGTCCAGCGTCACCAACCTTAAAATAAGGTAAAGTATTGCAGGTGTACCGATTTCTGTCCAAAATTACCAAATACGATACGAGTTATTGTCACCTTGACAACTCAACTGGACTGTCGTGGCTATAGACTAATCATATTGTTTCCGATATATTACATTTCTCTATGTCATAATGTATGTCATGGCACTTAGTAAATATATCACCTCAAATACATTTTATTCAAAAATTTTAATATTTCATAGTGAACATCAATACAATACGGAAATCGCAAAGAAAATGCGAAGTCTGTGGTGTCGAAACACAAATAAAAATGTTTAAACAATAGATTTCCATGAGATCCAGAACCGGTGAGTTGATGAAAATATGTCATTGAAATTACATTATTGTTTCAGAGCTAATGATCGCTTGGTTTTTATTGTAATTTAAGTAGGTATGTGTTATCATGCGAATTGCTGTACTTACATATATTTGTATATAAATTACAAATATTTACGTAACGTAAAGTAAGTTTAGTGTTGCTCAAGGAAAGTACCTTTGTAGTATCGATTTTTTATAATGTCAGTGGTATGGGTACATATACTTTTTCATAGTGTCAATAAGTTAGGAAATATCATATTCGATGCTGGTGATCATAAACCATCACGCGGAATGTTTTATTATGCCACGAAACTTAACATGTGTATTTTAGGGACTGTTATTTACATCTTTAGCTCAAAAGCATTTTGAAACACCAGGTATTATCAATTTTTCTCTACATAACTGGCACAGTACTTGCTAACTGAACGGCTAGAGCAATATTTATTATCTAACATATGTAAATCGACCTAAATATTATACAATTAATAATAAATAGCGTAAATAACATCATATCTATGCTTGTGATAATAATCTTAGTTGTTTTTTTTTCAGTTCATTTAAACAAAACTCCGTCGCAAATATACTTTCAAAGTAAATGCTGAATCGATAGAGCTATGGCATGGAATTTAAGGTACTATGTCACCTCAATACTTTATAAAAATCAACATGTGTATCAACATACAATCCCAATTATTTAAATACTTATAATACTATACTCTACATTGTTTGATTTTAAAATTAACCAACTTTCGAGTGCAGTTAAATAAACTATTTTTGTAATTTCAGATATGCATATGTTACGCAGAAAAATATTAATTGAATCAATAAATAAAACAAATCAGTGCTGAAGAAGCTTCTTGCAATACAAATGAAATAGATCAGCTGCAAGATTAAATTAAATATCTAAATAATTCAACTAACTACACCAAAAAAGTTTTTAAAAGTCAACAGTCTATATATAATTAAAAAAGGTGCGTCAGAAATACTACATTTTATGATTGAACTACAAATAATAATAATTGCTAACAGTTGATGACAAGTTTACTAGTGCAACTTACGTGCAGTATATTTTACTTTTACATATACGACAGTTAGAAAATAAGTATTATATATTGAAAACTGTTATGTACAATGAAAAATATGTATTGTAAAGATGTTCTAGTACACAAATTACTTTGGAACTATGTAAACATACCCCCATAAAACGGTTTTCGATACTAGCGAAGATATATCGCACGATAAAATATTTTGATGATTTAAAATAAATGAATAAATCTGTGTGAAATATTTGTTTTATTTTATATTTCCTTAACATATATTTTATAAACTAACCTTCTTACCATTTTTTCCTATATCTATTATAATGGAATCGATTTATTTGTAACTAATCGATTTTAGGGAATCAGTAGTACAACACTCACAAATGTCACTATTATTGTGTTGGAAATATAGTTTTCATTTGTAATGGTTGGTATAAAATAACTTCAAATCTGAGTTTCAAAGCAACAAGGTCCGTGCCAACTCTTAATATTACTTGCTCAGTGAGAGGAACTTTTATAGACAAAATAAGACTTAAAACCTCTTTTCGAATGAGTTGTTAGGTCTTAGAAAAAAGGTATGATTGTTGTGATTTACGCTGGATGACGTCACTTTTGTAATCCTATCGAGCTCACGTTAGCCAGCAAACGACGCGGCGTACTGTCAACCATCGCCTCCTGCGTAAACGGGCGGTGAACTCGATACGATAACGTTACGGACTATCGAAATGTTTGTGCTTGGGCTACAGGTTGCATTTCTCAACCGATTCTCGTGAAATGTTGTGAGCAGGTTTGATAATTCCATAAAAAAATATTAATTCCGATTTAGGATTTAACTATGGGGTTTAAAAACTAAAAAAAATCGTATATTTGCCATATTGAAAATTTTTCATAACTTTTTTCTTGCTCTTATCAAGAAGCATTTTTTTTGTAAGAAACTTAAAGGGGCCGGCGTGGAAAATAATGAAAAACTAGATAGTGATTTCAAAGGAATTTTATCAGCTTTTGCAACAGGTATATCTAATGGTTTTAATGACCCATTCTATAGAAAATCAGTAACAAATATTATTGCCTATACCTACTATGCCCATTACCAAGTCATACTGTTGGAAATTACAATTATTCATATATATCTAATATTTTTGTAGTTTTAAATTATCACTAAATCTTTTTCTAAATAAGATTAAAATGCAAATTTTAATCTAAGTTAAATTAAGAAAGCATATTCATGCTGATAACGAATGTTGGAAATTAGAAGTTTTATTTTTTCAAGAACATTGTTATTACGTTGACAAAATCAAGAAATTTCTTCCTCTTTTATAAAAAGACAAACTACGTATAATTAGTACAATCATGTATGATATCTCACACATATTTTTTCTACACACTACATAGGCTTTTGTTCGCTACTTTTCCTCTTTAATGCTTAAGGTACTTAATATAGTGAGCAATAATACGAATAAATATAAATATGTAACAAATAAATATCATACGCTCCTTGGTCGTTGGCCGTAGTAAATGCGATCTGTAGCCTAAGCACGAATAACTTGCGAAATCGTAACCGTTTCGTAAACGTATCGAAATGTCACAATTTTGTATAGGATTTGATCAGCGCCTCTACAGTGCGTAAAAGGAACTAAATTTTGACAGAAAAAAAGGTTTTGACAACTAACGTGTCGAGATTTTAACGTGAATGTTTTGTCACGTAAAAAGTTTTGTATGAAATTGCGAGCACGAACCTAATTCTAACGTAAGCTCGAAGGCTGGCTATCGAGAATCTGTCAAAAATCTACGAATGTCATGTCACTGAGAAATGTTCAGTCAGATGGCTGACGTAACGTATTCAATTGTGGTAAAACTTCGAAAATTCATGTTATTATTGTGTTTGTTCATTCATAATTTACCTATGAAAAGAGTTACAAACATGGCAGCAAGATTAGAAGTAGTATTGTACCATGTCGTTTACCAGGCGCAAAGTAGGTATTTATTAATTTATGGCACTGGGGGGAAGTGATGCTAATATACGATGAACCTAATTCAGGACATTTTCCAAAACTCTGCATCAAACAGCGTCCATATTCCACCGTTCCAGCCCACATTTACACCAATTGCGCTCGTTGGATATGTCTTGCGGCGCAATAATGTTGCTATGAAATTCTTCATTGTGCATGGTCAAATTGAAAACAATAAGGCTCAAAGAAGATCACCTATCCATTCAAGATTTCAAGATTAACCAAAGCTGTCAACAAATGCACCAGAAGAACACAGGCAGCGACACGAAAGGAATACCAACGGATTGTCAGACTAACTACCTACGAACTCTGAGGTGATGACCATGCTCACGCCAACATTCTAACCACTACGAAGAAGAAGATTTTAATGTGAAACGTAGAAGCTGTGTTATTGGACTTTTGGTTCTTAATAAAAATAAACGAAGTGCAATTGTGCGTTTCATTTATTGGTACCTATATACCGAACAGTTCGTGGGTTAGGGATAATAGGATATCTCGTTGGATGTTGTGAAACGCGACTAAGACAAAATTCGTGGCAGCATGCCACTACTAAGGTCAGTGTGAGTGGGATATTGCCACGCATTGAGCATACAACAGTGATGATGAGATGGATCAGTGTGTGCTTCTATTGGTGGCGCATAAAAGACTATTGGGTGGCGAACTCATAGCAGGGCCGTGAGAAGCATTTTTCTTCCCCCTCTGATCTTATAGGCTAGGTAAGTTCGACATCATGCTCGTTTGCCACACTATTCCTTAAAAATAAAGGAAAGTAGATGAATAAAAAGACAAAACTACACCAACAGTTAAGTAATTTCTTTATTTTTGGTAATGTAATAACAGACACAATCATAATCCAAAAAAAAAACCAACCATAAGCTGACTAATACAAAATAAACGCTTTAATTATCCTAAAATCATATGAACTTAAAACAACACTAAGCCTAGACGGTTACAAGTCACAGCACTCCCGATTTGTAGTAACGGCGCATTCATGTAATACTACGTGGTTTGTCTTTGTAAAACTGTTAGGTAGGTACATTACTACGCACTCCAGGTTTTCACAGCATTCTTCTTTCCCAGAACAGACGGTAAAATACCGCTGGAGACGAAAGTTCTGTCGGGAATCTCCTTTAGTGAACAATTAGAACTTATAGAATGCACTGCTTGAACTCAATAGCCTATTTTTCTGCTGAAACACCATAAAATTTAGCGCAAAATACACTTCACGCCGGCTGGCAGCCCTTCAGGGTTTCTTGAAACTCCTCCCTCTATTTAAAGGTGTAAATTCTGATAGTAGTTGTTTGTAATTCATACTCGTATACTAGGTAAGTTATCAGTGGCGTAGATTCTTGGCTTGAGAATTTATAGCTCATAACTTATATATAATGTTTTATTTTAAATACATCTAATGATGATACAATAAAATTTGGTTTACTGAGCAAGTAACGCATAGAGAAAATTAATATACCGGAAAAAATTATGTTTGGTTTTCACCAAATAAAAAGCTAAATTTGACAAATATCAATCATAGAGGGACCAGTCCAGCGTCATCAACCTTAAAATAAGGTAAAGTATTGCAGGTGCACCGATTTCTGTCCAAAATTACCAAATACGATACGAGTCATTGTCACCTTGACAACTCAACTGGACTGTCATGGCTATAGACTAATCATATTGTTTCCGTTATATTACATTTCTCTATGTCATAATGTATGTCATGGCACTTAGTAAATATATCACCTCAAATACATTTTATTCAAAAAATTTAATATTTCATAGTGAACATCAATACAATACGGAAATCGCAAAGAAAATGCGAAGTTTGTGGTGTCGAAACACAAATAAAAATGTTTAAACAATAGATTTCCATGAGATCCAGAACCGGTGAGTTGATGAAAATATGTCATTGAAATTACATTATTGTTTCAGAGCTAATGATCGCTTGGTTTTTATTGTAATTTAAGTAGGTATGTGTTATCATGTGAATTGCTGTACTTACATATATTTGTATATAAATTACAAATATTTACGTAACGTAAAGTAAGTTTAGTGTTGCTCAAGGAAAGTATCGATACCTTTGTAGTATCGATTTTTTATAATGTCAGTGGTATGGGTACATATACTTTTTCATAGTGTCAATAAGTTAGGAAATATCATATTCGATGCTGGTGATCATAAACCATCACGCGGAATGTTTTATTATGCCACGAAACTTAACATGTGTATTTTAGGGACTGTAATTTACATCTTTAGCTCAAAAGCATTTTGAAACACCAGGTATTATCAATTTTTCTCTACATAACTGGCACAGTACTTGCTAACTGAACGGCTAGAGCAATATTTATTATCTAACATATGTAAATCGACCTAAATATTATACAATTAGTAATAAATAGCGTAAATAACGTCATATCTATGCTGGTGATAATAATCTGAGTTGTTTTTTTTTCAGTTCATTTAAACAAAACTCCGTCGCATATATACTTTCAAAGTAAATGCTGAATCGATAGAGCTATGGCATGGAATTTAAGGTACTATGTCACAAACAACGTGTATCAACATACAATCCCAATTATTTAAATACTTATTCTACATTGTTTGATTTTAAAATTAACCAACTTTCGAGTGCAGTTAAATAAACTATTTTTATAATTTCAGATATGCATATGTTACGCAGAAAAATATTAATTGAATCAATAAATAAAACAAATCAGTGCAGAAGAAGCTTCTTGCAATACAAATGAAATAGATCAGCTGCAAGATTAAATTAAATATCTAAATAATTCAACTACCTACACCAAAAAAGTTTTTAAAAGTCAACAGTCTATATATAATTAAAAA
The DNA here is from genome assembly GCA_963890685.1 of Plagodis pulveraria. Lineage (NCBI taxonomy): Eukaryota > Metazoa > Arthropoda > Insecta > Lepidoptera > Geometridae > Plagodis > Plagodis pulveraria. The sequence continues at coordinate 445,844 of OY982957.1, read as the reverse complement.
AGGTGCGTCAGAAATACTACATTTTATGATTGAACTACAAATAATAATAATTGTTAACAGTTGATGACAAGTTAACAAGACTAGTGCAACTTACGTGCAGTATTTTTTACTTTTACATATACGACAGTTAGAAAATAAGTATTATATATTGAAAACTGTTATGTACAATGAAAAATATGTATTGTAAAGATGTTCTAGTACATAAATAACTTTGGAACTATGTATACATACCCCAATAATACGGTTTTCGATACTAGCTAAGATATATCGCACGATAAAATATTTTGATGATTTTGAATAAATTAAAACATCTGTGTGAAATATTTGTTTTATTATATATTTCCTTAACATATATTTTATAAACCTAACCTTCTTACCATTTTTTCCTATTATAATGGAATCGATTTCATTGTAACTAATCGATTTTAGGGAATCAGTAGTACAACACTCACAAATGTCACTATTATTGTGTTGGAAATATAGTTTTCATTTGTAATGGTTGGTATAAAATAACTTCAAATCTGATTTTCGAAGCAACAAGGTCCGTGCCAAATCTTAATATTACTTGCTCAGTGAGAGGAACTTTTATAGGCAAAATAAGACTTAAAACCTCTTTTCGAATGAGTTGTTAGGTCTTAGAAAAAAGGTATGATTGTTGTGATTTACGCTGGATGACGTCATTTTTGTAATCCTATCGAGTTCACGTTAGCCAGCAAACGATGCGGCGTACTGTCAACCATTGCCTCCTGCGTAAACGGGCGGTGAACTCGATACGATAACGTTACGGACTATCGAAATGTTTGTGCTTGGGCTACTGAGCGAGGAGGGGCGCGGCGCGAACTCATACATTTTTGTATGAGTAAACAGGTAAAAGGTAACAAAGATATGCAAATTACCTGAGTTACATGAAATTAATTTTATCAGTTTTTGGAATATAACTATGATTTTTCGATTTTGTGGCCCATTATGGGGGAATGGGTCACAAAAGTCAAAAAGTCCCCATCGTGCGCAGCGAACCTTTATTCAATAGTAAAGCTATGCAAGGGCAGACTCGCGCGAGGTTTACATTTCCGAGAGCCACTAACTAGCTAATAAAATTATCCTTTATCTTGTTAAATCAAAATGTCAAATAGTTAAAATATAATTTTTACAATAGTAAATCTATCACAATTATTTATATCAAATGGGTTTATATTGTATTTTTTCCACAGAATGTCAAGATCAAATTGAAAATATCACGTCACAAAATGTGACTAGGTATTAGGATATACCTACCTACGAATAATTTAATCGTAGGGATATACCTACGTTATGGAATGCGTCGAGAAAATAAAAATATTTACAGTCCATTCAATTGCAGCGATCTCCATACTATTGTATCCTAACAATCAATCATGATTTAACTGAGGTAATTACAATAATTATAGGTAATTGTTTAAATAATGTTATTATTAACGCGATAACACCTGCGTTTGCCGAGTTTAATATTTAATTACCTGTGCCAAATACAGTTCTTTCGCTATGAGTATGATAGGAAATATGATCTCTCATTCGCAAATTAATTTATTTAAGTAGTACCTACATATATTCAGAGATTTAACAATACCACTTCGTTTGAAAATAACTAACTATTATATGGCAACACCATTCCAAAATTAACTAAGTCCAGTCTTCTGTAATCTGTGACTAGGTTTTCAAGAGTAGTATGGAATACAAAGTGATTATCCATATTTCCATTATATATGAATTTTCGCTTAGCAAGCGATAGTGTCATGTTTAGATGTTTAGAAAGTTTACATGTTTAGAAACTCCATATTATGTTTTCTATTATTTTTGGTATCAAACAGTAAATAACAAACTCAAGCGTATAAGCAACACACGCAGACATAATCTATTTTGTTGAACACTATTTTCGATACAAAAGCGATCAAAAGTCAATCAAAACATCGCCGCGCCGCGAGGGACACACTCAATAGAGTACAATATTTTCTCTGGAATATATCTTTTTCACCTGAACAGTAAGGAGCTTACCACCCTCGCTACGTCAGCATCAAAGTTACTTTGAGGGCTGATTCCACAATAAATTACTCCCTACCGTATCTGTTACGTCATGTTTATATGGCAATTACAAACTTATGATATTGATAGAAAAGTGATCTCACAATAAGGCTTTCTTCGTCAATGTTAATCTAAAAGTGTGGTAGGCCATTTTGCGAATGCCCACCTGTCTAGCTACCATCTTCAAGTAGATAATCTCTGTTGCCAAGCACCTAACGATAGGTTCCGACAGCCGATGCCAGGACGATAGGTCCTTGAGAGCCAGTAATTCTAGGATAGCCTGAACAACATGTACGACCATATCATCACTTACTCAAAGATATCTTCGATGTTGTTTATTCGCAAATGATATCTCTCTGATTTTTTAAAGTAGATAGGAAAGATAGTGTACTCATTCATGTAAATAATATGTTATACATGATCTCTAATCGGTTAAACGCTAATAATGTTGTCTTAAATTCAAAAATGAGCAAGTTTTCTTTTCCAAATGTTATTAGGCCCCGAGTTTCTTGCCCGCTCTTCTCGCAGTGGGTCTATATTTTTTTTTTGCTGAACGTGGCAGTACTATTTAGAATATTCCAGTATTAAAATTTGTAATTGAACTTCATAAGAGCTTCGTACACGTCTAAATTGAAATGATTTTGACTTTGATTGTATCCCATTGCTCGATATTAGCCATAATTTGTATTTCTTATAAAAAGTTCTGTAAGGGAAGTTCGCTTCTGGTGTAATTCGTTGAATCCCATGGTTAGATGTTAGATATTAAAATTATTACTTGAAATTTCTAAAAATAGTTTTAATTCAATTTATTCTAAAATTATTTAGTCACCTCTGCCATCCCATCGGGCTAATATAATCGTAATTATATTGTTTTTGTTGTGAATTTGCCGTCGTTATTGTTGCCAGAACATTTGTCACTTTCCAGAGAGAAGCAGAGCGGTCGATGTGCTGGCTCTTAATTATTTAAGAGCCAGCACATCGACGGCTCTGCTGCTGCTGCATAGACGCAGTATCGATGTTCTGCAAGCTCAAAAGGAAGTGGGCAGGGCATATCGTGGAAGCCTCAAATACCAGGTGGAAGCGGCGTATCGTTTACTGAGCACGAGCAGCACGACAAAGAGGACGACCACTGAACCGATGCGATGGTGCGACGCTACCGTACAAGTGGCAGGCGTGACATGGACACGACTACCACAAGAGCGCACAACATGGCAAACCATGGGGGAGGATTTCACTTCGATTTTGTGTGAACTAGTAAATATTACTCCCCACCAACTTGTTTAGTATAGATGTAGAATACAGACATAGAACATAACATTTACAGAGATAGAAATATATTCATAAATGTGTAATAATTACAAAAAATATCTAAGTCTCATCTGTCTTTTAAGTCAAAATTAAGAGAAATAAAGGCTATTTTATTTTATTTTTATTTCAAGAAAGGAAAGAAACAGTAATAAAATTATTGTTTTCAGGAGGTGCACATCGTTTTTTCTTATTTTTATTACAATACTTTTCTCTGTAAACCTCCAAAGACTCGTAAGGACTTAATAAAGAGTAAACTCATATTTCGGTTTATGACTTTCAAAATCGTTGGATAAACAAACAAGATGCTGCAGTTAAGCCATATACAATTCTAATCATTTCAATGCATCCAGCTTGTCTAGCTATACTATATTTCTCTTACATTACTTGATTTTTGTGCAATATGTTTTTCTTTTCCACCAACAATCTAATCTCCCTATCGCTCCTAACTCCTCGTTTACGCACACAGTCCATTCACAAATTCACACTCGTTTATCTCCTTCTCCCTTCTCACTTCTTGACCGTTAACGCAGAACTCGTTATCCGGAATATTGTAAATGTACATAATGTAATATGCAATGAATAAGTAGGTATTGTGTAGTTAGTGTGACAGGGTGGTATGTAAACAAGGGCGGGTTATCGCGGCGTGCACTCACCATCGTGTCGTACCGCCGCCGGGAGTAGCCCGCCTGCGTTACGTCACGTCCCGCTTCCTCCCGCGCCGACGATTGTCGACGTGTTATAGCATCCTGATTGAACTAACTTTGTTCTGCACAAACTTCGGAAGGTACCATTCAACTTCACGAAGGCTTTATTGCTCACCCATTGCTTACATTATTAGTTAGCAGTATTTTGTTAGAGATTCCCTACTAGAAAACGGGACCCTATTACTAAGCTTCGTCTACCCGTCCGTTCGCACATTGAAAAGCTATATCTCTGGAACGGTAATATGTAGCTGGTTGAAAATTTGTAGAATAAGAGATAGTACGTAAAATTGTCTAACAAATAATTATTTCTATTTCTAATTATTATTATTTGTTACATAACAATAAGTTCAAATAAAAGGAGGTCTCTATGCAAGTAACATGTTTTTTAACTTTTTTTTTATGATTGCTCTATAGTACTAAATTGTTGATACATATAAGCGTAAAACTTGTATGAAGTTCGATAGCTAATAATGTAAACCAACCAAGTGCAGGTCGGACAGCCACTTAAGATCATTCAACTGTATTTAAAAATAGTACTATTTTATGATACATTATGTGTTGGTGCGGAACCCTCGGAGTTTGAGTCCAACCCGCACTTGGCCGGTTTGTTTACTTTACACTATTTTTGTGCCTGTGAGGTATTTCACTAATGACTCCCAACAAGACAAATAAAAGGTGTAAATACATAGTTTAAACACGTTCAGGGTTGAGAGTATCCAAACTAGTTTAAACTTATGAGACGTAATTAGAGTTCGTTGCAGACGGAGCAAATTGGAGCTGATATAAAAGTTTTCAACTATAATGTTAACGTGAGGATACTTGAGAAGTTAAGTTCTATTCGTGGAGAAGTTAATGTTTGTTAAGTAACTTGTTCAAGTTTTAGTTACTTAGCACGAGTAAATACAATGTTGTGTATTTTTTTTCTATAAATTGTTTATGCATTGGGTGTAACACGATTCTCTTTTGAAATTGCAGCATCAAAGTAATCTGCCTATCTTTCGGGGATATCCAGGCGAGTTTATTTATGTTTTTGAAGTGTGTAGGTATTGTTTTAAAAACTGATATTATGTAACGGTTTGCATGGTAACGGTTCGTGCAACAAGAATAAATCACTAAGATTTAGTTGTTTTTAGTTTTACAAAACGGTATAAAAAATATCGTCGTTATTTTATTTATTATAAAATATAATGTGGTTTTCCCTCGTGTTAGTAAATAATACGAGATAACACACGCGAATAAGTCAGATAGCTCCGACTATAGTTTCGACCACATCCGGTGGTCTTTTACCCTTATAAAAGAATACTGGATGTGCCTATTTATAATTATTTGTATGTACCTAGCTCCTTAGCTAGGGACATTATTAATAATTATAAATAGGCAGATAGTTATATTAGCGTATTTAGCTTCTTTACAGGATATTATGTGATTATTATTAATGTTATATAACTATTATCTATTGCGTTACGACGACGGTACAAGACCTGACAGCACGACTCTGGTTCCATGGAAGTTAGGTCGTCCCTTAGTGTGGGACGCTACATGCGTAGACACTTTAGCGCCGTCACATCTTTCTGAAACCCACGTGAGGGCGCCGCGGCTACTGCGGCGGAGCAACTCAAGCGGCGCAAGTATGCTATCATCGGTAGTGCTTGCACCTCGTACGGTCATTTATTTCGTGTTTTCGAGGACCAATGGGGTCAAAAGTATACTTCAGTCGTTTGACAAATAGCCTAAAGTGCAGAATACTAACGCGCTAAAGTACACAATGCGTCGCAGCGTTGCCCTTTTATTTGCTATGATTGTGTGGAGAGTACACCGCAATAATCGGTATACACACACAAGGCGGGCCGCGCCTATCTTTGTCTTTGCTGACCCCTGCTGATGTAAGTACTGTGCTTTCTCATAGGTCCCTGGTCTTGTCGTGTTGTACCCAAGGTTATTGTTTATTTACTAATGGTCATCGCCTAGAGATCATCAGGTACGCAAAACGAATCCACAATTGAAACAAATATTATGTTATGTTTTTAAATATAATTTTATCTCTATGTAAACTATAAATAGGCAATAGTTTAAAAATCACCAAATTTATTACAAAAAATTGTAATTTTAAGGTAGTCATGCCAAAAAACCATGCTTTATCATGCTTTCCCTTTCCACAGTATGAGACCAATACTTTGAGCGTGAAAGGGACTAAAATAGGATCTAGTGATGCTGTAGACATCACTGTCAATGCTCACGTTATGATACTTTGATTATAATATGTCTATCCAAGTAGCAGAATAGGTGTCGAGACCGGTTCAACTCTGAGTTATGGCTATAAAACATGGAGTAATAACGCGTCGGTGACCCCGAGCGGGCCGAGGAATCCAAGAATAGCACCTGTTCCTCCACGAAGCGAAAGTAAGTACCTACCTACTACGCACTACTCGGACTTTACGGCTCCAGCGGAAACCGCTGTGACGACACGTTAAGCAGTTTTAGCTTTTAACTGGGCATGACAAATTTCACTAGGCAGCTCAGAATAAACAAAAAAGTCGGTTCAACTGAATTGAAAAAAAGGAACAAAGGTTCTCAAGTCGACGCGTATAGCTATACATAAATATATATTTATTTTGTATATGTATGAACAGGCATACTAACTTTTTACTGGATCATCCAATCTTTACAATTCTGTTTTATTGGGTACAGTGTACGAGTATATACTTCTAAGTTGGCCACATTCAACATTGGATAAGTAGTTTTTGTGTAAAAGTATTTGCCAATAACCCTATCTGGATCTGGATGACATGGTAATTGGAACTCTTGTCGATGGTGACCAGTATATTATAGGCGAGTACGAATTGATCTTGTAATCAGTACTTATGAATGCATCACTAAATATAATGAAAATTTTAACAAACATTAATCGTCTTCTATCTCTTAATACCTGAAACAAATGAAGTAACTTGTGTAAATCGGAACAAGAAAATTGGAGATCAGAGTGTTTTGAATCAACGCGGCACCGACGAAGTCAACAAGTTATATCAATCTCTTGATATTTTTTTAATTTGTTATATCATGTTAGAAATTGGTTTATTAAAAACAAAAGGTCATATAACTAGAATTATCCCTGTGTTGACTGCAACAGTTGAGCAAGCACGCGTGGGCAATACAACAGCCGGCCAGTTTGCCAGACGGTAAATATGAGAAATTTGTCTTTCCCTTATCACAACATGTTTACGACGAAGAAAAATCTTAAAGATAAACAAATATATCGATGCGACAGCGGAGCGGAGACGAGAAATATGATTTCCTTATGTCTGTTTACTTTGCACTTCGAAGAAGTAATATCCTCAGATACCGCCATATTGATTCTCCTATGTAAATATTTATCTGTAAGCATGCCTTTCAAAAGTTTTTCAAATGATTCTCGGTAACAATGGCATATTGGTTTATTGTTGGGCTACTCGATGGGGGAAAGATTTCGCCGAACGAACTTCAGTAATCGTGAGATGTTTTCCATTTTCTTAACACAAAATGTTTTTCTTCGAAGTACCGAAGTTATTTTTTGATCTCAGACATTTGAGGCAAGTTGATTAGTTATGATTACGTCATAAAACATATTTCCGTGGTAAATAAAAGATAACTTTTGTCATTATGTGCAAAATAAAGCAAAGCCAGATCAATCTATCTACAATTTAAATCTGATGCAAGTCTCTGGCTCACCCTGCTTCAAGATATAAACTGTATTTTGAAGAACCTTAAACTTGAGAACTATGCAATGACATCGGCTAAATCCGCATTATAATGGACTATAATCTCTCTCATTTTCTATCTCTTTTACAAGACCATCCCACCAGTGGAACGTGATGGAATTATGATGTTGGAGTCATGAATGCCTATTTTGCTCAAAATAATCGTAAGTACATACATTATATTTGCCCCTCATAATCCTGAGATAAAAGAGGCTTACAAAGTAGGTCGGTACACAAATTTAGCCAATTATCGTACGCTCGAGTAGAGGCATATCAGGCGTGAAGCTCTACATCGTCCCAGAATCCCAGATAATGTTGGTATTACCTTACATAAAGAATTCAAAACAACTGAGCATTATCGCGGCCTTGATAATCTCATTGTACTGTCACGTCGGCGTCATTTCATTGCAATCTTGGACCTAAAAGCTAATCGGTCTGAATGGTTATAGCCTATATCTAAATAAAACAATCAATTTCCATTGCTCCTGGCAGAACTGGCATTTTTCACTGCAACCACACCTGTTCGGTATTAATAACAAGCTACGAGTATACCTGGAATCAGAACTAGCTCCAGATTAGCTGCCGGAACACTGTTGTGCTCGGCGACAGATTTTCCATTAGAAGATGGAAGCTAGTCATAGGGTGAGCATACACAATGCTGTATCATGAAAACTACTTATTTGTATTGTAAAATTACAAACACAATGACATTACGCAGACGACCACGTTCTAAATGTTTTTTTTAGGATATTACCATCTGATGCATAGCACTGTACAACAACATAGCACTGTATCAGACAGATCGTCCACTGTTGAACACTTTTTCTCCCATTTAGAAGAGGATAAATACATAATCCCCACGCGTGGTGTATTGGTGATCGCAATTTAAGAAGACAATTTTCCAGAAGGTGCTGCTACCCATCATCATTCAACTTATATCACAAAAGGCTAGTAAAGGCATTACACATTTTCATTTGTAAAATTGAACTGGAACTCCCAGAACTGCTGTTTTGTTGGAAAATCAAATTACTTAGTTCTCATCTTTTGAAGCGCTCGTAGCGAAGTTTACTTAGCTGTTCTCAACCGATCAGCAAAGTTAAGCAACGTCGCGCGCGGTCATGAGTTGGATGGGTGACCGCTAGTGACATTACTACAGAGCGTTTCCGTGCTTCGGAGTGCACGCCGTCGGTCCCGGTTGTCGTCTTAGGATGGCAGTCGTTATAGCATGATGGTAGGGCATTTTGTGAATGCCCGCCTGGCTAGCTACCACCCTCAAGTAGAAAATCTGTCGCCAAGCACCTAACGGTGTGTTCCGGCAGCAAGGACAGCCAGTACTTCTAGGTTAGCCTGAACAACATCTTCGACCACATCATCACTTACCATCAGGTGAGATAGTGGTCAAAGGCTAATCTATCAGGCATAAAATAAAAAAAAACCATAGTTGGTCATCCTGGTCGGAGATGTCTATATACCAGGTATACTAAACGTACCTACTATTCATGTATTTATGTTCTATTTCTGTTGCTAATTGCTTTACAGAGAGGCCTATAAGCGGAGCAGGATTTTAATTAAAACAAACCAAATCTTATAAATTAAAATGCACGCGTCTAGTAAAGGCTCTATCTGCCTCACAAAGGTGCAAAATGCCCCACCACCATGTATATGTGTGATGAATGCTGTAATTACAATAAAGGTACGTAACTACGTGAAGAATTGAGGTCCATACTCAATGTCCATACGAATGTCCATCTGCCCAGTTACATCCTCAAGTAGACAATCTGTCGCCAAGCACCAAACTGTGTTACGGCAGCTATCCTTGAGAGGCAGTAAGTAATTCTAGGTTATCCTAAACAATATTTTCAACTGCATCCACTTACCATCACGTACGAATTATGGTCAAAGGCTAGCCTATCCGCAATAAATATTTTTTATTAAATAAATATGTCTCATATTCACATCAAGCATATGAGCACAATTTTTAAATAGTTCTTTTTTTTGTCGATAGATTACCATAATTTAAATGCAGTAAAAGGCCTAAAATAGGAACTTGCTCTCAAAGAATGCTGCTGCTGGACCATATCATTAGGCATTAGGCAATAGGTGTTTGGCGACCGGGTTTCTACTTGAGGATGGTATCTAGTTTACATGATACCCTACCAGTGCATGCCACTTGTTTTTATGTTTCTGACGGTCAGATAATCGTTAAGGAATATATATGAACAGTCGAGCTGGACCTGAGGCCGAGTGTGCCCCTGGAAACAACCCACTTACTCTGATTCTCAGTAGGTGTGTGTGTGTGTGTGTGTGATGTTCACCTACCGAACAATGAGAGCGAAACTGAGAACATTATTGCGGTACAACAATTCTATTTATTTTTATTTCCGCGGTCAACGCACTCGCAACGCAAATCTTCCTTGAAAATAACTCACTTTTTGTTTTAACTTTATTTATGAGACTAGTCAGTGTACAGAGATCAGTTCAAACACTCGACTAAATCATTTTGTTAACATAACTCGTTTAGAATTGTTACGGAATATTAGTAATTTTGTTTGAAACTTCTAACGAAGTTGATGTTTGAGTTGGATAATATAACAGGTAAATGTAATTGAGTAAAGTTATGTTTAGACTTGTTCTCTCTCTCTCCCTCTGCTGAAAGTCGCAATGCTCAAATTTCATTGTTTTTTTTCTAAAATTCTAAGTCAAATTGAAATGAATTATTATGAACTTAACGTCTTACGTCGGAAAACATTAAAACTGTTATCATCAGTGTGGCGTGTTCTGAAGAATTACTTCCTTTTTTTTATTCAATTGTTGATTTTTCACCAAATCTTATTATATGTTTATTGGCATAGACTGTTTATTATTCAAAGCTGCACTTGGAGAAATGATATGGAGAGTGATTATGTTCATATTCTATTGGTATAATTTATAACAAAATTATAATTATATTAGGTCCTTACATATGAAATTGGCGTTTTGTATGGGAGGAACAAAAAGTCGAATATTTTTTAATATAATATATTTAATTAATCAAAGTATGAACCATTATTTTCTATGCACTTTTGCCATCTCATAGGTAGTTCATTGATCCCTTTACTAAAAAAACCAGTCGGACGGGAATCAATAAAATCTTTGAAGGCGATTTGGACTGCCCCATCGGAGTTGAATTTTTTCCCTTGCAAGAAGTTATCCAAATTTCGAAAAAAATGGTAATCTGTTGGAGCAAGGTCCGGGGAGTACGGAGGATGTCTTAGACTTTCCAATTGAAGCTCTTCTAATTTAGTAGCCGTCTGTAGCGCAGTGTGTGGTCTAGCGTTGTCGTGAAGCAGCAGTGGCGTGGAGCGATTGACCAGCCTAGGTTGTTTAGCCGCTAGCTTTTCCATCATGGTTTGCAATTCCTGACAATAGACATCAGCCGTACTAGTCTGGCCAGATTTGAAAAAACTGTAATGAACAATACCGGCACTAGTCCACCAAACGCTTACAAGTAACTTTTTTGGGGTTAATTTTCGCTTGGGGCAGGATTTGGCTGGCTGGCCAGGATCTAACCATTGCGCTGAGCGCTTCCGATTATCGTAAAGAACCCATTTTTCATCACAGGTAATGATTCGGTTTAAAATACCTTCATTATTGTGCCGGTTTAGTAATGTAACGCAGCAGTCGACGCGCGTTTGCCGGTTTGTTTCAGTCAATTCGTGAGGTACCCCCACCTTTCAAGCTTTTTAATCTTCCCAATTTGCTTCAAGTGAATTAAAACAGTTTTATCACTAACATCGCAGCCTGCAGCTAACTCGGACGTGGTTTGCGATGGATCCGCTTCCACAATAGCCTTCAACTCTTCATTATCAACTTGAGTCTCAGGCCGTCCACGGGGCTTGTTCTGCAGGTCGAAATTTCCAGAACGAAAACGTTGGAACCAAAAACGAACTGTGTTTTCTTTTGCAACACGACCGCCATACACATCATTCACCCTTCGAGTTGTTTCCGCAGCACTAGTGCCACGGCGGAACTCGTACTCGTAAATAATGCGATATTTAAGGTTTTCCATTTTGTAAAATGAGTGACGCAAACAGAAAAAAACAGAAGAAAAAAAACAAATGAATGACGATCATCGAAGCACAAATACATGAGTCTATAGCTGTACAAATTTGAATTTGGAATTCCTTACCAAAGAGGAGAAATTCGTGATTAAAGTGGCCAGTACGAAAAACGCCAATTTCATATGTAAGGACCTAATATATTATTTAAATCTGACGTTTCGTTATAGGCTTTTCGTATAATTAATGTTTGATTGATGCATCTACCCACTGTTACAATAACATTTTTGTAACTAAATTCACTCGTTATAAATGTAGTTAAGGAATCTGTAGATACTGTTCATCAGTTGATGTTATATTCTTCTTGATTCGTTGATTGAAGAATATCATTACACTATGTACATATTCTTATTATGTAGCTATTAGGTATCCCTCAAGAAATACAATACAATAAAGTAAAAAAGCGACTTCGGGTTTGGTTCCGTCGGTCGCGTTTTGAAACGAAGGCGAAATGACTAGCTCAGTAAAGTACTCTTAGCTCCGACCTTGTTTGGTTTACAGTTCATGGTATGTAGCTATTGGTGTAGCTGTAGGTGTACCTTGTTTACCCAAACGCAGTCGTATATATCGGCAACAAGTGGCGGACGATGACGTCGCCGACAGAACAGAACCAACCACCCGCCATACATTGTGTCAAATTACACCTCATGTATGTATACAAAAACGCGCAATAATATTGAGTGTAGGTATGACATATGACTAAATTGTATTTTTTATTTTGCTCGGAATCCATAGTACGATTCTATACCGCCATTGGCTTGTTTTTAGGGTTTCGAACCCAAAGGGCAAAACGAAACCCTATTAACGGTGTCACCGTCTAATAGAATCTAATCTATCTATTCCTTTAGTAGAATGACAAATATAATAACAAATATTTTAAAAGTATTTTAAGAAAACATTTAATTAGTTATTTAATAAAACACTTATAAAATATTTATAAAAATGATATATATATCGAGTGAAAATTCCGCCTAATTTCCTGTTAAGCCGACGTGACGTCACAAACGCCACGCAGCCAAACTGGAAGAGTATTTCGACGCGTTTCGCTTCTAAACGATTATCTTAATGACAAATATGTTTACCTACTTACAATATTACGTCAAAGTGGTCTATATTAGACCATCTTTGTTACGGGATCAATCACACACACGAAGGAATCTGAAATCCGAAAACGCCGATTTATAAAGTAGGTAAATTTGAAGATGTGAACCAAACCATTATTCTTTTACGGGCTTCTGCATTGCGGAACCCTAACAGGGGAGAGGCCCGTTTCGCACTTGGCACTTTAAGTTTCTTTGTTTACAGATTGTTCTAAAATCACAACCAGAATATTGTTTGTTCTATTGTAAAAACGTACAATAGAAAAAACACCATAAATATTGCATTAGAGAAGTTTCTTGTATGAGGATCACGTTTTTTTCATAGTTTTTTATAAATATTAGATAATCCGCTATAGCATGTAAGTACTATTTCTGTTCAAAAAAATACTATTTTAGTTCTAAAGAAACAACCCTTTAAAAGTAGACCGGACGGACGGACAGGCGGACGTACTGCGTTATCTTAAAATTTTCAATCACCTGTAGGAAGTCTTTGTTTTTGGGAATAGATTTTGTTGCATGTACCTATTCCAAAATGTGAACGAGTCCTACCGCTAACTTTACCAGATTAGATGTGTATGTTGCAAAGAGCAGATACGCTAGACTCTAAGTCAAGCGATCTGTCACCCGAAGCGGCAGACTATAAAGAATTCTTGCCAACTGGAACGTTTGGCCGACAGAACACCTAGCATACCTTTACACTGAAACATGCGCCCAAAATAGTATCCGTCTGCGTCTAACTAACGACAGGAGCGGTGAGTGAAGCCGCGCTGTGCCGTCTCAGGTGCCGCCGCGCGCCGCTCAGGTTGCCACGGACTGTTACAAAATTTAGGAAGGGCCATTTCATTACAATTTGGTGTGTCAGTGTGTATAATTTCCTGGTTCCTAAGTATCTTGTCATCAACAGTAATAGAGACATTAAACTTAATCATCTTCTACTTCCACAACTAGTGTTATAATTTTTGTTATCAAGTTATTCAATCTTCTTCTTTTGTTTTTTCGTAGACATTAGCTTGTAATGAACAGGCTGAAGAATTTAAAGAAGAAGCAGTCACTGAGCAGTACGGAGAGCTAAGTATTTTGATATGCAGACTCTGACAGAGAGTATACTATACATTCTGAGAGTGTTGGAATTGGAAATGATAGCAAATAAGACGTCAAATGCTTTTCTATACGCTTAAGCATATTTTATTTGCCAGCTATTGGTTATTGTATGGGTGTAGTGGAAGGTCAAAGAAGATATTGTTGCGCTGATGTGTGAAGAAGGATATTGCGCAAAGGTGTGAATTTGAATTAGAGGAAAGAATTCATGTAGTGGCGACCACACACTTATATGGGATAAAGTGAGAAAGAAGAAAATAAAGATGTGGGTGTGTCTGGTATTATTATTCATTACCTACTGTTCCCTGTGAGGTGCCGGGTTAGAATTTCACCTCCCCATATCATCCCGTGGGTGTCGTAAGAGACGACTAAGGGAAATATACTGGAAGGTGGGCAGCAGCGCCTTCTAAAGAACTGCCAACTTACACTGCGATCCCCAAGCCGCCTGCCAAGCGTGGGGATTATGGCATATTCCCCCTTAGGGGAGGTGTTCAGCAGTGGACGATCCGGCTGAAACAGTACCTACTGTTCTGTTCCATAATTAAATGACAATATGTGTTGTCCGTGGGGTGCCGGACTAAATTGTCTTCCATAAACCAGCAGCAGCCTTCTGAGGAACTGCTATCTGTACGGCGATACGCCCAAGACGCCTGAGAAGCGTGGGGATTATCTCAAACTCCCCTCCCCTCCCTCACCCTCGCTCAGTTCAGCTGTGGACAATAAGGCTCTAAGCACAGTATATGTGTGTAGAAACGTTAAAGAAGATCATGATGTTTATATAATCTTGCACCATTTAACCTTTTTATTCCTTTTAACCTTTCTCATTTGAGTGTTCTGTAGTTGTCGTCGACGTCAGGTTTATTAGCATTGCAGTGGGTTACTGACCTACCCCAAGGAGTGAGAGTTAAATGATGATGTATGGCTTGTTAAGTGGCTCCAATGTCACAATATAAACAACAAGCAATGTGGCGTCGAGACCGAGGCTGCGAAGATCTGTGCCGCCGCGAGGTTCGCCATGTACGAGTATACCAGACCTACACTCCGAGTGTCAAGTGCTCCGTATGCATTTCATTTGCATTAATTAATTACTGTTGTAGTCCCACGGGTTTAAATATCGCGAGACTATTAACCACTTTAATGATACACTTATTCTTTAACGAGTTTGGTAACGACGCGTCGACGACGTTGCTCCGTCCGCCGCGCATTCATCATCTGCTAACATCTGAACTTGATTTTTTAAAATAAGATACACATATCTCGTAGCTATAATTTTAGTTGAGTATTATTTATGTGGTGGTTGGAAATATCGGTGACCTTCGCGGCGGCGCGGCGATCGGAGCTCGTTCAACGAACAGATGTTCCGTTAGTCCCGTTTTATATTATTTTTGTAGAAATATTTTGAAAGCTCAGTAGGAAGCGAATAAATGAGATTTATAGGTTTTTATGACGGTGTCTAGATTTTGGAGATTTAAGAGTTTGATTTCGGAAGTTGTAGTAGGTAATTTGTGAGATTTTTATAAATTAGGTAGGTACAGTTATCAAGGTAACATGATTTTTAAATGTTCTGTAAATTACGTGTATTACGGACCAGGGTTCGAACATCAGGTCGGATAGTTTTAAAGTTTGTTTGACAATGAACATTCACTGTCCAGACTGTGGATATCACCGGGTAGATAGCACTAGGTTCGACCCATATTTCACAGGCCCAAACCCTAGTTATGTTCTGGTAAAACGTAAATATTTGAACTCCTACCCCCATCGGGGATATTCAGTCATGACGATATGATAATAAAACGTAATGTATATTAGCAACTAGCAAGTGTTGGTTGTTTCGCCGCGCCGCCCGACGCCCGACGCCCGACGCCCGACGCCCGACGCGCCGCCCGACGCCCGACGCCCGACGCCCGACGCGCCGCCCGACGACCGACGCCCGATGCCCGACGCGCCGCCCGACGACCGACGCCCGACGCCCGACGCCCGACGCCCGACGCCCGCCACGAGAGGTATTATCATACTCGTGATGGATGGCTCGTCTTCTTCGCTGATATCTGCCTCATAAATAACAAATGTACAGAGATGCCATTCACATTACATCGATCTCATAAATAACAGGGTCATAACCCTCGCACTCACACGAGCGATGACCTCCATAGCTTCCTCTCTACTGCACTAGATAACGTGTTGCAAACCAGTTTTAAAGTCATTTAAACTCGAATGAATGAAATTGATGTCATTTAAATGTTTAATTACAAAAAAGGAAGTAATCAAAAATATTGTCCGGTAATAAAAGTTCCTGCTTTGGAAACTGGTTACGAACTGTAGTTATGGAATGGTAAATATATTCCTGGTTAATAACTATGGTTACGATTTGGGTATTTATTATTCCAGTTTGAAAACTGATTACGAGCTATTAAATTATTGAGCAACCCATTAGCCGTCACAAGCTTCACATTACACATCCACAGCCGAGACCTCTAACGTTGAATAAACAGGATTCTCCATTTTGAGTTTGACATTATTCCTATGCCTGGCAGGCGTCCTGGGGATCGCAGTGTACTAAGGGCAGCTATAGGTACATGCCATCACGCCTCACTCCCGAGGGGGTACGCGCGCGGATATATGTCAAAACTCCCACATTTCGTCAGATACATTCTGCACCAGGGGCGGGCAAGCTAAAAGCTCAAAAGTACGAAATAATAAGTCACTAAATACATACACAGATATTTTTCCACAGAAATCATTGAAGGTAGTAGGGCATGTCGGATATATCAATCGTGTCCAGTTCACGTAACGACTGTGTCGGCGACGTGTGTCCACTTGTCTACACTACGCGCCAAGAGTTACTGTGCCACCAATAGATGTTGTGCTGTGTCTAATGTTACTGGATTATATGATGTGTTGCCAAGCCACACTGTTCTGAATATTAACAATTATTAATTTTATTCTCAACTCGTAAATCAGGCCAAAGAAAAAATTTTGTTTTATAAAACTGTGATAAACTACAAACATTTTTCGCTCGTTTAGTTAGCTGTTCTCAACCGATCAGCAAAGTTAAGCAACGTCGCCCGCGGTCATGAGTTGGATGGGTGACCGCTAGTGACATTACTACTGAGCGCTTCCGTGCTTCGGAGGGCACGTTAAGCCGTCGGTCCCGGTTGCTGTCTTAGGATGGCAGTCGTTATAGCATGGTGGTAGGGCATTTTGCGAATGCCCGCCTGGCTAGCTACCACCCTCAAGTAGAAAATCTGTCGCCAAGTACCTAACGGTGTGTTCCGGCAGCTGTCCTTGAGAGCCAGTACTTCTAGGTTAGCCTGAACAACATCTTCGACCACATCATCACTTACCATCAGGTGAGATAGTGGTCAAAGGCTAACCTATCAGGCATTAAAAAAAAAAAAAAAAAACATCTACATACAACATCAACTAAGGGTACAGTACCCGGGTAACTTAACATCCACGGTCGGTAATCAACTCGGCCCTCATACTAAATGCGTGCGCGGGAAGCGATTCCGCCTGATTGAAATTATCGGTCACTTTATTTTTTATTTATTAATTTATTTCTGAACGATACCACAGAATAAAAAAAATAGAGACGATAGAGAGATGTATTTTGTGTTAATTTTCTAAGAACAGCATCATTTAATAAACTTCTCCTTTGATCACTATCTCACCTGTTGGTAAAGTATGATGTGGCCGAAGAAGTTCTCTAAAGTATGATGTGGCCGAAGAACTCCAGTGTAATTAATAATTACACTGGAGTATTCACTGCGTAATATATGAATTTATATTGTGACTTTTACCACAGAACAAATTAAATCACAAAAATATCAATTCAACTAAATTCAGTAAAATAGCTACTCAAAGCAGCGCCAACTATCAGCAGATAAACAAGTCTCAACTTGTTGTCGTTTAATGATTTGCGTGGCTCTGAATGTTGCCATTGTGCTCTACGCAAATGGTAAATGAGAGTATAAAAAATGTAACATGATTGAAATAGTAAATGCTTAGATTATTGATGGGTCTCCGCTCGCGCTCCGACCGCGGAGACCCATCAATAATCTAAGAGTAAATGATTATTTTGAAAGAAATTTCGTAAACGATATTTCAATAGGTCAACTTAATTATATGGCTAAATATTTAATTGTCTTAGATTAAAAAAAACAATCTAAGAAAAATAGATCCACAAGTAGGATTCAAACTTATGGCCGACATGTATTACCAATCTGAGAATCAACAGACGGATTGCTCATGAGTTCGAATCGTGCTCGTGATTTTAAATGTTTCCATTCTAAGGTTTTTTTTTATTGTTTAGCTAATAATACAAATAAAATATGATATTAGATATCTTTTATCGGTTTAATTCAAAAGTATAGATTAAAAACAATTTTAACAATTTTTTAATTTATTATTTAAAAATTAAATTAATTAATTTATTTAAAAATTACGTTTTTGAAGTACGTTGATAAAATTTTCCTATATGTCTTGCCATTTATTCTATACTCATAATATTAAAACTCGGGTTGGTACCAACAATGGTAATAGAATGCCTGTTTAATTTAACCTCATCGCTTTGTGTAAAATTGATGTAAAACAAAATTGATCCAACATAAAAAATAATTTTGCAAACATTTTTAACTTCCCAAGCCAAATGATAATGTTCGTTCATCATGCAAAAGGGAATCGTACCTGTCTCTCGGTTATGAGCATCTTGCATCTTAACCTTCCTTGGCCACAAATGTGGTGGATTAATGCAAATTTTGTGTTCTGCATCATTATTTTTAACCCCCATAGAGGACGATATTATCATCGAGTCAACTGAAGAACTCAAGACTAAAAGAAGTGCTTTTAAAATATTAGTTTGAAAAAAAAACAGCATTTCTTACGGTACGTTTAATTGAAAAAAAGACATTTGATTTCCTAACTCTAAAAAAATAGTGCGAGTATATTTTGAAATTTGCTTAGCGTATGATAATGCATGGAATCATAGTAATAAAACAACTTTAAACGGTTTAAATCGCGTATATTTATCATTATTTTTGGTCCCGACGACGTTTCAAACACTTGGAATCATGTTTAGAAATTTCACATTTAATATTAAAAGAAAGAAGAACACAAACACTTATTGATTTAAAATTGTAAAACTATTCTTATTACATTTCAAATAGTGTAAAGTGTGCTAAACTGGCAACACTACGAGGAAGTTTCATCCCCACTACCCGAAAATGACAATTGACAGTAATGACGGTTACAATTTTACTTAATTGATCCAATCGCATATCTTTATTCAACCATACAAGTGCTTTGTTATTATTACAAAGACCTTTTCCAAATGTAATATGCTGTTAATTATTGCAAATAACGGCATTCATGGAATCTAATAACTCTTTTATTATTTGAATTAAGGACAAATGCTAACATTTAATACTTTTTCTTTACATTGATACATTTTCCATGTACGTATTGGTAAAACGACTTAATGTAAGCAGTTAAGTGTCATTTTAAACAGAACCTTTAATCAAGTCTCTTTATTCAATAAAAGAAGGGAATGATCGGAATACCAATGTTTTAAAATTCAGTAAAGTATTTTGTTACTATTGAAAATTGTTACTTTATTATGGTGTTTAATAATGTAAGCTTTATTATACAAACAATAGGCAATTTATTCTTTCGAATACTTTTTTGTACGATATGATAATTATTTTTTTAATCAAGCTAGATTTTAACTTTATAGACCAGGATTTTTTTCAGTGTACCAAGGTATATAATCGTACTTGGTAGGTATTGACCTAAAGGGCAGTCAGTAAAATTAGTATAGTCATTGTGACTACTGGGCAAAATAGTCTTTCTGGAAGCAAATCAATTTGTTTTGAAAACCGTATGAATTAAATTTAATTCAGCATACGCATCGTATATTGAAGCAATGATAGCTGAGCGGTAATAGCTACGGACTGCCGTGCCGCAGGTCCGTGGTTCGATCTTCATCGCCGGTTTGTGCTTCACCGCATTATGGAAAGGCATACCACTCTCAATTAAAAAATAACAGCAGGTATGTTACGGCTGCAGTCCTTGAGAACCAGTAAAATGAGACTTAACAAATGTGCCTCAGAGTGACGGGGGAGTTCATGTCGTCAGCTGTGACGAAATGCTCTGTTAGGTTACCGCTTAACATCAGGTGAGCTTCGAGTAGAACAACAAATTGGTTGACACTCTTCAGTATGCAACCTACTCACCATATCGTCACTTTAATTAAAATAGAAACTCACTATTGAAGTATACATCCAATCACTAAATTAGTCTAACTAGTCAAAACTTAGTCGCCATTAACAAGTTTGCTCTCGAATAGCACTAAGGGCTGCTCGATCCCGCATTGACGTCAATCTAGAGTGCGCCGCCTCATCGAAGCCGAGCGCTAACACCACCATGCCACAGTACCTAAGCTTACACAAACAGAAATCATTACAAGTTATCAGATAAATGGTACGTACCATTTGAGTGAGATTCGCTAAAAACGCTAAAAACGATCACACTCCCAAAAAGTTTTCCACATGGGTCTTGGCGTTATTTTCGCCTTAAACGCTACATCTAATGTCAAAAGTGACAGAAGTGGCAAATTTTAGTGGCATTCTTAGCGTTCTTATCAAAAAATGGAACGGGGACAGACGCAGAATGTGATCAAAATTATCGAAATTTACGTTCTTAGCGACTAATGGAACATACCCATAATTGATTAATCACAGGAAATTTCAGATGAAAATCTTAGTAATACCTATATCGTTCAAAACCAGTATGCAGAAAGAAATGTATAAGGACTTTTTGACACGTTCTACATATATAGATATAGAATTATCAGTAGCTTTGGACTCATGGAACTTGGATCCTTAGTGTGTTTGTGCATGGTATTCAGTGCATTTTTCCTGTGGTTCCCCCCAATTTTTAGTTCATTTTTAATTAATTTTTTTGTACATTTTATGGATTTTTGGGAAGTATCAGTTGAATATGTACTATAATATATACTCTGTCAAGAATGTACCGGAAAAGATGAATAATACACAAAATGTTAGTTATTCGAACAAATTTATTTTATCACCTTCAAAGTTTGCTCTTTCAGAAAAAAACGATACACTTATACCAACAAATAATCCAATCATCAAAACCATAATTTTTTAAACGCTTTTTCCGGAATTGATTTCTGTTCTCTCCGCGAATTCTCCATTATGTCTTTTGAGTTTTGGAGAATGAAAATGGTTGCCGCGAAGTGGTAATTTGAGTTTAGGAAACAAAAGAAGTCGGCTTGAGCCATATCCCGTGAATAAGGTTGTTGCTCGATGGTATTTCATACGTTTTTGGTCAAAAAATCATTCACAATGTGTCTTGTGCGAAGGCGCATTATCGTGGTACAAAATTCAAGAATTTACTTACCACAAATTTTGCCTTATTCATCGTTTTTTGTATTTGTTCTTAAACGCCGCATAACGCTCAAATAATATTCTTTATTTACCTACCGTTTGAACTTTCGGCGAGAACTCCGAGTGCATTTATAACACCGCAACAATCAAAGAAAATAGTTTACATGGATTTGACTTTTAATCGAATTTGGTGTGGTTTTTTCGGTTTCGGTTCAGTAGGATAGGAAGGTGCCACTCTGAAGCTTGTTGAATATTTTGCGTTTCAAATTTCAAACTCGTAAACCCATGATTTTTAAATAATTTTATTCTTGCAATAACGCATGCTCTGTGGATTACATTACAAAATCCCCATACGATGGTTGAAGAACGATAGGAAAAATTAGAGTTATGACTCATTGTCATGTTAGCTCAGTCGGTCAGAGCATACCCCGGCTAAAGGGGTGGTTGACGTGGGTTCGAATTCGTCGTTGTAATACGACTATAATTTTTCCTCTCGTAAATTAGTGATTTTGTAATCGTACACCCATGTCGTGTCACCAGTAATAACGAGTTTCTTGAATTTTAGGTTGGAATTGACTCGTTCTAGCATGTCCTCAGTTTTTGGAGAAAATTCAGGTGTTTTGGGACTTGCCGAGCGGCAACATGGTTCATGCTCAAGTGATTATTTAAAGTGGTACGGATCGACTCGTGACACACACCAAGTTCGGCAGCTATCTCTCTCAAACTTAAATGAGGATTTTCTATCACTATTTCATTCACTTTTGCGATGTTAACTTCACTTGCAGACGTTGATGGCTTACCAGAGCGAGGTAAATCTTCCAGTGTGCTGCAAGATCTTGACCTCTTTTGTACGTTTTGTACCACTCATAAGCACGTGTTTTTTATAAAGTCGATTCACTGTAAGCCTTATGTAACATTTGTGTGACTCCGAACACGAAATTCCATTGGAGATATAATATTTAAGACAAATTCTTTGTGCGACGTTTTTGTCCATGATGAAATTCGCAATACACACTAAATATGATGTCACTAAAAACAGTGTGCATTGTATTTAACCTAATTAACAGACGCAACTCAAACCCCGCGAGAAAATGGAAAACAGTTGTGCCAATCTAACTAAAAAAAAGGTTATTTGAAACCATATCGCCCGAAATTAATATCGTTACCCGAAAAGTCAACCCCACAAAAACACAGGCAATTATAATAGGAAGTTCCAGAATGCTACCGAAGGTGGATTTATCGACACTTCCGCAAATTGTGTTTGAAGGGATTGTCGTTCCATACAGTCAGGAAGTTAAAAATCTTGGGGTTATACTTGACAATAATCTCTCATGGAAACCTCACATAGCATCTATAAGCCGTAAAATCTTTGCATCCGGTAGCTCTCTTCGAAGGCTACGTAATTTTCTTCCTACTGCCACTAAAGTTACACTTGCACAATCTCTACTTTTGCCCATTCTTGATTATGCCGATGCCTGCTACCTCGATCTTACGGAGGAACAGCTAAATAAGCTTGAGCGTCTCCAGAATTACTGTATAAGATTTATTTTCGGTCTTCGAAAATATGATCATATATCTCAATTTCGTACAAGACTCAAGTGGCTGCCTATTCGTCTTCGCCGGGATACTCACATACTGTCTCTTCTTTACAACATTTTATTTAATCCCTTTACCCCACTCTATTTGAAGGAACGTTTTAAGTTCCTGCATTGCTCCCACTCGTGTGACCTCAGATCATCTGAAAATCTTACGCTGAGTTTGCCGAGCCATCGTAGTGACTTCTATGGCAGCTCTTTTACTGTTCATGCTGCGCGACTTTGGAATAAACTTCCGGTTAATATAAGGCAAGCTCAGTCTATTGCTGAATTCAAAAGTCAAATTAAATACCATTATTTATTCACTCTACCATCTCATTGAAATTTTAATCTGTATCCGTTATGTGTACCAGTATGTAGTATTTAGTATTAAGTAGTATAAGTAATTGGTTTAATAGTATGTAGTATGTTTATGTATTGTTAGTTTAGTACCTGTAATATTATATAGTTAGTATTCTTTTGAAAGTAAGCACTTCATTTATGTAAGTAGATATATATAGATATATATATAATTAATTTATTGTGTTCGCCAACCTCTCTGACTCCTTAAACGATATCCATCCAAAGGTTGACTGGAAGAGATCGCTTTAAGCGATAAGTCCGCCCTTTGTACTTTAGTTTTAAGATTTTCTTCTCTATTGTATTTTTCTATTGGTGTACAATAAAGTGTTTTGTATTGTATTGTATTGTTACCCGATACTTCTTTGACTGAATGTAGTCGTAGTTTTGTTGTTTTTATTCCATATTCATATTCTGTCTATCATTGTTTTTTATAGCAGTTTATTCTTTATAATTTTGATGACAAAGTTAACAAGATATTTGTGACGGTTTATGAGTACTATAATCATATTTCATTAGTTTGAAATAGTTTTCTTAATCAGTGCATGAGTGGCGGCAGCGATCACAAGACGCCAATGCTGACTCTGTTTCATAGACCACCAAAGTCGTCTTACAACTACTGTTTCTTACTTAACCGTCCGATAACTCACGTACGATCTGCAGCAAAAAAGGGTTTAATTTGTAAGTGTCCAAGTAATAGCAGACCTGTAGAACCCTCGCAGCCCCAGCGAAGCATCGCTCTGACTGCTTCGGAAAATGGTTACTAATTTAACCGTTTTGTTGTTAGCTGTGTAACGGCTTTTATACGCATTAACGTTGCAAGGATTTATTTCTGGAGTACGTGGCGAGGTGACGCGTCGGGTAGCGGTAGAACCTTTTAGCGCTACAGCTTTATGAATAATCCACCGCACTCTCATCGTCTCTTCCAAGTTTAATTCCCATCCCAACCAAATTGATCCAGATTGGCTCAACTTATTTATACAATTCTTTAAAGGCATTTTGTAAAAATAAATACCCTATTTTTAACCAAGTAAGTAGCATCGTTGTTAACTCTTATTTTCTTTACTAAATGAATAAGTGCTCGCACTGAAGTAATTTATATTGCGGCCGTTGTTTTACAATAGCAAGTCAATGCAGTATTACGGTATAACATCTGGCATTGCCTTAAACCCGAGTCCCCTTAAGTTAATTTGCAAATACGAGATAGCCAGATTTGACTGAATTTAACTGAATTTAACACTACATATTTCTGTATTTATCTTAATTTTACCTACTTCATGTTCCGTTTTCCCTTTGGAGATGACCTTTTTTCTTTAGGTAGGTAATAAGAACGTAAGATTCAGTGTTACGAGTACGTTTGCTACCCAGCCTCAAGGATTGCCTTGCAAATAAGAGACGTCTTATAAAGTTTAATATACGACAAGTCTCGAATAATCCAAGCGGGAATTGGGGTTCGTTACGTTACTCAATATCGGAATTTCGCCTTGAAACAGTCTTTAAACGGAAATTGTCACTGAAATATTTACGAAGTATTCAGGTTGGGAGTGATTTAATTCATAAAGGTGATTAACTTTCGATGGTGTCTCGCAGATAAGGCGAAAATCTTTGATTTGTGTACCTACTAGCCGATCCGCGGCCGATTGCGCCGTGACAGCGTCGTGCTAAATTAATATCTTAATTGGAATCTTGATTCTTGTTATTATTCAAGTGAAAGTCAATTGGGCAGTTCTTGTTTTACATAATTACAGACAAACAGCAATAAGTTTGATGCAATGATGGCCTAGTTACCTATATAACCCGCGGTTCGAATCCTAACACAGTATGACATGGCCTATATCATAGAGAAAAGATATTAAAAAAACGTAGTTCTGCAAGAAAATACTTTAAGCAAAACAAAATAATGACTGTGATTTCACTTTACATTTACCATAGCTTATTAGAAATACATACATATAGGAAAAAAATCCATACTATCTACGTCGCAATGGAGAATTTCGTTTATACCACGAACTAGGCTAGCCAAAGTCCGGAATCAGGGCCGTTGCTTTAAACTTTTGATGTAGATAAGTTGCCAATTAGTCTCACTAAATTTAATTTTAATGAATTCAAGCAAACGGTTAAGACTTTTTTCCAACATAATCCATTTTATATTGTTAACTAGCTGTACCTGCGACTTCGTTCGCGATTGCCGTACCTGCAAACTAATTATTCACATTTAAGCACTGTTTACTCATATTAAGCAACGCTGTGGTCTGTGGTGAAGCACTCTTAGTAGAGCATAGCTCAGAAAGGAGCTTTTTACTTTGGGTTTGATAACTCCCAGCTTGTTTTTCCAGAAGACAGTAGTTAAGTAACTCAAAGAGTTCCTTCGCGGTTCGCACAATAAAATAATGTTGAAGCAAAGTCGGTACTTTGTGCGTTTCTTTGGAATTTCGATTATAAAACGGTATCTTTTTGCCGAGGTTCTCCTTGTTTGGCGGTAGAACAAAAATATATATTAGATTGTACACTTCCAGTGCGCAGTCTCCAAAATGTATCCGGCAAAAGTATAGATAGTTATAAAAAATGATTGTGGCGAATGTTCCAGAATTTAGAGTTTTATCTTAGCAAGCTGGCAAATCTAAATAAGGATGCCGAGATGCCCGTGGGTTGTCGAGCTGCCCATAGGGTGCCGGGTGGCCCGTGGGGTTCCGGGCTGCCCATGGGGTTCCAAGCTCACTCGTCTCTGTTCTAACAAAAAAAGAATAATTGAAATCGGACTACGCGTTACTAAATTACAACTAAGTGTACATTTTGACTTTCATCCCCTTGCCCGAGGGAACCGTGCTGAATTTCGGGATAAAAAGTATACAATAACCTTCTTCGTAGTATGAACTCAAATCGTGTTAAGTTTCATTGAATTCTATTCAGTAGTTTTGGAGTGATGCGCGGCCGGGATACAGACAGACATACAGACAGACAAAAAAACAGACAGACAGACCAAAATAAAAAAAAATACAGTTTTGGCATCAGTATCAGCTACAGAGTGCTCTCAAATTTTTTTTTTTCAAAATAGTCTATGTACAGAATTGGACCTGTTACAGTTTAGTTAAGGTTTTTAATGTGTGTGATGTAGGTGATGATATGATCTTATATTTCAAATTGTAAAAGTTGTCCTGTTTTTTTTTTGTGTGTGTATGTTATTGTGAAGGATTAAGCGCGCCGCCCACCTGATGTTAAGCGGTATCCTCTGTCTATAACAGATGCATTTCGTCACAAGTGACGAACTGCACTGCGCCCATCACCTTGAGACATACCTGTGAAGTCTCATTTTGCCTGTTATTTCACTGGCTCTCAAGGACTGCTGCCTGAACACACCGTTAGGTGCTTGGCGACAGATTTTCTACTTGAGGGTGGTCGCTAGCCAGGCGGGCATTCGCAAAATGCCCTTCCACCATGCGGTGAAGCTCAAGCTCTGGGCGGGATTCGAACCATGGACCTGCTGCGCGGCAGTCCATAGCCAATGCCACTGAGCCATCACTGCTTCAAAATGCCTGTAGCGAATGTTATGTTATGGCCAATATATGATCTTTATCTTTAATGTATCTATGACCATTTGATGTTAAAGCATTTTATACAAGTTCGCCTGGCTAGCTGACACTCAAGTAGAAAATCTGTTGCCAAGCACCTATCCATACTTCAGTTATCCTAGAGAGCCAGTTCTGTGTTCAGCATGTTTAACTTCTTCGACTACATCATCACTTACTAACAGGCGTGATATAAGTACCTCATAGTGGTGACAGACTAGATTCTCCACTCAAAAGAAATTGTTTATTAGATTTGATTTATCCTATTGGAGTTGTTTAAATGAAAATAATGTGGTCTGCATGCAAACGCCCACAAACTTGTATTTGTTGGCAGGTTTTCGGATTAATCACGATCGCACCTTACATTCCTGAGGCCGTGGTACCGAACTAGAGAGAACTGGTTGTCTGCCTTGACAAGTACCTTCCTACTTCATTGTTTGTGGCTTCATGTCTCCTTCTTGTTCTTAAGGTCACATTCTTTGAAAATTGCCGTCTGGCCGACGCGCGACGTAGGTTCAACGCGTCAGCAACTAGTACAGCGTTCTAGATAAGTATCCGAATGCTGATGAATATATTTTGACCCTTGTTTACAGTAAATATCTTTATGTATTTTCGTATCACCTGGCTTGCTGCACTAGGCTACGTGTAGGTAGACAGGCACCTAATAAAGTTTATAAATTACCAAAACTTTACAAGAATCAGAAATTAAATCCAGTCCAAAAAACTTCTTCTATAACCAAAGTTTCATTTAAGCAGCAGTTTGCAAACAACTGTTTTAACTGACAGCATATACTTATATTTTTATTAGTAAGCATTAGCATACATTAAGTGTGCTTATACAATATGTATAAGCACACTTAACAATTATTGTTAATAGATAACATATCCCTAAAATGTATAATATTATGTATATAACATAATATTATAGTGTAACGAGCACACAGAAGCGAGGTTAGGATAAAAAGACGATGAAGTCGGAGTACCTGGCAGGTGACATACCTGTCGCGGTTATTAACACTATAATTATTATAACAAACGGGATATTTACCGTGTTTTTTATTAGTTTTGAGCTCTCGATATTTCTTTTCGCTTGCAACAGCGTCGAAAAATCCAACCAATAAAATTATAAAAATATATAATAAAATATCCCGTATGTTATGATAATTAAGGTGACATATCTGTAACACGAGAGTTTTCAATAGAGAGTTAATCCCAGACGGCAAGAAAGTGAGTTGAATACTACAATATTATTTATACTTGATTAAAATATTCATATTAAAAAAAACCAGCCACCGATAGCTGATAGCTCTACACATAGCAAACTGAATGAGAATCATACACAAAGCAAAGGGCACTGTTTGCAACAAACAAGATAAGCCAGCAGCCAAACCTAGAAGGATAAAAGGTTGCCAAGGAATGATGCTGAACCTCACACGATATGTACTTGGTGATCACGGCCTTTACTTGCTCCGTGTTGGAGACATATTTATTTAATCATGCAAAATGTACAACCAGCAACGCAGTTTGACTTACAAGTATATAATAAAATAGAATAGTTACAAGTATAAAACCAATTGCAAAATTCATCTTGTTTGTAGTACAACGTAAGTTGAACTATAGGTGTCGCTCCATCCCAATACGATGGTTAAAGAACGAGAGAAAAAATTAGAGTTACATCGTCATATTATGTCATGTTAGCTTAGTTGGTCAGAGCATACCCCGGCTATAGGGGTGGATGGTGCGGGTTCGAATCCCGCACATGACTATAATTTTT
The DNA here is from genome assembly GCA_963890685.1 of Plagodis pulveraria. Lineage (NCBI taxonomy): Eukaryota > Metazoa > Arthropoda > Insecta > Lepidoptera > Geometridae > Plagodis > Plagodis pulveraria. Next base: position 417,065 of record OY982957.1, on the reverse strand, counting down.
TTTCGTAACGTCTTTCGACTCAGTTTTGTAATTTTGTGATGTAATCCGCAGAACATGCAAAAATAAAAATGTTCAAATAGAACAGACTACAACTAAAACCAATTCACAATAGAAAAAAAAGTCGACAAATACCATAGATGAATAATTAAATGCAACCACATGTATACTATTTAACCAATTAGTTCATGCCAGTGACATCAATCGGCATGAAACTAACTTCTATACAACGTGGGCTGGATTCTCACTCTAAGATGAAATTTTAGCTCACTATGTAAATGTTCTATAAATAGTTGAGCGTTACAGCATGTAGCATACAAAAAAATAATAGAAGTTACCGCCTTAACAAAGGCAATAACAACGTACACAAAGAAACCATTTCTAGAGTTGATTTGGCTTAATTAGGTAAACAAAATAGGTAACTGTATAAGTTCCATCCAAACCTAACTCAAAACAAAAATGTAAATGATTTTTTTGCCTTCTGTGGTAATGTCGTCGTCTCCATTTCGATTTAGAATTATAGACATAATATTGTTAAGTAATTAACATCTCTCCTCCATCGTGGCGTGTTTACATTATACATTATAAGGGCAGTACGCATCAACAAAGAACTGCTCGGTTATATTTTGTACACACATTTTACTTATTAGTCGTGTATAGTTTGTGATGGACGAGGTGAGCAAATAGTTGAAACCACACTTTAACCGGTTTTCAGAAGGTTAAGTTTTATAAAGAACACTAAATTTAGTGTTTCTTATAATAAAATACTAATTTCGCATAGAGAAGTCAACAATCGTCATTTTACATGCTGAATACAACTGGTGTGTATTTCGGGACACGCTCATACAAAACGTGTATTGCAGTGTACTAGCAGCCTACCTAGGTATATGAATACTCCCTTTCCTACTTGCTTTAAATCAGTGCAAATACGGTCCCTCGCAAGTGCCTTGAACTTACCTAAAGACCACACAATAAAAACAAACAAGTATTATGACCTAACAAATGAATTAACCAAAAACGGTTATGTGGTTAATCTATATGCTGTAGAAGTTGGAGCAAGGGGTATACCAGCAAAATCCCTATATTATGATCACCGTTTTTAATTCCATAAGTCCTACTACCAAAACAGTGCGTATCCAGGAGCTGACGGAAAACGGTCTGTTTATTCAAAAAACCTAAACAAACTGCTACCAAATTTTCTCCTGCAGCACGTCACGCACAAAAAACATAACAAAGGAAAAAGGAAGCTTTATGACTCAAAATTAATTTAGCAAGTCGTTAACTTGCGACTGTAATATTTGGTGAATAAACCACTTCCTGTTTGTGCACAATTCATTCATTTTGTAGAATCATTCAATGACTTTCAATCGCAGATCTTTTGTGAATTTATATATAAATACATGCTTACCTACAAAAGTCGTTCATTTTGAGATTTTCTTGTTCTGCTTTTTAAGGTCTGTTCGAACAACAGAACTGCTACGTACAACAACAACAAGTTGATCAATCTGTGAGCCGTTGCCGCTCTACAAACTTGTAGTTGCTACTGCATTGTGGAAACTGGCAACGGCATTTTAGAAAATAAGGAACATTCTGTTATCAGACGAATAAAACGATTCATTTCATTCACTATTTAACCCGGGGTAGCCCTTACTGCACAAGATGGCCTGCATGGGCATAAATAAATATTATTTTTTTATTAATTTGCTCTCCGATCAATTAAGTTAAGACACTCTCCGCTGGGGTCATGAATTGGTTGGGTGACCACTAGTGGCATTACTAACTGAGCGTGCACGTGTCTCGGAGGGCACGTTAAAAGTCAGGACAAGCATCTAACGGTATGTTCCAGCAGCTGTTCTTGAGAGCCAGTAATTCTAGGTTAGCAAAACAACATATTGGACAACATCATCACTTACCATCGAGAAAACGTATGTCGAGTGTAACACGATTTTAGTCAGTTTAATAAATAACAGCAAATAACTCGATAACTGATATGTTTTCAACGTCCGCGTATGGGCACTTCGCCCGGATCTACACCACCATAAAGATAAAAGATTAATTCCGCCTGTGCTCTGTATAAACAAACACAAAGGTACTATTTTGTCTTAATAATATAAATCACATTTGTAGGCGTGCGTGTAAAAGGGGCTCTTTATATGTGGGTTCGATCTCCGGGTCAAACGGGTTTTTGTGACAAAGAAATTTCATGAGTAGAAAAAGTCTGGGACTATGCCAAATATGTGGCAATAGGCTCGCCCCTAACGACGAGAACATGTCTGACGTTACGTGCGTGTTTAGTCAGCCTGCCTCTTGGCCGCTACAGGCTTACCGATGAGTTTTTTTGTTTAGTCGCGGTATTGTACAATATTTGCAAAGACCAAAGTATCCGGATCGATCTTTTGATCGACGGGACACACGCAGTTAGTTAATATGTGCTAGGGTTACCACTTCACCAAAATACAGATACAATAGAATTTTAACATTTTAGTTTATTGAACTTTAATACAATAACATCAAATTAGAATTTGACATAGACATAGACATAGCTTTATATGTGACAAAAAAAAAAATTAACACAGACAAAATCAAATATAACATTTCAACATATTTTGCAGGTACAATACCTACATAATAGTCTTCTTTTTTTGCCATAAAGCGACCCCAACTCAGCATAATGCTGGCTGCGAACAACCAGCGCTGGTCTTCCGTTGGGAACGGCAGGTGACGTCACGCACGAAAATTCACAGACAAACAGAACAACATATTGAAATCATTTATGTACAACCACTGTAAAGCACAACACACAATAATACATATAATTTCAATGTTAAGTATGATAACATTGTAGCCAGATACATAGTAGATGGGTAGACGGATGGATGTTTTGTAATCCGCTTCTTGTTTGAGGTACATAGTTAGCGTAATAGTACGTTTCCTTGCTTTATTAGTAAATACAATTATTGTTTAGGGAAAGAACTTACAATTCCAATGCAATACAACGTCGCTATATTCTGTTCTGAGAGTTCTGAGGCATTGTACTTGTCTAACGAGTACAAAATAGAAATTGATCTCATTAGACAAACAAAATCCAACCGTATTACATGCTTAAAAATATTTATGCCCACTCCCAAAGAGGTAGGCAAAATGTAGGTCCCTAAAGGTGCTTATTTACTCATATTTGACTATATAGTTACGTCACGGTACATAACACGTGGCCCAACACGACAAACTTCGGACTGATAAAATATAATGTTTGTCTGATAAATCCAGGATTTCAAGATTTACTACGAGTAGGTTACTGTCCTTGAGAGTCAGTAATTCTAGGTTAGCCTGAACAACATATTTTACATCATCACCATTTACTTAGATCAGACGGTTTTTTTTTAATGTCTGATAGGTTAGCCTTTGACCACTATATCACCAGATGGTAAATGATGATGTGGTCGAAGATGTTGTTCAGGCTAACCGAGAAGTACTGGCTGTCAAGGACAGCTGCCGGAACACACCATTAGGTGCTTGGCGACAGATTTTCTACTTGAGGGTGGTAGCTAGCCAGGCGGGCATTTGCAAGATGCCCTACCACCATGCTATAACGACTGCCATCCTAAGACAACAACCGGGACCTACGGCTTAACGTGCTCTCCGAAGCACGGAAACACTCAGTAGTAATGTCACTAGCGGTCACCCATCCAACTCTTGACCTCGGGCGACATTGCTTAACTTTGCTGATCGGTTGAGAACAGCTAGGTAAACTTCGCTACGAGCGCTTCAAATGGTGGTGATGAAAGGCTGGACAATCAGCAATAAAAATATAGACAGCCCTAGCGAAGGCCGGGATTTTGGACAGTCCATTAGGGATTGCGTTGCATATGCATCAGCGAGCCACACTGTCGCCGCACGCTCCTCACGCTGAACGTCGCGCGTCGGCTAACACCGACAGAGGTATACAATCAATACTCAGTTAGTAATACATAGTTGATTTAAATATTGGATGCCTTTACGTAAATATGGTGGTTTTAGCTGACAGTTTGTAAGTTCGAATTTTGTAATATGTTCTGACTTCTGAAACAATGAGACGAGCAAGCCTGATATTAAGTGTCACTTTATCCATTACAGTTCCAGTGTCATCTTACTTACTCTACTTGACACTGCACTGCGTTCATCACTCGCAGACGTTAGTTATGAGTATATGAATCGTTATTATGTAGCAACCATGTGATGAAGTACCTGAAAGATTTTTTCCGCTTTTAAAAAGCTCAATTGTGCAAGAATTTATTTAAAAAAATATCGCTCGTGCCATTGTCATATTGCGTATAGTTCTGTTTCGCTCATCATCTCATCAACTCTCATGCGAACGAGGTATTTCCGTCCTACGCCCGCAAACTGTCATTTATCAAAGACTACTTCGTCTTAAGTTATAATGCCATAAAAAGGGTTGATAATTTCAATGTTACAAAATTATAAGGTTTTACTTGTGCATTTAAAAAAAATTGTTTGAAACTTTTAGAAGTTGCGTAACCAAAGAGTAAAACGAAGCCCTATTAATGAAATTGAATTTAAATGAACCTGTCACTTTGTCAGCCTCCGTCCGTATGCCAAGGGTATCTATCTCAGAAAAACAGTAAACCTAAAATTTTGATATATTTTTAACGCAACCCTATAAGAGGCCCGACTTTATTTGGCCAGATTTTGTTATATGCCAAAACATATACGATTATCTTCTGCATGGGGTCTCATTTCGAGGCGAAACACTAGTAATCCTTCTATAAGCATAAAACGTGCAATTTTGTTTTACAGATACATATTCTGACATCCCTTAAGAAAACTGAGGCATGTAGAATCAGAAATCGATATAAAAACCGAGTCCTATTTGAGATACCGAAACTGAACTGGTACAGAATAAATAGGAAGTACATGGTATTGGTGCAACGTCGGCGCAGATACAATACCTACCCATGCCAATAAGTTACTGTTGAAATAGTGGTAGGTAGTAGAGAAAGCTCTTTATCCGCTCGAAGCCGCAGCTGCTCATTTGCATTCAATAGCTCAGCGCGTACAGCGTGCAATAATGTTTTGCAATAGGTACCTTCGAGTGCGGCGAAAGTTGCGTTCACAACGCGCACTAACAACATGGCGAACAATCTCCACTGTTATTTACGACTACTAGGGAAATTGGAGTTACCAGCAAATTCCAAACAGTCACAACACAAATACAACTGCTTTCACCTAACCAGTTAAACTAGAAGTTATTTGTATTATACTCAGACATAAAGAGTTCACAAAAAAAAATATGCTTCTATCATGTATTTATGCGTATCTGTCCACGTTCCACGTGTTTGCCATACCGTAAAGGGACGGTACGATAGGAGTACTACTTAGGGTATATTTTTGGATTCACTTGTATCGCGCGCCTTGCACCATGTCAACTTATTTATTATTTATGTATGGTATTGTACCAATATCTACTCGTTCATATTTATTGTTGCTAGATAATCTTATAGGGCTTTTAATCTATATCTATACCTACATATAATAAAACTGTAACAGATCCAGCACAGTATATGGCAGATATTTTGAAAAAACATATTTGAGACCACTCTGTAGCTGACCCTGATGCCAAAACTGTATTTTTTTTATTTTTGTCTGTCTGTATCCCGGCCGCGCATCACTCCAAAACTACTGAATGGAATTCAATGAAACTTAACACGATTTCAGTTCATACTACGAAGAAGTACGAAGTACGAAGAATGCAGTACGATTCCCTCGGGAAAGGGGATGAAAGTCAAAATGTACACGTAGTTGTAATTAATTAACGCGTAGTCCGATTTCAACTATTTTTTTTTGTTAGAATAGTGAAGAGTGATCCCGGCATCCCACGGGCAGCCCGGCACCCCACCGGCAGCTCGGCACCCCACCGGCAGCTCGGCACCCCACCGGCAGCTCGGCACCCCACCGGCAGCTCGGCACCCCACCGGCAGCTCGGCACCCCACCGGCAGCTCGGCACCCTTATTTAGTTTTGCAAGCTTGCTGAGATAAAACTAAAATCTGGAATATTCGCCACAATAGTTTTTTATATACCTAACTAATCTCTTGCCGGGTATACTTGAAATAGGTAATTAATTCTGTAATCAGCACGTGGAACTAGTTTTCCTGAGTATTTTATCTTTGATATTCTCTAATATTTTAAACGGTATGTACATATTGCTATCACTTCCTCATCACAATGCCTATTGCATATGTTGTTTCCTACCCACCAAAAGGGTAGTTTTTTCTAAAGAATCATAGTTAATAACCCCATTACATGTGTATATATTTTTAACAGATACACACTTTGCGTGCTTTGACAATTTGGACGTTGAGGCGTGTCACAGCACGCGTAGTTCGCACCGTGGTGGTGGTGGCCGCGGTGTGAATCACCCTCAGATCAGGAAACAAGGTTCTCTGATCTGTGGAATCACCCAACAGCTTTTATTGTATGAGGCTTTTCACACCGCGGCTTATATAAATAAGGTGTTTTGAAAATATAAATAAGAATATATATATAAATGGCCAACGGCTATATTATAAGGTGGTGAATGTGAGGAATCTGAATATCAAAGATTAAGAACGTAACAAATTATCAACCTGTAGAAGCAATAACCATAAATAAGACCAGTTGCTAACACAAACAATCGTGATATTGAAACACATAACTGGAATTGAGTATGTTCCGCGCGGACCGATAAGAATCCATTGTCGACTTCCCAAAACAGTACAAACCATGAGTCGCTAGACATTACTGAAATACTTTACTATATACTATTATGGCCGCTACGAACTACCAACTATTTTAGAAACCTTCCACTTGGTGAACTTGGGAACACAAAGCCTTTTATTTGCGTCATAAACTACATATAAACTGTCCAGTATGAAACCGGAAACATAATATCAGTTCAGATAAAAAACGATAAGTTTTTTTTCATCGAAACGATTTCCTACTCTCGAAATTATGAAATAACTTGTTGAAGTCTGTACCATGCAGATTCAAAATACTGATCTCACATTATCATTTTACGACTTCCGCAAGTTTTATTTCATATATTTCATTGTGGGAACTCAGTTTTCGTTTATGATATTGTGAAGGAACAAGCTCGAGGCCCACCTGATGTTAAGCGGACTAACCTCCGCCTATAACAGATGCATTTCATCACAAGTCACGAATTGCATTGCGCCCATCACTTTGAGACTTAATTTATTTGGCTCTCAAGAACTGCTGCCGGAACACACTGTTAGGTGCTTGGCGACAGATTTTCTACTCGAGGGTGGCAGCTAGCCAGGTGAGCAATCGCAAAATGGTGGAAGGGCCACCAAGCTCAAGCCGGCGGTGGGGATCGAACCAGGGAGCTGCGGCACGGTAGTCCATAGCTATTACCGCTTGACCATCATTGCTTCATAGCATATTTCTGATTAGAGATAACATAGTTTTTAGTTATGCATACCTACTGCTTACAAGACCAATTGTCACTCGTCTATAACACTGTTCACCACAGTTTTTTTTTTCAATAAATTGTTATTTAAAAATTATTAAATTACTATTTAACTATCTTAAAAACAACTGTACCGATTTTGATGAAATTTAAATGTGATTAACGTGGAAGTTGGACTACATCCAACAAAATAAGCATCATCGAAATCGATTCATAATTAGCGGAGTATTCGCGTAAAAATCAGATTAATATCTATAGGCAACACCTACCTGTGGAGTGAAACCAGTGACCGTCAATGCTAACTAGCGTTGACAGTGAAGACCACGATCAGCGTACATCATGATGATGGAAGATGACATCAGCATCTGGAGCAGTATACCTGAAGACGACATGTGTGATGCGTTGTGGCACACACGCCAAAGTGTTAATGGTATTTGACCAGAAAGGAATAGACTGATATTGTACAGAGAGTGTTCTGCAAGGCGAGGACTGGATAGGTGGTGGACGGAGGCCATTTTGGGGGTCAACCTCCATAAACTGTGGATTGAGGAATAAACCAAGTGTTCAAGTGATATGTGTCTTCTCATTTGCACGATACCCACATGTACGCCCACGTTGTGAGAGCTCTGCCAGTAAACTTTCTGATGTCTCTCCGACATATACATAAAATGTAGCTTATGTCACTACGGTACATACTCATATTGAGCTCAACCTCCGACCATAATAACCTCGAACGACCCGAATGACAAAATAAAACCATTCATCATTAGAAAAGGATGAGTGCTTTGTTTCGATACTACAGTGGAACATGCGTAAATACAGACATAACCACATATACTCCTTAAAATACTTAAATAATAATCTTTCTTTTTGGCTAGGTCGCGCAGTTGGACAAAAATAAATGACACAGTATCCCTACAGAGTTCCTACAAGTACTTAGTCAAATACAATAAAGATATCATCAGGTTGTATTCACTCAATGTCCATAATAAAATAATGCAATGTTCAAATAGAAGGCATCGCCCGTAGCCTTTCAGAACTACGTACCTGTATCAAATAGCACGTACCTATGTAGTCGCGTGGGAGCACAATAATAGCATTGCCTTGTAAACTAATAAAATAACCGATATAATTAATTCACGATATCCTAAAATCGGTTTCAATAGGCTATTACACTGCTGCTGGTCGCGTCGCGAACTTGATATAGTTTTAAAGCGATTTTTAAGGCAATATATATTTAGACCAAAAAGGATACAAATGTTCTTCAGGGGATTACACACTTTTCTCTGCACATATATTAGAAAACAGCAGTTCGTCCAAAAAGACAGGATTTCCGCATTTGGCCATAACTTTAAGGAATACCGTGTGCATGTAGAATAAATACATTTGATGGTGACAAGCAAGAAACGTTTTTTTTGTATTCTAATTAACTACATGCTCCAAAAGAGGTTTCCAGGCTACGAATAAAAATGAAGTGAGTGAAGACTGGCGCCGAACTGGAATTACCTATAGCGCTCTCTACAATTAAAGGTGGAAACTTACCTCTGTGGCGGGTAATTCAAATTAAAACAGTTTTGTCACACGTATCATAACCTTCGATCGAGTACAATAGTTACATAATATGGCCTAGCTACGGATCATTTTTTTTTCCCACCATATATGTCAGCGTTCCCCTTAAACAATCCATTTGTCACCACAACGCCTTTCCTAGGAATCGTTGTCTACAGGAGAGTGTGTGAAGTGCCCCAGTAACCAGGAGACCGCTAATTTCTCCTAACCAGCCGGTTGAACACGAACGGGCTCTTCAGGCCGTGACCGTAACAATGAATGACAAAATATGTCATACTCGTTAAATGTAGATTTCACACTTGCCGGCGCGGACACAAAACTCTCGACCTTCTGGCGAGAGCTCGTGTTTGGCGCCATTTTTCGCTATTTTTAGGACAAAGCGCTCTCAGGGGCTCCAGGCGATACGCATCCGCCACCATCGCCCCTGTGTGACCCCTTACTTCAATAAAGAAGTGTGTTAATTTTTTTTACGCATTAATTTCAACTTTAACTTTCATGCCATCCCTTTGTAAAAGTAAGTGCGATTTCCGTACGACAATATTTTGAGCTATTTTTAACAGCAGTAGAACCGTAGTATAATTGTGTTTCATGTCAATAATATATTTTCCTCAAGTTGACAGAAACTAATTATTTACCGGAAGTTTTATTCATAATAGTTTTCATATTTGAGAGTGGATTATATTTTAATGCAATTTTCAAAACGAACGTTGCAAATATAGTATTTTAAAGCTACGTTTCAAGAATGAAAATATTAATAAGTTGGCATCGTCAGGACCACTGCGTCCTAGCGATATTGAGTGAGCTGGAGATAAACGCACTGAGGCGTGTGTCAATTCTGGGTTATGTTGAAGGTACCTAATTACGAGTCAAGTCACGATTCAAGATTCCAATCCCGCCTACATTTCTACCATTTCCTATAAAACAACCGCCTCATTCCCATTCTGAATGATCTGCATGACCGCACGCAATGGGGTTTCGTATTGGGTAATCTGTGAAGACGCGACGGGCTTGCTCCAGGCAATGCTCAGGTGGCGTCTGTGCTTTTTGGCACACGCCGGAATAAGACAAAGCCTTTTGTTTCTTTCTCTTTACTATTCGAGCACTTTGACGCTATATTAAGAGAAAATTATTTATAATTAATGAAGAACCTTACCTTAAAATGTTCCCACATTGGATCAATAACTAAGCTTCTTGTGCCTAGCTTCAGTGTACCTTTCAACTTCTCGTCTCTTTAATCTTTATCGCAAGTTAAGTTATGATCTGATTTTATAAGTGACATAATGACATTACTATGTTTATCACATTAAGTGCTATGTTTGCCTTTACCACCATCGCATATGAAAGATACATTTTAAAAATATTTTCAAGACAGGTTAGGTGCTGATGTGGTCTAAGGGGGTAATCAATAATCATGGTGAACCTAATGGGATCTGACTCACAAGCACAGCTGCCGGAACACGCCGTTAGATACTAAGTGACAGATATTCTACTACGACCTTGATATAACGAGACCCTAAGACAACATCCGAGACCGACGGAGTAGCGGGTTCTCCGAAGGACGTGCACTATTTAAATGCCACTAGCGGTCACTCATCCAAGTAACGGCCACAGCGAACGTTGGTTAACCTTATAACCAACGTTTGATCAGGTAAGAATGCATTATGCAAGCTCTACTACGACCGGTTCAAAATCATCAAGTCAGGATGTACCGTCGCCACATTCCAACAAGAGAGACTGCGGTTAAAAGTTTAGCTCTCAGATATAAAAATATGAGCTATATTAACCAATGACAGCTATAAACAGTTTGATTGCGTATCTTACCGTACCTATCAAGTCACCTTTTGCCCTTAATAATATGTATAATTTCATTATTATACAAATATATCTTCAAAAATAAATTATTTAATAAAGTTATAAATCCGACTGCAAATTATTTATTTTCGTTAAATGTTTTATCATTCCATTGAGAATTGAAAATTGCAAGTTATATAATATTTATCTAATTGTTTTTTTTTAAAGCTTTTTATTTGGATAAACCACTTGAGGGTATTGAAAGAAACATTTTTTTTAGTCTCACAATATACCTAGTGCCTAAAATCCGCCAGATTGTTTCTTTACATGATGCTGATGAAACCACTGTTGTCATCAAGTCTAAAAAAAAAATGTTTACCAAAAAAATAGAACCGACTTCAACACTCAAATGTGTGAAATAACTTGTTGAAGTCGGTACCATGACGGTTCAAAAGTACCTATCATCACAATATTGTGCGCATGGTACCGACTTCGACAAGTTATTTCACACATTTGAGTGTTGAAGTCGGTTCTATTTTTTTGGTAAAAATTTTTATTTCGCCCTTTTTAGTGACCCTTGCTACTTATGGGCTTATGTTTAACTTACCACCAGATATAGTAACATATAACAGACTTAAATTATCAAAATAAGACTGGCTTGCAGCATAATACACGTTTTATCTTCCTATCCAAAATTTTATTTCTATCTTATACCGTTGAGGAAATATTACTGTGTTACCACCAAATTTGAGCTTCGATGAGAATTCATCATGATAGGAAAATACTTTTCAGTTATTGGGGTGTAACTCAAAAACGGCTTGTCCGATTTTGATGAAATTTAAATGGGACTACACGGCAAGCATCAGCTTTTAAATAAAAACAAGGTTATCAAAATCGGTTCACCCAGTCAAAAGTTCTAAGGTAACAAACATTGATTATAATATCAGGACAGGAAAACCCTTTTTCAGTTTTTGGAGTGTAACTCAAAAACGGCTAGATCGATTTTGATAAAATTTAAATGGGACCACACGGCAAGCATCAGCTATCAAATAAAAAAAGAATTATCAAAATCAGTTTACCCAGTCAGAAGATATGAGGTAACAAACATAAAAAAAAAAAAAAAAAAAAAAAAATATTAGATATAAACAGTACCATAAATAATTTATAACATTGGCTAAATAAAAATAACTTAAAAATGAATATCGATAAAACTAAAGTTATACAATTTCAATTTCAGACATACTAAGCTAAAGAATATACATTTAATATACAATTCCAAAATATGCAAGTAGAACAAGTAGATACTTGCAAGTTTTTAGGAATAACAATCGACAAACATTGCTCCTGGAAACTTCATATAGATAACGTTTGCGGCAGACTTGATCGTTTCGTGTATGCTATACGACAATTGCAGCTCTCGGTGTCGAGAGAATCTGCCCTGTGCGCGTATCACGGCTACGTATCCTCGGTTTTGTCGTACGGACTACTGTTGTGGGGTAATTCGGTCGACGTTGATAGGGCGTTTATCGTACAAAAAAATGCGTACGGGCAATTTGTGGAGCCTGGTCTACAGATAGCTGCTGGCCTATTTTCAAAGAATACAATATCCTTCCATTACCTTGCATGTACATCATGGAAGTTTGTAAATTTGTCCAGGATCACCCAGAGCTTTTTGTCAAGCATTCTGACATGTTGCAAAAACAAACCAGGCATCGAAATAGACTTTATCTTCCATCGTGTAGATTACAATTGTCTAAAAATAACGCTTGTATTATGGCAATAAATATATATAATAAATTACCTAAGGACATAAAAAAAAATACAAAATTTAAGCAAACATTGAAATCCTAGTTGGTAAGCAATTGTTTCTACAGAGTTGAAGAAAATTTTAAATTTAAATAAAAATTAAAATATACTTTGTATTGAAATTGACATTGTGGATAGGTGTAAAAATGGACGTTGTATGTCATTATTGACATAGTATTATTTGAATTGTTTTTATTTATAACTTATGACATCTAACTATTAATTGCATAAATTTGACTATCTCACTGATTTTTCTTATTGAATAAACTTAATTTCGTTTAGTTAATTAATGTAATTATAATAATTAAATAATGTATATTAATTAATAATTAATAAATTAAATGGTATGTATAATTCAGAAGCAGCTCAAGGGTATTTTTTTGAACATGTTGCACACCTCTTTATGAGGTAGATTGTATATGGAAAATTTAAAATTTAAGAACTTTGTACAACTACAATGCTTGGCTATCGGATAATAAAAATATGAACTATATTAATCGATGAGGCTTGACATCTAAAAACAACTGCACGATGCAACTATTTCAGGCATCAGATACGAGACGACGCTTATCATCACTGTATACGAAGAATACCTACTGAGACCTCTTACCGTACCCATCGTGTCACCTTTTACCCTTCCTTAGTTTCATCACTGTACATATTAAAAAAATAAGTACTGCCATAATATGATCATTGATCAGTATAAGTTTGATGCATATAGTTTTGTAACTAGCAGGAATTCTGTTAAAACAACTTTTACCTGAAACCTGTCACTTGGCCCCACTTAGGTAATGTTGGGCCCGTTGTTGTCGCCGCGCGCCGCAGCCTGCCTGCTCCGAATGTCGAGGTTGTCGCAACACAATCTACACGTGAGTGAATTTACAACAAACATACGTTTTAGCAAAGCTCTTCCTTCTTCCTGATTTGTAACAGGAACCCTTTTCTACCGACTTCAAAAAAGGAGGAGGTACTCAATTCGTCTGTATTTTTTTTTTTTTTTTTTTATGTTTGTTACCTCATATCTTCTGACTGGGTAAACTGATTTTAATAATTCTTTTTTTATTTGATAGCTGATGCTTGCCGTGTGGTCCCATTTAAATTTCATTAAAATCGATTTAGCCGTTTTTGAGTTACACTCCAAAAACTGAAAAAGTGTTTTCCTGTCCTGATATTATAATCAATGTTTGTTACCTTAGAACTTTTGACTGGGTGAACGGATTTTGATAACCTTGTTTTTATTTAAAAGCTGATGCTTGCCGTGTAGTCCCATTTAAATTTCATCAAAATCGGACAAGCCGTTTTTGAGTTACACCCCAATAACTGAAAAGTATTTTCCTATCATGATGAATTCTCATCGAAGCTCAAATTTGGTGGTAACACAGTAATATTTCCTCAACGGTATAAGATAGAAATAAAATTTTGGATAGGAAGATAAAACGTGTATTATGCTGCAAGCAAGTCTTATTTTGATAATTTAAGTCTGTTATATGTTACTATATCTGGTGGTAAGTTAAACATAAGCCCATAAGTAGCAAGGGTCACTAAAAAGGGCGAAATAAAAATGTTTACCAAAAAATAGAACCGACTTCTACACTCAAATGTGTGAAATAACTTGTCGAAGTCGGTACCATGCGCACAATATTGTGATGATAGGTACTTTTGAACCGTCATGGTACCGACTTCAACAAGTTATTTCACACATTTGAGTGTAGAAGTCGGTTCTATTTTTTTGGTAAACATTTTTTCGATGAATGTTTTATTTAATGTATAACATAGGTATACCTATGTACGTGAGTAACCGGCGCGTAACGCGTTACAATTATAAGAAGGTACATTACATGGGATATATTTTTAAACTTTTAACAGGAACATGTCCCGTCCTGGATATGTAACACACTTTGAACAAGTACTTAAGATAAGGAGTAGTGTTCGCTTGTTAACGTTAGTCTCGTTTTTGATTCTATCAGTTAAAAATCGTTCTAAGTAGATAACTTTTCCTGTTTTTTATATTGATATAGTTTTCATACATAGTAAAAGTATGTTTATGTAGGTAACATTAGATTGTTTTTGTAATGCCTACATAAACTTTGCCCGTGGGGTGCCGGGTTAGAATTGCACCTCCCCATATCATCCCGTGGGTGTCGTAAGAGGCGACTAAGGGAAAAATACTGGAAGGTGGGCAGCAGCGCCTTCTAAAGAACTGCAATCTTACACTGCGATCCCCAAGCCGCCAAGCGTGGGATTATGGCAAATACCCCCTTAATAGGGGAGGCTGAGTTCAGCAGTGGACAATCTGGCTGATACAGTATACGTATCCAATTTTTAATTTTTATCTGTTTTTTTTGCATATACCAACATTTTGACTACTTTTAATCAAAATATTTGATTATAGATTTTTTTTATTTTGTCTTAAATATTAGCCATCATTTGGATAAAGATTAAAGCATAATAAATCACGTATTTTTTTAAAACAAGTTCAAACGCATTTCCTTCTTTTTCTCAATATAATGAAAACGATACCTGGATCAGTATGGTTCTACCGTCGCCAATTATTACCTATTTAGTGAGAGTAAAATATTTATTCTAAAAAATATAATATTAGTTAATCAACAAAATGATCCTACATCGATGATATTTTTACAATATTATTATAATTACTCATAAATAAGTATAAACTAAAATCACACCTTTATTTTGTACAAAGACACTTAAAAGGGTCCCAATCATACCATTCTAGGTGTACCTACATGCATATTGTTCAGAAACCTGTTTGACAAGGCCGCGGCCGCAGCAGCGCCGCGTCGCGTCGTAGTGTCGCACCGGCTGCCACCTGCAAATCTAACGGATTTTTCTACTAGTATATTATGGCAGAATCATTATTATCTATAGTAGTAGAGTACCTATGAGTAGGTAAGTACCTGAAATTACTGAAATGGTGCGGAAATGGTTAATGGTCGTAATGGTCAAACGCAGTTTAGATCTGCACAAACTGTTTTTGTACTCTGGTTTCTGCTTTGTAAGTACGTGGCAAATATATGCAACATGAATAATGTTGCCATCAATAAAAACAATGGCCACATGCACCAGAACTTCCATTGCTACGATCTTAATACCCCGACGCTGATCTTACTTGAACACACTGTACAGACCTCAACAACAAAGTGGAACATTCTTAATACAAAACGATTTTGAGGTTATTTATACTTGGTTGTAGGGCATTTTGCGAATGCCCGCCTGGCTAGCTAACACCCTCAAGTAGAAAATCTTTCGTTAAACACATAACACTAGCAGCTATCCTTGAGAACCAGTTAGTCTAGGTAAGCCCGAACAACATATATGTCCACATCATCACTTACCATCAGGTATATTGGTCAAAGGCTAGCCTATCAGTTAAAAAAAGGTGGAAGTGGATTTCAGAAGAAACCGCACAAATAAAAAAATATAAGTACTTATCTCTTAATTTCTGTTCATCACGAAGCATCGTTTTCAGTGTCAGAGTCGTGACTCCCGACCTCCCGACGACCCTTCTCAAACAAAGCCGGTCCCGCCGCCGCGCTGGACCAGTATGTGGTCTCATGTTCAGCGACCATCAGTAATTACATCCTATCTAATTAATCTCATCCTCATTGCGGTAATGACGTTATCCTTTCTTCATCTTTCTTCATCAATTGAAGATAACCTCATGACCCGCCGTAAAATGGTCTCGCACTTTTGGTTCTTGAGAAGATTTGAATTATCTACTTCCATCTGTATAATATCAATAAAAAATAAGTCTACGTAAATCGAAGAAAAGGTATTTTCATAAGTCCTTTATCTGCTTAGTGTACAGCTTTTTTAGTTTAATAATATGAATAGAAATATAAAGACAGATCCTTTCATGAAATCGTCCCGTCCGTAATTTGAGAGCTTAGAGATATGAACTGACATATCAACTGAGTGTGCTGGCATGCAATGATGGCCGCTTTGAAAACGTATATACTTACGTGATGTGCTTAGACTAAATTATGCATATCTCATTAAAATTATTAGTAGAAACGATTTATTTTATAAACTACACGGCACACGACGTGTGTCAACCTCCTTTCATTGAAAATCAAGTACAAATAGAAAAATCACACATCTTTTTAGGGTTCCGTAGTACCTACAAGGAACCCTTATAGTTTCGTCATGTCCGTCTGTCTGTCCGTCTGTCCGAGGTTTTGCTAAGAGACCGTTTGTACTAGAAAGCTGAAATTTTGTACGGGTATGTAAACTTACCACGCCGACAAAGTGGTAAAATAAAATTTTGAAAAAAATTTTTTTTTGGGGTAGCTCCCATACAAGTTTGTTGGGTATGTATTTTTTTTTTCGTCGTCTATCCCATCGTGTGGGGTATCATTGAATAGGTCTTTTAAAATGATTGCAGGGTTGATAATACTATTTTTCGATTTAATGCTCCATTTACGAAATATTTAACTTTAAAGTGCAAATTTTTGTTCCAGTAGGGCGTCCCCCCCCCACTCTAAAACCTAAACTACTGGCTTGAAAAGTCTGAAAAAATTCATGATGATAGTGCAATCAATAAACTTTCTAGAAAAATTATAGCGGTTAAGATAACTTTATTACTTTAGCAGTAATAGTCATTGAACTTGGGTATTAGATAATTTTGCACCAAATACAAAATCCTTAGATTAAATCCTTTAAAGTTACTAAGATGAAGGACTGGAAGGACTAGAATCGGTATAGATAGTTAAGTACTATAGAAAGGGATGGAGGAGGGAGGGGATTGTCACATCCCCCCAGAGGGGTGGGGGATTACGAAACTATTTTTTTTTAAATAATAATAAGAAAAAAATCTGTATCTACATACATTAGAAGGACTTTAGGTATGGTATATATGTAAATATTTTGTGCAATGGGGAGGGGGAGAGCGGGCGGAATATTCCCCATTGATGGGAGGGGGTTACAGAAACCTATAGTTTTTTTTAATACTAATGAAATTTCTCAAAATTATTTCTTCTTAACCAAATACTACAAACTATATATAACACTACAGCTACTACAATAAAAGCATTTGGACTCATAGGCCCTAGCCCACTATCAATTGACAGCGTGCCCAGCATGCTGGCAGCATTGCCCCGTTGAATTGCAATGCTTATTCTTCTTCTTCAAGAAAATAATTAATCATAAATCACAAGGACGAAAACATCAACAAAAAATGGTTAGGCTTAGAGACAAATGTCTTATTAGAATTTAGAAGTGAAGTAATTCCATAACAGCTCCCGCACTGTGGGTATGCAGCTTTAGTCTTCTCGCAACCTTATCGCAGCGCACTCGCTACACCTTCGCAGTATACTTGCGCGGTTCCCTCTCCGCGTTTCTGGCTTATAAAAAACACTCTAGGGGTAGGGCAGACAAGACTGCTTGGAAGATGGGTGCTCCAAAAACAGCAAGTGACCAAGTAGATATTAGTAACATTTACTCGAATCTTTTCCAATCAGTATTTGAACCCTCAACTGTTACCGACGCTTATAAGGTAGATAATAAATTTTATATTTCTGAAGATAACCACACGTCAGACTAATTATCAGTGATGTTTGTTTTACTATAATCAAATGTATATCTAATCGGAACTACGTTGGCTTGATCGAACTACGGGCGCTGGAGTTAATAATGTCTCACCATAACTTCTTAAATGCACCGCTGACACCATTTGTTTTGCAGTCCACCATATATTCAACCTAAGAAATATTTAAAGTTGTAGCAAACTATCGCCCAATCTCAATTTTGCCCACCTAATCAAAGCCTTACTGAAATATTTATAACGTAGACAATAACAAACAAACAAACAAACAGTGTGTTTCCAAAAAAAATATTTTAAGTTTTTTAAATTGATATAACATGCCGATGACCTGAAAATGTATCATTTTATAAATACTTATCAAGACCACTTACAATTCTAAAAGAATCTGGTCAGATTTTTAGTGTATTTTATTAAAAATAATTTTACTCCTAAGACAAAAACAAATAATTTTATACATATTAATTTTATTCCTCCTTATTGTGATAAGTTTATGATGAGTCTATGACTCTCAAACTAGACTGGTGGCTAGTATATCAAGAGCCAGGTCCTTCCTGACTTTAGAGAATCTCTAACACATCTATATTTTTTCTTTTATATTAGGTCCTTACATATGAAATTGGCGTTTTGTATGGGAGGAACAAAAAGTCGAATATTTTTTAATATAATATATTTAATTAATCAAAGTATGAACCATTATTTTCTATGCACTTTTGCCATCTCATAGGTAGTTCATTGATCCCTTTACTAAAAAAACCAGTCGGACGGGAATCAATAAAATCTTTGAAGGCGATTTGGACTGCCCCATCGGAGTTGAATTTTTTCCCTTGCAAGAAGTTATCCAAATTTCGAAAAAAATGGTAATCTGTTGGAGCAAGGTCCGGGGAGTACGGAGGATGTCTTAGACTTTCCAATTGAAGCTCTTCTAATTTAGTAGCCGTCTGTAGCGCAGTGTGTGGTCTAGCGTTGTCGTGAAGCAGCAGTGGCGTGGAGCGATTGACCAGCCTAGGTTGTTTAGCCGCTAGCTTTTCCATCATGGTTTGCAATTCCTGACAATAGACATCAGCCGTAATAGTCTGGCCAGATTTGAAAAAACTGTAATGAACAATACCGGCACTAGTCCACCAAACGCTTACAAGTAACTTTTTTGGGGTTAATTTCCGCTTGGGGCAGGATTTGGCTGGCTGGCCAGGATCTAACCATTGCGCTGAGCGCTTCCGATTATCGTAAAGAACCCATTTTTTATCACAGGTAATGATTCGGTTTAAAATACCTTCATTATTGTGCCGGTTTAGTAATGTAACGCAGCAGTCGACGCGCGTTTGCCGGTTTGTTTCAGTCAATTCGTGAGGTACCCACCTTTCAAGCTTTTTAATCTTCCCAATTTGCTTCAAGTGAATTAAAACAGTTTTATCACTAACAGTGCAGCCTGCAGCTAACTCGGACGTGGTTTGCGATGGATCCGCTTCCACAATAGCCTTCAACTCTTCATTATCAACTTGAGTCTCAGGCCGTCCACGGGGCTTGTTCTGCAGGTCGAAATTTCCAGAACGAAAACGTTGGAACCAAAAACGAACTGTGTTTTCTTTTGCAACACGACCGCCATACACATCATTCACCCTTCGAGTTGTTTCCGCAGCACTAGTGCCACGGCGGAACTCGTACTCGTAAATAATGCGATATTTAAGGTTTTCCATTTTGTAAAATGAGTGACGCAAACAGAAAAAAACAGAAGAAAAAAAACAAATGAATGACGATCATCGAAGCACAAATACATGAGTCTATAGCTGTACAAATTTGAATTTGGAATTCCTTACCAAAGAGGAGAAATTCGTGATTAAAGTGGCCAGTACGAAAAACGCCAATTTCATATGTAAGGACCAATATATACTATTTAGTAACAATTCAAAATTGAACCAATACATTGAAACATATATACATATAGGAAAAATATTTAACGAAATTGTTTTTATTCGAATTAACGTCATTTTGTATATTTTTAATAATTAATATTTACGTTTTTTTTTTTTTTTTTTGTAATTGTGACGGAACAAGCCCGAGGCCCACCTGATGTTAAGTGGACTAACCTCTGCCTATAACAGACGCATTTTCGTAAACGACGAATTGCACTGTGCCCGTCACACTGAGACGTCCAGTTGTTAGGTCTCATTAGCCTGTAATTTTTCTGGCTCTCAAGGACTGCTGCCGGAACACAGCGTTAGGTGCTTGGCGACAGATTTTCTACTTGAGGGTGGTCGCTAGCCAGGCGGGCATTCGCAAAATGCCCTTCCACCATTCGGTGAAGCTCAAGCTCTGGGCGGGATTCCAACCATGGACCTGCTGCGCGGCAGTCCATAGCCAATGCCACTGAGCCATCACTGCTTTGAAACTGCTTGCTTTGTGTAGTCATTGTTCTGTGGTGTAGTAATGGTGTACGAGTTTAAGTGAATGTTTGTGAGGAATTTGAAAGGTGTATGTGTCGTTGCATGATTCGGTGCGTGTTTCTGTATGTTTGAGTATACGTGCATGTGAAGGGTATGTGATTTGTAATGTGTAATTTTACATGTGTGTTGGGATTCTAACTTTGATGAAGTTCAAGTCATAAAGGATTAAGGAATAATATTAGGTAGTATATTAATCGATAATTTAAATATTCAAAATATAATAATAGCACGTGGTTCAAAAATATTTAATTTCGTCATAAGGTCCTCTAGAAACTTCAACAACGAATTAACGTATGTATTGCATAATATTAAACCATTATGAAGAGCTGCTAAACAAATATAAAGTATTGCAATTAAATTCTAGGAGCCAACAATTAGATATAATGCTTCTGTATGACCTATATCATAAGTCATAACAGATATGACTGTACAGAGTTGATCGATTAGCTTCGGTATAAGGTACTTTTTAGACCTCATCCTCGCCGTCTCATAATTATTATTATAAATAAGAATATTTTTTCATTAGGAAAATATTTTCACTCTGTTTTTTGGTTCTTGAATATATAATATATTCTGCATATATATGTACATATATGCACAGTCCCTTCAATGTCGTTATATAGTTTACACTATATATAGATATATATATATATATATATATAAATATACAGTGTAAACTCAAGGGACTGTGCATTTTATGGCATTATAGAGAGGTGTCGTTAAATGGAGAGAAGAAAAAAGTTTGTGAGCAACTAAGAAACGTATAGATAATCCGTGATTCCTACTTAATAGTCACGGTCAACAACAGTCTACACGTGCAAGCAATCACAATTTATAAACACAAGAACAAATTGCTTAGAAATGTATAGGTAGAGAGATAAAAAGACAAACAACAACAGAATTATTCTATATTATGATAACGGGCTTCTACGGAACCCTACATTGCGCGTGGCCCGACACGCGCTTGACCGTTTATTTCTAATTATTTGATATAAAACCTTTTTGAGATTAGAGAGAGAGAGAGAGAGAGAAAAAAGAGGTGCGATTTTTATTTGTACTCGATTTTCAATGAAAAGAGGTTGGCAACCTTTTATTGCACTACGAGAAAAAAAACACCGGCCAAGTGCGAGTGGGACTCGCGCACGAAAGGTTCCGTACCATTATCTGTAACATAATCTTGCAAGTTACAATCACTTTTCGCAGTGTCTGAATGAGCTGGGTAGGTGCGGCGAAAACCTCTTTTATTGTATGGGAGCCCCCTGAGTTATTTATTATATTTTATTTAAATTAACTAAATTAAAAGAGAACATAAAAATAAATATACTGTGAATAGTTAAAGCGTCTACCTGTCACCGTTATTAGTATCGAGCAAGAAACGGTAAAAAAATCAAGTTTGTTGTATATTAAATATTTATTTTATTTTAAGTATATTTTGTTATAGCGGCAATAGATATACATCATCAGTGAAAATTTCAACTGTCTAGCTATCACCGTTCTTGAGATACAGCCTGGTGTCAGACGGACGGACAACGAAGGCTCAGTAATAGGGTCTCGTTTTTACCCTTTGGGTACGGAACCCTAAAAAGCGCGGCAATTTGTTATGTTTGGTTAAATTTTGTTTTTAATTAAATTGATTTTTTCACAGTACGCTTTTCATTATTCTTAATAATTCACCAAAATGTCATCTGATAGTAAATGTGACGATTTTATAATGATGACACCACCAGAAATCAGAAATGCAGCTCAAGAAGTCATAAAGAACTTACTGCCTGAGAAGTCTCGAGATAAGTACGAGAAAACGTATAATGATTTTATTTCCCTCGTAGGTGTAGTATAAAGCACTATGTATCACTCGGGAGAAAGTTCTATTTCTGTTCTCGAGTTGCCTTTAAGTTTGTGTTAAGTTGCCTTTAAACAAACTCTCGAACAGAAATAGATAGTTTTCTCCCCTCGATGTACAATGTACTATAGTCACTGCGTGTGGCATAACTGCAGTTATTTTATAGGATACATTATCACCAAAACTGAACATTTGACAATAGCAAAAATTCTTGCATATTACATAAAATACAACTTAAGGAAGGAATTACATTAAACATTAGCCTAATTTCAACATTGGTTTGTTTGATTTACGCCGTGGACGGCGAAGAGTATCTATGATCCCCTAAACTAAAGAACTGATATCGCAAACGCAAGAATCGCGACTAAGTGACGTCAGCTACAACGCAAACACTATGGTAAATTTAAATTTTTTTGTTATACTTGAGATACCTACCAGTCAAATCAGTAGCTTCGCTTTTTCCCATGTTCCACGGTGGATAGGTTCAACTTCTCCTTGCTTCAGCTCCGACACCGTCACCAGCCATTGTGGCTGCTTATTATACCTACGGGAATAAATAATGCTCCATTGAACAGATTGAGCTTTACGGCTGCGCTCCCGTTTCCTTAATAAGTAGCACTAAATCGAAGTATGCTTTTATTAAAACTTGCTCTACAGCTAAACAGCTGTTATGTAACGAGCTACTACTTACTATTATAATAATTGAAATTGTGTGAGACTGAACTGTGCGGTAGGTAAAAAGAAAAACACTTATAACTAGGTTTAAAGTATTAAGTATAGTTCCCGACTTTAGAGTCAGTATTGTTCCGTATGCTTCCGTATTTGTTGGATAGAAATGAAATAGATTTAAGGAAATGAATACGCTAAATGAACATCATATCACTTCTAATGACAATTAAAAGACTGCACCTTTATATGCCGGCTAGTAACGGATTAAAACCTATGTAATGTTTTTATTAAAGAAAGACAAGAATAAAGTATACATATTATGTTAGGCAAAACAGCCCAAATTAAGCAAAAATTAAAGCATGTCCCTATTTATTGCTCAAAGTGTGTTGCTATAAGTATTGTACCTAGTAGCAGTAGAACACTTAGCGAACGAGTTCGTTCTGTGAAGTACCACCACACCACCATACCTATATCTACCGCCAAGCAGTAATGTTCGCATTACTGTGTTACGGGTTGCACGATGTGGACATAGTAGAAAGAGTGGGAGTGAGATACCTACTTATTTTTTTATTGTATTAGGTAGGTATACCCCGCGTCGCTCGTCTCTGGCCCCGCAAACACATAGGTATCGCCTGTCGCTCTTTCTTTCATCGTGAGAGGTTTCATCATCGTTTAGGTAAAAGCGGCCTCACTAACCCTGAACCCAGACAACACAAGTAAAAAATGCAACGTCCCGGCCCTTGCCTATTCTAGGTACTGATTTAAAATTTAGCATATACATACATTATAAATAAGTGACAACCCTGAGACAGGCAAGTATGGTAGGTAATTATATCGCGCATTGGGCCGGAGATGGCCTACTTAATCTCTTTCTACTATGGTGTGGATGCCGCGTGTCGGTGAAATTATAGACACACTAGCTGACCCGGCAAACGTTGTTCTGCCATATAAATAATTTAAAAATAAGGGTTGATCGTAGAAGGGTGAAAATTGAGGATTGTATGTATTTTTGTATGTTGTATCATAAAAAAATAGAAATGAAAAATTTTGTCTAAAAAATAAAATAAAAAATTTAGGGGTGGACTACCCCTAACATTTAGGGGGATGAAAAATAGATGTTGGCCGATTCTCATAGATACCGGATAAGCACAAAAAATTTCATCAAAATCGGTCAAGCCGTTTTGGAGGAGTATGGCAACGAAAACTGTGACACGAGAATTCTATATAAAAGAAGATGAGAGTTAACAACTTCATGTCCTAGGGTGATGGGCGTGCATTTGTCACTTATAACGAATTGCATCATTTATATAGGTACCTAGACATTACTGATAGACACTAGGTGGGAGTCGTGCTTGTTCCATCTAAATCGCATACTAAACACAACAGAGGTATTCTCCACATTAACGTCCTTATGAATTGAACACAACGACCACCAACAATTACGAATATCAATTTTCATATACCACGAACCTGACAAGACACACATTGTAGGCACCTACATTATGATGCCCGTTTTGTAGCAGGTAGGTAGCTACTTTATAATTGTACGATTGGAATCGAAATGCATTGTGATTATTGTTATAATATTTTTGAATTGAAATTCTCGTGAGTTTCACACATATTATATTATATTAGCTCGCAGACGCAGCTGCGCACTCGCCCTGATGATGAGCATCTGATATGCTCGAAACCCGCGAGACGTATTCGATCCTCAACGTGAGTGTTTTTTGCCGGTTTAATTTATAATATTTAAATTGTTATAATAGTCTGTGTGTGCAGTGTGAAGGCAGAGGACGATTGATGTTCCTGCGGCAGCACACGTCACTGAACCACTCTCCATTTCATAAACAAAATGATCACTGCGAGTATTGGCTATGGAGAGGCGAATGTCGAAGACGACAGCACTTTAAATAAATATTGATGGTTTGGTCCTGAAAGTGTTCTTAGATTTTCAGTTTGTTTACAGTTAGGTATATACCGTTTCATGGTATAGTACTCTTTTATTTAGGTAGGTATGTTCTGATATCAAAAATATCAGTATTACAAGATGTAGCTATACTAGATAATGCTCTGGAAGAAGGCTTCACTCACATTACGTCCGCTAGCTGCTATCAGAAGCATACACAACGAGCTGCGACAAAATAGCTCCAAAATTAATACCATGAACAAGACCAAAAATTAAACCAGTAAATGTAAAACAATCTAGATAGGTATATGGGTTACAGGTTTGCAAAGTGGCAGGGTATTTACGAATGCTCGCCGGGCTAGCAGCTGTAAGAGGTAGGCATAAGCCATATAGGGTATGTTCCATTAGTCGCTAAGAACGTTATTTTCGATAATTTTGATCACATTCTGCGTCTATGGTTGTGATCACGTGATCGTTTGTAACTGTCATCCCCGTTCCATTTTTGGATAAGAACGCTAAGAATGCCACTAAAATTTGCCACTTCTGTCACTTTTGACATTAGATGTAGCGTTTAAGGCGAAAATAACGCCAAGACCCATGTGGAAAACTTTTTGGGAGTGTGATCGTTTTTAGCGAATCTCACTCAAATGGTACGCACCCAAAGACGTAAGAAACCCTTTAAAACTTTCACATTGCCGCCGTTTCGTGAATACTAAATGACGTCAAATAGACTTAAGTTTCTTTCGCTTAGACTACCTAACAATATGAATAACAAGGGTAAATAGTTATTTCACTTGGGCGTAGAAACGACCATAGGTACCTGTTACCCACCTGTATCGGCGCTAATGACAAATACGGATATCTCGGTTGTTTTACATACACCTATTTGTATGTAAAACAACCGAGGTCTTCTATCGGTTTTGTTTTACCTAACTATTCAATTGTAATATGCTGTAAATCGTTGATCATCATCGGTGATCATTTTTCTGCTAAAAATGATCCCAAATCATACAGACTTAATTTAAAGGGTCTTTCCAGTGTTTGCAATTATCAATAATTTTCAACAAATACTTAAGTATATGTTTCATGACCAAGTTGTGCGCTGTAAGTGACATCCAATCAGACAGACAGCTTCCATCGGATACCGGGTAGAATGCGACGAGATCAAGATCGACGACTGTGATCTAGCAAGAGAGTTCTTTTATTCCGTTCTTACTGAGCTAGTCTAGACCAATTTCACCGAATAGCGAGGCTCAATGCTCGGATTAACTCCGACAATTGTGTGATGACGACACTAATAAGAAGCCTTTAAGTTAATGTTGTGCAGTCTGTCACAGAAACTTGAATGCTTTGCCCACACAAAAGTGTTTTAATTCCTGTTCAAGAGTGACAAGTATAGTATACTTAGTTTGCAAAAATGTGTCATGTGTTACTCAGATCACTGGTGTTTTTGCTTCATTCGCTACTTATAAATATTTAAAATGCATAAAGAACCATATCATGCGATATGAGAACATACCTAATGTTGGTAATTACACACAAGGCTAGCTTTCAGGTTGAGCTGAAGACGAGCTATAATGGAGACAAGAGTGGAATGATCAATGTTCATGTGCTACATACGTTTTTCATTCATTAGAAAATATTACAAAATATTATATAATGTGAAATAGCAAGTACCAGTGCACCTGGTTACGCCATCGGTGCTTTGCAAGTACTGTTTTATTTTTAACGCAAAACAATAATCTATTTCTTATAAACGTGCGTTTATGTATATATATATGTACCTATCCCTATCTATCCTACCAACATCCTTCTTCTAACGAAACGCTAAGATGACGTCACACATGGACTTTGAACGAACATTGAGTGAAGAAGCATTCCAGAACCGTTCTTGCTTTCACTCGTATACTCACATTCTTCTATTGAAAACCGCCCAAAAAACGTCTTGTGTCTCTGTGATTGTGATAAATAATATACTACTGTGTGTTGAGCTAATACCAGTCAAATAATTAAAAATTATAAACATTTCTACACAAAAACTTTGTGAACTGTGGTGGATTCATGAACCAGCAAACAGAAGAAATCTAGGTAAGCGTTTCGTACCTAAGTCCCTTCTACGACCTTTTGAATTCCTAAAAGTTTCCACCAGCACCTATTGTAACCTGAAGAAAAATATTAAGCGATGATATTAAGATGTCAACTTGTCGGTTTTTTTTTATGCCTGATAGGTTAGCCTTTGACCGTTATCTCACCTGATGGTAAGTGAGGATGTGGTCGAAGATGTTGTTCAGGCTAATTTAGAAGTACTGGCTCTCAAGGACAGCTGCTGGAACCCACCGTTAGGTGCTTGGCGACAAATTTTCTACTTGAGGGTGGTAGCTAGCCAGGCGGGCATTCGCAAAATGCCCTACCACCATGCTATAACGACTGCCATCCTAAGACGACAACCGGGACCGACGGCGTGCCCTCCGAAGCACGGAAACGCTCAGCAGTAAGTCACAAGCGGTCACCCATTCAACTCATGACCGCGCGCGACGTTGCTTAACTTTGCTGATCGGTTGAGAACAGCTAAGTAAACTTCGCTACGAGCACTTCACAAATAGTCTTGGCTTATTATCACCTGATATTGGTATTGAGAGAGTGATTCAGATATATGTATTTGTTATTTTTGTAATAAATCTATACCTACAATCTTATACATTCCAATCTATTTGTCACTTAATACCTGAACCGATTTTTAATAAACATTGGCTCAAGGATCGGACCTATAGAATCACGTTTATTGCGGTGCTCGCCGTTGAACCCAATCCCGTGCGGGAAAATTTGCAGACAGCATAGCTACCTGCCTGTAGCTGCTGTTATAGCGCTAGTCGTTTTCTGTCTTTCTCGCTAAGTGGTCGCTTTGGTAGACTTTACAGTTTGGTAACTTTCCTCTCAAGAAGGCGCGCCCCTCCATTTATTTTAAAAGTGACTGCAACCACTGCTCCTCCCCCAAGCGATCCTATTGTACATTTTATTGTTTTACTAGATGTACCTTTAGCATTTACACCCACACTAATACGTTGTGTACAAACGAGCCGCATACCCGAATAATTTACAGTGGAGGGGCGTGCCTTCGTGACGTGAATAGATCTGTACTCTGACTACCCCTTCGGGGATACGTCACTGTATGAGCCGGATAGTCTACTGCTGAACACAGTCTTCCCCAATATGGGGGGGTTTGCCTTCATCCCCACTCTTGGCAGGCGTCTTGGGGATCGCTGCTGCCTACCTTCTGGTCTCGGAGTTACGTACAAACCTTAAAATATGTTTTGTTTGTTTATCCCAATCTTTTTGTGAAGTCTTTTTAAACAAAGAAAACCCCTTTTTTCAATATAAACGATTTTATTCTTAACTATAGGCCTGGCTCTGCACAGGTTTTTAACAAATATATAAAGTTTTTTTTTCTATAGCCTATGTTCATCACAGGTATAATTTAGGATTGTAATTTTGAAGGAATTTTTCAAATTAATCCAGTAGTTTTGAATTTTATTCTTTACATACAAAAATATAAAAAAACCTTTCCTTTTTGTAATATTATAGTGTAGATAACAATATTTTGTTTCACTTCCGTTGCTCTAGATTTATTTACAGTTACTTACTAATATATCTGACGGCTCGTAAATATGAATAACACGTGTTATTTTGGACGCAGCGCCATACACAGTCGGCCCCATTCCCTACATACTCCGGCAATACTAACTGCTACATAATCTGCGCGGCGGTTACCACACCATGTGCATTTGTACCCTGTAATCCGATCCTTGCATTTAGCGTTTTGTGACACGGCCATAGACCAATATAAGCATCGTAAGGACACGCCCCCGGTTATAGTTTTATGTTCAATTTTATTAATTTGTGATTGATTCTCAAGAAAAACAGTAATTCTAAACGGTGATGGCCCAATTAAATAAAATATAGATAAATTGCATAGGCTGTGGGCTGCCGCTCAGAAGGCCCGTACGGCCTGAGCTTTACTCCCAAAATGAAAACCTTAAAACCCTCTATTGCGCTTTCGTCAGGAGCAAGCTGGAGTCGGGTGCATGTGTCTGGAACCCACATCACGTTACCTATACACGCGATTTCTTGAGAAAGTTCAAAAAGCTTTCTTAAGGGCACTGTACAAAAAGCGATACGGGTACTATCCTTTCCTGTACTTGACAAAGTTTTTGCTTGGCCAAAAGTGAGAAGAACACTTGAGCAGCTTACTATATGCGTAAAGGTGCTCAGAGGAGCAGTTGACTCTATTGAACTACATGTGTTACACCTACTATGTGTTTGTGCCGGATAGACCTGGGGTCCCTGTGAATAGGCGTGGCCGGTTACCAAATTTGTTTCATATAGAACAGTGCCGCACTAGGGCTCGCGCAATGTCGCCGTTAGTTCGCGCTCGCAGCCACTTCAATGCGCTCCTGCTCCCCAATACTGATTTTGACATTATTTTTGATAATTGGAAAACTGTTATATCTATTTTTAGGACCTATTGTGAAAATCTTCTTGACCAATGGGACAAAAGTAATCGTGCTAACAGCTCGGTTGCCATTGTAGAAATTCAAGATTGATTATTGAAGTTTGACATTTTATAATTTTATTTACCATTTATTTGGACATTTTATAATTTTATTTGACATGTATTTTACTATTTTTAATTTTGTTTTCCATTTAATTTTATTTTCCACCTCTTATTTCATCTAATGACTTCTGTTTTAATTGTACTTATTAGTTTTTAATGTGAGATGAATGTAAATGTTTGTAAAATCGTTTTTATCTCAATAAAATAATTTAATTTAATTTACGCACGGTGAAGGCATTTTGCGCATGCTCGCCTAGCCTTGTAATCTTGGAATGTACTGAATTACAAATATACGATAGGTAAAATTTAAGTCATGTGCGGGTTTCAAACCCGCGTCCATCCACCCCTTTAGCCGGGGTATGCTCTAACCAATTGAGCTAACATGACATGACGTCATAACTCAAATCTCTTCCTATCGTTCTTTAACCATCGTATTGGGATGGTTGTGGATGGAAACATCGTGTTGTGAAGGTTTCCTATCGTATATTTGTAATTTTGTGATGTAATCCGCATAGCAGGCTTTATTGCATACATAACAATATTGGAATGTACTGGTCTAAGAGCACGTAAGAATTTATTGTGTAGTGATTGTAAACTAATGAAATTTACAGTTTTCTCAGTATATCGATTTTTCCATCAACCCCAGCGCTGATTTACACTACATCTTACAAAAATTGACGATCCGACGAACCTATCCATAGATACATTATCACTACAATGTTGTATTTATTGCACAGATGCAAGGCAAACAACGCGCGACGCCAACTACTAAATGAGGGACTGGCTCCGTAAACATTGTGTTCCTGATTGATGGAACATTGTATATTCGTAATAGTAATGGAAGCCAGCTTTGAACAAGCCGCCCACACCACGAGGATAATAAACTCGGCCATTACATATAAATAAATACCTGCATATCCTGTAGGAAATTGTTAAGAATAATTACTCTTCCGGTTACCGCTGCTCTCTTGTTTCTATAGTTTTTTCTTCGTATTTTCTACGAATAAATACTTATTATTTCTTCGTAGCGTATTTTATTTGAAAAGAAGTGTACCTAAGTCGTTTTCGAGGGCGGTACAATATGTTTTTAACCGACTTCCAAAAAAAGTAGAAAGTTCGTAAGTCGATGCTTAAGTAGGTATCTACTTATACACCTATATTTCATGTCTATGACCATACTATACATTTTACTCAAAAATGTGTGTAGCTATTTTGACAACCTTTCCGCGCTTCTCGAATAGCACCAGCAAATGAGTTTTAGCCACCAACCATTTAGGTAATGATAGTACATTGGATCATTGTTTATTTCTTGTTACCTTCAACTTGGTGCCATATACCAATTTAATCTACTTTGATCAAGTCACAATAAACTAATAAATGTCTACTTTATGTTATTATGTCGGAACACACTGTCATGAGTTGGATGGGTGACCGCTAGTGACAATACTACTGAGTGTGCACGTGCTTCCGAGGGCACGTTAAGCCGTCGGTCCCGGTTGTCGTCTTAGGATGGCATTCGTTATAGCATGGTGGTAGGGCATTTTGCGAATGGGCTAACTACCACCCTCAAGTAGAAAATCTGTCGCCAAGCACTTAACGGTGTGTTCCGGCTGCTGTCCTTGAGAGCCAGTACTTCTAGGATAGCCTGAACAACATCTTCGACCACATCATCAGGTGAGATAGTGGTCAAAGGCTAACCTACCAGGCATAAAAAAAAATGCTGTTGCATGAATCCACGCAAATTACCACACGTTTCTCGTTGAGAAACAAAACAGCTTCGTGCTCCTTCACACAGTTCTCTAAAGCTTCTAAGGCTGCGCTTTTAGTTGAGCTCTACACGCTAGTAAGTACTTATAAATATTAAATACCACTTCGACCGATAAAAAGCTATCCATGCCCGCGTGCGAACCATACGAGAGAAGTTATATGGTCTATTTCAAAAGTTGAAAAATTGTAAAAGCTCTCGTGCGAACGTACCCTGACGGTTCAGAGAAATTACATTTACAGCTCCTAGTGAGTGCTTACTGTTCTCGGAAAGTTACATTTCGCAATCGGTTCGAGTACTTTCGTGGAAGGACCATCTACAAACGTTCAAGTTGTTGTTCAATGCTATTTGTAAGATATTAGGGACGCTAGGGTTACAATCATTATTATTCATATTCACATGGGTCGCTCGCTCTTTGTAATAGAACAGAACTTATCATGTAAGCATTTGATACAGACACTCCAAATACATACTAGGAATAGTGAGCCGGAAATATAGCTAAACATTTAGTACCAAGTAATAGTATTTGCACGAAGGATTGTTCAAAATAAATACATTATAGTTTTGACATGTCATTTCAAGTGTTTGTCAAATAAAAAAAAAGACACTGCTCAAGAATATGTTGGACAAGAAATGATCTGATGACATAATACGCTTTGACGATGTCTGCTACATATGAGCACACACAATAATATAATGCCGATTGCCAAACACAAAAACAAAATGTGATTTAGAACTACAATGTATAGTAAAAATTTCACATGATTTTAAATTTTCTTTTCAACGATACTATCCAATCGTTGGACCCAGCGACGGCGACGGCTTGGAATGGATTACTATGTTTTTAATCCCCACTTCCCACGGTACCTACCTCAAAACAATAATACTATTCTGGGTAGTAATTATTATAATATGAACGTGTACCATTTTAGCGATTGACGTCTCATAATATATCTGATACGGCCGTGACGTACAGACAAACAGAAATGGTGGACAGAATTTATAAAACATAATACTTAGTCGCCACACTCGATTTTGTAAGACTGAAGCTCTTTCAGTCACTCTAACCGCATCTCTGAAACCGGAAACAAGAGTACCTAGACAACAGGAGTTTAATAAGTAGCATATTTTATACAAATCATGAACATATTCTACGGTTCACTATAACAGTCATGTCCGTCATCTATGATTCAGAGAGACCATTTCCGGAACATATTGCAGCGCAGCTTTCCTCAACCCGTTTGTTCCATAAAAGACGAGAAAATCCTTTATTCCACATTTTGTGCATTTCCGCTACATTATTCCAGAGAGACGACGACGTTTTGCATTCGTCGAGATCTTATATTTTTTAGAGATTTTTTAGAGATTATCTTTTTTATCTTTTTTAGAGATTCTTAGCTAGAATAATTCCCTTTTCATCTCCTGTAAATTTCAATAAAGCACTGGAAAGTATTAACAAGTTTAACTTTTAAAAAAAAATAAGGCTAGTGATGGCCACACATAAAAAAGGTAGCTACCGGTTGTGTTGATTCTGCGAATTGTTAGGCTCGTCACTTCTTCAGAAAATAAGAGGAGTTTGTGGTCTGCCTCTTTTATATTTGCTCTTGAAATATAGATACTGGACACTGGTTGTGTGTTTATAATTTGAAGAAATATTTATATATATTAATTTTAATATTTATTTATATATATTTATCAATAAGTATTTTTTTTTTTCAGGGTTAAAAGTTTATTCTGTTATTTTTATTATTTTATCTTATCGTTTTATGCATATTTATTCGTAGGTTTTATGTATATAAGATAGGGCGACGTATTGTACAAAGACATCAACACCTATAATGGTAGTCCACGGGAAGCCTTCAGAGTTGGAATTACCAATAACTCTATTATTACTTTAAGTAATGATGGCCCAGTAGCAATAGCTATAGACTGCGCAGATGGTCCGCGGTTCGTATCCTGCCGCGGGTTTGCACATTTAATGGTAGCCTTTAGCGAATGCACGCCTGGCTAGCTATCACCCTCAAATAGAAAATCTGCCGCCAAGCATCTATCGGTGTGTTCCGGCAGCTGCCCTTGCTAGCCAATAATTCAATGTTTAGCCTGTTAACACCATCGACCACATCATTAATTACCTTTAGGTGAGATTGTGATCAAGAGATACCATCTCACCTAATATCAAGCAATAACAAAAATAAACTGAGAAATGCTACGCGGCACACTAGGAAGGGTTATGGTGACACTTGCCTGGCGTAGTTATTTCAGCCCTTCTTAAAAGAACTACATCATTATTTCAACGTTCAGTGTCATGCGGCCCTCAGTAAACATTCTCGGAACTTATCTAGGTGAGTGGAGCGCTCGGGCTCCGTGGTGTCTCTGTGAATATAAAAGCACGTGATTACTTGTGTCGTTACCGTTATAAGTGTTACACTACAAGCACAATAGATCTCTCCGCCATTGTGGAAATTATATCAAAATGTGTTTAGCTGGTAAGTAGCAGCGATGCAGTGTTATGTAGCTGCTCATAATATAAATCAAAAAATATCACCGCAAAACGTCATCATAGTCATCAACCATCATCATTCATCAGGGACGGATCTTTGCGGTCACTATTTAGATGGGTGACTTGATTTTTTTTTTGTTTTGTTGAGACAGTTTCCTTTAAATATGATAGTTTATTAGGAGCCTTTTATTTAACGACCCGGATGACCCCATCGCAGACCTTAAATTGGCAGCTTTAGCGTCGCCATTCATCCGCAAGTCGTCCCGTTCAAGGTAATCCCCAGAGGGGTAAGGTATTAAGGTATGTGATAATCAGAGGTTGCATGATAAACACCGTGCTCGAGGCAAAATAAAGTCCCGAAAATGTTTTTTGATTGTCTTAATACAATCTAATGTAAAGTAAATATTTTTCTGTGTAAAGTAAAGAACCTGCCATTCGATGTGAGGCCGCTTGCCTCATCACCAACAGCCAAATTAGGGGTATTTATTTATGCTCCGTCTCGTAAACTCCGCCGCGCCGTAAGTATTTGTTCAGGCACGCCGCACACCGCTCACACCGCACACCGCACGCCGCGCCGCGTCGCGCCGTCTGGGTTCAGTAGGTATAACAGATAATGTAATCCATCTCCATTGTACTGTGAAATTGGTAAAGCTGTACCTATAAATATTTTGAGAGTAAACACATTTTCGATTTACCTGCTTTGTACATGTGAGACATCGCCGCCACCGCCGCGCCCGGTCTCTTGTCGGGATAAAAATGAAATAAAATTAAAATTGGTTGATCCAGTGACTCTAGACCGATAATTTAGTTGCAAGTCACCTCCAATTTTCGGTAAAAATTACAAAGTCGAGTGTTGGGTTTGATCCTGTGTGTATCGGAATATTTACAAGGTTTCATAAAAATAATTCAAATAGCCGTTGAGAATCTGGAACTGTACCATCCACCGTACATACATATGAACGGCAATT
This sequence comes from Plagodis pulveraria, assembly GCA_963890685.1. Taxonomy (NCBI): domain Eukaryota; kingdom Metazoa; phylum Arthropoda; class Insecta; order Lepidoptera; family Geometridae; genus Plagodis; species Plagodis pulveraria. The sequence continues at coordinate 382,174 of OY982957.1, read as the reverse complement.
TCCTCGCCCCCTGTTCCATGGAATAAGTGTGTGGGTGTCCTTGGTTATTATACTATACTATACCCAGCTGCCCCGGGAGCCATCCCACTTAAACACAAATGTAGTCATAATTAGTTTTTATAATACAGCAAAGTATATAAGAACGAAAAAATATAGACGTCTAATTTTATATACGACGCGTTGTGTTCCATGTTTAAATTTTAAAAAAGACATCTAGATATATAAATTGGTAGGATAGTAAGTAAAATTATAAGGGAATAGAAAAACTAACAAAATTACCTAAATTTCACAAATTGTTGTAATCCCTCAATCAATTTTATACATGTTTCTTCTACTCATGTTATGGTTTTCAGTAAATATTTTAGTTTTATTATAGAATTTTAGAAAATTTACTATTTTTTACTTTTCTCATATTTTTATTGAAAAGTAGAGTGTTTAACACGAAGGCAAGTTATCAACTCCTATTTGTACTATAACTGCATTAATTTTAAGTAGTTTCTACTCATATTCTTGTTGTTGTCAATAAGTATTATAGAAAAACAATTTTTATATTACTCATATTCGTAGTGAAAAGTAGTGTTTAACAAGGGTGAAAGTCATAAATTCCTATTCGGACGATAGCCGTCCGTAAATATTGCAAGCAAAATTTGACTTTAAATTTCACAAATATTTCTAACATCTCGATTACTTCATTTTAAATAGGTGCCTATTCATGTTATTATTAATATTGAATAATTTATGAAAACTACTATTTTTTACTTTCCTTAAATTCGAAATGAAAAGTAGAGTGCTTAACACGGTGAAAGTGATCAATTCCTACTCGGACTAGCATAGCGAGGGTGGCCACCCTCGCTACGCTCGGGCGTCTAAATACCTCGTATAAGGGAATTGATTCCTTTCGACCCTTGTATAACAAACAATCTACTATTTCACATGCAACTTGAAACCTTCCTTCTGTGAGCGTTGTAATATGTTTGGGAACTTTATTATAAAACCGCACACAATTACCTAAGAAGGACCTTTTATTTGTCTTTGCTAATCTAAAAACTGGCACTCTATTTAATCTGTATACCTATTCCTAGTGTTACAATCGTGATTGTCACTGTTTAATTTAAATTTACCCAAAAGCTCAAAGATTCCGTAGGATCCATTTCATATATGTCTCGAATTGCACGCTTTTGTATGCTAAGACTGTCTCTATCTCAGCAGCAGTATATATCCCCATATATCCCCACAAGTATACGTCCTACGACATGGAAGTACGCGAAATAAACCGGCCGAGCAGTAGCTATGGCACTATAGTATATCTTACGAACTGCATATGCAGCAGTGTTCCGGATAGATCATGTACAATATGTGGATCCCACTGTAAAATGAATCCTTCCTTCAAATCCTTTAGTTTCTGTGATCTGTGGTTTGGTTCAACATAAGTAAGATTTGGTAAAGAAAACCTAAAACATTTGGTCTATTTAACTTTTTTTTTAATTAGATGAAGAATATTAGTGACGAACCATTCAGAGATAACACATTATTTACATGGATTATACTCTCACTATACTTTCTTACTACTTAAAAATCAGAGATGTATCATCTGCGAATAAAACAATATCGCTGAAATCTTTTAAACATATTATCCGAACCTTCGCAAGATACATTATTAGACAATAGCATAACCACAGAAAAGAAATAGTTATTATATTTCTCTATGAGCATAACATACAGCACTTACCTACTTACTTACTGTGGATTGATATCCGTCGTATTTTCGACTAAGATTTAATTTAAAAATAAAGTGGAACCTTTCCCCACACAGCTAGAGTTTTACGAGTGCTAAACGTGAGCAAAAGATCCGTGTAGCTCGACCTTTGCAGCAGTTAAGTACTTAGATCATTATTATTTTAAGAAACTCTAAAGTTTTGTCAGGATATTTCCAATTATCCTTCAGATATTTAAACAACTTATGGTTTAGTCCTGCAAAAAACAAAATTATAGTATGAGTATGTATTAATGTTTTTTAATTCTTAATTAGATTACCAATTGGATTTATATATAAAACGATATATGTATGAACAGGAGCGCCTTCTGAAGGACTGTTATCTCTTAGACACCTGCCAAGTTTGGGGAAGGGAGGTCCCTCCCCTAATGAGGTTCCGTTCAACGGTGAATGTCATGGCTATAATTGTGTTCGCATATAGAATTTGTCTAAAAGATTACTCCAGCGCCTTGTTATGCAACTATTTACGATCGCTGCGCCGACGCGACGGCACACATTCTGACTGAAAACTATAGATTCCTAGCGTGAAGGTGTAACGTGTTCCTTGTCCGTACAGTGTGCTCAGGATCCTAAAGCAGAAGCAAGAGGGTCTCCTAAGGTGGCCTCCGGACCAACGAGGAGCAAGTACATTAGGTAAGAGATTTGATTATTTGCAGTGCAGACACGTGCGAGGTCTTGTCTCGTACAACGAGTTAAAAAAACAGAACCTAATAGTTCAATTATGTACCGGCACCACAATACAATCTAATGTTCAGTAATTTATTAAGTACCTAAGTATCTGCTAGTTGACACTATTTAACCAGAATTGAGCTAAAGTTACAAACATTCAAACAGCGGCGACAAACAACGTTGGCCAACAAAGACGGCAAACAAGCTTCTTTACGACATTGATCGAATAATGTCCGCGTTTACCTACCCAGCATGCCGCAGTGCCGACCGTCGCTAGTTGCGACAAATTGCTATCGTGCCGATACGGCCCATGTTAATGACAACAAATTGGTAAAACGTTTGTTTCTAATAGAATATAAGCCACGACACGGTAGAGACACAAAATAAATACTCACAGATAAGAATTTCATTCGCACACATCGTTCATTAACACCAATCGACCCATGCCCCTCGATTATACGCACCGGGTACCTTAAGCACTGGGCTCGCTCGGCTGAGCCGAAATTTTGTACTCTAATTTTATTGTTGGTATGCTACTTTAGCATCCGGTGATTGAGGCACCCGATGCATACAATCGGGGGACGTTGTGCGATTCCCAATCGAGGTGCAAATGTACTCTTTAAATTTTAATATTGTTATGTTTGCAATAACACCTGCTTGGCGCTACATTACAACATTAAAAATTTACGATAGAAAAAAATATAGTCGTATGCGGGATTCGAACCCACTCCATCCCGATACGATGGTTGAAAAACGAGCAAAAATTAGAGTTATGAGTCATTGTATAATGTTAGCTCAATTGGTTAAAGCATACCCCTGTGAAAGGGGTGGATGGACGCGGGTTCGAATCCCGCACATCACTATAATTTTTTCTCTCGTATATATTTGTAATTTTGTAATGTTTACGCTTTAAAAGTTTGTAAATGTGATAGTGTTTCTAATCATATTATTTGAAAATATCAATATGTATTACATATTCGTTGAAACAGAACATTGGTCCATAACTCCGCCAAAAATAATTATACCTTCCATACGAGCAATTCCTCGTTTTACATACGTCACAAATTTTGCCTGATGTTGTTCAGGCTTAACTAGAATTAAACACTTTTTTGACTTTCGCGGCCATTTAAATGATTAGTCATTTCATTATGGGATTCCAGCGATCGTGGCGCTACAACAGCGTCCAAATATCATCATTAAAAGCCTTAATCCCGTAAGTGTACTGTGAAATTCTAATAACCTAGAATTACTGACTCTCAAGGAAAGCTGCCCGAACACACTGATAAGTGTTTGCTGACAGATTTCCCACGTAAGGGTGGTAACTAACAAAGTGGGCATTCGCAAAATGCCCTAACAGAACACCACACTGTAACGACTGCCATCCTAAAACAACAACCGGGAACGACGGCATAACTTACCCTCCGAAACACGTGCACGCTCAGTAGTAATGCAACTAGAGGTCACCCATCCATGTCATGAGTGCAGCAGAACTATGCTAGTGATAGTACTCAAATGTGGTACAAGTATTCTCATCTGTTCATATAGATAGGTATTCTATGGTTGAAGAATGCGTGGCGTGACTAGGTGGTGGCGCTTCGCAAGTGAGCTCATTGTCATCAATTGGCGCGATCTCCGCGAGTTCCGCGTACTCGTCACATTAACACGCTCACGCTATGGAAACCTGCTCTATTATTTCACAGCAGGTTACTGATCCTTGTCCTTCTGGTCGATAATCTAAAGACGTTCAATATTGATTACAAATTTTGGCAGAAAGTGCTATTTCCTACTAAAGGATCATGGTCAATTGAATAATTATTTTAAAATCTAAGATGCACCCTAACCGACGATAGTCTTGCAGTCACGCAGTCCAGTTAGGTAGACTCATTTTGACAGAGAGGTCTAGGTTCTCGGCTTGGATAGACAGCATTTGGGAAAATACGCGTATGACATTCCATAAAGCCTCAAGGAAAACAAAATAGCGTGTATTGCCAGTAATAAAAAAAGTACTGCCAGTAATTGTACGAATAACAATATATATACGAATAACAATATATATACGAATAACAATATATATATTTATATAATAATAATAATAATTTATTTCGCATAAAAATGTTTCAGGTATCATTTGTTGAATCCATTGACTCCCGAACTAGTTAATAAAAACTGTGTTTCGAGTGCCAGTGGCTTCTCCCATCTAGACTTACTTATTTAATAATTATGCATATCTTACATGAACTAAAAATAAGGTAAGTTTATACAACAAGAAAAAAAAGTACTATATACATCGGTTTTGTGTGTGTGTGAGTGTGAGAGAATGTGAGTGAGGGTGTGTGCGAGAATGTGTGTGTGTGTAGTAGTAGTAGTGTGATAATTTACAGTATTACATAATATTATACTTAAAAACTATTAAGCATCTCTTCTATGCTACGAATAAATATTATTCATTCGTAGCTTCTATGCCATCAAAATTGGCAGATCCAGGTAAGTAGTGAATTCTTGATCTCATTGTTACTTAAGTCTAACTTTATATGTTTTGTTTAATTTAGTATATATGTGAGGGACAACCACTTTATATTGCTCTTTTGTCAGTTTATTGACCGAGTGAGCACAAAGTGCGAGCAAAGCGTTTCAGCTTCAGCTTACACAAAAATGCTCTCGTATGTCCGGTTGTTCTCGTCTACAGGTCGCATTTTTCAACCGACTCTCGTGTAATGTTGCGAGCAGTTTAGACAATTCCATATAATATTTTAGTTGATTCAGTTTTTGGAAAATATTCAAATAGACGGAGATATGGGGTTTCATAACTTACAAAATGGAATAGCTGCCATATCGAAAATGTTCCATTATGGTACATAATTTTTTTTGTAACCCTTATCAAGAAGCAACTTTTTTGTCAGAACATGTTATTCATCCGATAAACTAAAAGGTTGGAATATAAAAAAAAACTGGTTTCTTGTGTCATATCAAATCTCAAGGGAATTTCATCAGCTTTTGGAATAGGCATACCTAACGGTTTTTATTGACACATTCTATAGAAGACGTAAACCAATAACCAATAATATTGTCTATTCCTATACTGTGCCTGTTGCAACCCATACCATGGAATAGACCCATACCCATAATTATAGCTTTTAAGACTCGCGAGGCTCACAGCCAGAAGACCCATCAGTTTTTATAAAAACCAAGTGATTGAATTGGGTCCAACTCAAGAGTCTATACTTAGCCGGGGGTATCCCAGTTTGATGTGATTGTGACATGCCTGATAGGCTATTTGATTGATTGAGCTTGGGATTTTGTACGTGTGTCTTGTCCGAGGAGCTGCTGGTATGATTGATCGAATGTTGAGTGAGCATATATAGTAGATATAGCACCACTACTTCGCCCCGAAGCGCCAGGCAGACCACTCCTTCGTCACCTCCGCTGACGAGTAGCGAAACACTTATCCAGACCGATTTGTACATTATTTTGTATGTCTCATAACTTGGAACTGACACCTGTATGTAGCTGAGCTATACATCGTAGTGTTGACCAATGCGTGTTACAATACAAATAAATGTAAGTAGACCATACATCGAATAACCTTGCATGTAATAATTAATCATAAAACATCTTCATGATAAAAAAATACAATAAAATACATCAAATGCAAAGTATCCCTGACAATGTACGATTACAATTATAATTAATATCCATAAACACTTACATTTGATATGTAAACGAAGTGAATCAAATCGCCAGTGTCGATGGGAACGGAGCCAATTTATGATTATATTCAATTCGGAGGTCGCAGCGGCTGACCCGTTAATCGTAAATTGATTTGTCACGTTATCGCTCTGTAATGGCTTCAGTATTGCTATTATGTTGTTTGAATAGATTCCATATTCAATTAAATCTTTACACATCTGTTCATCTTGGGTTGACAGGACACAACGCCAAGTTAATTATAGGCACTTAGCTTCACATTATGATAGCGGTATCACAGGAATGAATGTTATTCATTAGGGTAATACTGTAACAATGTACGTGACAATGAGAAATGTTATCACGTACTTCGTAAATATTTTAGTTTATAGACCTACCTAACAATTTTTTAATATTTGAATCCACTGGATCAGTTTTTAACTGCACCGATAGTCAACTAAGCACTTTTGTGGTCGTGGATCTCTTCAGCTTGAGTTCATCTTAGTGGGTACCATAGCGTTAGCTATTATGTCTCTAAGCAGTAGTGTGCAAACAATACTACTACTACTTATAGCCCTGGAGGGGGAAGTGCTGAAGGCACTTTTCCCGAGACAGGCGTAAAAGGCTAAAAGCGCTTTGTACCGTCCGTCTCCTGCGGGCGCCGAACACGCACCGCTACTAAAGGAGGGGTTGACAACGGGCTCAAGGGCACCACTGTGGTTCGGACCTCGCCTTGAGTCGATGCCGAGAGACATTGGGGGGGGGGGGGGGCTCGGAATTAAATGCCTCACGTTGTACCGCTGAGAGTGGGCCGTACGGAAAATTGCTCTTTGACTATTTGGAGAGACACTAATCGAAACTTTATTTTTGCCTCGAGCTCGCCGGAGAACACGATGTTTGATTGTATATCGTAAAATCACTGCATGCATACACATTTAAATATGCACGTTTAGTGGAAGGGCGTGCTTTTTTATAGACTGAAAGATTATGTGTATGTATGTATTACATGCCAGGCAGATAAAATTAGACAGGAGTGTAGTATTACAGTCTAGTATTACGTTATGCCCTTTGCGAATGTTCCCCGAATGACGTGACTAGAGTCAGTGTACCCGGTAGGTAGGTAGGTAGGTACTTGCGCAGCATCGTTGTTGGTTTCATCGTTACGGAGCTAAATGTAACATGGCATTCTGTTTGGGAAAGTTTAGTAATGTAAGTATAGGAGTAGGTCGCCGGTGTCGGTGTACCCGCGGAATTAAGAAACTAGGTTGGAACGGCTAAGATGCCTGTATTCCGCCTGATAGGCGGAATACAGACTCCCCCATTGGTGATCGCAATGTAAGCCTCAGAAGGCGCTGCTGCCCGCTTTCCGGTTTTTTACCCGCCTCTAACTACTTTTCTGTTTTCATTAAGGAACCAGGTAATACTAATAATATGATGTATAAATTAGTAATTTAAAAAATGCTGTTTTTATATAATAAGGCTTTGCTTTTTATTTTCCCGCAAAGGTGTAAAAAGTAAAGTAGGCACCTATTTTCTTCGCTATCTGCGTCTTGGGCTTGCTTGAATCTGTCACTGCTAGCAGGATTCTAATGTGAAATCTCGGGGCGTCACTCAGGATTTAACTACATACACTCCCTCGCTATATACGCTCTAGCACCCCTCCTTACACTTTAGGTAGTTATGCGGCCACCCGGTCTCGTCATAACAACTGGATCAGCAGTTTCTCGAGAAACTGCCGATGCATTATCAACAGCGACACCGGATTTCTGTATAACGCGTGGGTAGCTGTAAGGATAGATTAAGTTAGTCTTTAAGAACATACGACTTTGTTCGGACGCATATTTTATTAGTATTAAGAGCAAAATAAAATCTTTTATTAAAAATAGTGTTTTTTAAAAAGCTCTTTCGCGCTTCCGTAAACTTGACTGGCGCAGCCGGTAGGATCGCATAATTAGCTGCGCCGCCTTTCGCGAATACATCTAAAAAGTGTTGTTTTATGTGAACAGTGATATACGCAATCCTAAAAGTGCGTGTTCACGATTCGTGATCGATTGGCGTGTGTGCGATCCTCGAACCAAAGAAATACGTCGAGAAAAATAAAGGAGCATGTTGGAGTCTGGCTGGTGAGTGAATTTTTCGCCATCCTCTCCCTATCCACTTTATTATACTTGGAATCGAACTTCTTCCATTATAAATTATCTGGGTTACCTAAAAATAGGTTACTGTTAGTTGTAAGTATTTAGATATTGTCTGACTATTTAATTTACACCTACTTAATGAAATAATATAGGGTTCGAAGTCTTACTTAAGGCAACCTTGTTATGTAACTTAAGATAACTGTGTCTATAGATAAGGTAGTTAAATAAATACCTTAAAATGACGACCATTAAAGTAATACCAACCGATATGCTTAAGCTTATCCCACTTTTTGACGGTGATAAGCGTCATTTAAATTTATTTTTAGGGAAATGTGAATATGTCATTAATAATTTTCATGGAAATAATGATCAGAACACTTATGTTATGCATACGATAACCAGTAGACTAACAGGTGAAGCTGCGGCTTTAATGAGTGAGAGGGAAGATATACTTTCATGGACTGACTTTAGGGCCTTGTTCATCCAACATTTTGGTGATCCGAGAAATGAAGAATGTATAGCAATTGAATTGGAAAGTTTAAAAATAAAACAGGGTGAAAACTACCTCGAATTTTGCAATCGCATCCAATCTACTAGAGCAGTTCTGATATCGAAAGTAAATCAAATAACTAATGCGGATATTAAAAAGGCTAAAATTATAATCTATAATAATACAGCGCTCAACGTTTTTCTGTACAATTTGCCAGAAAATTTAATACGCATTGTAAGACTTAAATCACCAGCAACTTTAGAAAAGGCCTTAGAATATGTTTTAGAAGAAGTTAATTTTTACGAACAATACAGCATGAGAAACAGGTTTAATAAACAACCGTTCACACAACCACCATTTAAATTTGGCAACTCGAACATAGCTAACATGGCTAACATGTCCAACACGCCTAACATGGCTAACATGGCCAACATGGCTAACATATCCCGCATACCTAGCATGCCCATTCAACCTAGTGGGTTCAAACTACAGACATCGGCGCCGCCGCCGCCTCGATTTAATTTCGGTATCCCAAATAATCAAGGGAGATTCCCTCAAGTTAACCAAAAACCTTTTGGCCTTCAGCCACAGTTTGGGTACAGACCACAGTTTAGCCCCCAACAATTCAATATGCAACAGAGGTATATGCCACCATCTCAGTTTAATTTAAGACCACAACAACAACAATTTGGGTATCGCCCCCAATTTAATCAAGGACAATTCGGATACAAACCCCCTCAAATAATGAATAAGCCAGGCAACACTGACGTGTCTATGCGTACTGCAGCACCAGCTAAGTCTCAAGGGCAGACGCAGCCACAAGGGTTTCGTCTTAACGAACTAGATTTAGGTGAAGCCACTTCTTGTGAGTATAACAATTATGAGAACGTTTACGAATATGATAATCAGGAAGATTGGCAACAAAATGAATTAAACTACTACGCAGACTACCAACAGCCGGAAATGAGTGAGCAGGAAGCAGAAAATGAAATAATGAAGAGTGATAGTATGCATGAGGAAGTTCAAAATTTTTACATTCAGGCCTCAAAGAAACCTCAGAAATAGTACAATTGAACTGCGACATTAAACTTAAATTACCATACGTGTACATACCCGAAATAGACGCTAAGTTTATGATTGATACTGGGAGTACCAGATCATTCATAAGTCCCCACAAGGCTCATGAATTCTTTAAGTCGCACACGGTCTGTGAACCTTTCACGGTTATAAGCACACATGCGTCGAGCAGCCATAATGAGGTGATCCATATTCCTTTGATGCCATCTTTTCATAGTGCTGAATGTCATAAGTTTTATGTTTATGATGTGGACACCAAGTACGACGGGTTGATAGGTAACGATCTTTTGAGGCAACTCGAGGCTGTCATTGACCTCAGAGATTCTAAACTCATCACTAAGACAACCACGCTACCTATAATTAATGAAAGCAATAATTATGATATTGAGTTAGACTCGCGAACAGAACAACTTGTGAAATTACCTACGGATCAATTCTCCGGGGAAGCAATTTTAAATTATACAAAATTCTGCGAAGGAGTTAGGATGCCTTCAGCTATCGTGAAATGTAAAAATGGTTATGCTACCACTATCATACAAAATACGCTAGATACACCCATGACTTTGACTATAACAAAACCTTTTAAGGTTATTCAGTACTGCGAACGGACCAATAGTTTGAACTGTACAGACGTAGAAATGAAAGACATGGAAGTAGACAAAATTTTAGATGACAATTTGACACGACTGAGACTTGACCATATGAACGAAGAAGAACAAAAATATATTAGTGACTTATGCAAGGAATATAAAGATATATTCCATAGCGATCAGCTACCTATGACATTTACGAACCAAATTAAGCACTGTATTAGAACTAAAAACGAAGACCCAATCTATGTTAAGCCTTATAGGCAACCACCGGTACAAACGGCAGAAATAAAATCTCAAGTCGAAAACTTACTTAGAAATAACATCATCGAAGAATCATATTCACCTTGGAATGCACCTGTGCATCTTGTCCCCAAAAAACTTGATGCTTCTGGTGAAATAAAATACAGGATGGTAATTGACTACCGACGTTTAAACGACATCACTATAGACGACAAATACCCCTTACCCAACATTACTGACCTTTTCGACAAGCTAGGAAAAAGCAAGTACTTTACGACGCTTGACCTTGCAAACGGCTTTCACCAAATAGAACTAGATAAGGATGACAGACAGAAGACCGCATTTAGTACCGAAGCAGGTCATTATCACTATCTTAGGATGCCTTTTGGTCTTAAAACCGGGCCGGCGACCTTTCAGAGGATGATGGATAACGTTTTGAGAGGGTTACAAGGGCTACACTGCCTAGTTTACATGGATGACGTCATTGTGTATAGTAATAGCTTGCAAGAACATCTAAAAGACTTACGAACAGTTTTCGACCGACTTAGAGCGACTAACTTAAAGGTACAACTCGATAAGTCAGAATTCTTGAGAAAGGAAGTTCTTTATTTAGGCCATACCATCACTGACGAAGGACTGAGACCTAACAATGACAAAATTAAAGCTGTACTAGACTATCCACTTCCAAAAACTACAACAGAAATAAAAAGTTTCTTAGGACTCATTGGTTACTATAGGCGCTTTATTAGAGACTTCGCCAAAATAACCCAACCACTAACATCTTGCTTAAAGAAACGAAACAAGATAGTAATTGATCAAAAGTATATAGACGCTTTTGAAAGATGCAAAGAGCTCCTTACAAACGCACCGATCTTACAATTCCCAGACCATAGTAAACCTTTTATACTTACGACTGATGCCTCAAATGTAGCTTTAGGTGCCGTACTGTCTCAGGGAACCATAGGCAGCGATAAGCCCGTTGCCTACGCCAGCCGAACCCTTAGTGAAACTGAAATGCGATATAGTACCATCGAACGCGAACTCCTTGCTATTATTTGGACAGTCAAACATTTCCGACCATATCTTTATGGTAAACCTTTCACAATCTTCACCGACCATCGACCTTTAGCATGGTTGTACTCTCTTAAAGAGCCCAATAGCAAGTTAACGCGCTGGAGACTGCGTTTACAAGAATACGATTTCAAAATAATCTATAAAAACGGGAAACAAAATACTAATGCAGACGCCTTATCCCGAATAAAACTGAATGCCATAGGTGACTCTGACGACGTGTCAATGAAAGCAAATTTAGACGAGACAGAAAAAATTAATGACCTACTAAGAGATATTGAAGTATATAGAGAAATTGACGATAGAGTAGAGGCTCTAGCGAGTAGAAAAGATAGCGAAGAAACTTTGTCGGTATCAGATACCTCAGAAACATTAACTGCCAGCGACACATCCGAATTAGAAAAAACTTACCCTCTTCCTCCACTTTCTAATAGTAGCTCTACGGAAACGGCACATTCAGCCGTAGAACTAGAAAATAAAGGTATTCCTATTCTTCACGAGGCCATTGATACCAAGCCAAATCAAATTTTGGTATACACATGGTTTAATAAAAGTATACAAGTAAAAGACATTTCAAACAGCAAACAAAAGATCCTTGAAGTATTTCTACCTGTAAACGATGAACAACTAATTACGGATGTTCTAAAGCAATATATACAACCTAAACGCAAATATTTCATATACTTCGAAAGCGAACAACACAGGAAAGATTTCAATAGAGTTATTATAAGATTATTTAAGGAAGGTACCGTTGAGTTTTACGAGTGTACTGAAAGAGTTGTGTATATGGAAGACGAGAACGAACAAAAGGCTATAGTCCTGCAACATCACGAAGGCAAAACTTGCCACCGGGGCATTAAAGAAACTATGCTAAGAATAAAAAGAAATTATTTCTGGACTAACATGCAAGAGACAATATCATCCGTTATAAATGGATGCGAAGCATGTAGAAAGACAAAATATGATAGAAAGCCACTCAAACCTCCCATTCAACTAACTCAAACTCAAGATGCACCCTTTCAGGAGATTTTCATAGACATATTTAGCATAGAAAACCGTTCATATCTGACTGTAGTTGACGCCTTCAGCAAGCTAGCGCAAGCAATAGAAATAAATAATAAATCAACAGCAGAGGTGGTTCGCGCATTAATTAAATACTTTTCCATGTACGGCGTGCCCAAGAAAATAAGTAGCGATCCAGGAACCGAGTTCAATAATGAACTCATAAGAGAGTTAGCAGCTATGTATAAAATCGAATTGCACATTTGTACACCACATAATCCAAACTCTACAGGCATTGTTGAACGTTTCCACTCTACATTAATAGAAATCTACCGCTTAGCTAAATATGAGCAAAAATGTACCGATGCAGCATCAGTAATGACCTACGCTATAATGGCTTACAATAACTCTATACATTCTGTTACCGAATTAACTCCTTTTGAAATTGTATTTGGCCATACGGACGCCAATAAAATGTTTGATGGCGAATTCGAAAAATGCTACGTACAACAATTACTAAAAGATCATGCAAAGCGAACTAAACATCTTTATCAGTATTTATCGGATAAAATGTTACAGAAAAAGGAAAAGATTAGGGAAAAACGAACAGGAGAATGTGTAGTTCTACACGAAGGTGACGTAGCTTTTGTCAAGGATATTAATACTAGAAAAAGCAAGGACAAAGCTAGATACCGAAAGGCAAAGGTTAAAGGTCAGATAGAAAAGAATATAGTACCGATAGAAATAGGAAGTAGGGAAACGAAAGTAGCAATTAAGAATATTAAACGTCCTCCACAGGTGGTGCGTGGTCATGATGGCCCTTCTCCATTGCAGCCGGGGCCTTCATCTGCAAAAACTTGACGGAAACCGTGGATTGTTACCCGTAAAAGAAGGACAAGCTTACAGACAGGAAGATAAATGGATTATAGTGAAAAAACTTGATTTGAACGGTTTAGAAAACGATTTGGAATTTAACACACAGAAATACGAAAAGTTTACAAAATTAGTTGATTTACATAAAACTTATATTACAGAATTTTCCGGTATCAGAACTCAAATTGAATATTTAAAAAATATTACTTATATAAAACTGCGACAGTTGATTCCATCCAGAAAAGTAAAGAGAGGTCTAATCAACCCCCTGGGTTCAATAATCAAACAAATTTCGGGAAATCTAGACTATGAAGACGCGGTCCGCTACGATAAAGAGATTTCAAAAATTGAGTCGAAACAGTTCATTCTTAACAAAAGAATGACCGTGGTTACCAAAATGTTAGATAATTTGATAAATAATACAGGCACTTTAAATGAAAATTCAATAATTTTAGATAATCGATTAAGACGAATGGAAGAGTTTATAAAAGCGGGAAATAATAAAGAAAACAATGGTTTGTACCTCACTCATGCTCTAAATATGTTTCACATGTTTACGATTTCTTTTAGAACATCATATATCATGCTGAGTGAGATAGAAACGGCATTAGCATTCACCAAAGTATCTGTATTACACCAGTCGGTTATTAACGCAACAGAATTGTTAACCCTTCTTAAGGCAATAGAACAAAGTCACCCCCTAATGTATGAAGTTACTGAAAACAATTTATTGAAATTCGAACGAGTAATCAAGGTAAAGGCATTTGTAAAGGCAAACCAGATAATTTATATTCTAGAGGTACCCTTAACTGATAAGAAAATATATAACTATTATAAAATGTATTCTATTCCAATTTACAAATCTACTGTTAATAAGACTATAGTAGTTTTTCCTGAATTTCCCTACCTTTTGGTGAAAAATTCTATGTACTTGCCTGTTAGAAAGCCCTGTGAGAAGATCCATACTGATACGTTCCTATGCAGCGACGAGAGCATCGTACAGTTCCAGAAGCCAACCTGTGTAGAGCAACTCCTGGAGTTTCGAGCAGATCTGACTTCTTGTATAGCGTATAGCGTCGAAGTAGAGGACATCAAGGTCCAGCGAATCAGTTTAGAAAGCTGGATTGTATTTGCGCGTAAACCGACAATATTAGCAGAAAAATGTGAGAGTGACGATGTCAAAGAATCACTCCAAGGTACATATATAATAACAACGACGCAAAATTGCTTTCTTCACCTGAACGAATTAAAGTTAACATACCAACGCACAGTTGCTGAAAACCTTCAGTATCAAATAACGCCAGTTATTAACTTACCTGAACTGAAAATACTGAATTCGACATATTTACCTTCCATTAACATAAAGGATATTAACTTAGAGGAAATGAGGCAGTTTTCGCGTATTCTGAAGCTGACAGGAAGTGATGTGTTCAGTGAAAGTCTCTATGGTGACAGTGAAAACGTCAATTTTAGTGGTATTAACACTAAAAGTATTAGTTTAGCTACTGTTATATTATACGTGTTTCTACCTGTAAGCTGTATTAGTTATATAGTGTATCGTTTTAGAAATAAGTTCTTGCGAAATCATCGGAACCCGATCGAAATCTCAGTGGAACCCGATAATTTCGCACTTGATGAGGGAGGAGTTATGCGGCCACCCGGTCTCGTCATAACAACTGGATCAGCAGTTTCTCGAGAAACTGCCGATGCATTATCAACAGCGACACCGGATTTCTGTATAACGCGTGGGTAGCTGTAAGGATAGATTAAGTTAGTCTTTAAGAACATACGACTTTGTTCGGACGCATATTTTATTAGTATTAAGAGCAAAATAAAATCTTTTATTAAAAATAGTGTTTTTTAAAAAGCTCTTTCGCGCTTCCGTAAACTTGACTAGGTTCAAAATATTGCCCAGCGTGACGTAATACACTGCGTTACCCCCTTGGTTCATATTCTACTTATGTGTTAATATTGCCTGTGTTTCAAAATTATTTTTCTGCACTACCCTTGTCTCGCCAAACACCGCCGAAGGTTGCTTTCTGTATTGCCTGTGGGACAATTCTCTTTAGAGTTTTCTATACTGAAAACATAAATATTTACTCACTTGGAAAACTCCAAACTGTTGACCTAGATCAGGTAAGCCTAAACTTTAATGTAATTTGATGTTTACAAAATTATAAGAGGAAAAATTATAGTCATGTACGGGATTCGGACCCGCGCCGCACTTGGCTATAATTTTTCCTCGATGGTGGTAGCTAGCCGGGCCAGAATTTACGAAATGTCCGGCCACATGTCAGAAGGAATTACTTTACGAAGCTACCGGGTGACTTATAGTGTTTTCAATGTCAAGTAAAACGCAGTAATTATCTAACTTAAGGATGAACGAACTTAAGAATAAAGTGACGTTTTAGGCACTCCACCGACCAGGCAGTTAGAGAGATTTTCAGTGTTCTGTGAACGGCATCTCTCTGTGCGGCACCGGTAAGCCACATAACTGCGCAAGTATTGTTGTATCTGTGGCAGAGGTCGCGCTCATTGCCGCTCGTGACCGTTACCGGCGCACGACTGCACGCCACTTACCTACCATTCGTACCTACCACTGATACTAATTCTATTTGGAAAGGCTAAGAATCAGACAAGTAGTTTTTACCTCACCAGCACGATGTGGGTGATTTTTGATTGGGGTTCAATAATGGAGTAAAATACTGTATTTATCATGCGATATAACAACCAAAAATAAACATTCTTCATCACAAGTGTAAAACGTCTTACATGCCGGATGCTAACACAAGTCATAAATGAACCAAATCTCAAATTAACCGACTGTTATCTCGAACGATATGTACAGGAAGCTTCCTCCTCTAAAGGACACAATTAATGTCTATATTGATTTATCTGAATCGATCGGCTCACCGTGACTTTATTTATGCATGCCATCAGTTCAGCTATTAGTAATGCTTGTAAAGTAAGCGAACTGTTGAACTTGGCAAAGTGTAAGTATATCAGAGGGACCTACAACTGTACCTACACTATATGGTCCGGTTTGGGAACATACATTTGACTTCACAAGTACCCTTTCGGATACTTGTAGCCGTTATTTGTGTTTGCAACATTCCGCGGTACACAGTGGCACAATGTTGCCATTTCTTGTAGTTTCTTCCCATTTCTGGGAACTGAAATGTCACGTAGTATCTACGTTACGTACCGTGACTCGAACGGCACTGTCACACGGCGCGGTTTCATCGCCGCTCGGCGCATTCACCTCCAGCTCCAGCTCTACGGAGAAATGGTCGAGATTAAAGATTAAGATGAGAAGGTTCAATGTACTCACTACCTACCTATTTGTTCCTGTCCCGACCTCGAAGCAACTGTCGTACATTAAGCAGAGGAATTTCTCGTTCAAATGAGGTATGGAAAGCTAAGCATATATAGCCATAGACTATAGACCATATTACATATCTTAATAAATTACTACATTACTGCAGAATCCAGAAAGTATGCCTTCCTGGCCAAGTATGAGTTAAAATTCATTCAAAATTGAATGCCTCAGATTTTAAATCAGAAGGAGTGCCATCCATTTCTGAATCAGATTCGCTTGAACTCATTTTTTGGGATTATCGTGAACATATTCACGGTTGCAACTGAATGTGAAATCCCGCCAGTCGTTTTTTTTACTAAAAAGTTTACGTTTGGTTTTGAATATTGTTCTATTTTTACATTACATGAATGTTTAAGTAAAAAAATAAAAAATATTGTTTTTGTAACTAAATGTTAATTTTAGAATGGAAAGTTTCAACATGATTTATAAACTGAAATAACTTAATACAAACATAAAATCCCACACTACAATTTTATAACATTACTGAGTACAAAACGCAACGTGCATACTTTTTCTGCGTCGCTTTAAGTGTCACAGACTATAAAATGGCTGTTTAAGCCTCTAAAAACATATCTATCTCATAAAATGTCATCCCAAAAAGAGAGATTGATATATATTTGGAGCCTCCCAATGACCATGTTATAATGACTAAAAACTAATCTGTCTCTGGTACTACATTTTTTTTCTAAGCAGATCTAAAGAGGATGACCTACCTGTCCAGTATATAATATGACACTGGCAAATGCACAAGATGTGCGAGTCCACATCACGAGATAGGAAAAAAAAATTGTCCAGTAAGTAAATTATAGTACCTCCAACTTAACTGTGCAGTTGGCGAGGGCGCTGCTGATCAAGGAAATCAACTACAAACTGTCACAATTTGAAGGAATGTTGTAGTTCTTTTTTCTGCCACCTGAACAGATAAGTTGGTGGGTCTGTACATACTTACTTACTGGACAGTAGGAGATTCCAAATTTAAAATCTCGCTTCTTACTGGACAGTTGTGAATAAGTCTCTGCATGGTAGAGTTCACTTTCTGGATACGTTTTAGAGATGTTATGGCAACATTACATACAATTTTTGAGAAAACTAATAATACACAGTTATGCTTAACATAGGAATCTATTAGACGTACCTACTCCTGCCTAGCATTGAAGCTTGAAGCAGTACATTTACCTATTCGCTGTTCTGAAAGAATAAGTAGACACGTGAAATTAAAAACGTCTTAACTTTTGCCAAATGCATTTTGAGACTTGATATGTATATAAGGATAGATTATAAACAATCAATATACCTAACTAAGTATAGTGGATACAGAAAACATTAGTGTTGATGATAAAATATCACAATGAAGACATCAATATCTAAATATATTCGATTATATATCGTCATTATTAAAAGCATTGAAAAGCGCCACCAAAGCAACCAAAGTAGATCCATACAATAAATTCAAATAAATAAATATATACAAAGACTAATTAAGTTAGCGATGACTTCCAAGCCCTTTGTTCGTCATCGGCCAAATAAGGCGCGGCACACACTACCGACCAAAGTCAACAATCGTACGACGACGCACGCTGTCACTGTAGAGCAACGCGGCGGCGACGCGAGGCGGCGCGGCGCGCGGGTGCGTGGAGATTATGCGTGCTATTGATTCATCTGGCAAGTGTTCCACCCCAGCGTTAAATGCTTAAGACTTTTTTTTTGACGTTTGAAAAATGCTTTACGCATGCCCCAGCAGGAGGGGTCCGGGAGTGACCAGGAATACTTGGCCATTCCCGCCCGTCGGAGGTGGTGAACAGGTGCAATGCGAGAGAAGGCGCCCCGCGCCTTTCTCTCGCACCACCGGGTGGGAGAAGTTGACGATTATTCAATCGCCTTCTCCCACCCCTTCTTCGTCTGCGCAGTGGCGCCGCAAGGCGATATCACTTCCTCGCAAAAGGAGGCAACCGCTGCCAGGCCCCCTCGCTCTCCAACAAGGCAGTGACCACTTTGGGAAGCGAGAGGTCCGGAACTTCTTAAGACCTATACAATTTCAATCGACCTATACCAACTCCCATATCTCCACTGTTTTGAAAAATATCCATAAAAGGAATTGGCAAAAAACCATTTTGTTGGTGTGTAAAGATATTGTAGGTAGTAGTAGTGGGTAATATACATTTATGTGTAGTGAATTTTGTGAACAATAAGTAGGTACTTAATTATCGAACCAGCTTACAAAATTTAAGAGACTCGGTTGAGAAATGCGACTCGTTGAGGAGAACAACCGGTAATCCGGACATACGAAATGAATGAAGCTGAATCGGAGAAGCTTCGCTTGCCTTTCGGCCTCGTTCGTGGCGTACCCATGGCACCACATGAAAGTAGCGACAACGAGACAAAACGGGTGCGTGAATATCATGATTTGCTGGACCTTTTGCACTACGAGTATTGCTTGTTCTTTTGATCAACTGAACTAATTCGTAAACAATTATGTGTATGTATACTCACGTGTAAAATCGATATATATATATATTTTTTTTTTATTTCTTTTTTTCAAAAAGCAATCTTTTCCAGGCATTCATGTGAAAGTAATTTCGTTACTTGCTTACGTGCAGGCCTACATTACATCATACTTATATTATATAATATTACTGTACCTATACCGGACTGAAATTATGTTCCTGACAATATAAATTATTGCATAAAAAACTGTACATATTAATTTTGTAAATTTATAATAAGTATTTGATCTCAGTAAATAACGAGTTCTCAAAATAGGTAATATATATATACATATACACATATATATATATATATATATATATATATATATACATATACACGAATTCAAATAATAACCGTTATTTGAATACAACTTCACACTGCTATGGTTCAGCACACATGCATAGGGATACCTATGATCTGGTACTTGTATGATGTACAGAACTGTTGTTTACAGAGAGTGGTCTCGTCAGGTGGTGACCACGTGAACACGATAAACTTCCGCTGTTTATTGACTTTTCTTCTAAAGATAACATCCAAAACTACCGTCTACCGGTCGCGTTACCCCATTACTCAACATTCCTTTCTACACTACACTACACCACATGGCTCACATGTTTTACGAATTATATCATAATTTCCCTATTCATAACAAGTTTAATAAACAATGAGAGCAACTACAATGCATCTCGGGATAACACGTAGGTTCCTACGAAAGGAAATGTTTCATAATGTGTCTATCCGCAGCATGAGCGCTTACCAACTTTAAATGTTTTTTAAGAAAGTAACGTTTGATGCCGAGTATCACTCGCTCCCTATGAAGCAGTTATCTACTAGATGTTTTTATTTTATTTTCATGTTTTACTTATCACACATTTTCATCGGCTAAATGAATCAGTATAAGCAGGTTTGGCTCCCGATAGGCGAACGGCATAGGTTACCTTCAAACGTGTCATTTGACAGCATTGATGAATCAATCTTTTCGAAGCAATGATGGCCGAGCGGTAATAGCTATGGTCTGCGGTGCCGCAGGTCCCTGGTTCGATCCCCACCACCGCGCGCTGCCGGCTTGAGCTTCACTGCATGGTGGAAGGGCATTTTGCGATTGCCCGCCTGACTAGCTAGCCCCCTCACGCGTCCCGTCGCCCCACGCGGACTGCTTGCCTACTTACCACTTACACATATAACTTTATGAGAATGTGTTCAATGACCTAGGGTTAAAGGGCATAAGAGCCAACCATTATCCAGTTATTCCTAGTTCATGTTCATGTTTTCGTATGTAGTAGATTTTTGTAAATAACTGACAGTTGATGAACTGATAGAGCTGAGCTCTAAGTCATAATTGTTATATATCTGTGCAACTTGTGATGTGTTTTACAAAACATATCAAGGTCCATCCTACACGCCTAAGTTACATACAAAACGGTGAAAAAGAAATCCTGTTCTGTATTATGGTAGGTATGCCTGCGTCTCAAGTAATTGAAAGTTTTTGCGTCTCATTGTGTTTTCTCGGGAAATATCGAAAAAGTTTTATTTTGTGTAGGTAACGCTGTGGACTTAATCAACACAGCAATATTTAAAAACCTTGAAAATATTATTCCCTATATTTTGCAGCCATTCAATAGAAGTGATACCTACCTACGTAACATCAACGTCATTAGCCCACTGATACGATATCCTTTGTTCCTTGGAGATGCGGGTTCTCATACAATTTTCCTTCTCCATTACAATAGCGAGAGTGTCTGCACAGAGATTAAAAATGCTGAGCAGGATAAACCCAAGCGCGTCTCCGAACTCTCACAAGTTTCCACTTAGATATACAGACGTTAACGTATAGATTTGAAGTTTTTTAAATTGTTTGCTTGCTCTTGGCTTTTTAGGGCGCATTTGTCGCGTACCTACGTGAGGGCGTGCAACTCTAGTGGAGAATACGACATCATTTAATATACCATTAGTTATTTTGTGATTTTAGCGAGATAAACATATAACTAGCCACTTTTTTATATTGCTGATAGCAGCCATTGATAACTATTTCACCCGATGGTACGTGGTGATGTGGTCGAAATTGTCGTTCAGGCTAATAATAGGATTATTAAAATACTGGCTGTCAAGAACGACTGTAAGAATACATGCGGGTTAAGCTAGGAAAAAAAGTTAGTTGCTTGGCGGCAGCTTTTCTAGTTGTGCGGTTAGGCAGGCGAGCATTCGCAAAACACCCTACCACCATGCTATAACGACTGCCCACTAAGAGAACAACCACGGCCGACGACGCGACGGTCGGAGCACGTGCACGCTCAGTAGTAAACAGCACTAGTGTTAATAAATAACATCATTCACTCGTTACCCAGGACGTAGTGACTGCAGCGGACGTTGCTTTAGTTGATCGGTAAAAGCTCCACGTCGAGCGCTACAAAACTTGCTGTCTATTGTCTTCATTACAAAAAACAATGATGCTTATTCAATAAAACAGTTTGTTCTGTTCATTGCATTGATTCCATTAAATAGTGGAGAAATACTGTTATGTAGGAGGTTTCTAACGTGATGTCGTAATTAATTATTTTTTTTCCGCTTTCATTGCAAATGCAGGCTGAACCCTACGAGATTTATCAAAATAATGTAGGTACTTATCAAAATGTGTAAGTATTGTACACATTAAAAAGGTCTACAGAAAAAGCCGCTAGGGTATATGTTTATCTCTTATGGATATTCTACAATTTTTTTTTTTTGACATCTACTTTTTACGCCAAATGATGGCTAATTTTCGAAGCGATTTTAACTAATACAATATTAATCCTTATCTAATTATATACCTAAAATACATTATTGATTTAATATAGATCTATATGGCCCTTTACAGCATATGATTTAAATAAATATTTTCGAAGATATTACAGATCAAAACTACTGGATCGATTTTAATAATTTTTTCAGTGAATGACATAGGCTATATATTTTATACCCGTGCGAAGCCGGAGCGGGCCGGCTTGGCGACAGATTTTCTACCTAAGAGTGGTTGAAAATCCCCTACCGGCCTAACACCATGCGGTGAAGCTCGGGCCCGCGACGGGATTCGAACCATGGACCTGCTGCGCGGAAGTACATAGCCAATGCCACGGATCCATCACAAATTCAAAAATACAATAAATAATTTGGTATATAATTCAGTGAGGAATCTTTTAGTGGGTATCTGAATCGCACTTAGCCGGTTTTTATTATTTGTTGTAATACTTTGTGTACTTCTCTAATAACCACACCAAGATTGTTGCTTATATACCTATTTTACGATAGAGCAACACAATCAATGAGACAACAAAGTTTCATAAATACGATTTAAGTTTTGGAGCCATCCTTGAGTTTTAAATTTTGTTATTATTATATGTTAGGCAGTCTGTGCGATAACGCATAAGAAATGATCTACGGTTTAAATGAACTAGGTAGGTTATGTGTTATTACCATAGTAGATAGTATCACAGCCTGTAATGGTAATATTGTCCCGTTTTCTGGTACGGCACAACATGTTGCAGTGCAAAAGTCCAAACAAATTACACTGCGGATGGTAACGACAAATTCAATGTAAGTAATCTGTGAATATAAATTACTTTTGGGTATATATTTGAAGAAATTCTTCTCGAAGTGACTCTATAATACCCTTTTTGCTAAACGCGGCAAATGTAATAGACTTTCTTGAACGTCGTAGACGCCGAAAATGAATAAATGATTTTGGCTGTGAACAATTTCACGCAGTTGAAATTGTTTAAAGTTAAACATTACTTTATAGATATAATAAACTGATCATCATTGTGAGCCGAGTTCTTGGGCTCTCCGATAGATACTTTTCTTATATTTCGAGTAGTTTATAAAATCGAAGCAAAAATCAGCTGTTGCTTTTTGAATCAATGCAATGAACAGAACAAACTGTTTTATTGAATAAGCATCATTGTTTTTTGTTGAACGTCTATTACTCTGAGCACGAACTCTAACTAATAGGTAGGACATAATCATCGCATAACATTTTTCCTTGACATTTTTTTTTCGGTCGGCAAGTACTTTCTCTTACCTCATAAAGAATGACAGAACTCACAAGAACATAATTGCGTAAACATTGTAACTATTTAAAAAAATCATTAACCTGACACAAGACATATTTGTAGAAAATTTATTTTATTGCCGCCGATAGCCAACATTCATTGGGAATGCTTTCAATTATGGTTAACCCGCTAAAAATTGTAGATAGCATTTTTCTAATGTGCAGCAACACTACTTACGTCGATACAAGTTTTATGAGATGCTGCTCATTTTCCTTTATTGCTTTTAACTTTATTGAACAAGAGAATGTGGAACAGACCTTCTATTATGATGAACGTCAATAACTATATAAGTATATGTGCGTAGTATAGGTAGTGGTACATAATAGGGTAGTTGACTTGTTTTTTTAAAGTATGTTAAATTATTTAGGACACTGAAATATACACCTAGCATTTTTAATATTTTTTTTAGGAGTCCTGAAATACTAGAAATCCATCTTTTAATTTCAACTTTTAAAATTGGCGCTGAAACATCATTCAATGGCGGCCGGTATGCTTATGACGTCACTAGGGCAAAAACAAATAGTGCTGAAATTTAATACGTTTTGCTTGCTTCTTGTAGTGTCGCATGTCGTGCGTAATCGATTTTAGAATCGATTATACAGGTTATTCGGCAGAACGTGTACCATAGTGTAGGGGTGTATGTAGATTGAATAAAACAATCACAGAACCAACACAGTTTGAAGCACGGATACATGAGTGGCAGCATTATCAATTCTTTTTCATACATGGTAGTTAAACAACTTTCAACGGTTCAAAATCACTGTATTATTGAACATTTTTGTAAATGTAAACACTTTCAAGTGATCGATCTTTCAAGGGTGCATACCATTTGAAGTTAGATTCGCTAAAAACGATCACACTCCCAAAAAGTTGTTCCACATGGGTCTTGGCGTTATTTTCGCCATAAACGCTATGAGGCTACTGGAACAGTTTGAATTCCCTACATCTAATGTCAAAAGTGACAGAAGTGGCAAATTTTAGTGGCATTCTTAGCGTTCTTATCCTAAATGGAACAGGGGATGACAGTTACAAACGATCACAGTGATCACAACCACATACGCAGAATGTGATCAAAATTATCGAAATTAACGTTCTTAGCGACGAATGGAACATACCCCAAGTGGCGTGCAGTGACATCGGAATAAAAATAATGATAAACATAAGCTTTCCCAACTGTTTAAAGTTGTAATATTACTATGAGTAATGATTGCAAAATGTTTCCATAGATTCTTGTTCCGAGTTTGGGTTATATTATCTATGCTGATCTTTGATCAAATCTCACGGCGAAATATGATCAAAGATAAGTGAGTCAAATGTACGTATTACACTATTAAATATATGGAATCCAATGGTTTTGATAGTGTAATAGGGGCCTAAGTAGTAAATCGATAGTGATGCGACATTTTGTGGGTTGCTTGCTATTAGCAATTACTAATGTCAACTGTCACTGTCAAAACCTTTGGAAGCAAACTCTCTAACTACTATTATCTATTCTGTGGCTTTGTTTTTGTCCTTATGACATCATTTCCGCCTTTACTTCCGTTTGAGATCACGTGACTTAAAGGAAATTTAAACACATTTTGTTTATTCAAAATAAAGGTAATCCAATGCAGAATAAACAATTTGTAAATTTTATCGAATCATGTGCTCCAACTACTATCATGTTAACGTTACACTGTATTTTATTTAAGACTGTGTCAACTACCCTATTATATCTCGTAACTAAGTCTTCTATATTTGGACCGATTGTCAGGAATTATGTTAGCTGTAAGTATTGGATGTTGTAATTATAGTGAGTAGTGTCTTTATATATCTGCGAAACTGCCAGTACTTTTGACTGACTTTGAGGCTTGAAATTTTCAGAGAATGTGTTATGATTTCGCGAACTGTTTCATAAACAATAACAATAAATCTACACTAATATTATAAACAGGTAAGATTTGTATGTTTGGATTTTTGTATTTTTGTATGCAACGAACAAACTTAAAGACTACTAGACCGATTTGGATGAAGTTTGGTATAGAAATAGTTTGAGACCCGGGGAAGGACAAAGGATAGTTTTTATCCAACTGTGCAAAAAAATTAATAGTTTTGCGCGATAACCGAAATACGCGTAGACGGAGCCGCGGCCGGAAAGCTAGTTTTAAATAAAATTGTCCCTTGTCCCCCCACAAGAAACTTGATTTCTTTCGTTTTGCTCTATTGTAAATATGGTTACTTGTACATGCATCGTAGTTAGTGTGATTGATTATAGTCCAATATCTATAGTGTAAAAGCAAATCCTTAAAACCAGCCAAGTGCAAATCGAACTCCAGCTAAGAATGTCCAAGTGTATTAAAGAAATACCGATATGTTGGTACATTATGTGTTAGAGCGGAACCCTCGCCCTCGGCTCGGTGTGTGTCTCCAACTCGCACTTGACAGGTTTTATTGTAGCTTTAAAGATATTGTTATTAGTGAAGTAATGTCTCATATAACTGTTCAGATGTTATTATACATAATACAAAACTATTATCTGATGCCCATTTCTTAAGTGTTGTAATTATCTGATAATGAACCTCAGTAAGAAAACTTTTTTTTACTAAGATTCATTGTCAGTTTTTTTTTTGAGTAAAATTTAAGATATCCTCTACAGAACTGTTACGTCCGTTCCGGTACAAGTAAAAATAATAGATTACAAAGAAAAAAATATATATTCAGCTTTTTGTCAATAATTTATTAAATGCATATACAAATACAACACACCAGTATAAGTACCTAAATAGGTATCTAAAAATGTAATTTGAATGTAGGTATTATAATTAGAGTCACAATGTGGTCAGAATGATAGCGCATCAAGCCGCTCCTTTGTGCTGTTACAGTAGGTACACCTACTTCAATATATTATTGTTGTATGGCTCTGTGCCATCATAGTCCGATTGTCAAACTCTTAACCATATCTCAGTCATGTGGGGTCGGTAAAACTGACAACTTCCGGCATGGATAACCCAAAAAAATGTAGAAAAAAGAATTATTGCTTCCCGCCAGACGCCAAAGGTTTTGGGTTCGTAGTCGTCGGTACTATACTAAAGATGCCAAGATGGTAACAACATCGTGCAGCAATTACACTTTACATGCGGTGGTATCTCAGATCATAGAAACAATTATGATCTGAGGGTGGTACGATACTCATCTCATTAGGCATTATATGAAATGCAATAAGGATGAATGATCGATTATTATAATCACACTGAAGTGGGATTTTAAACTATAATGTTAGTAAACTAAAATAAGGTAAAGTGTAAACAGTTGAGCAATTCAACAATGGTATTAGCAATATTTTTATGTCTATTCTATACGTATTATATATTTATGATCACTTCCCCTGCTTCTGGTATCTACGTACTAACAATCACAATGTCAATAAACACCGCTAACTAACATTAGATTTTACTTAACTCGTAGTTTAAATAATATCTCTCTACGTACAAACTCTACTAATGCGTGTTTTGAATCACAGTAATTAGATAAGACTGTGCCTACATGTCGTTGGGTGAGCCGAGTCGCTTTAAATTCTTTAGTAGGAATGTGGCGGTCTGCGGCTAGAGGGAATGAAAATGAACAAATGCCGATAATGTGGGCACGGAGCCAGTGGGACGTAGGGCGCCTCGATAACCGATACCCAGTCGAGCCTCGAGTCGCGGGAATGCGCCCGGACTATCTCATCTCCCGAGCTGCAGCAGCCAGCGCGACACGTGGCGTGAGTTACATACAGTACGCGACGCGAGTGGCGCGTGCAACGAATCTCCCCTCTCTCCCCTACACGCGTCTCCCGTTAATACATCAATATTCTGTTGTCCTTCTTAAAAGCTAAATTGATCGAGTATAGTTTGACCGACGATGATTAATGCGATGTTAACTAAGACTAAATTAATAACTGACTCGTATTTGCTATGAAATTATTTCTAGTCACGTTTGTACAGATCGCATCCGGTGAGATACGATGAGCGTTATAGTAAGAGGTTAGCGGTATGTGTAAAGGTGTGCATAAACATATAACCGGGCTGCGTTTGGAGTACAAAAGCGATGAGCTTGTCAAATGGCCGTAGGTAAAGCTCAGCAAGTGAATAACATGCCCCCTGTGCCGTGGCACCGGCCGGCATGGCACCGTGGCACCGCGGCACAAGCCAGGGGCTCTACTTCGATTGACTAAAATCACAGTACGTGTAGTGTACCTACTTACAGATACTTAACAGTACAGTGTATAAAATAATGTTTGTTTTTTTTTAACTTTTTATTCCTGATTGGTTAGCCTTTGACCACTATCTCACCTAATGGTAAGTGACGATGTGGTCGAAGATGTTATTCAGGCTAACCTAGAAGTACTGGCTCTCAAGGACAGCTGCCGGAACACACCGTTAGGTGCTTGGCGACAGATTTTCTACTTGAGGGTGGTAGCTAGCCAGGCGGGTATTCGCAAAATGCTCACCATGCTATAACGACTGCCATCCTAAGACAACGACCGGGACCGACGGCTTAACGTGCCCTCCGAAGCACGTGCACGCTCAGTAGTAATGTCACTAGCGGTCACCCATCCAACTCATGACCGCGCGCGACGTGATCGGTTGAGAACAGCTAAGTAAACTTCGCTACGAGCGCTTCAAAGTATGTAAGTTTATATAAACGGCATTTATAAAATGAATCAAAGCGACTTGAATGGAAAAATCACATTCACACAGTAAGTATCTCAAATTCTTACACAACTAAAGCAACATTTCCTTCTCACAACAAATAGGTACCTGGATAGGACTTTTCTTGCTATCAAACACATAATATTATGTAATGGGAGCATGTTTGGAGTGAGAAATATCATTCTTATACTGCTTAAAATATCTATGAAATAGAGCAGTTTCCACCACAGATCAGAAAGTATATAAATTAATTCCTTCATCCTTAAGTCGAAAGTCAATCGCAACTGTTTTGGTGTAATTGTGTTATGGTAAGACAACAGAGGCCGTAATGAAGAAGTTGAAGATAATCCACGCGTTGAACTACACTCGAGAGCAATGAATCCGGGTCACTTAAAGAATCCTAAAAATCTCGGAAACTAAAAATGCTAGGTTAATGCAATAAATTGTATTTAATAGACAATGTAATACTCCTTAAATGAAGGTATTAAAACTTCTTAGTTATTGTAAAGTTATATCATAAAAAAATCAAATTTGAAAAAGGGCCACTTTCGAAGATGGAACTACGAAATTACAGCATTTGGTTTTGCTTTTGTTTGTAATCTGTCATTTATGTGGGTACATAAACCATGTTGATAGTGCTCTATATTCATTATTCAAGCTGAAATTATGTCGCTTACGCCTGAAGAATGCACCAGAATACTTACAATGCTGGAAACCGGCCGGAGTCAGCGCGATACAGCCAGGACTGTCGGTGTGTCGCTGTCAACAGTACAAAGAGTTCTCCGACGTTACGAAGAAACTGGTTCTAACCTACGCAGACCAGGAACGGGCAGAACCAGGTGTACCACAGCACGAGAAGACCGATACTTGGTGAACACCATGCTTCGAAATCGCTTTCTCACAGGAACTGAACTCACCAATCAGTTTCGACGCCTCGGAGGAAGTAACCCAAGTGCATGGACAGTAAGACGTCGGCTTGCTGAATCTAACTTAAAACTAACTTACTAAATCTAACTTATATAGTTTGTAGTATTTGATTAATAAAGGCATACCGCTAT
Source organism: Plagodis pulveraria (assembly GCA_963890685.1). Taxonomy (NCBI): domain Eukaryota; kingdom Metazoa; phylum Arthropoda; class Insecta; order Lepidoptera; family Geometridae; genus Plagodis; species Plagodis pulveraria. The sequence goes on along the minus strand of OY982957.1, from coordinate 352,884 downwards.
TAAAAAAAAAAAAAAAAAAAAAAAAAAAAAAAAAAAAAAAAAAAAAAAAAAACTTAAAACCCCTTAGACCTGCAAACGGCCCTAAACTGGAGCGTGGGCATCGTATTTCGAGACTAAGATATGCCCAGAGCCACGTAAATTGGAGTATTGAAAATTGGCCGGAATTTCTTCTGAAAGTCGCACAGAGCTGGTGATCATAGAAAACGGCTCTTTAACTAGCGTAAGATATGTGGAAGAAATCCTCAATGATCACGTTGGTCCATTTATGGTCAATTTAGGTGAGGATGCTATATTTATGCATGACAATGCCCGACCTCATACAGGTAGGATTGTGAATGACTACCTTCAAGAGATGAACATTACTCGTATGGAGTGGCCAGCGCGCAGCCCGGATATCAACCCGATCGAGCATGCTTGGGACGAGCTAGGCAGATGCGTAAAACAACGAAACCCTCCCCCAATCACGCTTCGTGAGCTCAAAATTGCTCTCACAGAGGAATGGGAGAATATTCCCCAAAATCGTATAAGGAACTTGGTGTACAGCATGCCAAACCGCGTAAACGCAGTAATGGAAGCACGAGGAGGCAATACGAAGTATTAAAATTCAAGAAAATCGTAATAAAGTTCAAAAATTTCATGTTTCCTATTTTTGTTTTAAGGAGAGATCAGCAGTTTTTTTCTTTATGTAATTTTGTGTTAATAAAATGTATGGTGACTCATATTTTTTTTACTTTCATTTAAGGAGTATTACATTGTCTATTAAATACAATTTATTGCATTAACCTATCATTTTTAGTTTCCGAGATTTTTAACATTCTTTAAGTGACCCGGATTCATTGCTCTCGAGTGTATTTAACTTTCGAACTGATATATACATACTTATCTAGATAAAAAATATCATTGGTTAGGTACATAGCTTTAGAATAGGGAGCTGAACCTTTGGCGTTTAATTGCTGGTATTCAGATCCATTCATGTAGGCGTCAAAGTAAGCTACCTGATAAAAAAAGAAGAAAGAATGAGTTGTTGAAACTGTAGTAGGGCCTCAGTAACGAAGGGTCGCAGCCAGCTAGGCTTGTGGAACACTGGCTGTACATCAGCCGCTAAGCCAAACGGATGCAGACACAAAAGATCGCAGTGAATCATCTGTGAGGAGACTTATGACCGGGATTATACGATTCTAGCAGATTTTGCGTTACAACATTTTATAAAAACGTCTCAACCAAAGCGGATTATCTCAAAATCCAATGAGTTTGCTCGAAATAAAAATGTTGTTTTTTACTTATAGTTAGTATATTACTTGTATACTAGCCAACTATACCATGTTGATAAGTGCTAATGTGGTTAAAGATTTTCATAAATCTATATATTTACGATGGAAATTGGTTCTCAAGAATAGCTGCCAGCACTAGCGAGCATCCGCAAATGCCCTACCACAATGCTGTGGAGCTATATATTTTACCACAGGGCCATCTTATGGCGCATGGTGGTAGGGCATTTTGCGAATGCCCGCCTGGCTACCTGGCTAGCTACCACCCTCAAGTAGAAAATCTGTCGCCAAGCACCTAACGGTGTGTTCCGGCAGCTGTCCTTGACTTGAGGTTAGCCTAAACAAAATATCATTATGTACTCGTCGGGTGAGGTAGTGGTCAAAGGCTAGCCTATCAGCTATAAAACAGATAAATTTTAGCTAAGTAGTTCAGGCAGAACTAAAAAGAAGTAACTAATTTGTACCCGACACGATATATTTATTGCATATTAAATTACATAATTATTATATCCAAATGTCCAGTACCGATACAAAGAGCTTGGATTGTACACACGTGGGCTCGGATCAACTCGCTCGTCTATAAAAGCATAAGTAAGTACTTATATGTATAACTGTACGTTGAATACACTTCCGGTAGCACATGCAGGAAGTGCTAGTTAGGTGTAAACCCGATACCAATTAATTGGATGATGGAGGGAACCCGTTCCTCTCCGTACGTATTATATTGACGTATTGGCATGTGGGACGAGCCGCGTCTATTGGGAGTCGACATTTGATACTGAATTCTTAAAAGGATGAAGTTGAAAATATTTTGCACGAGTCAGTGCACTTTGAACTCACCTGATTGTGAGATGTGACCTGCGATGGAGCATGGCCTGGTAAAGCAAACAATCACTGCTAGAAAAAACCCTCTTCATGTACACATCCTTTCATCTCATCAAATTCTTAGTCCATAATTCCTCTATTTTTTGTTATTTAGTCAATTCACGCAGACTTTATTTATATAGACTTCCAAAAAGGATGCGTTCCAATTCGACTGAATGTCGTTTTTTGTGTGTTTGAGTGATTACTCCGCCAATTGTGATTTTGATGATTCCTTGTTGGTTCCATTTAAATTTCATCAAAATCGGTAAAGTAGTTTTCAGAGGTTACTGCTCTGCCTCTGCCATATAGATGAGTTTCGCCACAAGTGGCGAACTGCACTACGCGCGTCACCCTGAGACATAAATATACCTACAATTGTTAAATCACATATGCTTGTAATTTTACTAGCTCTCAGAGACTGCTGCCGGAGAACACTGTCGGATACCTGGCGATAGTTTTTGTACTTGTACGTGTTGCTAGCCAGGCGAGCATTCGCTAAATGTCTTTCCACCTTGCGATGAAGCTCATAGCCGGCTGGCCGGCGCGCGTAAGCACGGCGGCGGTATATAGGGATCGAACCGTAGATCTGTGGCACGAGAGTCCATGGCTATTACCGCTAGGCTAACATTGCGTAAAAAGTTTTTGGTGTAGCCCTTTTGTATATCATATAAGTAGCTAGCACTGCTCTTGTACTCTATATGGGTATAATTCAATTAATATTAATTTAGTGTTTATCACTTTATCAACTGGCACGAATATCTAAAGGTATCCATAATTTTACAGTAGATATTGTAGCTCTATTCTCGGTCTACATCGAAGTATAGAAAATAATTGATTTTCAATGGCAGTTCTATATACAAAAAACTTTAGATCAATAAATCAAATAACTTTCAATGAGGTACAACCAACTATATTTTTTACTGCAAAGCGTGACTGGCGTATTAGATCATTCCAAGATGAAAGAAGCAAAGATACGTACCTACCTGCGTAGTGTCATTATTAGTAAGTTTTTTAGTTCCCTCTGTGAGCAGCTGTACTTTCGTTTCACTGCGTTTATATTGAATTAAGTTTGCAACAACGAATCAAGTCAATAGCTTTGTAATAAGATCATTGAATCGAATGGAATGGCTACGGTCCAAGTGAACTAACAACTTTTTTGTGCGATTTCTCCCGCGTATACACCCCCCACCCCCCTCCCTCGTCCCATTTCTACCCGCTCGCGCTGCATCCACATCCCTCTTAAGGTTTCTTGTGTAAAGATTTGTTTTAGAGTAATATGTCAAATCGATACGAGTACTTACTTACCCCTTAATGTTGCATGTTTTTGCTTTGATTTCCTAGCCATAGTGTGTAAATGGGAGACCATAGCATATATTATATAAATTAATAAGTATGAATGAGTTAAACTAATAAGTAGTATCTGTTGTATGTCTGTCTATCTGTCTGTTTGTATGTGACGGGTATCTAGCTCGTAAACTGAACATATTTGATGTAACATGTCACCAAAGGACTAATAATATTTAGTCTTATGTTTTCTTGGATTTTCATTATTAGTAGGGACACAAGATAAGTTTACTACTTCAATCAATTTCAATCGCGTTTATGTATCATTATTTTTATCCCAACGACGACAATTTAAACCTTTGCAGTAAAATATTTAGTCTTTTCATCATGTATGACCACACCAATGGTGATCAAAGCTAACGTATCAAATATAAAAACAAGGCTCTTTAAAATAATTTTATCTTAATATCGATAATGTCATAAAGTTGTAATGGTATCGATATTTGATATAAGTCAACTCTAAAATCGTCGGAAATCATACCGGTTTGCGTCCACCGGCAGAATTGCATGCAGTGTAATTACCCGCAGCAAAAAGCCGAGTGTAATTACTTTGTCAATTATACGAGCATTTCATCTCCGCAGAACAAATCTCTGTAATTTGCAGGTGGAAGTGGCCCAGCCACTTTTTGGGTCATTAGGTCTCCGACACTACAATAATTACATTAATGGCACAGAGTAGCACATCTGGCATAAGGAGAACGAATACCATTCAAATGCGAACAGAACTAAGTAGGAACTAGAAAATTATATAAGCGAGAGCTTTCTAAGAGCTCGGTTTCAAAGGAGCTTTTGTAACTTCGTCGCCAAATTACAAAACACCTTGTTACACTCTCAGTCGAGATACAGACTTGGTAATGCGCGCGCAGAGTCGAAGATCCTGTATCCCACTATAAACACTTATGTCGCCTTCCAACCAGAGCCTTTAACCACACCATGGAATCTTTCGATCGAGCTCACATCTCGCAATCCAATACAAATTCATCCATTCTATACAGATTCTGTTTTATTTATAAAATGTATAGTAACCTATACAATAGTAAGTCTATCGTAAGACTTGATGTAATCTATGAAGTTTCTAATACCATTATTATTAAGGAGACCTTGCACATAATATATGTGGTAAGGATGCTAATGCTTGTCGGTTGAAGTGACCACTGAACCAAACACGTGTGTGGTGTAACTAGCACGGCTACGCGATTGGGAATGAGTACACAAGAAGAAGTATTACATTAGTTACAAAAGTTCTGAAAGTAATAGAACAAAGTGTAAGAGAAACACAAGTTTCACCGACCGCACTTGGTCTGGGATTCAAACAAGAAGAAGGAGATGGACTGATCGGCATTCTCGTTTAATAACCTTGCATGTATGGCAATTAATTACTTGGTATCTGAATGCGAAACACAATCAAACCTCTTTGCTTACAAATGGACTCTCCATTTGCACTTAATTGTTATAAGCATTTAAGTAACAGTTCCGTATATTAAAATAAAAGAGTTTTTGTAATTGACCAATAAATAAAAGCTGACAGCACCGCATCATAAAGTGAGTCAATTTCTTCATTTGAATAGAATTATAACGGCATTTTAATGAACTTGCTTCAAAGTCATTGAGCAAGTGACAAGTACATACAAGTATATACAAATGTATTTGTACGATTACTGTGTCTATACATTATGCATATTGGGCAGAAAATATGTCTAACCTTAAATTTTACTCAAACTTATGACAGTAATCTTTATTTTTTTCCTCTTCACCTTTTTGCTCGTCATCGCACTTCTCACACATGTCAGACACATATTCTTCTTCACGTAATCCATCCATACTTCCTTTGGCTCTACCACTATATCCGTCTCATTCACACTCAATTTTATTATATAATTTACTCCGAGTCTCCTGATCCCGTCAGACTACTACTCTTTCACATTTATGTCACTGGTGCTACTTGGTGTAGTAAGTGTTTCAATTAAGCTTGCACCGATATACTCATTGTTTAATACATCGCATATACACTGTGATTTATCCATTCACCTCCTCCACATTCACTCGTTTAGCCCCTTATATAGTGGGAGGGGGACAAACCGGGACAAATCAGAAACTATCGCTAACGCTGAAGAGAGAGGCGCCACCATAAAGTTTTTGCCATGGTTCGAAAAAAAATCTTAGATACGGGGATGCCTTCATCCGCTTCTTTTGTTTCCCAACGTTCTGATTAAGATATTTTTTTACAGCTGATATGCTTGCCGTTCACCACTATCTCACTTTATATCAGAGACGATGTTCTTCAACCTAACCTAAAATTTCTGGCTCTCGAGGATAGTTGCCAGAAATATCACTAAGCCGAAATTCGCCAAATGCCCTAAAACGATGCCAATTAATTGCATTTCTTATACATTTTTGAAAATGTACGTGGATCACATGTGCTTCTAGAGTGCTGTAGTTAGTAGTTATAAGTATTAGACAGGATGTATAGTTATTTCTAACTTCGACATTTCCATCAAATATGGCTAAATATCTTTAAAGACGATGATCGCCGCCCTTTCAGCGCTCGTGACTATCATCAAAGCAACATGATCAAAACGGCAAAGAAAACTAAAATCACGAAAGCCGAAGGTATAAAAGTACGAATGCATTCCATTGGACATCTATTATATTATATCGTTCAAATATGGTAAACTCAAGATCTGTGTGATAAAAAGCGTTCATACTAATCTACCGTATGAGGTGAACGTCTGAATCTAAACCGATACACAACCTAAATACCGAGCTGAGCTAGGCTGTATGAGTCATACATACATACGGCATAGTATTTCAAAATGGTCTATATGATCACCTTGACTTGTGTATGTGGAAAGTTCTCTGTTATCTCCTGCCCCAGTGCCGGGTCATGATGCTGCTGATTCAGCTGTGTTCGGTGATATATCAACTGGAAATGCGTCGCTCTACTATGTGACGAAAGAATAAATGAGGTTAATTCAATACCTAACTTAGTAAATTTTCCATATATTTTTATTTGCCCTTCTATTGCTATGCATGTAAGTAGGTAGGTACATGTAATTCATAAATATAATATAAAATAACTAGCTGACCCGGCAAACGTTGCTTTGCCATATAAATAATTCTGGCTATTAAAAAATAAGGGTTGATCGTAGAAGGGTGAAAATTGAGGATTGTATGTATTTTTGTATGTTGTATCATAAAAAAATAGAAATTAAAAATTTTGTCTAAAAAATAAAATAAAAATTTAGGGGTAACCCCTAACATTTAGGGGGATGAAAAATAGATGTTGGCCGATTCTCATAGATACCGGATAAGCACAAAAAATTTCATCAAAATCGGTCAAGCCGTTTCGGAGGAGTATGGCAACGAAAACTGTGACACGAGAATTTTATATATTAGATAGATATTGAGATAGGGACTTCTTTTAGGGTTTTGTACGAGAAAATAGATGTCTATTATAAATAATTAAATTATTATAATAAATAAGTAAAACAGGAGAAGAGGCCTTAGCCTACGCTAGATAAACAGTAGAAATATTAGTATTATTATGACAAATAGCCTACGTAAAAGTTAAATATACTGGGGTAAGTATGGATCTTCTAGAAATACGTTATTTGTTTTTTTTTTATTTTAATGAAAACGCGTTTTTGCGGGTTATATGTATGTAGTTACTACATTTAAAGAATATAGCTGCATTATATCTTGGTTAAGAGCCTTCGGTGAGCGATGCGATTTTTTTTTTAATTTTTTTTTGACGGAACTTATCGAGTCCCACCTGGCGTTAAGCGGACTAACCTCTGCCTATAACAGATGCATTTCATCACAAGTCACGAATTGTATTGCGGCCGTCACTTTGAGACATAGTTGTAAAGTCTCATATGCCTGTAATTTCACTGGCTCTCAAGGACAGCTGCCGGAACACACCGTTAGGTGCTTGACGACTGATTTTCTACTTGAATGTGGAATCTAGCCAGGCGGGCAATCGCAAAATGCCCTTCCACCATGCAGTGAAGCTCAAGTTGGCGGTGGGGATCAAACCAGATACCCACGGCACGGCAGTAATACCTATAACCGCTCGGCCATCATAGCTTCGGTCACTCCGACACGCTAGGCACAACTTGTTTATCAGTACATCGATCGTCTCTAAATAGTTTCAGAATACTTATAGCCCGTTGCAGTAATACTCGTATAAAATGTAAATCCGAATGCATTATTCTAAAAATACAACATAATTCTATATTAGGTGGTACATACATAACACATAACGTCGACTGGTCAGCGGACAACTAGCCTGACCGCAATTACGACACATAAACACTTGTACCTAATGAATCATTAGATCAGCTTCGTGGAATTAATTTGACACCACAAGTCTTTGTTTAAATATATTATATTGCTGCTATTGATAAAAAAAGACTTACTAGGAAACTAATACAACATTTGAAACAAAATGTAATGAATAATACCATTGTTTACAAAGATTTACAATAGAGCAAAGATGGCAAGTTTTTGTTCTACTTCCAGTAACACACATTTAACAGAATGTCGCTTCCATGTAAATTTGCATGCTGAATACCTACCTACCTATTCTACAGTCGAAAAGGCGCACAAAATTTGTCTATTTGCATTTAAATTCACAACAAATAGAGCAAAAATAGAAAGGAGGATGACTACACTGACCGTTTATTAAATATTTAACTAAAACTCAAAATAATATGTTTCGTAAATTTAATATTTTGATTATGAAGCAATGATGTCGCAATGGCTGCGAACTGCCGCTGCCACCGTCGCAAGCCGCGGAGCCAATGTGGTGGTAGAGCATTTTGATAATGTCACCAACTTCATTTTTATAACTATTGCAAGTTTTATGCTTATTAACTTTAGTAGGAACTGTTCGGAATCTTTCCGGTAAATATAACGCGGCTCTTAGCCGGTTCTATATAAGTGAATATTCACCAAGCTAACTAATCTATCGCCAAGCACCTAAAGGTTCCAGCAACTTTTCTTGGCAGCCATTAATTCAAGACTAAGCCTCGAACAGCTTCGATTACATGATAACTCCCCAAGTTTTGTTACTCTGCAATCAAAATCAAACTTATCAGCAATAATGAAATTATTGAAAGCAGTTTATGATTACCACGATATATCTGAAGACTTGTTGTTTTATTATAGGTACTAGGAAAACAAAACCTTGTGTAGATAGACAGTGATATAGCTTTAGAGAGTATGCTTTTATTAACAAAACACTACAAAGTATAATATTATATACAATACCACAGCTACACTACAACATAAGCATTTAGGGCATTGCAGGCTTACACTACAGAAAGTCTAAATGCCTCCAGCATACTACAAGTTGGCAGCGTGCCCAGCATGCTGGCAGCATTGCTCTGATTGCAATGCTTATTCGTTATTATTTATTCGCTCTAGATATTTTTTTTAGATATGTGTTATTGTTAAATATGGATATCCGCAAGGTAACGCATGCATTTATTACCTAAATAGCTTTAAAATCGTATACTCAAGTCTTGCCACTCACCAGTGCCCGCCCCATGCCACCGCCGCGCGCCGCCGGGAGGTCGCAGTCGCCGCTGCGCACTCTCCCTGATGACGAACTTCCGATATGCTCTACACCCGACTCGACGTGTTCTGTCTACCCGCTAACGTGCGGGCAGTGCCGGCGGGCGGGTGCACTCGCACTGCACGCCGCGGCTGGGCATTCATAAACTTATTTTCACATTGAGGTAGGCCTATTTCATATACAAGAATCACAACGAAAATAAAATATTTCGATCTCAAGTATTTACCCCAGGCAACCTGACACGTATTTTAAGTTTACCTGCACTAATTGCTCGGCGTTTGCTCCTGCGACCTCGCACTGCAATAGCTCATACTCTCCGAGCCGGGTCCTTAATAATAAGTGTACTCCACTGTTCCAGCAAACAACCTCTGCACAGGGGACTGCCTGTAGCTCCGACCTTGTACTGGTTTTATATTCAATTGGATTTCCAATATATGGGTACTTTTTTAGAAAATTTAGTTTTGTGCACTAAAATGTATATAATAGTCATGCTCAGCGTGCTAATGTTGTGGAAATCAAACTTAAAATCTACAAAATCTTGCGAAAGACTATAAAAATTACAAAAAAGAACAAAGTAAAAGGTTTTAAAAATTCTTAGAAATTGTAAAAATAATCTGGAATAAAATGGTAATTTTGATTTTTATAAATTCGAAAGAATATGGATTTTACAATGGGGTCCCAAGTTTTAGGGCGAGAATATATAATCTATACAACCTGTGAGCGGGGACGTGGGCAGACTGGCCAGTATTTGGTTCTTCTCTTACATACTCGTTCCTTTAGTAGTGTTGATGTACTTAAAGTGTACCTGTGTATAGGTGTAGTGTACTATCAGTGAAACAAATTATCTGTTAGTCTACGTTTAAGGCTCTAGTAGCGTCAAAGTAACATTTTTACGTTTATTTGCATCGGAATGCAAGCGGGGCCGATGCCCTCCCGCGGCCTTTAACAACTACTCGACGGTGACGTTGCATTCAAGGTACACTTGTTTTTTATGTTTTAGTATTAATCCTTTTTTATAACCGTTACACACCGCATAAACATCGTAAAGATGTGTCCAATTGATACTTTAAAAATTGGATGAAAAATATATTGGCTCTAATACTTATACTTATAGTGTCAAACTGAAACACATTCTGCCTGGTGAGCTCCGGATCTCGACTCATACGGCGTTCCATAGCCAACAATCTCTTTTCTGCCACGGGTCGCGACTCACCAAGAGGAGGACGTAGCGACAGAAAAGGTAGTCGAGTAATGATCCGGCCAGAATGAAGGCGGCCTGTGTTGTTCTGATAGAACAACTCGCACTCTTCATGAACTGGGTCCGAACGAGAAGCTTGAGGGGGCTCTTCGACTTCCCAAAACCTCTGAACCGCATCAGAGAGAGCCGAGCCCACTGTCAAAGCATCAAATTCCAGTGGAGGGGGTACCTTCAAAACAGGTCCCATCAAAGCAAAACCAAAGATGGTCGGGACAGCGACCAAGCCACCTGGCTGTATGACCCGTTTATTACCCAATAAAACCTTACCAAGGACATCTGAACCAATCAGCAAATCAATTTGTCCCGGTAAGTCAAACTTGGGGTCAGCCAGGTTCAAACCCGTAGTCAAATTTACCACAGAAGTGGACAATTGCTTCTGTGGATGCCTACCCAAAATATTCTCCATAACAATAGCCGAGGTACATATCCTCGGGGATGGAGAATCAACAGGGGTGAACAATAACTTCACTTGCCCCTCAACATTATTTACAGCTGAGTTACCTACTCCCCGGATAACATCAGAATATGTTCTCAAGTTTAGGCCTACCTGCCCTACCAACCTAGTAGAAATTATGCAACCTTGAGAGCCAGTGTCCAGAATAGCACGGACCACAAAAGTGGCTCCCGTTGGGCCCCAGACTTTAACGGAGGCCGTTGGTAGGAGAACGGTCTCAATCGGGGCACTTGTATCTACTGGGTAGGGGCCAACTTCCTATTGCCTGGGCGGCGAGCGGTCGCCGCAGCCAGGCCTCTGTCCTTCAAATCTAGAATAATTCGCAAATTCATCAAATGCGCGGTGTCCCGTGCCGCGCGCCATCTGTGGGGGGTCATAACGACCTACACGCCCAAAGCGAGGTGGGCGCGACTCAAGTCGGGGACGTTCCGCCAAAGGGGGCGAAGGCCTACGGTGCCGTCTAGGCGGTCAGCAGCCGTATAATCAATGCCGCGGGGGGGGAGGAGACGAACGCGTGTTCTGTCGATCCCTCACAACAGGCGGTGAGTGACGAGCAACATAGCGGCTCTCTTCCGGAGAGTGAACCGGAGAGGGGGAGTACCGGTCGCCACGGGGGTACCCGCCCATGCGGGGTTCAACCTGGCCAGCAACATGGCCTACCCCGTTCCTATTTAGGCACAACATGCCTAAGTGCTGCCCTGAACAATAAGCGCACGGGTGCGGGTCAGGACAGTCTCGTTGAAAGTGCTTGCCTAAACAACTAAAACAAAGCCGGCGCGTATTCGCAATTCTGCGGCGTGATGAGATGTGTAGGTCCAAGAACGACCTACATTTCAAAATATTATGGCCGGGGACCGAGCAATAAGCACACTCGGATGGGCTCTGTGTGACAGCAAATCGGGGGGAGGGGCGCTGGTCAAAATTGCCATGGCCCAGAGTACGACCCTGGCCAACGGCCTTAGTGCGGCCCTGCTCCTTGGCCCTGGGCGGCCGGTATGCAGCCGCCGTGTCACCAGCTGTGTCCACCATACGGCACTCATCCTCCAAAAATTTCTCCAGGTCCTCAAAGGAGGGCAAATAGGTCGCACAATCGCCACCATATTTCTGCTCAAAGCGAGCCTTCAAGTCCACAGGCAATTTCTTCAAGATAATATGGACCAACAAATATGACCAATGTTCAACCGGTAGGTCCAAACGTTTCAACGCGTTAATAGCCACTAACAACGGATTCAAAAATTCCGTTCTCAATACAGCTAGCCTATTAACCGTGGGCAAATTCAAAATTCGCTGAATGTGTGTGTCAGCAAGGCAACGTTTGTTATTGAACCGCCTGACTAGTAAGTCTTTAGCGGTTTCATAATTTGAGTCATCAATTGAGAGATGCTGAACTAATGCCCTCGCCTGACCGTCCAAAACTGATAACAAATATGCTAATTTTTGTGATGGACGCAGATCTGTCCTTACGTCCACTAAGCTATCAAACAAATTATAAAACCTAAATAATTTTCAAGACGGCCATCAAAGTGGGGCAGGTCCAAAGTAGGCAGTCTACTCAGCAAGCTTAGCAAGGTGGGTTCAGTTTTGGGCAATGGTGAACCAAACTGGCCTTTATTACTTATTTGCCTAGCCCGCTGTGCAATTTGGTCGTTGAATTCCAAAATTTGTAGGTCATCATTATCAACATGATTCCTCTGTTCCTGACTGAAGGCATCAAGAGTCAGATCTCCAACAAAGGTGTTATAACATGTATAGCGTTTTTCCACAAGTTCGAGGCGGTCACTCAACTTGGCAAATCGGTCTAACAGCGCCTCGTCTCTATCTGGTCTCGCGGCCAAGGCTGCGGCTGTAGAAAACCAGCGCAAATGTGAGGTGATACCACCAACGATGTAGAAATTATCAATTATTTTCTTCAAATAGGACTGAAACAGGCTTGTTTCAATCAAACAACAAATATATTATCTTATACAAGCTATGCTACATATCCAAATGCTATTTATGATCATATAATTTGCATGTAAAGTGGAACCTTTTTCATCAGATTACAAGTTGGCTCAAAATGCCCAAATATTTAACAAAACGGTTCAAATTATGTAAATTAGAGGATACACTGTGTCTCAGGTGTATTCAAAAAGCTCTAAACAATTCAAATCAAATAATTTTAAAAAAAAATCCTAACCTTTCAAACAAGCATGGCATTGAACAAAGAGGCCAAGAATATATCAAATTTTAGGCTATGCGGATTCAAAACCACGCTCTGACGATGTTAAACTTACAGATTGCCTATGCAGGCATGCAGGGCAGAGTTCTTCTGCCTAGACAATCTATTTGGAATGCTTAACTATGCCGACAGATTCACCGGGCTGGCTGAAATAAAAGGTACACAATACATTCAAATTTACAAAATGAAACTTTCTGCAGCTTATTATAGGCCGCAGCGGTGATCCCACTAGAGTTACCTAATTATAAAGTTGGCCAAATCTATAATACAGGCAAATAACTCACTTGTGGGCGGGAAGCACCGATGGCGAATCCTCCTCTAGTCCTCTAAGGCTCCAACGTCAGGACCCAGCACCGTCTCAGTTGCACATCACAAAATTATCACGTAGTACATAATTATAAAAGAATAACGCATAAGGCGTCCAAATCCAAATTAATATCAAAAGGATGATTATCAATCCTTGCAAACAATAAAGGTAAAATCAAGTAATTTATCAATTAATTCCAAGGGGTGCTAAAAATAGAATGAATTGCAAAAAGGGTGTCAAGATAATCTCACGTAAAATCCATAGATCACAATAGACGACTAGCAAAAGGGTTCGTTCGAAAACTGCCCGATAAGTTGATCGGTCCGAACACTAAGTGTATTTGGTACTAACTCAATCCGTCAGTTAATGAGAGCTTTATTAAAGGAAGTACTGTAGTCGATAAGCCACTATTTTTCTATGATTTCAATTCAATCAGATTTTGTTAGTATCAAGTTACATAACTGACCATCTGTTCCTGGTAGGTCGAGCCTGAAAATGAGCATATCCATAAGGAGCATATGATGGATATCCGTTATATTTATGTTTATATTTGTTTATGCTTCGGTTCCAAGTTTATTTAATATGTTCACGACCACGTTGATTGACAAGTACAAGTATAACACAACCTACTGCAAGTTCACTTAGGTAGTACTCCTTGTAGGCTATTCTTATATTTCTTTTTCAAGACCGGCTTTGACGCAGTCTCAAGTTTGCTGGTTTCTTTACACCACACATTTATATATGGATTAAATCTAGTCCCCTATGCAGGTTAAAATTATAAACTTATAGCAAAAAGTTCGGGTCAGTCGAGCATGTTCCGATATGGTCAGGGCACTCAGCGCCAATCCGGAGGATGCGGGTTCGATCCCGTTCTGAACAAGAATTTTGTGCTCTAATAATTTGTTGTTTATGAAATCTAGGTTTTGTTAATCAGTTTTGTAGTGAAAATAATCAGCAACATTTATGTATTTTGTAGGTTTCTCTTACATTATATTGTTCCCATGCAGGTTGGTAAAGGTATCATCATACCTCTCTTTATCTATTTAACATATCCAAGAATGCGTATAACTAATTTAGTACATCAACAGCCATAATTGGTCACAAAGCACATATTGATAAAATTTGCAAAGAAATGGCGAGCGGTAATTACGCTCTCTTTAAACTTAAACCATTGTTAGATAAGAAATCGCTAATATCCGTGTACTATGCATATATACATTCAATAATAAGATATTCCATTACTGTTTGGGGTAATGCTACGTGACGTAACAAGAGTTCTCAAATGTCAAAAACGTTCAATAAGAACAATTGATGGGCTGAAAAAGCGTAGCCCTGCAAGGAAGCACTTTAAGAAGGACAAAATTATGACAGTTGTTTCTCTTTACACCTACAATTATTTATTAGAAATTCATGAGCATAGGGATATTCCAGAAAAACATGAAATAGTTTTACCTTACAATCTGCGTAATAATGAAAAGCGAATTATAAAACATAATAAAATTCGGGTTGTACCAAAAATCAGATTAGCTAAAGTACAGAAACAAGGTCGTTATTCGAAAATACTGATGTATAATAAATTACCAAAAAGTGTGACCACCTTAAAATATAGTTTGTTCAAACTAAAACTAAAGAACTTTTTTGAAAACAATCCCTTCTATACATTAAAAGAATTCATGTCAATGCAGCTTTTAGAATCTTTGTTCTTAGGACAAGTGCAAACGTGATAACTGTAGATTTTAGTAAACTGTATTATGTATAAAAAATTATGATAATAAAATTTTAATTAATTATTTATATAAACGTAATTAGAATTTAATATGATTAAGTAGTATAGATATGTATTAAATGTACCTTCACTTGCCTGTAAATAATTTACAAAAGGGCTAATAAAACTTCTTTACATCTGTATGTCTTTATATCTTGGACCCGTTGACCTCTCTCTTAAGGGGGGGTTTGCCATAATCCCCACATATGGTAGGCGTATTGGGGATCGCAGTGTAAGATGGCAGTTCTATAGAAGGCGCTGATTCCCGCAGTAAGATATGGTGGGGTGCAATTGCAGCACGGCACCCCACGGGAGACTTACTTGCCAACATTACTTATAACTTTGTTACATATATTGTTGGCTTATTCCATTAAACCCCAAAAATTATTCCACGTCAACCCCAAGACAATTTGTAGGTAGGATTAAAAATCCTGTTAATTTTTCCAATCATTCACCAAGAATTAGAAGTAGAGTCAGTAAGACAAAATGTATATGAAAGCGATAATAGCATAATCAATTTTAGGTGTATAAAAGTGCAACCAGAACTACTATATTTTATAGTCTTGCCCCTGATATCGGCGATGGGTAACTATAGGGAATGGAATATAATCTAAAATCTAAGTCTAAAAGGAAGGGAATGGTTTCTTTTCCCTAGTTTTATCATAAAATAGTATATATTTAACATCCCTGTAGAAATAAAATATACCAACATCCTGTTTTACCTAAAATGAGGACCGCATAGTGTAGCCCATTACTTTTGTACTAATCGTTGATATACAGAACTGTAGACAGCTGCGCTTGTCACGACACGACTCGTGACGACATTTAGTTAATGACGAATGTTACATAACACGTACGTGCCGACGTGCTACGCCACGCTACGCTCCCGCAGTCAACACTTTCAGTTTTATATTGTATCAATTGTGCCCAAACGGTGCCAAAAGTGGAACGTCTTACTAACGTTCAACTTTTCTGAAAGTGTATAGAAGTTGTTATGATTTAGGAGCCTTTCTAGTAACACTTTTAGAAAGTTCTCTAATTCATAACTTGCAACGCGTAGTAAGATTTTAGTTCTAGTAAATATTTACACGTATATTGCAATTTAAGCAAACATAAACAGATACTATTCGTTTTTATTCATAAACAGGGAAGCACAGACGGAGCTTCTATCACATCAAACTGCATTTTTAACATGAATGCGCACTTGTATTATTGAATAAGTTAATTAATATTAGTATAAAGATATTAATTGGCTACAGGAAGTATCTCGTCCAAAACACAGATGCCAATGGCCTTTACGACTTCACCTGTGGCTCTACAATATGTACCTACCTGTACTATGTAGAGTATGGGATATCAATCAGCTCGTTTATGATAATCGATGCATTACTATTCAGTAATGTAAAGTCCATAGTTATGGAGCTCTACCGCCTCGGTATGGTCAGGTAGAGCAAGGTTCACATATCATTCCTTTTGCTAATGTGTTCTGCTATAAAATGTTGTTGGAATAATGATTGTTATGCAAGAACCTAAGTGAGTACTTATAAATATTCGAAGCGCTGTTAAGGTAGCTTGCTCAGTCATACTTAACGAATTGAGTACGTTAAGCAACGTCCACTGCGGTCATCACTTGGATGGAGTTGAGTTGAGAGAGTGATTTGGAGTAGTGGTATATTACTACTGGTCCCGGTTGTTTGCCCGATTGAATGCCTGGCGCCTGGCAAGCTACCACCATCAAGTAGAAAAAATGTCGACAAGGACCAAACGATATGTCGGGCAAAGATGAGATAGTAGTCAAAAGCTAGCCCATCAGCTATAAATAATAAATTACCTATGCATTGAATACTAAATAATTAGTTAGATAAGCGTTCTATGTGGTATGATCTGTGAGTGTTACCCGAACCGGCACCGCACTGACATCGACAACAACTGTTGACTGTTGTTGCGCCTTGTTGCAACTAGTGCGAGCTCATCGCGGCGTGCCCAGCCGGCCGTGCCCAGCCGGCCGTGCGTCCAGGGGAAAC
The DNA here is from genome assembly GCA_963890685.1 of Plagodis pulveraria. Classification (NCBI taxonomy): domain Eukaryota; kingdom Metazoa; phylum Arthropoda; class Insecta; order Lepidoptera; family Geometridae; genus Plagodis; species Plagodis pulveraria. The sequence goes on along the minus strand of OY982957.1, from coordinate 335,804 downwards.
GCGCTCGCCGGCCGAACGCAATCAGCGCATAAACAACAACAGATACAAATGCACTATGTTCTCGATAAGTACTTACGTACTAATGTTCCATCTGTGGCAAGACGCAGCTCTGTTGCAGATTACACAGGAGTTAGTACGTAGGTACATAGCGGCGCAGATAAGCGCGTGACTCACGCTGCCGTTGACGAGACGAAGCTTATCAGGTGAACTCGATTCAGAACCGTAACAAACAATAGCAAATTCGACGCATATTTTGAGTTCCTTCGACATATTTTTAAAGGATAGCTTAGGGATATGCTGGTATTCTGTGGCATAATATTATTATTTAAACAAAAAGAAAAGAGATTTTTATTGTTATGAGGCGAACAGTTTGACTTGTTTAACAATGGAAATTGGAATGCAACTAAAGTTTATTATTCTATAGTTCAATATTTGACTAGGTACCTCATTCCAATGAAAGCGAGCATTATTATTGAACTTGAGCTACATCTGGTATATTTAAGATGTAGCTCACTCTAAGCCAGAAATGAAATACTATTCTATGCCTTAAGTAACTGCTGCACCCCCTATTATGTTCATGCATATAGATGAGGGCTTTAAGGGAAAAAACGTAAGAATAGATTATTGAGCTATGGAAGCATACATTTAGGTCCGAGTGGTACAATTATTAATAATACACAATTTTGGTACGTAAAGCACGTGTAATCTCTACGAGTGCCCAGCTAAGTGTGAGGGAGAGTACGCCGGCCGGCCCACCTGCACTGGTCGAGTATCCTAATTTGAGATGTCGCATCTAGTATATATAGGTCAATGTTTCTATTTACAAAATCATACTCTAAGCATATTTTCCAAGTATAGTTTCTCGTTACCTACTTAAAGCAAAGATTATATAACAGTAGGTAATCATTGGCTGAAGTGAAAGTTTCTCTCAGAAAGCTGAGGATCACTCGAGCAAGAAATCACCAACTTTGCTATGAGAGTTTGTGAAACGCACCTTTTGTTTCGGCCAATGTGAGAAGCAATAAAGCGTCAAGCGAACTCTACGCCAATATTACGAGTCTCCTCGTGAACTGGCATCGAATCTGTGTTGTTGTAATACTACACGTCGTTATGTGAAACGATCGCCGCCTCCACCACCGCGCCGCCCCGGCCCGCCCCGGCCCGGCCCGGCCCGGCACGGCACGGCACGGCTCAGGCCGGCCCGGCTCGAGGCCGCCTCGAGGCTCACGAGGCCGCACGGAACTCGCGTCGAGGGCACACCCGTACGTGAAACTCATTTGGACCAAACGTGCCGTAATAAACTCTCACATATTTCTTAGTCCATCCGCACGAAAGCGGCTCGGCGGCAGATGGCTTCTGTCAGAAAGATTTGCGCAGTACATCTATCTGATCAGAGGATCGAAGTGGCAGTTTTGGTTTGTAGATTTGCAGAGCTCGAAGAGTGCGAAATGCACTAGGCACAATGCAATCACATTAGTTATTTCATTAGCAACCCTGAAACAACAATATGAATTGCTAGACAATTGATGTTATTGTGTGGCATCCTATAACATGTGTTTTTTTTAAGTCTTCCTCAATCGCATCTACCTGTCCCATAATCGCGGCAGCAGGTCGAGATTGAAGCAATCAGACTGCGGAGTACACTGTGTTCAAGTTGATTGAAGCATTCTTCTCTTAGCGTTTTTCCTCCTTACGATTATTTATGCAGCGTTGATGTTGAGCGTCACACACAACAAACTGGAACTGCAGCTGCTGACGACCGATGTTATACCATTGTTCCTTGATGCATGCTGTCGCCGCCGCGGTGAGGGACCCATAGCTTTAAATATGTTGGAGACTAACAAAAAATCTCATGAAATATTTAGGGGCTCCGTTGAGCATACCCGTATTTTTTTAGAATATTATCCAAAACAAAGCGAATAATCTCACTGTGAGATAACTAAACACATTCAAGAAAAGATTACGGCATCTATTTTTTACCCATTAGTCATCAAATTCTTGTAGTTTGTAAGGCTTGGACTCGGATTTGTAATTGGTAACAAAAGTTAAATGGTTTTTATTTTAAAACCGCTGGATCAACGGTCTCATTTTTCGTTCTGTAATACCCAGGAGGCAAGGTAATCTTATAACATAAAAAATTTGCTTTTTTTGCACCAAATGAAATCTATTTCTTTTGTATCTATTTCTGTTCGATCTTCACTTCTTAGACACAATACATTAGGTACAACAATACGTTATTATTAACGTTTGCAATAAGCAGATTGTATAATACAGAATATCCTCCCTTATATCACAATCAGATTTATCCTTTGTGCGATCCTTTCGTGCAGGAATATGCCGTTCAGCCTGTGGTTCAACGCGAAGATTTGATTTGTATAAAAGGTTTTTATGATATCACATAAGTCTCCGCGTGTGTGGTGCTGGAACGACAGTATTTATTTGGTTTATTCGTCGTAAGCTCTCGGTTTCGAAGACGTGACGTCTTTTTTACATAAATGTCATCATTACCGAAATGGAGCCGCGCCGTTATTTTACTTTCGCTCGCACGGGTAACTGCTTATTACTCGAAAGCCATTTTCTGAGTAACTCGTAATATTACCCTTCGTTTCCTTTCATCGGAATAAATCGTTCAATAGCAAGTCTCTTCCTCGAAAAGCTCAATGAACGATGCAGGTATCGTATGGCATTGTCCTTAAGTTACACCTGCGGTAATGAGATAACTTATGCGTGTATCGTGTTAAGGCACAGCATTCTATAATTAAACCACTTACATACTGGTAAAGTATCAGATACAAACTAGGAACGTACCCGAGGCATTGTAAGAGCAACTGATTTTTGCATGGCATTGGAATTGGTTGCAGGTTCTGCTGCAATGACATTTATAGTATTACAATTTGGGAGAAAACAAATAAAACATGACATACGCCTAGGATATTCCCTCACTTTTCTGATCTACAGTTAATTAACTTGTGTAATTATCAAACTTGTCAAACGTTCCAAAAATTAAATAATACAGGGAATGGCCAAAACAAACGGCGAGGTATTAATTTGTGAAGAAGGAATGCTTTAATTATTTACATAAACGCTCGGCGGTTGTGGTATTTTAGAATGTTTTAGTTAGTGCATGATCGTGCTGAAGCGAATATGAAAACGCCAATACTCCAATGGTCATTACTTTGCGTCGGTCAGCTTGTTACGTATACCTTTTACGTAATGAGTTCGTGCAGTGACGACTGACGACTGACGAGGCACAATGTGCTTGCCGCTACATCCGGCCAGCGCAGCGCGGCGTCCGACATGGCCACGTCCTGACCTAATGCTGACACGGCTTTTAGTATATTTATGATTACGCGATCCTGATCATACGATAATGTCATGATGTACATTGAAACGTTGACAGGAACAATTGAATGCAATTTGAGTTCGAAAACTTATGAGAGTAGATGATTAAAATGTGTCACTCACGGCACTTTCACACATGTGTTACATTGCGTTGGGACAGTATTTACTTTCAACTTCTAAACCTAAGTCTTCAACGTGATTCCACCTCCTTTTTTAAACATGGTGCGGAAGGAGACTTTCCATCAAGTGATATTGTTAGTTCTTATTTCTAAGAAAGGAACGCAGTACTTTAGAATTTTCTTGAAAAGATTTTTGAACTGCTTCAAGTTAATTAGCGAAATAATTAATAATGACAAAGATTTCTCTCAACAAATGTGCTCGTAATTGCAGATCAACTGGAGATAGCTCTGTAGTGGTTTGGTTTGGAATCGGTCTAACATCTAGGTGCTCAGCCCTCACACCAAAATATAATAATTTTGACTAAATACTAGTAATTATCACAACACAGTAAACATTTAGAGTTGTGCAGTTTAGACTCACTCACTCTCACTCTATCTATGGAGTTCGTGGAATGTAGAGTGACGGCGGCTGCTCCGCATTGTGACTATTCGTGAGCTGCAGTAGTCGGGGTCGGTCTGACTTCGCCGCGAACACGTAATGGAAGGCTGACAAAGGATCTGTGTCACCGACGACGTGGAGACGACAGACCGACTCGACCTACTGAGTGAAATGATTAAACACTAGCGGCCCGCCCCAGCTACACACACGTATTTAACAAAAATTAGGAGGGGGGACCCTTGGGAGGATGCTGCCCAACGTGGGCGGCCCGAGCGCCACATGTCGTCGCCTGTACCCGGAGTGATCCGGAGTATGGCCTTGTACGGGGCACCTGTCTGGGTGGACGCCCTCGGTCGCGCCAATAAGGCCCTGCTGCGTCGTCCGCAGCGGGTCATCGCGACGAGGGCGATACGCGGGTACCGGACGGTGTCCTGGACGGCGGGATGCGTGTTGGCCGGTGATCCCCCCTGGGAGCTCCAAGCGGAGATCCTCGCCGAAGTGTACCACTTCGTGGCGGCGAGGAGATCCCGCGGGGAGCCTCCAGCGTGGGAGGAGGTCACGCGCATGCGACGGCAGGCGCGGGCCGCCCTGTTGCGGCGGTGGATGGAGGACCTGGCTCCACCGGTCCCTGGACAGAGGACGGCGATTTGGGTCGCTCACCTTCCGATTGGTGCAGGTGCTTTCCGGACACGGATGTTTCGGATAGTAACTGCATCAAATCGCAAGACGTGAGGCGACCCCCGCCTGTCACGAGTGTGGAGCGCCAGAAGACACGGCGCTCCACACGCTGGAGGAGTGCGCCGCGTGGAGTCCCATGCGGCGCGCCCTCACAGCGGTCATAGGCGCAGATCTGTCGCTGCCGAGCGTGGTTAACGCTATGCTCGGCAGCGACGGATCGTGGCAGGCGGTGGTCTCTTTCTGCGAAGAGGTGATGGCGCAGAAAGAGGCCGCGGAGCCGGCGAGGGAGGACGACGTCCTCTCAGACCCGCTCCGGCGTAGACGAACTGAGGGAAGGAGAAGGCGATTCGGGCGCCTTCTCGCTCTATCCTAGTGTTGTGCACTGGCTTGCACGATCTCACACGTCTGGGGGATGGCCCTAATGAGCTGGGTCATCCCTCCATTCCAACCGCCGGGGCGAGATGGTGAATGCTAACGCTACCCCATTTCGCCCCGACTAGGCGGCAGACTGCTCATCCCGGGTTTTTAGTGGGTAACCTCACTTACTACCCCCCCGTGGGGGTAGGCGCTCAGTTTATTCGTTACATACAAAAATACAAATCTTTCCTTCTTATATATAAGCCACAAAGATACCGCAAGCCTTACGCCGCAAATATTACGAGCAGAGAATGGAAATCCTGCGTCTCACTACTCTTGAAGAAAGGAGGTTACGTGGGGACCTCATAGAAACTTTTAAAATCCTCAACGGATTATACAACCTCCCCGAAATACATAATCTGTTTGTGGAAGTCATCCGCGACAAAGAAGTCAGAGGGCACAATCAGCAAATTCAGCGTGTACATGCTAACACAAACACAGCACACTATATTCTCAGCAACAGAGTTGTTCATAACTGGAACAGGTTGCCTGAGGAGGTTGTTTCTGCTACATCTGTAAATGCATTTGAGAACCAGCTGGATGGCTGGTTGCATAAAAGCAAAAAATCTCTTGCCCATTTGTAAACTGCTAAATAAAAAAAAATGTGTGGACACTACAAAGAATACATATATATTTCGACACAGAATGATATAGGCACATCAGCATTACGCTGCTCGCCTATAATTTTTTTTTTTTTTTTAGGGAGGACATAGATGCTGTCTACCGCTATACGGACGTACAGCTCCACCGGACTTTGGGCGAGGGGAGGCCCTCTTATAGCCCAGGAGGAAGAAGCGCTGAGGGCACTTCTTCTGAGACGGGCGTATAAGGCGAAAAGCGCCTTATACCTCCGTCTCCTGCGGGCGCCGAAAACGCCACGCTACTATCGGGAGGGGTGACAGCGAGCTCAAGGGCACCACTGTGGTTCGGACCTCGGCTTGTCTCGCTGCCGAGAGACAAAGGGGGAATCGGAACTAAATGCCCCGGTACAACTGCAGTGTTGTACCGTTGAGAATGGGCCCTATTGAATATTGCTCTGTGACTATTTGGAGAGACACTAATCGGGTTTTTATTTTTGCCTCGAGCTCGCCGGCGAGCTCGGTGTTTGATTGTGTAACCTCTGATTACCGCACACCTGGGGATGTTACCAGGACGACTTGCGGACAACGCTAAAGCTGCCAACGTAATGGCTGCGATGGGGTCATCCGGGTCGTCCAATACCTGCCGTGGTCGGCGACGGGGGGGTTTGAAGTATGGGTCGGATGAGGCAGTCGAATAGTTCGCTGCCTGGACAACCAGAGGGTTCGGGTGGTGGGGGGCTCGATCAAAGTGTCGGCGGACGCAGCCCTTATTGAACTGCGCTAAAGAGGGAAGGTTTAGGTCGCAGTGCAACTCGGCGCTCCGGACGTACCAGGGAGCGCCGGTTGCCCTGCGAAGAAACCGGTTTTGGAGGGCTTGAAGCTTATGTAGGTGGGCCTCACTAGCATGACTGAACACTACGGATGCGTACGTCATGATGGGGCGGATACAAGCAGTGTAAAGTGTCTTCTTGTTACTAAGAGACATTTTACTTTCTTTACAGATTAAGGGACTTAGGCGACCCATGACAAAGGCCGCCCTGTTACGGACCGTATTAATGTGATCTTTGAAGGTGAGATTCCGATCAAGGGTTACTCCAAGATATTTGGTTGTTCTCACCCAGGGAATGGGTTCATCGAACAGAATTAGTGGCTTCGGATAGCGGGGGCGGGTTTTCTCAGTAAAGCACATAGCTGTGCTTTTAACTGGATTGACCGCTATGCGCCATTTTCGGAACCAGTCACCGATCTCGGTGATGGCCCGTTGAATGACGAAATATGTCTGTCTATTTACATGCCAGCCAGTGGAATAAATGGCGGTATCGTCCGCGTATTGGGCTATAAAAACTTTGGGTTGGGCGCGAGGGATGTCACTGGTATACAGTGCGAAAAGGATGGGTGATAGCACGGAGCCCTGAAGGACTCCGGCTCTGACTGGATGAGGAGTGGAAAGGGTGCCTTCCACGCGGTAGCGAAAGCTTCTGTCCCTTAGGAAGTCTTGTAAGGTGAGCACAAGACGCTCTGGCACGCCAAAGTGGTATAGCTTGTAAATCAAGCCATTGTGCCAGACTTTGTCAAAAGCTTTCGCTACGTCGAGGAAGACTGCTACCGTCGATTGGGGTTTGGGCTTCTTATTGAAACCCTCTAGGATGTGCTCCGTGAGGCGGTGCACCTGTTGGACGCATGAGTGTTTGGGTCTAAAGCCAAACTGCTCATCGGGAATAAGGTGGTGTTCCCGGGCATGGGATTGAAGTCGGTTCGCTAGGATCCGTTCGTAGAGCTTCCCCAGGGCGCTGAGGAGGCTGATGGGACGGTAGCTGGTGGGATCAGAGGAGTTTTTGCCTGGTTTGTGAATGCCAATGACATTTGCACATTTCCAGGTGTCAGGGAACACACAATGGTTCATAGCCGCATTGAAGATGCTGACTAGGAGATGAATGAGAGGGGGGGAGAGGGTTTTGAGAACCTTGTTAGAGATGCCGTCGGCACCGGGGGCTTTACGTTGTTTGAGGTCCTTGATCAGTCTCGTCACCTCAGCGAAGGATACTGGGGTGAGTGGGGGGAGTTCAGAGATGACCACAGAGCTTTTACGTTCGACTTCAGCGTCCACCGTATCGAGGTGAGCTTGGTCTACGTGATCGACATTGGGGGAGCATTGAGCCTCTAGGCTGTCGGCTAGGCACTCAGCTTTATCTTCGTCAAAGAACGCTGGGACGAGGGGGACAGGTCTGTATAGGGGGGGCATGTCGCTTTGTCCGACACCTTTCATACCTCGAGCGAGATGCCAGTAAGCCTGGTGGCTCGGCACGAGGTTTGAAAGTTTGTCGCCCCAGCTCTGATCACGCAACTCGGACATGCGACTTTCAACCATGCGTTCAAAGTGGCGTTTCCGAGTTTTGTTTACTTTGCTCGGGTAGGAGTCGTAATGTCGGGTCACTGCTTTACTCTTAGTCACTAATCGTCTCACATCCGCTGGAATGACAAGGCGCCGGTCGTCCGGCACTATGACTTCCTTTGCGGATGCACCTACTACGGTGGAGAGGTGATTAGTGAAAGAGTCGATAGCGAGGGATACGTCATCTTTAGTCACAATGTCGTCAGGGATTTTGTCAAGGTCGGGTGAGCTGATAGCCTTTAGGGATTCACCTAAGAGCTTCCAGTTCACTATCGTCTTGGTCGGGCAGGGTACGTCAGATGTTGGGTCGGGGCCTAGTCGCAGTATTATGGGGCGGTGGTCAGAATGTAATTCGTGACACACCTCCATAGAGCGTAACTGAAGTGTTACGCCTTTGAAAAGTGCCATATCGAGTAAGTCGGGACGGCCGTGGTCGAAGTAGGGGTAGTGAGTGGGCTCGAGTGGAGCTATTATGTCAAAGTTTAAGTCAGCGACTAGGCGTTCAAGGTCAACACCGTTGGAATTGTTGACATTACAATTCCACAGGACGTGTTTGCTGTTGAAGTCACCGATCAGAAGGACGGCGCTTCCTAGTGAGAAAAGTGCTACTAAGTCAGCGCGGGCGACACGCTTTTTACAAGGTAGGTAACAGGAAACTATGACTAGGGGTTGATGACCCGTCATGGCTAGCATGCAACAAGATGCTTCCATAGTAGTGAGAGTCGGGGTAGGTATGGGGATGCAGTGCAGGGACCTTTTGTAATAGATAAGAGTGCCTCCTCCACGACCGGTCACTCTATCATTACGTACCGTTCTGAAATTGGCAAACCTGGGGTTCGCCTTCCCCGGTTTTAGTAGGGTTTCCTGCACGCATATAATGTCGATCAGGTGGGTATTACAAAAGTCGTGTACAAGGTCACGTTGTCTGAAGAGGCCGTTAGCGTTGAAGGACGCTAACGAAACTGAGCGCGGTTTATTCCTTAAGGTTGTACTACCCATAGTGGGTGTACTGAGGGGGAGTTTGGGGGGCGAAGCGCTTTAGAGCGCTAAGGAGGCTGGCATGTTCCAGCGTATATTGGATGACTTCCGCAGGTGATTGTGCGGAGTGCATCTTGCGTGCTAGAGCACGGACCTCATCTATATTGATGGACATAGCAAGGTCGCTGACTAGCGCTATATCCTCTTGAAGAGAGGAGTCCATCAGTGGCATAGGAGGTGGGGCCACGGGCCGGGCGACGCGAGGTGCGGCGCGTGGAATGAGGGCAGGAGGTGCCGGGGGTGCCGCGCGGACCGGGGCCGGTGCGCGGGCAGGGGCCGCGGTACGGGCGGGGACGGGTGCGCGGGCCGGGGCGCGGGTGGGAGCGATGGTTTTAACCATGCTCGGTGGCTTTGACCACGCGTTCCTAGCTGGGAGAGGAGCGGGAGTCACCTGTGAGGCAGGTGCTACTGTCAGCTTAGGGCTGACCCGCTGGTATCTATCATAGGTGGGACGAGGAGGTGGCGGAGGTCTCCTTTCCGTTGCCACCCTGCGGTTTGTGCGTGGCGCCCTCGGGCAACCGCGGTAGTTGGCGGTGTGCCCCTGGGTGCCGCACAGAACGCAGCTGGGTGGGTCGGGTGAGTCCCTCGTGCGAGAACAATTCTCTGTGGCATGATCGCCTAGGCACTTAACGCACCTAGGACGAGCGAAGCAGTAGCGGGCAGCGTGCCCGTATAGTTGGCAGTTATGGCACTGTGAAGGAGAGCCATTCCTGAATGGGGGCTGAACATCTAGTCCGGAGAGGCCGCAGACCGTCTTCAGGTTGAAGATGGTCTTGCCCTCCGGGGATCGGTCTAGTACTACGAGTACTAGGTCGTATGGGCTTTTGTCTTTGCCACTGTACATGCGGTGTACGGCAAGGACAGGGAAGTCCTGTCTTTTAAGGTCGTCAAGTACAGCGTCTGTACGGACTTCCTTCGGGACACCGCGTATGACGACGCGTAGGACTTTCTCCTCTTCGAGCGCATAAGTGTGGAAGCTTATGCTCTCTTTACGGAGGAGTTTGGTTAACGCTCTGTGGTCGTTAACTGAGGAGACTTGGACTTTAATGCCCTGCTGCGTGGAGCGGGCGTTCGTATAATTGATCTTACGATCCGTGAGGAGGCGGGATAGCATATCCCATTTGCCTTTGTCCTGTATGAACAAAGGCGGAGGCGGCTTTTCGCGGCGTGCGTTAGCGTCCTGAGAGGGCGCTGTAGCCGAAGCGGTTGCGGAAGGCGGGGACGCGGGGCGCGGGGCGGGGGTCGGCCTATTGCCGGCGGTAGGTGCTTTGGCGGCTGCCTTAGCGGGCGGGGCGGAAGGCCCGGAGTTAGCGGCCTTAGGGGCGCGCTTGCGTTTGCGGTCTACGACGGTATAGCCGTCGTTGTCGGAATCTTCGGAGTCTGTGCGTGAGGCGCGGGGTTGGTCGACCTCCATGTCCGTTTCCGAGTCTGAAACTGACTCGACAACGACATAGGCAGGTTCGATGCTCGCAAACCGACCGATCGGTGAGCGAGAGCGAGAACGGGGTTGGGCTACTACCGCGCGCCTGTTATCAGGGCCGGGGGCGGGGGAGTCCGGGCTCTCCTGTAAGTAGGATGGCGCCGGAGGGTCATCGTAGGTGGGGACGGAGGTCCCGGAGGGAGCAATGGGAGTGTCCGTGAGGCGGGCACTCTCTGCGTCTGAGGTGAGGGCTGCTTGATGAGCAGCATAGAGTTCGGGGTACCGTAAGGCAAAGGTCTGAAGGACCTCTACCTCACTATTTGTAGGGCGGGGCTGCATCCTGAGGGGTGCACTCAGGATGCCCTAACCAGGGTAGTGTCTCCCTCGCACAACCTGTGAGCTCACTGTGTGAGAGGGAGTGAGTACCTACTGTGTATCCCTAGGTGTGTGTCCCTATCCGCACTTTTTTTCTGGGGCGGCGAAGGGGTGTCCTAACGACTCCGGGATTGACTAGGGGCGACCCCAAGGCCAGTTGCCCCGGAGACCTGCTTGTTTCGGCTGATCCCGTGAGGCGGGAAAAGGCCGCGGTACAAGGTTAAACCAAAAATCAACAGAGGTAGTTGGCACCGTTAGGGATCACTCTGCGACCGCAGCAAATGGCGGATTTGATCGTTCGAGCGAGCTTAACCCGGTAGGGCTCCACCTGCCTGAACGATGCCGCTTAACAGCACAAAGTGTGTTGTTGAGCGGGTGGCGTTGTACGTGCAGAAACAAAGATGCGAAACAAGGATAAACTGCACTTTTCAGTGCAGTTTAACGCAGCAACACCGACCCGGGCTTGTCCGGGGCGGTGGTTGCTCGACGGTGGAGCGCCGCCTCAGCAAGCACGAAGCTCGCGTCGCACGGCGTTCGACGAAACTCTCAGCTCCTGCACAGACAAACACAAGCTGAATCGGGATCACGCTCTTCAATGCGCACTGTTGCAACTAGCGTCGGAACGATGGTCCAGGCGAGACGGCAATAGTGCGGGGACTATTGCGGTCTCACTGGAGGGTCACTTGCAGCTGCGGAGAGGTGCGCTCGGCGTGGCGGCGCAAGGCGGAATGTGCATCGGTTTGTGATTTTGTCGCCTATAATCAAATAAATAAATAATATTAAGTGTAGATGTACATGTAGATTACCGCACCGCGCCGCGCGCTAGACCTTATATTATACCTACGCCAGCATTCGGTACACTGGAGAACCCAACACTATAAACTGTATAACAAGAATAAGGATGAGAATGTACTTACTGTAGAAATAACAACCGGGCAGATGGCCCACACACAAGACAAAAGGGTCGCTATTCGTATAACGAATCTCGTAAAGTAAACCTATGTAAAAAATTACGACATCCTACCGTAGTCATTTATAAATAAAATAAAATATCTTTATTGCAGGCAAAAAGTACCCATATCGGAAATAAATTAAAATATAAATAATAAAATAGTATAAATCGCAATAACATATTACAAACATATATAATAAATAAAATTGCAATAATACATCTCTTTTTTTATTTTCGTTCTGGTGGCCAGAGATCCAGTGTCTATAAATAGGACAACACAAATTTTCACCGAGACACTTCAAAATCTTCAAATAGATGAGACATGCAGGTACTCAACTACGCTTAATGATAAATGTCATGCCTGTTGCCCATAATAGGCAACACGCTATGCCCCCTAGATAATATATATAAAACAAAAAACGTTTACTACCCAACCTCAAACATACCAACCATCTTTATAAGTTCAAAAAATTTTGCTTTGCGCAACACAAGCTAGCGTTTGATTTGAACTTTGTAACAGTTCATGCTATATGTTCATCCATTTTTCCAATCCCCAATTTCCATTTGTAAATCAAAATTCATTTTTATTCTTTCAATGTCGGTTTTCATTCTTTATTGAAAGAGCTTTTTCGCTCATAGAGTAAAGCACTTCGCATGACATCAACAAAAACTTGCCAACAGTATTTTAACTATTGGTCATACCAGTTAAAAACAAGTGCTTCAAAGTCAAAATCATATTTTATTCAATTTAGACGTCTACGACGCTCTTATAATGGAAAATTACAAATTTTAGTATAGAAATATTCTACATTGTACTGCCACGTTCAAGAAACTCGGGGCTATTCTTTTAACAATGTGCTACATACCTACTATATAATAGAGTTATTACAATATGTGTTTAAATTATGTAGGTGACAGGCAATAGCTTGGCAGAGGCGGAATTGTCCAGGCATTTTTGTCGTTTAAATAATCAGAAACTGTGTAATAGGATTTTTAAATCAATATGTTTTTCACGTGCAACTTGAATTTCCCTTCTGGGAGCGTTGTAATATGTTTGGGAACTTTATTATAAAACCGCACACAATTACCTAAGAAGGACCTTTTATTTGTCTTTGCTAATCTAAAACCTGGCACCGCTATTTTATCTTTATTCCTAGTATTGTAATCGTGATTGTCACTGTTTAATTTAAATTTACTCAATTTTTTACGAACATACATAATATTTTCAAATATATACAGACTTGGTAAAGTTAAAATATCAATTTCTTTAAAAAGATCCCTCAGAGATTCCCTAGGACCCATTTTATATATGGCTCGAATTGCACGCTTTTGTATGATTAAGATTGTCTCTATCTCAGCAGCAGTTCCCCACAGCAATACACCATACGACATAATACTGTGGAAGTACGCGAAATAAACTAGGCGAGCAGTAGCTACGTCTGTTAACTGTCTTATCCTAAGAACTGCATATGCAGCAGAACTAAGTCTTCCGGAGAGATCATGTATATGTGGATCCCACTGTAAAGTGGAATCCATTTTGATTCCCAGGAAGACAGAAAATCCTAGGTCTCACAGTTGCGGGCTACGAATTATATATAAGTAGATATCGTTATTCGTAGGTAAATTTTTGAAGGCGGTATGGTTGTTAATGTAAAAATTTCAACAGCCCTCCTAAGTCTCCTCTAGTAACCCTCTAATTAGGTACTTATTGGTTATTTTTCGACATACGAGTCGGATAAGACAAACGACTAATACACAATCAAACAGAACTGTTATCGTGAATAAATAATATTGTACAAGGTATGCCGTAATCAGACCACTGCGTATGAAATGGTCCATAAAATGGTACCTTCGCATCTTCATCAGTGTGTATGCATAAAGTAGAACTTGAATACTTTTCGCCCGTTAGATATGCGATGTGCGCCAAACGCAATTGTCGAATACGAATAGAAGCCGATAGGGAATGTCAATCAATGGCAAACTGTCCACTTACCATTATTACTTTTTGTCGTGCTCTTACTTCCAGTTTTTATTTTGATTCATCATGACATATTTTTGCAATATATTTTTAAAAGAAACAACAAGAAAAGTCCATGCGCTGTCGCTACGCGATTCTTTTGCCAACATGTCATTTATCTCTAAAATTCATTGCCGCTTATGCCAATGCGTAATAGAATCTACTGTAAAATTATATTTATACCACACCCACTCAGAAAAGGTCTCAATCGTCGTTCAAAAACATGTTATAAAGTTCGTCATTTTTTCCCTATAAATGTACGGCGGGGAAAGTTATATGGATTTTCATTCCTTCACTCCGTAGCAGTGAAGGAATGTTGTATGAAAATCCATACCTGCCCTGGTAGCGTTCTTTTGTTTTTAGCTGCTTACATAAAAAATTCAATCTCAAAAAGGTTTTATATCAAATAATTAGAAAAAAGAGGTGTGATTTTTATTTATACTCGATTTTCAATGAAAGGAGGTTGGCAACCTTTTTTTGCACTACGAGAAAAAAAGCGCGGCAATTTGTTATGATTGGTTTGGTGTTTTGTTTTTTTTATTAAATTGATATTTTAACAGTACGCTTTTAATTATTCTGAATAATTTTCAAAAATGTCATCTGATAGTGAAAGTGACGATTTTATAATAATGACGCAACCAGAAATAAGACATGCAGCTCAAAAAGTCATAAAGAACTTACTGCCAGAGAAGTCTAGAGGTAAGTACGAGAAAACGTATAACGATTTTATTTTCCTCGTAGATGTAGTATAAAGCACTATGTATCACTCGGGAGAAAGTTCTATTTCTGTTCTCGAGTTGCCTTTATGCCCTCCGCTACGCGTCGGGCAGCGGGCTTAAACAAACTCTCGAACGGAAATAGATCGTTTTCTCCCCTCGGTGCACAATGTACTATTGTAGATCGTGATAGTACTTTTGTATACCTAACCTTGTTTAAATTAATGTAATTGATCATACCTAGTAAAAATGTTTATTCCCACCTAGGGTTGCGATCACCTACATCACCGACCGACGCCCGACAAAAGCTCTAAAAAACCCGGACATTTGGGTGAAGACTATTTTTTCCCGGACAACCATAAAAACATTGTTCATTCTGTAAAATATAATTAATATACACATTTTTTTATTAATCTATTCAGCTTCTTTGGGATAAACACTAAAGTTTTACAAAATAAACTTATACATTCTACTCTAAATCTGATGATAAACAAAATTAGAAGCACTGTAATTTAGCGTCAAATTTTAAACTTTTGTGGTTTTATAAATAATCAAAAAACTACTAATCAAAAACTACATTCTACATTGTATCAAAAATTGTCTAGTCATCTAGTTACCAAACTAGATGACTAGACCATGAAACTATTTATTAAATATTTTCTGTATGTTTTATAGCTTATAGCTAGCTTTTGACCACTATCTCACCTGATGGTAAGTGATGATGGGGTCGAACATGTTGTTCAGGCTAACTTAGAATTACTGGCTCTTGAGGATACCTGCCGAAGTACATCGTTAGGTGCTTGGCGACAGATTTTCTAATATAGGGTGGTAGCTAGCCAGGCGGGCAATCACAAAATGCCCTACCACCGTGCCATAACGACTATCATCGTAAGACAACAACCTGGACCGACGCGACGGTTTAACGTGCTCTCCAAAGCACGTGCACGCTCAGTAGTAATGCCACTAGCGGTCATCCATCTAACTCATGACCGCGGCGGACGTCGCTTAACTTAGCCAAGCAAAATTCGCTACGAGCGCTTCATGTAAATTAAAAGTAAGTAACAAGTTTACATGTTAAGAAGTTCAAGATCCTTAAAGTTTAATTTATTTTGATCATATAAAAATTCGTGTGCATGTTCAGTTTGTTTCTCTCCTTCGTCCATTGCTGCGAAACTCACAATATAACTTGGGTTGTATGTGTAAAATATTAAGATTTATCATGTTTTCTGCCAGAAGAAAAGGACCCTAGGAATGTTCTAGACGGGCAACACTGAGTGTTTGGCGGTAATTCTATATAGCGGGAGTCGGCGCGGCGTTGGGGACGTTCGATCGTATTGTGCTGTCGCCGTTGTCGATTTTGCCGCGCCGTTGTCAACTAGTATGCAGCTTACTAATGAATTTTCAACTCAGATTTGTATCAAGTAATTGTTTATCCATTAATCAATACGGATCCGGACACGAAAGTTTGAAAACCTCTGCCAGACGCCCCGCGGATGCCTTTTAAACTAGAACAAATCCGGGGAATCCCGGACGGGTGGCAGACACCTAATAGGACTGTGTGTAATGTACTAAACAACTGAACATATTATTTATGTTTGTAACAAAAACTTCTTGACAAATGTGAGAAAGGATCATTACAATTCTTGTCAATTAACGATAATAAAGAACGCTCCCGCTGTTCGTTCACGACGACACTAGTTGAAGGCATGCATTGTAAAAAGACAAAAATGGGTAAGTTAGCGATCGCTATCGATGTCGATACTGCTGCCCCACAGAGATGCACTGTCACGCAGCGCTTGCAAGTCCCGCGTCTCGGGGTCATAGCTGCAAGGAGAACGTGCACCTGTTGAACAATACACAATTTGATTATACTACTAAAGTGGGAACTGCCAAACTTTTCGTTTTGTGGTAAGAGATTCTGAACAGTACATGAATAATACGGAATGAGTAGTTCTGGGTCAGAAAAGGAGGGCATAAAGTTATAAAGCTCTTGACAACATTCACCTTTGCTGTGAACGAACGGTAGAAAACATCGAGAAACGCTCAAGTTAAACTCAGTCATTTATTCAATTTAGGCGTCGTCGTAGATGCCGAAAGCCACACGTAATTATAATAAAACTGGCCAAGTGCGAGTGGGACTCGCGCACGAAGGGTTCCGTAACTGTGAATAGTTAAAGCGTCCACCTGTCACTGTTATTAGTATCGAGCAAGAAACAAGTTTGTTGTATGGGAGCCCCCCTTAAATATTAATATTATTTTATTTTTAGTATTTGTTGTTATAGCGGCAAAAGAAATACATCATCTGTGAAAATTTCAACGGACGGACGGACGGACGGACAACGAAGTCTCAGTAATAGGGTCCCGTTTTTATCCTTTGGGTACGGAACCCTAAAAGTGACAGTAGAATATTCTAATTATAAATTATGTAATCGACGTTCATAAGATTTTGACTTTGACTTTGAAGGAAAACTTTAGTCCACGAGCAAGATTTGCACCCACGACCACCTGTCCCTAGAACTGGTACATGCTCTTCCAACTGAAATATCGTGGTCAGTGCATGAGTCACAGTATAGTATAGTCATATCCTTTCGTTTCTATAGTTACGGCAGCGGCGCGGCGCGGCATGCGGCATCTGCACTCAAACTGAATTGAACAATACAACAAGACACATTTTACGAATAAATAAATAAAACGAGTCGAAAATCGTCGATTAACTGGAAATTTTGGCGTTTTTATTTTATTTTATAGTGTGGGTACAAGCTCGAGGCCCACCTGATGAACCTCTGCCTATAAACGACGCATTTCATCACAAGTCACGAATTGCACTGCGCCCGTCACTTTGAGACATAGTTGTTAAGTCACATGTGCCTGTAATTTTACTGGCTCTCAAAGACAGTTGCCGGAACACACTGTTAGGTGCTTGACGACAGATGTTGACTTGAGGGTGGTAGCTAGCCAGGTGGGCAATCGCAAAATGCCCTTCTACCATGCGGTGAAGCTCAAGCCGGCGGTGGGGATCGAACCAGGGACCTGCGGCACGGCAGTCTATTACCGCTCGGCCATCATTGCTTAAAAATTATCATTAAATATATTAAGACATGTTTAATGTTTTTTATCATATTTAAATGTGTATATATACTTAATTTTAAGAAAATATATTTTCATCATTATAATGTGGCGCTCTTCGTTAGTTTTTTTTTTCATAATATTTCTTACTTACATCGGAATAATATGAACAATGTCATTTAATAATAATTAGATAACAGAACTCTGCTCTAACCGAAATGACGGCCGCGCGGAGCCGCCCGCGACATAGCGCAGTCTTGTAATCAGCTGACAAACTTATAGTAATGTAACAAATACTTTTAAAATATTTTAAGAAAACATCAAATTAATATTTAAATAAAACACTTAAAAATATAAAAATATATCTATAGTGACAATTCCGCTTAATTTTCCTGCTAAGCCGACGTGACGGAGGAGGTCTTGACTCTTCGAGCGCACGATCGAGTTTTTCTCTCGATCGTGCGCTCGAAGAGTGAGTGGAGAAGCCTCCTGAGGATGCTTCGTGTAGAAGCGAAACGCGTCGAAAATTCTTCCGGTTTGGCTGCGTGGCGTTTGTGACGTCACGTCGGCTTAGCAGGAAAATTAAGCGGAATTGTCACTAGATATATTTTTATATTTTTAAGTGTTTTATTAAAATATTAATTTGATGTTTTCTTAAAATATTTTAAAAGTATTTGTTATTATTAAAAATGGATTTCCGCAAAGTAACGCCTGAATCTATTCATTATAGTAATGTATTTATAGACTACAAGTAGCGGGAGCAAAAGGAGCAAGCGATAAAATGGTCACTTGTATAATATAATAATATGTGTATCTACTTTACAACTATAAGAATGCCTCGACTCCTCGTGCTGTTGGGCTTTGAGCAGGTTGGAGTGGTTGAACATGTTGGACAATCTACACCCCCTCGCTTCGGCAGAATTTTAAGAAAAGCACTTCAAGCTATCCTTCAAGTAGATATGTCATCTACTGTAGTTGATCGGGACCGAAAGGAAACACCGGGAGTATGTTCACGCTATGGGCTTTGAATGATGCCAACATTTCATTGAAATCGTTGATAATTACACCACAGATAAACTGCTTCCTAATTATTGACTTATTGTCTGTTACTTTTGTATTATATAATATATATATATTATATACTTATTATAATAATTAAGTGTAATTACGAAATAAGCCGCAGCCCGCAACTTCGTATGCGTCTGGCTGGTTGTATGTTTTACTTTATTTCTTTCTACAGAGCCACTAATTATATACATATCTAACTAAATAAGGTGTTTTATTTTTCGAGCTTCTAATACTTCCAGATTCCGAATGACATAAATAGGAACAAGTTATCGAAACTGTTTTAATACCTTTCAAATAAGGTGCATAAGTAAGTACAGACAACCACCTACATTCTCAATCAAATTGCATTCTTGTAAAATTAAATAATATTTTTATTCAGTACTTATGTATCTTATGTAATTAAAAATTCTTAAATTTCTTCTTTTGTAATAATTATAACAACTGCGTCACATGTTGGTATATGTCGTAGGAGATAGAAAGAGATGCCAATAATTTGAGGGACTGGGATTTAATGACCGGTACCAAAGTGCACTGTTACACTTACATGCTTGGCAGCAGATGTTCTACTTTAGAGTGAGTGCAAGCTAGCTCTGCCAGGCGAGCATCATATCCTATCACCATGCGGTAAAACTCAAGGTCACCGCAAGATTTGAAACATGCCTAAAGGTCCTTATAAAACGATCTTTCACCATAGCTCATCCATAATACCATCAGCCAGCCACGTCCAACAGCCAGCCTGCCGGAGGCCCATTGTTCGTTGCCACGGGATCACCATTGCTACAAATACGTTTATCAAACAACCATTCCAGGAAAACGCTTATAACGCTTTTGCTAAAATACGTTTACAATTACAAACAATCATTTACTACAAAATGTACCAAAATTGTACTTTTGATTTCTTTTAAATGAGCTACGTGATTATATTCAAATGATATCATTTGTAAGAGTATGTTTAGTAAGTTAAAAGTTGTTTTGTTACATATCTGTAGCGATCCAGTCGTTCACTATATGTAAGTATTTAATTACAATTTACCTTCTACATATAACCTTCGAGGAGAGAGCATATTCCCTCCTCGAGGGCCGACATCGCGTCCTCGAGACCTCTGGTGTTGCGGATGTTCGTGGGCAACGGTGATCACTTACCGACAGGTGAGCCGCCTGCACGTTTGCCCTCTTATTCCATAAAAAATCGTATCAATAAACTCCTATAGGTACATCTATATATACTTATAATAAAACTGTAACAGATCAAATTCTGTAAATGTATGGCCGATATTATGAAAAAAAATATTTGAGAGCACTCTGTATAGCTGACACTGATGCCAAAACTGTATTATTTTTATTTTTGTCTGTCTGTATCCCGGCCGCGCATCACTCCAAAACTACTGAATGAAAACTTAACACGATTTGAGTTCATACTACAAAGAAGGTTATTGTATACCTACTTATTATCCCGATGACCACAGGGGTGCGTTCCGAACCTTGGTTAGAGCGCACTCGGAGTGCAACTTTTCACTCTAACGTCGTTCACAACCTTCGAGTAGAGCGTTCGGTTGTCACAACTGGACCGTTCCAAACCTTTGAAGGTTGCAACTTTTTAACCATAAAACGCGTGACATGAAATGACTTTGACGTTTATATCGTATTCTATCTGATGCGCTCACCCATATATCTCAAAAAATATAAATACTAATATAATTTCTCTAAATATAAAACTTAAATAAAAATGGAAAACGAATTTGTGATAGTGTTAAATAGCAATTATTATTACGATAATGATGTAAGTCTGTCAATGTCACAATTTGTTTGAGGTTATAAAACAACCGGTCGTTCCATACCTCAGGGTAAGTTGCAAAACAACCAAACAACGAAACAACTACACTCTGAGCCTCTGAACGCACTCCAGCGTTGCTCAAATGTGAATATTTAGTGTGCAGGTACGGCAATCGCGAACGAAGTCGCAGGTACAGCTAGTAATTCATATAACTAACATGGACGTCTTTCTTAAATATAGCCTCCCCCTTACTCACTGCGCAGGCGCAGGCACAGTATGTGTGATGGAAATCAGTTTTATTTTATATTTTTGTGTTGTGTACGTGGTGTACACTTGAGAGTTTGTTTGGTTTGAGGAACAGTGAGCCCAGTTTACCCACGGGAACGAACCAACTATAGGTACTTGTGCTTGTGACTTGTTGTGCATTATTTATTTCCATTACCAGTTAAATTAACAGCAACGCCAAGGCATGCACCTAGTCTACAATATTAGGAATTATTTTTATATCTATTACATAACTATGCATATAGTATATTTATCAAGTTACCTACCTATAACTATTATATAAAATTAATACTGTCAAGTTTTAAATATCATCAAATTAATTTTAATTTAGGTATAATAACATTATTTTAACATATTAAGAAACATCCACAATTTCGTTTCATGTGAAGATCTGTTTGTTAAGGAAATAGGGCATTGAGCATTTGTGATTTTTGGCAGAGTGTACATTCTGTATTATCGGTATAATTACAGAAAAGCTTTATACATAATAACCGTAGTGACGTCACATACGTGGTCATCGCGGTCATATGACATAACACATAATGAGGTGCGCGTTACTGCGGCCGCCTCGCACCGACGTACACGTCTATAGTGCAGCGCATGCCGACTGTTATATACGAGTACCGCGACAGGATCGGTAACAGGCACCGAGGTATGTCACCTTCCCGATATAATAACCATTTTGTTCAACATAATACTAAAGATAGTGAATGAACGGCAGCGGTACTGCTGGCACAAATTAGTTCATCCCCATCAGTGGGGAAGAGCTGGTGGGGATTATCACAGCCTAGATTCGCATCACACGAGAGTTCGTTCTGAACCCGGGTGAACCACTCGAGTAGACCACAGGGCAATGAAAAATTAAACAGATAATTATGTTTCTACTTCATTTAATTAATTCTATCATTATATTGCACTTTGAGAATATATCAGATTGATTTCTGGTTAGTTGAATGTATTTATCTATTTGCTGAATTAATGTGCCTTTGCCGCCACCTGCGATACCAGGAATATATAATATACCTAGTGTTGGGTTATAGGTAGATAGGTGAATGAGCGTGTTTTTATTATAAGTCGTTTACAGTGTTGTCTGGGCGGCGTGGTGGTGTTCAGTCCGGGTGGTGGCTTGCTCTCATATACGTACGTAGCCACTTTTAGCGAATTGCCGCCTTCCCGGCGCAACATGAACCTGAAAACAATCCTTATTATTCCATTTACTACTAACAATTGTACGGTTATTGTTTGATGTTCTGTTATGGGACACCTTGTGTACAGTCGTCCGTCAGCAGTTCGTTTCGAGGAAAGCTGTCGCGAGCAGTGCAGTGCAGGTGTCGCAGCGCTCGCTAGCGTCGCGTGCTGATGCACGCTGTCACGCTGACAATACGCTGACTGACGAGCCGCTGACCTCCATTTTATTCTAATTTGGCGCAGTTGACATCCGCTAGTATAGATATTGTTGTTCAGCTACTTGAATCATTAGGTAGGTACACTACATAACATATATATTTACCAATTACAGTATTTTGGAATAACTACACAATCCCGACTGTTCCATATCCTCCTGTTAGATATCGTAAAAGGCTACTCATGGGAACAATGCGCTAAATAACCAGCGCGACACATGTGAATGGGATGCACATTATGCGCACTACATAGGTATTACTTTACCATCATAACGCCAATTAAGTATAATTAATTGATTACCCGAAAGGTAGTGAGTTGAGTATACCTTTTTTTTATGTTATTAATATTATGTGACGGAACAAGCTCGAGGCAAACCTGATGTTCAGTAGACTAACGTCTGCCTATAACAGATGCATTTCATTACAAGTCACGAATTACACTGCGCCCGTCACTTTGAGACATAGTTGTTAGGTCAAATGTGCCTGTAATTTCACTTGCTCTCAAAGACAGTTGCCGGAACACATCGTTAGGTACTTGGCGACAGATTTTCTACTTGAGGGTGGTAGCTAGCCAGGCGGTTATTCGCAAAATGCCCTTCCACCATGCGATGAAGCTCAATCCCACGGCGGGATTCGAACCACGGACCTGCTGCGCGGCAGTCCATAAACAATGCCATTGAGCCATCACTGCTTCCTACTACCAACGAGAGCATTCCGAAGGAGGTTGGAATCAGAAAGGCGAACGCCTATTATAATACTGTTGGGACAAGCCGAAACAGAACAGAACGTTGTATTGTTTGGCCATTTTGTAACTCACCCACTTGTTACATTTCGGCGATGTAGGTACTAAAATAAGTAAACCAAAGCTAAATCTTAGTAAATTTGTGTTCTCGTGCTGTCCTTTTTGTAGTTAAAGAACACATTGCACCGACTCCACCCGGTCGGGCAGATTAAGGAATCGTTTGCGTATGTCAACTAACCACCACTAACTAAATTAAGGCTATTTACCATCGATGTAGGTAATTAAAATTACATCGATGCTATTTATTTAATATGCTCCGTTCCTAAAAAGGGTAGGTAACTATTATTATTATTGGAAAAAATAAATTTTGTCCCGTCCTTAGTCCATAATTTTGTTCGAATAATTTAATAATGCCAAATTGGTGAAATTCCTTTTTGGACAAAGGAATTTCTTAGCCAGCGCTAGTGGACTCTCAGGAACGCCATCACTCGTGTATTTTGTGTTGTATTTATTAGTTGTTATATGCGCAAATATTGCACTTTCCCAAAGATTGACGATCGTCTTATGACCCTAAGACAAGTTTTAAAGTGCTCTGGCAATACCTAGTCTGTAGGTGGACTTACAATGAAAACGATGTTCACAATTATTAAACTAAAGTAAGTACAAATCATGATATTATAATGTGTTTTATTTATACCCAATAGGTTATCCTTTGAGCAATATCTCACTTGATGGTAAGTGATGATGTGGTCGAATATGTTGCTCAGGCTAACCTAGAATTACTGGCTCGTATAACGACTGCCATCCTAAGACAACAACCGGGACCAACGGCTTAACGTGCCCTTCGAAGCACGGAAACGCTCTGAAGTAATGTTCTAGCGGTCACCCATCCAACTGTGGACAGACGGACGTTGCTTAACTTTGCTGATCGGATAAGAACAGCTTACCAAACTTCGCTACGAGCGCTTCAAATATTACAACACAATGTAACACATACAATTCTTTGTGACTTTTTAGGGTTCCGTACCCAAAGGGTAAAAACGGGACTATAGACAGAGACTTCGCTGTCCGTCCGTCCGTCCGTCTGTCACCAACTCACCAGGCTGTATCTCAAGAACAGTGATAGCTAGACAGTTGAAAATTTCACAGATGACATTTCTATTCCCGCTATAACAACAAATACTAAAAATAAAATAAAATTATTATTGAAGGAGGCTCCCATACAAAATACTTGATTTTTTTACCGTTTCTTGCTCGATACTAATAACGGTGACAGGTAAACGCTTTAACTATTCATAGAATATTTAGTTTTATGTTCTCTTTAAATATAATTAATTAAAATAAAACTAAATACATAATTAAGGGGGCTCCCATACAATAAAAGAGGTTTTTGTCGTACCTACCCCGCTCAATCGGACTATGCGAAAAGTGTATGTAACTTGCAAGATTAGGTTACAGATAATGTTACGGAACCCTTCGTGCGCGAGTCCCACTCGCACTTGGCCGTTATTTTATTTTTATTTTTTGCAGGTCCACAATCTCGCCTGATGGTAAGTGATGATGTGGTCGAAGGTGTTAACACATGTACATACATTTATAAAATCTTTAATGCTCAGAATATAACACACCATAATTTAATAAATTTTATAAAAGTAACTTAGTCTAACAACACGTGAGCGAATGTCATATTTACAACCAGACATATATGTGGAATATAGAAAATATCTCAATTGTCCAGTAATCTAACTCTCAGGTATTCTGCGAATGTTGTTAGCGTTTAAAAGAAGAAATATTCTGAACAGGAGATGCCAATGATAAAAGAATAACACGACATTATATAGTTTAAAACAAAGTACATAAGTATATATATGAGGCATCTAAGTTAGTTTAGCGGTATGGGAGTATGGGACACCGAGCGAGGCATGAATGGAGATGTAAATACAAGCTCAGCTCTGTGCTCGATCAATGGACCACTCATCTGACACTCGCCGAGACCCAACACTAGCCCTTTGTTCTAATCTGTAAACGTGCCTCATATGGCCCTGCCTCGCCTCGCCCTGCCCCACCCCGCCCCTCCCCACCCCGCAGCCGCCGCCTGCAGTTACTCCTCACTCCTCACTGCTGACAGGAACAGGTTAGCTGGAATATACTTACAGCCATTGGACTTCAAACTTTGTAAACACACAAAAATATGGTCACGTCTAACATATCTTTCAAGGTCCAAACGTCCACAATTACAACATACGAGTAGCTTGTACTAAAGGTTTTGTGAAAGTCATCCAAGAAGTTAGACCTAGAAGTATGTAATTTATGTAACATTCCTATTAGGTACCTATGTACTTAATTAACAAAGTACTAAGAACTATATACAACACTACAGCAGCTACAATAAAAGCATTTAGATCCCTATAAGTCATTGCAGACGCACAGGTAGTCCAAATGCTCTAGCCCACTACCAGTTGGCAGCGTGCCCAGCATGCTGGAAGCATTGCAATGCTTATTTTTTGAGCCAAATAGGAGCATTTTGATCACGATTTTTTTTATTTTAATTAATTTTGTACTTAATTAGTGCAAGAAGATCCAAGATGCCTAGATACACTTGCAAAGGGAGGTGATTCTGTCGCGGACCTTGCTTATGATGTACTACCAATTTATACATAAACAAAGAAATACTATATATTACCACTACAATGTCAGATATTCTCCCTCGAAGTACCTACTCTGTGTTTCAGTGTGAAGAGCACTGTAGCAAATGACTTTCATACGAGGTATCCCGCATCAGGTGGAACCTGTTATTAATATCATAAAATTATATCAGTACAAAAGTAAAAAAACTAGAACCGAAGCACTCTCTCATCAGCAAGACAACAATCTGATCAAACATCGACTTTGCCTGCTGATTAAGTCCGTACTCCAAGAGACAGGACGTCTTAAGGCCAGCTAGTACCTACATAAGACATTTTTTAAAATCTGTAACTCGAATAGAATTGGAAATTTAGAATATATAAAATCATTTATATAAAGTTGAACATACTCTCCAGGAACGTACAAAGTCAAAAACGTGATTATGAACAATTTCTTCGATAAAAAAAATGTCAAACATGACACCATATCGCTACTTAAATCAGGTAGAACTAAATGATACTATCATGAAACTATGTGGAAGTTTTACCAATGGATAGAGCTTGTTATTTATTAGTAACGTATGAAGGCACATTTTCAAATTTAGCTATAGTTTTTTAACAAGAAAAAATAAACTACAAATCTAAAGATTCAAGCTCTCGCGCACGTCATTCAGTACCCGCCTAGGCGTCATCGAGGTAGGACGCGTGTCGTTTTCTCCAGCAAAATTCTCTCCGGCGATTACGAGCTAGAAATATTTATAAACAGAATTATTAGTAGCAGAATGGTGACACTGCAACCTTTATGGTTATCCGCTAGCGAGAATCTTCCATCAGGCGAGTGTCTTGTACGTAATTTCAAACCATGCCAAATAAAAAAAATACTTTTTCGATGGCATTGTTTTCACGCGCCACAGTATAAAAGTACAGTATGGTTTTCTAAACAATTCACTTATTTTAGTTCACTGAGCTGTAAATAGTGTAGCCGAGCCCGTGGGGTGCCGGGCTATGTCACGCCCCAATTACTAACTGTGGGTGTCGTAAGAGGCAACTAAGGGAAAAAAACCGGAAAGTGAGCAGCAGTGCCCTCTAAGAAGCTACCTCCCTCCAGTAAAAAATCTGTCGCCATGCACTTAACGGTATGTGCCGCTATGAGTCCTCCAGAACCAGTAATTTTGCATGGTAGTAGGGTATTTTGCGAATGCCCGCCTGGCTAGCTACTACCCTCAAGTAGAAAATCTGTCGCCAAGCACTTAAAGGTATGTGCCACTATGAGTCCTCTAGAACTAGTAATTTGGCATGGTGGTAGGGCATTTTATAAATACCCGCCTGGTTTGCTACCACTATGTGTCAAGTAGAAAATCTGTCGCCAAGCACTTAACGGTATGTGCCGCTATGAGTCCTCCAGAACCAGTAATTTAGCATGGTGGTAGGGTATTTTGCGAATGCCCGCCTGGCTAGCTACTACCCTCAAGTAGAAAATCTGTCGCCAAGCACTTAACGGTATGTGCCGCTATGAGTCCTCTAGAACCAATAATTTTGCATGGTGGTAGGGCATTTTGCAAACACCCGCCTGGCTTCCTACCACTATGTGTCAAGTAGAAAATCTGTCGCCAAGCACTTAACGGTATGTACCGCTATGAGTCCTCCAGAACCAGTAATTTTGCATGGTGGTAGGGTATTTTGCGAATGCCCGCCTGGCTAGCTACTACTCTCAAGTAGAAAATCTGTCGCCAAGCACTTAACGGTATGTGCTGCAATGTATCCTTGAGAACCAGTAATTTTGCATGGTGGTAGGGCATTTTATAAATACCCGCCTGGCTTCCTACCACTATGTGTCAAGTAGAAAATCTGTCGCCAAGCACTTAACGGTATGTGCCGCTATGAGTCCTCCAGAACCAGTAATTTTGCATGGTGGTAGGGTATTTTGCGAATGCCCGCCTGGCTAGCTACTACCCTCAAGTAGAAAATCTGTCGCCAAGCACTTAACGGTATGTGCTGCTATGTATCCTTGAGAACCAGTAATTTTGCATGGTGGTAGGGCATTTTATAAATACCCGCCTGGCTTCCTACCACTATGTGTCAAGTAGAAAATCTGTCGCCAAGCACTTAACGGTATGTGCCGCTATGAGTCCTCCAGAACCAGTAATTTTGCATGGTGGTAGGGTATTTTGCGAATGCCCGCCTGGTTAGCTGCTACCCTCAAGTAGAAAATCTGTCGCCGAGCACTTAACGGTATGTGCCGCTATGTATCCTTGAGAACCAGTTATTTTGCATGGTGGTAAGACATTTTATAAATACCCGCCTGGCTTGCTACCACTATGTGTCAAGTAGAAAATCTGTCGCCAAGCACTTAACGGTATGTGCCGCTATGTATCCTTGAGAACCAGTTATTTTGCATGGTGGTAAGGCATTTTATAAATACCCGCCTGGCTTGCTACCACTATGTGTCAAGTAGAAAATCTGTCGCCAAGCACTTAACGGTATGTGCCGCTATGTATCCTTGAGAACCAGTTATTTTGCATGGTGGTAAGGCATTTTATAAATACCCGCCTGGCTTGCTACCACTATGTGTCAAGTAGAAAATCTGTCGCCAAGCACTTAACGGTATGTGCCGCTATGAGTCCTCTAGAACCAATAATTTTGCATGGTGGTAGGGCATTTTGCAAACACCCGCCTGGCTTCCTACCACTATGTGTCAAGTAGAAAATCTGTCGCCAAGCACATAACGGTATGTGCTACTTGAGGGAGGTAGCTAGCCAGTCGGGTTTTCTCAAAATGCCCTACCACCATGCAAATTACTAGTTCTAGTTAATAGTAATAGTTAAAGGTTATCAACTGTGTTAGTTGCACTATAAGGGAATAGTCACAAGAATATAATAATTGAGTACTGGATTTAGTAGCAGATACCTAAAGTAGATCAACTGTTTTAGTTACACTATGAAGCTGATAGCGTGCGGCTGGGGACATCGACCTGACGAGCGCTGTGCATCTAAAGCGCAGCGCCGCGTAGTGTCCATAGCCTGCAACTCTCGGACGCTAAATTTGCCTACTGTGCTAGTACAAGAGGGCCTTAATCTCAGGTCAAACAAGATACATGAGAAAATTACAACTTAATGAATTAAAATGTCCGCTTCGAGGCTCATCGCTCTGCAGATGATATCTCGTTGACTAGCCGCAATTGGCGAGACAGACATATCTTGTTTATCTTGTTAGGAAAAGTGGAACGCACTTGCTTGCAGCTGATACGTGTGTCATTAGGTGAAAAGTGGTAGTCTGCATCGTTGTGTGATGACGTTAGCATCGGCCGCGCCGGCCGGGCGGGAGCCTGCGCCGACGCCCCCGGGCCCCGCCGCCCGGGCCCGCGCCGCCCGCTGCAGCTCCGGGCCTCCTAATGAGGGAATCAACTACAACCACTCCGGGACACTTAGCGCACTTGATAACAAACCCATTAGGAACCTGCTTCGTGGACTTGCAAAGTTCACACACCACACACTCACACACTGCCAAGAATGTTCTACCTAACAACTCTCTGTTTAACTGCTAACACTATAATATGTATGTCACTAGGATTCTTTACTTTTATTCCTATTTAATAAATGCAGGTATGAAGATATAAAAGTGATGAGAACACTGCACAGACATAGTTCGAAAGAGATAGATCTCTCTATCCTAGGGGTCCGTGCAACACTGTAAATGTAATATGATGATATTGTTTAACAGCTGGTTGGCTAGCCCTTAATCTCACCTGTTGGTAAGTGATAATGTGGTGAGGAAAGTAAACCTTTTTTCTTCGAATGGGAAGCGTCTCTACACCACGACACAGCACGATTCACTACAGATGTTTAGATCCCAGAGTGTACTATCATTGGGAACTAAGAAAAAACTTCTTGAAAATTTAAAGTCAAAATAACTGCTGCTAGAGTCAACTTGAACACAAAGCTAACTTGTAGGACTAAGTGTTTGTTCGTTCTACAACGAGGCACCCGTAGTGAACTCATCATCATCCCTAATTCCCTACCAGCATGGTGTATTACTGATCAGATGAGTAGGCAGGTGAGTGTAGTGGCGCTGCGGTGCCGCGGGCTGTCTGCATCCGCCCGAAGTGGACCATCCCGAGCTAAGTAACTACCGACACGATGTTCTACCTCATTCATTATACATCATTGTGAACTACATAAGTAAATCATAAGGAAGGAAGTTGTCAAAAGGACATTGATCTGTTCTATACATATTCTCCTGCTGGAACTCATACAAGGCGACAAAGGGCAAAACATGCCTAATGAGCAGCATGCCATAGCTCACTTCGCCGATGTGAGTGCGGTGTTGATTCACATCGGGCGCTCAGCGGGGCTTCTCACCAGTCCAAAAGGTGCCGGAATAAAAAAAACTAACGAGGATTATCCCAAGGAGGTTGGCGTTAGGCTAATGACCGGCGGCGATGAAACCTTTTATAGTTATGCCCTTGTGTGTATTGCTACTTATGCCATTTTGATGTTTTTGTGATGTCCTTTATATAAGAAAGTTTGGGATTTGAAGTGAACGAAGTGACATACGTATATTTTATCGGTGGCAATGGAGGGACGACATTCTAGTCGGGATCCCCGCGGGGTAGCCAATACGTAAACAATAATAGCAGTTAGGTATAACTGCGCTAGCAACCCTTTACACACAAATGTGAAGTGAGGAATTACTTAACCGTTGCTCGGTGCCGGACCCTACAGCACATTAGCTATCGAGCATTCATAAAGTGCTTGGTTGGTTGCGCTGTCCTTCACGTTTTGTTTACGAGATACGAGTACCAACGTGACGTGCGTCGTGTGAATTCATTAAAACAATTGATAACATTATTTTACTTAGCTCACTTTCTAATTACATTCTTTTGATAACGGGTTCGGCTCATTCATTAAGGTAACGAATAAAAACATTACATACACTTTACTTATATCACACACACACACACACACACTACTGGTACGAGTAAGTACCTATAGATCTTTTATTATCAGTGTGCGTTCCTCATGTCATGAGGCATGTGTACTTATTATAATAGATATAGCATGCGTGTATTGTTAAGGCTCCAACATCCCCATGAGATACATGGCATATAATAGACAGGATTAAAATAGAATAAGGCACAAATTCGAAAAACTTTGAACTACTCTCAGGTATTTTTAATATTGTTATGTTTGTAATAACGCCTGCTATGCCAATCTCCATCCAAATACGATGGTTAAAGAACGATAGGAAAGATTTGAGTTATGACGTCATGACATGTCAATTGGTTAGAGCATGCCCCGACTCAAGGGGTGGATGGACGCGGATTCGAATCCCGCACATGACTTAAATTCTTATTATTATTATTATCCTTATCGTATATTTGTAATTTTGTAAACTACTCAAATAACTACCTAGGTATAACAATGTATGCAACAAGTGTGTGCGAATTTGCACATCCGATCTTACCGCTGAGGATCGGCTCTTAATATATTCACAAGATATTCTATTGTTTTGAATAAGATACCGACATGTAAGGGTTAAGCGGTTAAGACTTGTAAAAGACAACTGTATTTTTCCGTTTATGCCTGCCAAATACGAGTAATAAGCTTAAAATCTATACTTATAATAAAACTGTAGGGGAGGTGGGCCTAAAACGGGTACCCCGCCTAAAGCGGGTAGGCTTTTAAATTTGCGCGCCGTAAGCAAAATTGCAAATGTGTGAGTGCAGTGTGGTGTCTCGAGCATCAACCAATCACATGCAGTGGGCTCGCAACAGTGACACAAGCGCTTTCAAGGTAAGATAAAAAAATGTTTTTTTGCTATTTACACTAAAAAATATTGGTTTGGAGTAGTTGTGTTTACTTAAAAATTGTGTATGATATATTCTCAAAAGTTTGACGTTATGATTTTACTAGTATTGTGCTAGTCTGTCTTCGAAAACTTGTGGCTACCTTTGTTTACATTTTAAGGTTATGAAGTGTTAAAACTAAAACGTGCTCTTGGGCAGAACGAGTAGTGGTAAATCGGGTACCTGCTTTGCGTTGATTTATGATGAATGATGAATATGATGATCCAAGAAAGTACAATAAGTTTAGTAATGAAGACTGCAATGAAAATAAAGACTTATTAGTATTAATATAGAATTAGTTAATTAACACAATTTCATTGTAATGTCCATTGATCTCGATAATTACCCTTTACCCGTTTTGCCCAAACGCCGTACCCGTTTTAGGCACCCCATGGGGGTAAAACGGGTAGTTTAAAGGTCTTCTTTTGTTATTGTTTTTGTTCAAATTATGAAGAAAATGTTTAGGTTTTGTTCTTATTTTAGATTCTTAATTAATTAAATATTTGAAAAATAAAAATAGTAGTTTAATTTTCTTTTCTAGAACTTTTTTATTGAACATATCCCTTAGCGTACCCGTTTTGGGCCCGCCTCCCCTAACAGGTCCAATTCTGTACATAAAAAATATTTTGAAAATTTTTTTTTGAGAGTACTCTGTAGCTGACACTGATGCCAAAACTATATATCTTTTTATTTTTGTCTGTCTGTCTGTCCGTATCCCGGCCGCGCATCACTCCAAAACTACAGAATGGAATTCAATGAAACTTAACACGATTTGAGTTCATACTACGAGGAAGGTTATTGTATACTCTTTATTCTGAAATTCAGCACGGTTCCCTCGGGAAAGGGGCAGAAAGTCAAAATGTACACTTAGCTGTAATTTATTAACGCGTTGTCCGATTTCAATTATTATTTTTTTGTAAGATTACTGACGAGTGAGCTCGGCACCCAACGGGCAGCCCGGCACCCTTTCGGCATTTCGGCACCCCAAGGGCACCCTGGCACCCCAAGGGCAGCCTTGCACCTCACGGGCAGCCTGGCACCTCATGGGTAGCCTACCACCCCACGGGCAGCCCAGCATCCCACGGGCAGCTCGGCATCCCACGGGCAGCCTGGCATCCTTATTCAGTTTTGCAAGCTTGCTAAGATAAAACTCTAAAATCTGGAATATTTGCCACAATTTTTTTAACCATCTATCTTTTGCCGGATACATTTTGGAGACTGCGTAATGGAAGTGCACAATCCTTTCCTTACTGATATTATAAACGCGATAGTTTGTTAGTATGGATGTATGTATGGATGTTTGTTACTCTTTCACGCCAAAACTACTGAATGGATTTTAATGAAACGTTCCAATAATATAGCTTACACATCAGAATAACACATAGGCTATTATTTATTAAGATATTGTGTAAATTGTCAAAAAAATATCGATAAGTGTCATGTAAATAGGACCTACTCCTCTCAATTGATCCTTATCAAACTAATATTTTAAAGGCGAATGTTTGCTAGTTTGTTAGTATGTTTATTACTTCTTCACACTAAAACGGCTGAACCAAATTTGATGAAATTTTGGAGGTAGATGAGGTGCTGGATAAACACATATGTTACTTTTTATCATCATCGTCCATCACCACGCGGGTGTAACCGCGGGGCGCCGCTAGTCTAATATATTTTCGTTCTACCGCCAAACAAGGAGAACCTCGGCAAAAAGACGCCGTTTTATATTCGAAATTCCAAAGAAACGCACAAAGTAAAAAGCTCTTTTCTGAGCTATGCTTTACTAGGAGTGTTCACTACAGATCACAGCGTTGCTAAATAAAAACAGTGCTCAAATGTGAATAATTAGTCTGCAGGTACGGCAATCGCGAACGAAGTCGCAGGTATAGCTAGTCAATGAATAAATTCGAACATACCATTTTTTTAAGTACTCACTTATTATTGCTATTTTTAAATTCTTTTGCGCCCCGGTAGCTATAATAAGTATGAAGAGAATTTACAACTTTATGAAATTGTTGATGAACGAAAAGTTATCATGCTTCTGGGACACGAAGTCTGGGTTTCGGCGTGGAAGTCTGTCATAGACACACTGGGCCACGAATGAATTAGTCAACACCGTGAACATATATGATTTGATATTACCCTTAGGTACATCTTTTAGTCGACGTCTATATGATGTTATTATAATAATAAGAAAAAAGTTTTGACCTATAAGGTACCAGTCATAGACGAATAAAACATCGACCAAAAAAGTACCAGACATGGACGTCGTCGGCGTCGTAACGACGACGTCATTGTTAGAAGAATAATTACCTACCGACCAAAAGCAGTCGACGTAAACGGCACATACGTCTTATATACCAAAAAAAAATATACTTACACAAGTATACATCGATATAACATTAGTACAATACATTGCATTTGGACGGATTTTGATGAAATTAGGTCTGAACTGTATTCAAACAGATCACTATTTGTACGCCCGCCTGTATTCTGAGCAGTGCCAAAGAGAGCGGGTTGACTATTCCTACCTAACACCTAATTCCACACGGGAACAGCTGCATCGGGAAGCTATAGTTAGTTATTAAAGATTTTAGCCTTAAAAAAGCACGCCCCTCTTACGAGCAAAAATCATCAGACATCGTGGTGTGTGTGCGGAATGTGCCGACAAGTCCGAGTTCACATCAGTGCACGCACACGTTTAAATAATCACGTTTATTGGAGGGGCGTGCATTTTTAGACTGAAACATCTCTATCTACTTACATACCTACTTGACATTTATAGATAACCAAGCAAGCAAGAGTTGACGTAGCATTGACTGATGCGACCATTACCTCCCGGTACGTTCCAAAATTGATAATGATAATTATCAATCATTTAAAGTAAATTATAAATACAATTAATAGCACTTTAATTGTTACAACATGTTATAAAGAAGTTGCTTTACCTATTTGATGTGGACGTCATCGGTACGGCTACGTTGAGGAGGGGGTTGAGGAGCGGAGAGGAAGGGGGGGGGGGGAGATGGATAATAATGACAATGAATGATTGTAAACTCCGCGAGTACCGCAACGCAACCACGACGAGGACAATATGCGAGCAATTCGGTGTATAATATACAGGATGGGCCATTTAGATGGGTCAGTAGGTATCACTAGGTACAAGACAAACATCTCTTCTTATTATAGATAACATGTTTCACAGTAACATTTACTGCTTATGTTATGTATGACCTACACAATCGACATCGAAATATAAATATTGTGTTTTATTTCATTTTATTGAAATACTACCGGCTTTGATTCCCGAACTGAGTACACTGGAGCTTATCTTGTCACTCTAAGAAGAAGAGCTCTTTGTATGTTTTATGGTTTTATTGTTTCCCATAGCGAGCTCTGTAAATGGCCCATCCTATATAGTGTATAATGCTACATTAGCTATGATGGTGGTAGCGTAGCTGTGGTGCAGTATGTATAGTACAGGTAGGTGCGGTGCGATAACAATAGCCGTGCGTGCGCGCGTTATGTAACGCGATGATGCGACACCAGACAATGGATCCTCTTGCAGCCAGTATCTATCTATTCGCTACACAGAACATTATAAATCGCAGGAATAGCAATAAGGGGCTACGCTACAGCTAGTTGAAGTGAAATGAACTGAACCGTCGAGACTGAATGTTACGCGTTTTTTTTTTAATTTTTGAACTCCTTTATTTCCGCTATTTATACAATTTCCAAAAAGTGAATCGACAAAATAAATCCATATAATTACCGACCCTACTCACAAAATATCTCGAGGATCAGTTGAGCGAGGCGCCTTCTAAAGGAGAAGAGCCGGTAGTCTGCCGGATAACAAATTTGCCCAAGTAGAAACAGAGACGTTTCGGTCAATAAAGCTACCTACCTTTATGTAGTGACAATTTCGCTACTTTATGGCCTATATATTATTTACACTACTTTATACTATATGACTTTATGGCTGTTGATCTCATTTGATGATGAGAATAGTCCGTAATGTCACAAACGCCACTTATCCCGGCCGGCGTTCCTTCAGGAGGTCTTCGAGCGCACGACCGAGATTAGAGCCAAATGTGAGATCGCGTCACGTTCAATATCTGATAATGTTAACGACATTACTGTCAGTAATGACATAGCTGTGTACAACCACTAGGTAACTAGGCTGAGTGAACATTATATGTTATGTATCTGAAGACTGGAGCTGAGTTGTGGTCTCTCAACATTTAAACTTACCATTACCAGTTGATTCCTTCGTGACTTCGGGTATTATTATATGTTCTATGACATCGGTTAAACTGTGCTCACTCGAGATTTTGGTCTTAGAAATTTGAGTTAAAGTTTATCCTTTATGTCCTAATCCAGCATATTAGGAATTAAGCTACTTACCCAGTTTCAGCAAAAAAGGTAATAACAACAAACACACACCTTTCCGTGCAGTTTTTGCATTTATAGTAAATATGAGTGTGTTCATTACTGATTACTTATATTTTAAAACATACTCTTTAAATACTAGCAATCATATTTCTCAACAACTTTTCCTACAATAATATCACGGTCAGATCATTTTCTCAAAGAATGCAAGTGCTTCGTCAACAATTTTAACAGTTGCATACTGGACCATTCTTAATAATAAATAGTGTACTGTTGTTCTCTCCTTTGTTATAATCGCACCAAAAGTGAAACCGACGCGACCGGACACATCGATATAAGTACTACATAGGTAACAAACAACGTAGGTACGTTTTAATCGAACCCTCGCCGCATATTGATCACGCGTCGCTGCCTTCTTTTGAGAGATAATAACTTTCGCAATATCCTTCTGTTCTCCACCACATCTAGAAGCAGCTTATGGAACGTTTAAGTTTTGTAAGTGTAGGTAATGTAATGATGTACCTATGTATACCTACCGAGCTACTATACAACATGCGTGTTGAGTGAGAATGATTGTACCTTTCAGTATAATGGTATGCTTTGGTCGCGTATTATCATAACAATGCGAGCAGGGGATAAGTAGCCCATACAAAACTGACGTGAATACAGATGAGACAGAAACAGCACAAAACATTGTTCGGAATGCGAGGTGGCCAAGGTCGTGGCTGGCGCGCACCATTCATAACGGCATTTGACACAACGAGGCAATCCGCGAGGTATTACTGCACACGGAAAATGACTCAACCGATATCATAGAGCCTTCAATATTTATTTTTGGAATGGTTCGGAAGCGTTGCGTCAGAGAGCGCGACCAACAAGCGCAGGTCGGCACTCATATGCCCGCCGCGCCGACTGAATCGTTGCCATTCATATATTACGCGGGTTTCCTTTCACGAATACGGTCGGTGAAGTCCTACTCCTACCGCTACTTACAGAAAAAGGTTCTCGAGTGCAAGTTTACATTAAAACAGGGTCGAAATAAATAGGTATGAACGTATTAACTTATTAAGAACTGGCTTTATTTTGCTTATTGTAAGACATATGATCAAATCACACTTTTACTAATACAGTGACCAAATTTTCCATATCAATTTATTGCCACTCAGGATACCTACAAATTTCATATTGTTGCGAAGATTCGTCTCTCAATTTATAGTACCAAGTGCATAAGAGGCGTTCTCTGTTGTACCTATATAGCAAGGCCATCGCCCCGCGCCGTGTGGCATCGTCGGTCATTGATAGCAGGTCACCTATATGGTATGAAGTGGATATGGTCTCTCGGTGCAGTGTCGCAATAATTATGGTGCGTGTATTCCCCTGCACAAGGCATCATTATTATAGGTCACATTGTTATGCCACTGGGATATTCGCGTGTTTATATGTGTCCAACAAAGTGCTAGCAAATCCTCACGTCTGCATCTGAATCAACGAGCTTTACTCGTATCTACCAAACTTGAATCGAGCTTACTCTATTCCTTATACAGCTAGAGTGTCGACTCTCATGAGCTATGATACTTAGAAGGAACTCGATAACGAACGATAAAACCTGCGAATAAGAGCTAGCAGTAACACCAGGCTACACGCGGTGACAGCGCGGGGAGTAGGTATTGTTTGTTATTTTGTTTACAAAGACAGAGTTTGGCGGGTCCTCCATTGCCAAGTGGGGCGGTGGCATTGACCAGTTGCCGTCAATGCCGTAACCAAACAATGATAATAACACTTATGTATGCCGGCCGCGTCCATTTTATTCTGTGGCCGCGTCGACAATTTCGCAACATTTATGTCGGCTGGGTTTACCTGTATCCGGCTGCGTAGTGCGCCGACGCAAATGAGAATACGAAGCACGTCCGGCTTCATTAGTTCCTTAAACATTTCTTAAGACGTGCCTACCTACTTATCATTTAAATGTAGATATCCAAACTTGGTAGACAACATGTTCCATTCCACATGACGTAGTTAGCGTTTATCTATATTTAACGATCTAATATATTATATTAAAGTTACGTGTCTTCAGTGAGTACTTCTAAACAAGATCTAAGTAGGTACCTATATTATCTACTAGCAGCCCGCCCCGGCTTCGCACGGGTATTAAAAAAATAATTATAATAATTTTTACACAAACACATAAACCCTTCTATTTAAGTCAGGTTACTAAGAAAAGAAAATAATAAAGAATGTTTATTATAAATTTTTTTATGAACTTTTATTTTTATTTGTTTTTTGTTCTAATGTTTTTTTTTATCGCGCAAAATCATTAACATCTTTTTGCGCAGTTGGATAAAACTAGCCTATGTCCTTTCGCGAGCGACCGTTATCGCGCAAAACCATTAACCTCTTTTTGTGCAGTTGGATAAAAACTATCCTATGACCATCTCCGTGTCTCAAACTATTTCCACGCCAAATTTCATCCTAATCGGTCCAGTAGATCGGTTATCGCGCAAAACCATTAACCTCTTTTTTGCGCAGTTGGATAATAACTATCCTATGTTCATCCCCGTGTCTCAAACTATCTCCACACCAAATTTTATCCTATTCGGTCCAGTAGATCGGTTATCGCGCAAAACCATTAACCTCTTTTTTGCGCAGTTGGATAAAAACTATCCATGTCCTCCTCGTGTCTCAAACTATTTCCACACCAAATTTCATCCTAATCGGTCCAGTAGATCGATTATCGCGCAAAACCATTAACCTCTTTTTTGCTCAGTTGGATAAAAACTATCCCATGTTCAACCCCGTGTCTCAAACTATTTCCATACCAAATTTCATCCTAATCGGTCCAGTAGTTTCAGAGCCTATTCAATGCAAACAAACAAACAATCAATTATATTAGTTTAGACATGATTATTGTTCTCTCAGGTTTAGGACCTCTCTTTTAAATATATATTATTGGAATTCAAACCTACTTAAGAACTTTAACCGTCATTTAAGTATAAGAAATGAAATGGAAGGCAAGTGCCCTTGATAGCTCTCTAAAATCATCGACCACACTTACCATAAGGTAACATAGACTCAAAGATCAGCTGAGAGCTAAAATATAGTTTTAGTAAATACCAATCAGCACTCGGTTTGTGCACGCCCGTGGAGTGTCGGGCTAGAATGTCACCCCCCCCCCCTTCATCGATTCGTGGGCACCCACGTAAGAGGCGACTAAGGGTAACATACCAGAAAGTTGACAGCGGCGCTTTCTGAGAAACTGATATCTCATACTACGATCCCCAAGACGCCTGCCAAGCGTGAGGATTATGGCAAACTCCCCCATAATGGCTGAATGCTGATTGGGGGGCCGTGTTCAGCAGTGGACAATCCGGCTGATACAGTACTCATTTTGTGATTGTTACGTAGCAGCAGCATTATGAAAGCAAATGAAAGTAGAGTCGCGGCTGGTTCCGTGTGAATGTTTATCCTAAAGTAGTAGTGGCGGGTCGGCTCGGCACAGTACCTACAGCACACTCATGTTACCTTCTGTGAAATTATCAGCGCTACGCGAAATAATGAACGGAATAGGTTGGAATGAGTTAGCGGTGCATTGTGTGGCCGCCACATGTGCTTCGAGGAATCGCGCCGATGCCGAAACACAACCGGGTCGCCGCCGAGTCGTCACTTCGCGGAGAAAGCTGTCCCCCTTCCCGCCCCTAACACACGCACCGCCACATACATACTATCACTCAATCTGTTCGACGACGGCTCGGCGCGGGCGCGGGCGCGGGCGGTGACGGCAACTACATCGACATAATATAGGTAATCATTCAAGCCGTACCGACCTGTAGATCTGCTTGCCGCGGCGCGTCACGCCACTTTCGATTGACATTCCGCCTGCTTGGAATCCCTCACATGCAAGTCATTCCATAAAATTACCACAAGGAGCACTCCAACTTTGTGGTAGAGCAGAGCCTTTGATTTAGCTAAATCATCCGTTAAGGTTGAACTGGCTGGTCACTTCTCCATACGCAAACGTCGCAGGGTGATCAATCCCTTATTTGAGATTTTAGGTCCATAACTAAGCATGATATCGATATATCTCTTCATTATCTACGCTTGTGTCGGCGCCGATTTGTAAAAAAAATCTAAACTTGATAGTTATAAGCCTCGAAACATCACGGAGTCTTTACCTTTCCTTTACCCTTTCCCACAAAGGTATAGGTGAAATAGCATGCTTTGTTGCCTCGCCCTCTGATAAGTTCGGGCCGTCGGCTATGTAGTTTTGTCGCATATATCATCTATTATTTAAAGATGCGATCGTGATCATTCAGCAAGGCAGTAATGATGGATATGTTTGCTGCGCTACAAAAATGGCGATACTAAAAACCTGATTTGGTTATAAATTGCTTGAATGTTCTCAGAGTATCCGTGGACTTCTTCTAAGTACGAAGGAGCTGTTCAGAGAATAAGCTTATACTTGAAAAAGAGATAAGTAAAGAGTGATAGAAGATATACCTAATCATTAAGAGCAGGTTAGAAAATATTGATCACAGCGCACCATACACCCGCGTAAGGATTAAAAATTACTACCAACGCGACAAATGGTAAAAAAATACTTATTAATCAAATTAATAATTGTTTTAATCGCTACGGCTGAATAACGTACCATTACAGACGTCGGAAAGTAAAGACATTTATCGTGTTAATACTAAGGCAGCCACGAAACCTATATTAGCCGACTTTACAACGGTCTCGACGCGGGATCACTTTATAAACAAATATGTCCTTATTTATTAATACTTATTTCATAGGAAGACGAACAGTATTACAAATATCCTGATAACAAGAGATAACCAATTAAGTATAATATAAAAAATACAATAAAAACACCACCATTATCGAGTAAGTTATCAGTACAATTAAAGTCAAAAGACTAAGCAAGTTAGTTTACATATCGGAAAATTTAATTCAAAGAAAATGGATACTTTTTTACCATGCACAAGAATTATCTAAAATCAAGGGTAAGCATATGGTAATACTTCCTTTGGACGTATATTTATGGGAAGAGTAGAAGGTACATCTCAGATGCATGTACTGAGTGAGGATGACCTTAGTAATATCAAAGATATATGTCTGCTCTTGCATTATGAATTGTGATATAAGCAATTTATTATCATTTTTCTATTGATAATTGATATCCTTCCAAACAGTGTAGTCTATGTAATAATTTTTTTTATGTTAAATCAATGTGGCATCTTTAAGTTCAGCAATTCTATACCTTTGTGAATAGGTTTTCATACAAAAATGATTATTATTCAATAATATAGCCAAACTCAACATACAAACACAATAACTGAACAGGTTACATATTACATATTCCTCATAATGATAATAGAATATAAAGATATATAGCCATATTTAACATTCAAAACATCCAAGGAACATACACACTAACTAAACACAACATTATATTTATCTATGTTTTCTTCTAAAATGTACAACAAATCTTATTCCTTCTGCTTGTTTTATCGAGTAGAACTTGTACAAATGTTTACATAAAAATAAAATTCTGTGTATCTTGCATATCACTTATCGTACATAATGGAAATTTAAGTACGATACATATTATTATGTCACTGACCTCATTTGAATATACCTACAGTGTTAGATTTTATTAATACTAAATATTCTTAGCATTATTATCGTACTACTCAGTGGCTAAATCAAAATAATGGAGTAGTCGTTTATGTTCGAAATCACTATTCAGTATATGTACTATATCAGCCGACTCGTCCACTGCTGAACACAGTCTCCCCTATTTAGGGGGTATTTGCCATAATCCCCACGCTTGGCAGGCAACTTGGGGATCGCAGGGTAAGATAGCGGTACTTTAGAAGGTGCTGCTGCCCACTTGTATAAATATGCTCTCAAAATTAAGAAGGGTGACAAGTATCTTGCTATTTCTATTAACACCCAAAGTTCTGGCCCTGGAGGCTCTTACCATTGTATTAAAAAAAATGTTTGGCCTTGTTATTATTCTCAGTTTAATTGTATATTATATTTAATTGACATGTGCAATTGTGCACACCTCGTATGAGGTTGTTTAAGGTGAAACTATTGTACCTACTTCCTACATATTTCATATCTTTTGTATCCGTATTCAAGCAAATAAATGAAATGAATTGAATAAAAAAATCTTTCTCAAAACTGAAACAAGTAGGATTTATATAAGTACCTAGTACTCTATCAACTGAAACAACTTTTTTTTTAATTACCTATTGGGCATCGTCGTAATCTGAATTTAAACCTGGAAAGGTGAT
Organism: Plagodis pulveraria; assembly: GCA_963890685.1. NCBI lineage: Eukaryota > Metazoa > Arthropoda > Insecta > Lepidoptera > Geometridae > Plagodis > Plagodis pulveraria. The sequence goes on along the minus strand of OY982957.1, from coordinate 293,826 downwards.
TTAGATAATATCTAACTAGGTTTTAGTGCCTACAACAAAGTTAAATAGGACTTCCTAAGTTGGGAGTTTCTTTCATAAATCATAATATAACTGTTATTAGGGAGTTTCTATATGGAGAGCAAATTAAACTATAACGAAGAATTTCATCATCATAATTATATTAATTTTGAAATAATACAATGCGTGTAATCTAAGCAAACTCATTGTGATACGGACTTATACGATTTGTAATTAAACTGAATGGACTGAATGGAACTAAGTTAGATCTTTACCGTACACAGTGTGTTGTATGTGCAGTACAGTGCACAAGGGGTCCGCCCGCGCCGTAATTAGCGAGCTGTGACGTCACCCGGCGCGATACTCGACGCGACCTCGTCCTCTGCCAATTAGAACCTCCCTGGGCATCCATGGTGTCACAGACTAAATAATAGTTATAGTATAACAGGTCCTTCATCGTACCGTCTTCGATTCAATTAGTAGCCACTATAAGGGCAGTTCGCCAAACCTACTTACCAACAACGCTTCGATTACAACTGATAGGTCATAGAATTTGAACTATGTCCAGGTCAGGCTTAGTTCGGTGATAAAATACGAACGTATAAGTTCTATCGTAGGTCAACTCTTAAAGCAAATTTAAAATTTCTATAACCAGTTAAATATTCTTAGGAACTATTTAAAAACATGAGATGTGCTCGTCGGTGAACATAAAAGCGTTATCCATTTCCTTGTAAATGAATTTCGCTTTGATTTCACGGTTGGTGTAATGCAGGATGTAGACGCCGCGTCGCGTCGACTCAGAAATTATTTGGCAATATTCGGCACAAATTCCAAAGATACGTACCTACCAGTGTCGACGTCATCGCACCGAATACATTACAGAACCTAAGATACTAACTACACTTTGTAAGCTTCCGTATGAGATTGCACAAGGTAAGGTGAATATTGATCATCTTTATATGTAGCGATTAAGTGAATAAGATTTCGAGTGGGTATCCCAAGTGGATGATCTCTTATCAACAACAATTAAGCTGGCATTACCACGTCTTTAATGAAAGTTTGGTGCTAACATTGACCTATAACGCGACATCTCAAACGAGGATAGTCGACCAGTGCAGGTATGCCAGGCGGCATACTTTCCCCCACACTCAGCTGGGCACTCGTAGAGATTACACGAGCTTTACGTTCGAAAATTGTGTATTCAAAATACGCAATTATATAATACACAATTTTCGACAATCCTCGTTTGAGATGTCGCGTCTAGGTTAAATAGATCAATGGGTGCTAATTAATATTTTTCGAACCATTTTCATGTGACTTATGCTATTACCTCTAGAGAAAAAATAAGGAATGCGGGCAGGATTCTAAACTACTTAGCAGTGTTGTATATGTATGGAACAAATGAAATAATAAAAAATGGGGTAAAGGGGTTCTCGGCCACGACCGCATTGCCCACCTTCGAAGAGATCGCGTCAGTCTTGTCTCCAGCTCCAGCTCCAGCCGAGTCAGTAGTGGTGCATGCACTATTGCACACGTAGTGCTATACTATGTGGTTCTCACGCTAGCCTCGGCACGACACTGACCTCCAATCCTATTCACGGTAATGGCGATTGGTACACATTCGTTTTCTATTTGCTCGGCCGTCTGTTAAACCGGCCCACTCTCTATTAAACAAAGTACAGTGCGTAAGTAAGTACAGTTCGACCAACTTATATGTTCAGGCGGCAGAAAAAAGAACTACAAAATTCCCTCAAATTGTGACAGTTTGTAGTTGATTTCCTTGACCAATAGCGCCCTCGAGAACTGCACAGTTAAGTTGGTGGTACTATACACACACATTTTACGTTCCACAGAGTAAACTCGCACTTTTCAAGATTTAGGAAAATAATTTCTTTATACTAATTATCACAAAGTCATTTACAAACATCTATTCGGATGTATTTAATCTGTCCTTACTTTAGATAGATAATTATTTATTGTTACACCAATAAAATACAAATTGAATCTTAAATAATACTTTGAATAGTGTCACAATGGGCGGCCTAATCACTAACAGCGATCTCTTCAGGCAACCTTTGTATGGAGAGGAAATACAGGAACAATGTCGGGGGTGTATACCTACTTTACCTTCTCTTCTAAAATAACGATTAATGTTAACTCATGGTTTGGATGATTCGATAGGCCAAAGACATAGAGGATACAACCCTTTCTCTGTGGCCAAAGTGATGTAGTACAACGATAAGCTTGTCGAGCAAGGTGATATGATGCCGGAAAAAGTTGTTCGTATTATTCTTGTCAAATTAAATGTTAGTCGTTTTGACACGCAATCAAACACAGAAACTTGTAGTGGAGCTTAGATAGGTACGCCATTTTTAAATTCAACAATACAATATAAGGTTTGGATAGGTATATGCTAGTATTGTCATCTGTGGCATAGGTAGTCATTGGTATGTAGAGAAGGTCGACAGTATTTTCCAGACATTCTAGTTCATGTCAGATCTGTACTCATGAGTTCTCCACACGACGCGGGGTGTATGTAAGCATGTTCGCGTGCAATTTCATGCATGACTGAATTTAATGGTCCACTGTTATTAACGAGCACTCAGTTAAATGAACAGCAGCCAATGACTATGACTTCTGATACATTATGCTAGCTCAAATTTATTTAACTAACACGTTAGTTTCATTTAGTCATTATTTCACGTGTTTATATTTGCTTATTTATCCCATTCATTCCGATACGTCATTAGTCCAATCGGTTTATAATTGATACGGTTTGTAAGAACTAGTCCTACTCCTTTGCTCGTAACGTTGCGTTGTGCAGTATTATGCAGTTACATATAAATACATTATATTCTTATCAACGCAGTTCGTCTCAACAAATCTTAACAAGAACATATATGTCGTATCGTATTTGCCAACCTTTGGATACCAGTGTGACATTTCCAGATTGAGAACATTTACCACTTAATTCATTTGGAACTGTAGGTACCATGATTTCTACATAAAATATATTCTTATCATATATATTACGTTGAAAGATTTGAACATGATTTTGTAACAGATAACGATAATGGGCAACGATTAGGAGGCGCCGCGCCTGTTCGAGAAGCTGCGGCTGATCAACCGTCGCGTCGGTCGTCGGAGCAGACCAGTGAAACGCACTTTCTAAAGCTGTTCGTGCGCCGCGCGCCGACAAAGGCAGATACCATCTCCGCGCGGTACCTGCCTCGACAACTCCTCTTTAGGACGGTACATCCTGGTCTGTAGCACCGACAATAACTGTACCTGCCTACCTACTCGGTAACCTGAGGCAGCTGCCCGCCGCATTCAATGAGGACATCAGGAAACCGAACTGTTATTGTTGGAATGTCCGCTTCATTTGACTCCTTATATTTTAATGACTTTATCTAATTCGCTTTGAATGATGTCGAATAATTAGTAACGTGTTGTGTACGATGCAAGTTTTCACGATGTTGATATTTAGTTAGTTAGTCGCGTAAGCGTGAACCCTTCGTCGTGTTCAAAAAACTGCTTTATTAATATGCGTGTCGGTATCATTGCCAAATCATTCTTGTATAGTTTACACATAGGTATTCTGCACAAATAAGTATCCACATCCCGACATCAGCATGTGAATCCCCAAATGGGTACACAGAGGTTTGTACACACGCAAATATTTCAGTTAATACTGATTTTAATAAAAACAAATATTTTATAAAATATTGTGTATCATCTAAGAAAATAAGAGTATTTCGATGTTAAACTCGCTATTTTCCAAACGAGTATTTCATCAGTCTTCTAATTTTCTATGAGAAATCAATATCTGTTAGTTTTTACTCCAAATGGAGATTGACACACTATATAGTTAGTATTTTTTTCTATTCGGGTCAAGTGATCATTACACCTCGTGCGTCGTCATCAAGTCATGTTCAAAAGTGAATAGGTATTTATTGCTTAAAATGATGTAAGTTGGTTTTTATTTCTTATTTTGGGAATAAAATTTTCATTGCATTTTTATGGATACTTGAATTGTTAACAAATAAGGTGGTCGGTTGCCTTGGCTCGATGAATCATTCTCGTGGTGTACCTGCTCATATACATATATACCTATATAGGTACTCATAATTACAGTTATGCGAACACACACATACATACATGCCCATACTATAAGAGTGCATAATTATAGGGTTGGTATATAATACAGCTGAAATGTTTTATTGTAACATCGATTAGCTATTATATGTACCATATATTAGGTCCTTACATATGAAATTGGCGTTTTGTATGGGAGGAACAAAAAGTCGAATATTTTTTAATATAATATATTTAATTAATCAAAGTATGAACCATTATTTTCTATGCACTTTTGCCATCTCATAGGTAGTTCATTGATCCCTTTACTAAAAAAACCAGTCGGACGGGAATCAATAAAATCTTTGAAGGCGATTTGGACTGCCCCATCGGAGTTGAATTTTTTCCCTTGCAAGAAGTTATCCAAATTTCGAAAAAAATGGTAATCTGTTGGAGCAAGGTCCGGGGAGTACGGAGGATGTCTTAGACTTTCCAATTGAAGCTCTTCTAATTTAGTAGCCGTCTGTAGCGCAGTGTGTGGTCTAGCGTTGTCGTGAAGCAGCAGTGGCGTGGAGCGATTGACCAGCCTAGGTTGTTTAGCCGCTAGCTTTTCCATCATGGTTTGCAATTCCTGACAATAGACATCAGCCGTAATAGTCTGGCCAGATTTGAAAAAACTGTAATGAACAATACCGGCACTAGTCCACCAAACGCTTACAAGTAACTTTTTTGGGGTTAATTTTCGCTTGGGGCAGGATTTGGCTGGCTGGCCAGGATCTAACCATTGCGCTGAGCGCTTCCGATTATCGTAAAGAACCCATTTTTCATCACAGGTAATGATTCGGTTTAAAATACCTTCATTATTGTGCCGGTTTAGTAATGTAACGCAGCAGTCGACGCGCGTTTGCCGGTTTGTTTCAGTCAATTCGTGAGGTACCCACCTTTCAAGCTTTTTAATCTTCCCAATTTGCTTCAAGTGAATTAAAACAGTTTTATCACTAACATTGCAGCCTGCAGCTAACTCGGACGTGGTTTGCGATGGATCCGCTTCCACAATAGCCTTCAACTCTTCATTATCAACTTGAGTCTCAGGCCGTCCACGGGGCTTGTTCTGCAGGTCGAAATTTCCAGAACGAAAACGTTGGAACCAAAAACGAACTGTGTTTTCTTTTGCAACACGACCGCCATACACATCATTCACCCTTCGAGTTGTTTCCGCAGCACTAGTGCCACGGCGGAACTCGTACTCGTAAATAATGCGATATTTAAGGTTTTCCATTTTGTAAAATGAGTGGCGCAAACAGAAAAAAACAGAAGAAAAAAAACAAATGAATGACGATCATCGAAGCACAAATACATGAGTCTATAGCTGTACAAATTTGAATTTGGAATTCCTTACCAAAGAGGAGAAATTCGTGATTAAAGTGGCCAGTACGAAAAACGCCAATTTCATATGTAAGGACCTAATATTTACAGGGCGTCCCACGGTGATGCCACATGGAGGGAAAGTACCTTGAATATTGTAGATGGAACATTTTACTGAAAGAACACATTATTTAAATTTAAAAAGCAATTTAAACTGCATTCATAGATATTTAAATAATTACATGGTTGAACTGGGACTCGACCCGTTACACGAGAAAAAAAATCATCTGTAGATTTATTATACCGTTCGAAAGATTTCATCACAAGGATTATTTTTTGCTAATTAACATAGTGTCAGAAATAAAAAGAAGACCATGAATTTTAACACTTGATGTGAAATTTTGTTCAGAAAAATGTAAAGCTGACATAGCTTTAAGGACATACAACTAACATAAGTACCTATTACTAATTAATGTACCCACTTAAAAATCATTTCCCTATTATAATTCAAGTGCATGATAAAATGATAAAGAGATGCGTAATTAGTATGTACCTGGTTGTATGCAACGAATCGAGCCGTATCCTGAGCCGAAAGACGCGTAAATTATTTTGTCCATCGCAATCTGGCTGGCTGCTGATTATAAAGAATTAATTCAAAATTAATTTATTTCTGACACTACGTTATTTAGTAAAAAAAATATCCTTAAGATGAAATCTTTCGATCGGTATGATAAAACTACAGGGTGATTTTTGTAATTATTTAAATATCTATAATAATATCTGTCATTGATCCTATCGAAAGTACATACAAATGATAAGGCGGTTACAAACTATGATAGTCACTGATAGTTTCCGGCAACAGAAATGATGTTATCTTGATTGTGCAGTATAATATTCATCTGTATACGTTGATAAGTTCCGGAGTGGAATAGGGCCGGGTAGTAGAAGTATGTCCGGCGGGTGAGCTGCGGCTGTCAAGTACTAGTAATGATAAGTTACGTTATGTGATCGGTCGCTGCACCTGATGCTCCCAGTGCGAGTCCCGCTGAGCTGTGGCCGGCCATTGTACATGCTGCGGCCGGAGACAATGGGAAGGGTCTGCGGAGTGCGGGCAGGGACGCGGCGCGGGGGGAGGGGGAGGGGGGGGAGCGTGTTTACGATAACCTCGACCCGGCACCGTCGCCGTCGGCGCGCGGCGGCCCTTTATCGGCCGCCGGCGCGCACGCACTCGCTATGCAACTCTGACAATGAATTATTGATCGTCCGATAGTGTAAGCGGTATGTCTATAAATAAACAACTTATTTACCTACTTACTGTTTCCTACTGCACCAAGCGACAACTTCCTATTGAGCTCTACAAGATTTCTAATGAGTTTTGATATAAGTAACGACATACAGTCACAAATTGAAAATAAAATGTTTTTGCTGCTATAAAGCTGGCATTGAACTCATGCATGTATGGAAAGATATATTTCTTTTGACAAATATTTAGTAAGTACAGTAATAGGAAAGCGCTTACTTGGAGACATCTATAATCCTGTTGGGTCGCGCGCACCGATCGGTGCCGCCATACAAAAGACATCAACGCGCGCTCTTCGCTTGTGACAAAATAAAACTGCGATATTTCAGAACGTCTCATCCGTCATTTATTCATTTTTTTCAACAGCCAATGTAACAGGGCAAGAGATTCCAATAATCACCACGACTCGGAAGTCGTCCACTCGATACAATCGGTCAATACCCGGGTATGGTACATGTACCATCACTCGATCACGCGAACACGCGGAACATCGTTCGTTTCGCGTCGGCGTCCTTCGCGCACCTCCACTCTCACTCATACGATAACACTAATCGTAATCGTTAACGGAAATACAAAAATAATACTGTAGAATAAATATATCGTCGATTAAGTCTAGGAGTACATCGATTTAAAGCTCGTGTGGCGATCCTCGAGGAGGCCGCGCGGGTTCAGCACACGGTCTCCATGGGGATGCGCGGGGGGGTGGGGGCGAGGGCCGGGGGGGTGGGGGCGGGGGCGGGCGGCGGCGGCGCGGCCGTCGTGTGCGTGAGGGACTCGCCGCAGGAGGGCAGGTGCGTGGAGGAGTGCGTCGCCCTGGCGCCGCCGCCACCCTCGCCGCGGGACCAGCACGCCGCCGCGCAACGCTTGAGCGCCGCCCACGCGTGCGGCTGGCACCCCACCACCAGGAAGATGAACACGCCCTGCAGCGCGTTCAGCAGGTCCGTCGCGTACCACACGTACTCGGGCCCGCCGGCCGCCCACGAGACCACGTCCGCGCCCCACGTCACGCCCATCACCACCACCAGCTTGGCGCACACTCTCCCCAGCGCCGCCCTGCACAGATAGCACGTTAGCCGCGGCGACCATGCCGGTGCCCTACACAGAGGTCGCAGAGGGAACACTCACCGTTCGGAGGTAGACTTGACTTCGTCGCGGCGCCAGAGGCCGCAGGTCAGCTGGCGCGTGGTGGAGACGAAGAGCGCGAGGTTGACGAGCAGCAGGACGCCCACGGGCCCGAAGAAGTAGACGAGGATCTCCATGTCGCCGTAGAACCAGCAGCGCTGCACGGCAAAGCGCGGGCGCAGGAAGGGCGGCGCCCCGGGGGCGTCGGGCGGCAGCGCGTCCAGCAGCGCTGCAGCGCCGGCCACGACGAGCGGCCCGCCCCACGCGTACACCATGTACACGCGCAGCCGCCACGCCTCCTGCCCGCGCTCCAGGCTCGTCGGCCGGAAGTCTCTGCACACAACAACACAACACACGTATCAACACAACAAGGGTCGCGGCGACCTGGTGGATTAAAAGCAACGGATTGCTAGTTTATTAGTGACGATAAACATTGGTGCTTTGCGCAACAGAGTGAGGGACTGTTATTTGTGACGCCAGGCGTTCAGTGTTAGTGCGAGCAACGGATTGCTGTCGGCGGACCCCTACTTCACCATCGAGATCAGGGAACGTATCCTAATTGTAATTCCGTAAGGTTAGCTGATTGATCAATTATCTAGCTTTAGGGTGTTTAGCGATAATCCCCTTTCGACGGAGCGACTAGCACGTAGTCCGAAGGTAGGTCGTTCCCGCCGTTCTATACTTACGTGCCTAATAGCACATATATCGGCTGGTGTCGTCCTGTGACATTCCAGGAGCCCAGTCGAATACGCCACGACGCAGTGGTAAAGTGTGGGACTACGGGGATTAAGAAGGGCCCCTGTCCATACAGCCGCTCCAAACGAGGCGAAATGTGTCAGATGTCATGTATTACTTAAAAATTTTGAACTTACAAGTTGATAGCGCTGAAAAAATGAATTGCTGGAAAAAAATCTATCTTCGAGTGCCAACATTTAATTCGCGTTTTACGCCTCTTCTAGCTATTCCACCTGTTAAGACAAAATATAAACAAAACACTTTCTTTTGCAGAACCAACACATTGATAAACGAATTCATGAAAAGTAATAGTGAACTTGATATATTCTCAGATGGTGTGCGTTCAAGTAGTCGTAGTTCTACTTCTGAATTTTTTGTCTCTCAAACTTAATATTTCAACACAATTTCCCGACACATATTAACATATGTTATCAATATTGTTAACTATTTACTTGTTATTTTGATAACATTCTGTTAATGATTATTTAGTACTACTTTATATTCTCATGTAAAGAAACACAGATGCCGAACCGCACCCCACAATACTCAGAAATAACATAACCATAGCGAGAGAACTATACATAGATAGAAACACTTTATCTGCATACCTTAAAAAGATTACAGAGAAAATTAACACATACATTATGTATACAAAAGGCCGTCCAGCTTAAAGCCATTTATTCCAGACAACCGAACAGAATGGATTTACAAAAATTAGCCAGGTTGGCAGTTTACTATAGAACATTACTTAAAAAAAAACACAAAGTACTATTTAAATAAATACTTATATTAAAATATATACCTACTAATATAAATACATACTTATATACCTACATACATACACTGATATAAATATATATATATATATACGTACATGTATCCAAATACTACTTACAAAAATGAAATAAGTAATAACCAAGGAAATAAATTAGCTCATAGTGGACATGTAAAATTCATCGACTCTAATTTTGAAAATTTATAGTGACTGACATTTTCGACTCGATACTGACAGACTGTTCCACTTTGGAATGAAAATGAAAATAGAGAATGAATTATCATAGAAAGATGTAGGTACCTACTGTGTATTAGTATTTTGAGTAAAAGATTTTCTGATGACCTCAATGACAAGGCATGATCCGATTCAAGATACTCAAAGCGTTCCTTAAGATAGCGCGGAGAATAAGGATTAAACAATATATTGTGAAAGCATATGAGTATTCCGGCGAAGGCGAATTGGAAGCCACTTGAGTTTATGACGAAATTTAGAAACGTGGTCATATTTGCGTAAACCAAATATGAACCTGATCGAGAAGTTTTGCAGACGCTCAAATCTGTTTAGCTGGACCTCCCTAAGATCAACCTAAGATACCACCACCACCTGGGCAGCAACTCCACACGTGCTTCGCAAAACTGATCTGTCTCTTTCATTCTTCGCAGGAGAGTTCGCTTGTCCCGTGTGGCACCGCTCATGCTAAAGAGGTTGATGTAGCTTTGAACGATACCCTCCGCATCATTACAGGGTGCCTTAAGCCTACTCCCCTGAAGCTACTGTATCCTCGTGCAGGTATTGCTCCACCAGATAACGAGAGTAAGGTAGCCTGTTCCCAAAAAAAAAATCAAACAGGTACACGAACTGCAGTCGCCAATTTGCATGGAAGTCGCTCAACAGACTCAGTACACAAGTTGATTGTTGCAAAATCAACCTGGTCATATGGGGAATACAAGACAAGTTAGATGTGGAATGTGAGTGTGGTGCCCCTGAGCAAAATATGGCACACTTACTGTCATGTCCCCAGTGCCCGGCCACCTGCACCAAGATGACCTCAAGTATGCATCTTATATATAAAATTTTTTACCAAAAAAATAGAACCGACTTCAACACTCAAATGTGTGAAATAACTTGTCGAAGTCGGTATCATGCGCACAATATTGTGATGACAGGTACTTTTGAACCGTCATGGTACCGACTTCGACAAGTTATTTCACACATTTGAGTGTTGAAGTCGGTTCTATTTTTTTGGTAAAAAAATTTATTTCGCCCTTTTTAGTGACCCTTGCTACTTATGGGCTTATGTTTAACTTACCACCAGATCTAGTAACATATGACAGACAAAAATAGTTAATGATCACAAAAATTAACCCCCATTTTAATGTAAACTTATATCCAAAGTTTTAATATCTCGCTAGCCTATTTAAGCAAAATTACTCAAAATAAATCATCCTTAACCCAAAAGTAGTAAATGATCTCTGTTTAATATTGCCCTATTAAATAAGTAAAGCTGTCTCGCTCTCTCGTCTTACACCAGCCAACAGGCCATAACTGTTCCTACAAAATAAATTAATTAAAATAGAAAATTAAGTGCTGTGTAACCTAAACTATGTTCAAAGGACAATACATATATCAAGTGAAGACTTTCATTTATAGCGAGTACCACAGGATCCCTTAGATATTTAACAATCACCAAAAGTAGTAAATTATCAACAAAATTAAATTTGCTGTAATTCTTCTGGCGCATCGCCGGCCGCTGCCGCGGCACGCTCGCTACGCTCGCTCGGCTCGCGCATTGTTGTGGTCATAAGTAACCTAACGCTCCTCTTCGCTTCGCTCGTCGTCACACCTAAACATGGCTTTGAGATTTAGTGACCATTTACTACATTTGGTGTTCGATTAAAATTTTTGGTAAAACAATTAAGAGTATCCAAGCATTTTATGGTGGTCATTATATTTAGTCCCCTACTTATGGGATCGATTGTCATTTACTGTCATTGACTATATGACTAATTCTCATCGCAGCGATTCCCATCATCACCTTCATAGACAATTTTAGTTTTTGCTTATTTGAAATAGTTTTGTAAAACACTTATCGAGCTTGATAGTATGAGTAAATTCATATGTAAATTAATCCAATCATGGTTGTCTCTCGGAATAAAAATAATTTTGAAGTTTGAGATGCCATGAAAGTGAAGCGGTGATCCACGAAAGTGATTCAGTAATTTTATAGTTATTATTTTCGCACAATTTAATACTATTTATGAGACCAAATATTCATGAAATAACAACTTTATCTTGTTTTCATAATTCAACAGGTAAATACATAAATCAACAGTTTGGTCTTAAGTTCAGTTATAATACGAAATGTATATACGTTATATATAGCCTCACAATTTCAGTGAAATCTTTTTATTATAAACATTATTAATGTAGGTGAGATAATATAAGAACTTCACTGTAATTTTGTTACCTGCTATTGTTATGCATGAAAATGTTGACAACATTTTCATGCATTGTATTGTATTATCGGTATACCGATGTATAAATATAAATTTACCTTTTTTAATCACGGCATGATGAGCCACTTAACTTACTTCTACGATACCGGAATAAGACTGACGTTCGAATTAATCGAACTCAGTGTTTGAAAAGAAATTTGTTAAATCAGTAAGAAAATGTTTTACTGCAACGGGAAGTGCGAAACGTATACGATAAAAAATGGTCATTCGTCCTAATTTTCGGTATGATTAACACATAAAATAACATTTATTGTAAATTAGTGATAGCTCAGTGGCATTGGCTATGGACTGCCGCGCAGCATGTCCATGGTTCGAAACCCGCCGCGGGCTTGAGCTTCACCACATGGTGGAAGGGCATTTCGCGAATTCCCGCCTGGCTAGCGACCACCCTAAAGTAGAAAATCTGTCACCAAGCACCTAAAGGTGTATTCTGGCAGCTGTTTTTGAGAGCCAGTAATTCTTGGTTAAGCCTGTTAACACCTTCGACCACATCATAACTTAACATTAGGTGAGATTGTGGTCAAAGGCTTACCATTCAGATATAAAAAAAAGACTAGTTATTTTTATTTGTAGCACAAAACACGTTTTATCTTCCTATCCAAAAAAAATATTTCTTATACCGTTGAGGAAATATTACTGTGTTACCACCAAATTTGAGCTTCGATGAGAATGCATCATAATACGAAAATACTTTTCAGTTATTGGAGTGTTACTCAAAAACTGCTCAACCAATTTTGATGAAATTTAAATGGGACCACACGGCACGCCTCAGCTTTTAAATAAAAAAAGAATAATCAAAATCAATTCACCCAGTCCGAAGTTATGCGGTAACAAACATAAAAAAAAAAAAAAACGGACGAATTGAGTACCTTCTCCTTTTTTTGAAGTCGGTAGAAAAGTCAATTAGCCATTGATTCGAAATGAATGAATGACGAGAGAACGATGTCTTCCGTAATTATGTTATGACAAGATTTAAAGAGTGGATAAATCCTTGCGTGGTTTACAACCTGAATTAAAGAAATATGAATACCCAAACATAATATCTAATGTTTAGTTAGCCCAACGTGAACATTACGTGATCCATGATCATTGATTATATGTTTATGTTATAATAATAAAGATATTGGAGCATTCCTCTCTTCATAATATCGGCTATATACCATATGACACTGCGATCCCCAAGACACCTGCCTAGCATGGGGATAAATGGCAAATCCCCCTAAAAGGTTTAACAGCTGCTAAATTAGCAGCTCGCTTTCAGTCAGCGAATAATAACAACAAACAAAGTACCGTAGAAATAAGGATCATTTCAGCTCGCACTTCGAAGTGGAAATGCGCGAGAAATACAACAACTACGGGATACAAAAAAAGTAAAAACAGTTTGTAAATTGTCTCTTTTGAAGTAAGAATCATTAATAAACTACGAATAAATAAATTATTCGTTGATAATAAATACTAAAAATAAAGCAGTTGTTATTGTAACGATATTGCCGGTTATATAGACAAAATAGTCGTTATAAAATATATTTTTCAATAGTAATGTAGCAAATGTAATTAAATTATGTCTTGCCACCAAATAAATGCCTCTTTTAGTAATGATTACGAGTAAGTACTGAATAATGGTGATCAGCAAAAGTTATTCTTGTTCAATTTTACACTTATCTATCAACAAACAAATCGGCGTCGTCGCCAGTAAATCTTGCCAGCTTGTCATCATCATCTGCTTATTCCATTTATGTGGGGGGTCGCTACAATATGTCTTCGCTAACAACACATAAGTTTTACGACCGCCAGTCCTATGTCGATTCCCAAGAAGGTGGGCGGCTTGCCCTCCAATGTAGTATATAATATATACCTGCTATTTTCCGGGTAATCAGAACAAGGAACCCTTTTATGTGTCCAATGTGCAGCAGCACTATTTTTACTTGGACGTGAGTAATGGCATGTTGTTGATACGGCGCTTATTTTCCTTCATAGCGTCATGAGACTTCCACGGTTATAGAGATGGGGGAGACAGTTTTAGTGAACAGAAACGTCGAGTGTTACCTCAATAATGATAACCCTTGTCATTGTACATGTATGTATGTATGTTTGTGAGTTTCTTTATTCCACCATAACTTCTAAACGGTCTTACCGATTTTTATGTATGAGATATCGTTAGAGCAAGTAACACTAGGTAGGTACATACAAAAAACTGGTCGATTCTAGACGCTACATTGTGAGTTCGAAAAAACATTTTCTGCCAAACCTAACGAATGGGGTATCAAAATGAAGGGCTTTAAAACACGATTCCATAAATATGTATATATATATATCCTCTACTAGCTATTATATATTTATATTTGTACTGATATCTGCCTACCTACTTACCTACTGCCGAATTCAAACGGCATTTGAACCTTTATGTTATGATCTTTTATATTTGTTGATTCTTATGAAGTGAACCTATTTGTAGATTGCAGTTAAGAGGTGTCTCAGATCATAAAAATATTCCGAATTCATGATTTCTGCCCTGAGGGTCTATCTACCATGATCAGCGTAGTCATGTTTACAAATTCTTTTTATCTGATAATATTTATCAATTTTAACAATTGCAGTATCTTTAAATGATACCTACCTTGTATTTGCTATGCTCGACCGACTTAGTAGGTATAAGCTCCTAGGTAGTCTAAAACCGGTCTACATTATTAAGGTCTACCTATTTCATAGGTATCTATGTTTACAGCCATAATTATGTTGTGTCGTATACCTACCTACGTAGGCGTATACTTGTATTTATGAAGACTGTGTATATTTATTCATAATCAATGTAGGTATAAACTCACCGAAATGTCCACCAGATATTGAAACACATAGTGTTGAGCCAGAAGAACGCAGACAGGAACAGGAAATGCATGCACACCGCTGCACGACACACCGTACATGTAACAAACGATTCGCACGTTAATATAGCGAACGCACTGCACTGCACTCATCAGCCAACGTCGGGAGGAGGCCGAGAGACCCACCGAGCGCGCGGCAAGCCGTCGGCGGCACCGAGTCTCCCGCCAGCTGCGTGGCGGCCAGCAACACGTCGCCCAGCATCAGCGCAGCCACGTAGTGAGTCTGGCAGCGCCAGTGCAGCGCGTGGTGCGCCGCCGGCAGCGCGAAGCCAGCAACCAGCGTCGCCGCCAGGAACGCGGCGCCCACCGCCAGCCCGGCGCCGTACAGCACGTGCCGCACCGACAGCGCCGGCCGCGAAGCCCGCGCCGCCGCCTCGCAGGCCAGCACGCGCGCTCCGCTCGCCTCGCGCGTGCCCTCCGCGCACCACGAGCCCGCCGCCAGCCTCGCCCCGCCCCCGCCCTCGCCCTCGCCGCCGCCCAGCACCAGCGCCCCCGCCTCGAGCCGCGCCGCCCTGAGCGCGCCCGCCTCCGCGTACCGCGAGCCGGCCGAGCACGCCGGCCACCCGAACCCGAGCGCAGACCCGTTGGCGAGCGCGCGCAGCTCCTCCAGCACGCCGGCAGCGCCCGGCGCGTCGGGCACGCAGCGCGCGCCGTCGAACGTGTGCCCCGCCATGCAGCACTTGGCGGCCGCCGGCGGCGCCGAGTCCTCCGAGCAGACGAGCGCGGCGGCCGCGTCCACGCAGAAGCGGTCGAGCGGCAGCACGGTGTTGGTCCCGCGCACCAGCAGCAGCCCGCTGTTGGCGAGCAGCGCGTACGTCGCCGCGTGGTCCGGCAGCGCGCGCAGCTCCGCGCACGCGGGCAGCGCGGCCGCCGCCTCGCGCCAGTGCGCCGGCACCTTGCCGCGCTCCAGGTACCGCCCGCGGCCCGGCGCGTACACGAGCGGCGCGAACGTGGCCGCGGGCGGCGCCGCACGGCACGCGGCGGCGGCCGCGGCGGCGCTCAGCGCGGCCGCCGCCACCGCCTCGCCGGACAGCTCCTGGCCCGCGGGGCAGCACCGCGGGATGCTCAGCTCGGGCGGCCGCACGCCGCCGGCGCCCACCGTGCCGCACCACGCCAAGTACAATAAGCAGGCCGGCCCGACCATGCCGCTGCCCGATCACCGACGCCGACGATCCGTCTGCATCGCGGACGCCTCGCGGCGCCGCTCTTTACGTCTTCGAACACGATCCCTCTCTTTTCGGAACGATTAAAATGCCTTAGGTATTGGAAACGAAATGTAACCGGTCCAGTTTAAAAGCAGAAAAGGCTGCGGCGAACAATTTAACTATTTATACGGCACTAGAACGTAAGATTTGTTTGCATTCCGCGGTGTCGAAGTTGTCCGTAAAAAGTATCGCGCACGTGTTGAGTGTGTCGGAGCGAAATGCGCGCGAGGTCCGAGTGCGAGTGCGGTCGGTGCGCGACTGCCGCGGCCGGGGCCGGGGCCGGGCCGGCGGCCGGGGCGCAGCGACGGAGCGATGCGGCCGGCGAGCGGCAGGCAGCGCAGCGCAGCGGGCCGAGGGCCGGTAGGGCTACCCCTCGCGGCCCGCACACAACAACACTACCTTGTACTGTCCCTACTGTACTGCACTGCACACACACGACGCACTGCGGCCGCAGCCCTCCGTGCGATGCTATTTGAACAATCTCACTAGTCAAGTATTATAATAAATTATTATAAAATAAACAAAAACAATGTCAATAAAAGACAATCGATCGCAAAATATTGAACAGTTTGTATTTCCCTAGCAATAAATTGTAAATTAGAAATAAAATTAACGATATTTGTTTTTTGATTGGGCATGGGACTCCATCCCTGCTTTATCATATGTATACGGGCATGCTACATTAGGTATGAGTAGGTATATATTTAGCAAATCGAGACATTTCGATGACCTCCACAGAGCGCTGACTGAGAGTTAGCCATTGTCACAGTAACCTAGTTTGCAATTTTCTTTATATTAGCCAATATATAGAATATCCGGTATGGTACTCTAAAAATCTAATAAAATTATTAAAAGAAAAAGAGAAATATCGTATTCTGTATAAGAAATTCAGAAATCCTCTTGATGAACAAGACTTTATTGCCGCTAGAACTAGATGTCACAATTTAATTGAAGTGTGCTATGATACCTATAAGTCCTCGCTAGAAATATCTATATCTCAGAACAATATGAAAGCATTCTGGACATATATTCGAAATAAACGCAAAACTGTGGAAACAATTCCTAACGAAATGATTTTTAAAGACGAAACCTTTAATTGTCATACCAATATTTGCAATGCTTTTGCAGCTCACTTTTCATCAGTATTTAATAAAAATATTTCCGCCTCATCTAGTTGTAGTCTTGCTGATAGTAATAACTATTATGTTTTTGATACAATATCTGATGATATCCCAATATGTAATACTTTAAATAATATCATGGTTACACCTTCTTCAATTTCAAAAGCTATTAAAAAGTTGAAAACTACTTTGGCATCCGGTCCGGATGGACTATCAGCAGTGTTTTTAATTAATTGTGCAGATAGTCTGTCAAAACCACTTAACTAGTATAATTTATAATCAATCACTAAACTTAGGTGTTTTTCCTTCTATATGGAAGACAGCTAATGTTGTTCCTATTCCTAAGGGTGGTAAAGCTAATCTTGTAGTGAACTATCGTCCAATTTCACTTTTGTGTATATTAGGTAAAATATTCGAATCTTTGATATGTCCCTTTCTCACGAATCATCTAAATCATTTACTCATTCCAGAACAACATGGATTTCGCAGTAAGAAATCAACTGTATCAAACTTGGTATGCTATGTCTCTGACTTATCTGAAGCTGTCGACGATGGCCAGCAGGTTGACGCTGTCTATACGGACATAAGTAAGGCTTTCGATCGAGTTGACCATCAGTTGCTCATTAACAAGTTGTATGCATTGGGGGTCCATGGCAACATCTTAAGATGGTTTTCTTCATATTTGTCCGGTCGTTTGCAGAAAGTGGTCGTCTGCGGATGTGAGTCTCAAGCATTTGTAGCTAATAGTGGAGTTCCCCAGGGATCACATCTTGGTCCTGTCTTGTTTTTAGCTTTTATTAACGATATAGCATCAATGGTAAAATATTCAAAATATTCTCTTTTTGCAGATGACTTAAAATTGTTTAAAACTATTAACAACATTGAAGATTCAAAATTACTTCAGCATGACCTCGACTGCATTCTTAATTGGACTATTGTTAACAAGCTTCCTTTGAATACAGATAAATGTAAGCATATTAAATTTACCAAAAAGGTTTTGTGTATTCCAACTGAATACACTTTGGGGCTTACTAAGCTAGAAGAAGTAGAGTCCATAAGAGATTTAGGTGTTGTCTTGGACAGAAAATTGACATTTATTCCCCATATTGATAATATTATAAACAAATCTTTTAAAATGTTAGGGTTTATTTGGCGAAACTGTAAGCAGTTCAAAGGTGTACTCCCATTAAAAATCGTTTACAGTACATTGGTTCGTAGCATTCTAGATTATGGTTCAAATGTTTGGAGCCCGTCTTATCAATGTCATATTGATAGGTTAGAAAGGGTTCAGAAGCGTTTTCTTTTCTTTTTGACTGTACATCAAAGAAAAATATCACAGCTAAGCTCATATTCGAAGCGTCTGGCTTATTTCAATATGTTGACCCTAGAAGATCGTCGTTGGATAACGGACCAGGTTCTGTTATATAAAATCTTGAATAGTCTAATAGATTGTCCAGAACTCGTCACTAAAATTAACTTTACAGTTCCACGTATGGGGGCGCGAATAGCGAATTTTAAACCTTTTGCTCCTAAGACGAATAAAACAAATGTTGGACGTCATAGTGTTCTCGACAGAGTCTGTCGCGAGCATAATACTCTTTTTAAGGCTGAGCAGATTGACATAATAAACTGTTCTTTGCTCAGCTTTAAAAATTTAATGTTTAAATATAAGAAAAATATATAAGGAGTACTAACTCTCCTTAGCATGTTTAATGTGTTATATTATGTGTTATTCATGTAATAATATTATGTCTCATCTTTTGCTTATCAAATATAATGTGAACTATCCATACATATTTAATTTTCTATTTACAGTTTTCCTTGTATTATTCATTTCATTATGTAATATAACGTTTATAAAATTTATAAGATATAGGTTTATATGATACTGATTGTTTCAAAATACACTTTGTTATTGCATATGCGTTGAAACATCATCATGATGGTTTTGCGCAACTCACTCCACATATTAGCCGCTTGTTCGTTAGGCATGTTGTGTTTTCCTGTAATTGGACTTTCGCTATAATTTATCTATTGAACTATGTATGATACGCTTGTTTAGTGTTAAGTCTGTTGGAAAACCTTAATAAATAAAATAAAATAAAATATTATACGCATGGATTATAATATAAGCGAAAAAGGATTTATTTTAGAGTCGGGCGTACCTATTCCTCATATATTATCCTATCCCTTCATATTTTCCGGACAAAGCGACGTTTCTACAATGAGAGGGAGCATCTTGTGGTGGCTCCTGCAATAGGCTCTCTGCACATACATAATCAGAGCTTCAGCGTACTGAGATTATGTATATTTTCTATATAATATATTTCATTGTGTTGTGATTACTAGCTCATCCTATTATATGTGTTGTTATGGTGATAAAAAATAACAATGTATGTATCACCTCACACGCTGGGAAAGGCCATCTAATGATGCGCTCAAAAGTGCCTTTATATCCGCTTGCGTGTAAATAAAGGTTTGTAAAATTATAACCTCTTTAGGTACTTTTAAAAATAAACATTTTAATGAATCAGTAATTTACTTATATCATCCTCATAAAAATTTGAAGTATTTTGTCCTTTAAAAGCCTTACTAGAAGTTTAAACACAAGTAGCTAGGTACCTACTCGCGCTGAGTGACACCTTTGGAACCTTGCATAATGATAGGAACAACCTGGAGGTTCATATATAACAAGTCATTTTAATCGAGGCGTTAAACTATATGTATGTATATATTTGAACGGAGCAGATTTCTGTGGACGATTTAGTCCCCTCACAATCCAACAGGTTGTTGAAACACTGTTGAAATCAGTACCAAGCAATTCAAACATACCAGCTTATAATTTGCATGGTCCCGCCCTACTTCCATCTTATGTATATTGTTGTATTATTTAGTGTTAAAAATTCTCCTTAATTTTGTTTTTTATCATTCTTAAATAATGCATATTGTTTACAGGATCAATCAATTATTTTCGTCCATAATAGTGTCCCCATCGGCAATACTTGCAACTTCACCGCACTCTAACTTTATATTCTGCACAAAAATCGTCTACGAGGTAGAGTTGCTTGTCGCGCCCCGCGCGCCGCGGCGGGAGTTCCTAACAAACGTACAACTGAATATAATTAATATAACATAAAAGCGTTATTTCTGTACAGTTCGTGATCCTAAACGGGATTCCTACTTATTGCATTGTACGTTTAATATTGGACTATAAACGTACCGATTTAGTCGCTTGTGTATGTGCTGTGTGTATTACCGTTTATACGATACAGCACAACCAAAAACGTTTCTTATATGGGAATCCCATTTATTTTTAACTTTAATAGTTCGCGGATGACCTTAAACTCTACAGAGTAATTCGGCAGCATGAACACACAAATTGTCTTCAACGAGATATTGATAGAATCAGTTATTGGTAATCACAAAACAAAATGGTTTTAAATGCCACTAAATGTTTTCACATAAAATTCACGAGATAAGTCAATCCAACGCCTGCAGTTTACTACATAAATGCCATTCCAATTAATGAAGTATCTAGCATACGTGACCTGGTTGTCATCGTTGACACCAAAATATACTTCAGCGACCACATTGACGTTATCGCGAAAAAAGCAGCACGTCTTGCTGGATTTGTGGTAAGACAATGGAAGTGAAATCCCTATGCTACTATTTTATGTGCGATCCCTTCTGGAGTACTGTAGTCCCATTTGGAGTCCCTCGTACGATGTGCGTGTGCACAAATAAGCTAGAAACTATACAAAATCTTTGTAGCTGTTTGAAGTCATATACCTCTAGGCTTAATCATTTTAAAATGCTTTCACTGGAACATAGACGGAACATCGCGGATATAGTGTTTCTGCATAAGATCATTCATGGCAGAACCGATAGCCCAGAACTGCTCAGTAACGTCTTATTTAGTGTGCCTCGCTCAAGCAGTCGTCTTCATAACCGAACAACTTTCAGTGTTATCTCCTGTCGAACTAACTATGCCAAGTACTCTCCGATATTAAGAATGTGTTCACTGTATAACGATGTGTGTCACGATATTGACATATTTAGTACATCTACTCATGGCCTAAAGAAATTTCTTCTTCAAAACTGTAATAATTTTAAATGGTTTATTAGTATTTTATTATTATATTTATGTTTAATATAGTATAAGAGCATCATACTGTAGAAGCATGCTGTGTTTACCTCAAGAAAGTCGTGTACTTGTTGATAAGTTTATATAACGCACATTAATTTAAGTACCATAAGTCTTGTGCTAGGACCAGTTTGGTAAACCAATAAAAGAAAAAAAAATATATTATTATTATTCGTATTAGAATGCGTGTTATTATGGCGGATTACCGCCATAATAACACGCATTCTGTATACATTTCAACTGGATACCTGTAACCGTTCCTAAGATAAAAAAGCAATGATGGCTCAGTGGCATTGGCTATGGACTGCCACGCAGCCGGTCCATGGTTCGAATCCCGCCGCGGCCTTGAGCTTCACCGCATGGTGGAAGGGCATTTTGCAAATGCCCGCCTGGATAGCGACCACCCTCAAGTAGAAAATCTGTCGCCAAGTACCTAACGGTGTGTTCCGGCAGCAGTGCTTGAGAGCCAGTGAAATTACAGGCACATGAGGCTTAACAACTATGTCTCAAGGTGACGGGCGCAGTGCAATTTGTGTCTTGTGACGAAATGTATCTCTTATAGGCAGAGGTTAGTCCGCTTAACATCAGGTGGGCCTCGAGCTTGTTCCGTCACAATAACATAAAAATAAATATTGTATAATGTAATGTATTTAGATTGTATGATTAAAATAAAATTGGTATTTAGTCTTTTTCTTGAGACACTTTATAAACTTTGTAAATCTGCATATGGTAGGTACATGCCGTACATGACATAAACAAATGTAAGTAATAAACTTTAATGTTATTTAATTTCTGAATACATTCTTAAACTAGAAAAATCAATTTAACGACCTAAAACTATAGTATGTGGAAATATGAATAAGTATACTATACTTAGTGTAATTTTTCTCTCTTTCCTTGACGGGTAGTACCTAGGTACCTCGTTTTGCTCTTGTTATGTTGGTTGGTTGCAAACAAGTTTGTAGGAGATCCTTGGTGTAGTGATACGCCCCCAAATATATCATAGGAAAACCCGTCAAACCGGACAATTCTTGTATGAAACCAAAAACAAGCGAGTTTCTGAATAAAAATCAAGACCAGTTTGAAAACTCGACTTCAGCCCGACAAGAAGCACACAGCGCCATCTGCAAAAATGTTTTCAGTAATCAACTCTATTGATGTGGTTAACGACCGCCATCTCCCGGAATGGCTTGACAACGTAATGCCAGTTCGCCAGCCGCGCGCCGTCGCGACGCTACCCGCGCGCCCGCCTCGCGCCGCTGCGCGTCTAACGCCACTTTCTTTGTTGTCGTAAAGATGATGACATATTTGATTGTGTGCACTAGATGGAGCTAATATAAATTTATAGAGTGATAAGTTAAGCGCTATGATAGGTATTTTCAACACAGAATAATGAATAGCACTCAACCTAAGTATAACATTTAATTTAGTGAAACTAGTGAGAATATTTTTTTAACGAAAGGGATCGACTTCCGATTCTCAAAGGTATGATAATTATATTTCATACTCTCAGTGTCGGTGCCATTCCAGGCCGACTGCAAAAAATACTAACCGCGCGGTTCAAGTCACGCAAATATCGCTATTTGCACTGTATTCACGCAAACGTTTGGTCCATAAATGCTAAACAGACAGCATGATATTATTATGACGTCACCTCCGGCTACAAACAACGCGAACGCTCACAGAAAAAGGGCAGTGCAGTGTGTGTACCAACGTCAAACTCAAATTTTGACAGATAGATGAGGAGATTTTTGTTGTTCTAGTTAGAATTTTATACGTAAAAACCATCTTGTTCACAAGAGAATGCCATAAAATGCAATACTTCTAATGTCGATAATTGAAGTGAAGGTTATTTTAGGTTAATTGCGAAAAAGCAAATTGACAGTCAGCAGATGTTACAAGTGCGGTTGCTAATCGGTTCACATCGCTTGCGCGCAAACAGTGCTGTATTCTTGTTTTTCTGTTATGAACCGATAATAAAAAAAAAAAAAAAAAAAAAAAACATTTGCAATGTACCTATTCATTCAGTGACAGCAGCGATTGCGTGATTGCGTGATTCCGTGAACTGCAGTGTAAGTAAGTATGTAATGCACTAAAAAGACAAGGAGTAACCCAAAAGAAGCCTAAGTAAGACCTTACTTACGCAGGAGGAACTCAATTGCAAATTTTAAACCGAAACAAAATTAATCGATTCCTTTGGCAAGTTTTGTCTGCTCTTTAACTTTGTTCAGCTCGTTGTTAAGCATAGTTTGTTAAACCGAAGTAGAGTTAACTTTGTTTATAGTTTACTTATCATAATTTTGTTTTCTATTTTCAATCTTCTTTCGATTTTTTTAGTTCAACACTTTTGAATAGTCTTTTTTTCAGTCGGTGTATTGATTTTTAACTACCTATTTTATTAGTGATATACCTATACTGCTCACTAAATTATTACACTCGCCTTAAATACTGTTCATCGCCGACAAGAGGTGCAATTACCATTAAACCAACCAGATTGGCGAATGCCCGATGTTAGTGAAATATAATACCTACGGACCGACTTGGAGGCAAACTCTACCCATCAAACGTCAAACAGTCATCAAAATCAAATCATAATTGGTGGAGTAACGGCTTAACAAACATACAAAAAACTAGCTTGATTTGAGAACCTCCTTTTATGGAAGTCAGTTAAAAATAATATACACGGCCTCGAAGTGCTTTAAGTACGCAGAGTAAGGGGCGAGTCATTGATTTACGAGCTTTTGGTACCCCCTTTTAAATAAAGTTAAATAAAATAAAAATGTAACTGAATTAAATAATTTCATACCATAGATACAATTTGTTCAATAAAATTCATTAAACTATCTGGTAGGCGTAGGCCTCATAAGTACCTTAGATACCGCCTTGGTGGGTGCTACAGCAGTGTCGGATGTCTGAAAAGCAGTACCACGGCAGAGTAAAAACACTGCCTACTTGTCGGTCTCCTTATACACCATAAAAATAACTATGCGGCTAAGTACCAATAGGTATTTAAGTACCTACAGACACAACATTACAGTTTCAGCTCACAAGCTCGGAAAGGTGTTATTATTATTCGAAATCTGCTTGGAAAAGTGCATTTTATCCGCTAGCGTAAAAAGATTTTTCTAATTCGAATAGTTTCCTCGATATAATTTTATGAATTTTACTTTGAATGTTTACTATAAAACAAGGCAAGTGTGCCACATCAGTACTTGTTGTACCTAACTAACATTTTCCACGCTAAAATGGGGTGTTGCGATCGGCAGTAAAGTAATTTTGCATCTCGTACAGTTGAAACGTTCCGTGCACGCAGGCATAGAACATAATATAATAATACTACGTACGCAGGGTTCTATATTTTGAATCATCACTCTAGGATTAGTCCTTCGCTTTCGCAGGTTTCATTACAAGTACCTAGGTACTTACGCCAAACAACAACTGCAGCCTTTCATAACAAATAACTATCTGTTGTAGGTTACCTAGTAGATATTATTTACCAAAGATTTTTTATTAATAATTCGGGATCATTAGCTGAGCTCAAGTCCAACTCGCTAACTATTATTGATTGTTTCAAATTATAAAGTGTTTACTTTTGTTAACTTGTATGAATTATTTACACTGTGTTTTGTGTGTTTAAATATATAAGTATATATAAGAATTAATAAATAAGAATATATTAAATATGAGAAATTATCTAGTGACAATTCCAGTCGGCTTAGCAGGATCAATAGTTCCTGCTAAGCCGACGTGATGTCATAAACGCCACTTAGCCCACACCGGAAGAATTCTCGACGCATTTTGATTCTACACGGAAAATTATCTGGTGGTCTTGACTCTATAGCGCACGATTGAGAATAAGCAGGCTCATAAAAGAGTTTAAGACGTGATATTTAAGACGGCATTAAATTAACATTTTAAAATAGGAAAATATTTTTTATAAAATATTAATTTGTTTTCTTAAAATATTATTTTAAAAGTTATTGTCTTAAATATGTTTGAAATATTTGTTATTATGAAACATTTTCTTCACGCTCGCAGCAAAAATGGAATTTAATGCCAGTTTTTGAATACCAAAACGGATTCGTACTGGAGATGTGAAAAACATAATAAGTACCTGACTAGCTAGCCGCGGAAAATTGCTACAAGCGCAACGCGGCGACCTACTTAATATTGTGTGGAGTGTACTTACCTACCTACCTCTGTGAACATAGTGACAGAAATAACTAGTAGTAGGTAATTTATAAGCCATTATTCTATAATTAATTTATTATATATGTGGGTACTTACCTCACAAAATTATTATGTACTAAGCTAAGACAAAATTTTAACATAGTAGCTTACCTCCACATAGTCAAGAAGTTATAGAATGTTATTGGTGATGATAAGTTGTTAAGATTCCAGATTGCCCAGGCAGGGATTGTTCAGTGGAAGGCGTCTTCCACCTGGACAATCTGTTTTGAATGCTTAACTCCGGCGATACACCGGGAAGGCTGAAAAGAAAGGCTGAAAAGAAAGTACAAGTAATAAAATCAAATTTACAAAGGATTATATACAATTATAATCGGTTTCCTTGTTCCGTAGTTGATCCCTCTAGCCTATCGTACCCTAGGGAAACTTATCTGGCCAGACCGTCTCTACTTCTAGGGTACTTACGACCATCCAGTCCTTGAGGCTCCAAAGTCACGACGGCACCGTCGCACAATTTTATCACAATCACAAATTGACAATTTATTAACAAATCGTAAAGTAACAATTATCAAATCAAGGAATCCTTGCAAATAAAACAAAAATGCAAATTCAACAACAATGACGACAAAAGGGAATCAGAAGGAGAATGATTTTTTCAAAAATTTTTACCAAGATAATCTCACGTACAAAAATTCCATAGATCACAAATAGACGACTACCAAAGCGGCGTGTTCCTGTTGCCCGAAAAATTGATCAGTCAGAACATATACCCGCCACGGACCGGGATACCGGTCCGCTAACCTATTGGCAATCGTTGCCACCGCTCTCTTCAGCACCGAACCGTCCACCAAGACCTCAGCAAATCGGGGGACACCATCTCTACCGGACACAAGATTGAGGATGCGCCCCCTGCGCCACATGAGTGACGGAAGGTTAGGATCCTTAATCAAAACGAGGTCTCCAATTTTGGGTGGATCGGTTTTGTCAGTCCACTTGACGCGTTGCTGGAGAATGTGCAAATATTCCAAGTTCCAGCGTTTCCAAAAGCTCTAAGTCAATTGGCGAACCAATTCAAACCGCGAGAGACGATTAGGTCTCACATCAACATAAGGGTACTCAGGCAAGGCAACAAGTGGCTGACCAATCAAATAATGGCCCGGCGTAAGGGCTTCAAGGTCATTAGGGTCTGAAGAGATCGGGCACAACGGTCTAGAGTTTAACATAGCTTCAATCTTACAAAACAAAGTCGCTAACTCTTCAAATGTGAGAATAGTATCTCCAATAACTCGTCGCAAGTGTGTTTTGACAGATTTTACAGCAGCTTCAAATATACCACCCGAATGGGGACAAATTGGGGGAGAAAACAACCAAGTTATGCCCCGTTGCGAGAGTTTACATCCAATTTCAATATGCTTATCAGCTAAGAAGGCGTTAACCTCGTTCAAATAGTGGTTCGTACCCTTAAAATTAGTGCCGCAATCTGACCGAATTATAGAAGGCAGTCCGCGTCGTGAAACAAATCTATCTAGTGTGGCAACAAAAGCCTCCGTTGTAAGCGAGGATACCACCTCCAGATGGACTGCCTTGGTCGCGAGGCCAACCAGGACGCACAAGTACGCTTTGACGGTTTTACTGTTGCGAAGAGTTGACGTTTTGACCAAAAAGGGACCCGCAAAGTCCGTGCCAACTCCTGCAAACGCCCTGGTCTCAGTGACACGATCCGCAGGTAGGTCTCCCATCAAGGGATGCATGGGAGCGGCCTTGAGCCGATAACAAGGCATGCAGCGGAAGACTATACTGCGAATCGTTCTTCGGGCCGACAAAATCCAAAATTCTCGCTGCAAAATGGCCATCAGGGCATTACAGCCGGCGTGCGAGTTTTTTATGTGACGATCTGTCACCAATAATTTAACCAAATGGCCTTCCTTAGGCAACAAGAGGGGGTGGCGAGCCCCGTAGGGGAGGTTGGCGTTGCGAAGACGCCCTCCAACACGCAAAAGGCCCGAACTGTCCAAAAAGGGGCTCAGTTTGCTTAAAACTCCCGTCAATTTAGATTTCGCCCGTTTCAAAATGTCAATTTCTTTTTCAAAGTGCACCGATTGCATAGTACGAACCCAAACAAGTAAGACTTCCTGCCTCTCATCAGGTGAGAGAATCGGTGACAAACGTTTCTGAGTTGGGTGCCTACAATTATACGCGAAGCGCTTAATCCAAGCGGTGACACCAATCAACTTGTCAAGGGAGCTGTAACGGTTCAACAAAATATCAGGGTCAAAGGGAACTTCTCGGGCTAAGTGGCTCCCGTTGGGCCCCAGACTTTAACGGAGGCCGTTGGTAGGAGAACGGTCTCAATCGGGGCAGTGGTATCTACTGGGCAGGGGCCAACTTCCTATTGCCTGGGCGGCGAGCGGTCACCGCAGCCAGGCCTCTGTCCTTCAAATCTAGGATAATTCGCAAATTCATCAAATGCGCGGTGTCCCGTGCCGCGCGCCATCTGTGGGGGGTCATAACGACCTACCCGCCAAGGGGGGTGAAGGCCTGCGGTGCCATCCAGGTGATTGTCAGCGCTCAGCAGCCGTATAATCAGTGCCGCGGGGGGAGGAGACGAACGCGTGTTCTGTCGATCCCTCACAACAGGCGGTGAGTGACGTGCAATATAGTGGCTCTCTTCCGGAGAGTGAACCGGAGCGGGGGAGTACCGGTCGCCACGGGGGTACCCGCACATGCGCGGTTCAACCTGGCCAGTCACATGGCCTACCCCGTTCCTATTTAGGCACAACATGCCTAAGTGCTGCCCTGAACAATAAGCGCACGGGTGCGGGTCAGGACAGTCTCGTTGAAAGTGCTTGCCTAAACAGCTAAAACAAAGCCGGCGCGTATTCGCAATTCTGCGGCGTGATGAGATGTGTAGGTCCAAGAACGACCTACATTTCAAAATATTATGGCCGGGGACCGAGCAATAAGCACACTCGGATGGGCTCTGTGTGACAGCAAATCGGGGGGAGGGGCGCTGGTCAAAATTGCCATGGCCCAGAGTACGACCCTGGCCAACGGCCTTAGTGCGGCCCTGCTCCTTGGCCCTGGGCGGCCAGTATGCAGCCGCCGTGTCACTAGCTGTGTCCACCATATGGCACTCATCCTCTAAGAATTTCTCCAGGTCCTCAAACGGGGGCAAATAGGTCGCACAATCGCCACCATATTTCTGCTCATACACTGTATTTCAGGATACACTATTGAGGATACACTGTATTTCAGGTGTATTCAAAGGGCTCTAATCAATTCAAATCAAAATTTCAATAATTTTCATAACCTTGAAACAAGCATGGCATTGAACAAAGAGGCCAATTTTACAAATTTTACAAAAGTAGGCATCTAACCTAGGCTCTGCGGATGCAACCGCGCTCTGGCGATGATAAGATTCCAGATTGCCTAGGCAGGGATTGTTCAGTGGAAGGCGTCTTCCACCTGGACAATCTGTTTTGAATGCTTAACTCCGGCGATACACCGGGAAGGCTGAAAAGAAAGTACAAGTAATAAAATCAAATTTACAAAGGATTACATACAATTATAATCGGTTTCCTTGTTCCGTAGTTGATCCCTCTAGCCTATCGTACCCTAGGGAAACTTATCTGGCCAGACCGTCTCTACTTCTAGGGTACTTACGACCATCCAGTCCTTGAGGCTCCAAAGTCACGACGGCACCGTCGCGCAATTTTACCACAATCACAAATTGACAATTTATTAACAAATCGTAAAGTAACAATTATCAAATCAAGGAATCCTTGCAAATAAAACAAAAATGCAAATTCAACAACAATGACGACAAAAGGGAATCAGAAAGAGAATGATTTTTTAAAAAAAAATTACCAAGATAATCTCACGTACAAAAATTCCATAGATCACAAATAGACGACTACCAAAGCGGCGTGTTCCAATTGCCCGAAAAATTGATCGGTACATAAGTATTCCAGCAAAGAGGATATATAATAATAATAATAATAAGTTGCATCAAGGGTCTGATGCAGAAGGCAGTGATACTGGACACAACACGCATTGTCCGGAGGTTCCTCTCTCTGCAGCCCTAACCACTGGTAGCTTGGGCTCTGCCCCGCTACCAGCGGCACCCTAGTTTTAAGTTTTTTATAATATTTATTTTTGTAATAATGTTGTAAAAACATTAAAATTATGTTGGATAATAAATAAAGTGAATAATAATAATAATAATCATTTAATTCAGATAAAATCCAAATCACTTACATGTTGTTCAGAAAACTAAAATTACAAAAATATTAATAATGTCACTAGAGATATAATCAATATAGTCAACATATTTATCTTTTGACGGTTGAGACAATATAAATAGTAAAAATAATTATGTTAATCGTAAAATTAAGTAGGTAATACATGAATGATCACAATAAAATAATTAACTAATGATATGTACGCATATAATTAAATTTGAAATTGAAGTCAAAATATCCATAAAACAATTCATAATTATATTAAAATTCATATTAAAAAAATGTCATAAATTAAATATCTATACAATTATATATAATGTCATATATCTTTACAATTATCTCAACCTGTATTTTGGCTTGACTCCCGAGTGCTCAACATGAAGTTTGGTCCAGTGCTGCATTATTGGGCAACCTAGGTCCATCCTCCACGCAAACAACTGCAGGTAGCTGTTGGAGCTGCCCTTCACGCGGCGCATCAGCGATGCCACTCGTTTACGAACGATTGCTGGGAAGCTATCTATGTGCGCATCCGCAAACATCCCGGAAGCGCTACAATATGGTGGCAGCCCCATCAGCACTCTAAAAGCGTTGTTGTATTGGGTGCGCAGGGCTGTGTACGACTTCTTTGTATGCTTGACCCATAGGCTGTAGGTGTAAAACGATTGGCAAAAAGCACTAAAAAGCGTCGCCTTGACTTCTACAGTACACCTTGCAAACCTACGAGCCAGCATATTGGCCCTAACAGATAACGCCCTGCGCTCCCTCTCCATATCAACATCATCCTTGAGCGTCTCGGTGACCCAATGGCCCAGATACTTAAATTGTGATACTCTTTTAAGTATATTTCCATTAAGTAAGACAGATGGCACAGTGTCGTAAGTTTTTAGACCAGCCTTGAAGACCATGAGCTCACTTTTGATCTCGTTGTATCTGAGCCCGTGGGCCTCCGCGTAACGCTCACAAATAAAAATGAGTTTTCTGAGGGCACTGATCGATGGGCTCAGCAGCACCATGTCATCCGCATAACTGATGCTGTTGACAAAAACACCATCAATTGAGCAACCGACACCAGCGCTGCTGAGCTCACGGATCAGGCGGTCAATATAGAGATTGAAAAGACTGGGTGATGTCAGCCCGCCCTGCCTCACACCACATTCCAATCTGTACGTGTCCGATAATGACCCCGACCATCTCACCATATTTGTCTGATTACCATACCAGTATTGCAAGAGGCAAGTAAATTCTATTGGGAGGCCAGTAACAACTGACAACTTCTGCCACAGCTTGTCGTACGCAACCAGATCGAAGGCCTTCGATAAATCTAAGAAGCAGGCATAGACAGGCGTGCTTCTGTCAGTATAGTACTGGACGGTATGTTTGAGACTCAGTATCGCCGATGCCGTCGACAGCCCCCGTCTAAAACCGCATTGAGCGTCATGAAGCTCTAGGTGTCTTCTCAACTGAACATCAATCACACCGTCCAGCACATGAGCAATTACAGTTGCAAGTGATATTGGCCTGTAATTACTTAGGCTAGATGAGTCTCCCGTTTTATTCTTAACAATAGGGACAACTACCGTTTGCATCATTGCCTCTGGCAGATATGAGTGACTAACACAAAAAGTGAAAAACATGGCGAGCACCCTCTGCATATCAACGCCTGCATGCTGCAGGTGTTCAATGCTCAATGAGTCGTGACCGGGGGATCTTCCTCGTTTCATGTTCCTCGCCACACCTGTAACCTCCTTCGCAGTAATACGCATAACGGGTTCCCCTGTAGCCAATTTTTCCCCCTGGATCTTAGCAGAACCCAAGGGCGAGCATACTTTAAAATGATCCCGAATTTTATCTGGGTCTGATTGTCCCTACACCATTTAAGCTTCATTTTAAAAAAATATCGCGATTCACGCATTTTGTCGAATATAGGACCAGATAAGGGTTTTCCGTAGGAGATCCAATCCCGAAATCGAAACCGAGCCTCCCCATGAGCTGATTTAACAAATTTATTCCATCCTACAACATTCACTTTTCTTTTTGATCTAATTTTATTATAACATTTACTGGTTGAAGCCGCATTTCTTATAGTATTCACAATGTTATTATACATTGTGTCAATTATTTTTCTGTGTCCTATGTTACTGGAATAATTTAACATCTTGCAAACAGTTTCATGATTATGTTAGGAAGTATTCAAAAATGTTCAAGTCTGTTTGCTTGTGTGCTAAATCTCTTTTTATTAGAAACAAAATTAGCAAGTCTAAAAATAAAAATAAAAACCATTTGGAAGACTATAAATAGTGAAACTGGTAAAAATAAACCTAGAGATTCAACATATGTCTTAACTATTGATAAAAATCAAATCTCTGATTCAATACAAGTGGCGAATATAATTGAAAAAAAAATTTCTACATTACCCCTAGAAGCCACTAAGTCATTGGATTCTTGTCCCAATGTAGCAGAAACTCTGTTAAAACATAATTTTCCCAGCAAATCACCGGACTTTTCTTTCAGACACACCACAAGATTTGAAATTATAAAAACATTTCAAAGTTTAAACATAAAGAGTACTGAAGACTTGTGGGGTATGTCAGTAAAAGTGGTAGAGTCTATAATTTACATTATTGCACCATATTTAGAAACAATATTCAATCTTTGTGTTGATAGAGGAAACTTCCCCGATTTAATGAAACAAAGTAAAATCACTCCAATTTTAAAGTCGGGGTCTACATCTGACCCTTGCAATTATAGACCTATTTCCATCTTACCTGTTCTGAGTAAAGTATTCGAAAAAATTATGCTCAAACAACTACTATCCCATTTTAACAAGCATAATTTATTAAATGAGAATCAGTTTGGTTTCACCAAGAACAAATCCACAACGGATGCAGGTGTTCAATTGATGTCGCATATACTGGAAGCCTGGGAGAGTTCACATGATGCTATTGGCGTATTTTGTGATCTTTCCAAGGCATTCGACTGTGTCGAGCACTGCACTCTGATTCGTAAACTTTCCCACTATGATATTCGTGGAAAAGCTCTGAATCTTATAGAGTCATATCTGTCAGACAGGCTACAGAAGGTTGGAATAAATGGCAATACTTCTTCCGGCTCATTGGTAAAAATGGGAGTACCACAGGGATCAATTTTGGGACCTTTTCTGTTTCTAACATATATTAATGATCT
Source organism: Plagodis pulveraria (assembly GCA_963890685.1). Taxonomy (NCBI): domain Eukaryota; kingdom Metazoa; phylum Arthropoda; class Insecta; order Lepidoptera; family Geometridae; genus Plagodis; species Plagodis pulveraria. The sequence continues at coordinate 260,978 of OY982957.1, read as the reverse complement.
GCCTTGCATGGTCAAAGATTTCTGCGATATTGTTTTAATCGCAGATGATACCTCTCTGATTTTTAAAGTAGATAGGAAAGACAGTGAACTGACGCATGTAAATAATGTATTATCTAAGATTTGTAAATGGTTCGCCGCTAATAATCTTCTCCTAAATTCAAAAAAGACGAAATATTTAAAGTTTTCTTTACCAAATGTTCCTTATGTTGAACCAAACATAAAGCTTGGCCCAGATAAACTCCCTATTGACAAAGCGACAGTCTTCCTGGGAATCAAAATGGATTCCACTTTACAATGGGATCCACATATACATGATCTCTCCGGAAGACTTAGTTCTGCTGCATATGCAGTTCTTAGGATAAGACAGTTAACAGACGTAGCTACTGCTCGCCTAGTTTATTTCGCGTACTTCCACAGTATTATGTCGTATGGTGTATTGCTGTGGGGAACTGCTGATGAGATAGAGACAATCTTTATCATACAAAAGCGTGCAATTCGAGCCATATATAAAATGGGTCCTAGGGAATCTGTGAGGGATCTTTTTAAAGAAATTGATATTTTAACTTTACCAAGTCTGTATATATTTGCAAATATTATCGTTGTTCGTAAAAATTTGAGTAAATTTAAATTAAACAGTGACAATCACGATTACAATACTAGGAATAAAGATAAAATAGCGGTGCCAGGTTTTAGATTAGCAAAGACAAATAAAAGGTCCTTCTTAGGTAATTGTGTGCGGTTTTATAATAAAGTTCCCAAACATATTACAACGCTCACAGAAGGGAAATTCAAGTTGCATGTGAAAAACATATTGATTAAAAAATCCTACTACACATTCTGATTACATAAACGACAAAAATGCCTGAACAATTCCGCCTCCGCCAAGCTATTGCCTGTCACCTACATAATTTAAACAAATATTGTAATAACTCTATTATATAGGAAGTTTGTAACACATTGTTAAAAGATGTTTAAAAGAATGGCCTCGAGTTTCTTGCCCGTTCTTCTCGCAGTGGCTCTATACAATTTATTTGTTGAACGTGGCAGTACAATGTAGAATATTTCAATACTAAAATTTGTAATTGACCTTCATAAGAGCGTCGTTGACGCCTAAATTGAATAAATGATTTTGACTTTGACTTTGACTACATGTTCTATCACTACATTTGCTAAACTCTGCGGGAAAATCGATATCACGCAGCCCAGTTGAACACATTCGCCTATATAATACAGGTTTTCAGAAAAGAAAAAAAAAACAAAGTTATCAACATTTGTATTTGTTCGCACGTCTCAGTAGGTAGGTTAATTAGTAATGGTACCTACTTATATTATGTAGAGAGGAAGGAACCTGGCTATTGCGAGTCAGGCAACATAGTATTCCTTGCTCAGTAAGTCAGGCATCGCTCTATTAGGTTTCCGCATCATAATTATTTACAAGTGAACGAAAGAAAAAATATTAAGATCGCATCTTCAAACTGAAATAATTCGTAAAAAATGTATAAAAAAATATTTTAAGAAATCATAAATAAATATTAGGGGTTAAATTAAGAAAGTGCCGATTTGTACTGAGTAATTGAAAAAGTCTTTTTTTTAATTTAGCTTCTTTGTTTTGTCAAAATTATACGATAAGATACGAATACTATTTATTGCATACCAACAAAAGTAGAAAAAGTACGTTTACCACAATGAATAACTTATAAAAGTTATAAAGCAAACAGAAGTAGTTTATAGGAAGTGTACATTTACAAATATATATAATTAAATATGTAAAGTGGCAATACAATCGGCGGTCTTATCGCTAAAGCAATCTCTTACAGACAACCTTTGGATGGATAGGACAACGTAAACTTGTGAACGGTAGTGTGCAACAAAAAAAATCAATCTAAAATAAAAAATAATAGTAATAATATAAATTAAATATGTATTGTACATATCAAATATAATAAACATAAATACCTATACTTACATATATACAATACGAGTATTATTAAACAAATATATATACATATATATATATATAATTCAAACATTAATAAACATATAATAATAATAACAGTTTTAGCAGTTTGTGAACGAACTGGACAGGTAATGTTCCTTAACCATTGTTTTATATATGTTCAGGGATTTTGCCTGCCCAACTGGCAAAGGCAAAGCATTCCACAAACGAGAAGCTTGCACCGGAAATGATTTTTCCGAAAACTGTTCAGATGATAAAGAAAACTTTAGAACTAGAGATTTGGTGGAACGTATGGGCCTTGAAGATGTGTCGGGAAGAAATTCAAAACGTATTTTTTAGATACAATGGGGTGTTAGGGGAAAAAAGAATAGTACTCGTATAAAGAATGGATGGTAAGGGGTCTTTTATTAAGCGTGTCCTATCTTTAAATTTAAATAAAACAAAGTGTGTGTGAGATACCGCGGCAGCGGCCGGCGCTGCGCCAGAATGTAATACATTTCCGACTGCTATTTAGGAAATGTATAGATTTCCTAGGAAATGTACATATTACAAAAGATATCATAGATTTCCTATCCATTTTAGGAATTGTATTCAATAACGGATTACACAGTTTTCAGTTAACATATATACTACTTACCTTCCTATTACAGATACAACTAGCGTTCGCTGGGCCCCGCGGGTCATTAATTTAATAACAAATTATTTTCTTGGATATAATTGTGCCCCATTCCCCGTCAGCGTGCGCAGTGAACCTTTATTCAATTGTAAGCTATGCAAGGGCAGACTCGCGAGCTCTACAGCTCGGAGAGCCTATAGCCGTAATGCGAATTCGTTCACGATTGCGGTACCTGCAGACTAATTATTCACATTTGCGCAATGTTCATCTCATATTAAGCATCGCTGGGGTCTTTGGTGAAGCACTCTTAGTAAAGCATAGCTCAGAAAGGAGCTTTTTACTTTGGATTTGTAAACTCCCGGGTTGTATTTTCCATAAGACAGTATAGTTAAGTTACTCAGAGAGTTCCTTCGCTGTACGCATATAAATTTTTGAAGCAAAGAACTTTGAGCGTGCGTTTCTTTGTAATTTCGATTTTATAACGGCGTCTTTTCGCCGTGGTTCCCCTTGTTTGGCGGTAGAACAAAATATAATAGATAGTGCACTTCCATTGCGCAGTCTCCGAAATGTATCCGGCAAAAGATAGATAGTTAAAAAAACTGATTGTGGCGAATGTTCCAGATTTCAGAGATTTATCTTAGCAAGCTTGCATAACTGAATAAGGGTGCCGGGCTGCCCGTGTGTTGTTGAGCTGCCCGTGGGGTGCCGGGCCGCCCGTGGGGTTCCGGGCCGCCCGTGGGGTTCCGGGCCGCCCGTGGGGTTCCGGGCTGCCCGTGGGGTTCCGGGCTGCCTGTGGGGTTCCCGGCTGCCTGTGGGGTGCCGGGCAAGAATGTCACCCCCCCATCTCTACCCGTGGGTGTCTTAAGAGGCGACTAAGGGTAACACTACAGAGGGTGCACACAGGACAGCAAAGCTTTATGAGAAACCAATATCTCACGCTGCGATCCCCAAGACGCCTGCCAAGCGTGGTGATTATGGTGAACCCTCCCACAATCCCCACGCTTAGTATAAATGAAATGAAATGAAATTTATTTACTTGTGATCCTAGGTTACAGTGTTAGGTATTATAATATACAAATAGTCTCGCTAGGGCCCGCTTTACGCATACAAGTATTACCTATGCATTTACAGGTATATTGTCAAAATAGTCACAAACATTAGGAAATTAACATATTTTTCTCATCTAAGAATTCATTAATTGTATAGTAGGCCTTGAAAATCAGGCAGGAAGTCATGTAACTTTTTTTTGAAAACTATTATATTATTTACATCACGTATAATGTTCGGAATTTTATTATAGACAATTGGAGCCATACAGAACACACTTTTATTTAGTAGTAACGTATTTGAGGCAAAGTGTCGTAGATCCTTTGCTCGTCTACCTTGAAAGTCATATTTAATAAAAAGGTGTAAGTTTTGTCGGACAAACAGAGCAGTTTCGTATATATACAGAGACGGAAATGTTAATATGTTAAGTCTGATGAAGTGAGTTTTACAAGAGTCTGTTTGAGCTAGGTTGCAAATAGCACGAATGCATTTCTTTTGTGCTTTAAATACATCTAACTTGTTTGTAGAATAACCCCAAAATATGACGCCATATCTTAAGACCGAAGCTACATAGCCATGATATGCTGTGAGTATACCACACATAGTGGGGGTGGCTGTGTTCAGCAGTGGACAATTCGCCTGATACAATAAGGCAAGCTTTGCCTTCTTGAGCCTCTTGCTTCGTTGCCTCTCAGTTAAGTCAATAGTTTCTAGCTGATATTTAGCGGATAAATCTCAAAATGTCCAGGAATAAAAAATATTGCTTGAGGATAATCACCATAAATAATATTAAGTACCAAGATTGCAAAAAAATTACAATAAAGAGATATCAGGAAGCTAAGCCGAATGAGAGTAAACAAAAAACAAAGTTGTTACATACCTTAGCTGCGCCTAAATGGACTCTCAGTATAGAAAAGCTGTTTCTTTTTTCGCCTCCGAAGAAATTAGCACTCTACCGTTGTCTAGCTGAGTTTACGCTCGTACAAAATAGATCTAGATCTACGAATAAAAATAAAGTAAAGAAGTATAACTTACAGTGACCGCTTTGATTTCGGTCTCATCAAGTTCACAAGTAACAAAACACGCACAATTTTTCAAATTCAATTGGATTGGTTAATTGATTTGGCGCTTAGAAATGATCGCATCAAATTGGTCGCGTCAAGGTGATGTTGTCACCGCCGTCATTGCCTAAGGCCAAACCGCACTACTGCGGCACAGCGCGGCAGCGAAACGGCGCGGCTCGGGAAATATAATTTGCATGGATCTATAAACGGCGTAAACCACACTACGAGTATAGTGATGTGGCTTCGGAGAGGCACGGCGCAGTGCTACAGAGATGTCTCCGAAGGCAACTCTGCGTCACGCCTGCGCCACGCCTTTCGGCACCGGAGAGACGCGGTGCAGTAAATTATCCAGTTATTTCACGTTCCACCCACGGTTCAACAATTCATAAGACCTTATTTTACGTTCTAAAACCTGTGTGAAATCGATCATTAACTCGTCGTGAAAAAGAGTTTTTTTCAAACGAGAATAATTGTGTTATATCTTGCACCCAAATATAACACTTATTAACTGTTCAGCTATATATACCTCTTTGCAAGACACCACGGTTATTTTACTTCGACGTCTTCATCCATTTCGAATTTTTGCCATTAGTTGGAAGAACCGTTCTGCTACGACGTATTGCTATTGTGAACGAAAACTGCAGCTTTGCTGCAGCACTGCTCTGCACCTCTGAAAAGCATATTAGGCCTGTAGTGCGTTCCCAGCTTTAGATACGCATGGATGGCGTTATGCCACATGGCTTGTTTACGTATTCTTTTTCTATTACAAGTTTATTCAATAAAATATTTTAGGTTTTTCATGCACTTTATTTCAGTAGATTGGAATTACTTTCTTGGAAATAATCACTATCATCACTACATAGTATAAAACAAAGTCGCTTTCTCTGTCCCTATATCCCTATGTATGCTTAAATCTTTTAAACTACGCAAAGGATTTTGATGCAATTTTTTTTAATAGATAGAGTGATTAAAGAGGAAGGTTATATGTATAATAACATCCATTAAATAGTGGAGAAATACTGTTATTTTTGAGGTTTCTAATGTAAATAATTACATTTTTTCCGCTTACATTGCAAATGCAGGCTGAACCCTACGAGATTTATCAAAATAATGTACTAAGTATTGTACACATTTAAAAGGTCTACAGAAAACTCCGGTATGGTATATCTCTTATGGATATTCCACAGTATATTTTTTGTCAATTACTTTTTACAACAAATAATGGCTAATTCTCGAAGCGATTTTAAACAAAACAGAATTACTCCTTTTCTAATTAAATACTTTAAATACATTGTTGATTTAATATAGATCTATATGGCCCTTTACAGCATATGATTTAAATGAATATTTTCGAACATATTACAGAGATATAAAAATTGCGCGACGCGACGTAGCGTTTGCGGCGGTTCCGGCCGGCCCGGGCGGCGCGGCGAGAGCGTGTAGTAGTGTAAAAAGTAAAAAAGTAGTGTATGAATTTAGATATTCCGAAGATAGCAGGAAATCTTCATGGTTTAGGGAAAGAATTGTTTTACTTCGAATTTAAAGCGTACGGGCCACGGGCAGTAATTAATAAATCAAATCTACTGGATCGATTTTAATATTTTTTTCAGTGAATGGCATAGGCTTTATATTTTATACCCGTGCGAAGCCGGAGCGAGCCGCTAGTATTGTATAATTTAAAAGTCGATATATGCGCTGAAAAAACAAAGGGATTTTAAGTATTTTTTTCTATTCAAGTTAATATTGATCGTATGATATAACATAGAATTAAATTAGATTTTGAAAATGTCTTATTGCGTTTGTTAGATTAATAAATACATCAAGTTTGATTTGGCGGTATGTATTTTGTCAAAATGCTGCAAACTATTGTAAATACTTTTAGCTGCTGCAATGAAAGCATTTAGTCAACCTAGCTGCCATTTCAGGCTTGCAGGCAGTCAAAACACTCCAGGTAGAAGATGGCACACAAACTGGTAGAGACAGTTGGCAGCGTGCCCAGCATGCCCAGAACTATTATTCTCGTATTCCATTGTACCAAATTAAGTAGATGGATTATATATACCTATTACAACTAACAATACCGCAGCCATAGGTGTGACAACTATAAACGTGGCAGTTGATGTAGTATTTATCTGTTTTAATTTTATGTTTTAGGTACAAATGACATTATAGTTATCTAGAAATAGAACTCAAGCATGAAAGCTGTCAAAATGACAGTTAATATCATATTTTTCCGTTTATATTTCATATTTTGGATATACATGACATAAAAAGTACCGAGAAATTACTCTTACGTATGACAGCTATAAGACCTAAGATCAATTTATTTGTAATTTTTATGTCCTTTGTATCCCAAAAATTAAATCAATACTGAGAAATACGACATTAATTGACACTTTGACAGTTGTCAGATCTAAGCCCTACTTCTAGGATATTTTAATGTCATTAGAAGCACAAATACTAAATTAGAATTGAAGACCTTTATCAAAGTTTTTTTTATGACATTTGTAGTATATGTTTTATAAAAATTAGCCATACGAAAAAAATATTGGGAATTGTTTTCACATAAAATGTTCTCAGACTAACAATGTTCCGAAGTTATTTTTGACTTAGTGTAAAATTCATGTTGCATAAAACTATCCAAGGTAGTCTCAAGTATGGGTTTCCAAAATATTGTTATTTACTCGTTTACACAAGTTATTCCCGATTTTTTATATCCGTATGGCTTCTCAACCATTTTACTACATAGTGTGGTATTTTTTCAGAATTAAACAACGTAGAAGAACATTGATAAATTCAGTTGAAAATTCCCGCGGTATAACCGCAAGACTCGAACCCACGCGGCGAACTGACAGCGCCGCGCGGTACACTTTTTACGCCACGCCCGCTGCGGTATAATTAGCGTTCTGTTGTTTTTAAGCTTGAATTACATTTCTTTACTTTATTTATTCGTAGATCTAGATCATTATGCCTGCAGATTTTATTGAATTGGTTGCTAGATCGCCATGAATGAATTTTGTCTGTAGTTAGTTCCTACAGTGGGAGTACAAATAATAGGGTTAGGTACATCGAATGGTTTTATAGGGGGCGTTAATGGAAATTTTGCTTAGCAGCTCAGAACAATCAATTTTGTTTGTAGTTATTTTTAGTAGAAAAGATTCGGCAATTTCATTCTATAGTGTAGATGAAGCAACAAAGTTATCGATTTCAAAGTAAATAATATTTGTAGGACCTAATTTTCTACCGACTTCAAAAAAGGAGGAGGTACTCAATTCGTCTGTATTTTTTTTTTTTTTTTTTTTTTTATGTTTGTTACCTCATATCTTCTGACTGGGTAAACTGATTTTAATAATTCTTTTTTTATTTGATAGCTGATGCTTGCCGTGTGGTCCCATTTAAATTTCATCAAAATCGATTTAGCCGTTTTTGAGTTACACTCCAAAAACTGAAAAAGTGTTTTCCTGTCCTGATATTATAATCAATGTTTGTTACCTTAGAACTTTTGACTGGGTGAACCGATTTTGATAACCTTGTTTTTATTTAAAAGCTGATGCTTGCCGTGTAGTCCCATTTAAATTTCATCAAAATCGGACAAGCCGTTTTTGAGTTACACCCCAATAACTGAAAAGTATTTTCCTATCATGATGAATTCTCATCGAAGCTCAAATTTGGTGGTAACACAGTAATATTTCCTCAACGGTATAATATAGAAATAAAATTTTGGATAGGAAGATAAAACGTGTATTATGCTGCAAGCAAGTCTTATTTTGATAATTTAAGTCTGTTATATGTCTGTTATATAATATCTGGTGGTAAGTTAAACATAAGCCCATAAGTAGCAAGGGTCACTAAAAAGGGCGAAATAAAAATTTTTACCAAAAAAATAGAACCGACTTCAACACTCAAACGTGTGAAATAACTTGTCGAAGTCGTGACCATGCGCACAATATTGTGATGATAGGTACTTTTGAACCGTCATGGTACCGACTTCAACAAGTTATTTCACACGTTTGAGTGTTGAAGTCGGTTCTATTTTTTTTAATAAAATTTTTTATTCAAATTAAATCTATCACCATGTTGTAGGTACCATGATGCACGACATTTGGCACTCATACCAATCGAAAACAAAGCTGCATCAAGTCTCAATTTAGCGATAGATATAAGTACTCCTAGTTACCAACGAATAAATATGAAGTAGTTACCTACTGATTATTTTACAAAAACTAATATTATCAATAAGAACACTGATCGTGTAATACTAGCATATAGCTTTCGAAGCAGTGATGGCTCAGTGGCATTGGCTATGGACTGCCGCGCAGCAGGTCCATGGTTCGAATCCCGCCCAGAGCTTGAGCTTCACCGCATGGTGGAAGGGCATTTTGCGAATGCCCGCCTGGCTAGCGACCACCCTCAAGTAGAAAATCTGTCGCCAAGCACCTAACGGTGTGTTCCGGCAGTAGTCCTTGAGAGCCAGAAAAATTACAGGCTAATGAGACCTAACAACTGGACGTCTCAGTGTAACGGGCACAGCGCAATTCGTCGTTGACGAAATGCGTCTGTTATAGGCAGAGGTTAGTCCACTTAACATCAGGTGGGCCTCGGGCTTGTTCCGTCACTATAACATAAAAATATATATATATATATATTTGATAACAGTTAATTACAAACTCAAGTTTAGTGCCGTCTTAAGTAATCAGAAACTGTGTAGTAGGATTTTTAGGGTTCCGTAGCACCTACAAGGAACCCTTATAGTTTCGTCATGTCCGTCTGTCCGAGGTTTTGCTAAGAGACCGTTTGTACTAGAAAGCTGCAATTTTGTACTGGTATGTAAACTTACCACGCCGACAAAGTGGTAAAATAAAATTTTGAAAAAAAAATTTTTTTAGGGTAGCTCCCATACAAGTGATGTGGTTATGAATTTTTTTTTCGTCGTCTATCCCATCGAGTGGGGTATCATTGAATAGGTATTTTGAAATGATTTAGGGGTTGCAAATACCATTTCACGATTTAATGCTTCATTTACGAAATATTCAACTTTAAAGTGCAAATTTTTGTTCCAGTAGGGCGTCCCCCCCCCCCCTCTAAAACCTAAACTGCTGGCTTGAAAAATCTGAAAAAATTCATGATGATAGTGCAGTTCATGAACTTTCAAGGAAAATTATAGCGATTAAGATAACTTTATTACTTTAGCAGTAATAGTCGTTGAACTTGGGTGTTAGATAATTTTGTACCAAATACAAAATTCTTAGAATAAATCCTTTAAAGTTACTAAGATGAAGTAGTGGAAGGACTTTAGAATCGATATACATACTTATGTACTATAGGAAGGGGTGGAGGGGGGAGACGGGGGTTGTAGCATCCCCCCAGGGGGGTTGGGGATTACGGAAACTATTAATTTTTAATAATAGTGATATTAAAAAAATATGTGTATCTACATACATTGGAAGGACTTTAGGTATGGTATATGTATATATTTTGTGCAATGGGGAGGGGGAGTGAGGGCGGAATATTCCTCATTGATGGGAGGGGGGGTTACAGAAACCTATAGTTTTTTTAAATACTAACGAAATTTCCCAAAATAAGCTTCTTCTTCATGAAAATAATTAATCCTCTCCCTCTCCGCGTCTCCGGCTTATAAAAAACACTGTAGGAGTAGGGCAGACAAGACTGCTACAAAGATGGGGGCTTCAAAAACAGCAAGTGACCCATTAGATATTAGTAACATTTTCTCGAATCACTTCCAATCAGTATTTGAACCCTCAACTGTTACCGACGGTTATAATGCAGATAATACATTTTATATTTCTGAAGATGATGCACGTGAACCACAAGTCAGATTTAACTATCAGTGATGTTTGTTTTACTATAATCAAATGTTTATCAAATCGGAACTACATAGGCTCGATCCAACTAAGGGCGCTGGAGTTAATAATGTTTCACCATAAGTTCTTCAATACACCGCTGACACCATTTGTTTTCCAGTCCACCATATATTCAACCTAAGGATTATTAAAAGTTGTAGCAAACTATCGCCCAATCTCAATTTTGCCCGCCTTATCGAAGCTTTACTGAAATATTTAAAACGTAGACAATAACAAACAAACAAACAGTGTGTTTACTAAAAATATTTTAAGTTTTTTAAATTGCTATTACTTGCCGATGACCAGAAAATGTATCATTCTATAAATACTTATCAAGACCACTTAAAATTCCAAAAGGATCTGGGCAGATTTTTAGTGTATTTTATTAAATATAATTTTACTCCTAAGACGAAAAACAAATAATTTAATACAAATACAAATTAATTTTATTCTTCCTTACTGTGATACATTTATGATGAGTCTATGACTCTAAAACTAGGTGGCCTGTATCTCAAGAGCCAGGTTCTTCCTGGCTTTAGAGAATCTGTCACAAATCTATATTTTTTGTTTTATATATTATATATGGTAACAATTCAAAATTGAACCAATACCTTGAATATATATACATATAGGAAAAATATTTAACGCAATTGTTTTTATTCGAATTAACGTCATTTTGTAGATTATTAATATTTACGTGTAGTCATTGTTCTGTGGTGTAGTATATTGGTGTACGAGTTTAAGTGAATGTTTGTAAGGAATTTGAAAGGTGTATGTCTCGGTGCGTGTTTCTGTATGTTTGAGTATACGTGCACGTGAAGGGTATGTGATTTGTAATGTGTAATTTTACATATGTGTTATGGGATTCTAACTTTGATGAAGTTCAAGTCATAACGGATTAAGTAATAATATTAGATAGTAAATTAGTCGTTCTTGTAAATATTCAAAATATAATAATAACACGTGGTTTACAAATATTTAATTTTGTCATTAGGTCATCTAGTAACTTCAATAACGAATTAACGTATTTATTGCATAATATTAAACCATTATGAAGAGCTGCTTAACAAATATAAATTATTGCAATTAAACTCTAGAAGGTAACAATTAGATATAATGCTTCTGTATGACCTATATCATAAGTCACAGATATGACTGTACAGAGTTGATCGATTAGCTTCGGTCCGAGTATAAGGTACTTTTTAGACCTCATCCTCGCCGTCTCATAATTATTATTATAAATAAGAATAATTTTTCATTACGAAAATATTGTGACTCTGTTTGTTGGTTCTTGAATATATAATATATGTATATATATATATATATATATGCACAGTCCTTCAGTGTCGTTATATAGTTTACACTATATATAGATGTATATATATATATACAGTGTAAACTCAAGGGACTGTGCATTTTATGGCGTTATAGAGAGGTGTCGTTAAATGGAGAGAAGAAGAAAGTTTGTGAGGAACTAAGAAACGTATATTCCAACTTAATAGTCACGGTCAACAACATTACAGTCTACACGTGCAAGCAATCACAATTTATAAACAAAAGAACAAATTGCGTAGAAAGTTATAGGTAGAGAGATAAAAAGAAAAAGAACAACAGAACTATTCTATATTATTATAACGGGCTACTACGGAACCCTACATTACGCGTGGCCCGACACGCGCTTGACCGCTTATTAAATCAATATATTTTTCACGTGCAACTTGAATTTCCCTTCTGTGAGCGTTGTAATATGTTTGGGAACTTAATAATATAACCGTACACAATTACCTAAGAAGGACCTTTTATTTGTCTTTGCTAATCTAAAACCTGGCACCGCTATTTTATCTTTATTCCTGGTATTGTAATCGTGATTGTCGCTGTTTTATTAAATTTACTACAATTTTTACGAACAACGATAATATTTTCAAATATATACAGACTTTGTAAAGTTAAAATATCAATTTCTTTAAAAAGATCCCTCAGAGATTCCCTAGGACACACATACACACTTAGACTTACATTCACATAGCCTATGTTTATTATTACAAATCACAATAACAATAAGCCCACAATAACCAACACGCATTGTCGTCCGTCACCTCCCTCACCGGTGACGCTGGTGACGCCATGCTATACGTAATACAGTAGAACCTCGTTAAGTCGAACCTCGATAAGTCAAAAACCTCCAAATCTCGAAAAAATGTTTTGTTCCCTTCCCTTCAAACACGAAAACCTCCATTACTTGAAATCTTGACCCTCTGTTAGTCGAAATAATCACCGAGTCCCTCCAAGCCATTTTGGTACATATTTTCACTCTATAACTCGAAAAATTAAATTTGACCTCTGTATCTCGAACATAGCAACGTTTTATTTCACAACCTTTACAACTTGATCATTTGGAATTTATTACCTCTATTGTTCGAACAAAAATAAGTTACCGACTTTAAGAACTTGCCGACAATGTGAGTACACTATTGTTACTTAGAAAACATTTTAGGAGTATACGATAATAAATTTATGACTCACGTAAACACGTGTTTGCTTGCTTGGTGTCAGGTGTTCAATTTTGATTTCCTTTGAAATTTAGCTAAGCAAGTCATTTGTTTTCGACTTAAATACTGTCAGAAGTAGTTTGGTTCTACTGCAATACACATCAATTAGTACAACAGTTAACATGAGTGCTGTGAAACATAAACTTTGAGTCTTGCTGAAAAATTAGAAGTGCTCGAAGCTGTGAAGAGGTGTCAAAAAAGAAAGATGTTGCTGAACAATTTGGCCTGCCAATGAGTACTCTTTCAACAATAATAAAAAATGAATCAGACATCATGAGAAAAATACAAAACTGTTGAAAAGTTGATTTATAATAAATAAAAATATGTTTGTCACCTCTGCAAGTTGATTTTTTCTTTATTTTACCTCTCTTACTCAAAATTTATAAGAATAAACCTCAAACTCTTTATGTCGAATCAAAATCCGCCTAAGTCGAAATCCTCCATAAGTGGAAAACTCTATAACTCGAATTTTTTGGCGTCTCCCTTGATGTTCGACTTATAGAGGTTCTACTGTATTACCTATTCAGTTTCTTTTGCTTGTGAGTGGAGTAGGTAAGTAGGTAGTATATTGACAAATTGTTCATATAGGACGAATGTCCTCGTGCTCGTACTGGCGTGAAAAATTAATAGGACCATGAGAAAGAGGCCATAGTACTGCCACGATTACAAAAAAAAAAAAAAAAAAACTGCGAGAAGAATGGGCAAACGAAAACTCGGGGCCTTTCTTTTAACAATGTGTTACACGCTATAATGTATAGTAAAATTATTACTATATTTGTTTAAATTACGTAGGTGACAGGGGATAGCTTGGCAAAGGCGGACCAAGCATTTTTGTCGTTTAAGTAATCACAAATATTTTTAAATCAAAATGTTTTTCACTTGAATGCAACTTGAATTTTCCTTCTGTGAGCGTTGTAATATCTTTGGGAATTTTAATGAATAGATTCAGGCGTTACTTTGCGGAAATCCATTTTTAATAATAACAAATACTTTTAAAATATTTTAAGAAAACATCAAAATACACTTAAAAAATATAAAAATATATCTAGTGACAATTCCGCTTAATTTTCCTGCTAAGCCGACGTGACGTCACAAACGCCACGTAGCCAAACCGGAAGAATATTCGACGCGTTTCGCTTCTACACGAAGCATCCTCAGGAGGTCTTGACTCTTCGAGCGCACGATCGAGAATGAGCGGCCGGCGGCTCGGCACGCCTTTATATAGACGGGCTGAGTTAGCACGCCTTTGTCTAGACAAAGAGCGGTGACTCACGCTCGAACTTCGTGTAGAAGCGAAACGCGTCGAAAATTCTTCCGGTTTGGCTACGTGGCGTTTGTGACGTCACGTCGGCTTAGCAGGAAAATTAAGCGGAATTGTCACTAGATATATTTTTATATTTTTTAAGTGTTTTATTAAAATATTAATTTGATGTTTTCTTAAAATATTTTAAAAGTATTTGTTATTATTTTGGGAATTTTATTTTAAAACCGTAAACAATTACCTAAGAAAGACCTTTTGTTTGTCTTTCCTAATCTAAAACCTGGCACCGCTATTTTATCTTTTTCCTAGTGTTGTAATCGTGATTTCCTCGCTGAACTTGTAGCAGTGGCTGTAATAGTTTTAGACGACTAAATAAAAAAAAAATTTGACTGGATATAAAAATAGAAGTACTTAAGAGTAGAGTTCACGGAGCGCTTTCCAAACAAACGTAGACACGTCATATTTTATTTAAATACCAAGTGTTCAAACTCGGAGATATTTTGTGACCATATTGCAAGTCTTTGCTTCTGGTTTGCCAGTTTTTCGATTTATTATATCCCTGAATGCCAAAATAACAATGCCCATACAAAACGATTTCTCGAATTATTTTTGAAAATACTTCATTTTACGGAAACTTGGCTTAGATATTTACACCTTTCAGATGACCCTCCCAGACCAAACTAATTTAGTAAGATGGGGGAAAGCCACCGAAAAGTCTTGCGGTATTTGTCGGGAGGCCATAGGTACAACAAGGCACCTATTGGTAGGATGCAAGGTCCTCCTTGATAGGGGTCATTATTCACGCCGTCATGATAGACTCCTCGAAATCATACGAGAAGCAGCGATTCTCTCGGTAGCTAGAGCAAAAAAGGTTTGACCACGAACAAACGACAGGTTTCTTTTGTAAAAGAAGGGTCATCTACAAAATCGAAATCCAAGCCTTACTCCATCTTAGGTACAGCTCCCGTTGGGACTCTTTTGATGGACACGTATGAAAACACTATAAAATTCCTGAGGATGTTGGTGTTTCGTATTTCAAATCCATTTCAGACAAAATTGTACCCATATTCACCGAATATAATATAAAATCAAAGTTTCGTTATGCAGTCCCGATATATTCCTATACTTAAAAATCTAAAACACATATTACTTATAGAACTTACTGTGCCGTGGGAAACAAACATACCTAAAGACCACACAATAAAAACTAACAAATATTTTGACTAAACAAATGAATTAACCAAAAACGGTTATGTAGTTAATTTATATGCTGTAGAAGTCGGAGCAAGGGGTATACCAGCAAAATCCCTATACAACCTACTAAAGGACCTTGGCCTGTCAAGAACAACCGTAACTTCCATCCTAGAACGTGTATCCAAGGCGGCATTAGTAGGATCTTACCAAATTTGGTTAGGCAGGGGAGGAGGCACGAGCGGTGAAAGGGAGCATTGATGCATCATAAAGGGGCCCCTTAACCTTACTCACTGGGTTGCAAGTCCCATGCACCTTGATTTGGGCCTCTTCCTCTGCAACGCGATGGACCCGGCACCCGCACGGTGAATCCATGGAATGCTAAGTAATTCGTCTCGTCTCTCAGCATATGCACAAAAAATTTCACCGAGTTTGAACACTAGGTATTTAAAAAAATATGTCGAAACTACGTTTGTATGGAAGCGGAGAGCCACATTAGGCTCAAGGATGTACATGCAGTTTCACTGAGTTTGAACGCTTATTGCGTCAACGTAACTTCGAGAGTTAGTCTGTAAAAAAAGTGTGGAATAGTTTAGAAGTCCTACGGTTAGTTCCATAGACAATTATTTTCATACACGTTTACCATACGAATTGAAGATTTCCACCGAGCAGGCGAGTTTTCCGATCTCCGTTTGAGTGGAGAGAATGGCTCGGCGCGGCGCAGCAGCAGTGGCGCTGGCGCTGGTGGTGGGGTAAATGAGACGAGTGGAAACAGTTCATCGAGTCAGTTTATTGTTTGTATTGTAGTGGTTAGGGCGGCGCTGCGGAGGGCGGCTCGGGCGGTGGGGGCGGCGCGGGGGCGGCGGCGGCGGCGGCGTGCGGCAGAGGCACGTTGTCGTACCGCGGCGGGTTGGCCCAGGGATCGTACCCCAGCACCGACAGCATGGGCGCCAGCTCGGCCATGTCGGCCCTTACGTCGGGGGGGACCTGGCCCACCCACTTGTCTAACGCGTCGCGGTTCACGGGACGCACCACCTGGTCCGACGACCGCTCCACGCTAACGTGAACACAACAAACACTATTTTACCAATCAACTATGTTAAACAACATCCACTGCAGTCATTACGGTCGGTCGTGGTTGTTGTCTTAGGATGGCAGTCGTTATAGCATGGTGGTGAGGCATTTTGCTTCTTGCGCCAAGCACTTAACTCAGATAGTAGTCAAAGGCTATAAAAATAATACTAATCGGATTTTATATTGCTAAGTACAATAATTTGGAATGGTCATCATAATAATAACAACATAAACTCCACTCGAGTGCCAGCAATCATCAGTTCCAATTGTATCTCAACAAGTTTGAGCTTTACTTTGTCTGTGTGAAAAGGAAGTGAGGATGCTCACCTCTTCCACCAGTTTTATTTTAACTTGTAGGCTTTCCATGCTATTGCACCATCATCATTCAGCAATCGGTAAGATTATAATATTAATGAAGAATTTTGTGTTCATATATTTAATTATAATTGCATAGTACCTTTACACATTAACATACATTAGTACATTGGGAAACCTGGCTACTAAAAGTAATCTCTACCAGAAGTGGTTCAGAGCTAACACTAGTCAAAATAATTATAATTGTGCCACACAAACATGTGTTGCAGGAGATAAGAAAATCTTTTTAGATTTAGATTTTCTAATCTAGTGAAGTATATACATAAAAGTCAATTATTTATATTTGTTTGTTTTCTACTATTTGTTTTCTTATTATCTAATATTAACTGAAAGATATATTACAATGTTCCTAGTCGATAAGTAACCAAACGAAGGAGGTCACAACTGTTCTAAACATATCACATCTACAGTTACAGGTTAAACTATTAAGCAAAGCTGCATTACAAATAGCGCTGTATTCGCCCGATCAGATACTGTCGCGCTTCTACTGTTGCGCTTCACTGCTGCACTGACATGACCATCGCCAAGGAGTCAAGGAACATTTGCATCACTGTGTTACAAACAAACTATACGGTCGGTATTAAAACTGCAGCTATAATGACATGTTATCTTATCAGGTATACAATATGAGTACATGAGATTAGGATTGAGTGGACGTTGAGTGGTGGGGCGGTAGATGTAAGGTAAGTAGGAAGGCACATACTTGCTGAGCGCGACGCCGTTCGGCTGGTTGATGTACCGCTCGTGATGCAGCACGGCCTCGCTCCACGAGAGGCCGAGGAAGGAGGAGACGGCGCGCATCGTCTCGCGCGGCCTCAGCACCAGCGCCTCATAGCGCACCAGCAGGCATCGCGCCGCGCCCAAGGCCTTGCACTGCTGGTACATCAGCTCCACCGCGTGGTTCCACTTGCTGAGGCACTGCCGGTAGCTCGTCAGGTCGAACCCTGTGATCGTCACCTTGCGCGCGATGATCGAGTGCACGGTGGCGCGCCCGTCGCGCACCATGAACACGAACTTGGCGTTCGGGAACAGCTCCAGCACGTACGTGCCCATCTTCAGCACCAGCGGATCCTTGTTGCAGAGCCTGGGCGCGGGCTCGCCGTGCCGCACTATCACTTCGAGGCAGAAGGCGGCGATCGCGTTATCCAGCACGGCCTTGGAGACGCCCGCCTGCTCGAGACGCACGCTCTCCTTCTGGCTGCGCGCCCAGTGCTGGCGCATCTGCAGGATGCGGGGCACGACGCGCGTCTCCTGGCCGCAGCGCACGTCGGGGTGCGCGTCCAGCATCGCCCGCATCAGCGTCGTGCCGGAGCGCGGCACTCCGCCGATGAAGATGAGCGGCAGGTCGCGGCCCTCGACGGGCTCCCCGGCGCCCCGGGCCCCGCCGCCGGGCCCCGCTGCGGGCGAGCGAGCGCGCCACGCGAGCAGCAGCAGCGCCGCGCCCACCGCCAGCGCGGCCAGAGCGCGCGCCCGCCCCCCGCGGCCCCCCATGCCGCGCGCCCGCGCCACGCCTCCTCCCCGACACCGCCCCTCCTGACAATACAACCCACACATACAAATACATTGCTCTTCTCCTCCCCACGACTAAACACTTTCCTAATTTTTTTCTAAACCTGTTTAGTGGGAATGGAATTAGACAAACTCGCCTATGACGTTTGTTAATATTAGCGATGGATGCTATGAGATGGGTTTGCCCATTGCCATAAAAAATATTAGCATCTATAATGTAAGGTCGGACACTTCTAGCTTTGATTGACTCATTGATTATATTGCTATTGGTATTTGGTGCTATTTCTTTTGTTTCTGAATAAGATTTTGATGTAACAGATCCTGCATAAAAAAAAAACACCAGAATTTCCATAAACAATACATTTCAATTCAATCATAAAATATTTCTTTAGGGAAACATACCATATATATTACTGCCAAATGTTATCAGATATCAAAGAGTTTTTGGATAATTTCTATATGGTTTCTTCGGGTTCTCACATATTTTTTTACTGCTTCGAGGTTAGCTTTTGAGCACAATCTCACACATATTTGCAACAAATGATTATCCTGAACAACATGTTCGACCACATCATCACTTACCATCAGGTATATAATATGTATGTATATGTGGTTGGGGATTGCATGAAAGACAAAAGGGAAGTGCCCCTCAAGGACAGCTGCTGGAACACAGTGTTAGGTGGCGTGCCCACCACACAAGATAAAGCCCACAGTGGGATTTGAAGTATGGACCACCAATACAGCATTCCTTAGGTAAAACCACTGGCCATTCACTTCTCCAATGTGGGCCTAAATGTTTGTGTGGTTTTCTAAATAATAAATATATTATTGCGAAATTATTAATAAGCATAATATAATAACAACAAATTTATACATATAACTCTGTTTTTTGATATCAAACGAGTTATAGCATTACTTATGATTATTTGATAACCAGTAATAAAGAAGATTTGACACACACTGTAATTGATAAAAGAAGAAAGAATGAGATTACAATGTGGACTTACGATTTTATTAATACTTCTTTTAATGGTTACAATGGTTCCTGCAACAATTCACATGCAAAACTGCATAAACATGTTTTTAACAGAGTTGGCTATGACCTCATTATTTTGAAACTTACATTTGTTTAAGAATGACTAGCTGCTAGAGATAGAGACTATCATATGACTTGGATAATTTATTACTTGTTGCATTTTAAGCACTCACTAATTGATTGAATAGATCTACTCAAACTCAAAAACTTTGAACCCCCATCATTGTAAATCCGTAAAGTTTCCAATTTCCAGAGACCTAAAGATTATAGATCAGATGGTACTAAAAGTAATTTAATTCTATACATATTTGGTGAACAATGGACTGCTATAAGACACCAAGGTAACATAACATCCTTAATTTAGATGGTACTCTCATTTTGAAAGCAGAATGTTTGCAATGTAAAATGATTGTGATATTAGAGATGAAGTACCTAGCATTCCATGGATTCACCGTGCGGGTGCCGGGTCCATAGTGCTGCAGAGGAAGAGGCCAGACGGGCCTTGGACTTGCAACTTAGGTAATTGTGGACGGTTTTATAATAGAGTTCCCAAACATATTACAACGCTCACAGAAGGGAAATTCAAGTTGCATGTGAAAAACATATTGATTAAAAAATCCTACTACACAGTTTCTGATTACTTAAACAACAAAAATGCCTGCACTATTCCACCTCTGCCAAGCTATTGCCTGTCACCTACATAATTTAAACAAATATTGTAATAACTTTATTATATAGATAGATAACTCTTTATTGAATACACCATAATAACAATGTTAAACTTATTACTAGTAAGTGTGTAACACATTGTTAAGAGATGTTTAAAAGAATGGCCCCAAATTTTTTAGCCAGCAGAGTTTTGAGACCATCGTAGACGCCTAAATTGAATAAATGATTTTGACTTTGACTTGACAACCCAAGGAGTAGGGTAAAATATAATTTTCTTTTAGATGGAGTTGTTAATTCATTTGTGTTTAAACGCTTGTGGAGGCTCAAGCGGTGAAGGGAAGCATTGATGCATCTTAAAGGGGCCCCCTTAACCCTACTCTTGGGTTGCAAGTCCCAGGCCCCTCTGGCCTTTTTCTCTGCAACACTATGGACCCGGCACCAGCATGGTGAATCCATAGAATACTAAGAAATTCGTCTCTAGTAAAAGTTATGTGAGTTTTTTTTAAAAGTCATCATAAATGCTGCTTACAGGTAAATAAATCTAATTCATAAGTGGTATATAAAAATATTTAATTTAATAAGGTATTATTTTAATCTAGGTACTGGCACATTTTTAGAAATCTGTGAACTCAACATCATCAATGTCATATAAATTATAGCAACAATAAATATAATAAGGAAAATTTCATTCAGGTTCTAAGGGCATTGAGCATTAAAGGACAACCAATCCGTAATCATCTAAAATCATTTATTATTGAGTTTTTGTGCAAGGTTGCCTATTTATTTTTGACTGTCCTCACATCTGCAACTTTGCAGAGTTTCTTTAATGTGGTTCTAAACTAATGTGGTCTATATGCTGCCGCTTCCTTTCCATGAGCCGACAATGGCCTGAGCCGAGTGACTGGCACCTCGGCTCAGGGTAGTTGAGACACAGATTTCATAAAGAATATATCTATTAAGATGAATGAGTTTTTATACTCACTATGTAGCTAAACACTATTATGTTACTCGACATAATATTGTACTCACCTACATCAATTGAAGTTTACTGCCGGAATACTAATTTAAAATTTGCCAACGCATCTATTTACATTAAAATTTAAAAAAATGTCTAGGCGTTGAATGGTTTTATAATGTGTCTATCAGGTTCCGGGTCCTTAACCAGATCTTTTCACTGTAATGCAAAATAAAAATGTAGTAACGGAGCGCAAATTAAAACTATTGTTGTTTCAAGAAACTTCTCGTCAATAAACAGACAGAATTCAGTCCCTGTGCAAGAATTCAGTGTAAAGAACACAAAAATTAGTAGGTATTTATCAATGAGCAAGTAATATTTTATTTGTTATAAAAGTCACTGGTTGTATGTCACTGACAAGTGACAACTGACAAACGGTAGCCTTCCGCTTTACGCCAAAAGCGATTTTATTGATTAAAGCGACTACTGAAACTGTTGATTTTAACTGTACTGTTAAAATTAACAGTACAGTTAAAATCAACAGCTCGTCGACTCGGGGCATAACCCTGAAACTAAGTATAATTTACCTAAATTTTGAACAGTAAATATCTTTATCTGTTCCGTTTCAGAAATCATGCTATGGATAGTAAAACTATTAGATACACTGTGGTCTAGCGTTCGGTACCGTTGCGCGTAAATATGTCCGAATCCAAGCGGCAGAAAAAAACAAGATTGCACCTTGCTGTCATGTTTTGTGAACTTGTCAAACTTGTCGTTGATCTGTCAGTTTATAGTACCACCAACTTAACTGTGCAGTTTTCGAGGGCGCTACTGGTCAAGGAAATCAACTACAAACTGTTACAATTTGAAGTAATGTTGTAGTCCTTTTTTTTGCCGCCTGAACAGATAAGTTGGTGGACTGAAAATAAATCTTTGGTGTAAATTAGCTGAATTTTTTGCCGGGATAGTTATACTTTATAGTATAAACAAATGTTGGGGTGATAAGATGTTTTTCAGTTTGCGTTAACTTTGCAAAGGAAACAAACGTGTGATCGGTACAATATTTATTGAAAGACTAACTGCTGTTATCTTCAGTACAAATAATACATGCGATTGATGCAACATTTCGTGTATAAGAATGATGGTTGTATATATTGTAACGTTGTACGTTACTTATATATTAGTAAATATAAAAAACTAACATAAATATACCGAATTAATAATAATTATACTGTAACCTAATCAAAAACAACAAAATCTACTTATCCTAATACAACAAAATCTACTCATAAAAACATAAAATAATTACTTAAATAAAATCATCAACGCGAGCAACATTTTAGTCGCGTCCCTTATCTCTTCTATTTTGTTGAGGCGCAGCGGTGGAGGTCTGACCGCGAGCTCAGCTGGACTCGGGCCGCCCCGCATACCGTTTACTGGTTTTGAGGAGAACGCACGTTACAATAGCCATACCGGTCTCTGCTACGTACGCTATGTTTACTATATAACAAACGTAACCGCGAATGTTTTGAAACGTCCCTATCGTTCCCTCAAGATATTTACTTTATATTAATTAGTGTGATTTCGACCCCACATTTTTTTTTTAATGTTATTGTGATGGAACAAGCGCGAGGCCCACCTGATGTTAAGTGGTATCCTCTGCCTATAACAGATGCATTTCATCAAGTGACGAACTGCACTGCGCCCATCACCTTGAGACATACCTGTTCAGTCTCATTTTGCCTGTTATTTGACTGGCTCTCAAGGACTGCTGCCGGAACACACCGTTAGGTGCTTGGCGACAGATTTTCTTCTTGAGGGTGGTCGCTTGCCAGGCGGGCATTCGCAAAATGCCCTTCCACCATGCGGTGAAGCTCAAGCTCTGGGCGGGATTCGAACCATGGACCTGCTGCGTGGCAGTCCATAGCCAATGCCACTGAGCCATCACTGCTTCATAAAGGCAGGTAAGTGGTATTATTACGTCGTTTAACAACATTTTATTTTCAACATTTTATAACGTCGGGTAGACCTGAGATTATATTCATTAGCTGCAAATCATTTATTTTTATTGTATGTAGTTTTGCTCATATTCATTGGTGTTTCTGTAAATTAGATATTTTCATATTTCTTTATGGTATTCTATTTTCTGTATAAAATCAACTCCCTTTCGTAGTATTTACATCACCTTCATTCTTGCATTATTAGAAATTTGTTTCTTACAAAGCTAATAGAATGATTCTATTAGCTTTGTATGAAACAAATTTCGGGCAATTTTTCTCATATCGAAATACGTTCTGATTGGCTAAGCCACCACCACGTGATTTATAGTGATGGGACGGAATGTATGTGCAAATTTAATCGATATCGATATAGTGCATATTTAGAACATCAACGTGGTAATGTATCTATAAACATCTTAAGCGTTGAGTGTGAATTCTATTTATGCTTGACTGTAAGAAGAAGGTAAACAAAGGAAACTACTGTGTAACAAAACCTAATGTTAGCAAATTACAATGTCAAATACACTTATAAACTGCTGTATTGGCAGGATTCTCCACTTCCGAACACATCCTCCACCATTTAGGGAGGGTTTGCCGTAATTGCCGGACTGACGTCACGGACGGCATTTCTGCAGTATACGCTCTCTAAATTATTTCCATTAATAATAAATATCTCTCTCTTTTTGCTGTGAAAGTGTTAATAGTGAGTGCTATTCTGGCTATAACATCAGTGGGAGTGTTTGTGTTATTCTTCGCGCTTATAATAGGCATAAGTGAACAATTTATTAACTGAATAACAAAGTACACTAATTCTATGAGAGGGTAGGCGATATCCACAGTTCAAGATAAATAATCTGCTTTGCCAAGATACTTGTACAATAGATACTAACTGTGCGTCAAGTATTATTATAAGATTTGTTAAGTGCAAACATTTCTAATAATGGCTAAATGTAACGCATGCGGAAAGTTTTTAAATGCATCGATAGGTGCCGCCAAATGCGCAGTCTGTCCGAACATATTTCACAAAGGTTGTGTGGGAATATCCTTGTGGAGGTGTACTGCTCACCGCTCGGGATCCAATTGTACTGCATCGTGAAATTGAGTTGGAAACTGATTGTGGTGAAGACATATGGGCCAGTTTTCAGTGGCAAAAAAACATTTTTTATGTATGTGTGGTTTATATTCATCCACGTGCTAAGGACCACGAGTACATGCGTTGGTTCTGTAAACTAGAAAGCTTTATGACTGATATTAAGGGCACAGTTATTATTGTAGGTGACCTAAATCTTAATAGTGCATCTGTTAATATTCTTAATTATTACAGTTATTTTTTGACTATGTTTGGGTTGACTGAGAAGAATGTTGTGGCTAACATGATTGGAGGAATGCTAGATGTAGTTTTAGTCCAGGAGAACAAAATTTTACAAGACGCGCGCGTTTCGGCCACGGAGGGGATAGTTAATATCGATCCGTATCACCCTCCGCTGGATATTTGTCTAAGAACCGTGGTAGCAAATTCGTCAGACCACATAGAGCCAAGTAATATTGATCCTAAAAGAGACTGGAATTTCTTGAAATGTGACTACAACCTCTTTTTTGACTTGTTTTCTGAAGCACCATGGTCTGATGTAAGTGAAATAAACGATGTTCAATCAAGTACCGATAAATTTTATGAAATAATGTACAATATTTTTGATAAATCTGTTCCAAAAAAGCGTCGCAAAAATACAATTAGTCGTCGATATCCTGTGTGGTTCACCAACGATATCATAAAGGATACAAAACGTAAATTAAAATTGCATAATATTTGGAAAAAAAGCAATAATGCAACTGACTATAGAGGGTTTTCTGAGATAAGAGCATCGCTTAAAGATCGTATAGCGTCTGCTTACAATTTGTATATTAAAAAGATTCAGGATAACATTACTTCGAATCCCCGTGGGTTCTGGCGGCATATATCTAGCCTACGAACCAAAGGCGGCTTCGAGCCTACCATCTCATACAAAGGTGAAACTTTTAGTGGCGTGGAGGCTGCGGAGGCGTTTGCTGAGTTTTTTGCTAGTGTTTTCTTGCCTGAAATGCCGAGTGTGTATGCTGATAGATTACCTCAGCTAGGTGGTACTCTCACGAGCAACTACATAAATATTTTTGGAATAACTCTTGCTGATGTAGCTTCGGGAATTAAGAGCCTCAAGTCTGGCAGTTCTATGGGGCCGGATAACATTCCCACGTGGATTTTAAAATGGGGCCTTAAGTATCTGATTCACCCCCTATGCCATATTTTTAACTTGGCAATCAGGACCGGAACCTACCCTGCGCTCTGGAAACTATCTAGGGTTACACCTATCCCGAAAACATCTAGCAAGGCACTTGTAGAAGACTATAGACCCATTGCTATATTATCATCAGCAGCTAAAGTTTTTGAGCATGTCCTACACAATAAAATTTATAGACAAATTGAACCATATCTGTGTAACGAGCAGCATGGTTTTAGGAAAAGAAGATCTGTTAACACAAACCTTCTAACAATTGTAAACTACATTTCAGCTCGGTTGGATCGTGGTGGGCAAGTTGATGCTCTTTATTTTGATTTCTGCAAGGCTTTCGATCGAGTCGATAATGATATTCTGCTCATGAAACTAGACGCCTTGGGTTTTGCCCCGGGGCTCTTACATTTTCTTGCCAATTATCTTCGTAACCGGCAACAATATATCAGGCTAGGTATGTACGAATCATCGTCTTATCATACCAGATCTGGAGTGAGTCAGGGATCTATCCTCGGGCCGCTTCTCTTCATTCTAATGATCAATGATCTTCCTGCGGTCATACAACATTCTGAATGCCTTCTGTATGCAGATGATCTAAAATTGGTCTTAGAAATAAAGTCCGTGGAAGATTGCCTGAAACTCCAAAGTGATGTCGAGGCGATTTATGGATGGGGAAAGACGAACAATATGGAGTTCAACTTTTCTAAATGCAGTGTCATGACTTTCGGTCGCGTGAGGCCCCCAATTGAGTTCCAGTATAAACTCGGCTGCGAGATCTTAACTAGAACAACCACAGTGAAAGATCTGGGTGTAATTTTCGACCGAGGTCTTACGTTCCACGACCATATTACTCTAGTTGCCAAAGACTCTTTCAGACGGCTAGGTTTCGTGCTGAGAAATGCTAGAGAGTTTGAGAGTGCTGATGTCGTTAAACTTATCTTTGTCGCTCTTGTACGTAGTAAAATTGAGGCCAGCTCATGTGTATGGCATCCACACGAAAGCACGTATGCGTTGACGTTGGAGAAGGTACAAAAAGCCTTTCTTCGGTATCTTTACAAGCGTTTGTATGGCTACTACCCATATATGTACCCAACACAGTTCCTCCTCGGCTGCTTAGGTTTTAATTCCCTGGCAGTGAGGAGAGCAAGCGACCAACTGGTTACTATGTGCAAAATTCTACATGGTAAAATAGATGCTCCAGACCTGCATAATGAGTTGTCACGGTTTTATGTGCCTGATAACTATCGGCGTGGAAGACGACATATGCTTTTTGCGGAGCCCAAGCACTACACTTCAGCACATGGTCAATCCCCTATTCCACGATCTCTTAAGGCACTTAATAGTCTCCTGGACCGGAACCCTAATTGTGATGTGCTTGCGGATGAATGGAAGGTGATTATCTCTGAATGTTTAAAATTTTGTGAGGAAAATGCCTGACATTTTGTGTACCTATGTTTATTTGACATTTTATTTGTTAATTTAATTTTTATTTGTATTGGTGTTGTATTTATTTTTATTTGACATTTATTTTAGTAACTTATTTGCCTTATTTATTTTTATTGTGATAGATTGTTTTTATTTCCTATATTGACATTTTATTATTTGTTTGAAGTTTTCCTATATTGACATTTTATTATTTGTTTGTAAATCTAATGATTAGTAATTAATAATCTAATTGGTGTAATTGGCAATAGCCGTACTAATTATGTAAAAAAAAAAAAAAAAAAAAAAAAAAAAAAAAAAAACTGGAAATGCGACTGTATGTAATAGTTGGGTATGCCCAGATTGCAAAAATAAACAGCTAAGGGGGACAACAGTTGTACTCCTGTAAAGAGCATCTGTGGCACCCCATCTGCCCCGCCGGTCGCTGAAACTACAATCACTGGGCCGCCTCTGGCGGACGAAGCGCGAAACATTCCCCCCGTGATCTCTATCGGGGATTTTTCGGATGTACAGGACATGCGCCGCGAGCTAGCGGAATTTATGAATGAGTTGCGTGATTTTCGTACGGAGTTCCGCTCATGTATTTCAGAGATAGGTTTGCGCATGGATAGTTTCGAGATAAGACTCGAAGTGATCGAGAAACGAGAGGTGGCGGCGCCACCCGCTATGGTCGAGCTTAAGGAATTGCAGCAGACGGTAGTTCAACTCAAGCAAGACCTTAATGATCGGGATCAGGAGGCCCTGCTTTCCGGTCTTGACATTGGACATCTCCCAGAGGAAACTAGTGAAAATATACAACACACCGTCATCCTCTTAGCTGCAAAGTTAGGTGTAACCTTGGCAGATAGGGACATCACATTTGCTGAGCGTGTTGGAGCTGTTGACTCGAGCGGTGGTGGCACAGCTGGCGAGGTCAAGGGGCGTGCGCGCCGCGTTGTTGTGAGGCTGGGGTGGCGTGATCTGCGCGACGATCTATTGCGTGCTGCGCGCGTACGACGCAATCTTACCACAGCAGACATTGGCCTTGCGGGTCCTCCGCGAAGAGTTTATATAAACGAGCGGTTGACTAAGCCAAACCGTCAGCTATTCCATAGGGTTCGCGAAGAGTCTCGGAAACATCAATGGAGGTATTCTTGGACAAAGCGAGGCCGCATATTTGTGCGGAAAGCTGATGGAAAAGCAGTGTGCGTCGTACACTCGGAAGCTGATATGTGTCGTGTTTTTGGAAACGGCGTGGTTTGAGATTTGGTCGTATTATTGGTATATGGGTTTTAGTTTTGTTTATTTTTTTTTTTTTTTTTTTTATATTATTGTTGTGTTATATTACTTAAAAAATAGGTACGATCGTTTCATCGCTAAGGCTATTATGATAAAAATACCCAATGTAACCATAACTTATTTATCTACTTTTCATTTTATTTTGAGAAATATTTTTGTCGAATATTGTAACTATGTATTTTATTTTAATTTAGACAATTTTGTATTATATGGCATTTATTTCAATTAATATATTTTTGTATCATATTCTACTTTACATTTAGTACATTCTTATAGGACATTAATCAACTCTGATTATGGTTAGTAAGCTATTAAAAATAGGTTTGTATAATGCAGGTTCCCTTGGTACGAATCATGACAACTTTGTAGCCACAGTTATTAAATGATTTGGATATTTTGGTGGTAAATGAGACCTGGCTTAAAACTGACGAGGAAGGTCGCACCCACGTGATTCCTGAATACCGACTCCGTCACTTGCCCAGGAGCAATGGTGACCGCACGCGAGGGGGTGGGGTCGGCTATTATATCAAGCGTAATATAAGAGCACGCACTTGGTCTCATCCGGTTGATCCTGTGAATAAGTGCGTTGAACAAATGTGGCTATTTTTGACCCTAAACGGAAGAAAACTGGCGATCGGCACGGCTTACCGGCCGCGGTGGGTAAATGTTGATTTATTTTTTAACGCAATTACTGATACCATAACGTCAATTCCTAGCTATGACAACTTAATTTTATTGGGGGATTTTAATATAAATTTGTACAATAAAGATGATTCAAACACGATAAAATTCAATATCTTTCTGTCATGTCTTAAGAATAGAATAGAATAGAAATATTTATTCACCATATAACTTTGGATGTTATACAAGGCAAGTCAAATTACATTATTAAGAACATCATAAGTACATTTACCAACTACTTATTAACTATCCTGCTAGGAATATGCAAGTATATTAACTTATCACATTTAGTAGTATATAAAACAAATATTAAAGTAGAATGAAGGTATATACTAAGGTCGTATGTCATGTTCTTATTATCATATTATTCAAAATTGTCATTATAAAACATTGATTCAGTTAGTCACAATTGTTAATCTGTCACAATTGGTAACTGACCCAACCCATTTCACCGAAACTAGCCAGACTGATCGACGTCATTTGTACAGATTTGCGTGCCAGGAAAATCTCTTTAGAACTTGTAGGGACACTTTATGGGCACTGTTTAGTAAGTAGCCTGCGAATTTAATATCAAGCGTGAAAAATCTTTGCATTATAGCATAACATACAGGCCTAAGAAAAGTATTGCTATAGACATTTTTAATAATGATCTGGAAACCATAAACTGGCATCAAATATATGCATGCACTCAACGATGTAAATGAAATGGTGAGGATCTTCAACGAAAAAATCATAGCTTTATTTGATTTCCACGCGCCTTTGATTTCGACTATAATCAAAGAGCGCTCATACCCTTGGATAACCGACACAATAAAATGTATGATGAAGTTACGCGATGAAGCCTCTACATCGTTTCATAAAACTAAGTCTGACAGTAAAAGGGATTATTATGAGCCATTAAAATCAACAATTAATCAGGCACTTTTTCACGAGAAGTCAGCATATTTTAAATATAAATTGTAAGATAAACAACCCTAAAATGTTGTGGAAAAACTTGAAAAGTACTCTATTGCCGAAAAATAATATTGACTTACCTGCAATTTACAATGATCCCAATATTATAAATAATTACTTCTTCAATTTTCCATACTCTTCAGGGTCAACTATTTCACAACTAACATACTTTGAGTTTAATAAATTTAGTGATGCAGTATTTAAAATTGAGCCGGTTAGTTTGGATATAATAATAAAAATTGTCAAAAGTTTAAAATCGAATGCAGAAGGCTGTGACAAAATTAGTTTGGACATGCTTATCATGACATTCCCCTATACAATAGATAATATAAGGAATTTGATTAATACATCTATAAATACATGCAAATTTCCAGATATGTGGAAAATTGCAATAGTACGCCAATTACCTAAGAATACTAACCCAGTGGAACTAAAGGATTTAAGACCAATAAGCATCTTGCCATGTTTATCGAAAATAGTAGAGAAAGCAATCTGCACACAGTTAACTGACTATCTTGAAAATAATAAAATTTTACCGGAAGTTCAGTCAGGGTTCAGAAAAGGACGTAGCACAACTACTGCTATACTTGACGTAACAGACAATATACTTGCTTCGCAAGATAAAAAAATGTTTACTCTGCTTGTGTTGCTTGATTTTTCGAGAGCTTTCGATTATATAAACATTAATCTCCTTATGTCTTAGTTAAAGTTTTATGGATTTGATTGCAAATCCTTAGAATGGTTCCATAGCTACCTCAATAATCGATTTCAGTACGTGCAGATCAGTCGAAATGACGGTACTAGGTTGGAGTCTGAAAAGTTAGCTGTTAAAAGAGGCGTTCCCCAGGGATCTATACTGGGGCCGATCCTATTTATTATATATACGGCAGATATAGTTAAGCATCTTAAATACTGCAAATGTCATATATACGCTGATGATATTCAGTTGTATATTTCTGGTGAACCTTCTAAAATTGATAGTGTTATTGACAAATTAAACTATGACCTTTGTAGTATTGCTGATTGGGCTACGAATAATTGCCTCATGCTCAACCCTAGTAAGTCGAAATATCTTATATTTGGGAGTCCTTTTCAATTAAATAGTATCAATCCTACTGTTAGTATAAAGCTTGGGGGTGAACCCATAGAGCGTGTTTACGAAGCTCGTAACCTGGGCTTGCTTATGGATTCGGATTTGCGCTATGAAAAGCATATTGGAAATGCAATTAAAAATTGTTTTTATAAATTGAAAGTTTTATATAGAATACGACCATTTTTAAAGGAAAGTTTAAGGATTCAACTCGTTGAGTCATTAGTTTTATCTAAATTAAATTATATGGATGCAGTATTTAGTCCTCGCCTATTAGCAAGAACAAAAAACATTATTCAACGAGTTCAAAATGCCTGTGCCCGCTACTGTTTTGATATTCCGTTTAGGGGTCACGTGACACCATACCTGAATAAACACTGTATTTTAAAAATGACCCATCGTCGTAAATTACATTTGGCAAGTCTACTTTTCGGTGTCATTAAATATAAAGCTCCAAATTATTTATATCAAAAGTTGTTCTGGGTGTCGCATGAGAAAACATTTGGATCGCGACTATGCGCGAGGCAGCTCGCTACGGAACGGCACAGTTCCGCTGCTTTTAAAGGCTGCTTCCGCTATGCTGCTTCCAAATGTTGGAATAATATTCCACCACCAATCAGGAACCTGCAAAACGTTCTCACATTTAAACTCAAATTGAAACAATTTATTTTTAATCACCAAAAAAACCAGGAAACTCAGAAACATGATACAAGTGCCATATAAAACAACAAAGTTAATTTAATACTTACCTAAGCAGTAAAATGACTTTTCGAAACCTTTTTGTTACCTATGCATTCTTTAGCCTGATATCTTTGCAACACTGTATGGGTTCTGTATAAATGTCAAACATAATATAATTTTTTTTTTCTCGTACTATTTTTTGTGCTATATTTCATATCAACTGTTTTATTTATTATATATTCATATGTACTATTATTTTTTACAAAAAATGTCATAATATCTCATGTTCAACATAATATATTATATTATTGTAGAACTGTCATGAAGTCCTTCCGTGACGTCACAACCGGCCTCAACGGAAGACCAGCGCTGGTTTAATAACCAGCATATGCTGAGTTGGGACCGATTCGTGGCATGTGCACATTTTTTTTTTTTGTGTTCTCATTGGTTTCTATTATTCTATGTCAAAAATATTGTGTTCATGTTATGAATAAATGTATCTTCTTTTTTTCTTCTTTCTTAATTCCCACGCTTGGCAGGCGTCTTGGGGATCGCAGTTTAAGATATCAGTTCCTCAAAAAGCGCTGCTGCCCACCTTCCGGTATTTTACCTTTAGTTGCCTCTTACAACATCAATGACACCGATAGAAATGATGGAATAAAATTCTAGCACGGCACCCAACGGGATACTTATCAATAAAACACCTATAAATTAACATGAGTCACTTACCGTGTCTATTCTACTAAGTCTATTTTTAATGAAGTCAGCGCATTTTAGCTAATCCACATAATGTAATTTAAAATTTTAGTTTTCACAGCTATCAATAAGAGATAATAAAATACAGAAGAAATATGAAGCAGTGATGGCTCAGTAGCATTGGCTATGGACTGCCGTGCCGCATGTCCATGGTTCGAATCCCGCCGCCGGTTTGAGCTTCAAAGCATGGTGGATGGGCATTTTGCGAATGCCCGCCTGGCTAGCGATCAAGTAGAAAATCTGTCGCCAAGCACCTAAAGGTGGGTTCCGGCAGCAGTCCTTGAGAGCCAGTGAAATTACAGGCACATGAGAATTAACAACTATGTCTCAAGGTGACGGGCGCAGTGCAATTCGTGACTTGTGACGAAATGCATCTGTTATAAGCAGAGGTTTTTTTTTTTTTTTTTTTTTTTTCTCAGTAATACAATGCCCTACAGACTCATGGTCCGTACTCTTTTTAGACTAAATTTATTTTTTTCCGATTACAGTTCATTACTTATATCATACTCCATGCATCACATTATGACTTACAACTATGATGTTATGCGTTGTTAAAGTATATTGCCTTAAAAACTAAAGTGAGTCCATATTTTTTTTTTTTTTTTTTCCGCCGTATTTTATTTGTTATAAACTTAATTTTAACTCACTACTACAATTAAATTTCCTTTATGGATATGTATGTACATATATATATATATATCATGCCGTTTATTATTTGTTACAATCTTACTTTTAACTTACTATGTTAATCCTATATAAATATGACACTACAATGAAAGTTGGTGCTGTTTTGTCATTTCATTGTGTTAGGTCCCTGATGGACCCGCCACTGACCCCGGGGTCCGTTGTCTGTTAAGGATTTCCTCCACGACGTTTTCGTTGCGGTCCTTCAATGCCATTTTGAGGTTGTGGTTGGTTATTTCCTCTTTCGTCGCTTTTTCTGCCCGCCGCACAAATTCGCCGATGGTGTCAGAGCTGTCGTCGGTGTAGTATGTGCAGCTCTCTTTGTGACGCGACAATGCCACAACCGCATGCGGGACGCTGTCCCTGAGCCTGGTCACTTTTTCTCTCATTTGGATGATAATTACGATCTCGTATGTCAGTCCCTGTGACTCGTGCACGGTCAGAATGCGAGACCCCCGGCCACACCCATACCCTCTGCATACCAAGGTGGATTTCTCCTCCTGAGTCAGCGTCAGATATAGGGTGTTTGGGAGGTCGTTTTGGTATTTTTGCACCTGTGTATCGTTGGAGTTTCAGGGAGTAAACACGAGATCTTGATTAGTAGAAGCCCGGGTACACCTCACGCAGGACATATGCCACATCCATCGGATTTCGGTGCGTGCAGAACAACTCTTGGCCGATGGTCGCCAGGACGTTTGGATTGCTGTACCTTACATTGAAAAGGTTCTCTCTCTCAATATAAGGCAGCTGGTTTACGTCTCCGATGATGACAACATCCTCAGCCTCCAGTAACCGCGCAGCCATTATGATGGCCCCGAAGTGGTTCATGTGAGCTTCGTCCATGAGAAGACGTTTTTCTCTACGCTCCATGAACCCATTGGCCAATACGGAGGCCAAGGTGCGCACTTTGGATTTAACTCCATCGCCTATGCGGTGCGCTACCTTGTCTCTCAGATCTTTGGCTGCTTCGGTTGTGGTAGTGACTATGATGTCTCTGTCAGCATCGAAGTTTTTAACTATCCAAGTTGTTTTGCCGCAACCGGGAACTCCGTTAATCCAAGTAATCCGTGGCATTGTCCAGTGGTCCCATGCTGCCGCTGGGTTGGAGTCATCCGAGATGGTTTTAGCCATCTCGATGATTTTCTCCTGCAGCATTATCTTCGTGCACCGGGCTGTGACCACAAGGGGATTGTCTGGTGGTGTGAAAAATGAAAGTTTACCAGTCCGTTCTGTCTCATCCTCATTCAGAGTAACGAAGCCCTCTGTGGAGCTGAATGCAGCCATATAACGACCCGTCATACTTCCCTTGATGACTCGGGATCTCTCGTTATCGTATATGGCTGCTTCCGCTTCCGTGAGTCTCACATTCAACAACCCCTCGTTTTCCCAGAGATAGGCTTGCATGATGTTCTTGCAAGTGATCAGGTTGACATCTCTTGTTGCCTTCTCTATCGTTAGGAATTCGATGAATGCGTTGAATGCGTGGTCTGTTGGCTTCGTTACTTGGATGAGGTTTGGCGGGTTAACTTGCCCCTTGTCGGCTCTGGTCCGTTTAGTCTGCGGGGGGTCGGGATGTTTTGTGGAGGGTTTTGTGAATTCCTGAACGGCAGCTGATTGTCGTTCTGCCGTTCTGGAGATCATATCTCTTATGCCGTGTAATGCTGAGTTGACAACGTCTATAAAATGCTTTTTATGTCCGACTCGGCTTCCTCTTTTTTCTGGACTGGATTTTAGCCTCTGTGCTACGGATTTTTTGGCGTCGATCTTTTCTTGGAGGCGCTGAGCTCCTGTCTGCGTACTCGAGTATGGTTGGAGGCTTGTGATGTTTTTGGTTGCGGATACGGTGGGTGCTTTGAGGTAGCTAAGATCTTCTCCTCTGTCCTCGTACGCCACTATGTTGTGGCGCGCTGAAGCTTTTATACACCCAATGTGGTCCGCAACTTCGCCTCGCGAGTACTCTATCACCATCGCGTCTACGCTGATAATGCGAGGTGTTGCGCCTTCATCCGCCTCTCCGAGTTTGGTGAGCACTACGTTTGCGAGAGAAAAGGGCGTCCGCCTACCCCAGTCGACCAGGATGATCGTTTTATTGTGCGACCTCACTATTCGACATAGGCAGCCGGCCACCCTCGTCTCCAGAAGTTCTTTGTATTTCTTCCGCTTCATGGTGGTCTTGGTAGTGCTCCCGTTTAGCAGAGATGCTAGTCCAGGTGATATTGCAACTCTGTTCTTTCCTTGTGCGTTGCAATAACTCAAGCCGAGTCTCTCGTTGTTATTGTCCATGAACATGGCCACTCCCCTTATCCTAATGCCTGGTTCGCCTCTCTCTCCGTATTCCAGAAGCTGGTTTAGTGCAGTTCTGCTTATAGAGGTTTGCCTTGCACCAGGGTCCGGGATTGTAACGATTGTAGCTGGTAGGGATGATTGGGTATCTGTGGGACGGGTTGTTGTTGTGCTGTGTCTTTTTGCCGCAATTTTGAAGATTGTATCCACATAGTCGAGGAACGGGGTCCTGCTTCCTGAGTCTGCCAGGATGTGCTGCAGACTATCTTTTATAAGCAGAGGTTAGTCCTTTATAAGCAGAGGTTAGTCCGCTTAACATCAGGTCTCGTGCTTGATCCGTCACAATTACATAAAAAAAGACTAAAACAACGTAAAAAATTATAAGTTAGAATACTCTTTCTAACTTATTATTTTACCAAACTCATTCTAGCTTACCAAATATTGTTTTATAAGCTTTAAGTTATATATATATGTAAATACAAGTAATTACTATGATTCGTATCTCTTAAATTAAGTAAAATATTAAATGACTCCCTAAAGAACCTAATCAAATATCAAACTACGACATTATTGAAAAAATTTAGAGCGCTAGTATTAAGAAATTCGTTACTTGAAAATAATAAAATTGGTTTATTAAAAGGCTTCCTTCGAAGTGTAACAGGTTTAGGTATAACATAAATATTTGGGTGTGTTTAGATATACATAAAACTAATTCAACCTAGTAAAAAAAGATCTTTTATACAATACATATAATAAATTGAATAATAATAATAATAATGGCTATATATTAAGTGTATTTAACTAACTATGGAAGACAAAACTATATATATAGAAATTAATAAGTTGTACGATATCTGTTTAAATTCCACTGTATCTTTTAGAAGCAGCGATGGTCCAGATGACTATGAATTTCCGTGTAGAAATTCCATGGTTGGAATCAAAAATTGACCATAAGAAGGGTAACATAATATCGACAACTCTTTATATAAAATCGATATACATTACCATAATCATTTTCTGGGCACAATAGATGACAATTTTGCGTTAACTGGAACAACTGCGGTGGACACGTCGACAGGAATGCTTCGTGGAAGGCCTTACGGTGGTGTAGCAATCTTATGGGATAAGACCGTATTCCAGGAAGTCACGGTGATACCTAGTGACAACGTGCGGCTCACGGCAATTAGGGTTGCGATAGGTGACAATAGGACATTTGTTGTCATCGTAGTGTATATGCCTACGGACAGTGCGGAAAATCTAAGTGAGTATACGGAATGTCTAAGTGAAGTGAGTGCGATAATTGAAAGTTGCGGTACTGAATCTGTGTACATATTAGGGGACTTTAACGCTCACCCTGGAGAACGTTTTGGTAGGGAGCTTTTGAACTTCTGTAGTATGAAAAGTGGATTTGTGCTGATTTTGAGATTCTTGGTCTATTATCTGACACGTATACATATATAAGTGAAGCGCATGGTTGTAGACGTTGGTTAGACCACTGTGTGGTTACAGAATCGGCATGGAAAACTGTTAAAAATATATTATGTTAATTATGATATTTTTTGGTCGGAC
Source organism: Plagodis pulveraria (assembly GCA_963890685.1). NCBI lineage: Eukaryota > Metazoa > Arthropoda > Insecta > Lepidoptera > Geometridae > Plagodis > Plagodis pulveraria. Next base: position 224,128 of record OY982957.1, on the reverse strand, counting down.
CATTTTCCGTTGGTAATGACATGCAATATCAATGTTATCAAACCAAAATTATATCACGTGACAAAAAGATGTAATAAAGTAATTTGGGGTCAGAAAAATAGTTGTGACATTGAGAAATACAACAATTTATGTAATGTCCTGTTAATATAGATTTGTGGATATAGATTTTCCTTTGGCGCTTACGGAATGTAGTGATAAAATGTGTAATAACCCAGATCATAAACTAATAATTAATTGTCTATATACGGATATTGTTAGTGTTTTAAGTCAAGCAGCAATGTCATGTTCTTCTCAAATAAAACCCAAAAAGAGTTCTCGTGTTGTAGGATGGAATAGACATGTCAGAAGGGCGCATCAGAAGGCTAGGGTAGCTTTTCAAATGTGGGCGCTGTTTGGTAAGCCCACTCATGGGCAAAAATATGACACCATGTGTGCTACTAGGAGAACTTTCAAGGCTAATGTTGTCTTAGGTTTTCGCGATTATTACACATAGTAATTAAACAACTTTAAACGGTTTAAATCGCGTATATTTATCATTATTTTTGTCCCGACGTTTCAAACACTTTGCAGTGATCGTGGTCACAGTCACCTCGTGACCACGATCACTGCAAAGTGTTTGAAACGTCGGGACAAAAATAATGATAAATATACGCGATTTAAACCGTTTAAAGTTGTTTAATTTCAAGGCTAAATTAAAGTGGTGAACAATGAGGACCAGATAAAAATGGATATACTAGCTACACATCACTTTAATAAAGACTTTAAAGGATTTTGGAAGCAGACAAATAAGCTCAACCCTAAGCCCAGCTTTCCAGTGAGCGTGAATGCCTTCTCTGATCAGAAAGATATTGCTAACGACTTTATGAATCGTTTTAAGGTGAGGGAATCATTAAGTCGGCCGCAGATGTCCTGTACTATCTCTGACTTGCCTCAAACACATATTATTTTCACATATAAAGATGTTGAAACTATTATTAAAAACATGAAGCGAGGTAAATCACCTGGGCTTGACGGGCTTAGTATAGAGCATCTGTTGCATGCGGGTGTGCACCTGCCTAGAGTGTTGTCAATGTTGTATAATTTTTGTATTGGACATTCATACTTACCTCAAGATTTAATTAAGACGGTTGTTGTCCCAATTGTGAAAAATATGACAGGCGATGTCTCTGATGGGTCCAACTACAGGCCTATCTCACTAGCTACTATCATAGCTAAAGTACTGGATAGCTTACTTGATAAACACCTGTGTAGGCATATACAGCTACACGACGCGCAGTTTGGTTTCAGACCCGGGCTATCTACTGAATCAGCTATACTCTGCCTAAAGCATACAGTTCAATATAATACTAGCAAAAAAACGCCTGTGTATGCTTGCTTCTTGGACCTTTCAAAGGCATTTGACCTGGTGTCATATGATATATTGTGGAAAAAGCTTCAAACTGAAACGACCTTACCGATAGACATTGTACAACTTTTTAAGTATTGGTACGAAAACCAAGTCAATGCTGTGAAATGGGCGGATTCATTATCTGAAACGTACAGTTTGAACTGTGGAGTGAGGCAGGGCAGAATAAGCTCACCGAGGCTTTTCAATTTATACATTAATGGCTTGATCGCCGAGCTCAGTAAGACACATGTTGGATGCTCAATTAATGGTAATATTATTAATAATATAAGTTACGCAGACGATAAGGTCTTGCTGAGTCCGTCGATCAATGGTTTGAGAAAGCTGATAAAAATATGTGAAGATTATGCTGCATCCCATGGGCTCAAGTATAAATCGAAAAAGAGTGAGGTATTGTAGTTTAAGGCAGGTAATAAGTCCTACTCTGTCATGGAAGTATTGCTCAACGAAGCTCCCCTCACTTGGTTTACGCGGTTCAAGTACTTGGGCCACTGGGTTACAGATGATATGTCTGATGACATGGACATCGAGAGGGAGCGTAGAGCATTATCGGTTAGATGTAACATGCTGGCTCGCAGGTTCGCACGTTGTACGGCGGAGGTAACCTTGTTTAAGGCCTTTTGCCAATCGTTTTACACGTGCAGCTTGTGGATCAAATTTACGCAGAAAGCCTATAATGCTCTACGTATCCAGTATAACAATGGCTTCAGGGTGCTTTTGGGTCTACCCCGGTTTTGTAGTGCGTCTGGGATGTTCTGCGATGCGCGCATAGATGATTTTTATGCTATTATGCGAAAACGTGCAGCGTCCATGTTACGCCGAACTAGGGACACAAATAACAGCTTGGTGTCTGTCGTCTCAGGGGACTACAGTGGGGATTTTTGAGGCACTGGATCACAGCTCACAAACCAGTGGCTCAGCTTGTGTCTCTATAAATAACCAGATTTTACCCGGGATTTTTATTTTATTTATTATGTGTGATTAGTTCTAAGTTTTGTGTTTTGTTTTATTGCTAATATATATATTATGTGTAAAAACTTACTAACATTTTATGGGCCTACGTGCCTGAAATAAAAAGTTTTTGATTTTGATTTTGATTTTGATAAGCACTGTAATCACAAAACTAGGAGGAAGGATATTTCAAATTTGGAGTGTGTCCGATACAACACACTAGTTGCCAGATTGACCGAACCATGAATTCCACTCTCTATCTCTAGGTTAGTTTCTCGATGACCTAGACGCAGCCCCGAGACAATATACAGCCATGCTATTCGGGAAACTAAACTCACTGAAGTGAAGACGAAACGTGATGTGAGTTTTACGTTTGGCATTCAGGCAACAAGTTTAATTTACACTAGCGCCACTCGAGCGATATTGTCATCGTATGGAACTACTCAACGTGATATTTTGACGTTTCTCCATACAAAACGGCATTCAGTAGGGGCGTTCGTTTTGGCTTGATTGCGTTTGTAGCAGTTTCAAAAGTGGCATTTGTGTTTTAGCGTTCGGATAGAAGCTTTTGCTATTTTTGACCACCAATTACTGCATGCTATCCGAACGGCTTAAAACATACTTTGACAACCGCCAATATTTTAACAATTTTGCACAGTACGAAACATGGAATCAATCTCTAAAATTAACAAAAAGTAGGTACCTATATTATTATTATTTCTTTCTAATGGCTTCTGATAGTTACATAAATAAAAAACTTGTGAAACTCTTCAATCGCGCCAAATACAACTGTCAAAACAGCAGTTGTCAAAAAACGATCACAACGATCCCACGGCAAGACATGGGTCAAAAATATCACTTTTCTCTGTCATTTGTAGCGTTTTCAAAGCTATCCGAACGGTGAGCGAAAACGATATTTTTGCTCACGAAGTCCCAAAACGAACGGCCCGTGTGATCGTTTTTAGCGTTTGTGAGTGTTATTTTTGGCACCGATAGCCTATCCGAACGCCCTAAGTGACTAAAAATTGCTCTCACTTCACTCAGAATGTCACTCGTAAATACGGATCTAGCTGTCAAATCAAAAGTTACTATTTTGCGCGTGATTTACAAGTGAGACACTTCAAAAGTTCTTTAATAGATATCTAAAGAGAGTTTATATCAACATTTTCATTCCGTTCGACTTAGCGTGTAGCTAAATACGCGTTACTTGACAGCTAAGGGTAAAAGTAGTCGATGAAAGAGTGTGTATTTGTTCTATTTATACCTCATAAAGTAAGTACTTATTTAAGTAATGTTTTTCTACTTTGTTGTAAATTCTTGTTGGAATCTTATAAACAAACTTATTATTTTCAGACAGCGGGTTCGTTTTGGCTTTTGAGTCTACTAAAAGAAGCTCATGAAATGAAAGCCGTCAGCAATTATTGCACTTGCGTCGACTTCCGTTATTAAATCGTGATGAAGACTTTGTAAATTTCTATAGGCTTTCTGAATCACTTATTGAGAGCCTTGAAATGGACCTCTATCCTCATTTAGGGGGAAACCAAAGCAAGAGTATTCCAATTAGAAGAAAGGTATATATAAAATATAATTTTAAAGTTAATTAGATTTGCATTTGTTATCAAACTTTACTTTATTATCATAATATTGAATTGGAATTTTCAGATACTCTGCACATTGTCATTTTTAGCTACTGGTAGTTACCAAAAGGTAGTGGGAAGAAATGTCAATACATTTCTCTCACAATCATCAGCTTCACGGTGCATCCACGAAGTTGTGCTGGCATTGAACAATAGGGACATAGTAACAAAATATTTAAATTTCCTCAAAATGCACCTGAAAGACAAGCTACAATTCAAAGGTTTATAAGTAATTCATATAATTTTGTTACATTTTATGACTGTATTCGTAAATTTGGTAAACGTTTTATTATTATTACTATATAGCTATTAAGCTTGTTGATTAATAATGTTAAATTTTTTTATGTAAAGTGATTTTTGAACTCTTCCAAATTATATATTCTTTTTTGTCTAATATTATAGTTAATACTTTTACTTCATATGTTGTAAATACATTGATTAATTTTATAACATGTTTTGCTATTGTTTAGTTACTAAGATTATTTATGCACTTATGATGTTGTTTGTTATTATTAAGTACATAGATAAATCCATTAGAGAAAATAGTTTAGGATAGGAATTATGAAGGTATAGGTACATTATAGAGGATAATAATGGTTGTAATAGTTGCTTTTTGCCATGTATTATTGTGTATTAATCAAAATAAATGTATAAAGTAGGGGAGGTAGGGGAGGGATGGGCACTTTTTCACAATTTAAGGCATAAAAAATCTGATTTTGTAGATAATCAACATTTATTGCCACTTCTTATTGCACCATACATTTGGCTAGATATCTTATAAAGAACTTTCTTATAATTATAATCAGTCTCAACATTACGAGTTAATTAAAAAATTGAGTCAAAAATGCCCAATGCTCCCAATGGTAGGGAGATATGGGCGCACCCTGTGGGAGGCTTGGGCATGGCCTGTAAAACACTTTATATCTGTAATAGACTCCAAAAATAAACGAAATAACAACAAATAAAAACATCTTAAATATATCATGACTTATCTTAGATTAGTTATAACGCATAAGGACTTATCAAATGTGTACTTCGAGTTACCACGTTTGGTTTTATTGCATGTCTTTGGTCTTGGTAATTTAGTTTTGATGTCTTCTAGTAGGACACTAGCTATGTCATCTACTTCAGGGAAAAAAAAGGTGTTTCTTATCTTACTCAGTCTCATAAATTTTATTGTAGCCATGGTATGACTAATTTCTTCTATTTGACCGACATAGCGCACAACAGTCTTTTTTGTATTAAATTTAACAAGTACAAAATCATTCACTTGAAATTTTCTGTCAATCATTATCACATCATCTTCATCTAAATCTTCTTCTGATGTTTCTTCAACAAATCCCTCAGAACTGTCAGCGAGTAAAATATTTTCTTCATCACTATCACTACTGCTCATTTTCCTTTTCTTTGCTCTATTCGATGTTAGTTCTGGTGGAAGTTTAGGAATCTGTTTCTTCTGTGCATTTTTAAGAACTTTTTTTTCCTGCCTCTCTCTTTTAGCCTTGTTCTTGGTTTGTCTTTCTTGTTCTGCTAATTATATCAGTCTCTTTTCAGGAGTGTCTGTTAATATCCTTGTTTTCCCTTTTTTCCTTGAATTTTTAATCAGTTTTCTTGGGCAAGCCTTTGGGTATGGTCTCACTATTTCAGGGGTTACAACTTCAGCAACTTCATCTGTTATTTGATCTGTAGCAAATGACGAAGAAGAACCAGCGACAGGAATGTTATTTAAAATAAACGGCTCCGCTATTTGATTTTCGTTATCCAGCTGTTCTGTAAGACCTTGAATTGAAGTTGGCTGGATTATAGAGTCATTTCCGGACGATAAAGCTTCATCAGTTACGGGTGCATCGCGATCAGTGACAGAAGAGCAAATAAAATCTTCATTTGAAAATTTATTTGAATTTAAAGGCCATATCCCAGGTTTTGCAAATCCATTTTGTATGTTTTGTGGTTTGAAAGCTAGAGGTATAGCAATAGCTGCTAGTTTGGGGATATCATAAATTGATACAGTTTTCCCAGGGTTGCTTACCATCCAGTCTGTTAAAGCTTTATTGTAGTAATTTTTTAGCGGCCCATACACTGTTAAGTCAAGTGGCTGTAGCTTATGGCTACAGTGTGGTGGAAAGGTCACCCGAACAATACCAACTTCTTTACAAAAGTCTAAGATTTCCACAGAAATATGGCTCTCGTGATTATCAAGAACCAACAACACTGGATTTTCAGGCGTCGGTTTTGCATATTTCGCAAAATGATGCATATATTTAATAAAATTTGAAGATGTCATCCATCCAGATGGATGTGTTGAGCCATCTGACCCAATGGGGGCATCGTGAAGCATGTAGGGTTTGAAATTTACTCTTGGAAATATAAAGTACGGAGGTATTGAATTCCCAATAGCATTGATTCCACAGCACACTGTGACAAGTGAACCTCTCTCTGCAGATGTTGCTTGTCCAACTTGTTTCGAGCCTTTTGAAGCAATCACTCTTTGTGTACGCTGAACTGTCGTCAATCCTGTTTCATCTATATTATATATAGCTTCGGGGCCAAACTGATGTCGCTGAAAGACCGTTTTTAAATTTTTGAAAAACTTATCCACATTCGTTTTGTTAAAACTTGTTGCGCGTGACAACGATGTAGCTTCTGGTGTCCGTATTGATAAGTGAGATTGCCTGTTTAGAAATCCCCGTATCCAGTCCTTAGATGCGATTTTTTTCTCGATCCAGTTATTAGGAATATTAGTTTTCGTTATGGCAACAGCATAGTCATAGGCCAATTTACGTGCTTGTATCTTTGTCAATCCATAATTATGTTTAGAACAAATTATCATGTAATTTGACAATTGTTGTTCTTCGTCGTCGGTGAAAATTTGTGAGGTTATAAATCTGTGCGAAGAATCTTTTACAAAATCTTGTTTAAGATACCGTTGCAAACTTGATCTAGGGATTTGATATTTGTCAGCTGTTGTTTTTATTTTGATCCTTTTGATACCTCTTCTATGGCTCGTAATATCAAATCTTTGGGTATTTCTCGTCGCAAACCTTTCTTTTTGAATTTAAACGGCATCTTTCTGTAATTAAAAATAGTTCAAATAGTATGATTAAAGCAGGTAATTATAATTTTCAAAAGTCTTCCTGTACGCAATATAAAGAAGGGAGCATTGGGCATGCCCAAACCTCCCTCACATCAGAATGCCCATTGCTCCCTCTGTACACATTTTCAACACAATTTACCGGCATTATTTTTTATTTAAGTATTTAAACGTGAATTTTAGTTTAATTTATTAGTTAGTAAATATACAATAGATATATAATAAAAAATACACATACCTTTCGTTACTTTTCTCTGTATTACGATCCGAAACCACAACAAAATATTTACTTTTACGAGCGCGTAACATTCAAATGTCTTTGTGTTTGACAACTGACGGAAATGACAGATAGTCTATGGATGACCAGTGTTGCCAGACGGTAAAGAAAACTACCAAATTAAGAAAAAAGAAAGACCTATGACAGGATCAGAATAAAAGGGGAGTGCCCATGTCTCCCGACTGCCCGTCCCTCCCCTACTTATATCATTATTGTTTTTATTTATATTAAAATATCTGCCAGCTAGGCTAGAATGTCACCCCACCTTGGTGCACTTGGTCTTGGGTGTCTTAGAAGGTGACTATGGGTAAAATACCAGAAGGTAGGTCCAGCAGCACTGTTTGAGGAACTGATATATTTACACTGCAATCCCCAAGATGTGGGGATTATGGCATAACTGCATTGTGGGAGAGGCTGTGTTCAGCAGGAAGTGGACATTGCAGTTGATACTGTTAAAGGATTTTATACAAATGATCACAATATTAACATCATTATTTATTAAATATTAATATTATTATATTTACACTTAAAGCTATTACTTTTAACAAACAATAAAAACAATGTTCTCTTATTACTAGGTACTAATATTCACAGTTTTAGTAAAATTTATTTGTATTGTTTAATTATACACAATTTTCTTAACCATAGTTATATTTACACTTAAAGCGATTATTTTTAACAAACAATAAAAACAATGTTCTCTTATTACTAGGTACTAATATTCACTGTTTTATTAAAATTTATTTTTATTGTTTAATTATACACAATTTTCTTGTTATACTTACACTTAAAGCAATTATGTTTAACAAACAATAAAAAACAATGTTCTCTTATTACTAGGTACTAATACTCACAGTTTTATAAAAAATTATTTGTATTGTTTAATTAAACATAATTTCCTGAACCAAAGGTGCAATCATGAGCATCACCTGTAGCAAACCCTTCACCACCAAGCAACGTTACTCTTTTTTCCTCCACAGATGACAATTCTACACATTCCCCTGCACCACCACCAGTCCTACGCCTCTCTGCAGCTCTCTGTGCTGATTTTTTCCTCAAAGCACTTCGTTTGTCAGACCAGTACTAAAATAAGATTGGTTATCGTTGAGTTTTCAGGTAACCCTTAGCTATGTCAGGATTCCTCTCTAACATATCCACAAGGAGATTTATTTGAGCCATTGAAGGGTGCATTGATCATTCTGTTGCTTAGCTGAAATAATGAGAAAAATGTTATTTATACATAAAACATTGTGTTATCCTCTTTTTCAAGAGACTAATGAAATGAGCAAAATACTTTTCAGTAAGCAGGTATATAGTACTATAACTTAGTACCTAACTAAATTAGTCAAACAAATAAGAACCTACTACCTACTTGTAATATTTTAAAGGTAGGCAGTAGTTATACTGATGTGGTATGTTTCATTTATTCTGCGCAATTGAAATTACTGCTATTATTTTCATTGTAATAAATACATTTATAATAGCACAAAGAATACATACGAATAAAAGTAAACATGAGTACTAACAATATAATGTATTTAAATAGTACTTACTTCTTTGTTAAAAATTACTCATCAAAGACCTATCACTAATAATAAAAAATGTAGGTACTTACCTCATATTGAAATTGGTGTAAATCTACTTGTAAGTTGTACTGTAGAGATCTCTATGCACCGCTCTCAGAATACAAAATAATCTGAGGCACCGCTATGTTGTGTAGTCCTTCAATTCCTAACGAACTATGCAATCTTTTGGTTGGAATATTCCCAAACATAAACCACTTGAATAGGGAATGCATTGCAGAGAATCACAAAAAATGTGGCACTGGCTGAATTCTTTACTTTTACCCTGCCTATTATAATCTATACTTTTTTCGCTAGATTTAATCCCAGAAACATTGATTAGTTCTAACTTTTTCTTCTCCGATATCATTTTGGGCTAATGCTTGAAGAGATTTATTGCCATGTCTAGGCATTTTTTGTCATATTTCATGTAATTATATCTATACATTAATTATACGGTATTAACTAACTGCGTATCACACAATTTTATTACATTCTGATGCATAAAAATGCACTTATCAACAAAAATATGAAAGACCGGTAAATACCGATTCACAAAACCCATTTACAGCGCTGCCCTCGAAACTCACGCTCGCGAACGTGATCACTTCACATCACTTGGACTGACGTCATATTCCCGAATACCGATGTGAATTCTTTAGGTGAAGTGAGCGTGATTCGCTGAGCGAAACTCGCCGTGAGTTTGGCAATTTTCTGCAGCTCTGACAAAATAGAAGAAAAGACGGAGGCTCGTAAAACATCAAACAGAAGCCACACTTTTATACATGTGTGCGATAGAAGTGTTGCTATATGAAAGCAAAAATAACTAAATTGTAGGATTTACGGGAGAATATTTTTTGAGATATAAATATACAGCAAAATCTGATCGTAAAAATACTTCACAATAACATAATATTATTTATATTGCGCAATATTATTGTAATATTGCACAATCTTCACGACTATTGTTCGCAATTTTTTTTTAAAGTTATTTTAGACTTTACGTTCTCTAGGACAAGAAATAGCGCACAGTTACGATTATTTTTACATATATCTCTATCAATTTGTGTATAATGTTTGTGAAAACAGAATTAGAAAAACCATTATAATTTTACCGAAAAAAAATATGTAAAATAAGGTTTTTAGGTTCTAACGATTATTCCTAACCGCGGATAGCACTCCCTATTGGAAACCTGAAATGATTAACAACAATAACACGACAAGTATCACGGGAGTGTTTTAAAAATTACTGCTAATTAACTATTTTCGTGTTAAAGTTTTCGTAGCCTAGTCGATATTTCTAACTTGTAGACCTAGAATTTCATTATTTACCATAGATTGATTATACTAAAAACATCAAAAGAAAATTGGTTTGAGCATTCTGTGATAATAAAATAACCGTTCCTGTCATTTGAAGGACTTTTCCCCAAAATATTTATGGTTTATAACTGTTAAATTTTGAGAAATTGTAAATAAAATAAAAAACTAACAATACTCGTTAAATGGTTTTCTATTTATCTACGGCATCAACGACGGGAGCATATCATATGCGTGTCCGGACACGCTCTTGGTCGATTGTTGTCTTCGTTAGTCATCAAAATGTAGGCTTTTGCCCAACTGTGGGACAGTTTTGAAATAACTTTTAACCTGCAAACTTTTATAAGAAGTATCAAATTTCTTGGTCGAACTATCTAACTACTATAGTTGCAATGATAACAATTAAGATATTGCAGTATAACTATAATAAATTAATTTAACTTAAACATGATTAGTTTCAAAACTCTTTACTGGTGATTTCCACTATAAGATAAGATAATCCCTAGTTTTTCCTAATAAACATACACTTGTTTAGATATAAAGTATATAATGTTACAGCTACACGAACCGGCTATTAAAAACCGCACACTTTGGGAAACAACCTAAAATGTATGTCTGGCAACACTCTCTGTTTACATTTTTATTCGAAATTATAACCTAAATTGCGTTGTCTAATATTAAAGAAAGTAAATTTTATTTAATACTTACGTGTTTTAATACTCAAGTCGGGTTTAAATTTATTAATTCCGTTATGTGTGACGTGTGTAATGTGCGACGGTCTATCGTGAATGAGGACAAAATTGGCCGAATTTGGATACGTTTGTGTGAGTGAGTTGTGTCTTACATAAAATTGGCCGAATTTGATGCTTCATTTTTGATTTTCATTAGACTCCCTCTTTCTTATTCATTTCTCTGAGATATACAGCGATATAATAGGTTTGTTCGTGGGTATGACTTAAACAAAATATATCGACTTAACATAAACCGCCCACCAAAGGACAGTATATTACTTTTCTCTATGGTTGTGACACTTTTATGGGTGCTTACCATTTGAAGTTAGATTCGCTAAAAACGCTAAAAACGATCACACTCCCAAAAAGTTGGTGTTATTTTCGCCATAAACGCTACATCTAATGTCAAAAGTGACAGAAGTGGCACATTTTAGTGGCATTCTTAGCGTTCTTATCCTGAATGGAACAGGGATGACAGTTACAAACGGTCACAGTGATCAAAACCATAGACGCAGATTGTGATCAAAATTATCGAAAATAACGTTCTTAGCGACAAATGGAATATACCCTATGAAGACGTCGTTGCCGTGCACAAAAAAGGAATGAGACTACTCGATAGGGACGGACATGAGTTGTGGAAAAATATCGATAAAACTCGATGTTTTAATCGAGTTCTCTGAAAATGTGCAAGAGTTGCCTGTAAACTAAAGGAAACTACCTGGTTATTATACTATAATTTGAGAAATGAATTGACGAATAATAATAATACACTCTTCATAATTTTTTTAAAATATTCAGCACACAAAATTCTTAACAATACCTTTTGTACAGGTAAAGCACTTTGATAGTTATGAAAATATAGTTTATTCTACTATTTCCGCAATCAACGAATGATTTTCTAGAATAATTAAATTGTTAGTAGCACGCACATCCAAACAAATACAATATTTATTGCCAGGCTTTAAAACCGGGAACATTGGAGAAATCTAGTTGTGCACATAACTGAACTTTCTTTTATTTCCTTACGAATTGGGACTCTTCTTTAACGGAGAACAATAGTGATTTCTAATTGAACATCTTTGAACTTGGGTAACTGATCATTATGGGAAACTGTGGCCCTAAAAGAGTTCCTTGAACCATTTTATATCAGTTACATAAAATTTGGTTGTTAATAATTTAAAACCATTGCATTACGCATCAAATGATCGTAAAATTTATAGTGGATGTTTGGCACCATAATCTAGAAATGTTTTGTTGCGGCAGACTATAACTTAACGTTGTTCCTATTTTTTAATAGAATAATGAATTGATGGGAATGTATGTGCTTTAAAGTTTTATTATTTATAACATTATATCTACTGCCGCAATCAATGCGCATTGTGATTTTAACTCACCTACCTGACAATCTATCGTTGCATCATCGTCAATGTTAAAAATAGAGATTTTGCTTTTTTATTGTCATTTGACGAGAGGTTAGCATTTTCTTTTATTCACCCTTGTTCAGTGTTTCTGGCAATAACCTTTGAAACAATATTCCAAGCAATTGGATTTAATTGCAGGGCCGAAACTACTGTCTTTTTGTGATTTTTACTGCCACATACGCTGTAAGAACCAGCGCCGTGAACGTTGTGTTAATGTCGACATTTTGTGCACTGTCTATCGTGGAAGTTGATTAATTGATGTAGGTACTTCAGTTTCTAAAGAATTTGCAACTCATTTGACTTTTTCAGATATTGCCGTGTACCAAAACATTCATCCACAACTTCATCGAGCTACTCTTTCCCCATAATTGGCCACTAAGATTTTCTTCTTCTTTAGCTAAATTTATATTATGATCTATATTTTGTCTTAAACTAATTTAGAACTTCAAAAGATTTCGTTCGTTTCTTAAATTAATGAATAAATAGCTTTGTTTACAATAAAAAATACTCGTCCTTCTAATCGCGGTGTCATTAACATCAATCATATGAGCTCCGGGTATAAGGGACATAATAATATTATGTCCTGTAATGACATGCATCCGAACTTAAATGACATTGCGCGTTTTTGGTATGATCATTGGTGCTGGTTAACTTTCCCCACGGGAACTTATGGAGGTTGGACCACCTTCATACTGTAAACTCAAACACATGAATATAAACAAACACTTGGTATGCAAGTCGCTGAATGGTATAAAAGTTCTTTGGCAGGTAACTGCTTACAACACTAGAGCGAGACTCTCACTTGGTAATAATACACACAGCCAGCGATAGAATATGTGTAGAATTGTTTTATTAGTAACGATAAACAGTGCTAAATACATTTAATTTTACTTATATTGTATTCATCACTTGGCCATAGTTTTTGTGACCCTTGTTTAATTTTAACAAGAACATAACTTCAAAACGATTGAAGTGGTACTTTGGTAATTAACGATATGTTCGTTAGTACACTTAGATATTTGATCAAATTTATAATATTTCGATAGGTATATGTATCGTATTTGCAAACAAATTTGTGGTACTTTGTTAATTAACGATATTTTCGTTAGAACATTTGATCGAGTAATATATTACGATAGGTATATGTATCGTATTTGCAAACAGATTTGTGGTACTTTGTTAATTAACGATATTTTCGTTAGAACATTTGATCGAGTAATATATTACGATAGGTATATGTATCGTATTTGCAAACAGATTTGTGGTACTTTGTTAATTCACGATATTTTCGTTAGAACATTTGATCGAGTAATATATTACGATAGGTATATGTATCGTATTTGCAAACAGATTTGTGGTACTTTGTTAATTAACGATATTTTCGTTAGAACATTGGATCGAGTAATATATTACGATAGGTATATGTATCGTATTTGCAAACAGATTTGTGGTACTTTGTTAATTAACGATATTTTCGTTAGAACATTTTTGATCGAGTAATATATTTCGATAGGTATATGTGTCGTGTTTGCAAACATATTTGTGGCACGTTGTGAACAACGCTAATTAACGACATTTTCGTTAAAACGCTTGGGCATTTGATCGAATAATATATTTCGATAGGTATCATATTTGCAAAACATTTGTGGCACGTTGTGAACAACGCTAATTAACGACATTTTCGTTAGAACACTTGGGTATTTGATCGAATAGTATATTTCGATAGGTATCATATTTGCAAAACATTTGTGGCACGTTGTGAACAACCCTTATTAACGACATTTTCGTTAGAACACTTGGGTGTTTATCGAACAACATATTTCGATAGGTATCATATTTGCAAACGGATTCGTTCAGCAACAGAGACGTAAGTATATGGATAATCAAAGCCGAGTAAGTTCTTAATTCCTTTCTATCACCGTGCTTAGAAATATTGGTTTCTTAATGTTGTCATGTTTAAATGTACCAAGATCAACTAAATCTGGACGTTATCAAATTACACTGAGTACATGTAATAGTTAGTTAGCCACAAAATGACTTAAACCTATGCCAAGCATCCGCGTGGACGATATCGTCCAATTATTAATGACATTTTATTGTTCTCATTATCTATGATGCACATGGATTAATGACTCTTTCGATCATCTAATTAGCACATTCTGAGCTAATCGCTGAAGAAGAAGTCGTTTAGATGGATATCAAAGGCAATAAAGTAAATAACCTTACCTTATTTCACTTACCTATATTGAGTAGTTTTCCAAGTGCCCATCGACACACAATAAACATACACGATGACGTCTAATTTCATTCTTATTGTATCTTTTTCAAAATACCCTCCACATATTTATTTTCTTTTAACGATTTGAATTTGTTGTTGGCCAATATCCGTTAGCAGGTACATAATTTGAGCGATAATTTTACTTACTGCTCTTTTATTCGTCGCCAATGTGATGTCCACTAGTTAAGGCCTAGCGTTTAGAGTAAAACAACTAAATTATCAGTAAGTAGATACATAGCTCAAAGGGGACGACCACTCACTACAAATGACAGTAGAGAAGTGAGGGATAGCGCCATTGTTGATCTGTGCACTACATTTATTTAAATATCACAGCACCTAAATCAAACAAACTATTTACCGCTACAGTCAGTTCTTTTTTCTCTGCTGGCGAAAACCTATTATTGTAGGGTACATATGACTGCATATGCGTTACTGTATTCCTTACGGGTAGGCGATAACCTTTGAGTACACAATTAAGAACAAATTATTTTTTAGTTACAGCTAGCCAGCATTCATGATAGTGACGTAACCTGCCTGCATGTACCTGTACTAATGTTGCATTGGAGCACGTGACCTGCTCGCAGCGTGCTGCCTGGTCTGTTCTATTGGAGACGGTGGCATCGTAGGTTGCACTGTCAACACTTGTGCTTGGTTTTGCATGTATTGCGTGCTCAGTATTCTATTCGTAGCAAACATCCCCCCTCGCGCAGACTTATCACGCCCTGCTTAGATTAGCCCCTGCTTGCTGACGAGGGATGTCGAGGAGGAGTTATCAAGTTTCCCGTATGCCTAAACCTTGATGCTTGCGTATGTAGTACGGATTTTGAGGAACTTGGTATATTTCTCTTGAACTGCAGACCCTGTTTTTCTATAGACTTTGCAGCTTTGAGCTTCTCTGATACCTTATTGCCAAACAATGTGTCATCTCTTGTTTCATCCTGCTATATGCTTGTAAAAAATGTATGTAAGCAGGACAAGTTTGGTTCGTGACTGAGTTTCTGTGAAATGCAGATCACACAGAATTCTGCATCCTTCGGATAATTACTTGATAACACTTATACAAAAGTATAAATAATAATACAAAAGTCTGCTGTTTCAGGCACGTGGTATTCTATTAAAAGTTTGCCTTTTACCTCTTTCGTAAGGCCTTTATGGAGTATTGGTTCTCAACGTTGAGCTATATCTTTATGAATATTTTCACCGAAGATTGCTATTTTTTCTGCTGGATCTCCCAGCGCTAAGCATACGCTCCAGATCTAATTCTATAATTGCATCATCCGACAGTAGACGGCTTGGTTGAATATTTTGTATTTCGTTCGATTGTGAATTGAATTGGTCGTGGTGTGAGTGACCGGACGTGGTACCCAGTGGGAACCACTTCCGGGATGGCACGGGGTTCCGTCATCCATATATTGTTCTGAATTTCTATCCAAGAAATGAATAGTTTGGCAGTTCCTATCTCTGTAGTGTAATTAAATAGTGAAACACTCTGCCAGCTAACGTTTTTCCTAGCTATGACGTCTCTCAAGTGAAACGTGTAAAAGCACCTCTCTGTTCATAGAAGTGGCTATTAGCGCAAGTTAGGCTGCATTAAGAATCATCGCTTCTTGATTTCATGTTCGCTTACCATCCAGCGAGGTGTAGTCAATTTGATGAACCACTATATAAAAAAAATTTACGTCAAAGTTATCATTTTGACTCTGGATGGTCCCAAGGCGGTCATAACTCAAAGAGTTCATTCATAACAATAACCAAATTTTCATTATCTGTGTTTTCGATTTCTGAAAATATAATGATTCGTTACATAAGCCTCAACGCAAAAAAATAGGGTATTTGAAAATACTAATAATATTTATTGGTGCCGCTGGATATTGGGGGCGTAATGAGACATAAATTATGCTCTCATATTAGCAATAAAAACACTGATCATGTAATACTAGCATATATATTTGATAACAGTTAATTACAAACTCAAGGTTGGTGCCGTCTTAAGGTTTCGATACGAAAATGAGTCACTCCGCTCGTCGCATTAGTATCTCACACCGTTACTGAATTCCCTCCAAAACACTCATAATTTGGTCACAAAATGCACCATTGTGTATGACCCGCAGTCATACCTCCCGGTTTTTTAGGCATCATGTCTAGCTATCGTGAATAACCCGCAGTTAAACCTCCAGGCAGACTTATAGATGCGTTCGATTTCATTGTAATATAACAATGGTACACAACACTTACCTTCTTATTTTTCGAAATCTGATTCTAAATCAGTGTAAACAATGACTCGACGCCGTCGGCAAGTTTGGTGTTTTTTACGTTCAAGCTTCGTAATTTTTCTTGTATAGTTGAATTAAATCTGCTTCTCTTTGTCGTTTCGGCATGGTGAATGTGAATAAGGAACAGGATGAAACTTGTATTGTTGGCGCGTGCGTCTTCTACCTCGCACGAAATAAATTATGACAATAATAAGGAGGTAAGACTAAATTGGTGAGGAGAATAGAATCAATCGATTTTGTTTCTAGTCGATTTTTAATCGATACACATTTAAAACGTGCGAATCTACCTAGTATGATTGGTAACGCCAGAAAACATAAATAAAGTTACGGCTTCATATGAATAGTACATTCCTTTTCCCAATACATCCTCAACATTTTAAATGCAAGCAAAACTGCCGCCATCCGCCCTTGGTATGGTGAACTAGTGCCACCTAGCGTGAAGAAATGAAACTAGTATTGAACTCACCCGCCGCCATCTAGGCTGACAAAATATATCGCTCCGCAGTTAATATTAAAACTACGTATAAATAAACTTTTAAACCCCGAGCATTGTGCTCTTTGTAATTTCCTAGTGATAGCGTGTGCTAGCCCATCAGTGATAAAAGGTGAAACAAAGGATTGCAGTGTCTGCTGAAGAAGACCGCGTGGCGGGCCCGCCGGCGTGTGTGATATCGCGCTGTTCTACTACCTGGCTGCTCCTGGATTGTCTGGTAGGCTTGCATTCCCTCGTCTTTCTTTATTCCCGCCCCTTTTTTTGCTGTGTGTACTATTCTCCCTAACATAATACAGTCCGCATCGAAGACATAAAATAATTACTTTTTGGCGCTATCATTTGGTGGTCCTATCGATCCGCATGTTCCTTTACATAAAACATAAATACTTATAATCATCCGCCCTTATCAGGCCTGCTCTTAACAACCTGATAAGAGATTCTGTATAATAATTATTCATTGCGAATATTGCAGATTTAATTCTACCTTCATCATTACTCATATTTTACATTTAATTCTCATCTCAGCTACGTGCGCTCGGAACGGTAGATATTACCCGACCCCGTAGCGGAGGCCAGCGCTACGTTTATCGTGCGTACATATTCAGTAACCAACTTAATTCTTCCGTTTCATACTGACCGTTATTTACTTCACATTATTACATAATGCCTCCTAAGAAACCTATAACTGATGACAGCGATAGCGATAAACATGAACCGCAAGATATGCAGTTATGTATGATACAAGCCAAACGCGAAGCTATCTTCCAGATAGTTCAAAATTTGTATGATTAGTCCTCTGATGTTCATATAAATACCGCGAACAGGGAAAGATTTCTTGACGAAGCATCACAAGTCGATTCATTACGTGATCGATTCGTACAAATTTTAGATGATTATAATTCTCGGTTGTTGACGTTAACTCCCACCGCTAAAGCTAACTATAATAGTCTCGTGGCTTTCGAGTCTTTATATAGCAGAATTAAAAGAATACAGTCTCAATATTTACCTTCGTTACTGTCCCCGGAATCGAACGCGCTTATACCGTCGCATCGGCCTTCTTTGCCTTTTATTCAACTAGTCGAATTTTTGGGTGATATTCGTTCATGGCCGCTATTTTATGCGAGTTTTAAGCAAACCGTGCATGATAATCCATCCCTCACGGATGCCGAAAAAATGTATTACCTAATCGGTAAGTTGACTGGCAAAGCTCGCTTAGTATGCGCTGGTATTACTCCAAGTCCAGAGAATTATACATTGTTCCTACAAGCGCTAATTGATAAGTATGAAGATAAGCGAACGCTATCCACCGCATATTTAAATCAAATGTTTGAGTTTAAACCTTTGCCGTCTGCCTCCGCGATAAACTTTGATTTATTTACAGACAGCTTTACAAGTGCAGTGCGTGCTTTAAAAAATCTTAAATTAGACAATCTAACTGATTTAATAATACTTCATATTGCGTCTAAGAAACTAGACTCTGATACTGTCCGCGCCTTTGAGTTGAGTTGTTCTTCGACGATACCTAGCTTTGACGACTTAGTCGAATTTATAAAAACCCGCGCTAAGGTTCTTGAACGTACTCAAACAAACATGAATGTAAACAGTGTGCGTCAGAGTAATAGCAAACGTAATAATGCTACGCCGCCTAAGTACCAAACTTATGTCAGTACATCAGCTGATAATTCCGCTTGCAGGTGCCTTTGCAAAAATATATCACATCAGCACTTATTTAAGTGCGCTGATTTTAATAAGATGTCCCCTCAGGAGCGCTTTAAATGTGTGAAGGATATTAATGCGTGTGTGAATTGTCTCAGCTTACATCATAAAGTGTCTAATTGCTCATCTAACTCTAATTGCCGCGTTTGTAAGCAGAGACATCACACATTATTACACTTCAAGGCTACGGAGCCTACAGTAGCATCTGTGCTCTCGAAACAACCTCCTGCTGCAAGTTCTTTACAGTATGATGCGCAGCAGATTGGTGACTCAACCGTGCGTGCTAGTGCATCCCCCACGTCACAGCCATCTTATCCCCAGGCTGCGCGCTCGGACGTAGCGTTGTGCGCTACGTATACATCTACTGATAGTTCTTGCTTATCAGTGAATGCGTCCGCGCGTAATAATGTATCTACAATATTATTATCTACCGCACAGGTTGCCGTCTACGATGCTAACGGCACTAGACATATTATTCGCGTTCTGCTGGATTCAGCCAGCCAAAGTCACTTCATCCGCAGGGAATGCAGCGATAGATTAGGTATTCCACTCCAACATACGAAACCTATTATCGTTAAAGGATTTGGTGGTGTTGAGAAACTAATTAAAACTGAATCAGCGAATTTAAAGATACATTCTCGCTTTGACAACAACATTCATTTTAATATTTCACCGCTCGTTGTTGATCAAATTACCGATTTATTGCCCACCGCTGTGGTAGACACCTCCGTGTTATCGCACTTATCGGGGTTACAGTTAGCTGATGAGAGTTTCGGGGTGCCTAGTGAAATTGATGTATTGATAGGCGCCTCACTTTTCCCGCACCTACTTCTCCCCGGCGTAGTTCATGCTCAGCACGACTCGTCCGTGCCTCCTGCGTTATGTACCGTATTAGGATATATCATAATGGGTGCCGTACCCGCGATACCTACGCTTCATACTAACCAGGCATTGACATGTTGCCTCGCTCAAGAGCCTACCGCTATTGACTCATTAGTCAGGCGTTTTTGGGGGCTTGAAGAGCTGCCCTCCGTGCCGCCCATTCAGCGTCCCGCCGATGTTGAATGTGAATTATTTTACAAATCAACAACGACTCGTGATCCCGTAAATGGTAGATACGTGGTCGGCCTGCCATTTAATGAGGATGTGTATTCCCTGGGAAATTCCTTTGAAACCGCTCGCAGGCGTTTCATGTGTTTAGAAAAAAAACTAGAAGCGTCACCTCAATTGAGGATGGCATATGATGACGTCATTAAAGATTATCTAGCTAAAAATTATGTTTCTCCCGCGCCCCCGTACGACATTAATGACCCTACTCCTATATATATTATTCCGCATCATCCAGTCGTACGCGAGGATAAGCCGTCAACTCGACTCCGCATCGTCATGGATGCTAGTAGCAAGCCCAGCTGTGGCGGCCGCGCGCTGAATGACATCCTGCACTCAGGTCCGAATCTGCAAGGCGACTTATTTCAAATAATTTTGAATTTCCGCTTACACGCCGTAGCAATGACTGCAGATTGTCGCCAACAGTTTCTTCAAATCATGGTGCACGAAGCCGATCGCCGATATCAGTGCTTCTTATACCGCTTCCGACCAAACGATCCTTTAACAATATTCCACGTAAATCGCGTATGCTTTGGCATATCTTCTAGCCCTTATCTCGCTCTTCGCACGGTCAGACAGCTAGTTGAGGATGATGGCGCAAAATATCCGCTCGCGAGTAGCATTGTGACTACCTCGTTGTATATGGATGACCTTGCCTTCTCGCTTCCCAGCGAACGAGAAGCGGTCTTGACGTCACAGCAGCTGATTGACTTGTTTAAATGTGCACAATGGGATCTTGTTAAGCGGAACAGCAACTGCCGAGCTGTCTTGGACAATATTCCAGCTTCACATAAACTTCCAGCTGAAGTCGAATTTGATAAAAATACTGAGGTGGTAGGTTTCCGGTGGGCCACGGATCATGACTCATTCTATTTTAAAATTACCGCGCCCGCCACTGATACTATCTGCACAAAGCGTTCGATCTTGTCAACTGTCGCCCGTCTGTGGGATATAATGGGCTTTGTTGCTCCTGCAGTCGTGTTCGCTAAGTTGTTGATAAAACAACTTTGGCAACTTAACTTAGACTGGGACGATACACCGCCGCCACATATAGTAAAGATGTGGAAACAGTTCTGCAAGGAGTTACCGGCTCTCAATAATTTACGTATTCCGCGGCATGTCGGTGTAACTGAGGACTGTGACGTCACTCTTTTGGCCTTTTCCGACAGCAGTGAGACCGCATACGGAGCCGTTATATACGTCCATGTAAGTACTGCTACTGGTAATACTGTCCGCCTGGTATGCGCGAAGACTAAAGTCGCTCCGACTAAGCCCATATCCATTGCTCGCCTTGAGCTCTGCGGAGCAGTTTTACTGTCAAAACTGCTGCGTACGGTTCGAGATAACTATTCTCGTCTCATTCCAATAAAGACTTACGCATTCATTGACTCTATGGTTGCGCTTTATTGGATAAAGAACTCACCACACAGATGGCAAACGTTTGTCGCCAATCGCGTTGTTCAGATTACTGACAACGTTTCGGCTGACAACTTTTACCACTGTTACAGCGAAGATAATCCCGCAGATATATTAAGTCGAGGTATTTTGCCGGAAAAGTTAATATCGCAACCTCTATGGCTGCTTGGCCCATCATGGGCTTCATTAAATACGTCAGAGTGGCCTCTTAGGAGCTTGGATACTCAAACTGTTAAGGATGTACCTGAACAAAAGGTTCTAACGCACGCTGTGTGCACGCCTGTAAAGCATTGCGCTATATATGAACTCGCTCTCCGCATCTCCTCTTGGAGTAAACTTCTTTGTATAATTGTATACGTTTGTAAGTTCACAAAATTATTGCCCCGCCGCAGCTCTATTGCAGTGACTGCTGATGATTTAAATTTTGCTGAAAGGAAAATTATCCGCACTGTGCAAAGCCAGCACTTTACACATGAATACTCTAGTATTCTAAATAACAAACCATGTTCTCCAGCTTTGAACCGACTACGACCTTTTGTAAATAATGAGTTAATTCTCGTTGGAGGACGGCTCAATAATAGCAACCTGGACTATGCACATAAGCACCCTGCTATATTACCGCGCAATGATCATGTCGTAAACATGATCATTGATTCCGCTATTCTCCTTTCCCGCACCCGAAGTAAAATCTGACGCTGTCAGTTTACTTCATAGGCATTCTCTCCTGGACAGATTAGTTCAGTCATTTTGGCACAGCCTACAAGTAAGGCAAAAATGGAATACGCCTTCCGCACCCATTACTCCCGGCACTGTCGTGGTAGTAATTGACGATAATGCACCGCCCATTTCCTGGCCATTGGCGATAGTAGAGCAGGTTCACCCTAACTCTAAAGACGGTATCGTACGCGTAGTTTCAGTGAGAACCGTCAAAGGAACTTACCTCCGTCCAGTCGTGCGTTTATGCCCGCTGCCAAGGCAATAGGGCTTTTTTACTAAGTATATAATTTAAGTTAACGTATAGTTTGTATCATACATCTACTGCATCGCTGAATATTTCATAAGTTATAATTTATATTAATAATTAATGTCCCGCTTCAATTTACGCGCGTTAAGCGCTCTCTTGTTTTTATGAATGTCTTTAAAGGTGACCCTTTAAGGAGGGGTGTATGGTAACGCCAGAAAACATAAATAAAGTTACGGCTTCATATGAATAGTACATTCCTTGAAGCGCTCGTAGCGAAGTTTACTTAGCTGTTCTCAACCGATCAGCAAAGTTAAGCAACGTCGCGCGCGGTCATGAGTTGGATGGGTGACCGCTAGTGACATTACTACTGAGCGTTTCCGTGCTTCGGAGGGCACGTTAAGCCGTCGGTCCCGGTTGTCGTCTTAGGATGGCAGTCGTTATAGCATGGTGGTAGGGCATTTTGCGAATGTCCGCCTGGCTAGCTACCACCCTCAAGTAAAAATTCTGTCGCCAAGCACCTAACGGTGTGTTCCGGCAGCTGTCCTTGAGAGCCAGTACTTCTAGGTTAGCCTGAACAACATCTTCGACCACATCATCACTTACCATCAGGTGAGATAGTGGTCAAAGGCTAACATATCAGGCATCAAAAAAAAAAAAAAAAAATCCTTTTCCCAATACATCCTCAACATTTTAAATGCAAGCAAAACTGCCGCCATCCGCCCTTGGTATGGTGAACTAGTGCCACCTAGCGTGAAGAAATGAAACTAGTATTGAACTCACCCGCCGCCATCTCGGCTGACAAAATATATCGCTCCGCAATTAATATTAAAAACTACGTATAAATAAACTTTAAACCCCGAGCATTGTGCTCTTTGTAATTTCCTAGTGATAGCGTGTGCTAGCCCATCAGTGATAAAAGGTGAAACAAAGGATTGCAGTGTCTGCTGAAGAAGACCGCGTGGCGGGCCCGCCGGCGTGTGTGATATCGCGCTGTTCTACTACCTGGCTGCTCCTGGATTGTCTGGTAGGCTTGCATTCCCTCGTCTTTCTTTATTCCCGCCCCTTTTTTTGCTGTGTGTACTATTCTCCCTAACATAATACAGTCCGCATCGAAGACATAAAATAATTACTTTTTGGCGCTATCAATGATGAAGTAAACTACCTGGTGTTAAGTTATATCTATATCTGAATTCTGAACAACGGAGCTGTAAATAAATATATAATTACTTTGCCGACTGATTCTTGGTTGTTCGTAACTAGCGACGCTCGATACGATATCGCTGCCAAAAACGAACCAAGTGCAGAGTTTAAGAATAATAATTACGATCTAAACGTCTCATGTCATATCTTGAAAAAAAAATAACATTTTATCACCAAACCAATTTGTCTTCAGAACTGGTCGATCAGCTGAAAATGCAGTATCTGAGCTTACAAATTAAATAGTGAGTAAATTAGATAACAAGAACAAGGTTACAGGAGTATTTCTTGATCTTGCTAAAGCTTTCGACTCTGTCTCGCTGCCTAAACTTGTCAACAAGCTTGAGCATGTCGGAATAAGAGATACTGCATTACATCACATGACAGATTATTTGAGGGGGAGGATCCAGAGACCTCGAGTGGGTGATGTGACTAGTAATAAGGAAGGTAACACCTTTGGAAGTTAGTTCGCGTTCGCTCAAGTTAGCGTTTTGGGTCCTAGCCTATTCCTAGACGATGTTAATGACCTGTGCAACTTACATTTAAATGATGGAAAGATATTCTCATATGCCATAGCTATAATTATCGTGGGAAAGGATTGGGAACAGGTCAAACTACAGGCAGAGACTGGACTGCATACGGTTATTCAATGGCTGCAAGAAAACTTGCTCACATTGAATGTTGATAAAACTAAGTTTGTTACATTCACCAACGCCCGAGAGAGAATACCTGACATCTACCTCAAAATACACTCTATCTGTGATCAACCTAATTGTGTATGTCCTTCATTATAAAATGCCCCGTCCATGAAATACCTACGTGTGACCTTAGATAGAAGAATGACGTGGAAAAATCATATTGAGATACTCAGTAAAAGAGTCAGAAGCTTGTTTTCGTGTTTAAGAACCTGCGTGATGTTGCCGATCGTACATTAATTATTAGTGTGTATAACGCCCCCCTTAACCTTCCTTAACCCCGTGGGGTGCCGGGTTAGATCTCCCCATATCATCCCGTGGGTGTCGTAAAAGGCGACTAAGGGGAAAATACTAGAAGGTGGGCAGCAGTGCCTTCTTAAGAACTGTCATCTGACACTGTGATCCCCAAGACGCCTGCCAAGCGTGGGAGTTATGGCAAATACCCTCTTTATAGGGGAGGCTGTGTTCAGCAGTGGACGATCCGGCTGATACAGATACAGATAATGCTCTCTGTAAATCTATACTTACACATTGTAATACCTCATGGGGTGGCGCCGGCATAACGTATATGATGCTAATAGTACGTGCACAAAGAGCTGAATTAAAAGTTGCAACATCAAGACCATTTCTTTTTCCAACTACAGATCTTTACGCGGACTGTAAAGTACTGACACTGCGCCCGTTACTTTGAGACATAGTTAGTCTCATGTGCCTGTAATTTCACTGGCTCTCAAGGACTGTTTTCAGAACACACCGTTAGGTGCTTGGCGACAGATTTTCTACTTGAGGGTGGTAGCTAGCCAGGCGGGTACTCGCAAAATACCCTTCCACCATACGGTGAAGCTCAAGCCGGCGGTGGGGATCGAACCAGGGTACTGCGGCTTGGCAGTCCATAGCTATTACCGCTCGGCCATCATTGCTTCAACTTTAGTAATAAAAGAAGGAAAGACATAAATTTTAATAGGAAAAGATTTAACTCTGCACTTGCAAAGCGACATCTTTGCTTCCTTGGACCGTATTTATACAATAATGTAAACAGAGTTATAAAAGGTTTTGTAAAGTTAAATATTAGAGAAGCAAAAGCTAATCTTGAAAATTGTTTACTTTCTGCAAGTATTATTTGCAACTAATTAGGCCATCTTTAATATGTTATTTTTAAGTTTCAGTTGTTTTATTTGTACCGTTTTGAGAAATAAATATATTATTATGATTATTATTTATGTTTTAATATTGTATATTCTTTTAAAACTATTTGACAGATAACTGGCTAACCTAACAGCTTGAGGAACATTAATGTAACAATTACAGCGTTAGATTTCTAAATATGATTGCAAGCACTATCGCATGCTCAGCGAAAATTACTTTTACAAATTATTGGACCTTAATTTTTTTTTGTTCCGTGCCGGAATCGAATTACTTATATTGCAAACAGAGAAGGAATAGAAGACTCTCCCAGTATCCTTGTTTCCCGAAAGCTATAATCTGGGAGTTTTCAAGCCTATTGCGGTGGGGTATCATATATGCAAGCATGCTCCTCCGTCGCTGGCGTCGTTGCTTACCATCAGGCGAGACAGCGGTCAAATGTTTGGCTATTTGCAATAAAAAAAAAACATTGATGTGGAACACACATAGTGATTAAGTACATCCATGGCACATCTTCATTGATTGTTTTAATCCGTTACCATGTGAATTTTTTTGATTATTTCTTTTTCTTTACGAATGTATCATATTATATAAGCTGAATAAGTCTTTCTCAATCATTTTTACCTCTAATTTTTATATGCTCATTTGTTTTTATTTTTATCTCTCTACCTATAACTTTCTAAGCAATGTGTTCTTTTGTTTATAAATTGTGATTGCTTGCACGTGTAGACTGTTGTTGACCGTGACTATTAAGTAGGAATCACGGATTATCTATACGTTTCTTAGTTGCTCACAAACTTTTTCTTCTCTCAATTTAACGTCACCTCTCTATAACGCCATAAAATGCACAGTCCCTTGAGTTTACACTATATATGTATGTATATCTATTTATAGTGTAAACTATATAACGACACTGAAGGGAATGTGCATATATATATATATATACTTATATATATTCAAGAACAGCCAGAGTCACAATATTTTCGTAACCGAAGCTAATCGATCATATCCGTACAGTCATATCTGTTACGACTTATGATATAGGTCATACAGAAGCATATAAAACAATAATTTATATTTGTTTAGCAGCTCTTCTTAATGGTTTCATATTATGCAAAAAATAATAATAATTCGTTGTTGAACTTACTAGAGGACCTTATGACAAAATTAAATATTTTTAAACCACGTGCTATTATTATATTTTGAATAAGATTAATTTACTACCTAATATTATTCCTTAATCCTTGACTTGAACTTCATCAAAGTTACAATCCCATTACACATATGTAAAATTACGCATTGCTAATCACATACCCTTCACATGCACGTATACTCAAACATACAGAAACACGCACCGACACATACACCTTTCAAATTCCTCACAAACATTCACTTAAACTCGTACACCAATACTACACCACAGAACAATGACTACACGTAAATATTAATAATCTACAAAATGACGTTAATTCGAATAAAAACAATTTCGTTAAATATTTTTCCTATATGTATATATATTCAAGGTATTGGTTCAATTTTGAATTGTTACCATATATAATATATAAAACAAAAAATATAGATTTGTGACAGATTCTCTAAAGCCAGGAAGAACCTGGCTCTTGAGATACAGGCCACCTAGTTTTAAAGTCATAGACTCATCATAAATGTATCACAGTAAGGAAGAATAAAATTAATTTGTATTTGTATTAAATTATTTGTTTTTCGTCTTAGGAGTAAAATTATATTTAATAAAATACACTAAAAATCTGCCCAGATCCTTTTGGAATTTTAAGTGGTCTTGATAAGTATTTATAGAATGATACATTTTCTGGTCATCGGCAAGTAATAGCAATTTAAAAAACAAAATATTTTTAGTAAACACACTGTTTGTTTGTTTGTTATTGTCTACGTTTTAAATATTTCAGTAAAGCTTCGATAAGGTGGGCAAAATTGAGATTGGGCGATAGTTTGCTACAACTTTAAATAATCCTTAGGTTGAATATAAGTTTACATACCCGTACAAAATTGCAGTTTTCTAGTACAAACGGTCTCTTAGCAAAACTTCGGACAGACGGACATGACGAAACTATAAGGGTTCCTTGTAGGTACTACGGAACCCTAAAAAGGCGATTCAAATTAATGTAATTTTGCTTTAACCATGCGTATATATGTTTCATTACCGCATGCAGCTTCTATCACCCAGACATAGTAGACTCTAGAAAAATGGGATTTCTCATTATTCTGGCTGAAGGAAATGCAGTATCGATACTTTTAAAATCGATTATATTGTACATCCCTGCGCAGCGCAGGGCGGCTAGTTTGCGAGTTTTTTAAATTTCCTGCAGTTCTGTGAATTGTAAAACTTCTTGTTTAATTTATAAAATATGCATGGTGTCTGTCAAAATAAAGCATACATTATATACAAAAAATAATTTAAATTACCGATGGACAACATATCGTCAAATAACTGAAGATTTGTTACGAACGAAAATGAGACTCTGGTTTTGAGTTTGTTTAATTCAATATGGCTGCCAAATATAGAAACAGAATATTATTTTACAGCACTCAGTGCAATACATTAAAAGTGAATAAAACCGAACTTTTATTTGTGTGCTGAAAATCTCCCTAGATTTATTAGCTTATAAGTGTAATCTATGTGGAAGGAAATGGATAGAATAATCAATGTAGAAAATAGGAATTTTAACAAATAAAACAGTTGTCAATAATTGATGAGCAATTTTAAGTGTATTTATAAAAGTGGCAGTACAGTGTTACGTGAGTGTGATATTTTTGTAATTATCGCGATGTCACAGCATGAGCGAGCGCGATGAACCGGCCGCGCCACCCGTACTCGGACCTTCCGCAACCCATACACTCATGGTGAGCACTCCGTCTTTGTTACTGCCCTTAGCTCGTAGCTAAACCTGACTGCTTGCTATAACTGCCTACATATACTTATTGAGATATGTATGTTACAGTGTAAATAATTGCCGCACCACACATTATTTAATGAAGCTTACAAATATAATAATAAAATGAAAAATTAAACCATGGGCTGGCGATTAAAGCCAATATACAATATGAGGACTTTATGGTTCTGTGTGTATGGTAAGCTGAGGCTATTTTGACGGGGGTTGTTCCAACTAATCTGAATTGCTTCTAAACATACTTTTAAATGTCATCTTATAGGGGAAAAACATGTTTTGAGGTTCAAATTGATGATATGAATCCCATTTACTTGATATTAACATAACTATTCCCCTGTTTGGGATGTGATGCGGAGAAGGTCTTTATTCTTATTATTGTGATACACTTAGCAGGTTAAAGCTGATATATATGTAGAATTTTAAGTGGTCTTGATAAGTATTTATAGAAATAAATACTTATCAAGACCACTTAAAATTCCAAAAGGATCTGGGCAGATTTTTAGTGTTTTTTTATTAAAAATAATTTTACTCCTAAGACAAAAACAAATAATTTTATACAAATACAAATGAATTTTCTTCCTCCTTATTGTGATACATTTATAATGAGTCTATGACTCTAAAACTTGGCTGGTGGCCTGTATCTCAGGAGCCAGGTCCTTCCTGGCTCTAGAGAATCTGTAACACATCTACATTTTTTCTTTTATATATACTATTTAGTAACAATTCAAAATCGAACCAATACATTGAAACATATATACATATAGGAAAAATATTTAATGAAATTGTTTTTATTCGAATTAACATCATTTTGTATATTTTTAATATTTACGTTTAGTCATTGTTCTGTGGTGTAGTATTGATGTACGAGTTTAAGTGAATGTTTGTGAGGAATTTTAAGGGTGTATGTGTCGGTGCGTGTTTCTGTAGGTTTGAGTATACGAATAGAGTATGTGAAGGGGATTTGTAATGTGTAAATTTTACATATGTGTTATAGGATTATTTGATAAAGTTCAAGTCATAAAGGATTAAGGAATAATATTAGGTAGTAAATTAATAGTTAATGTAAATATAATAATAGCACGTGGTTTAAAAATATTTAATTTTGTCATAGGGTCCTCTAGTAACTTCAACAACGAATTAACGTATTTATTGCATAATATTAAACCATTATGAAGAGCTGCCAAACAAATTATTGCAATTAAATTCTAGGAGGCAACAATTAGATATTATGCTTCTGTATGACCTATATCATAAGTCATAACAGATATGAGTCTGTACACTCATCGTTCATGTTGATCGATTAGCTTTGATATAAGGTACTTTTTAGAGCTCATCCTTGCCGTCTCATAATTATTATTATAAATAAGAATATTTTTTCACTAGGAAAATATTGTGACCCTGTTTGTTGGTTCTTGAAAATATATATATATATATAAATATATATGTACAGCCCTATCAGTGTCGTTATATAGTTCACACTATATACAGATATATAATACATATACAGTGTAAACTCAAGGGACTGTGCATTTTATGGTGTTATAGAGACATGTCGTTAAATGGAGAGAAGAAAAAAGTTTGTGAGCAACTAAGAAACGTATAGATAATCCACGATTCCTACTTAATAGTCACGGTCAACAACAGTATACACGTGCAAGCAATCATAATTTATAAACAAAAGAACAAATTGCTTAGAAAGTTATTGGTAGAGAGATAAAAAGAAAGAGAGCAACAGAATTATTCTATATTATGATAACAGGCTACTAAGGAACCCTACATTGCGGGTGGCCCGACACGCGCTTGACTGTTTATTTTATATTATTGTTTGAGAAAGCCGTTAACTGCTGCTAGAAACGTGTGAGCAGTGGGGTTTTACCAGAATCACCTTGGTCCCAAACTTTACCACGTACGTTGTGGCGTATTCGGCTGGATTCCTGGAAGTCAAACTAGCCGATATGTTTTTTTTATTTTTTTATTTATTATTAATGGACGAGCAGCAATATGCTGATATGTCCATATCATTGCAGTGTTGGATTAATAGTTTCAGAAGAGATTTCTTTTCTGTAGATAGCCATTTGTCCAGTTTATTTTTAAAATTGTTTATTGATGTGGCTGACACAACATGTTCTGGTAGTTTATTCCAGTTAAGCACTACTCTGTTACTCAGGAAATGGTGTGCAGGCTTTGTTTTGGCCAAATCCCGAGTAAGCTGGATTTTATGTCACCGGTTTGACCTTGAGCTTTCTCTGATTATATAAATGCCTTCTATATTAGGTAGGTTATAATATTGATTAATTATCTTAAAAGTCTCAATAAGATCACCCCTAAGGCGTCTTTCTTCTAGACTAGTGAGGCGTAGTGTTAGGAGTCTCAAGGTGTAAATATGGGGAACAATTATAATCAATCATAAGCACATCTTTTCGGGTTTTTGTTTCTTTTTGGTTGTCATTTAGATTTTTTATCCATGTATTATGTTGTGTTAGTTCTTTAACCGAGCGTTTCGTACTTCTATATGTTCTAAGGTTTTTTTCTATGATTTTCTGTCTGTGGTTATTGTAGTCTTTATTTATTGCCTTGTTAGTTTTTTTAAATAGGTTTCCTAGATCTTTTTTATCTTTTTTGTTCTTGTTTTTCTTTGCTAGTAATTCTGAGCGTCTCTTTATTAAGTCCTTAGTTTCAATTGTTAAGATCTCTTTATTTTTGTTGTGAGGTTCGTTTTCTATTTTCAGACTCTTTTGGATGATGTCTTCTAAAGTGTCATAGTAATCCTGTACTGTTGTTTTGTCTTCTATTTTTTTATTCTTTTCAATGTTTATTTGTAGGTTTTCTTGGTATGTTTTTATGTTTTTTTCTGTTTCTAGCGAACTTGGTCCATTGTTGAAGTTTTTTCTGCTTAATTTGATTGACTTTAGATTGAGACTAGCTCTTACCAGTCGGTGATCTGATGGGAAGTTAAGTTGGTTTATAACTTCTACATTTGAAATTAGTTCAGGTTTATTTGTAATTATAAAGTCAATTTCATTTTTCGTTCTTTGGTCTGGTGATGTCCAGGTCCACCTGCGGCTCTTTCTCTTTTTAAAACAGGTATTCATTATCATCATTCCATGTTCCAGAGCATATTCTATCAGAGTCTCTCCTCTACCGTTTCTTTCACCAAAGCCATATTTTCCCATGACTAGGGTTTCATGCGTTTTAGGCTGGCCAATTTTTGCATTAAAATCTCCTATGATTACTGTCGTGTTCCCTGTTAATTCCTGAGCTTTTCTTAAGTCCTCATAAAAGTTATTGATTTCTTCTTCTGTACATTTCTCGGTTGGTGCATATACTTGGATCAGAGAGATGTGTGTTCTTTCAAACTGTAGTTGTAGAAGCGCCACTCTTTCCGATATCCCAGTGAATTTGACAATGTTGTTTTTAAGGTATTTTTTTATGATAAACCCTACTCCATAGAGGCCTTTTGTGGTTCCAATGTAACAGAATATAAAGTTTTGGTGTTCTTCAATCTCATACCCCATTCTCCTTACTTCTGCTATACCGAGGATGTCATATTCTATTTTTTCTAAGGCAAGGTTGAGTTCTATTATTTTTTCATTTGACGACAGGGTTCGTACGTTATAAGTGCAGATTTTTAGTATGTTGCTATTCCGTGTTGAGTTGTTATCTATTTTTAATGGTTGAGTTGGAGGGTGGTGGTCTTCGCTCTCCCCACGGTGACCAGCCGGCTTGGGGATAGGTATTGTTTTATTTATATTGTGGTTGTTGCATAGTTCTCTGTTCCGGTTGGCCGGCTGTGTTATCCTGTGCCTTAGATGCTGAGTTTGCTCTGGGGCGAAATATTCTGTGAACCTTATTTATCCTTTTGTCTTGTTTTGTATCGGATGGTGACTTAGAAGGCGACCTCTTCCTCTTGTTTTCTCTGTCTTCTTTGCTTTTCACGATGAGTTTGTCGTATCTTATATAAGCAATATTTCCTTTCTTCTGTTCTTCTTCTTTTTCCTTCATTAGTTCTTTCCTTTTCAGCAGAATTTCTTTTGGGTAGTCTGGAGTGACATAAATTCCAGAAGGGAAATTTTTGTTGTTTTTAAGCAGTTCAGTTTTTCTCCAGGTAAGATTGAGTATCACCATAATTGGTCTAGTTTTATCAGGACTGCGGTTTCCCAATCTCCTTACGTCACTAACCTCCCATTCATCCCATTCCCGCACTTTTGTATTGTTACATATCTTGTTAAGGGTTTGAATGACTTTTTCCCTCAGTTCAGCACTATTTGTTTCTGTTTCAGTAACACCATGTAGTATTACGTTGTTTTTACGTATTTCTTTTTGGAGATTGTACATTTTACTCTGCAAAGTTTCTATTTCGAGTTTAAGTTGCTTATTTTCTTCCACCAGAGGTATTAAACTTTCGTTTAGAGCACTTGAAACTTCCAATGAAAACTTTTTTGCAAGTTCTTCGTTTTCTTTCTTGAAGTCGACCTTCATCTCATTTATTTTATCTAATAATAATTGGAATTGAGGTTCCATCTTTTTCCAAAATTTACCAAATTTGGCCCTCTTTCTTACGCTGGTAACTGACAACACTGTGCTAATTGTCAGTCTGACAGTTTTGATTGACACTTGGTTGTCAAATGGCGGAAGTTGACGACTCACGTTCGTTGATTTGAGGTTACCTTTCTATGTATAGTTGTTGATATGTTGTTTTCCACGGTTTTTTTGCGTGATTTTCAGCAGATTTTTCGAGTATTTCCAGTGTTCCACTTTTAAAAACTGTGTACCGTTAGCCACTTTACGTTTTTAGAAGCTCTAAAGTTTAAATAAATCACTTTTTCCCACTTTTTGTTGGTAAAATCGGAGGAGCCTAATAACAGTGATGTTTACTTGACAGCTGCCGAACCGGACTCAAATTTAACAAATTATTATTACAATGTCATTTCATTTACATACAAAAATATATTATTCATGTCAATCATTAATTTATAATTTATCTGTGAGAAATTCATCAATAGTGTAATAAACCTTATCAATAAGAAACTCCTTTAATTGCAATTTAAATATGTCAATATTCTTTGCCTCTTTTATGGTTTGCGGTATTTTATTATAGATATTAATCCTTTTGCCAAACACACTCTTACTAATTAAAGCCTTTTTATGTCTCTGAGCGCATAGTATATTATCATATCGTTTTGTTGCCAACGTTTAATAGTCACTTAGATTATTTCTCATGAGAATAGCTGCTTCATAAATATACATAGACGGAAGAGTGAGAAGTTTTAATTTTTGAAAATACGGCTTACAGGACTCTGTTGATTCTAGTCTACATATGGCATGAATGCATTTTTTCTGAGTCTTAAATGCTGATTCTTTTTCTGTGGCATTTCCCCACACTAGAACTCCATATCTTAAGGTGGAGCCTACATATGCATGGTAGGCGCTTAAAAGCGCTTTATCGTTGGCTACCTTTCGTAACATATACAATGCATATGAAAATTGGTTTAACTTTGTACATACATGCTTGATATGTGAATTCCATGTTAAGTCAGAGTCTATGTAAATGCCTAGAAACTTGGTCATATGTAATTTGTCAATATATTTATTATTGTAATGAATGTTCAGAATGTCAAAATTAGAATTAATATTTTTAAAAGTCATTATATGTGTTTTGTCCAAGTTAATTTGAAGATTATTATTTATTTATTTATTATTAATGGACGAGCAGCAATATGCTGATATGTCCATATCATTGCAGTGTTGGATTTATAGTTTCAGAAGAGATTTCTTTTCTGTAGATAGCCATTTGTCCAGTTTATTTTTAAAATTGTTTATTGATGTGGCTGACACAACATGTTCTGGTAGTTTATTCCAGTTATGCACTACTCTGTTACTCAGGAAATGGTGTGCAGGCTTTGTATTGGCCAAATCCCGAGTAAGCTGGATTTTATGTCCCCGGTTTGGCCTTGAGCTTTCTCTGATTATATAAATGTCTTCTATGTTAGGTAGGTTATAATATTGATTAATGATCTTAAATGTCTCAATAAGATCACCCCTAAGGCGTCTTTCTTCTAGACTAGTGAGGCGTAGTGTTAGGAGTCTCTCTTCATAGGACTTGTGACGCAGGACATTCTGGCTGAAATATTTCGAAGCCATTCTATTATTAATTCTAATGAGTGATTAATGTCGTATTCATGTTCACAGTTTTTATTGTCAGTAAATATCGCAGTGCTGTCATCAGCAAACATAATCATTGGATGATCGATAGACCGGGGAAAATCATTTATGTAAACTAAGAATAATAAGGGTCCTAATATACTCCCCTGAGGAACCCCAAATTTCACAGTTCGGCAATGTGATCTATATTTAGTTTCTATTTTTGTAACCATATTTAACCTAGTGATCTCTGTATATTGTTGCCTATTTACGAGATAAGACCTTTTCAATTTCAATATATTACCTCTTATGCCGTAATGGTCTAGTTTTCTAATTAGAATGTTGTGATCTACATGGTCAAAAGCCTTGCTCATATCCATGTAAAGTGCTGTGACTCGCTTTTTGTTATCAAGACCAGTATAAACCTTTTCGAGTAAATTTAGAAGAGCCATGTTTATGGATTTTCCTTTTCTAAAGCCAACCTGTTCTGGTACAAAAATTTTTTTACATTCGAAATAATTACTTAACTTGTTGTGAATAACCCTTTCAAAAATTAAATCTGTTGTGCGCGTTGGTAGTCGGTGCCGACCATTATTATTATTTATTATCAGGCAGACTGTTGTAACAACTGATAGTTGCCTGTATCCTGCTACTCTCTACTATTTTTTTTAGGGTTCCGTAGTACCTACAAAGAACCCTTATAGTTTCGTCATGTCCGTCTGTCTGTCCGTCTGTCCGAGGTTTTGCTAAGAGACTGTTTGTACTAGAAAGCTGCAATTTTGTACGGGTATGTAAACTTACCACGCCGATAAAGTGGTAAAATAAAATTAAAAAAAAATTTTTTTTTTAGTTTAGCTCCCATACAAGTGATGTGGGTATGAATTTTTTTTCGTCGTCTATTCCATCGAATGGGGTATCATTGAATAGGTATTTTGAAATAATTTAGGGGTTGCTAATACTATTTTACGATTTAATGCTTCATTTACGAAATATTCAACTTTAAAGTGCAAATTTTTGTTCCAGTAGGGCGTCCCCCCCCCTCTAAAACCTTAACTGCTAGCTTGAAAAATCTGAAAAAAATCATGATGATAGTGCAGTTTATGAACTTTCAAGGAAAATTATAACGATTAAGATAACTTTATTACTTTAGCAGTAATAGTCGTTGAACTTGGGTGTTAGATAATTTTGTACCAAATACAAAATTCTTAGAATAAATTCTTTAAAGTTACTAAGACGAAATAGTGGAAGGACTTAAGAATAGATATACATACTTATGTACTATAGGAAGGGGTGGAGAGGGGAGAAAGGGGTTTTAGCATCCCCCCAGGGGGGTTGGAGATTACGGAAACTATTTATTTTTAATAATAATAATATTAAAAAAATATGTGTATATCTACAAACATTGGAAGGACTTTATAGGTATGGTATATGTATATATTTTTTGCAATGGGGAGGGGGAGTGAGGGCGGAATATTCCCCATTGATGGAGGGGGGGGGGGGGGGGGGTTACAGAAACCTATTGTTTTTTTTTAAATACTAACGAAATTCCCCAAAGCTTCTTCTTCATGAAAATAATTAATCCTCTCCCTCTCCTCGTCTCCTCCTCTTATAAAAAACACTGTAGGGGTAGGGCAAACAAGACTGCTATAAAGATATGTGCTCCAAAAACAGCAAGTGACCCATTAGATATTAGTAACATTTTCTCGAATCACTTCCAATCAGTATTCGAACCCTCAACTGTTACCGACGCGACGGTTATAATGCAGATAATAAATTTTATATTTCTGAAGATAACCACAAGTCAGATTTAACTATCAGTGATGTTTGTTTTACTTTAATCAAATGTTTATCAAATCAGAACTACGTAGGCTCGATCCAATTAAGGGCGCTGGAGTCAATAATATTTCACCATAAGTTCTTAAATACACCGCTGACACCATTTGTTTTCCAGTCCAGCATATATTCAACCTAAGGAAGAACCTGAAAATGTATAATTCTATAAATACTTATCAAGACCACTTAAACTTCCAAAAGGATCTGGGCAGATTTTTAGTTTATTGTATTAAATATAATTTTACTCCTAAGACAAAAAAAAAATTTAATACAAATACAAATTAATTTTATTCCTCCTTACTGTGATACATTTATGATGAGTCTATGACTCTAAAACTAGGCTGGTGGCCTGTATCTCAAGAGCCAGGTTCTTCCTGGCTTTAGAGAATCTGTAACACATCTATATATTTTCTTTTATATATACTATTTAGTAACAATTCAAAATTGAACCAATACATTGAAACATATATACATATAGGAAAAATATTTAATGAAATTGTTTTTATTCGAAATTAACGTCATTTTGTATATTTTTAATAATTAATATTTACGTGTAGTCATTATTCTGTGGTGTAGTATTGGTGTACGAGTTTAAGTGAATGTTTGTGAGGAATTTGAAAGGTGTATGTGTCGGTGCGTGTTTCTGTATGTTTGAGTATACGTGCACGTGAAGGGTATGTGATTTGTAATGTGTAATTTTACATATGTGTTATGGGATTCTAACTTTGATAAAGTTCAAGTCATAAAGGATTAAGTAATAATATTAGATAGTAAATTAGTCGTTCTTGTAAATATTCAAAATATAATAATAGCATGTGGTTTAAAAATATTTAATTTTGTCATAAGGTCCTCTAGTAACTTCAACAACGAATTAACGTATTTATTGCATAATATTAAACCATTATGAAGAGCTGCTAAACAAATATAAATTATTGCAATTAAACTCTAGAAGGCAACAATTAGATATTATGCTTCTGTATGACCTATATCATAAGTCATAACAGATTTGACTGTACAGAGTTGATCGATTAGCTTCGGTACGAGTATAAGGTACTTTTTAGACCTCATCCTCGCCGTCTCATAATTATTATTAAAAATAAGAATAATTTTTCATTAGGAAAATATTGTAACTCTGTTTGTTGGTTCTTGAATATATAATATATTATGTATATATATATATATATATATATGCACAGTCCTTCAGTGTCGTTATATAGTTTACACTATATATAGATGTATATAACCTATATACATAATTATACAGTGTAAACTCAAGGGACTGTGAATTTTATGGCGTTATAGAGAGGTGTCGTTAAATGGAGAGAAGAAAAAAGTTTGTGAGCAACTAAGAAACGTATATTCCAACTTAATAGTCACGGTCAATAACAGTCTACACGTGCAAGTAATCACAATTTATAAACAAAAGAACAAATTGCTTAGAAAGTTATAGGTAGAGAGATAAAAAGAAAAAGAACATCGAACTATTCTATATTATTATAACGGGCTACTACGGAACCCTACATTACGCGTGGCCCGACACGCGCTTGACCGCTTATTTAACATTAAGATATTTGTCGAGTTGATTCTTGAACTGATTTACAGTTTGGGCTGAAACTACGTCTTCCGGAAGTTTATTAAAGTGGCGCACCTTGATATACGACTGGTCTCCTGCCCTATTAAAATTCTATCTAAACGCCTTTCAGATGACCCTCCCAGACCAAAGTAACTTAGTAAGATGGGGGAAAGCCACCGAAAAGTCTTGCGGTATTTGTCGGGAGGCGATCGGTACAGCTAGGCACTTGCTGGTAGGATGCAAGGTGCTCCTTGATAGGGGTCATTATTCACGTCGCCATGATAGAGTCCTCGAAATCATACGTGAAGCCGCGAGTCTCTCGGTAGCTAGAGCAAAAAAAGGTCTGACCACGAATAAACGACGGCTTATTCCACTAAACCCCAAAAATCGTTCCACTTCAACCCCAAGACGATTTGTAGGTATGATTAAATATTGTGTATTTTATTCCACTCCAACCCCAAGAATTAGAGGTAGCGTCAGTAAGTCAAAATGTAAATGAAAGCGACAATTGCACAACTAGAAAAGAAAGCATCGCCGATGCGATGACGACGCTGCGCGCAAGTACGCAGTAACATATCGTGCTCTCTCGCTCTCTCAACCAATCAGATGACGATTTCTTATCTTAATTTTTTTTACCTGTGTAGGGGCTTCTAGGGTGCACTTTTGGAACTTAAATAGACGACCTTGCTCTCGTCTTGAGAAAGTAACTACTTTCAATAATTATTTCGTTGATAATTGGTTGGATTATCAAAGCTTGCCAAGAACTATCTGGAATAGCTCTGGTGAGCGGCATCGAACTATAAATTTAGTGGAAGCATGGCACCGGAGATTGAATAACGAAATACAGAAGAAACCTGGATTGTTTCAACACGTACACCAATTAAAGGAAGAAGCGCAGTACTTTGAAAGATTTCGGAAACCCGTCCTTCGAAGTAAACGATCAATTAACATTGATATAAACTTAAAAAAATATTTAACTGATTACAGAGAAGGAAGGTTAAGTTTAATGGAAACTATTGAAAAAATATCTAACTTATTTGGATAAGCAACTCAATGAAATCTGAAGCTATAATTTTATAAATATACATATATATAAATTAGTTTACTGCATGGAAATTAAAATCTGAACTTGTGATCTTATAATAAGTTTACTGTTAAGTAATTCTAATCTGAAGCTGTGATTTTATATTTTTAGCAATAAGTTTACTGTTAAGTAGTTCTGATCTGAAGCTGTGATTTTATATTTATAGAATTAGTATACTATTAAGAAATTATAATCTGAAGCTGTGATCTCTTATATTTTTAGCAATAAGTTAACTGTTATTTAATACTAATCTGAAGCTGTGATTTTATATTTTTAGAGTTAGTGTACTGTTAAGAAATTCTAATCTGAAGCTGTGATCTCTTATATTTTTAGCAATAAGTTTACTGTTATTTAAATCTAATCTGAAGCTGTGATTTTATATTTTTAGAATTAGTGTACTGTTAAGAAATTCTAATCTGAAGCTGCGATCTCTTATATTTTAGCAATAAGTTTACTGTTAAGTCATTCTTATCTGAAGCTGAGATTTTATATTTTTAGAATTAGTGTACTACTAAGAAATTCTAATCTGAAGCTGTGATTTTGTCTTTGACCCATTTTATTTCTAGTGTATAGCATAGTTTTAAATTATTTTTTTATGGTGAATCGTTTTTATAGACCAATGATTATATGTGTCTTATAAGCCTCTAAAACTCATGTATTTTATTTATGCATCCTGAAATTTTGCTGTTGACTGTACCAAAACTGCTTTGGGGTTCAAGTGGAATTGAAGTATGAAAATATTTCTTAAATTAATTTTATACCTAAAATCGCTTTGGGGTTCAAGGTGGAATGAATGTATGGACCGCAGAGTTTTGAGAACAATGGCTTTGGGGTTGAGTGGAATAAGCCTAAACGACACGTCGATTTTGTAAAAGAAGGGTCATCTACAAAATCTAAATCCAAGCCTTACTCCATCTTAGGCGCAGCTCCCGATTGGACTCTTTTGATGGACACGTATGAAAAACATTTCAAAATTCCTGAGGATGTTGGTGTTTCGTCATCCAGACCAGACATATTTTTATACTCAAAAAATCTAAAACGCATAGTACTCATAGAACTTACTGTGCCGTGGGAAACAAACATACCTAAAGACCACACAATAAAAACAAACAAATATTATGACCTAACAAATGAATTAACCAAAAACGGTTATGTGGTTAGTTTATATGCTGTAGAGGTTGGAGCAAGGGGTATACCAGCGAAATCCCTATATAACCTACTTAAAGACCTTGGCCTACCAAGAACAACCGTAACTTCCATCCTAGAACGTGTATCTAAGGCGGCATTAGTAGGATCTTATCAAATTTGGTTAGGTAGAGGAGGAGGCTCGAGTGGTGAAGGAGAGCATTGATGCATCATAAAGGGGCCCCTTAATCCTACTCCTGGGTTGCAAGTCCCAGGCCCCTCCAGCCTCTTCCTCTGCAACGCGATGGACCTGGCACCCGCACGGTGAATCCATGGAATGCTAAGTAATTCGTCTCTCATTGACTACTCAGTTGCTGAAAAAATGTTTGTGAGCATTGTTATTTGAAGAGCTGGCACATAACTTAAGGTGGTGGCCTCTTAGATGCACATTATCATTGCGTATAAACATTTTTTCGAAATCTTGAAGGTCATAATGTCTATGTAAGATCTTATATGTCTCAATTAGATCTCCATGATCCCTGCGATCTTTTAAACTTGTCAGTTTCAATACTTTTAAGCGTTCTTCATATGGCTGTCGTTTTAGGGCTCGTGGTATTTTTGTAAAGCTGCGTTGTACCTTCTCGAGGAGTTCAATGTCTTTAACAAAATAGGGGCTCCAGACTTGAAATTGATAAGGTATATTGGGTATTCACAATAAAACAGTCGAATTAGCACAGTCGTTTTATTTAGCAGAGTAGTAAAACGTAACAGCAAGCGAGCGAACAAACGAACGACGACATTAGAGATAGAAGTTGCACTATTGGTCTAGAAAAAACAAAATGGATGGCTTCCGTTTCCTAACTAATGTTGCCATTAGGAAAGTGTGCATTTACTGCCTTATTTAACTATAAATACCATATCTCAACACTCCCACGAAATGCTCACTTGCCTAAGCTACCTATGTTATACCTAATAATATGACATTA
Organism: Plagodis pulveraria; assembly: GCA_963890685.1. NCBI lineage: Eukaryota > Metazoa > Arthropoda > Insecta > Lepidoptera > Geometridae > Plagodis > Plagodis pulveraria. The sequence goes on along the minus strand of OY982957.1, from coordinate 182,785 downwards.
CATTACCATGCCTAACTTGCTGCGCAAGTATTGAAACTGTGATTTAGGTAATGCCTTAGTGAACATGTCTGCTACTTGTTCTGTAGTTTCACAATGTTTTATAATAAACATTCCATTCATAAACTTTTCTCTTACAAAATGATATTGAACATCTACATGTTTAGTTCTTCTATGAAAAGTGTTTGGACATCGAATGAGCTCAATAGCACTTCTATTGTCAATTAGCAATTTTAAATCAGGTTCTTTATGACCAGTTGTCATAATAATTTGTTTAATCCAACAGAGCTCCTTCGTTGCCGCACAGGCTGCCAGATATTCTGCTTCAGTTGTGGACAAAGCCACACATTTTTGTACTTTACAATTCCAAGTGACAGCACCACCATTCATCAAAAAAAACATATCCTGTTACAGATTTTCTAGTTAAACTACAATTTGCAAAATCAGAGTCACTGTACATTATGTAGTTGCTATCACTAGGTTTATACAATATACCTAAATCTTTAGTAGCATTTAAGTACTTAAACAACTTCTTAACTGCACCCCAATGAACATTATTATAATTATTGAGATATTTACTCAAGGTACAGACAGCATAGTAAATATCAGGTCTACTACCAATGGCTGCAAACATAAGTGAACCTATAGCTTCTCTATAGGGAAGGTCCATTTTACTAATACCAACACAATTATCTAGCTTTACATTTGGATCACATGGAATAGAACTGGGGTTTGATTGAGCCATATTAAATTTATTCAGTATCTTATCTATATACCTACTTTGATGTACAAAAATGGATTCATCATCCTTTATTTCTATCTCTAAACCAACAAACTGTCTTGGACTCATAAGAGTGACATCAAAATTTTGTTGCAAATTCTTTACAAAATTATCAATCATTTGTTGACTTTTGCATAACAACAGGCCATCATCAACATATAAAAGTAAGTACAATATTGAATCTTCGGTTTGTAAAACATATAGACATCTATCAGATTCTGAGTTTACAAAACCATATTTATTTAGAAAAAGATCAAATTTACCATTCCAACATCTTGGAGACTGCTTAAGGCCATAAATTGATTTATTTAACTTACATATCAGTCCATTTGTGTCTAAACCTGGTGGTGGATCCATGTACACCTCCTCATCTAATGTACCATATAAGAATGCACACTTCACATCAAACTGAGTCATCTTTAGTTTCTCTTTAGCAGCTAAAGAAATCATTATTCTCACTGTATCAAACCTAACTGTAGGAGAGAATGTCTCACGATAGTCAATGTCTTTCACTTGGGTGAACCCTTTAGCACACAGTCTCGCTTTGTATCTTATAGTATTATTTGCATTCTGTTTTAGACGAAAAACCCATTTACTTCCCACACATCTCTTATCAGCTGGCTTTTGTACAAGCTCCGACGTATTACTGACTCTATGGGATTCCAATTCTTCATTAATAGCTTTCAACCAGCTGTCTTTTTCATTACAGCTCATAGCTTCTTCATATGTATCAGGTTCAAAGAATGTAAGGTTTGCTTCCTCTGGTACCTTTCTTTTCCTGAGTGGGTATCTATGTTGACATTCTATTTTTCCTTTCAATGGGGTATTTGTTAATTCCTCAGGTTCTTGTACAGCTGACTTTTCTACATCTGAGGTGACCTGACCAATAATTTGTTGATAAAAATCTTCGAAAGCATTATAGTCATAATCTGAACTTTCAGACTTCTCATCATTATCACAAGGTAGTTGAAACTCTAGAATTTCTTTTGTTGATTGATCACTATCTGAATCAGGTACTGTATTGTCTTCATTGAAAGTTACATCTCGTGATACAGTCACTTTTCTGGTTTTCGGATCATACAATCTGTAGTTATCTGAATATCCTTCATATCCGACCATTAGTAACCTCTTGCTTTTCGAATCCAATTTGTTACGCTTTTCTTTTGGAACATGCATGTAAGCAATGCAACCGAAAGTTCTTGCATGCATCAGGGTAGGTTTCTTATTAGTCCATAGCTCATAAGGTGTCTTCTCATTATTGGATCTTCTGTTCATGTAATATACTGCAGTTTGAACTGCCTCCGCCCATAAATTCAGTGGCAGCTGTTTTGCATATAGCATAGAGCGAGCACTCTCTAAGATACTTCGATTAGCCCTTTCACTTCTACCATTTTGTTGTGGTGTATATGGTGCTGTGTATTCCAACTCAATACCATTATCTATTGCAAATTTTCTAAATTCTTCATTGCAGTACTCCCTGCCGTTATCACTGTGCAACATTCTAACTTTCTTGTTAAACTTGTTATTTAGAAGTTTCACATATCTTTTGAAACAATCAAGCGCTTCACTCTTTTGCTTTAGAAAGTAGACAGTAATAAAACCAGTCATAGCATCAATGAAGGTTATAAAATATCTTGCACCTCCAACTGACATGGTAGGCATTGGACCACACAAGTCGCTGTATACCTTGTCCTTTACTGAGTCTGCACTTTTCTTAAAAGGCTTTCTATGCTGCTTCCCAAGCATACACGCTTCACAGAAAAAGTCACCGAGGTCATTGACTGGGGGTAAATGACCATTTGACACCATTTCGCGCAATGTTTTGATGTTCATATGACCAAGTCTCTCGTGCCATTTTTGTAGGCTTGTAACATTTGCTACATTTGCATGCTGACTTTCAGATCTTGACATACACACTGTTTTGAATTCAAGATTATACAAGTTGTTAGGCTGCTTTGTAGCTCTAGCCATTACATTTCCTTGGCTGTCCATAATAACTGCTGAGTTATTAGTCTTAGTAACACTCATACCTTTTGACGTAATTACACCTTCTGAGAAAAGGTTTCTCTTCAGTTCAGGTACGTAGAGTACATTATTGATGGTTGAATTATGCCACTGTCCATCAACAAATTTTCTTATTTTTACAGTACCAGCCCCTTGCACTGTTAACTCACTTTTGTCTCCGAGACGTACACAGTTAAATTGTGATTGGAAATTGAGTAGAAAATCTCTTCGGTGGGTCATGTGGGCTGATGCACCACTATCTAATATCCATATAGCATCATCAAGATAAGCATTTTGTAGCTGAGCCGTAAAAGCGCAATCTTTCGAACTTTCCACGCGGGCGTTCACCTTAGTGCGACAGTCATAGTGTGCATAATGCCCCTTTTTGTTGCATTTGAAACACCGAAATATTTTCTTATGTGATACTTTGGGCTTCTGCTTCTCTGCAGCTAAAGCAATCTCTTGAGATTGAACATTGTTTTCTTCATCTATCAGTCGGGCAGTTAGGTTAGATATAGTTTGTTTGCTAGTATCAAGCGATAACCACGCTTGTCGAACCATGCGAAATCTGTCGGGCAGTGAACCCAATATTCGAGTCACAACTGCTAATTCTGAAATTGTTTCACCAGCATCACGCAATTGCTGAGCAATGTTCACAATTTTGGATATGTGCTCCGCCATATTGTTTCCTTCGAACTTCACTGTGTGAAACTTTTCAAATAATAGCATTTTACTATTTTCACTACGTTGCTCGTAAATCGAATCTAATGTATCGATCATTTCTTTAGCAGTTCTGCATGTTTCTACCAATGTTATCTGCGATAACTCCATTCCCGAGCTAATGATATACATAGCCTTGGCATCGTTCTGCCGCCATTTTTCAGACTTCGTGTCATCATGTTCTCCATTGATAATATGTTCACAAAGACCTTTTGCCATCAGTGCACATCTTATTTGAAACTTCCATTGCCGATACCCATCACCAGCAAACCGCTTGGCAAGATTCAAGGCGCCGATATCCATTATCGTGTCTGGTCGCCTTGCTCGTGTCGTACCGCGCTAACAACACGCACGTGTAGACTTCGGCGTTAGTTTCTTTCTTCACTTTAAAATCACTCCTTACTGTTTTATTATTTACTCGCGATACTTGAGCCCATAACCTGATAAGGTATATTGGGTATTCACAATAAAACAGTCGAATTAGCACAGTCGTTTTATTTAGCAGAGTAGTAAAACGTAATAGCAAGCGAGCGAACAAACGAACGACGACATTAGAGATAGAAGTTGCACTATTGGTCTAGAAAAAACAAAATGGATGGCTTCCGTTTCCTAACTAATGTTGCCATTAGGAAAGTGTGCATTTACTGCCTTATTTAACTATAAATACCATATCTCAACAGAAATGCATACTCTAAGATTGGTCTTACAAAGGTTTTGTGGATCTGTAACATCATCTCAGGCGTCAAAGCGCCAAAGGCTTTTCTAATGAGGTATATAAGACTTTTAGCTTTCTTAGTGATTGATGTCAAATGCGCTTCCCACTTCAAGTCCTCTGAAATCTTAACTCCTAGGTCTGTTTGCACTTTGAATTCCATCAGATTAGTATCGCCTAGCTTGTATGTCAGACGGGGGTTGTAACTGCCTATATGCAATACTGTGCATTTTGAAGGGTTGAGTTTAAGTAGCCATTCCTTAGACCAGTTGGCTATTCTGTTCAAATCACCTTGTATGCGGTCGTAGTCAATCTGAGGGTTTCCAAATATTTTGGTATCAACTGCAAAGATACTAACATCACATTGTAGGCAATGGGGAAAATCAAACGTGTATATAACGTACAGCACTGGGCCAAGCACTGAGCCCTGTGGTACACCACTGTGTATCTCTCGGTGGTCAGACATTGTATTGCCTACTCTCACTTGTAAGGTTCTTTGCCTTAGGAATGCCCCAATACATGTAAGTAGTTTCCCACGTATTCCCACAAATTCTAACTTATGTAGTAGTCTCTTCATAGGAACCTTATCAAAGGCTTTCTTATAGTCCTGGTAAATTACATCAATAGGTTCTCTTTTATTAAATTTATTTGTCCATGATGCTAAGCATGACAGCAGGTTGGATACAGTGGAGCGATATGGGCAAAATCCATGTTGATGTTCAGTAATAACTCTGTGATTAGTGAAGAAGTTCCTGATGTGCTTAACTATGATTTTTTCCATAGCCTTGCATACCACGGTCAGGCTAATAGGTCAGGCTAATAGGTCTATAGTTTGATGGTTCTAATTTGCTGCCTTTTTTAAATATAGGGGTAACAATTGCTGTTTTACAGAGATCAGGCAGTACTCCTGTCTCATATGATGTCTGCATTAATATTGCTAAGCATTTGTTGAGTTTACATTTCTTTAATATTGCCACAGGTATTTCATCTGGTCCTGGTGAAGAATCTGTTTTCAGTTCTCTAATAACTTGTTGGATTTTGTCTTGGGTGAAAACTAATTCTTCAATGGAGTCTTCTACTCTCAGTGCCGGATTTAAAATCGGCAACTCATTCGGCGGCTCCATTTGGAAGACACTCTCAAACTGCTCTGCTAATACTTTTGCAATTTCATGTGGATTAGTCACAGTTTCGCCTTTTTTGTTGAGCAGAACAGTTGGGATGCTAACTTTTGAAGTTATTTGCTGCCTTATGTAAGAATAAAATCTTTTGGGCCCAGCATTCAGTATGTCTTTCTCATATATTGAACGGGCTTTCCTATTTGGTGCATGGTTTGATAAGTCTTGCGCTGACTCTTCTAGTCAGAAAAACGCTGCTTATAAAACCTGGTCCGAAGCACATGCGCGTAAAGATCCGAATACCACTGAGTTGAAGAAGAATAGGCGACCAGCTAGCAACTTTTCCCTCAGGAAGTCGTGCTTTCTGGTCCCTTGCTAAAGCTGCGTTCGTCCCGCTGCGTTATAGTTTGCGTTCTGTTGTTCTTAAGCTTGAATTACATTTCTTTTCTTATTTATTCGTTGTATATTACTGTATCTTTGTTCATTTAAGATGATTTTCTAAATCAGTTAGATGTTGAACTTATAATACTTTATTACAGATTTAGACCGGATACAGGACTGGACCAGACAATGGATAATTAAACTTAATCCTACTAATTGTACTGTCCTACATGTGGGCAGGAACAACCCCCACAACACATATATGATTGACAACATTCCTGTTACCGCTGTTGCATCTCAGAAAGACCTTGGAGTCATCGTCAATAGGGATCTCAAGTGGGCTGATCACATTGATAACATTGTCAAGCGAGCAAACAGTATCTTGTATGCTGTATGTCGCTCCTTTCAATGTATAACTCCAGCAACACTTGTAAAAATTTACAAAACGTACATTAGACCCTTACTTGAATATGCTTTTCAAGTGTGGAATCCCTATTTAGTCAAAGACATACATTTACTAGAGAGTGTGCAGAGAAAAGCGACTCTATTGCTTGAAGAAGAAGACCTGTGAACAAAGACTAGAGATTTTAAAACTGCCAACTCTACGAGGTGACCTCATCGAAACCTATAAAATTCTCTCGGGCAAATACAACTGCTCTAACCTGCCTTCCATCTTCAAGCCCAGTGATACTACTCGAGCACGATGTAATAATAATAAGCAACTAGCTCGCTGGAAGTCAAAGACAAATGTTGGACATCCCTCAACAACAGAGTGATGATGTTGTGGAACAAGTTACCGCAGGAAGTGATTGATGCTCCATCTACCAACACTTTTAAGAGTAGACTTAACAAGTGGTTTTGTGAAAATAAACTTAATAGTGAAAGTGGAACAATAGTAATTTAATAGTTATTATAAACAGTTATGGACAAACACCTAGATATACCTAGGACCTAGATATAGGCACATCAGCCTGTGGCTGCTTGCGCTCGCTGATTTTGACCGCGCGGGTGTACATTCGATATCATGGATTAGTTGTTGATATACACAGAAAAATCGCCTTATATATACATATATATTTTCGAATTTATATAAGTCATTAGACATATCCCATAAAACGAGGCGACATTGGACTTCTAAAATGACACGTTCCGTGTCAATAATACTCATTGTTATCAAATTATGAAAAAGAATGTACAAGCACGGAACGTGCGGCACGGTAAACGCAACGGCGCTCACTGATTTCCTAGAAACATCTCCGTCTCCGCTCGCGTGCTCCGTCACACGGACACCCGCCGCCCGCGCCGCGTGCGACGGGCGCCCCGCTGCACGCAGCGCTCATCTATGAGATTACATGAAACAGCACGCCACGCGGCCGCCCGCGCCGTGCGCACGCCTCGCACGGCCTAAACTATGTCCATACCAATTTTCAACTAAATCGGTCCGGTAGTTTTTAAGTTTATTCGTTGCATACAAAAATACAAATTGTTCCTCTGTAGAATATTAGTGCAGATGTAGATGTAGACATAGATGGAGAGATCAGAGCGTGCGCGGAACATCGAAATTCAGATGAGACATCCGTCACGCGTCGAGTATGACAAGTAACTCGAGTATAGTGTTACGATCCATCACAGCGAGGTGACGAGGCACAAGCCTCACCACTGAGCTCGGACCGAGGTTACTTAAGCGAAGAGCGCAGCCACTTTCAATCCCTATCTTATTTATTCTATGGGACTCAGGAAAGAGCAATGGATATCCGAAAAGAGATTTTCAGCCATGTACTGGCTAATTGGCAAGAATTTGCGAATTTGTCTAATCATGCTAAGTTTACACATAGACAATTTGACTACTGCGGCTGAGTTTTCTATCGATATGTTTACAACAATGGACACTAGGTTTCAACTGGTACCCGCGTGGCAAGTATATTACTATGTTTTCGTAGTGTACCAGAGTGGAAAACTTTATGGAAAATGAGGTACTGAAGGTCGACAAATAAAAACGAAGCAATTACGATTTACAGGACCAATTTAAAAAGGAATAAAAGTAAACTGTTTTGCACGGCTCCCAAAAACCTGTAACTGTTCCTGAGGGATAGTCCACGTGGGCGAAGCTGCGGGTAAAAGCTAGTTTGATATAAAGCCTTGAAATAAAAACTTTTTAATATAGTATTTTTTTATTTTACCAGCTATAAAAACAAAAGAATGCTACCAGGGCAGGTATGGATTTTCACACGACATTCCTTCACGGCTACGGAGTGAAGGAATGAAAATCCATATAACTTTCACCGCCGTATAATTATAAGGGAGAAATGACGAACTTTATAATTATAACATGTTTTTGAACGAGTAATTAGACGCTTTCTGAGTGTATGTGGTATCTTTGGGAACAGAACCCTATAATATAGCATTATAATCCGTGTGATTGTCCAACAGGGTGTGGAACGCATCGCTGTGTCGGGTATTTGCGGCGGCGGTGAAGGCGGCGGCGGCGGCGGCGGCGGAGGCGGAGGCGGAGGAGGCGGCAACGCAGTCAATGGCGGCGGCGCGGCGGCCGCGGCCCTGGCGTCGGCGGGCGGGGAGGAGCCGCCGCGCAAGCGCACCAAGCTGCCCGCGCCCGAGGAGGCGGGCGTGCTGCGGCGCCGCATCCTCGAGTGCGAGCAGCAGCGCCTGCGCGCGCTGCGCGAGCGCTTCACCGACCAGCTGAGCGAGCTCTACTTCCTGCAGGCGGGCGGCAACATGATGGACTACGCCGTGTGGCGCAAGCGCCCGCCCGCTCCGCAGCTGGTGGCGTTCCTGGAGGCGCGTCGGCCGGCGGCGGCGGTAGCGGCGGCGGCAGTGCGCCCGCCCTCGCCGGTGCAGGTGCAGCCAGTGCCGGTGACGGCAGTGACGGCGACATCGGCCGCAGACGAGATGGTAGAGAAGGCGCGGCAGGAGGCGGGCGTGGCGGCGCGCGTGGCCGAGCTGGCTCGGGCCGGGCTGTGGACGGAGCGCCGGCTGCCGCGGGTGCTGGAGCCGCCGCGTCCCAAGTCCCATTGGGACTACTTGCTGGAGGAGATGGCTTGGTTGGCGCAGGACTTCGCGCACGAGCGCAAATGGAAGAAGCAAGCCGCCAAGAAGTGCGCGCGTGCCGTACAGAAATACTTTCAGGACAAGGCGCTCGCACTCCACAAGGCGGAGAAGGCGCAAGAGATGCATCTCCGCAAGATCGCCGCCTTTGCTGCGAAAGAAATTAGAACTTTTTGGGCTAATGTCGAAAAGGTAAACGGTTCTTAAAATGTGACATCTTTTTTTCCATTCTGGTGATCAGTTATGTGTATTATTTTCTTAGATTTCGTGACTAGCGCATCGATCATCAGTATACATACACCTTTGAATTAGAATCAATGTTTGCCCGGCACTTGTGTTCTATACATATAGGTACAGAATTTCCGGGATTGATTCTAATCTTCATATATTTAAATCATCACAATGGTTTATAATTTTTTGATTATGTTTTGAAAAGATAGGTAGCCAGGCGGGCATTCGAAAAATTCCTTACCATCGTGCTATAACAAGTGTCATCCTATGGCAACAACTTTTTAACATTTATATTTTTTTTTTTTTTTTTTTTTTATTTTTATTTTCATCGGAAAACTTACAGCCTAATTATTACAAACAAATTAAAATTAATGTAAGGAGTTGAAAACTGGGCCAATTACATGCCCTCTGAAGCATTTGTACAGTAGCAAAAGACACAGCTCATTATTGGATACCCATCAAAGTAATGCAGTTGATGTTGCTTAACCTAGTTATTGGTTAAGAACGACTAGGCAAGCTCCCTTATAGTGCTTCAAATGGATGAACTGTGTTGATGTTTTACTTTCGTTTGGTTCTACCTCCATGTTAGTATCACATTCAAATTCATAAACTTCAATCCAGCAGTTCCTCAGCTACAAGCAAACAGCTTAGAGACTGCTGCATTATTATAGTATTTGTCAATATTGTGGGTGATCATTTACAATTGAATTGTAACTGAAACTGCATAGATTGCGACAGTGTCAGCCGAGACTGTTTTTTAGCGCGGTTCCTATATTCAACCATCTGCTATTCGTCATAGCAACCGCTTCTAATCAATATACAGGTGTCCCAAGAAGTAGTGATATACTGAAACTGGGAGGTAGAGGACCTAGAGGGCTATCTGAATTCCCCCATGTATGGTCCGCGATTTCTCGTAATTTCGGAGTTATGACTTTTTAAAAAAATTTCACCTATTGCCGACTACGATGAGATTTTTATTTATGGTGATGTGAATTATTGCGGTAGATGCTTGATTTTTTTTGTGTGCTAAGATGATAGATAGGCCAATTCAGTATGGTAACATTTACTATCGTTAGAACTTTGAAAGGAATAAAAAAAAAATAACCCAGTATGTTAACAACTTCAAGGGCCATTAAAAAAATAAAATCACATAAAAAAAAACGGTTTGGCTTTTAATAACTTGTTCTATCTATCAGGTAGCTACCCTGAAAATTTAATACATAAAACTCAATATTTATGTGCCCCACGACTCCAGAAGATATATAGAAGATCATCAAATCACTAAAAAATACTAATAGCACTGGTTATGACGAAATAACAACGAAAGTCATTAAACATGTGGCTTTGATAATATCTCCATTACTGAGTCATATTATTAACCTATGCATAGACTGGGATGTTTCCGGAGAACTTAAAACTTAGTATAATTAAACCACTGTTTAAAAACAGGATAGAGAAATTATTAACAACTACAGACCATTGGTCCCTATTTTCTCAAAGATATTTAAAAGATATTTGAAATATGCTGGCCTCTATACCTATTTGGACAAATATATCATATTGATCGAAGAGCAGTTAGGTTTCAGAAAAAAAAAGTCAATAAATATGGCAATTTATAATTTAATCAAGACTGTTAGGTCCGGTCGTGAAAAAAAGTTGCCTGTACATGGTATGTACATGGACTTAAAGAAAGCATTCGATTATGTTGACCATGACATTCTGATAGGGAAACTAGAAAAGTATGGAATACGAGGTAATTTCTTAAATTTAATAAAATCTTATCTCAGTAATAGATAACACTCAAATCACAAAAATTTGTCTAGAAACTAAAACCGAACAAAAGTACATATCTTCTCCCGGGCTAGTAAAATATGGGGTGCCAAAAGGGAGTGTACTTGGGCCGTTGCTATTCATAATTTACATCAATGACTTACCTCAAGCTATAGCTCATCCCATGATTCTGTATGCTGATGATAGTACTGCTATATTTGTAGGAGAAAAAGAGAAGCAATCTGGCCCAGTGATAAATTTAGCTTTAAAAAATATAATAAAATGGTTGACATCTAATAATCTTATAAAAAATCTTGACAAAACGAATATAATGACATTTAATAAGAATATAAAATTGACATCTAAATAACATATCTAAATAATGACATTCATGACATTTCTGTAACAAGGTTTTTGGGTCTTTATGTGGATTCTGATCTGAATTGGAAAATGCATGCCGAGTCAGTACGTGCCAAACTTAATAGTTATTACGACATTACTAAAGCCCTTTTAACAAAACTGGATGCAAACGTCATCAGGACACTGAAGTCATGGTTGGGGCTCGCTATTTCGGCAGATCCATCTACTTTATTTAGGGATCAAAATAATTTTGGGATGAAATTAAAGAAACCATCGGAGCTCTATAAACACCTCAGAGTTACCAAAACGCACGTCTTACTAAAATCTCAAGACGATATAGTCGCATCTCTCCCAAAAGACAAGTGCCTCAGACCTTGACTGGAGGCTTCAATTCCACAAACAATTTATGATAGGTGCACAGACCAGCAAAGCGGGTTTTGGGTAGGAAAAGAAAATGGAGGATAAAGACGTTGTAAAATCTTTTCTACAGCAAGACGAAAATGATAGCTATAAAGTGCATGCAATGAGCTTGGAAATGCAAAGTGAGTGGCTAACCATAGGTGAATTTTGTATCCCTCTGGCATTAAAGTGGCGCACCTTGATATACATACGATTGGTCACCTGCCTTATTAAAATTCTATCTTAACGCCTTTCAGATGACCCTCCCAGACCAAAGTAATTTAGTAAGATGGGGGAAAGCCACCGAAAAGTCTTGCGGTATTTGTCGGGAGGCCATAGGTACAGCACGGCACTTATTGGTAGGTTGCAAGGTGCTCCTTGATAGGGGTAATTATTCCCGTCGCCACGATAGACTCCTCGAAATCATACGTGAAGCGGCGAGTCTCTCGGTAGCTAGAGCAAAAAAAGGTTTGACCACGAACAAACGACACGTTGCTTTTGTAAAAGAAGGGTCATCTACAAAAACTAAATCCAAGCCTTACTCCATCTTAGGCGCAGCTCCCGATTGGACTCTTTTGATGGACACGTATGAAAAACATTACAAAAACCCTGAGGATGTTGGTGTTTCGTCATCCAGACCAGATATATTTCTATACTCAAAGACTCTAAAACGCATAGTACTTATAGAACTTACTGTGCCGTGGGAAACAAACATACCTAAAGACCACACAATATAAACTAACAAATATTATGACCTAACAAATGAATTAATCAAAAACGGTTATGTGGTTAATTTATATGCTGTAGAAGTCGGAGCAAGGGGTATACCAGCAAAATCCCTATACAACCTACTAAAAGACCTTGGCCTGTCAAGAACAACCGTAACTTCCATCCTAGAACGTGTATCCAAGGCGGCATTAGTAGGATCTTACCAAATTTGGTTAGGCAGGGGAGGAGGCTTTTTTTTTCTTTTTCAACTGATTGGTTATTTCCTCCATAGTTGGTGCGGTGATATTAAAGTCAACATGAGGATCATGTGGCCTCTGGTTTTTGGGATCCTCATATGAACTCCCATGCTTGGGCACTTCGTATGTGCTTTTGAAATGGTCGTAAATCTGTTCATTGGTCAAGAGAAGCTTTCCACTTAGATCATTGAAAATGTTTTTTGAGTATTGAAAAGGGTTTTTATCAAAATTAGCCTCATGTTTAGCTCTATTGAAGTTATCGCGATTTTCTGTTATTTGTGCTGATATTCCTTGAATTAATTTAAGAATTGATCTTAATGCCCTACACAGTTGATGACTTAGATGGTTATCGCCCATGGCTATCCTAAGTTATTTATTAACTATATTTTCACTACTTCTTGGGACACCCTGTATTATGTGTTTGTAGTTGGCATGCCAGTACCTAGGTAACAGCCAGATATCTGTCATCTCAGTTGCCTGTAGTATTATATAGAAACTCTTTCGACATACGCCTGGCCGAAAAAGTTACCAATCGTAAGTAAAACAATACATTTAAAAAACGGGGTGAAAAAAAAGAGATTATAGGGGCATATCAAAGGTACAACATACAACAACTTTAGTTTCGATAATTTTGACCACATTCTGTGTCTCTGGTTGTGATCACTGTGATCGTTTGTAACTGTTCCATTTAGGATAAGAACGCTAAGAATGCCACTCAAATTGGCCACTTTTGTCACTTTTGACATTAGATGTAGGTTATTCAAACTGTTCCAGTAGCTTCATAGCGTTTATGGCGAAAATAATGCCCAGACCCAAGTGGAACAACTTTTTAGGAGTGTGATCGTTTTTATCGTTTTTGCCGAATTTAACTCCAAATGGTACGCACCCATATTAAAAAGTGTAAGTTCAGAAAAGAAAAAAAAACGTAACACTGAAAAGTATAGACTTAATTATTGAAAACCACATCATACAATGCTGATTCAAAAGACTGAGCTGTTTTTTTTCATGTTATTGTGACACAACATGCTCGAGGCCCACCTGATGTTAAGTCCTCTGTCTATAACAGATGCATTTCATCACGAGTGACGAATTGCACTGCACTGCGCCCGTCACCTTGAGACATAGTTGTTAAGTCTCATGTGCCGGTAATTTCACTGGCTCTCAAGGACTTCTGCCGGAGCACACCGTTAGGTGCTTGGTGACAGATTTTATTTAATCGCAAAATGCCTTTCCAACATGCGGTGAAGCTCAAGCCGGCGGTGGGGATCGAAACATGGACCTGCGGCACGGCATGCGGCAGTCCGTAGCTATTTAATTACCGCTCGGACATCATTGATGATACCTCATCAGTGTTTGTAAATTTTGCCCATTACATTTTTCTATAGGAATATCTATAGACTTTAATAATGTAATAATGTTGACTTACAAAACTTAATTTTGTGTAAAATGAGCAGGAGTTTTCTGTTGTTGAAATGTTAACAGAGAAAGAACATAACATGTATGTATGTGCAGTTGGTGGAGTGGAAGCGCGTGCGTCGCGTCGAGCGAGCGCGGAAGGAGGCGCTCGACGAACAACTGAGCTACATCGTCGACAAGACGGAACGGTACTCGCGGGCTCTAGCCGCCGGCCTGGCGCCAACCCTCGCCCAGCCAGAGACGCCGCCTTCCGACGAGGAGTTCACGCCGCGCGGGGCCTCCGACGACGACGAGGAGACCATCGCCGCGGCCGAGCGGGAGGCCGGCCTCGGCGCCGCCGACCATCGCGCCGAGCTGGACGCGCTCCGGCAGGAGTCGAGCCGCCCTCTCACCGACCTGCTGCCGCCCGGCTACACGGGCGGGCCGTCGCCGCGCTCCGACTACGGACCTCCCTCGGACGAGGAGTCGGCCGACGACGAGACCACCATCGCCGAGCAGGAGCGCGCCGAGACGCAGCCGCGCGATCCCGCCGCCGAGCTCGCCGACCTGCAAGCCATAGCCGACCTCGACATCGCCGAACTGCGCCGCCGGTACGCGCAACCGCCCCCAGCGCCCGAACAACACTCCTCCACGCCACCCTCCTCCTCCGAGACTGAGGACGAGGAGGAGGACGAGGACCAGGACGATGACGAGGACTCAGACTCTGAGTCGGAGTCGGAGCCGCTCGAGACGCTGATGGAGCCGACGGTGGCGGAGGTGGAGAGGGAGGTGGAGGGGGAGGCGACAGAAGGCGGAGAGAAGGCGGTGGAGCGCGCGGCGAGCGTGGCGGCGGCGCTGCAGCCGACGGGCACGACGCTGTCGGAGACGGCGGTGGGCACGCCGGTGCCGACGCTGCTGCGGCACGCGCTGCGCGAGTACCAGCACGTGGGGCTGCACTGGCTGGCGACCATGTACGCGCGCGGACTCAACGGCATCCTCGCTGACGAGATGGGGCTCGGCAAGACCGTGCAGACTATCGCGCTGCTCGCTCATCTCGCGCAGCACCACCGGGACTGGGGGCCGCATCTCGTCGTCGCCCCCACCTCCGTCGTCTTCAACTGGGAGATGGAGTTCAAGAAGTGGTGTCCCGCCTTCAAGATCCTCACCTACTACGGCACCATCAAGGAGCGCAAGCTCAAGCGCGTCGGCTGGACGAAGGCCAACTCCTTTCACGTGTGCATCACCTCGTACAAACTGGTGGTGCAAGATCATCAGAGTTTCAGGCGGAAGAGATGGAAGTACCTCGTTCTAGACGAAGCCCAGAACATTAAGAATTTTAAATCGCAGCGGTGGCAGATTTTGTTGAATTTCCAAACCGAGAGGTGAATACGATTTGTATGTTTTCGATGATCGTCGACGCGGGGTGAATCGTTCTGATGGTGATATTTTTCCAGGCGTCTGCTGCTGACGGGCACGCCTCTACAGAACAGCCTACTGGAGCTGTGGTCCCTGATGCATTTCTTGATGCCGGACGTGTTCGCGTCGCACTCCGAGTTCCGCGAGTGGTTCGGCGAAGTGTCGGAGATGGCGGAGGGCACGCAGCGGTACAACGAGGCCTTAGTGCGGCGGCTGCACGGCGTGCTGCGGCCCTTCCTGCTGCGCCGCCTCAAGGCGGACGTCGAGAGGCAGATGCCGCGCAAGTACGAACACGTGCTCATGTGCAGACTCTCCAAGCGGCAGCGCTGCCTCTACGACGACTTCATGTCGCGCGCCAAGTGAGTACCGCTTCCTTACCTGACCGTACCATACCATACCATACCTACCGCTCGCTCACACCCGGCTCTCTCGCGTGCAGGACCAAGGAGAGCCTCGCCTCCGGCAACTTGCTGAGCGTGATCAACGTGCTGATGCAGTTGCGCAAGGTGTGCAACCACCCGGACCTGTTCGAGCCGCGGCCGGTGTGCTCGCCGCTGCAGCTGGAGGCGCTGCGCGTGTCGGTGCCGGCGCTGGCGCTCGTGGGCGCGGTGTGGCGCCGGCGGGAGGCGGCCGCGGCGCTCGGCGGCGAGCTCGCCACCCTCGAGGCGCGCGCCGGCGGCGCCTTCGCCGCACACCGCGCGCGCCACCTCGCGCCACCGCGCCGCCTCGTCGAGGAGCTGCCCGCGCGGCCCCGCCCCGCGCCGCGCCCCCCGCCCCACACGCTGCGCCTGCACCTGCGCCTCGTGCCGCGCGCGCCGCCGCTCGCGCCGCCCTCCGCCGCGCCGCCGCCGCCGCCCGCCCCCCTCGCCGCCCCGCCCGCGCCGCCCCGCGCGCCGGCGGGCCCGCACGGCGCGAGCGGCGCGGCGGCGGCTCGACTGGCGACGCGGCGCGCCGGCTGCCTGCGGCGGCTGGCCGCGTGCAACGAGCGGCGCTGCTGGCGCCTGCCGCTGTACGGCGCCGACCTGCGCGCCGCCCTGCGCGTGCCGCCGCCGCCGCTGCCGGCGAGGTCCCTAGATGAAATCCTGCGGGACATGCACGACGTTATAGACAGGTCGGTGTTATTTATTAGCGAGCCTGCGTAACTAAATATAGAAATATATAAATTAAATCGCACAACTCGGACGTCCTGCCGCTTGCTCTTGAACATTTTCGACGAAACAGTGTTTTAACGAGGTGCACAGTGTGGAAAGTGTTTTAAATCGCAAAAAGGGTTATATATCTGAAGGGCTAAGTTTCAAGTTCTAATAATCACGTTAATATCAGAAAACTCAATCCAAATTTGTAAATAACATCAAAACATTTTATTGTCAGTTTCACATACCCACATTTTTTATTTTTTTTATTTACTTACTAGGGAATTTGCGCCTGATACATTTCATTGGCAAAACATAAGAGAACACATTGCTTTAACGATTACCGGTTATCAGTAACATACGAGTGGCCAAGTTCGGATTCGGACTCATCCGTCATCATGGGGACTTGTGAAGGATGTCAAGATCAGCTGACTACTAATGATAAGATATTATGCTATCGCTGCCATAAGGAATTTTACTATCGTTGTATGAATATAACTAAAGAAAACTATCTAAGTCAATGAAATTGGAAATGTCCAGAGTGTAAATCTGGCCCTCGTAATGACCATACACCTGTTCATTCGCTCTCAATGAATAGGACAACTGAGACCCTATGGTGGAAGAGTTCTATCAGAGGGCGCCCCTGCACCACAAGTGCAGCTCTCTGCCAAGCAGGTCAATGAATTGAGTCTTGACAGACACAATTCTGAGAAAATTCAATGAAAACATAGAAAACACTATAGAAAAATCTGTTTAGAAAATTGTACAGGATGAAATCAGCAGCAACAGGATGATCATTACAATGTCAGGAACTTTTACGAGAAGTGGATGAGTTCTGTGCGTGGTCTGAAGGGTTGAGAACAAAACCAAGTAAATGCCACTGTCTGTGTCTGGGTAGACGGAATACCAAATTTACCTCTTACGATCCGGGACTCTTGATAGGAGGAGAATGTGTTTCCACAATTGCTGAATCTGTGCCATTTAAATTTCTTGGTAGAAAGATTGATCACAAAGGTCGCACACCATCTCTAGACGCAGTTGTCGATAGCTTTCTAAAAGACCTTAGTATGGTAGACCAACAACCAATAAATAACATTAAAAAAGCTTGGATATACGACAATTACTTAACATCACGTCTGACTTGGTCTTTTCTAGTATACGACATTACAAAATCACTTATAACAAAGCTGGATGTAAACGTCATAAGGACATTGAAGTCTTGGTTGGGGCTCGCACTTTCGGCAGACCCATCTACTCTATTTAGGGATCAAACTAATTTTGGGATGAAATTAAAGAAACCATCGGAGCTCTATAAACACCTCAGAGTTACCAAAACGCACGTCTTATCAAAATCTCAAGACGATATATGTCGCATCTCTCCCAAAAGACAAAAGTGCCTCCGACCTTGACTGGAAGCTTCAATTCCACAAACAATTTATGATAGGTGCACAGACCAGCAAAGCGGGTTTTGGGTGGGAAAAGAAAATGGAGGATAAAGACGTTGTAAAATCTTTTCTACAGCAAGACGAAAATGATAGCTATAAAGTGCATGCAATGAGCTTAGAAATGCAGAGCGAATGGCTAACTATAGGTGAATTTTGTATCCCTCTGGCGTTAAAGTGGCGCACCTTGATATACGACTGGTCTCCTGCCTTATTAAAATTCTATCTAAACGCCTTTCAGATGACCCTCCCTGACCAAAGTAACTTAGTAAGATGGGGGAAAGCCACCGAAAAGTCTTGCGGTATTTGTCGGGAGGCCATAGGTACAGCAAGGCACTTATTGGTAGGATGCAAGGTGCTCCTTGATAGGGGTCATTATTCCCGTCGCCATGATAGAGTCCTCGAAATCATACGAGAAGCGGCGAGCCTCTCGGTAGCTAGAGCAAGAAAAGGTTTGACCACGAACAAACGACACGTTGCTTTTGTAAAAAAAGGGTCATCTACAAAATCTAAATCCAAGCCTTACTCCATCTTAGGCGCAGCTCCCGATTGGACTCTTTTGATGGACTCGTATGAAAAACATTACAAAATTCCTGAGGATGTTTGTGTTTCGTCTTCCAGACCAGACATATTTCTATACTCGAAAAATCTAAAACGCATAGTACTTATAGAACTTACTGTGCCATGGGAAACAAATATACCTAAAGACCACACGTTAAAAACAAACAAATATTATGACCAAACAAATGAATTAACCAAAAACGGTTATGTGGTTAATTTATATGCTGTAGAAGTTGGAGCAAGGGTTATACCAGCGAAATCCCTATATAACCTACTTAAAGACCTTGGCCTACCAAGAACAACCGTAACTTCCATCCTCGAACGTGTATCGGCATTAGGAGGATCATACCAAATTTGGTTAGGTAGGGGAGGAGGCTCGAGCGGTGAAGGAGAGCATTGGTATATCGTAAAGGGGCCCCTTAACCCTACTCCTGGGTTGCAAGTCCCAGGCCTCTCTGGCCTCTTCTTCTGCAACGCTATGGACCCGGCACCCGCACGGTGAATCCATGGAATGCTAAGAAATTCGTCTCATAACCAATTTAGTATTTATACTGCTATCTTTCATAATGGATTCGATAAGTATGTATTACCAAAATCTTCGTAGCATAAGAGTTTGTAACTATGACGTAATTGTACTTACAGAGACAAGGCTTAGTGGAGACTTTGCCGATTCAGATATTTTAAAGCATAATTATATTATTTATAGGACCGATCGTAGTGCTAAGAATAGTACCAAACATTTAGGTGGAGGTGTTCTAATTGCCGTGACAAAAAGGATACACTCCTCGAGTATGGACTGTACTCGAATGAAAAACGAGATATTGGGTGTGTATTAATATTGCTCCATCAAAAAATATTTATTTTATTTTTATGTATGTGCGGTTTATCTTCCATCACCTGCTACACCATCTTGACTTGAATCTATAGTCGATGAGATCAATGATAAGATGTGTGACCTCCGTGACATGAACATTATTCTACTAGGAGATTTTAATTTGCCTGGTATAAAATAGGTTCCTAATAACACATTTAATTGTGAATATATTCCTTTGCAACCAACACACTTTAATTTTATTATGGGACAAACTTTAGTTGATTTTATGTCACTTAATTACTTGACACAATTTAGCCATGTGTTTAATCACTTCGGGAAAACGCTTGATCTTGTTTTGTCTAATATGTCCAAAGTTATGGTGCCAAGAGAAGATTACGCTCTATCTAAAGTTGACATATTTAATTCGCCTTTGATGATTTTATTTTTTATTTTATTTATTTTACTAAGTCTACAGCTCTTAATTAACAAAGTTCTAAATTTGTATCTGTGACCTACAGTTTTGGTTCGCAGTTTCACAACAATGGCGCGCGGTCACTGTCCTTATTCAACTTTGCAACTCTGGAAGCGTGTATGATGTCAACATCCGTAAGGGAGGCATTCGACTTTCTTCACAAGCTGCTCCACAGTTTTGATAATGTTCTCCGAACGGTTTTCAGGGATGCCATTGACCTCCACATTACACTCGCGCTGATGCTGCTCCATTAAATTTAACCTGATGCAAACTCCTTTTTCCAACTCGTTGATTTTTGTTGTTAGCTCGTCGTTATTTTTTTTAAGTTGATCGATGGTCAGTGCTTTCTCATCCAACTCTTTTCTTAATTCTTCATAACATGTGTTAAAAAACATTAACGACTGTGCAAAAGACGTGACTGTCGCTAACACTACGGAGTTTACCAGTCACGGCTCTTAGCGCCAGTTGCATTTCCTCTCGTATTATGGTACGGATATCCTGATTAGAGTCGGTAATTTCATCTGGAATGTCGTCTGATGACTTACGCCGGGGTTTAGCCCTAGAGACATTACGCTGTGTAATATTTGCAGACTCGTTTGCCTGTTGAGCCGCAAGACGAACAGGCGTATTCGTATTGTCTGACTTAGGCAGCTTGCTGGTACACGCTGGACATTTCCAGCTCTTTTTCTTTTCTGCAGTAAAGCTACTAAAGCGCTTTAAGGTAATGTTACAACAGTCCAGATCGTACTTTAGATCGCAATGATTGTATATCATAAACTCTTTAGTTTTGATTTCGTTATGACAACCTCCACATACTGACGCCATGATAATTATAGATATTACTTTTAAGCAAAAGTAGACAAACAATGACAAACAAGCTCACACAAGATTGCAAAAACAAAAAAAAAAATTTTTGTTATGATTATGCCAGGTTGATGCACACTAAAAACATTAAAGTAGCTTTGTATTTTTTCTCAATACATCTTCTTGTGTAATAAAGTTACATCTATAGCATTATTCAGTAAAAAGTAGCACTATTAACTAGCGAACTCGCAGATTTTTCTTGGTCATAAAAGTTAACTCATAAAGTGTGTTAATTCTTTATCGAATTAATGAAGTATAGTTGCTTGATTTTGTAAATAAATACATTTTTGTACAGTTTTAGCGTTTAATAGCCATAAATAGAAATATTACAGTTTTAGAAACCGAACACGATCGGTGGCTTTTGTGAAGAGAGTTAAAAAAGGCCTACCCTTTATTATATAAATATGAAACAAATTGTCACATGACACATTACGATATTTCTAGTTGCTATACGTTAAATAGTAGGCGCGCCAACATCTTGCCCCCCGTTGAAAATCCTGATTTTCAACCATGAAACTCTTCTTCGTCTTCGTTCATCAATGGGCAAAGACGGACAAGCGCTCTACGAAGACAGCCGCGGGTAGTATTGACGTCAGCAACACGATTTATTCCATCAGGTCCCGTATACAGTCTGGCTACTCTTCCTAGACGCCAGTTTAAAGCAGGAACATTGTCTTCGTGCAGCAAAACCAAATCGCCAACATTGAGACTGCTTGTATCAGTCTTCCATTTTTTACGAAGTTGCAACTCAGAAATATATTCTTTCTGCCACCTTTGCCAAAAATGCTGTCTTAGTCTTTCTACTCGATTATAACGTTGTAGATTTTCTTCTTTAAAATCCAATAAATTTGGGGTTGGCATTGCGGTCAACTGCCTACCAATTAAGAAATGCCCTGGTGAGAGGAAAAGGAAATCGTTTGGGGAGGAGGAGAGTGGACATAAAGGGCGACTATTTAAAATTGCTTCCACTTGCGTAAATAAAGTACCTATCTCTTCAAATGTTAAGTGTGTATTGCCCATTATTCTACGAATTAAATACTTTGCCGATTTAATGCCTGCCTCCCAAATACCGCCAAAATGAGGAGCGTAGCTGGGTGAGAAAATAAAATTAATGCCTTCCTGAGATGCAAGATCAGCAAGAGATTCCGAATTTAGTTTCAAAAAATTACCTAGCTCTTTTGCAGTCGCAATAAAATTACCTCCATTATCGCTGAAAATTTCAATGGGTTTACCCCGCCTCGCGACAAATCTACGCAGAGTCATCATAAATGCATTTTTAGACAGGTCAGATACAGCATCCAAATGAACACATTTAAATCTCAAGCACACAAATAAACACAAATAAGCCTTTTGTAGTTTGGCACCACGTCCTTTACGATTAACAATATGGAAGGGACCAGCGTAGTCCACTCCCACTGAGATAAAAGGGAAATCAAGGTTTACACGTTGTGTGGGTAAATCACCCATTTTTGGTTGCAAGACTTTACCTTGCACGCGTCTGCATCGTACACATCGATGAACAATTTGGCGAGCAAGTCGACGCCCGTTGATAGGCCAGACATACTGACGAATAGAAGCTAAGAGCAGTTGAGGTCCAGCATGAAAAGTGCGTAGATGTTCTCGCTCAAATAAAAGTTTTGTTAGTTGATGGGACGAGTCAAGCACTATTGGGTGCTTGCTCTCATAAGAATAATTTGAGGAATTGATGCGTCCACCAACTCTGATTAAATCATGCTCATCCAGAAATGGAGACATAGACAACAACTTAGACTTGTGATTTAGAGAACTACCTTTAGAAAGTAATTTGTAATCACCAGGAAATGATTCCTTTTGCGCAACAGAGCACAAATAGTTAAATGATTCATTCAGCTCTTTTACAGTTAAATAACCAAATCTTTTAGTTTTGGGATTTTTTAGGTTGTATACAAACCTTTTCACAAAGGAGAATATTCTTTGGATTCTATTGAGATTAGAATAGTCACAAAAATTTACTATAGGATCTACCATTGCTACAGGAACCGCTTTAATTTCAGGTAAGTCCTGATTATAAGTCTGATTTAGTATTGGCCATTTGGATTCATCATAATTTAAAAAATTGGGGCCTGACCACCACAACTCTAAATCGCGAAGTTGACTGGCATTTGCACCTCTAGATATAATGTCAGCAGGATTCTCTTTAGTAGGTACATATCGCCATGAGGCTTGAGATGAGATTTCAATGATTTCGCCAACTCTATTAGCTACAAAAGTTTTCAGCTTACTAGCGTCACTGGCAAGCCATGATAACACGACGCTAGAATCGCACCAGTGTACTATACGAGATGGTTTGAGCCTTATAGAGTCAACAACGCTTTTAGCTAGCCTGGCTGCAAGCAAAGCCGCGCAAAGCTCCAGACGAGGAATTGTTGTAGGTTTAAGTGGACTTACTTTGGATTTAGAACATAACAGATTGACCATGACGTCATTATTTGCATCAACAGTGCGCATATAGCAACAGGCACCGTAAGCTCTCAGCGCCGCATCACTGAAAACGTGCATTTCAAAATCTTTGGGTGATTTGCAAAGAACCTTCCTGGGGATCTGTAATGTTGAAAGAACAGACAAATTACTA
The DNA here is from genome assembly GCA_963890685.1 of Plagodis pulveraria. Lineage (NCBI taxonomy): Eukaryota > Metazoa > Arthropoda > Insecta > Lepidoptera > Geometridae > Plagodis > Plagodis pulveraria. The sequence goes on along the minus strand of OY982957.1, from coordinate 159,579 downwards.
GCAAACTCAACCCATGATTCCTTTATTTTTGGTGATACTGGCTCATCCCAATCTGTTTTAAGCTGCCATAGCTTTTGAAGCAATATTTTGGGTTGTATAATGCAAGGGCTCAATAATCCCAAAGGATCAAAAATTTTAAAGGAATTTGACAATATAAACCGTTTAGTTATAATATTGTCTATATTTTGAGGAGGCATTTCGAACGGGAAATGTAATGAATCACTAGCTGGATTCCAACCAAGACCAAGAGTGCTAGTGGATTCACTGAGCAACAGAGATTCATCATTACGTGATGAAATTTTTTTAAGCAGTTCTGGAACATTCGTTTTAAATTTTCTTAATTTAAAACAAGCTGATTTTAGGGTTTCTGTTACGGAATTTAGAATAGATTGTAAATTTATTTCGTCATCACAGCCAGTGATCAAATCGTCAACATAAAAGTCATGTTGAATTATACCTTTTATTAATTGATCATCGCATTCTTCACCGACCTGCCAGAGGCATCTCGTGCTTAAATAGCTCGCACTTGTGGTACCATAAGTAAGAGTATTTAGTTGCAGAGTTTGAAGTGGCAACGACTCTTCTTCTCTCCATAAAATGAGCTGCAGGTTTCGGTCTTGATTCGTTGCAATATAAACTTGACGATAGAATTTATCTATATCACCCGTAAGCAAATATTGATACTGACGTGCTCGAATCAGAATGGAGAAAAGAGAGTCCTGAACATGCGGACCTTTTAGTAAAATGTCGTTCACTGAGAATCCAGATGACGTGGGTTCTGCACCGCTGAACACAACACGAAGACGTGTCGACTCACTGGATTCTTTAATTACGGGGTGATGGCATAAAAAATATGATTGTTCCGGCTTACTAACTGGTGATGCAGATAAATGTCCTAGTAGATCATATTCGCGGATAAAATCTACATATTTTGATTTAAGTAAGGGATTTTTTCGAAATCGTTTTTCTAAATGTAAAAAACGTTTTTTAGCCAAAGTGTATGAGTCACCGAGACAGTCCGGGGAGTCCTTTAGTGGCAACTCCACGCAGAATCTGCCTGACTCTAACCGAGAGGTGGTTGATACAAAATGCTCTTCGCACATCTTATCGTCTGGGCTCAAAAAGTACTTTTGTGGGAGCTCTTCAAGCGACCAGAATTTGGTTAGCATTTCGTCAAAATTATGATTTGCAGGATGATCTGACACCACTACATGATTACAGTTTATATTTTGTAATTTGGATTTTGTCGAATGTATTTGCCCAGTTATTAACCAGCCTAATTTTGATGACCTAAGTTTTGGATTATTGGGTCCCAAAGAACGCTGATCACATCCAAGAATATCCCAAAATAGGTCTGCGCCAATTAAAATATCGATAGGACCAGGCAGATCGAAATTAGGGTCAGCTAATCTTATTGATTGTGGTATTTTTAGATTCTTGATGTTTATTGGAGACTTTGGTATTTCTCCAGTCAGTTCGTCAAGTACAAAACATGATAAGGTGACGCTATACTGTGTGGTCATTGAATTTAGTTGAGCAACACAGCTTTCGGTTACCATGTTATTTAAATTATTTCCAATTCCGATAACATTAATAGTATTAATAGGATTGCACTTTAGAGCCAATCTTTCCTGTAGTGATTTAGTAACAAATGATGATTGACTCCCGCAATCTAACAATGCGCGTACTCTTTCGTTTTGATTAGTATGAGGATTTTTTACGTTAATTATGGCTGTAGATAAAATTACTTGGATAGTACCTGTGTTGGTACTGCATTCTGTAGAAAAATTTGTTACTGTTTGTTGCACCTCAGCTGGATTGTGCAACAGCGAGTTGTGTTTTTCTTTGCAACCTCGCTCACGACACGACCCCATGCGACATTCGCTTACTGGATGACCCTGTCTAAGACAATTAATACATAATTTATATTTAGAAACGTCAGCCATTCGATCTTGAACGTTTTTAGATTTGAAAATTTGGCAATCGTAAATTTTGTGATTAGCGCTACAAATGATGCATAAGTGCACACTTGGCTTTTGCGTAGCAGTTGTAAATGATTTAGTTTGACTATTGTTGTTATTGTTGACCCGATATTGTTGATTGTTATAACTGTTGTTGCGAAATTGTTGATTATTGGTGGAGCGATTTTGTTGATTGTTGTTATATAAAGATCCCTGATTATTCGTGTTTTGTTTATTACAATTGCTAGTTAAGGATTTTGTATTATAGTTTTTGGTACGATTCAAAGATTCAATCACGTCTGCCCGATCTGTTAAAAATTTATTAAAATTCTCTAATGTGGGAAGATCAGAAAGACCATTGCGCATCTCTTCCCACTTCTCAAGAGAACGAGTGTCCAATTTGGAAGATAACATGTAAATAATTATTATGTCCCAATGAGAAGTAGGCTGCCCCAAACTAGACAACGCTCGTAAATTCTTTGTCACGTGGTCAACAAGAAAACGCAATGAATTTTCCGATTCGCGATTAATCGGTTGAACGTTAAACAGTGATTTAAGATGATGGTTTACCAACAATCTTTTATTGTCGTATCGGTCCATCAATAAGTTCCAAGCAATCTTATAATTATTAGAAGATACTTCCAAATTAGAGATTATCCTAGAAGAATCACCTTCGAGATAAGAAATTAAATAATGAAATTTTTGTATTGAGGATAAACGTTCATTGTTGTGCACGAGAGATGTAAATGTGTCGCGGAACTCAAGCCAGCGAAAGTAGGAACCATCGAACCTCGCGATTTCAATCTTGGGTAACTTTATGCCTAGGTCTTGATGGTCGTGACTGCAGTGAGCGTGTGAGTCCCTACGAGACACTTCTAAATTCAGTTTGTTTTCATTTAACATATCTTTAGCTTTGGCCATTAGATGAATAATATCACGCTCAATGAGGTCTCGTTCATCAATCTCATCATCAATCGATGCACAATTCAAAATTTCAATCCCACCTTGCACCTCTTCAAACTTAGAAGACAACATTTCGAGTTTACCTAGTTTGAGAGTTAACTCTGCGTACTCTAAAGGCTCTAAATCATTTTTTCTATTCAATAATTCATCTAGGTACTTCTTAAACTTGGTTAATTGGCCCTTTATTGAGCTTCGTTTAGTCATCAATGCTTTTAAGTTGTCCATTTTATAATTACTTTATGTTTTGAGACTAGAAAAGAGGTAACAAATTGAACTATAAATATTAGAAAGAAAGTATATGCTCACTAAGGGACTAACTTAATAAGTTAATCACTAAACAAAGCTTACAATAAGACAAATCTGATGAATGTTTAATCAAAAAGTAAATATGTATTCTCACGCTCCTTATCTTGGCGATATCTGATGTAATGCAGTACAGCACGGAAGCCGGCGACTTCACGTAACGGGATGAACAACAGCTGATTGTCAATGTTCCGCAGCGATTACGATAACCCGTGTAAATTCAATGGTCGTTTCCGATCCGCTATGCGCCTAGCGGCTGCACGACTCCTGAAATTGATCGGCAAATATCTTTCAGAACGGTAAAATACAATAAACTTGTTTATTTACATTGTAACAAATAAAATAAAAAAAAGATTAAAGTAAGTGATTACTTGCTAAAATTAAAGTAGTTACTTATCCACAAATGTTAATTTAAGAGTATTACGTATGTTTTCAATTGTTTTATGATTATGATGCATATATTAATGATATGTGGATATTTGTGCTAATGTGTAATGACTTTTATATATGACACATAAAGAAGTGTAGTGTTTTAGTACTATGAGGTTAAATTTATTATTTATATAATTGATTAAAGTAGATAGGTACTTTACCTTACGATATTAATATGGTATAATTATCTTTGGGTGATAATTACATCTGCAATTTGGTGATGAATTAAATAGCTTACACTCAAACCAATTTAGCAATGTAAGTACATATTTTTGATAAACTTATTATTTTAAGTAGGTAAGGATTATAGTAACACGTCTAGATAAAATATTAAATATATTTTTTTAGGATATAGGAACAACTTGGTAGGTATTTTAAGGATAAAGTAAAGGAAGGACACTTAACTTGCTTGAATTGTTGTCCTGCGGTGTGAAAGTTTTAGGTACTCCACTAGACCAAAGACATACAGTAGACTTCCAAAACACATTAAATGCACAGCTTTCTCCGGTTAGTTCTAAATTCCAACTAAATTTCACATCAGCATCAACTTTATAGGCCTCCGGGGTCCAAAGGTGACAATCACTAGTTCTTCCGCCTTCAAATTTTGTTTTCCAGATTTTTATTCCTTGTTAATTATTTATGCTGGATTTTGTTATTCTTTGATTGAAATTGTTACGGCTTCAATAAAAACAATTCTTCGGATCCTTCGTAGGGACATAAGACATATCCGAAGCGTCGAATGACGCCGCAAATTTCTTGATTGCAGATTACTTCCGAACGGTCGCCAATGTTAATTCTTTATCGAATTAATGAAGTATAGTTGCTTGATTTTGTAAATAAATACATTTTTGTACAGTTTTAGCGTTTAATAGCCATAAATAGAAATATTACAGTTTTAGAAACCGAACACGATCGGTGGCTTTTGTGAAGAGAGTTAAAAAAGGCCTACCCTTTATTATATAAATATGAAACAAATTGTCACATGACACATTACGATATTTCTAGTTGCTATACGTTAAATAGTAGGCGCGCCAACAAAGTGTTGCATAAATTGTTCGACACTCGCGCCTGTCTTTGTTTACACTGACTGATATTACATATAAAGTTGTATCACTAGTAAACACAGCTTGTAATTACACTTCTGAATAGATTATCTCACGTTTACTTATTTATTTCACAAAAAATACACGGAGAAACAAAAAGTTAAGTTGTTCGTTATCCTCCTACCCCACATTGATAATATTGATAAATAAACAAAATGTATAACGATTTTAGCTACATTTTCAAATACAAGCCTCAAATGCAATGTTTACAAAACCCAGAGGTATTTTCAAAGGGTGATAATAACCACGTCTGCTATCAAAAATGTTACCGTCCAGCTTGACTCCTGCAGGAGTTGTGAAGCTGCAGTGGAAGATAAACCTCTCATCTACACGAGAACAGGTTCGCGATCGGACGTAACGTGTCCGCGTTTCGCGGAGATCAATTATTTAACCTTACGAGGGCGGCACTGAACATTTCGGGAATCAAGGAAGTGACACAACATTACTATTTAAAAATGTATTTATTGCTTTTCGAAGTATTCTCCGCGAAATTTGACACATTTTTCCATACGATGGAACCAATCATTGAAGCAACCATTCCATTCGGAAGTTGGGGTATCCAAAATGGCCGTTTTGTAGGCGTCCACAGCTTCTTCAGGTGATGAAAATCTCTGACCACGGAATTTATTCTTTATTTTAGAGAAAGTATTGAAATCATTAGGGCTTAGGTCGGGGCTGTACGGCGGATGGTCTAATAATTCTATGTTTTCTTGCTCTAAAATCTCTTTTGTTCTGTGCGCGGTGTGAGAACTCGCATAGTCGTGATGGAGGATGATGCGGCGGTTGCAGTTCTCTTTACGGAGTTCAGAAACGCATGCATCACAAATGCTAGCATACCATTCTGCATTAACCGTTCTTTGTCACTCAAGAGGATTTTTTTTTTTTTTTTTTTTTTTTTTTATTTAATGGTTCGCAAACGGGACAATACAACGTATACATACTAAAAGAAATTGTAACAATGGCATCAATGATTTGTTGAACGCCCTTCTAGGTGCGAACACAACTTGCACACAAATAATTAGTTTACATTCGGTAAATTATATAAACATATTTGTAAGTTACGTTATTAAGAAAAAAAAAATTATAAAAAATACATCTTTAAGAATTATACATAGTTGTAGGTAACGTAATTAGGAAAACAAGGAAAAATATATATGATTAACCAATTTAGGAAACATTACGATAGAAGAAAGATTTAATACTATTAACCGATGCATTGAAGATATCTAGCTCCTGACAAATATCGTTGTAATAAGAGCAAAAACGGTAGAGAGGTGAATGTCGGACGTAGTTGGCTGGACACGAAGGTAGAGAACGGCTGCTAGAACGAGGCACGGTAAAATTTATCATTTCAATAAGCTCAGGGCTATAAATTTTTCCTTGTATGATTTTTTGAAGGAACACAATGTCCGCAATTTTACGCCTGTTATCGAGCTTCTTCATATTATAATCATCCAGCCTAGATTCGTAACTATCCAGATCACGGCAGCGATTATTCGCATACGTGAGGTGGTACAAAAACTTTTTTTGAATCTTTTCTATTCTGTTGACGTGCACGGCATAAGATGGACTCCAAATTTGACTGCAGTATTCTAATAGGCTACGCACGTAACAGTTAAATAATATAATAGGAATTTCGGGTTCTTTAAATGCCTTTGTTTGTCTTATCACAAAACCAGTCAGCCTAGCTCCCTTTTTAGCTATGTGGTCTATGTGTTCGCGAAAATTTAATTTTCTATCCACAATGACGCCCAGGTCACGAATACTTGTAACTTCTTTGACAAGAACTCCGTTGATGAAATAGTTTTCATCACTTGGGTTCGTTTTACGGCTGAATTTTATGTGTGAACATTTTGATGGATTGAGCACCATATTATTTGTGCTACACCAGTGACTTACGGAATTAATATCATTTTGTAATATTACTATGTCATCAACAGATTGTATGCGCCTGTAGATTTTTAAATCATCGGCAAAAAATTTGAATTTGGACTTTATTGTGGAACAAAGGTCGTTTATAAATATTAAAAAAAATAGAGGACCTAAGTGCGAGCCCTGTGGTACGCCAGAGGGAACGGATTTGGTGGAGGACTGAAAGCCACGAACAATAACCAGCTGGGAACGATTTAGAAGGTATGATTCAAACCACCTCAACACAGTGCCACATATGCCAGCATGGCCGAGCTTTTGAATAAGAGTGTTATGGTCAACCAAGTCAAACGCCTTAGAAAAATCTGTGTATACGGTATGGACCTCATTATGACACTTAAACGCTTCAATTATATCGTTAACGAAACCAAGGAGGTTCGAAGTGGTTGATCTTCCTGGTAAAAAGCCATGCTGCTGAGTATGTATAAGGGATTTAAAGTGGAAGTAAATTATTTTTTGAACCATTGATTCAAACAGCTTGCCTAATGAAGATAAAATCGAAATAGGTCTGTAGTTAGCTATATTACTCTGATCACCGTTTTTATGGATCGGGGTAATATGTGCAGTTTTCCATTTGATAGGGAAAATGCCACTAGGAATAGTCGCAACATGGCCGGTTTTGGAGACAAACGTGGCCACCATTTTTTTTGCAACACTCCGTGAACGAACAGTTTTTGTTGGCTTTAACTCATTTTCGAACACCCAAACTCGTGACTGGTTTTTTGTTTCGGGTTCGTACACGTATATCCAGGATTCGTCACCTGATACGATGTTGTATACAGCATTTGAGGATCCTGCGTGGAATCTTTCGAGAGTTCTGACGCACCAAGTAACGCGAGCCGCTTTTTGCTCTTCACAGAGCGAATGCGGTATCCATCGGGAAAACAACTTTTTTACACCTAATTGTTCATCCAAGATTATTCATATTTGACTCATGCCAATGTCTAAAGTTGCCTGAATTTCGCGGTATGTCACATGTCGATCTTCCTCAATCAGCTTACGCACAGCATCAACGTTTTCTTGGGTGACTGCTGTTTTTGGACGACCTTGACGGGGATCGTCACTGAGCTTGACACGTCCACGTTGAAATCAGCATTTTCTCAACGACTAAACAAGTTTGACAAAACCTTGTGACAAGACCGAGAATCTTTTTTTAAATAAATAAATGGTATTCTATTTTTAAAACCAAGGAGTTTTCAATTAAAAAGATTTGAATATGACAGGAACAGTGGAAATGTTTCATTCCCGCTACTTTTAGTGCAGCCCTCGTATTAGTCATGTTTAGTCGTCAAATCGGGGAAAGCGTGAGGAATTGGAGTAAAGTCAAGTCACACAGAAGAATCCCCTCAAAACGCAAACTGGCGGCCGCGGCGGCTTGCTCGCCGGTCGAATTAAAATACAACAAATCTTATAACTTCATTTTATCAAAGTTAGCACCAAATTTCAGTATTCAAATTTTGACAACTAAAAATGGCAGGAGGAGTGCGTTCCGGTTCACGCGCAAAATGGTTCGGAACAAACTGTCTCTTCTTATATTTGTATACCGATGTTCCTATTTCTTTGCCTATTTTATGATAGATAATAAAGCTTGGAAACGCTCGTACCTCGTTGGGAATTTATTGCTCATGACAGGTCTAAGAAATCGATTGATACTTTTCGTGCCGGTTAAAGTAAGTTTTAATCAGGTTTATTATAGTATTGTGGATGAGTAATACGCTCGTTCGGTCGGTCGTATAATATTTTCAAGACGGCAACTGCCAGGTATCGGATCGTTTGTCCAATAGGTTCCGTCCGGTTGCAGGTTCACTGTGTGCTGGCGAGCGTGCGTGGCGCCCGCGGCGTCGCTGTGCGTGGGCGGGGAGGGGGAGAGGGAGGGGGCGCGCGAGTGGGTGCGGAGGGCGCGCGAGGCGGAGGGGGGAGTGGCGCACGCGGCGGGGCGGGGGCTGGCGCGGGCGCTGCACGCGGCGGCGTCGCGGCAAGCGGTCGCATTCCCGCACCCGTCGCTGGTGCAGTACGACTGCGGCAAGCTGCAGCGGCTGGCGGTGCTGCTGCGGCGGCTGAAGGCGCGCTCGCACCGCGTGCTGATCTTCACGCAGATGACGCGCGTGCTGGACGTGCTGGAGACGTTTTTGTCGCTGCACGGGCACGCGTACCTGCGGCTGGACGGCGCGACGCGCGTGGACGCGCGGCAGCACCTCGTGGACAGGTTCAACGGCGACGCGCGCGTGTTCGCGTTCGTGCTGTCGACGCGGTCGGGCGGCGTCGGGCTCAACCTGACGGGCGCGGACGCCGTCGTGTTCTACGACTCGGACTGGAACCCGACGATGGACGCGCAGGCGCAGGACCGCTGCCACCGCATCGGGCAGACGCGCGACGTGCACGTCTACAGGCTCGTCACGCGGCACACCGTCGAGGAGAACATCCTGCGCAAGGCCGAACAGAAACGGGCGCTCGGACATCTCGCCATCGACCACGGACACTTCACCACAAACTACCTGAGAGGCGTTAGTATTCTCTGTATAACTACTGTCCTGGACGTGCGAGACCGCTATGTGAACATTATTGTTTCGTGACGGCCGAGGTACGAATCTTACGATCTATATTTTAAACTCGAATTAACGACGTCGGTGTCGATAATGGCGTTTAGAGGTGGGAGTCGGCCCCTCGTTAAAAGTATGAGGACGGGCTATAACGATTCACGTTTAAAAACGTATAGAGCAAATGTAGGTGAATATAAAAGAGTACTTATAACGGTGCGAGTATATGTAAGTAATTGTAAATGTGGTTGTGGCAGGCGAGCATCAAGGAGCTGTTCGGAGCCGGGTCCGGGTCGGTGTCGGTGTCGGTGTCGGAGAGTGCGGACTCGGAGGGGGGAGTGGGAGTGGGAGTGGGTGGGGGGGCGATGCTGGAGAGCGCGCTGGCGGCGGCGGAGGACGAGGCGGACGCGCTGGCGGCGGCGGCCGCGCGACGCGAGCACAGCGCCGACCTCGCCGAGTTCGACGAGACGTTGCCGCTGCACGCCGACGAACCGCACCCCCCGCCCCCGCCCGCCGTCACCCCCGCCCTCGCACCCGCCCCCGCCCTCGCACCCGCCCCCGCCGCGCCCGCAGACGAACTCGCCGCGCTCATGACGCAGGTACTTATTATGTATACACTTCCCTCCACCGGAATCTCTCAACCGATTGGTGAGCGACCGTGTGCCCGAACGGTAACATACGAGAATAACCTACGATACGAGTGGCTCGCGAGGACGGCTGTCGGAACCCACGGCTAGATACTTGATGACTCATTTTGTAGGTGAGAGTGGTCGCTGGGCAGACGAGCATTAGCTAAATGCCCTCCTGCCGCGCACCGTGTGCCGCCTCCCTCGCGATCCACGTGTACGTACATCCTCTCGATGCCCTCGCGGGTATCCAGGTCTGAATGAACTCATAACTCTATATACGAGTCCCAATAATACTTCCTGACTATACAGCGTTATTGCTAAAATGCTAACAACCTCTTACAGTTGATTTCTTCTAATCCTAACCAACATTTTGAGACGTTTTTTTTATGTGTGTATATTACGGAATAAGCACGAGGACCACCTGGTATTAAAAGTCTGTTGCACCTGTGATTTAATATTTTATATTACATACCTTAATGTATATATTCAAAATTTAACTTAAAAGTGTCAGACAGTATTAGAAAAACTTATTATTTTATGTTTTGAGACTCTCCGAGTCAAGAGCGCCCGCTGCGGCAACACTGGACCGCGCTGCGTTCTTTATGAATAGTATTTAGAATATTTACATCGAGCTTAGTAATAAAATAATACGAAATAATAAATTCCAGGCACAAGAGACTTTTAACATCAGGTGGTCATCCTGCTTATTCCATCAAATACACATAAAAAACTTTTTTTTTTATATATATATTTTATGGTAATTCTATCCGTGAAAACCAGTAATTGGCTCTCTGTATATATTTAAGTTGCTATTACTACTATGTTTAGCTGTTGGTTTTCCATGTAATTAAATAATATGGGCGATAAGCGTGGAGGCGTGCTCGTCGCATCCCCTGCCGGCCCAGAGGGCTGCAACTCCACTCGAAGAACCACAGTGGTGGTAGGGCCTCAGGGTCCGCCTGGTTAACTACCGCCCTCCCGTTAAAGTGTAACGCTAAATGTCCATGCCTCGGCTTGGACGTGTTCCGGTACTATTGCGGGAGTACCAGTCCTGTGTGACTTGTACTTGTCCTAACTTTTAGGGCCGTACTATGAGCTAAGCAACAGTTAACTGAAGAACAGACGTGAGAGGTTGGCGCGGGGTCCAGGGAGACCCGGTGAAACGGCTGACCGCTGGCCGCCCGCGGGTTAGTTGGGGACCCCAACCCTGGGATTGCTTATAATCTCCGCCCGGGGAGGCTGTCCCGCCAACCGGCGCATAATCCTGAGCTGTCGTGCCGGAGTAGGAGACCGGAGTGGATCCCGTCAGTTGATTCCAGGGGGGGACCGGGGGCCCTTCCGTCCCCCGCACCAGCCATTCACACCACTGTTTGTTGTTATTGTTGCAACTTCAAGTCTATTTTTTTGCCCTATCGTTGGGATTGGTATAAGTCACACCACCCAACTCTTATATTTTCATCCATGAGAAATAAAACTAAAAAGAGATGTTTTACAGCGGCTTCCAATTCCACTTTATCTGTGGATTTTTGTAACACTCCAACCTAGATGCCGTTCATCAACACCTTGAAACGGTTAAGCCGGTCCTTCTCTTTTTAATGGAGACACAAATACTGAACCCGGCGGATACTGCGTACCTGTCATATCCAGGTTACACGCTCGAGCACGCGTTTATTCGTCGTGCTGGGGTTTGCCTTTACATCCGGGAAGATATTTGCTGTCGGCGTCTTAATGGTTTTGAAGACAAAGACCTATCCATACTGTGGGTTCGCGTGGATTACTATGGCAAAACTCTAGTGTACGCTTGCCTCTATAGGTCACATAGCGGCGATATGGAAACTACATATCTTTTCGAGCACCTTGCTAGAGGAGCTGATAAGGTCGGCGAGCAGTACCCTTCGGCGGAGTTAGTAGTACTTGGAGATTTCAACGCTCACCATATCGAGTGGTTGGGCTCCAAAACTACGGATCACGCCGGGCGTACTGCTCTCGATTTCGCTTTGGCGTATGGTCTCTCACAGTTGGTTCACTCACCAACCAGAACACCAGACGTTGAGAGCCATACACCCTCTCTATTAGATCTGATGCGGACTTCTCACCCGGATCAGTACCAGGTATCTGTGGAAGCGCCACTAGGTTCTTCTGATCACTGCTTGGTACGATCTAAGGTAGCTATCGTGCGCAACCACCGTAACGTGCCTCTTGGGAGTCGTACGGTGTGGCACTACCAGTCTGCTGATTGGGATGGACTGAGAGAATTTTTTTCATCCTACCCTTGGAGGCAGATCTGCTTCTCCTCGGAAGATCCAAACGTGTGTGCAGACTCCATCACTGACGTCGTGCTTCAGGGTATGGAATGCTACATTCCTAAATCTGTTGTGCGCGTTGGTGGTCGGAGCCGTCCATGGTTTAATAAGTCTTGCGCTGACTCATCTAGTCAGAAATAAAAAAAAAAAAAAAAAAAAAGGGCAATTGCTAAGGCAAGATCTGAGCACATCAGCAGAATAGGCGACCAGCTAGCAACTTTTCCCTCAGGAAGTCGTGCTTTCTGGTCCCTTGCTAAAGCTGCTGAAGGTAATTTCTGCCAAACCTCCTTACCAGCGTTACGTAAGCCGGATGACTCTCTGGCCCACAGTGCTAAAGAGAAAGCTGACCTCTTAGGTACTCTCTTTGCCTCCAACTCGACCCTCGACGATAGGGACGCAACACCTCCGGTAATTCTCGGATGTGGGAGTTCCATGCCAGATGTACGTTTCTCGCAGAGAGCAGTACGGAAGGAACTCTTATCCCTTGATGTGCAAAAGTCGAGTGGGCCTGATTCCATCCCGGCTATTGTCCTCAAATCATGTGCTCCTGAGCTGACTCCGGTGTTAACGCGCCTTTTCCTGCTCTCCTACTCCAAAGGATGCGTCCCGTCTTCGTGGAAGGTTGCTCTCGTTCACCCCATTCCCAAGAAGGGTGACCGTACAGACCCATCCAACTACAGGACTATAGCAATTACTTCTCTACTCTCTAAGGTGATGGAGCGAGTAGTTAACAACCAGCTCCTAGGTTACTTAGAGGATCACCAACTGATCAGCGACCGTCAATACGGTTTCCGTCGAGGCAGATCGGCTGGTGATCTTCTGGTCTACCTCACTCACCGTTGGGCTGACGCAGTCGAGAGTAGAGGGGAAGCTTTAGCTTTCAGCTTAGATATTGCTAAGGCCTTTGATCGGGTCTGGCACAGGGCACTTCTTTCGAAGTTACCATCTTACGGTCTTTATTAGACAGGGATGGAATCAGGCCCGCTCGACTTTCGCACATCAAGGGATAAGAGTTCCTTCCGTACCGCTCTCTGCGAGAAACGTACATCTGACATGGAACTCCCACATCCGTGAATTAAGGGTTCTGCACTTGGGTCGCCAGTTTCTTATCTGAACGGAGCATTCGTGTCGTTGTCGACGGAGCTTGCTCCGATCCCATGCCATGATAAATGCTGGCGTCCCTCAGGGATCAGTGTTATCGCCTACGCTATTTATTCTGCATATCAATGACATGTTACAAATCTGTAACATGCATTGCTATGCGGATGATAGCACGGGCGATGCGCAATATTCTGGCCGTGCTAATGCCCCTCGCGTCGAAGTAGAAGGAAGCAGAACTGATCTTGTGTCTGAAGTTGAGGGTTCATTGGAACTCGTCTCACATTGGGGACAGCAGAACGAGAGAGTATTCGAGTTCTTGGCGTCGACATTTCCAAAGATGTCCAGTTCGGCTGTCACATCGCGAGTAAGACTGGATTGGCTTCCAAGAAACTTGGTGTGCTTAATAAGGCAAAGCGGTCCTTCACGTCGAGCCAGCGACTTCTGCTTTATAAAGCACAAGTTCGCCCTCACATGGAGTACTGCTCTCACCTCTGGAATGGCGCACCAAAGTACCAACTCCAGTCTCTCGATGCTATACAGGGTCGAGCGGTAAGAATTGTCGACGACCCCGAGCTCTCTGACCACTTTGAGCCTCCGTAGAGACATCGGTTCGCTCTGTATATTATACAGGCTCTATAACGGGGAATGCTCTCAAGAGCTGTTTGATCTTATACCGGCATCGCGATTTTATCATCGTACCTCTCGTCACCGGTTGAAAGCTCATCCACACATAATCGAGTTCTGGAAGTCTCACACAGTTCGATTTATGCGTTCCTTCTTACCGCATACCTGCAAAATGTGGATTGATCTCCCAAGTAACGTTTTTCCGCAGAGCTACAGTATGGATTCCTTCAAAAAGGGTGTTAAATGAGTACTACAGGGTCGGCAACGCATTGGTAACGCCCCTGGTGTTGCAAATGTCCATAGGCGACGGTAACCGCTTAGCATCAGGTGGGCCGTCTGCTTGTTTGCCACTCCTTAATATAAAAAAAATAAAATAAAAAAAAACATCTTAAAATTAAGCTCAATACTGTAATTATCACTGTACGGACAATTTCATATTATGTCCCTGGAAACAAATGAACGCTATTTAGTTGAAGCGCGTGAAGTGCGCGAGTCGTCCCTACTCAAGCGATGTGTCATTAATTATATACGTGTGTAATGTGTGTGTGTGTGTGTGTGTGTGTTACAGTTGAGGCCGATAGAGAAGTACGCGATGCGCGTCGTCGAGAGCAGCGAGGGCGCCGCCGCCGCCGAGCGGGACGCGCTCGGGGAGATGCGCCGCCAGCTGCACGAGTGGGAGCGAGCGCGCGAGGACCTGCGCCGACACGCCGTCTCGCCTCCTCCCCCTCCGCGACCACCCTCGCCGCCCCTCACGTACGCGCGCACAGAGGTGCGTGCCCGCCGGCGCCGCGCCGCGCCCCCGCCCCCGCCCCCGCCCGCCGCGCCCGCCCCCTCGCCGCCCCCCTCCCCGCCGCCCTCCCCGCCGGCCGCGCCGCGCACCCGCTCGCGCGGCACGGTGCACATCAACCTGTGGACGCTGGACGGCAGCGCGGCGCGGCCCCCCTCCCCGCCGCCCCCGCAGCCCCCGCCCCCGCCCGCGGCGCCGCCCCCCCCCGCGCCCCGCCGCCGCGCGCTCCGGGACGGCACGCTAGACTCGTGGCTGGCGCATCGACCGCCGCCCTTAACTGATACCAATAAATGATTTTCGATACGACCAAGTGCGTTTTATATTCCTGACGTTCGCCGTTTTGGTGTCGCCCGTAAATGCTTGTGTAGGCGTCCCCCCCACCCCCGCACCCCCCCGCGCCACCAAAACGGCGGCCCCCGCGCCGAACGTCAGGGATGTACCGCGCGCAAGCATTTACGGGCGACGCCGCGCGACGGACCTCACCCCCCTCCCCCTCCCTCCACCTCGCTATGAACGCATGTTTACGACGGTCGCTACGCCGTCTCATGTTTGTAACTAGTATATTAACTATAATCTGGTTTTTAATTCGAGATCAAAATGTAAACAAAGAAATGTCAATATATGTCATTGTCAAACTGACAGGTCAGGGGTATTCAATAGTATTTCTTCAAAAATATTTTATTTTATTTTCATCGGAAAACTTACAGCCTAATTATTACAAACAAATTAAAATTAATCTAAGGAGTTGAAAACTGGGCCAATTACAGGGTAGCGCACCCTACTGCGCTAAATTTCACATATATATATAATAAATTTATTTTCCAGCAGACAAATTCTTACATTCCGTAGATTCACCATGCGCATGCCTTCTATCCTATTGCAGGGGAATAAGCTAGAATATACTTGATAGTGGCAACTCAGACCTCAGTAGATAAGAGTATGCTTACCATGCCAAATTCAATATATAATAATACAAGATCTGTGAAGTAAAAAACAAAAATTATTAAAAAATCAAGTTAACACCCCCAATTGTTTTTACAAATTGGGGGTTTTAAAATGCAAACATCCAAAATGTACGATTCTCAACAAAGTCAACAAAATATAAAAGTAAGAAACAAATTTGGTCATACACAAATATTTCAGCTATATCAAGTATATTCTGACAATTGACAATCCTTCTTACTGAAATTGACGACATCCCCAACATGTCAGCGGTTTTCTTAGCACACTCTATTACTGTGTGCGCGTTCATTCATAACCCTCAGCTTTTCGGGAGGGCGTTTCTTAACGGGAGAAAATACGTATTTCGTTGTTGAAGGGCCTGGTCCAGTGCTTCGGAGGCTGCTCGATGTTATTACGAAATAATACATTGTACATCGAGGGGAGTAAACGATCTATTTCAAGAAGAAAAATAGAACTTTCTCCCGAGTGATACATAGTGCTTTATACTACACCTACGAGGAAAATAAAATCATTATACGTTTTCTCGTACCTACTTACCTCGAGACTTCTCAGGCAGTAAGTTCTTTATGACTTCTTGAGTTGCATTTCTAATTTCTGGTGGCGTCATCATTATAAAATCGTCACATTCACTATCAGATGTCATTATGGAAAATTATTTAGAATAATTAAAAGCGTACTGTTAAAATATAAATTTAATAAAAAACAAAATTTAACCAAACCAAACAAATTGCCGCGCTTTTTTTTCTCATAGTGCAAAAAAAGGTTGCCAACCTCCTTTCATTGAAAATGTTTTTAAAATTAGTATAATTACTAAGTACTTGTAAATATTTTGCACTGTTAACCCCGTTGTTTACATTTTTGATCTCTAATTAAAAACCAGAGTATAGATTTTGCCATTAACCCGGCGAGGATGTGGTACAAAAAGGGTACATCAAGGATGTGGAGGGTCTTGATGACCCTGTATTTAATTCATATTTTAAAAGTATTCATTGCAATTTTTTAACATAGGATAGGAAGTTAAATTACGCATTAGTTATTTATATAAGGATTTTCATGAAAAGAAACACTATTATGCGTATAAAATGTTTCATTATATAAATTTTACAAAAAGTCTTATTTTAATCAACTTTAGCAGGACTCTGCCATATATTAAAAAAAACAACACATACAAATATTATTACAAGTAATTGGTAATTTTTGGTAGGAATTTATATAATATATCATGTTTTATCACAAAATCAGTAATTATCCAGTCTTTTAGGCTACTAATCATCATCTCTATATATGGGTCATAATTGCCCTATTTGAGTTTGCGCACGTTTACCTGCTTGCACGTGTTGCACCCGACTAAGTGGAGGTGGGAAAAAGGGAGGGTATTTTATTGACTACAGCTACTGATAAACTCGACAGCATGCTACTGCAGGTAAAAAAACTGTACATCAAAAAAAATTAGCAGGGTCAAATTGACCCTACCATATCCTCGCCGGGTTAATGAGTAAATGATGGTTTGCGACCTCGTACAAATGCGTTCAAGTCCAAGTGATCGACGCGTCGACGAATGCAACTGTTGTTTATCGAGTGTTGTATCTCATCCGTAGAGCATCCATTGATTTATTATTCATTTGATGTATTGTTCAATTGATACTTTAATGAGTAGTTGCATTGCGCGGGCGTTGTTCACTTTAGTTATGATATTTTTAATTTTCCGACAAACTTAATAAGCTTTTGGTTAGCAAACTCCAGCCTCAAAATGAGGAACGATGAGTATAAATTTGTGATGAGTTTTTATGTAGATTGTGATGGAACAAGCACGAGGCTCAACTGGTGTTAAGCTGTAACCTGTACCTTACAACAGAAGTGGTTGAATCTCGTGCACTTGTTATTGGCCGGCGTCCATACCCTTCAGACGTAACACACTGAACGTGAACGTTACGAGTTGCCAACGGATATAGGTACAGTTGCTACACAAAAGCTATCTCCGATAAAGCGTGCAAGTATTGAAATTATTCAATATAACTACAGAACATGGATGTTAGGACAGAGTAATAAAATACGCTGCAGTAACGCAAGGACAAATATCTTTTTGCACGATGTTTACTTCAATAGTAGGTACCGTTTCCGTCGCATCGCTGGCTCGCGCGCCGAGTGCAGTGCAGTGCTGCTGTAAGTGTCGACAGCGGGCTCTACCGACACTGTGCTAATAGAGACGACTATTCGCCGTCGCCTGCACACTTGCACTGCACTGCACTGCACTGCACTGTAGCCCACTCGAGGACTACGATATGCAGAGCGGGGACGTGAAACTGATGTCGGTTCTACACTAATTGTTCTCTAAAGTATGGTAGTGTAAACACACAATAAGTTGTGTGCTCAACGAAACCCACAATCGTGTAAGGTTCACTTTGTATTGTAGTTTGGAAAAAATATTAAAATACGGCTCGTTCACTCGCAGGTTTGTATTGCGACTGAAAATGATGTAAACAAATACATTAAGGTTTTCGATAGCTTGTCCTAGGGAATTGTCGTAAGTGATCTCTCCCGGCCTTCAGAGACACAATGTGACGCTCGCCACGACGCAAAGGGAAGCCCGATCCTGTGGGCTCTACCACAATCAATACCGCGGTCAGATACCTCTGTGCCGGACATTATTATCCGGCAATGTGCACAATGCGGAAACCATTATTCTCCTTGCACATTGATAAGTCGAGTGGGTCAGATGGCATCCCTCCGATAGAGCTGCGGACTTGTGTTCGCTTCGTATCTTTCTTCCTATGGGCTTTGCGATAATTTGTGCGAGTCTTCAATTCCTTCTCTAGTGTTTTTTGGCAGATCCGAGCATCGAGGTCGTCGTTGCGTCATGCTCTCACTTAAAACTGATCAATGCTAATGTTCCGCAGGGCTGTGTTCTATCTCCGACTCTATTTCTCTTGTACATCAATAACATATTCATTGGTATGCGGACGACAGTACCGGCCGTGCTCAATTTTCTCGTGAACACGTTGTCGAGATTCGGAACAAACTTGTGTTCCAAGTCGTGACTATGTTGTCCAGCGTCTCGAAGTGGGGCCGACTGAACTTAGTCTAATTTATCCCCAAGAAGACTTAAGTTTTTGCGTTTAGCACTAAACTATCCCCTTTTGTCGTATCCCAGTGTTCTGAATACACTCCCTTTGCCGCCTCAACTAGCATCGGACTTGACGGACAGTACTGAGCGTCGATACAGCGTTCAATTTATCTGTCACGTTGGAAGGTAAGGCTAAATGAGCGTCTCAGAAGCTCGGTGTGGCCGGTAGCGACGAGACGGCCATCGCCTGCTGCTGCCCTACAAGGGTCACGTTCGGCCTCACTGCCGCTGGCCGCTGGCCGCTGTTGGAGACCTCCCCACTGTTAGCTTCTTCCATCTGACCGACTCGACGCTCGACCTCTCTCCGGCCGGCTCTACCCGACTGGACTGCGTGATGCTGCATCTATCACGGGGAGTGGCCGACAACGCATCCTCGACACCTTTGCTGTTGCCGATGTTCGTGGGCGACGGTGGTCACTTACCGGCAGGTGAGCCGCAAGCTCGTTTGCCCTCCTATTCCATGAAAAAAAAAATTTTAAATAAGCTAGTTGAATTTTCACAGATCCCGCTGTTTTGAATCTCTTAAACGTATCGTTTTAGATAAATAATAGTCCCATAAAGAACTTAAAAAAAACTATTGAATATGAATAACCGATACGATACCTCACGTCAAAAGTCGACGATCCCTAACGTGACCGTTATACCGGTCAATTATATATGAATAGCTCCATTGTTCAGATATAGATATAAATTAAGTTAACATCAGGTATTTTACTTCATCATACTAGGTAGATTCGCACGTTTGTAATTTTTGTATTGATTAAAAATCGACTATAAACAAAATTAATTGATTCGTTCTCCTCCCTACTTGACCTCGTTATCATCGTCATTATTTATTCGTGCGAGGTAGAAGACGCACGCGCCTACAATACAAGTTTAATCTTGTTACCAATTTATATTCTCCATGCCTAAACGCCAAAGTGAAGTAAATTTAATTCATCTGTACAAAAAAAAATGAAGTAGCTAAAAACAAGAAACTTGCCGAAGTGGTCGAGTCATTGTTTCCACTGACTGAATCGGAATCCGATTGCGAAGCGTTGCGTACCATTGTTGTATTACAATTAAATGGAATGGATGTCATGTATAAGTGTGTGGGGGTTTAACTGCGGGTTATTCACGACGCGACGGCCAGATTGTTGATGTTGACTAGACGCATGGAGGCCGGGAGGAGCTATGACTGACTGCGCACTGCACTGCTCACACGACGGTCAACTTTGTGTCCAATTAACGCACCGTATTAGAGCTAACTCCTATATAACGCCCTCAATGTTCAGCGGCGCTAAAATGTTATTTAAGTTTTTATAAACACCGCCTAAACGTTCACGTTGGAGCATAAATAACGGTTCTATATATTTTCGAAAATTTAATTCACAAGTAATGTGACTATTGTTGTAAATTCCTTGGTCTATGACGGCGTTGGGAACAAGATATTCAACCGATCTCTCTACCGTCGGATAATGCATTTATAGAATTAGATCTGTTACGCTGCGAGTACTGGCACAAGAAGTAGCAGTTGGATGCATGCAGAATCCTGTGTGATCTGCATTTCACAGAAACTCGGATACGAACCAAACTTGTAATGCCCTGCTCAGATAAATCTTTTATAAGCATATTGCAGGATGAAACAAGATATGACAATATTATGGCTCTCAGCTACCAGAAAGAATGAAAAATGAAAAAAGATAAGTCTATAGGAAAACAAGCAATGCAAATCAAGATTTTGAAGCGCTCGTAGCGAAGTTTACTAAGCTGTTCTTTACCGATCAGCAAAGTTAAGCGACTTCCGCCACGGTCATGAATTGGATGGGTGACCGCTAGTGACATTACTACTGAGCGTGCACGTGCTTCCAAGGGCACGTTAAGCCGTCGGTCCCGGTTCTTGTCTAAGGATGGCAGTCGTTATAGCATGGTGGTAGGGCATTTTGCGAATGCCTGCCTGGCTTACTACCACCCTCAAGTAGAAACCTGTCGCCAAGCACCTAAGGGTGTGTTCCGGCAGCTGTCCTTAAGAGCCAGTATTTCAAGGTTAACCTGAACAACATCTTCGACCACATCATCACTTACCATCAGGTGAGATAGTGGTCAAAGGCCTGTCTAAAACCTATCAGGCATTAAAAAAAAAAAAATTACATTTTATGGTGGTCATTATATTTAATCCATTAAAAATACTGATTGTTGCGAATGTTCCAGATTAAAAAGCTTTATCTTAGCAAGCTTGCAAAACTAAATAACCCTTATTCTGCCGGGCTGCCCGTGGGGTGCCGGGCTACCCGTGGGGTCCGGGTAGTCCGTGGGGCGCCGGGCTCACTCATCACTATTCTCACAAAAAAAGAATAATTGAAATAAGACTACGCGTTAATAAATTACAACTAAGTGTACATTTTGACTATCATCCCCTTTCCCGAGGGAACCGTGCTGAGTTTCGGGAAAAAAAGTATACAATAACCTTTTTCGTAGTAAGAACTCAAATCGTGTTAAGTTTCATTGAATTCCATTCAGTAGTTTTGGAGTGATGCGCGGCCGAAATACAGACAGACAGACAAAATTTTTAAAAAATACAATTCTGGCATCAGTGTCAGTCACCGATGGCTTTCAATTTTTTTTTTCAAAATTTGTGCCATGTACAGAATTGGACCTGTTGCAGTTTTATTATAAGTATAGATAAAATGAAGGATTGCTGTGTATCACTTGAATGTAGGTACAGAAATATAAGGTTACAGAGTTAAATTCCTTAATATTCTGTTATATCAATAAAAAAAAGTAGGTATTATTATTTGAATTTTATATATTGAATTGTGGGAATTTTCATTATTTTAAGAAAACTCAGTTTAGTGTCTGATCTGTAGAGGACATTAATATGCAACTTAATAAATGTACAACAAGGCGAAGCAGAGACTAGCTAGTTTGACTAGTTTGCTGTGGGGAACTGCTGCTGAGATAGAGACAATCTACTCTTTTTCCATACTACCTTATAGACCCATTGTTTTCAGGGTTCCGTACCCAAGAGCAAAACGGAGTTCCATTTATCTTAAATCTGCTGCATGTCTGTCTGTCCCAGTTGTTGTCTTAGGATGTCAGTCGTTATAGTATGGTGGTAGGGGTATTTTGCGTTTGCCCGCCTGGCTAGCTACCACCCTCAAGTAGAAAATCTGTCCCCAAGCACCTAACGTTCTGTTACGGCAGTTATCTTTCCAAATAATTCAAGGTTAGCCTGAACAACATCTTCGACCACATCATCACTTATCATCAGGTGAGAGAGTGGTCAAAGGCGAACCTATCAAGCATAAAATAAATCTGTCACTCCACCCGCCCATAATATGATATGTGACGGGTCTTTAGCTCGTAAACCAGAAGTTTACACGTTATGTGAAAAATGTGGATCCAAAAACAAATATAGATTACAATTCAATGTTAATGATACCAGGATAGTTATTCAGTAGCCTCTTAGTGAAACTGCAGCTGCAACCTCTTTGTACCTCTGAGCCATACATAACAGACATCTTTGGCTCTAGGGCCACCAGTAACTGATGGTCTTAATGAGAGACAGTGGATGGAGGGAGAGTCATCAACTGGCTAAATGTTTTAAGAGTTATGTTACTTCCTAAGCCCTAAGAGCGAGCGAAGCGTCTCCGATTAAGCTTTGGCAA
The DNA here is from genome assembly GCA_963890685.1 of Plagodis pulveraria. NCBI lineage: Eukaryota > Metazoa > Arthropoda > Insecta > Lepidoptera > Geometridae > Plagodis > Plagodis pulveraria. Next base: position 137,173 of record OY982957.1, on the reverse strand, counting down.
TAATGCTTTCGTATGTCTCTTCGGTTGTCCAGATTTCCGGTTGTTTTCATCTTCAGGTTGCGCATTTCTCCACCGTTTCTCGTGAAACTTTATGAGTATGGAATGATAGTTAAATGATTAGTCCTTATCCTACAAAAGCGTGCAATTCGAGCCATATATAAAATGGGTCCTAGGGAATCTCTGAGGGATCTTTTTAAAGAAATTGATATTTTAACTTTACCAAGTCTGTATATATTTGAAAATATTATCGTTGTTCGTAAAAATTTGAGTAAATTTTATAAAACAGCGACAATCACGATTACAATACTAGGAATAAAGATAAAATAACGGTGCCAGGTTTTAGATTAGCAAAGACAAATAAAAGGTCCTTCTTAGGTAATTGTGTACGGTTATATTATAAAGTTCCCTAACATATTACAATGTAATCCCTAACTGATTACATAAACGACCAAAATGCCTGGACAATTCCGCCTCCGCCAAGCTATTGCCTGTTACCTACATAATTTAAACAAATATTGTAATAACTCTATTATATAGTAAGTACGTAATACATCGTTAAAAAATGTTTAAAAGAATGGCCCCGAGTTTCTTGCCCGTTCTTCTCGCAGTGGCTCTATACAATTTATTTGCTGAACGTGGCAGTACAATGTAGAATATTTCAATACTAAAATATTGGCGTCGTAGACGCCTAAATTGAATAAATGATTTTGACTTTGACCTAAATACATATATGGCTACAATGATGGACAAAAGCTACTTTAAAGTCATTAAATTCAAAATAGTTAAACTATAAATGAAGTGTACAAATGAACCTTTCGAAAAGACCAGCTTTTCTTCTCAGGAGGTAAGTACCTCGATTTGTTTAATCCTCGTTTAGTGAGTAACGTGCCAGGTGTTAGGTATATTTAAATAGTTTTTGTCAGCTGCCATGTCCAGCCTTACTTCTTACGTTTGTTAATAGTAGTATTTAGTTTTGTACTTAGCTACCGTCCGACTTCATCCCTCTACGTCACGTACTTCCACCTACGTCATACAATACACTCCACTATTATGTTATTGAAGTTAGTTGTAATTATACGGTTACTTACTACCGACACGCGGTCGGTTTACTATTACAGACCTTCCCAACTAAAGTGAACCTTATTGTGATCACTCCAAGTATGAATTATTAGAACTTGAAACACCTAGTGAAATATAAACTGGTCAGCAAATAAACCGAGCCACCCGCTACCTAGGAACTCTGATTCGATTTTCTCAAAAAGTATAAACTTACAACTATAAAAGTTATACCTACAAAAAGTACGTTTCATGGTGATTAAAATGACTACAATTAATTCCGTCAACTCACATTGTAATCAAGCAACAGACACAATGGTAACGATTTGCTCTGTTTTCACCAGAGTTTGAAATTAGCGTTCTTTTTCTCTACAATGAGGGTAGTCGGATATTTCTTATCATTTCTTTAGTTTTTGTCCATCGTTTGCTCAGACGCGTGAGTTTTTGCTACTTTTTTCGATTAATAATGGATACAACACCTCAGGAAGCAGCTCAAGCTGTAGCATTACTTCAAGCAGGCATTGCGCAACGTGAAGTCGCTCGAAGGCTTCGAATCAGCAGATCTTCGGTGCAACGAGTTTACAGACGATTCCTGGAGACTGGAGCATTCGATCGCCGTCCAGGTACGGGCAGACCTAGGGCTACATCAGCAGCAGATGATCGTTATATCCACCTTACTGTTCTGCGAAATCGCCACCTCAACGCAGTTCAAGTCCAACAAAGTCTGCGTGACGCGTTCGTCACGCCAAGTGGTCATAAGTTCAGATACCGTCAGAAGGAGACTTGCTGAACGGAACCTGACCCCAAGAGCTGCAACAGGCCCAGCATTAACGGTAGCACACCGTCGAGCACGACTTGAATTTGCTCGAGAGCATAGGGATTGGACGTTAGAGCAGTGGAGTAATGTACTCTTCACTGATGAGACCAGGGTGAGTCTACATGGAAGTGATCGACGTCAGAGAGTATATCGTCGCCCTGGAGAACGTTATTCTCAGTGTTGCATCGAGGAAACTGTCGCTTATGGAGGAGGATCTGTAATGGTCTGGGGCGGCATCTCGTTAACAGCACATACAGCGTTAGTTTTCATCGAACCGACGCGACGGGCCGTACACGTGGACTGACTTCTCATCGCTACATTACTGAACTCCTCGCAGACCATGTGGTACCTTACGCAGGATATATCGGACAGGATATGCAATTGATGCATGATAATGCACGGCCTCATGTTGCTCATGTGGTGACCCAGTATCTACGCGACGTCAGCATTCGTACGATGGACTGGCCAGCTCGAAGCCCGGACTTCAATCCGATAGAACACTTATGAGATGAGCTGAGACGTCGGGTTCGAGCTCGGGTACCTGCTCCAACAAGGCTTCCAGAGCTGCGAATCGCAATTGAAGAGGAGTGGAATATAATTCCTCAAGATTTTATCGTCAGGCTCGTAAGGTCGATGAATACAAGGATGCTGGCAGTTATCCGAGCAAGGGGAGGGAATACGAAATATTGATCAAAAACTTTTTTTTGATTTTATCTTTGTTTTTGGCTTTAATTTTCTTTTTCTCACTTTATCATTACTAACGATTGTCACGACTGGAAAACGACTCTTTTTTATAAAATCCTTAATTAACACTGAAATATTGATTAAACCCAATAAATTTCCTTTCATTTTAATCACCATGAAACGCACTTTCTGTAGGTACAACTTTGATATTTGTAGGTTTTTTAGTTTTTGAGAAAATCGAATTAGAGTGCCTAGGTAGCGGGCCTGCCACTGCACGGTACACGGCAGTTTGATAGAGTTGCCTCCTGCGATACTCCTATCCTATTAAAAGGAAGCTTATTTAATTATAAAATTAGTCTCAACTAAAACATTTGTGGCGTAACACGCGCGGGCACTAAAATGCATATCCTTTCGGGGAAGCAGGCCCGACCACGTGTTGTGTTTCAAAGTGAACGATACGCAAACTGATAAATGCGCAGTATGTGCAAACCGCAAAAGGAGCACAACACCCAAAATGTTCACGAAGGCCACACGCTTCATTCACGGATGTCGCCCTGTTCATCTATATCTCGAGAAATGAGACAAATAGCACATTTAAATATACTAGGTAGATACCTACCTGCGATGCATAACTGTGTTTGCGACAACAGCACACTGCTACCGTTCCTATTCCTCCTGTTGCAGATGTGGATCGCAGACTGCGCACACGTCGACAAGGAGGGATCCTCGCCGGTAAGTCGTTATATACATACCTATACATATAGTCTGTTTATTCTTACCTGTCCTCAAATGTATACAAACACCTCTGTGACAAAATCACAAGTTTCTGTCATAATCACTTATATTTGATAATTCACAACTAACTAGACCTAATAAAAGAAACATCAAGCTTCGAATGGCAATCATTATAATGATTGCAAAATCTGTTGACAGTAACGGCAGTGTTTTGACATTTAGTAATCTATCTTGTTTATGGATTTTAGTGATGGGAAGATATGTATCAAAATAATAAACAATTGAATATATTTGGTTCAAGTCGTTATACTAACTGCTTGTATTAGGTACAATGAAAGTGTATTATAACAGGTAGTTTAGTATTATTTACTTTAATTTTTAGGGTTCCGTACTAATCGGGATCCTATTACAAAGCCTCGACTGCCTTCTGTTCGTCGAGTTATACGTGTTCGCCAGCTCCTTATTTTCAGGGCTACAATAAAAAGTCACTTAGACAATGAAAAAAACATGACAAGACGTGCTTTTGGAATTCCAAATTCCGTTTGTTACATCTTTATTAAAACGCTGCCCTTCTTTTTCACACCCCTAACTTTTTTTTTTTTATTGGAATACCACAAAACTGGAAATACATCGTAGCTTACATAATTGAAAATAATATAAAATAAACATTGGAATACGTACTTCCTTCAAGAAGTGAACTTACTACACAACAAAGTGGCAAAAAAGTGTGATATAAAAATTCTCTTACTCAATGCCTGCAAAAGAACTGTTAAGGATTGGCTGCACAAACTCTCTCACAAAGACAGAATAATTAATGTGAAACCGCTACTGGTCAGCACACTCATTCAGTATGTGACTGTGATGTATTTGACACGCAAAGTACGTATGAAGCCAACGAGTGGGAGGGAGCGAGTATATGTGAGTCCACTCACTTCGCACACACGCGCTCCCTCTCACTCTCTCTTACACACATCCTACACACACATACACACATACATTCTACACTTTACATATATATTATAACTACATACTTAGCTTTACTTACTTACTTATTATTCCCCAACTCTTAGAAAGATTTTCCTTCTCAATACCACGATCTTCAAGCAGAATTACATATATAATGACATTTAAGGTTCCTTTTTGTCGTACTATCCATGATCACCATAAGCCAGTCTACCGAATGGGTTCCGCGTATTTGAGTTATGACGTCATTGTCATGTTAGCTCAATTGGTTAGAGCATACCCCGGCTAAAGGAGTGGATGGAGGCGGGTTCGAATCCCGCACTTGACTTAAATTTTTCTTATCGTATATTTGTAATTTTGTAATGTTATCCGCATAGCAGGCGTGATTGCAAACATAACAATATAAAAAACAAACTTGTCTGGCATGTTCGAATCCCACAATTTTTCGTTTTATTTTATTGACACACTGGTAATGTGTTCCTTTCTTTCTCCCCATTAGCTATAAAAAAATACCAGTTTAGTTTAGACAATGGTGTGCAATTTAAATCAATATACCTATTGTATTTTTTTTTGCATTTCGTGTGTTACCCACATTAAACTCTGCAACTCACATTTATCTAAATATATTATAGTTTCAACACCCTTGCTCGTAAAGTGAGCTTTATTATATCATTCTTAGGGCCATAAACCAAACTATAACACCCTTGTGCATAATAATATTATACACTAGTGCGTAATAGAATTATCCCTACAAAGTTAAGTTAGTACCTAACTGCAAATTATATGCGAGTAAACAGAGCATTTTCAATTTAACCGGGTAATACAGATTTGTAACATCAAAGAGGTTTATATGTAATCAAACACCTAATATTTGCCGCACGCAAAAAAAAACTTACGGGCTATTTTCCATAATTTTCGTATGTTGTTTGTATCGCATTTCTGCAATATATATTTTTTTCCTCGCAAGGGTGTTGAAAAAGTGCGTATGAAACTCGTGAGCAACTTGCTCATTAAACACTCGGCTGATTTACGCCCTCGCCTGCGGCTCGTGCTGCAACACATAGCCTCATGTTTTTTTTTGTTTTTTTTTTTATTGTGAAGGAACAAGCGAGAGACCTTCCTGATGTTAAGCGGTATCCTCTGCCTATTACAGATGCATTTCATCACAAGGGACGAACTGCACTGCGCCCATCACCTTGAGACATACCGGTTAAGTCTCATTTTGCCTGTTATTTCACTGGTTCTCAAGGACTGCTGCCGGAACACACCGTTAGGTGCTTGGCGACAGCTTTTCTACTTGAGGGTGGTCGCTAGCCAGGCAGGCATTCGCAAAATGCCCTTCCACCATGCGGTGAAGCTCAAGCTCTGGGCAGGATTCGAACCATGGACCTGCTGCGCGGCAGTCCATAGCCAATGCCACTGAGCCATCACTGCTTCGAAATATAGTATAATGAGCAACTTAGCTCACTTGTTTCATAATCTACTATTTCTTTGTACTCTATTTAAAATGTGTTCACTTGTTTTTTTATGTTAGAAGTATACAGGGTTATTGGTAATTCGACCTATTCCTGGTAGTGTTTTTTTTTTAATGTATTTTGACGGAACAAGCCCGAGGCCCACCTGATGTTAAGTGGACTAACCTCTGCCTATAACAGACGCATTTCGTCAGCGACGAATTGCACTGTGCCCGTCACACCGAGACGTTCAGTTGTTAGGTCTTAGCCTGTAATTTTTCTGGCTCTCAAGGACTGCTGCCGGAACACACCGTTAGGTGCTTGGCGAAAGATTTTCTACTTGAGGGTGGTCGCTAGCCAGGCGGGCATTCACAAAATGCCCTTCCACCATGCGGTGAAGCTCAAGCTCTGGGCGGGATTCGAACCATGGACCTGCTGCACGGCAGTCCATAGCCAATGCCACTGAGCCATCACTGCTTCTGGGTTATAGGGGGGGTCAAAACAAATAAATTTCACCCCGAAAGCCCCTATCCAAAAATCAACCATTACTGAGATAAATTAAATTAAAGTTTTTTTTTTTATTTATTGAGGTAAGTTAACTTAAAAATTAATAATAAAAAACAGGTGGTTTTGATCAATGGTTTTTTTATTGTTACATAGCAGAGATATCGGGCAATAATTATGAGTAAAAAAACTAGCACTAGGTCACATATTACCGGAACGAAACATCGAAATAAAATTATAATTATGACTAATTGGTTATCTTTGATGGACAATTAACAAAAAAGACGCCAAGACACTTGGCGTGCAGATTACTTAAAACACTACTACATACTTTTAGCTTTCTAATGAGGTATTACAACTTAACATCGGTCATTGGGTTTAATAAAATAATGCTTTACAAAATCGTCCAGGTATAATTTTCATGGAAATTACGTTCGGGCACCCGTCAACAAACACAGAATAAGGAACCTTATTTCCTGCCATAAATGATCATTGTTTTGTCGGCATGTATCGAGGGATCACAAGCAGTAAATTCTCGGAATTATTTACTAAGCACAGCCGCGTAATCATGTTAGTTGTAGAGTAAGTAGAGTTAGTCGGTTCGTACTTCTTGTATCGTTCAGACGTGTTTTCCCTTGTTATTGTTGACCTGTCTTGATATCGGACTGATTCTTCTTACAATTTGTGACTTGGCTTGTGAACTGGTTCTGTGATCGACTGCTTTATCGACGACTTGGCGTGTTAAAGGACTTGTGAGTTGTGGTGAAGTTTTCATCATGACCGGACGTAATCGATGCCGATCGATGCAACAATATTCCAATGAAGAATACGCCGATATGTTGTTTTGATACGGCTATTGCGCAGGTGACTCTGCAGCAGCTCGCCGCGAATACCTGCGGCGGATCCCTAATAGTCGTAGACCCGATGTAAGAGTTTTTGATGGAGTTTTTCAGTGAATCCGAGAAACTGGCAGTGTCGTGCGAAGAACGAGTGACGCTGGTAGACCACGAATCTATAGCAATAACAAGGGAAAACACGTCTGAACGATACAAGAAGTACGAACCGACTAACTCTACTTACCTACAACTAACATGATTACGCGGCTGTGCTTAGTAAATAATTCCGAGAATTTACTGCTTGTGATCCCTCGATACATGCCGACAAAACAATGATCATTTATGGCAGGAAATAAGGTTCCTTATTCTGTGTTTGTTGACGGGTGCCCGAACGTAATTTCCATGAAAATTATACCTGGACGATTTTGTAAAGCATTATTTTATTAAACCCAATGACCGATGTTAAGTTGTAATACCTCATTAGAAAGCTAAAAGTATGTAGTAGTGTTTTAAGTAATCTGCACGCCAAGTGTCTTGGCGTCTTTTTTGTTAATTGTCCATCAAAGATAACCAATTAGTCATAATTATAATTTTATTTCGATGTTTCTGTCCGATAATATGTGATGAGGACACCTAGTGCTAGTTTTTTTACTCATAATTATTGCCCGATATCTCTGCTATGTATCAATAAAAAAACCATTGATCAAAACCATCTGTTTTTTTATTATTAATTTTAAGTTACCTTACCTCAATAAATAAAAAAAAATACTTTAATTTAATTTATCTCAGTAATGGTTGATTTTTGGATAGGGGCTTTCGGGGTGAAATTTATTTGTTTTGACCCCCCCTATAACCCACTACCAGGAATAGGTCGAATTACCAATAACCCTGTTTATATTGTTTGGTCATTTTGGCGCATAGTTTTGATTAAAACCTGAAATTTCTTGGACATATACAACGTGGGGCCTACAATGGTGACATTAATTGAATACACGGGTAGGGCTAGGTAACGCACCACTTCGCACGTTGGCGACCGCGCAATGCGTCTCCTACCTACTCGTGATCGGTCGGATTCTTTGATATTATCAAACAAACCGCGCAATGCGTCTCCTACCTACTCGTGATCGGTCGGATTCTTTGATATTATCAAACAAACCGCGCAATGCGTCTCCTACCTACTCGTGATCGGTCGGATTCTTTGATATTATCAAACAAACCGCGCAATGCGTCTCCTACCTACTCGTGATCGGTCGGATTCTTTGATATTATCAAACAAACCGCGCAATGCGTCTCCTACCTACTCGTGATCGGTCGGATTCTTTGATATTATCAAACAAACCGCGCAATGCGTCTCCTACCTACTCGTGATCGGTCGGATTCTTTGATATTATCAAACAAACCGCGCAATGCGTCTCCTACCTACTCGTGATCGGTCGGATTCTTTGATATTATCAAACAAACCGCGCAATGCGTCTCCTACCTACTCGTGATCGGTCGGATTCTTTGATATTATCAAACAAACCGCGCAATGCGTCTCCTACCTACTCGTGATCGGTCGGATTCTTTGATATTATCAAACAAACCGAGCTGTGCAATTGCTAACTACAGCGGAGGTGCTTCGTCAAACACATATCATATCACCCTCTTTTGTAACTATTAATTATAACTAGGCTTACCATACGTCCCGGTTTGACCGGGACTGTCTCGGTTTGAACCCCCTGTCCAGGCGTCCCGGCTGGTTTGCATCAGCGTCCCGGTCAAACTAGAAGCGAGCGCGCCGCACGTTTATGACTAAATTAAGCAAGAGCAAAATATCTTATGTAAGTGCACTCTAGTGAAAAATATGAGCAAGCGTGCGCGAACAATAACACTGGGCAAATGTTGCCATTTACTTAAGTTTCATAAGTGCAGGTACCTAATACAAGTACTTTAACTTTTTTAATATAATATGAACATGTATTCTTATAATAACAATTATTAAAAAAGAAACATTATATTAACATTTTATACAAATATATTAGGTCCTTACATATGAAATTGGCGTTTTTCGTACTGGCCACTTTAATCACGAATTTCTCCTCTTTGGTAAGGAATTCCAAATTCAAATTTGTACAGCTATAGACTCATGTATTTGTGCTTCGATGATCATCATTCATTTGTTTTTTTTCTTCTGTTTTTTTCTGTTTGCGTCACTCATTTTACAAAATGGAAAATCTTAAATATTGCATTATTTACGAGTACGAGTTCCGCCGTGGCACTAGTGCTGCGGAAACAACTCGAAGGGTGAATGATGTGTATGGCGGTCGTGTTGCAAAAGAAAACACAGTTCGTTTTTGGTTCCAACGTTTTCGTTCTGGAAATTTCGACCTGCAGAACAAGCCCCGTGGACGGCCTGAGACTCAAGTTGATAATGAAGAGTTGAAGGCTATTGTGGAAGCGGATCCATCGCAAACCACGTCCGAGTTAGCTGCAGGCTGCGATGTTAGTGATAAAACTGTTTTAATTCACTTGAAGCAAATTGGGAAGATTAAAAAGCTTGAAGCGTGGGTACCTCACGAATTGACTGAAACAAACCGGCAAACGCGCGTCGACTGCTGCGTTACATTACTAAACCGGCACAATAATGAAGGTATTTTAAACCGAATCATTACCTGTGATGAAAAATGGGTTCTTTACGATAATCGGAAGCGCTCAGCGCAATGGTTAGATCCTGGCCAGCCAGCCAAATCCTGCCCCAAGCGAAAATTAACCCCAAAAAAGTTACTTGTAAGCGTTTGGTGGACTAGTGCCGGTATTGTTCATTACAGTTTTTTCAAATCTGGCCAGACTATTACGGCTGATGTCTATTGTCAGGAATTGCTAACCATGATGGAAAAGCTAGCGGCTAAACAACCTAGGCTGGTCAATCGCTCCACGCCACTGCTGCTTCACGACAACGCTAGACCACACACTGCGCTATAGACGGCTACTAAATTAGAAGAGCTTCAATTGGAAAGTCTAAGACATCCTCCGTACTCCCCGGACCTTGCTCCAACAGATTACCATTTTTTTCGAAATTTGGATAACTTCTTGCAAGGGAAAAAATTCAACTCCGATGGGGCAGTCCAAATCGCCTTCAAAGATTTTATTGATTCCCGTCCGACTGGTTTTTTTAGTAAAGGGATCAATGAACTACCTATGAGATGGCAAAAGTGCATAGAAAATAATGGTTCATACTTTGATTAATTAAATATATTATATTAAAAAATATTCGACTTTTTGTTCCTCCCATACAAAACGCCAATTTCATATGTAAGGACCTAATATCTAGTGACAATTCCGTCTATTTTCCTGCTAAGCCAATGTCACGTCATAAAGGGCACGTAGTCAAAACGGAAGAGTTTTCGACGCGTTTCGCTCCTATACTAAGCATCCTCTGGATGTGAATGTCTCCAGCTTACTCGATTGAAATTTCTTAATTTTGAATTTGCCAATATTTAGAGCATATTTTGTGCAATTATGAATATTAACTATTTATGCAATAAATATATATGCAAATTAAAAACCCGCTAGATTGTACAATCTGATGTTGTCCGAATGGGCGAATACTTTTCTAACAATAGCATAGGTATCAATATTAATAAATGTCAGTACATCTCTTTCACTAGAAAGAAGAATCCTATCCATTTTGATTACCAAATTAATAATATTGATTTGAGAAGAGTTGACCTTGTTGTGGATCTTGGCGTAATGATGGATGCTAAAGTTTTATTCTCAGTTCATGTACAGCATATTTATAATAAAGCTTTCTAAGCCTTGTTTTCTTTTTGCTGTACAGTCGCCCTTTCTCAGACTTACATAGGTTGTCTAATATTGTTTAGCTAATAGCTATGACGGTAAAGGAGATAATAGTTCCTCACTATATCTCTAGATGGCGCCACAGGTAAAATTAAAAACAGCAAGCGTTGTGTTTCTCACAGTTAACCTAAGCTTAAGTTGCCATGTCGCGTCGAGTGTTCTTACCAGTGTATAGGTGTAAAGTAAAAGAAAAGTGTTAAAGTAGTGTGAGTGTTTTAATTAATCAAATATTATTATAAAATGCGTATAGAAGAAGTGTGCTTGAATGTTGTTCTATGACTATAATATAGAACCCTCACTACGTGATTTATAAACAAGGTATAGAAAAAAATAGATATAAATTTACGAAGCATTTAAATTAGAGATGTTATTTTAGCTCTGATTATTATGAGAAGTGTTGCGACCGTGATAGGTTGACTACGCTCGATAACAGAAGAGTTCTTGCCGATATGACTTGTTTGCATGGCGTAACCAATGGATATGTAGATTTTCCAGAACTCCTTCACAAAATGCTGTGTCTCTGCTGTCCCATGAAGCGTACGCGATATAGGTCCCTTGTAGCAGCACTATCTAATCTATCTATGCCCAAAATTCTGTCGTCAGTAAATTACAATTTTGAAGCAATGATGGCCGAGCGGTAATAGCTATGGACTGCCGCGCCGCAGGTTCCTGGTTCGATCCCCATCGCCGGCATGAGCTTCACCGCATGGTGGAAGGGCATTTTGCGATCTCCACAAGTAGAACACCCTCAAGTAGAAAATCTGTCGCCAAGCACCTAACGGTGTGTTCCGGCAACAGTCCTTGAGAGCCAGTGAAATTACAGGCACATTAGACTTACCAACTGCGTCTCAAAGTGACGGGCGCAGTGCAATTCATGACTTGTGATGAAATGCATCTGTTATAGGCAGAGGTTAGTCCACTTAACATCAGGTGGGGCTCGAACTTGTTCAGTCACAATAAGATTGGCCTTAGGTTAAGTTAATTATTATCAAATTCTGTCTCTGTTATTTAAGGGCTGTGGATTTTGATAATAAAGAAAATAAAAATAAATAACTCAAAATTTAGGTGCCAAATAAACCTCGACGCTACGTGTGATTATTAGTGTGTTAGCTGACGTTATGGTCTCCAGCTGACACATGCTGTATATACGAAACGGCTGAAGATGTGGTTATATACGATAGCTTGGGATTTAGAGCATAATTTGTGCCAGTGGAACAAACAAATTTAAACGCCCAACTGGAAAGCTATAGTAGTAATGACCCAATTACACCGTGTAAGCTGGAGACCACGTGTCTACAGCTGCTCATCTGTATGTTCTGAACGAATGGACCTACGACTTAGTTTAATATGTCAACATTTAGAGCATAATTTGTGCCATAGGCACTACAATTTTCAAGTATCTGGCTATTAAGGTTTTGGAGCTACAAGCTTTCATGTAATCCGCCAGGCACACTGGGATAGTGGTTTAGAGGATATCTGGGTAACAATAATGCCAGAAAATTATAATACCGGTATTCTGAACATTTGTTTGTGTTATCTTCCTCCGGATCTTAGTTATACTAGATTAGACGAGTTTTACTCTAACTGTCATAAGGTATTGTTAACTAACTGTCCGGACGAACATTGCTTACTGCTCGGTGATTTTAATATCCCTGATTTTTCATCTATCGTTCATCTGAACGCAAATGTAGAGCCTTCACAATTTTTAGGTAATAAAAAACTTTCTCTGTTACATGAACTTACGTCACTTTGTAATTTACATCAAAATAATAACATAACCAATGTTAACGGGCGCCTCCTTGATCTAGTCCTATCGAAAGTTGAGTCTCTAAAAGTAATTGAGGCTGACCCGCTGAGTTCATTGGATAGACATCACCCTGCTATACAACTTGATTTTCCTCTGATAAATAATAAATAAAAAGCTTAAAAAAACTTAACAATAAGCGACTTAATTATTCTAAGTGTAATTATCCAGATTTACGGCGTGAATTAACTTTAGTGGACTGGCATACCACTCTATCAACTTCCGATGTAGACGCATGCATTGAAATTTTTTATGAAATACTTTTCGAAACTATTAAAAAATATACACCGCTCATGACTCAAAAACCCCAGTCGTACCCAATTTGGTTCAGTAAATCTCTCATTAAATGTAACGAGGAAAAAAATAAATTTCATAAACTTTATAAAAAATTTAATAACCCACGGGACTACGACACATTTTCATTATTACGAGAGAGATTTAAAAAAATGGCTGACCAGTGCTACAAAAAATATATTACGTCAACTGAAAATTCTTTAAATAACAATATTAAACTATTTTGGAGATTTGTGAACAACAGGAAAGGTCACGTGTCAATACCACATGTTATGAGTTTTGGTAACTCCTCGTCGTCTACTGGGCACGGAGTTTGTGAACTGTTTTCTTCCTATTTTGGTTCAGTTTTTGAAAATGACGCACAAAACAGTTCATCTTCTCACCTACCCCAGTATGATTCAATTAAAGCTAGAACTACTAATACATTGTCAGATATATTTATAACCGAAAAAGACGTAACTGCTAAAATTAAAAAACTTGACAATAATAAAGGTGCTGGACCAGACCAAATCCCACCTTCTTTCATTAAAACTTGCTGTACGGAACTTAGTTTGCCCTTATGTATTATATTTAACAAATCTCTCGCTAATGGAACTTTTCCAAAACAATGGAAAACAGCTCATATAATCCCCATTTTTAAAAGTGGTGATAAATCCCGGTGTGAAAATTATAGGCCAATTAGTATTTTATCCTGTTTTGCTAAATTATTCGAGTCCATAGTCTATGATTACTTGTATAGCCATTTAAAGCCTCTAATTTCTATTAAACAGCATGGTTTTGTCAAAGGTCGGTCTACCGTCACGAACCTTTTAGAATACAAAAACTACCTTTGTAAAACTTTCGCTAAAGGCGGTCAGGTAGACTCTATTTATACCGACTTCTCAAAAGCCTTCGACAAAATCAACCACAGAATACTTTGTGCTAAGCTTGCTGCCTATGGGATCCACGGTAGTCTGTACCGTTGGATTACCTCTTACCTTGATAATAGGAATCAATTAGTTGCTCTAAAGGGATTTCTCTCATCCCCAATTTCAGTTACGTCCGGGGTGCCTCAAGGTTCTCACTTGGGCCCTCTTATGTTTGTCATTTTCATCAATGATCTCATAGAAAACTTGTCTTGTGAATGTCTATTATATGCAGACGATTTGAAAATATTTAAAACTATATCTTCCTCAAGCGACATACACTTGCTACAAAACGATTTGAACGCTGTTTCTAATTGGTGCCACTCCAACAATATGCACCTCAACATCAAGAAATGCTTTGTAATAACATTCACTAACAAAATTCATAAGATCGTTAATGACTACACAATAAAGGGCCATGTTCTTGCACGATCAAATACCGCAAAGGATTTGGGTATTTTGTTTGATGAGAAACTTTCATTTCGTGCACACTACCAACATATCATTACTAGAGCAAATCAATTGTTAGGATTTATTTTTAGGTCAACCAAAGGCTTCAAAAGATCGGATTCTTTACTTTACTTATTTTTTACTCTTGCCAGAAGCATTTTAGAATATGGTAGCACTATCTGGTCACCGCACTATAAAGTACATATTGATAGCATAGAAAGGGTCCAGAGGAAATGTTTGAGAATGGTATGTTACCGTCAACAATTGGGTCGCTCTAACCTAACTTACGAAGGAAGATTGATTAGATATAACGTACAAAAGCTTGAAACTCGTCGAAGGTTTTTCGATTTCATCTATCTCTACAAACTAACTCATTCTATATTGGATATACCTCAGTTACTTTCTCAGTTAAATTTCAACATTAAATATAGCGCACGTAGGTCTAATCTTCCAAATCTTTTTATTTTGCAAATTTATAAAAATAACATTTCTTATTACAATCCTTTAGTCAGAATGGCTCGCCAATATAATGATTTAACTAAAAATAATCAAGAAATAGATATATTCTGCCCAAAATTGTCACTATTCCGAAAAACTCTAAAAGATATCCTCTACCCCAAACCCAACCGGTCAAACTCAACCTCCGTGTTGAGTCTGGCCGTCTCAAACACGTCCTAGTAAGTGCAATTCACGCCGAATGCATTCAACTGCGATATATATTGCGAAGGTGGGTGCATTCTGCGTCTTAATTATATTGTCTTCATCATCATCTTTATGTTTGTCATCATCATTATGATCATATTTGTATCATCCATAGCCTAATATTTTAAATTGTATTAACATTCATCATGATTCAAAACACGTTTACTTTATACATTTGCTGTAACACGCAGGTATCTGAACTGCAATTCAGGTCTGATACATTACATTGTTATATTATTTCTTTTTAATTGCTTTTTGTTCTGTGTGGAATAAATAAATAAATCAACGTGTAAATTGGAGACACATGTCCCCAGCTAGCACATGCTGTACAGCTCAAACGGGAAAGGCTAGATTACTATTTAATAGCTTAAAACAATAGATCCCAGGCTGTCGCTCTTAACAACTATATTTCTAGCTGGGTCTCTGTCCCCAGCGGGGTACCCCAGGGGTCCTTAATCGGACCCCTCCTTTTTATTTTTTATGTTAATGATATTGATAAGTGCTTATTATCTTCTAAACTATTATGTTTCGCTGACGACATGAAAATCTTTAAAACTATAACTTGTCGCCAAGACATGATCGCCCTTCAGGCAGATTTGTCTCGCTTAGAGGACTATTGTCGAGTAAACAGGCTGGATCTCAATCCATCTAAATGTACTGCCATAACCTTCACCCGGAATCACTTAGCCATACCCACTAACTATACCTTACAAGGACAGAACCTCCCTATTAGCGCTAGTATTCATGACCTGGGAGTGCGTCATGATTCTAAATTACTATTTGATACTCACATAAATGATATAGTAAACAAAGCCTCTAAATCACTTGGTTTCATTATGCGACTATCTAAATCCTTTACAAAAGCTAAAACTATAAAAATCTTATACTGCACGTATGTAAGGAGTCATCTGGAATATGCATCTCAGATTTGGAACCCTTGTTACCATATTTATATAGATCGTATTGAAGCTATTCAGAAACGTTTCATTAAATACCTATGCTTCCGGTTCAAAGTACCTTATAATTCATCTAATTATCTTGACCTATGCAAAAAATTTCACCTCCTGCCTCTGAATAAGCGACGGGACATCGCTGACTATTTGTATTTATTAAAACTTATTCATAATAATATAGATTGCTCGGAATTGCTCAGCAAAATCTTCAATATTCCGCAGAAATCTCCGAGGTTCAACCCCCCATTTCGAGTCCCTAAAGCTTCCACGAAGTATAGGCAGAATACGTATATAGTGCGAGCGAGTAGAACTTTTAATAAACTCACTAAACTGCATAATATTGACCCATTTTTGAGTAGTGTTCCCACGGCAAGACGCACCTTGAGTGCGACTTTTTTCGGTATGCAGTAGAAAACAGTGTAATTACATAAATGTATCTCAATTGTATAATAGTCTTAGTCTTTGTCACTTCTAGGTTAGCCTGAACAACATCTTCGACCGCATCATCACTTGCCTTCGGGTAAAATGGTGGTCAAAGGCTAATCTATCAGGAAAAAAAATAAATAAAAATAATAATAATATCTAAATATCGTTTACAATTGTAGAACATATTCAATGTCACATTGGCTTGAATTATTTATCTCTAAATTTATTGTGGCATGCAATTATGTAATCATTACAACTTGATCTGTGTATTTTTTGAGTGTTCACATTTTTCATATTTTATATTGTAATTCTATCCGTGAAAACCTGTAATTGGCTCTCTGTATATATTTAAGTTGCTATACTATATTTAGCTGTTGGTTTTCCATGTAAATAAATAAATAAATAAATAAATAAAATATTGGGTAGAATTTGTGCCATCGACACCAGGCGTGCCGCCTGCGCCGCCTACGCCGCTCGCTGACAAAGGGATGACTATTTCGATCAATTCACCTACTCTTTGCATTTGTCATCCTAATAATATTGCTTATTCGTTTTAATTTCATTGACGCGATGTTATGATCCGTGACTCCAGCAAATGGCTGCTGCGCGACAGTTCCTTAAATACGGGGTGCTCTAAGATTATATATTTTAACTTTTTAAATAAATTCGTAAATAATAACGTTTATGGAAATATAATTCATTTCATGGAACGAAAATGTGAAAACGTATATGTGTGCTAAATGATTAATGTCACCATAGTTGCGCCACGTTGTATAACAAGTACAAGGTATCAAAATCAAAACCTATGGGGTAATTCTCGAGAATTACCCCATAATTTACTCTCAAAATCTAATCTCTTTGATTTCTTCTATATACGTGTTTGAGATTAAACAGATTGAAAAAAGAACCTTTTTTGGGCGTTTTTAACCGCCTAAGTAGTAAGAACTAATTTCCAAATGTATTAAAAAAAATTACAACTAATATAGTAGGTACTAAATGCAGAATGAAATAAATAACCAAGACTCACCAAGGACCAAAATGTGGTAGTCAAACTATATTTGCGAATAAAATTACGTAATATTCGCGAGCTTTTGCGATATAAAGCGGTACGTCCTCTCGTTGCGCTAGCCGAGTTACCACTGAGCCGGTCATGTTAGTGCCCTCATTATTATAGTATATTTTGACATTTATTTTCAAGATATATAAAATAAAATTTGACCATAGACAACGTATTTTTTGTTTGTAGTAGTATCATGATGACAGTCCAACTAAGTCAAACCAGAACTTCAAAATACGCGAAGAGAACGACGAAATGGCATTCGTTTGTGTTAACGTTTTAAACGTTCCGACACCCGATACCGGCTTATATAGGTTTCCCCCTCCACTGACAGTGTTGCCTCTAACAATATATATAATTATTATATGCCATTTTGTCGTTCTCTTCACGTATTTTGAAGTCACTGAGTTATGATAACGTGATTAGAGACAATTTAGCGTCTCTTATATATGTATATATATATATTTATTTATTAGGTTTTCCAACAAACTTAACACAAACACATGAGTCAACATAATATAAAAATTGAAATCTTAGTGCAAATCCACTAACAGGATAACACAACATGCAGAATTTAGAATTAATAGGAGGTCTTGTGTGGGGAGAGTGCCACGTGCAGCGTCACTGAGGAACATCAAAGTGACGTGTTCACATGAGCCGCCCTTACAAGTAATTGTAAGGGAAGACTTACTTTAATACAAATTATTATACATTTATGAAATAGTAATGACATCAGAAAATTGAAACAGTTAAACGTTATATTTAATGTACATATAGATTAATTGATTAATGCTAAATAAGACGAAATAAGAATGCAATAGACTTTATACATAAAGTTTCCTATCCTAATTATTTTTACACTTATACATCAAATTTTTGTAACTGAGCAGTGAGCAGTTAAGAATTTCAATTTGCTCAGCTTTAAATAAGACATTGTGTTCCCTACAAATTCTAGCGAGGGCACTGTGTCTGCCTACATTTGTATTATAAAGTTTGTTGGAAAAGGATTGAAAGTTTATAATTCTGGAACCAGGACGAGGAATAGAAAAATGTATTTTGGATAAAAGTTCAGGACAATCTAAGCCTCCTGATAATATGTTATACAACAACATCTGCTCTATGATCCAACGACGACTTTCAAGGGTGTGCATTTTAAAATGAGACAACCTTTGAGTGAAGGATTTAAGTTGGTTTTTCATTTTTTGGTGGATTGTAATAAAGAATAAAAATCGTTTCTGGACTTTTTCCAGTCTATCAATTTGACATTGATAAGACGGATTCCAAATGTTAGAACCATATTCCAAGATACTCCGGACTAAAGCAACATATACCAATTTAAACGCTAAAATATTTTTAAAGTACTTACAATTGCGCCAAACAAATCCTAACATGTTAGATGATCTATATGAATAGTCTATATGAAGAGTATATGAGAGTTTGTTATCTAAAATAATACCAAGATCCTTAATACACTGTACCTCATCGAGTTTTTTAAAATTCATAGAGTAAGAATACAATTTATTTTTTTTGGTTAATTTTATGTGTTTGCATTTATCAGCATTTAATGGTAGTTTATTAGTTATAGACCAGCCAACAATGCTATCTCTGTCCGATTGAAGTAGTTGGGCATCAGCTGAATTGTTTACGATTCTGTATAATTTTAAATCATCAGCAAAGAGTGAAAATTTTTGAATGTTTAATTTCGAGTGCAATGTCATTAATAAACGATTAGAACAGAACAGGGCCCAGGTGCGATCCTTGTGGAACGCCACTACTAGCGATATATATCTTAGACTCACTCTGAATCTCTCTAGAAAGATATGATGAAAATTTCCAATAAAGTACCATGAACACCCAGTATATAAAGTTTGTGAATTAAAGTGAATGATCCGCTCTATCTTAAGCTTTGCTCATATCTGTATATATGGTGTCGATCTGAAGACCACTATCTACAGCTTCAGTAAGATCAGAGACATAGCACATAAGGTTAGAAATTGTTGATATTTTACTTCGAAAACCATGTTGCTCAGGAATTAGCGATTTTTTTAAATGATTTGTAAGGCTAGGGCAAACGAGGGACTCAAATACCTTTCCCAGTATAGGTAAAAGTGAAATTGGTCGATAATTTACTATGCAGTTAGCTTTCCCACTTTTGGGAACCGGAACAATATTAGCAATTTTCCATTTGCTGGGAAAGACGCCAGAAACTAGCGAATGATTAGAAATGATTTTAATGGTAAAGTGAGACTAGTTGCACAATTGATGACAAATACGGCAGGACGCCATCCGAACCAGCACCTAGCGATGGCTTTAACCGCTTGAGGGCCTTCGTTACTGAAGCTGAATTAATATACAGTTGTGGTCATATAATTAGAAACGCAGAGTCACTTGTTGGTGTTATTTACTTTTTAAGTTATCATTGCAATTAATTGCGAGGTATAAGATTCATTAACAACATTAAAATATACACTCATAACTTTGGTATTAAAATAATCACTAATATTCTGATGACTAATAAAACATATAAATAATATATAACTTATAAAAAAAAATATCAATATCTTTAGCACTGGCAGTCGGACAACTAATTAGAAACAAAGTGTAACTTACGTTCTTAAATTAAATTTTGAAACTACAATACATCTTTCTTAATGTCATCACATTAGGCAGTTTACCGCCTTTTCTTATTCAATTGGTTAGATTACATTCCGAGTGATTTAATTATTAATAATGGGTAAAAACAAGAGCTGTGATGCAGCAACAAGAAAAATTATAGTAAATTTTTATTTAAAACGAAAATGGTCTTACAGAAAAATAGCCGCTCACTTAGAGTGTTCCGTAAAGATGGTATTTAACGCCATTGCACATTACAAGCAGCATGGAACATCGGATAATGTGCCTAGAAAAGTTAGGCCAAGGAAGACCACAGCTCAAGAAGACAGGCTTATGATTCGTTTGGCTAAGGCGGACCCCTTTAAAGGTTCTAATGTTATTCGAAAAGAAGTATTTTCACAGGGCGACCCTCGAAACGTGTCCGCAAGACTAGTCCGTAGGCGGTTGGTTGAAGGTAAATTGTTTGGAAGGCTTGCTAGGAAAGTACCACTTCTTACCAGGCAACATCGAGAAAATCGTCTAGCCTTTGCTAGAAAATATGGCAGCTGGACTGTTCATCAATGGAAAAATGTTTTATTTTCGGATGAAACTAAAATAAATTTGATAAACTCCGACGGAAAACGATATGTACGACGACCAGTTAACGAGGCTTTGAATAATAAGTACACTAAAAAGACAGTCAAGCACGGCGGTGGTAATGTTAAAGTGTGGGGATGTTTTTCAGGATACGGAGTTGGTCCCGTGAGAAAAATTGAAGGGCTAATGGATCAGCATCAGTACAAAGCCATCTTGGAGGAAACTATGATTCCATATTCCGATGAAAATTTGCCAGTGACTTGGATATTTCAACACGACAATGACCCAAAACACACAGCAAACAGTGTAAAAGTGTTTCTCAGAGAACAATCGGTGACAATGTTGGAGTGGCCAGCTAATAGTCCGGATTTAAATCCGATAGACAATTTGTGGCACAACGTGAAGAAAACACTGTCGGATAAACATATTACAAACACCAACCAACTTTACGACGCATTTGTTGAAGTTTGGAGAGGTATTCCATTGGAAACGAGTGAAAAATTGATAGAATCAATGCCACGGCGTTGTAAAGCTGTTATTGACAACAGAGGCTACCCAACCAAGTACTAATTGGTTATGAATAAGATATTCATAGTATCCATTTCACGATTTATTCAAATTATTGGAATTTTGTTTAATTTTTTATTCTTGATTTCGAGTGTTTCTAATTAGTTGTCCGGCACAGTTCATTGTATTTTAATGCAATTTTAATAAAATAATATAATGTTTTAATTTAAAATAATTACCATTGTTAGTTATTACTAAACTCATATTTTTCTACTATATCAGATCAGAAAAGTACTTAAGAACCCTCTTTTACATAATAAAAATTATTGAAAATGGAAATGAAGGTCAATGTTTCTAATTATATGACCACAACTGTATATGTCGCCTAGGGTATTACAATATGGAATAATGGAAGACGGAACACTATAAGAGCTAAAGATAGAGTTTATGTGAGGAAAATGTTGATAAGGCAAACTAGACGAAATAGGTGTATACACCGAAGCAAAATGGGTAGCGAACGCATCACAGATAGAAGTATGACATGAGAATTTCACGTCTTTATAAAACATTTCATTAGGGATTGTCTCAGTAGTTTTTCGTTTGTTGCGAATAAATGACCAAAAACCTTTCATGTTCTTGTTAACTATTGAAATTTCTAATTTTTTTTAATATTTTTGTTCTCATAACAAATATTTATTAAAAGATGGCATCTATCTCTAGCGTCCTTGTAATCAAGTTCGTCTAATGGATTTTTATATTGTCGAAACCTCACACGGTACTTCTCTTTCTCTCTAATACATGTAATTACATTTCTGTTGTACCAAATAGGATAAGACTGCGGATGAATTTTAGAGAGAGGAACGTACTTCTCGATAAGACCTATTACAATAGCATAAAACTTATCAACCATATCATTGATACCATTTGCGGTACATAATACGTGAGTTTATGCTGTCTAATTCAGTAATTTTTTTTGCATAATCAGCGTGGTAAACGTTCCGTCGTTTTATGGCTTTTTTTGGGTAGGTATTTCATACATGTATATTTTAAGATTAACTCTAGTGGGGAGTGATAAAGGTCAATCTTAGACAAAGGGTCGGGCGCACGGGTGACTATCATATCTGTTTTATTACTTTAGAACAAGATCGAGAATTTTGTTGTCTTTATTAGAAATAAGATTAAAATGGTGTAAGTTGTGAAGGTCCATAAAATCAGCGATCAAATTTTTCATTTTAGAATTCAAGTTAGCTTTGTTTATACTTGTGGCTAAGCGATTATCTTTGCAGTCTGAGCAAGTCCAATTGATATCGGATTTGTTGAAATCGCCAGTAATTAAAATATCTTCGGCTGGAATGGAACTAAAGCTATAGGCTCTAGTCAGTGACTGGAGTTGGCTGTCAAGCATATCCAGTTGTTGTGGAGGTGGGAGATAAAGTGCACAAATATAAATCTCTATTTTAATTGAATTTGACTGCAAGCTAACTGATACCCACAAGTCCTCGCCATCTTGTTTTATGCTATTAACCTTACAACAATCTCTACGATAAATTTGATACGAGTTATTTAGTATTTCAGCATCAAATACGCTCTCGTTAAGCCAGGTTTCAGTTATAATTATGACATCATATTCACATTGTAAACTAGACACATATAAATCATTAAGTTTTCCCCGAATACTTCTAGCATTCTGGTAATAAATTTTTTACTTATCCATTTTAAGGAACTATAGGAATAAGAACACATGAAAAATATAACTTAAAGTAGACTAGTTAAGTTCACCTAGCATTACACTGTTTTTGACCCAAAGGGCAAAAGATAAGTCATCCTTTCTTAAAAAAAAATAAAAAATACGGCCACGACAAATCCAGCAATATTTGTATTTTTTATCTATTTTAACTGCTTTAGCTTGAGCATGGAGATTTCTATTGAACGGTGACAAATGTTCTGCTACATATATCGCCTGCTTGTCTCCTCCTATTCCCAGCAGGTTACTGTTTAGTTTTTCATCTGGATGATTCCTGTTGTACTTTACACACGCTGCCAACAGGTCGTCGCGTATGCGAGAGGATGGAAGTGTAACTACAATTGACTTCGGTCATTTAGATGCTTGATTAGACTTAGCCACCCGAGTATAAGACATAATGTTTTTTTCTACGAAGGGACACGCCACTATCTTCCCAAGCTGCAAAACCGTTGACAACAAATTTTCACTTGATTGCTCTGGAAAACATTGTATGTATAATACATAGACATATACACTTCTGGACTCGTCTATTGGCCCACCTTGTATTTTCAGTTTCGTTTGGTCCTAGCTAAAATTTTATATTAGGTCGAGCAAAAAGTTTTTATGCAGTTTTGAACCTGGCACATTTTACCATCTTTTTCGATCGTATTGTTTTAAATTTGAATTCAGAATACCATACGACATGGAGCTACGCCTAACAAGTCGGATATGCGCCTTGTTAAAGGCAATTGATTTTTGAATAAAAAACATGTTTTATCAAATAAAGGTTTAATTTAATAACGCGTGTTGCCTCCATGGGCATCTACAACAGCTCTCAAACGATTAGGCATAGAGTTTATCAACCGCTCTATGAAATTTTGAGGGATCATCTCCCATTCCTCTTCTATGGCAGTTTTCAACTCATGCATCGTCTGGGCAACTGGCTGACGAGCCCTAACACGTCTTTTTAGCTCGTCCCACATGTGCTCAATAGGGTTCATGTCTGGGCTTCTGGCTGGCCAGTCCATAACTGTGATGTTCACATCCCGAAGATATTCCCTGACGATGCCGGCCGCATGGGCTCTTGCATTATCATGCATAAAAAGGAAATTTGGGCCCACATAGTCCGCGTATGGTATCACGTGAGGTTCTAAGCACTCACGAATGTACCTTTCAGCATTTAATGTTGGCAGCCGTGGTCCTGTAACAACCTCAAGTTGAGTTTTGCCGCTCGCGGATATACCGCCCCAGACAGTCCATGAGCCACCGCCATAAGCAACCCTCTCTTCAAAGCAGCATTGTGCGAAACGCTCTCCCTTACGTCGGTAGACCTTCTTCCTTCCATCATTGCCATGAAACACAATTTTAGACTCATCAGAAAAGAGTACACGGCTCCAATCTTGCTGTGTCCAATTTAAATGACTGCGTGCGAAATGAAGGCGCGCTGTTCGGTGGGCTCGCGTTAGTTTGGGCCCATTAGCTGGCTTGTGTGGTACCATATCGCGTTCTTTTAACCTTCTCCGAACAGTTCGAGCGCTCACAGATACTCCGTGGAAGTCGCGAAGTTGGTTTTGTATCTCAATGGAGGTAAGGTGACGATTTCTCAAGCTGGTCGTCACGATGAATCGATCCTGCCTTTCAGTTGTGACCCGAGATCGTGGCCTTCCTTGGCGACGAACAAAGCCGCCAGTCTCTAGGTACCTCCGATAAACATTTCGGACCGCAGATCGACTTAAATTAAGTTGAGCACTCACGTTTCTTTGGCTGTGTCCGGCCTGAATAATTGCCACAGCTTGGGCGGCGACTTCAGGTGAAGTATCCATAGATTATTGATAGAACCTCACCTAATTAATGTTAAGAATAAGTAATGTTTGTTGCAAAACCAAAGATATCAATCACTTTCTCAAGAATTAAATCCAAGTAAACCAATAAAACCAAGTTTTCTTAGTATTCGATTGTTTGATATCAACAAACAGGCTCCAAATTGTCTTTTGTTTCTTTAAATTCTGTGTTCGAAATTCAAAAAAAGACTATTGAATGAAATTGTGAATGTGCCAGGTTCAAAACTGCATAAAAACTTTTTGCTCGACCTAATATAAAATTTTAGCTAGGACCAAACGAAACTGAAAATACAAGGTGGGCCAATAGATGAGTCCAGAAGTGTATATGTATAATAAAGTGTGTGTTTGTGTGCAGGCGTGGTGCCCGCCGACTCCGCCGCAGGGCGACGGCGACGTGTACTGCGAGTCGTGGGCGCGTGCCCTCTACCGCAGCGGGGCTGCCCCCGACGCGCTCCTGCCCGCCGCGCCCCGCCCGCGCCCCGCCGCGCCCCGCTCGCGCGCCCCGCCCGCGCGCCCCGCCGCGCCCCAAGCGCCCGCCTCGCTGTTCGAGCGGGGCGCGCGGCCTCGCGCCCGGCCCCGGCCCGCGCCCTCCGCGCCCCACCACCACCACCCGCAGGCGGCGGCAGCGGGCGGTGCGGCGAGCGCACACGCGGCGCAGCCCGAGTGGACGGGCGCCGAGGACGCGGCGCTGCGGCGCGCGCTGCGGCTGCAGCGGCTGCCCGCGGGCGAGCCGCCCGCCGCCCTCGCGCCCAACTGGGACTGGGTCGCCGACCTGGTGGGCGAGGCGGCGCGCGCGTACCGGTCGCCGCGCGCCTGCCGCGACCGGCACGACGCGCTCGCCGACCCGGAGCGCGCCCGCCGCCGGCACCGCCGCGCCGCCGCGCCGCGCCGCCGGCCCGACGGCGACGGTGGGCACGGGCACGGGCCGCGGCCGCCGCTGCACCGGCTGGAGGCGGTGCGCGACGCGAGCGAGCGCCGCCGGCTGCAGCCGCGCCGCCGGCCCGACGACGCGCCGCCGCGCAACCCCAAGCACGCGGCGCTGCTCGCCGACCACGGCGTGGAGTACGAGGCGCCGCCCACGCCCATGGAGGTGGCCACGCGCCGCGCCGAACGCATCGCCAGGGAGAAGCTCAAGGCGCACGCTCCTGCCGCCCCCGCCACCTCGGCCGCCCCGCCCGCGCTTGCGGCGCCCCCGCCCCCGGCCGCGCCCGCAGCCCCCCCTCCCCGGCCGCAACTCGTGTACCGGCAGCAGACGTTCCCGACGCGACACCTCAAGATCCTGCACCAGGCGGCCGCACCGAGCCCGCTACACAATCAGGTGAATGTCGCCCTTCACTCTGTTGAAACTAACTTACACATACTTATTGTGACAAGGATTGGTAAACCGAAAGCCTTCTTTGAAACAGTTATTAGCTGTTACCGATTCTGATTACGTAACTAAATTGTCTAAAAGATGAACCTCGTTTTTAAATGTTCCTTTGAAAACGTTGCCCACTGTGATGTTCAAATATCAAATTAATATTTCGTTACCATGTTAGTTACACAATAAGGCAGAAACCACCGTTTTGAATTGCGTAAAATTTAGTTATGATATTACATAAGTCCTTTCGAATGTAAACCTAGCATGTAAAAATATCCTACTTATTTAAAACTGCTAATGTAATGTACTATGCAAGTTAAACGTGAAAATGACATGATTTAAAAATCTTTTTACCTAACAAATACACAAAAATAATACACACAACTGACTAAACTACATTTCTCAAACAAGATTTAATTGAGGGCATCGAAACAACATTGAAGATATCGAAATTACACCTGATGTATTCTTCATTATAGGTATTACACATACGATGTATCGGGGAATGCCTAAGCATATTGGTTCTGCAGATTGGTAACACAAATGTATTTCTCTGAAGTGGCCTACTACTAGGGCGAGGCACGTTGTAATTTAACTTCTGAAGGATATCGGAACATTCAACTAAGCCATTTATTGCCTTGTACAACATTAACAGGTCTATCATTTTACGACGTTTGTTCTTATTTAAAACTATCTTCTTTATATTTTAGTTTTTGCAACACGTAAACCGGCCCCAACGGAAGACCAGCGCTGGTTCTACACTAGCAAATGCTGAGTTGGGGACCGATTTATGACACGTAGCGATTACTTTCCAATTTTTCATGTATATTTTATTTATAACTATTGTTTCTCACTTGGTGTACTTTGCTGCTGTCGTAAATAAATTATTTTTCATTTCATTTTCATTTCATAAAAATTACTTTAGCCCGGAGAGTGGCTAAAGACAAAAACTTTGCCTTTGTGTGGGTGCCGAACGGAAGGATATTTATGAGAAAGGACGTTAATTCTAAATCCTTAGTAGCGAAACATGTAATTTTATTAAATTCAATCTAGCTAATGCAAACATTGGTAACACTGTTAAATACGAACTCAGCATGTGATTTAAAAATAATATACCAAAACGTTAGAGGTCTAAGGACAATCACTGAAACTCTATTAACCAATGCATTGAAACAAGACGCCGACATCTTCATATTTACCGTGACATGGCTCAATGAATCTGTTTACGAGCACGAAATTGTTGACAATAGATACGCAGTTTACAGGCGCGACCGTGAATCTTCCAACTGTGATGATGATGAGGGTGGAGGAGTACTAGTTGCAGTAATAAAAAAAACATGAGTCCATACGCAAGTTGAAATGGGAATCGAAAGACGAGGATCTTTGGGCTGCCATAAAACTTAGAGAGGGTACTTCTTCAAGGTATTTGTACATATGTGCACTCTATAATTCATCTCCTGCTAAATATGATTGCTTTAAACGAATTACCAAAAACTTTACTGACATCATTCAGCATAAAGCCCCACATAACGCATTATTGTTGCTCATTGGTGATTTTAATTTCCCTCATCTACAATGGCAAACAGATCTGACAAGTAATTTGCAGGTCCCATGCTCCACTAATTGTAAAATTGAGAGTCTGCTTGTTGATACTCTTGCACTCAATCACCTTCACCAAATTAATTCTAATTTTAATATAATGGGCCGAACACTTGACTTAGTATGTACTAATGATCCTAAGCGGTTTTCTGTAAATGTGTTAGATGCACCACTGGTAAAAGTTGATAAATATCAATCTCCATTGAAGATTATCATAAAAACCCAATCTAGTAAGAGAGTAAAATGTAAGCAAACGCCATTCTTAATTTTTTATAAAGCTGATTACAACAATATCAAAGCAGATCTCGACGCAATCAAATGGTGTGATCACCTTAAACCAGAGGACACAGTGGATCAATCTGTAGAATTTATTTCCAACATAATTACTCCTATCATCCTCAAGCATACACCCTCAACAACTGGAACTAGTAGTCAATATCCATGTTGGTTCGGTAGAGCTTTAGTCAGATCGCTTAAAGAAAAGGCTAAATATCATAACCGTTACAATAAATACGGCAATCCTAGGGACGAGTTTACATTTAAATTGTTACGTGACCGATGCGATTAAATAATTGATGAATAATTATATAAATTTAAGTCTAATGCTAAGGTACAAATAAAAAAGAACCCCAAATACTTCTGGATATACGTCAAGTCTCTCAGAAGCAACAGCAGTGAAATTCCCGATGAAATGTTCCTGGGAATCCTAAATAATAAAACGCGGACATCAAATCAGTAACTTGTTTTCCGAATACTTTCATTCTATTTATTACCATAACTTACCCCTTCAGTTTCGCAAAACACTAAGGATATAAATAATTATTGCCATACTTCCCTAGGTTCTTCTTACCTATCCA
Organism: Plagodis pulveraria; assembly: GCA_963890685.1. Classification (NCBI taxonomy): domain Eukaryota; kingdom Metazoa; phylum Arthropoda; class Insecta; order Lepidoptera; family Geometridae; genus Plagodis; species Plagodis pulveraria. The sequence goes on along the minus strand of OY982957.1, from coordinate 108,620 downwards.
AAACAGATATACTGAAAGCTCTTCAGCTTCTTAACATAAATAAGGGCCCTGGCCCAGATTCTATACCCCCAATCCCTTTGAAAACTTATGTCCATGAACTAGTCGACCCATTATATATAATTTTCAACAAATCCTTAACTAGTGGCATTTTCCCTATCAAATGGAAAACTGCAAATATTACCCCGATGCATAAGATCGGTGATCAGAGCAAAATAGCTAACTACAGACCTATTTCGATTTTGTCTTCATTAGGCAAGCTGTTTGAATCAATGGTTCAAAAAATAATTTACTTCCACTTTAAATCCCTTATACATACTCAGCAGCATGGCTTTTTACCAAGAAGATCAACCACTTCGAACCTCCTTGGTTTCGTTAGCGATATAATTGAGGCGTTCAAGTGTCATAATGAGGTCCATACCGAATACACAGATTTTTCTACGGCGTTTGACTTGGTTGACCATAACACTCTTAATCAAAAGCACGGCCATGCGGGCATATAGTGGTTTGAATCATACCTTCTAAAACGTTTCCAGCTGGTTATTGTTCGTGGCTTTCAGTCCTCCACCAAATCTGTTCCTTCTGGCGTACCACAGGGCTCGCACTCTCTATTTTTTTTAATATTTATAAACGACCTTTGTTCTACAATAAAGTCCAAATTCAAATTATTTGCCGATGATTTAAAAATCTACAGGCTCTCATCTGTTGATGACAAAGTAATATTACAAAATGATATTAATTTGTAAGTCAATCCGTTAAAATGTTCACACATACAATTCAGCCTTAAAACGAACCCAAGTGATACAAACTACTTCATCAACGGAGTTCTTGTCAATACAAGTTTTCGTGACCCGGGCGTCATTGTGGAAATAAAAAAGAAAATTAGATTTTTGACTATGTGGTACTAGGGAGCTAGGTTGACAGGTTTTGTGATAAGACAAACAAAGCATTTAAAGAACCCGAAATTCCTATTATACTGTTTAACTGTTACGTGCGTAGCCTATTAGAATACTGCAGTCAAATCTGGAGTCCATCTTATGCCGCGCACGTCAACAGAATAGAAAAGATTCAAAAAAAGTTTTTGTACCACCTCACGTATGCGAATAATCGCTGCCGTGATCTGGATAGTTAGGAATCTAGACTGGATAATTATAATATGAAGAAGCTCGATAACATGCGTAAAATTGCGTGTTCCTTCAAAAAATCATACAAGGACAAATTGATAGCCTTGAGCTTATCGAAATGATAAATTTTACCGTGCCTCGTTCTAGCAGCCGTTTACAAAATCGCACAGTACTAACTCTACCTTCATGTCCAGCCAACTACGTCCGGCATTCACCTCTCTACCGTTTTTGGTCTTATCACAACGATATTTGTCAGGAGCTAGATATCTTCAATGCATCGGTTAATAGTATTAAATCATTCTTCTATCGTAATGTTTCCTAAATTGGGTAAACATATATTTTTCTTGGTTTCCTAATAACGTTACCTACAACTATGTATCATTCTTAAATATTTAATTTTTATAATTTTTATTTTTGTTTCTTAATAACGTAACTTACAAATATGTTTATATAATTTACCGAATGTAAACTAATAATGTGTGTGCATGTTGTGTTCGCACCTAGAAGGGCGTTCAACAAATCATTGATGCCATTGTTACAGTTTAATGTAGTATGTAAACGTTGTATGGTCCCGTTTGCGAACAATTAAATAAAAAAAAAAAAACTCCAACATAACTAAGAGAGAAACTGAGTTAAAAATGCAACATTATAAAAGAAATAAATACCTTGAATAAATAAATAAATTGAAACAGACTAAATAGCGAAAAATATGATACGGCCGAAGTGGCGCGTGGCTGCCGGCACTTATTGTGTACATACTCAATAAGTGCGCAGTAAAGTGCCGAAAGTTGAAAACTGCACCCGAGGCGACATTGCTACGAGAAAGCAGAGGCTGTAATTTTCAAAGCGCACGTATGTCATACGACATTTTATAACATAAGCTAAAAAACTTTCGCGAGTTTTGTCCATAATTATTATTTAGTAACCGGTTAGGACTCGCGTAATATTTACCGGATATTGGTCGCGCGGATACAGAGCGCAAATTTACCTATGGAGTACATTCAGCGGACGGAATTCTGTCTGAAGAGTGGATACCTCGTCCGGCGCGGTGAATACTACCTACCGGTGGACGGGGTGGCTATGGGCTCGCCGATAGCTCCCGTGGAGGCCAACATTCTCATGGAGTGGTTTGAAGCTGCCTCACTGACGAATGCTGCCGTCAAGCCAAGGTACTGGTGGAGATACGAAGCAGTGATGGCTCAGTGGCATTAGCTATGGACTGCCGTGCAGCAGGTCCATGGTTCGAATCTCGCCGCGGGCTTGAGCTTCACCGCATGGTGGAAGAGCATTTTGTGCCCGCCTGGCTAGCGACCACCCTCAAGTAGAAAATCTGTCGCCAAGCACCTAACTGTGTGTTCCGGCAGCAGTCCTTGAGAACCAGAAAAATTACAGGCTAATGAGACCTAACAATTGGACGTCTCAGTGTGACGGGCACAGTGCAATTCGTCGTTGACGAAATGCGTCTGTTATAGGCAGAGGTGTGTCCACTTAACATCAGGTGGGCCTAGGGATAGTTCCGTCACAATAACAATAAAAAAAAAAACTTAAGTTGGTTACATTTCAAGTAAGCAGTCAGGCCCGTCGGGCTAGTGACCGACGGGCCTGACAGATTTTCTACTTGAGGGTAATAGAAAATCTGTCGCCAAACACCTAACGGTGTGTTTTGGCAGCTGTCCTTGAGAGCCAGTAATTCTTGGCCTTTAACTCCTTCGACCACATCATCACTTACTATCAGGTGAGATTTTGTTCAAAGGCTTATCTATCAGCAATAAAAATGAGTAAATTATTTTTTTGGAACTTTTATAAAGGTTTGAACTATAAAATATTTTCCACGGTAGCGGATAAAAAGCAATTTTCCACGCAGATTTCGAATATTTTTTTTTATTTTTTTATTTTTATTTTCATCGGAAAACTTACAGCCTAATTATTACAAACAAATTAAAATTAATCTAAGGAGTTGAAAACTGGGCCAATTACAAGTTTTCACCTTTACGTGAGAATATAAAGTAGTACTAAATAATCATTAACACATTGTAGCATATTTGGATACAGAATGTTATCAAAATAACAAGTAAATAATTAACAATATTGACAACATATGTTAATATTATGTGTCGGGAAATTGTGTTGAAATATTAAGTTTGAGAGCCAAAAAATTCAGAAGCAAAACTACGACTAATTGAACGCACACCATCTGAGAATATATCAAGTTCACTATTACTCTTCATGAATTCGTTTATCAATGTTGGGGTTCTGCAAAAGAAAGTGTTTTGTTTATATTTTGTCTTAACAGGTGGAATAGCTAGTAGAGGCGTAAAACGCGAATTAAATGTTGGCACTCGAAGATAGATTTTTTCCAGCAATTCAGCACTATCAACTTGTGAGTTCAAAATTTTTAAGTAATACATGACATCTGAAACATTTCGCCTTGTTTGGAGCGGCAGTAAGTGATGCCGTCTACAGCGCTTTTCATAAGTGTCATCATAACATCGCGAGCGGTGTTGTAAGAATAAACAACACCTTTGAGCTTGTGAGGTGAAACATTAATTACGTAATATAATATACGTTAATATATTATACTTTATTTAGTTATCCAGACTGTGCTTTCGTCGCTGCTTGTAAATGTAATGTAGACACAACACTGTTAGCCGCGCTTCCATTTGCAAAGTAAACACGTCTCATGTACAAATGGTTTGTTCCAGGGCGCAGCCGGCGAGGCGGCCTCCTCCTCTCCGGCCCCCGCCCCCGCCCCCGCCCCCGCCCCCTCCCCCTCGGCGGGGGCGGGGGCCGCGCTGCGCAAGCTGCAGCTGCAGCAGCTGGCGCTGAGGCGCGGCGCGGGGGCCGGCGGGGGGGCCGGCGCTGGGGCCGGGGGGGCCGGCGCGGGGGCCGCGGGGGGCGCGGCGCACGTGGTCGTGGCACACGTGGCCGCGCGACCAGACCCCGACCACAGGCCACAGTGACCCGCCACACTGCACTGCACTGCTTCTGTTAATTATACAATACAATAAATAATTTGAATACAATCGCACGCGTTTTATACTCTCTACTGTTCTATTCTCTCTCTTACGTTCTGTACTGGCTCTTCATCTCTTTACCCTATTATATATACACATGTCCCGCTAAAGGACAGTTGGCGGAACGCTATATGCTTAGCAATAGTTTTTTTGACTTGATGATGCTCTACCACAGCTCTACCATGCAAAATTTCTAGTTCTCAAGAATACAAATAGCGTCACCCGCCGTTAAGTGCTTGGCGACAGATTTTCTTCTTCAGAGTGGTAGCTAGCTAGGCGGGGCTTTGCAAAATGCTCTACCACCATGCAAAATTACCTGTTCGCAAGGACACAGCGACACACACACCGTTAAGTGCTAGGCGACAGATTGTCTACTTTAGGATGGTAGTTAGCCAGGCGGGCATTCGCAAAATGCCCTACCACCATGCAAAATTACTGGTTTTGAAGGACACATAGCGACACACACCGTTAAGTGCTTTTCGACAGATTTTCTTTTTGAGGGTGGTAGCTAGCCAGGCGGGCATTCGCAAAATGCTCTACCACCATGCAAAATTACCAGTTTTGAAGGACACATAACAGCACACGCTGTTAAGTGCTAGGCGACAGATTTTCGGTTACCGTTTCATTGCGGTTACCTTTTATATATGTTACCCATACATAATATGGTTATCGTTTCAAGCGGGAACTGCCGCCCGCGTCCGCGCAGACCATCCCCCAACCGCTAGCGTTCTGAACCTGAATAATTACACATTTTCTTAGGAAAATGTCATTGCATTAATAAATACTATGTTGCAATTATTGTAGTATATGTAGACATTTTAGGGTACAATTTATTTCCAAAAATCGTAGCCGTTTAGAAGGAGTTCGCAACATAAGCATTTAACGATACTAAGGCCCTTAAGATATTCCTGGGTGTAGCTGGATGATGTCGGATTGCGAGCGGCTTCAGTGAGATATACGAGTAGATACTGTCGTGCAGTGGAGTGCTACCAATAAGCTATTATTGGACGCGGCCAAGTGCTCGGCCAAGTCATCAGCTACGGACGCGCCGGCTGAGCCGGGGGTGCCGGGGCGAGGTGACGCTCACGCTTCCTAACCACATTGTCGATACATGTGCCCAGTGTGGACACACTGACTAATTTAGGTTTCGTCCTGAGGAACTGTAAACAGTTTAACTATACTCGGGTAATTAAAGCCCTGTATAATTCACTCGTTCGAAGTTGCCTGGAAAAGAGTGCAATTTTATATGGAGTCCCCACGAGGACTTATACGTAGGTTTGTTGGAAAAAGTCCAAAATAAATTAACTCGTTCCTGGACCTAAATAAGTATGGCGTGTGCCCATTCTACCCGCTGAGGTACCCGACCCTGTTCGTGATCGGCATGGTACGGTACAATATGCATGACGCAACGTTGCAGATGCGTGCGCACAACACTTGTTGACAGGAGTCGAAAACGTTCCAAAAGTACCGGTTCGGAACCGGTATTTAGCGGTTCCGATACCAGAACCGGAACCGAAACCTCTATGAGAACCTTTATTTATCAGTACGCGATGCGAACGAAGTAAAAATAAATTACTGGTTCTTTGTTTTAATCCTTGCACATGATGGATTACGATAACAAATGGATTTCACTCAAATGCACAAATTAGGATGCATGCTGTGCTAAGCTAACAGGTTAGAGTTAGGTTAACTATCTTCTCAGCTGTACCGCTCATGGTCAGCAATGAAAATATGTACAGGAACACAATAGATTCCTATTGCTTTAATTAATTATTTATTCAATTATAGGCGACCACCATAATGTTGATGTGCCTATATCATAATAAATGTCGAAATATTTATTAGGATTGCATAAAACATAGAAGATATTCTGTAGACAGTCACGATGACTGCAACGGCACGAACATCTAAAGCCAAATGAATATCTCAGGAGTAAACTATAAGATTGGACGTGGCCCATAGAGTAGCAGTGTTAGTAATGTAGAGTTAATGGGTACTGGCGTAGAGCACCAGCGTGGAGACGGCGGCGGTGGAGTGGCGTGTATGAGATTTGTCAAGATAGAGAGAGCATTTATTTAAGCTATAATATAGGCTCATTAACTTATAAGATGTTTGTCAGGCCGTGATGCCATAATCTAGTCTTAGCTTAATGTAAAGTAAATAAGTACTACTAGTTCTGTACTTAACTATCTAACTTACTAGGTTTTCTACGCAAAAGGGAATCATAAGGAAATCTCAAAAGACAACGTTTATAGGAACACATACAACACTTTAATAAGAATAATTTATGATTAAACGAACTTACTTGTACGTGCAGTTCTATCATAATTATACGAAGTGTATTGTTCGAAGAGATGAGTAACCTGAAAGAATATATGTATATATTAACTAGTCAACTTGTAGTAGTAGATCCAGCTATCATCACTCCACATCACATTTGAGAGTACCTAGTTATCTTTTCTTTATTATTTTATGCTACCCACTGCCGCTGCCCGCCCCGACCGTCATTTAGTTCAGAGTTGACGTCGACAATCACTCCTTCCCTGATGATATTTCCGAAAAGATCGGGATACGTAAGTCCTTGCGTAAGATTAGGGCCGGGTGGGAGTGTGTTACTCATCTCTTCGAACAATACACTTCGTATAATTATGATAGAACTGCACGTACAAGTAAGTTCGTTTAATCATAAATTATACTCGTGTATTGTTCGAAGAGATGAGTAACCTGAAAGAATATATGTATATATTAACTAGTCAACTTGTAGACTTTGAGAGCATTTTTGAGGAAATATCAATACAAAATTGTATCTTGTCTTATAGATACTTCAATGAAACTTAGCAAACTATAATTCATAAAATCTATATGCTAATAAAAAAAAAAAAAATAACTATATTTAAATATAGCCAACTTAAGAGTTTTATTGCTTCTTGACTTAATTTATGATATTATTCAATTAAACTTGTCTTTTACTATTCGTTTATTATTAATCGAGCTTGAGAAACACTTTCATTGTACGTAATAGTCGTATATTAAAACCTGGCAAATGTGGAGGATGTACCGCTCCAACCCGCAGTCTTGCGGATCGTGCCAATACTGAGCCGAAGTTGGCGAGCGCGTGACGTACTCGTGTGTACTCGCGTGTCATGTGCTATGTGCGCTGAATGTTGGTACATCTACTACACATTCCTCCGTCGTTGTTTTAATCCAACGACTAATTGATTGCGAACTAACAGTCCTAGGAGGCTTTATGGGGCTAAAAAAGAGGTAATGATTATTACCTCTTAGAGGTCTTGTGATTTTGAGGTAAGCAAGTAGGGTATTTGCTGTACAAACCTCTGGTATCTTCCTGAAAAAACGCAACTATAAAGTTGGTTGGTATAAGTACTAAAGTACTTCCCGGCCGAGGTTTTTAGTAGGCCTAGAACTTTAATCAGTATTTGTCAATCAGTTTTTATATATTGTTTTGGCTGTTGATTTTTGACTATGTTTACTCGATGCGCTGTCGTTAGAGTTGATAACAGCAATATTTTTTTTTTTTTTTTTGATAATTGTCCAAAGTCAGTTCCACAATTGGGTACTTTTTGCGAGTTCTTTTAGGACTAAAGACGTGTCCCGAGTATCGTTATATTACGGGGTAGTGGATTGCAGACGAAACACTCCCTTATATTCATTTAATTCGATCATCATTTCATAGGTTAGATCAAATCAATAAATCCAACACTGATCCACGTGTATTAAGAGAAACATACTGACATCCTGAATTGAATAGATATGTGAAAAAAGATAGGATTGACGGAAAAGACGCTTCATAGAACATTTAGGGTTTAGCTCTGCTGTAAACAAACCACCTTTTGCGTCATTGTGTCATTAATGAGGTAGCGTAGAAAAACTGGAAATCATGGTTGAGTTTCTCAAAGGGGCCTGTATACTATGATTACAATACCACTATTCCCGTTGCTTTATCTATTATATATATATATATTTTAAGATTACAGGTATGTGGGAAAGTAAAGTATAAGAAGATCCCAGACCAATCGTGAGTAAAAGCATTCACTGCATAAGCGTCTAGGTCTTTCTGCGATGAAATATATTTTTTAAACAATTTTTAAACCGATTTCATGTACGTTAACACAGCTGAGTATTTCGATCTCGACCGGTTTCTCGACTTTCGGAGTCGCTTCATAATGGAGTGCATACGCTCCCGACCGCGTTCGCGCATGCACTGAAATATATTTTGGGCTTTATATGTTTATTCGGCGTGCGAATATATCTATCTCAGGTTGACCAAAAACAGCAATCAATTTATGATAAGCAGAGATCGTTAGTTTCCACTCGATATCTGGTTGATTACGTCTCGATACCGTGTCTGCCCGTTTGTTATCCTCAGATGGGATATAAGATGCACAGACAAACAATCTGTTCATGTATGACACTGCTGTTGAATTGTCGGTCCTAAGAAGTATTTAACATTTTGAGTAATTTTTGGAAAAAATCTTAACAGCTATAAAGGTGGCAAGCAGTTCGAGATAATTAATATGTATTGTGCATTCCTGATTTGACCACTGGCCGCTGGCTATTTCGTATACGCATGCTGCGCACCACCCGTCGTTGAGGCGTCAGAAAATATTTCCATTTCATATTCGTCTTCTAGAATTCTATGTTGTCTATTCCATCACGCCACCACTGTAGGTCATATTGTACATACTTTGGTATTTTTATTAATTTCTAGTAATAATAAAATTATTGTCTTGGGCTAAGTTTAAATATTTGCATCTTTCTAAATCTTTAGTATACAGGCATACGTATGCGATGGCCGGACAAGCGGAGACTAGCAGTCTAATGAGCTGTGCAAACTGCCTGATTAATGATTACACAAGTTTCAATGTTAATTAAATGTATAAGTTAATATTTTATGCGTTTATTTTTTATAGCATGGAAACTTCAGATCTATGTAAATCAAGAATGCATGCTAAACACTGACATCTCTTTGATGGTCTTAGTATGATATTTTATCATTAATTAAGAAGACGAGAGCATAACAGTTCTTTTTGTCACTCTAACATTAGTAATGCATTCATGATAAGAGTAGCCTATTCAGTTCATATCATCTAGTTAAATTGTGGACATAAATCCACCAGACCTTAAAAGTTTTACTATAGGTTTGATAATTTTAGAAAATACGTACGGAACCGTGTTTAGACCAAACGTTTAAACGCAGAATGCGTATAATTTGTCACCCCACTGAAATTTTAGATATTTCCTGCATTCAGGGTGAGTTTCGATAATGTGATAAGCATTTTTATGTAATTTTTTGCTATATAGCATATCAATTTTAAGGTTATACGAAAATATTCAAATGTAAAGTGAGCATTCGACGTATTTATTCAAGTTTTATACGTTAAGAATAAATATCATTTCACCGTTTGGTTTGAGGCATTAGAAAACATTCGAAATAAATTGGTCTACACATATATAGTACCACCAACTTAACTGTGCAGTTTTCGAGGGCGCTACTGGTCATGGAAATCAACTACATACTGTCACAATTTGAAGGAATGTTGTAGTTCTTTTTTCTGCCACCTGAACAGATAAGTTGGTGGGTCTGTATACGGCACCATATATACTGTAGCTTAAACAGTTTCTGTCATCAGAAATATTACAGAGTTCAAATACTTGAGTTTTGGGGGTAGATGTTACTGCTTTACAGGCCTACAAAATATTATTTTATAGCCAGGATCAATCCACGAAAGTAACAGGCGGTCTTTAGTAACAATGGACCGATACTTGTAAAAATGCGAAAGCAGTCCTGCATATTTTAATTTTTACCTGGTCTAGTATCGCTTTCGCGCAGACCTCGATGGCGGCGGTGGCGGCTTGTGCGACTAGTGAGCGCGCGTGTTGCACGACACTGTTGTCGGTGGTGCGGGCTTCGCAGCTGTCTGTGCCAACGTCATCGGAGCTGCAGGCACGCCCCGTCAGCCTGTCACCGGGGGCCTGCGACCCGCGACTGGGGTAATCCAGTTCGGACTGAGGGGTCTTGAACTGAGTTTTCAATTCTGTCCCTGATTTAGTGACAGCTATAACTGCTTTTAAGAAGTCCGTTAGATTCTCTCCAAATAAGGAAATCCGATATATTTTCGTGTTTAATTTCTGCGTGGCACCGAATCATTGTGTTGTGCGTCGCACAATAGACGAGTGGAATCTATAAGCAGTTTTTAGCCTCCAAAGCGTGGGAAATTGCTTTTCCGATGCAGGAAATAGCTACAGTAATACCATTTTAGCGTGCTTCGATAAGCTTATCACGTGTTAATTTATTGTCATTTGGGGTGACTTTTATTTCAGCATATAAGACTCGAGCTCCAAAAATGTGCAATTTCCTGGTGTGAGGTATTTGTCACAATTTATTAGAATACAAAATTTTTTTGTTCCGGACGGGCATCGAACCTGCTTCCTCATATTTCGCGCCAAATGCCTATTCCATTCAGCCACCGGATCTATAATTTTTCGAGTCGAAAATTTCTGCTCCAATTGTATTACTTTAGCCGTCATAGGGGACGGCCAAAAAACCATTTAAGAGTTTATATATTATAGTCTTACGAACGGTTTGTGTTGGAGGTACTTAAAATTTATTGGAAGTTAGGTCAGTAGGTATGTAGTTATGATTGATTCATTGACATGTCGCTGAAGCACAGAGTTTAGTAATTTTCTAACGCTCGGATGGTCCCAAAGACGTCCATGTGCGTAGAATTTTTTGTGACGTATGTCACTCAATTTGGAATTACAGTGGTATGGCGTGGCCGTTAGCTCGGATAGTCCCGCAGACGTCCTTGTGCGTTAGCCTTTATGCCTAGGAAATCATTAATTTTGAGCCACTGTGCGTTTATGACGTCATCGTAGGTTACGCTTGGATAGTCCCGCAGACGTCCTTGTGCGTAAGCCTTTATGCCTCGGAAATCATTAATTGTGAGCCACTGTGCGTTTATGACGTCATTGTAGGTTACGCTTGGATAGCCCCGCAGACGTCCTTGTGCGTTCACCTTTTCTGAGTCATTACACTTAAATAATTATTTAGGGAGGTACATTACCGTCTGGGTTATGCAGAGTTGGCAAAGAGACTTCCGAGTGACTGATGATAACGAAACAATCCTTCTACGACGATTTTTACACTCCTTCAACATTCTTTCTATACATCTTAACTTTTTCACGATGTTATATTCTTCACGGCGCTTCCTTTTGGGCATTTTAAATGAGAAATCTCACCAAAGTAAAAGGTAGGAAGCGTACGTGCGGAGTGATCGACACTGAAATCACGAATGGCGGTCGGGGCGGGCAGCGGCAGTGGGTAGCATAAAATAATAAAGAAAAGATAACTAGGTACTCTCAAATGTGATGTGGAGTGATGATAGCTGGATCTACTACTACAAGTTGACTAGTTAATATATACATATATTCTTTCAGGTTACTCATCTCTTCGAACAATACACGAGTATAATACATCATTAGGGTCACATAGATTACTTCAAAGGTAATATTGTATAGTCACATTCCACAACGATAATATAATAAAAAGGGCAAACCATTTTGGAAGCCAACAAACATAGACCCACACACAACACGTGAATATCAGTTATGTTACATTAAATAAAATTGTACAGTACTTAACTCAATAACTCTCGATGCGGCAGTCACTTATGAAGAATAAAGAGAGGGGCTCAGTAAGTTGAGACATTTGTTTTATAGCAATGACTGGCACCAAGTGTCTGTCGCATATACAACCAATCAGAGACATGAACGTTCCCGCCACAACGAAACAGCCAACCCGAAATAAGACAGGATGGTTGGTTTTACAGATTATGTAGGATTTCAATGCGGCGGTTATTAAAAATGACAAATATCAACAAGTTTTGGAATATTCTACAATTACATAATATGTAACTTCTCTTAACTTATTTACCTACTTAAGATAATCTAAGCTTAACAAATATATGATTCTAACACGGCCATACTGACAGTACTTCCTCCACGAAGTACAAAATAACACCAGGCAAACTTCGCTTTAAAATAATTATGTATAACTTAAAGTGAGAATAGAATAGAATAATTTATTTGTAAGACATGGTAGTATGTATACGGATTACAAAAGCATACAGGTTGGTATAAATAAATTTTGTTAGTACAACGCATGTCCTTGCCTTATTCGGCGTACTAATATTTAGGTAGATTTTACATTATCATACATCATTATAGAAATTTAATATTAAACATTTTGTCAAACTTATCATAGTTAGATACTTAATACAATTAAAAAAGTCACATTATTTGTCAATTATATTTCATGTCAAATTTATCATTTAAAAAGTCAGTTATACCGTAATAACATTTATCAGCGAGTAATCTATTTAATTTATTCTTAAACTGGTCATTGTTTAACTCTCTAATACTTTTAGGTATTTTATTGTAAATTATTGGTCCTATATTAAAAATACTACTATGTCTAAGAGCAGTGTTATAGCTACGTATGCGAAGCTTTGTAATGTCTCGCCTGCTACGAGTACTAGTAGATGCTTCAATACAAGTGCAAAATCGGTCTGGGTTGTTTTTTACAAATGTTGCTACTTCGAGGATATACAGAGATGTTAATATCAGCAGCCTATGTTTGAGAAAGTATGGTTTACAGCTATCTGTCTTTTTCAAATTGTTCATTGCTCGTATACATCTTTTTTGTGCTTTAAATACAACCCCTTTTTCAGTAGAATTGCCCCAAAAGATAATCCCGTAACGTAGAACTGATACAACAAGCCCATAGTATGTCGTTATCAGAGCATCCTTGTTTATTACGAAAGATAGTTTATGCAACGCGTACGCCGTTGAGTGAATTCTCTTAGTTAAAGTCTCTATGTGTGCCTTCCAGTTAAGTTTGCTATCAATAATCAATCCTAAAAATTTAGTTGATTCCACTTCTTGCATCACTTTACCATTATATTGAACTAAAATTTTCTTTCTAGCTACACGTTGTCGGAAATTTATTACATTCGTTTTGTCCAAGTTTTAAAATTATTATTATCAAGCCATTGTATCATTGATTATAAGCTGTTGTTTATGTCATATTCGTAGTTGTCATCATTATTACATAATTGTAATTGTACTATCATCTGCAAATAGTGTAGTCGGGTGATCAAGAGCCCTGGGTAGGTCATTAATATAAAGGATAAATAACAACGGGCCCAGTACGCTACCCTGTGGAACTCCATATAAAGTAGTGCGTTCATTGGACCTGTATATTTCTTCGCTTTTAGTTATTATATTTATCTTAGTAATTTCGGTATAATGTTTTCTATTTGTTAGATATGACTTAATGAGCTCTAAAATATTGCCTCGAATTCCGTAGGCGTACAGTTTTTTCAGCAAAATGACATGGTCCACGTAATCGAAAGCCTGCTTCATGTCACACAATATAGCACATATTGGTTTAGTTTTGTCTACGTGAGAGACAACTTTTTCTAAGTCATAAATTGCTAAATTAATTGAACTTTTTTCGCGAAACCCTTTTTGTTCTTTACTAAAAATATTTTTCATTTCTAATATATTTGTGAATAAATATATTTTTCAATTTTTTTTGATATTATTGGAATGAGAGATATAGGCCTGTAGTTGTCCATGCATTTTCTGTTCTTTTTCTTAAATAATGGCTTTATGATATGACCTTGAGAGCCTCAGGATATACACCTTCGCAGATACATATGTTTAGAATGTAACTTAAATGTTCACATATAAAAATAGCAACTTTTTTCAGAATGGTCGTAGCAATTTCATCGTAACCTACACTATTAGTGTTCTTTAGGGATTTCAATATTTTGAGTACGTCATAGGCAGTGCTAGGAGCTAGGAACATAGAATTCGGAGTGTTTACAATGAATGAGGTGCTATTGTGATTCTGATTGTCATATTTCGTTGGCTCAATTCTGTCTATGAAATAATCGTTAAACGCATTACATATTGTGTATGGATCAGTATAAATCTCATTTTTTACTTTAATATGGCCTATTGATTCCTTTGGTGTCTTAGATTTTGAGCTATTAATAATGTTCCATGTGCATTTGGATTTATTTGTAGCCGTTTTAATAGCAAAGTCGTTTTGCGCCCGTTGGGTTAACTTAGTTACTCTTTTAAACCGTTTTGAGTAGTCAGATAATTTTACTTTGTTGTCAATAGTTGGATTCCTTTTATATTGCCATAAGAGTAGACGTTTTTTTTGCTGCATTGTTTGATACCACGAGATATCCATTTAGGTTTTTTATTGGACTTCACTTTTTTTGTATAAACAGAAAACATAAGTCATAGAATAGTTTAAAAATGTCAAAAAAAAAAAAAAAAGTATATGCGTCATTAGAATTGTCAATTTTATAAAGTTCTGAGAATGAAAGACTCTTAATGCATGAGATAAATTTCACTATATTCTGTTCGTTATAGTCGCGTCGTCTAATACACCAACTATCAATAATGCATTTTTTATCCACAGGACACATCAATAGTTGAGCCGTGTGGTCAGATAACGCAAGTTCAACTACTTCTGATTTAAAGTTTTTTTGAATATCGTGAGCAATGTTATCGTGTACAAGTAGTTACAAATAAGACAACCAGTTGGGAGTGCAGGTGAGTTTATTCATAAAAAATCCGAACTTAGCCGAGAACACTCGAATCACACGCGAGCGACACTTGCGCGATGTAGGATTTCCTTAAAATTTACTAGCGCCATCTAGTTCAAAAGTTTTGAACTACGGTTTTGACGGTAGCATTATTTCTACTAAAAATATATTTCTACATACCGCCCACCAAGGACGAATACTTATTTGTTCTTAATAAAGTTCTGTTCCCACCGTGAAGCAGTGATTTTTAGTAAAACAACATAACAACAGATCTTTCTCACATTAAAATTTAAAATAACTACATATAAACAGACATACTGGTAACAATAGAATTATTTTCTTAAACCTAATACTAATCAAACGGCTACAGGCAGTACAATCAATTTCACAGTTGGCCGTTTGATGACTGAACATTTAGTCTGCAACGTGACAACTCTTGTAATACCATCAGACCCTGGATGTTTAGTAACCACTCGGCCAAGAAGCCATCTAGCTGGAGGCAAATCATCTTCGCTTACCAGTACTATATCGCCGATTACAGGTTCTGGGGTTTGGTATGACCATTTATAACGGTGTAAATATTTTGTCAAATATTCATGCGACCAGCGTCTCCAGAAATTTTGCAACATTTTCTGCGTGAGTTGCCACCTCCGCAAACTAGTAACATTTGAATTCTCGTAATTATAATCAGGGGCAGTTATGATTGGCTCACCTACGAGGAAATGCCCTGGCGTTAAAACATCTACCATAGAATCGGATTCAGATACAAGCCTTGACAATGGTCTCGAGTTAAGGCAAGCCTCGATTTGCGCTAAAACTGTGGATAATTCCTCGTACGTTAAGGTTGTTTCACCTATGACTCTTTTAAGGTGAAATTTTGTCGACTTCACTCCTGCCTCCCAAACACCGCCGAAATTGGGTGAATGTGGTGGAATAAAGTGCCATGTAGTGCCATTTGTAGCTAAAGATGCAGCTATTTCTTTCGAAATACTTGACCTTTCCGAAGAGAATAAAGCCTGCAATTCACGGGATGCTCCAACGAAATTTGTGCCGTTATCGCTCCAGATATCTGTACAATGTCCTCTACGGGCGACAAAGCGTTTAAAGGCAGCGAGAAATCCTTGAGTAGTTAAATCGCTAACGACTTCCAGGTGCAAAGAACGAGTACACATACATACAAAAAGGCAAATATATCCTTTGGATGCATGGTGGCCGCGACCTTTTGATGTTCGTATTTGTACGGGTCCTGCGAAATCTACACCGCTACTTTTAAACGGTCTATTAGGGGTGATTCTATCGGCTGGCAATTGTCCCATTAATTGCGTGGATGGTTTTGCATTGTATCTGATGCATATGACACACTTACGCACATAAGCCTTCACTAAAGGCCTTGCTCCCAAAATGAAATATTTGGTGCTTAAATATGTCAACATTAACTGAATGCCTCCATGAAGAGTTTTCAAATGGGCATCAGCTATTATTAGATTAGTGAATGTTGAGCCTTTTGGCAGCAAAATTGGGTGTTTTTCAATTTCCGTGTCGGATAATCTTTCCAATCGTCCTCCTACGCGCAGAATGTCTCTACTATCAATAAAAGGATTTAAAGATTTAAGTGGTCCTTTTATTTTGCTAAATTTTCCATCCTTTTTTAAGAGTGACATCACCTCTGAAAAATATTCCTTTTGACATTGTTTTATACACACTTCCAACGAATCTGCGAGTTCTCGCGATGTCAAATAATCTTCACGATGACGTTCACTAACCGGTTTGATTAAAGACAGGAATCGCCTGCAATACGCTACTACTTTAATCAATTTCGTGAGCGTCGAGTATCTATCCCAAAGAGATACGTCTGTCGTTGCAACATGTACCTTGATCTCCTCCAAATGTGTTTCAATGTCCTTGGGCTTACCGTAATTGACGATCTTGTTCCACAAGAACTCTGGGCCGTTGAACCACATTGAATGATTCAACAATTCTGTTGGGCTTATTCCTCTGGATGCGCAATCTACCGGATTTTGACCAGAAGATACGTGTGAAAACTGGGTAGACTCTAGAGTTGTTAATATTTCGGACACTCTATTTGCGACAAAAGTTTGCCAGCGCCTGGGGTGACTATTGATCCACGCTAAGACGACAGTCGAGTCCGTCCATGCCCGAATATTACATTTTTTAATTTTCAAAATCTCAGCTACTTCAACCAACAATCTAGTAAGAAGTACTGCTCCGCACAATTCCAGTCGTGGTATGGAAACCTGTTTAATGGGTGCTACCTTTGTCTTTGATGTTACCAAGGTTACGTGGACAGTACCGGCTGCATCGATTCTTCGTAAATACACTGCTGCTGCAAATGCTGACCTTGAAGCGTCTGAAAACCCATGAAGTTCTACAAGGGCATCATTTGTGTTTGTCCTAAGCCACCGAGGTATGGTAATCTGTGTCAACTTGGGTAATTCTTTACAGTAAGTATTCCACTCATCCGCTAATTTGCTTGTTAGTTCCTCGTCCCAGTCTAATCCAGCTATCCATAGCTTCTGTATGAAGATTTTTGCCACGATCACAATGGGTGCCGCCCACCCTAAGGGATCGTACAAACGTGCGATATGAGATATAACCTTTCTTTTTGTTGCAGGTCCAGGTTCGAGTGGAAGTGTCACTGAGTATCTGAAATCATCGGTTCTCCTATTCCAGGTAAGTCCTAACAATTTGACTACTTCATCCATCTTGATCTTAAGTTCTTCTTGAACATCATCAACTTCTGTTTCCTTGATTGCTTGCAATAATTCATCATTATTACTCATCCATTTCTGCATATCAAAGCCACCTTTCTTTAGGAGGGCACTTATTTCATTATAAATATCCATTCCTTCACTTGCAGAGCTACATCCAGTCAGCAGGTCATCCATATAAAAATCGTTAATAATTCTTTCAGATGCCAAAGGATATGGAGCTCCTTCATCGTGAACTACTTGCTGCATACTCTTCACGGCTAAGTAAGGGGCAGCTGCAGTGCCAAATGTAACCCTTAAGAGTCGATAATCTTCGGTATTTTCTTGCGGGTTCTCTTTCCATAGTAATCGTTGATAGTTTACATCCTGTTTTGACACCTTGACTTGACAATACATTTTTATTACATCAGCGGCTATACATATAGGATGTTGGCGCCAACGCATTAACAAGTGTCTGAGTTCTGGTTGTATAGTAGGTCCAGTCATTAAGGTATCGTTCAATGACACTCCTTTTTTATTTTTGCAGGATGCATCATAGACTATCCTCAGCTTCGTTGTATCTTTGTCGTTTCTGATTACCGGATGATGAGGTAAATATACCGCTTCAGTACAATCTTTTTCCAGTGCAGGTACTTTCTCCATAAACCCTAGTTGCAAATAACTTTCAAATTCTTCTTTATACCTCTCTTTTAGCCCATCATTTCTTTTAAAACGTGTTTCTAATCCATTTAATCTTTTTTCAGCAACAGATCTAGAGTCACCACCAGTGCATTCGGGACTTTCTGTTTTAAATGGAAGTCGAACGATGTATCTTCCATCTGCATCTCTTTCTGTTGTTTTAGCGTAAAACTGTTCACAACGAGCTTCTTCGTCTGTCATAAATTTTTGTTGAGTCTCTGCTTCAATCTCCCAAAACTTTTTTAAGGATTGACATTGGCATGTGCTATCATCTTCTACACTCAAATGCATTGTTACAACGTTTGCAGATGAATTGTGCGACTCAGGAGCTAACCCTGATAAAACCCATCCTAGTGATGTTGCTTGAGCCAAAGGATATCCTTCAGGCCCTTTCTTGATCCCTTCTTGGATGACCTGTCCATAGACTTCCGCACCTAAAAGAATGTCGATTCTGTTTGGTGTGTGATATTGGGGGTCGGCAAGAATATACATGTTCTTGTCCAACCAATTTACTTCTTCGACCTTACATGTCGGAAGATATGTAGTGATAGATTTAAGGACATATGCCTGAAATTTAATCACCACACCGTGGTCAATTCGTGATCGAATTGTAATTTCTACCATTTGCTTTGCAATAGTAGTTTTATTGCCTTCTAGGCCCGATATGATTCCTTTTGTTGGATATTTCTTGAGACCTAAGTATTG
This sequence comes from Plagodis pulveraria, assembly GCA_963890685.1. Taxonomy (NCBI): domain Eukaryota; kingdom Metazoa; phylum Arthropoda; class Insecta; order Lepidoptera; family Geometridae; genus Plagodis; species Plagodis pulveraria. The sequence continues at coordinate 89,727 of OY982957.1, read as the reverse complement.
AGCTGTTGCTTCTGAGATAAAGGATGCCTGAGATCCTTGATCTAGCAACGCTCTGATGCAGTATGTATTACCTCTAGAGGTTTCCGCCAACACAACTGCTGTAGCCAAGAATACTTGCCTCCTTTCCGGTACCTGCCCAAAACATGAAACCACTGGCGTCGCGTCAACCGAGCTGGAGTGAGCCTCTGATTTCTCAGCGGATGAACCAACCATACCTACCCCAGGTGGTGAACTGCCATCGCCTTCGCGTGGAATACTTGACCCGCTGTTAGGATGAAGCAAAGAATGATGTTTTCCCTTGCAAATTCTACAAGTGGAGTTACTCGGGCAACTTCTAGCCGAGTGGTTATTACCCAAACAGTTAAAACATAAGCGACTATTGTACACAAAGTCACGTCGCTTGCCTAAATCTAACTTTGAAAATTGTTTGCACGCATACATTTTATGATCGCTTGCACAATATTCGCAAACAGCGTTTACAACATGTAAGACATTGTGATGTTTAGCTTGTTTACCGTAAGTAAGACTTGACGGTTTGGGTCTAGAATTGGGCTCAACGAATTCCAGCGCTCTAAACCGATTTTGTAAAAAGTCTCGAAATACGGAGAATTTAGGTAATTCATTGCAACTCTCTTCCGCCACCTTCAACTCCCACTGCTTGCGTGTTTCAGAGTCTAATTTATTTGCAGTAATGTAAATTATCATTATGTCCCACGATGCGACATCAACCCCTATATTTTTTAATCCATGTAGGCAATCCACGGTTGTATCTATTAATTCCTTTATAAAAACAGATGATTCTACCGTTGTACCTTTTTGATTTATAAGGCGCTTCAACAAACAGTTCGCCAAATAATTCTTGTTGTTAAATCTGTTTTCTAATTGACTCCAACATTCTTTATAATTATCTGCAGTGATAGGCAACTGCCTTATCAATTGTTCGGCCTGTCCCGTTAGATACGTTTTCAAATAATGTAGTTTTTGCACGTCATCTAAAGAAGCATTGGAGTCAACTAGCGACTTGAATAGATCCCGGAAAGATATCCATTCCTCGTACTTCCCGGAGAACGTAGTAATCGTTATTCTAGGTAATTTCAAATATGAAGAGTTACTCTGATTACTAGTGCTACTACTACTACTTTCGTTATTTGGTTTTTGATTCTGATGCTTCATAAGATCACATTTATAACTAATGTACACTTCTTCCGTTTTTTCAAACAGATTCTCTGTAATGTATGGCGTGCCTTGTAAGACTTCCCATTCTACTGACTGCGACATGATTTCATGATGTACTTGAGTGAAACGATTCCACAACTGTTCAAGAATATCAAGTCTAGTTTGTACATATGATTCTGAAATTCGATCTCTGGGCGATTTCCTAAAATTTGCTTGGGCCCGTACAATATTTCCGTACACATCTTTTTGCACATTCACTTTACCCTGCATGTTGATTATTATTTAATTCTTAACATAAAGTAAAAAATATTACAAGTGCTCAGACTAACCAAATTATAAATCTAAATAAAAATTTGTGATTTATTGTAAGTCAACAAAAACTTCAAAAATTTTACAAGTTAATGTAGAACATTCCATAAATTTTTACAAGTGTTTAGAACTTATATAAAAATGTAAAATCGGGCATAGGTTCCCCGTGTCTACCGACTTTCTTTAACTATTCTAAGTCCCTAAACTATTCACAAAATTTTTACAACTTAAAAATATTACTCTAATTTAACAAGTTTAAAGTCTCTACCAAATTAAGTTCAACTTGGCTTGAATCAAATCACTTTGAAATCTTCACTATGAAACAATAAAGTAAAGTACTCACGATTATATTGTCACTCACACTTGACCGTTTTCTGACGTCACTCCCTGCTTTGCGCGAGACGTCACTGTTCCGTTACTACTGAGAACTGCACTCTGTCCTGGACACCTGGCTGGCTCCCTGCTCCGTCTGCATGCAGCACCCCTTCACGGTGCCGCTGTTCTGATGATGACCAGCCTAAGTGCTGATGAAGACCTTTTCTCACCCTGGGCTTCCTCAAGCTGCCAAGGTACTCTCTACCCGGCGCTAGATGAAGAGCTGATCCACTTCCACTAGTGGGAACAGCCCCACTGTAAATCCGCCCCAAGCAGCGATCCACTGCCTATAGGTGCGAATTGGTAGCCTACCCCTTACGGAGACTACCGAGGTAAAAAGGTGCTAACTCTGAACCCGACTCGAATGGACCAATTTGTACAAGTAGTTACAAATAAGACAACCAGTTGGGAGTGCAGGTGAGTTTATTCATAAAAAATCCGAACTTAGCCGAGAACACTCGAATCACACGCGAGCGACACTTGCGCGATGTAGGATTTCCTTAAAATTTACTAGCGCCATCTAGTTCAAAAGTTTTGAACTACGGTTTTGACGGTAGCATTATTTCTACTAAAAATATATTTCTACAATCGTCTTGAACATATCTTTTGGAGAACATTGTAAAGACTACTTAAAAACTGCTCAAAATACTTAGCTTTGTTTTTATTTTTTGGCCCTCTGTATATACATACTATTTGATCTGATAATAGTATATATGTAGGAAAGATTGTTACCGTGTATGGCAACTCACAATTATTTGCACAAAGCTTGCTTGATAAAGAATTTATGTACTAACTAATAAACAGAACACATAAACAGCCTTTGGTTCGAAGTCACCACAGAGAAAAACGGCTATCGATTATCTGTAAAATCATTATCAAATGTTCATAGTACGGATTTGTGGACTACAATACAATGCGATTAAAATAAGAATAGGACGGGCTCTCGGCTAACTTCACTCATATTCACTCTAATAAGTACGATCAGCAGAACAAACTTAAAAATAGAGCAGTGCCATATAGCAAACGTAATTTTAAATATTAACCCGAAATTGTTAATTTTAATAAATTCATATTTTTAAGGTAAGGGAATTACTGCTATCCCACTAACCTCTATCATTTTTATACATATTATTTAAGTTACTTTTAATTTAACACATCACCTAACTATTATTTACGAAGCACAATACACAAATTATGGCAACACACACAAGACTGGCAACTCTGTAGGCAAACTGTCAGCATCTTAAGTATTTTCTCCTCAGATATTAGTTGTTTTTTTTCCTGCTGGTCTTCATACTAGTCGATACGTGTGTCAGCGAGATTATTCTAAAACAACGTTATTTCCTTCTAATTTGTGTGAAAACTTTCAAATTCAAACTGATTTGTTAACACCTAACTGTTTTTATACAATCTAATCCCGGGAAGGTGGTAAGTTTTATGTTTTAACACCATTGTTTGTTTGGCCGCTTCGCTTACTAACCTACAAGATGGTGGTCGAGGAGGTCCCGCCGAAACCCCCTGATCCACCTAATGACGCAATAATCAAAGAAACGCGTTTGGAACCAGATTCCGCTGAACAATGTAGTGCCAAAAAAACGGTGACGAGTGTGGATATGGCCGCAGCTTCTGTCCAAACAATGTACGTACACCCGAGCGTCGTAGTAGGTTCACAGGCTTACTCAAACGTGGATTAAGGTCCCTTTATCGTGCATGTTTCCCGCGCCGAACCAGATCCTGCTGCAGGACTGACCATCTGCCCGATCAAATTTGGACAATTTCTGTTCAAAAATAGGATTAGCAATATATGTCCAGATGGTGTTAAACGCGTCGGCAGAAATAAAATTGCTGTAGAATTCCGTTCTCATTTAGATGCTAATGGCTTTATTGCAAACCCACTTTAAAGCCAGAATAAATATGTTGCTGTGATTCCTAACTACAACATCACCCGTATGGGTCTTGTCCGTGATGTCCCTGTGGATTTTTCAATGGAAGAGTTTGCAGAAAATGTAGACCTTCCCGTTGGATGTGGACACATTTTGAAAGTCGCCGTCTCAATAGAAAAGTAATAAATTATGGCAAAGCTTCATGGGTACCCACCCAAACTGTAGTACTGACATTCCGTGGTCAGATGTTACCAGAAAGGATTTTCCCTTTTCATACCCCCATGCGTGTGGAGGTTTACCAATATCCCACTATTCAATGCCTGAACTGCTGTAGATTTGGGCACATCAAAGCCCAATGCAGGTCAAAACAAAGATGCTTTAGATGTGCTCAGCCCCATTCAGGAGACTCTTGTGATGTCATAGAAAGCAACTCTACATGCTTGTACTACTCAGGACGCCACTTTGCCTCCAATAAGTGCTGTCCAGAACAAAGTAGACAAATTTCCATAAAAAAGCTTATGACAGAAGAGGGTATTTCTTATATGGATGCTGCTAACCGTTTACCTCAAGTTTATAAACATTGTTATACAGAGGTGGCTCAGACCTCTACTAATCTCTCCGGACAATCAGAAATTCCCCCTCCCATGCACATCAATCCTACCGCTAGCACACACTCTCATACAAAAACTGTCAATGCCGCTCGTCCCCCTAGAGCCCCACTAGGAAAATCTTACGACAAGGTGGCACACCAGGCGATTGTGGCAGAGGTCCCATTCGCTATGCCTAATGGTTGTGCTTTGCAAAACCCCTCCCCACCTGTACCATCCCAAAATGAGAACCTTATACAACTTCTTCTCAAGATCGTAGTTGATCTGATTACCCACAACAACACAGCCATACCGTCCAACGTTGCCAGTACACTTTCAACCATTACATCTCTTCTAGGTCAATATGGACCAGGTTAATGTTCTGCAATGGAACAGCCGAAGTCTGCGTCCAAAGACGCATGAATTAATTCACCTTATATCCAAGTTCCACCCGTCTGTCATTGCTGTCTCGGAGACATGGTTGGTGCCTGGCTCTCATTTCAGAGTCTCAGGTTACTCCTGCCTTCGGGATGACAGGGCTGAAGGGTGTACAGGATGCGCACTATTAATAAGACGCACCCTCCCCTTTGCCCAAATCCCTCTCCCTGCCCATTCCTCTGATATTAACGTCACAGCTGTTAGAGCTTTTGATATTTCCTTTGTATCTATATATATCCCTCATCCTAATGGCTCCTTAATCTCTGATCTTTTATTGGTTATCTCCTCTATCCCAGCACCCATTCTTGTAATGGGTGATTTTAACGCCCATCATACCTCTTGGGGCTCCGGACAGTGCAACGCATTTGGCCATCTTTTAGTAGAAATGTTTGATGAGGCTAACCTATGTGTGATCAATGATGGTTCTCCTACTCGCAGGGTTCGACCGTCTCAGAATCCAAGAAGTGTTGTTGACCTCTCTGTCTGATCGCCTTCCCTTGCCTCTCTATTGACATGGCAGACATTAAATCTCTCGTTTGGTAGTGACCACTTCCCCATTTTAATCTCTATTCCTAACAGATCACTACCTGTGTCTAATTATACCCCTTCTCTCAAATACAGGCTTTCTGGTGTTGATTGGTCAGCATATTCTACATGTCTTGAGTCTAAAATTAATGTTATTCCCCCTGTTAACTTCCTTGACCCTCTCCAATCATATTCAAACTTTGTTGATGCGAATACATCAACAGCTGACAACCTTTTTCCCCTGAAGAAGTCCCCTAAATTTACTGTTTGCACTCCTTGATGGAATTCCGAATGTTCCAAAATTGTTAGAGACAGAAATGAGGCAGAACTTAACTATAATTTATGAATGACCATGCCTAACTTTCTCATATATCAGCATAAAGCAGTAAAATCAAAACGATATCTTTCATTAAAAAAGAAGGGAGGTTGGATTCACTTCTGCGAAAATTTATCCCCACGAACACCCTCTTCTTTAGTGTGGAAACAAATTAAGCGATCACTTCTAATGACTCATAGTCATGGGCTGAAGCCTTCGCTGATAAACTGGCCCCCCCATCAGTCCCTACTGCTGACTCTTTCCCAACTCCCCCTTGCCCTCTTCCCTCACTTGTTACATTTGATTCAGATTTTTCTTTTTCAGAACTTCAACTAGCTCTTGATGGGTTAGTTGATTCTGCCCCCGGAATAGATGGCATCCCCTACTCCTTCTTACTTAACGCTTCTTCTAAATCTTAACAATATCTCTTAGACATAATAAATTCATTTTATAATTCAGGCATCATTCCTGATGCTTGGAAGACACAAATTATAATCCCAATTCCTAAACCAGGAAATACTTCGGCAGATGCTAGCAGTAGGAGACCTATTGCTTTGTCCTCCGTTCTAGCTAGCTAAAATAACGGAGCACATGATCAAGCATCGACTTGAATGTATTGTGGAAAGTGCTGGTTTAATTGCACAAACTGAAAATGGTTTTCGAAAAGGTTTTAGCACCTACGACAGCCTCAGTATTTTAACAACAGATATCCATTTTTTTTTTAATATTGTTAGTTTTGCAATAACGCCTGCTGTGCGGATTACATTACAAAATCACAAATATACTATAGGAAAAATTTAAGTCATGTGCGGGATTCGAACCCGCGTCCATCCACTCCTTGAGCCGGAGTATGCTCTAACCAATTGAGCTAACATGACATGACGTTATAACTCGAATCTTTCCTATCGTTGTTTAACCATCGTATTGGGATGGAGCGACATCTATAGTACCACTTGCGTTGTACTACAAACAAGACCAATTTTGCAGTTGGTTTTATACTTGTAAATGATGACGCAACCTTATAATTTTACTATTGTTAGGTTTGCAATAACGCCTGCTATGCGGATTACATTACAAAATCACAAATATACGATAGGAAAAATTTAAGTCATGTGCGGGATTCGAACCCGCGTCCATCCACTCCTTGAGCCGGAGTATGCTCTAACCAATTGAGCTAATATGACATGACGTCATAACTCGAATCTTTCCTATCGTTGTTTAACCGTCGTATTGGGATGGAGCGACATCTATAGTACCAGTTGCGTTGTACTACAAACAAGACCAATTTTGCAATTGGTTTTATACTTGTAAATGATGACGTAACCTTATAATAATTTTACTATTGTTAGGTTTGTAATAACGCCTGCTATGCGGATTACATTACAAAATCACAAATATACGATAGGAAAAATTTAAGTCATGTGCGGGATTCGAACCCGCGTCCATCCACTCCCTGAGCCGGAGTATGCTCTAACCAATTGAGCTAACATGACATGACGTCATAACTCGAATCTTTCCTATCGTTGTTTAACCATCGTGGAGTTCTAAGCTCGCTCATCACTATTCTAACAAAAAAAGAATAGTTGAAATTGGATTACGCGTTCATAAAGTACAACTAAGTAACATTTTAACTTTCATCCCCTTTCCCGAGGGAACCGTGCTAAATTTCGGGATAAAAGTATACAATAATGTTCTTCGTGGTATGAACTCAAATCTTGTTAAGTTTCATTGAATTCCATTCAGTAGCCCATGGAGTGTTGGGCTGCCCGTCGGGTGCCGGGCTGCCCATGGGGTTCCGGGCTCACTCATCATTATTCTAACGAAAAAGAATAATTGAAATCGGACTACGCGTTAATAAATTACAACTAAGTGTACATTTTGACTTTCATCCCCTTTCCCGAGGGAACCGTGCTGAATTTCGGGATAAAAAGTAAACAATAACGTTCTTCGTGGTATGAACTCAAATCGTGTTAAGTTTCATTGAATTTCATTCAGTAGCCCAAGGGGTGCTGGGCTGCCCCTGGGTTGCCGGGCTGCCCATGGGGTTCCGGGCTCACTCATCACTATTCTAACAAAAAAGAATAATTGAAATTGGACTACGCGTTCATAAATTACAACTAAGTAACATTTTGACTTTCATCCCCTTTCCTGAGGGAACCGTTCTGAATTTCGGGATAAAAAGTATTTTTTTTTTTATTTTATTTATTTTATTTATTTATTATAATAAGCACGGAATTACCAATTACACTTATTATTAATTTGTACATTATATAAAGTTATTACACGTACATACACAAAATTAAAATATAAAAAACTATAATTAAAACAGGCACAATTTTGTCAAAGTAATGAAAAAATGTCAAATAATAATATAAAAATAATAAGATTATGAATAAATATGATCATGTCGCAAATTAAAAATGTCAATGAATTAAATAAATCATATTGTTTAAATAGATAATATAATAAAATAAATTAGTCAGGAATTAAAAAATCATATTTTTTCACAAAATTTCACTAGCGATGCAAGAATACATTGCCATTTGTCACAAAATAAATCATAATCGGTGTTAGCATGAAGGAATTCATTGAGGACGTTCAGAGAGCGACACAGAGGGGACTGGGTTCGCGCCACTGTGCGACTACGGGGAGTGGCGAAGAGCTTGAGTGTATGGCTCGCCCTGTGATATACATATTTGTCAGGCACATACAATGAGCACAAAATATTGTGGAGGCTAGGACAGTCGATATTTCCTCTTAATATTTTGCAGCATATAGAGAGCTGATCAACGGACCTTCTAACTTCCAGCGAGTGAAAACTAAGCTGTCCCAAGAGAAATTTGGTGGGATAAAGAAACGGGTAATACCCGTACAACCGCTTGTACAGATACCGCAAAAAAGCCTTCTGCACCTTTTCCAGCATCAAGGTATATGTCACGTGATACGGGTTCCAGACCACAGCGCTCGCCTCAAGCTTACTTCTTACGAGAGTGGTATACAGAAGCCTGATGACGTGAGGGTCATTAAAGTCGCGTGCATTCCGCAACACAAAACCAAGACGCCGGAAAGATTCTTTTGCGGTATCTGTTACATGGTCATGAAAAGTTAGGCCGCGGTCAAACGTCACGCCCAAATCCTTCATAGTAGTCACTCTTTGTATGATATTGTCACAGATTTTATAATTATATCGAATAGGGTTAGGCTTACGGTCAAAGGTCATAATGTAACATTTGTCAGGGTTAAAATACATTTTGTTCGCTATAGTCCAATTATAAATAGAATTCACGTCATTTTGTAGCATCGTACAGTCGCTTTCTGATCTAATCTCCAGAGCCAGCTTAAGGTCGTCGGCATATAGGAGGCATCTAGCGAAACGTACTTCACTGGCTAGGTCATTTATCATGATTAAAAACAGCAACGGCCCAAGGACTGAGCCCTGACTTACCCCAGAAGGGGTTAAGTATGGCTCAGAAACGTGTGAGCCGTGCTTTACATACTGCCTACGATCACGCATGTAGTCGGCAAAGAACCGAAGCAGTTGGGAGGTGAACCCGATGTCATATAGCTTCTGTAGTAACACGTCATTGTCAATTTTGTCGAAGGCTTTCTGTAAGTCAAAATATAATACATCGACCTGTGAACCGCGGTCCATACAGGCCGACGTATAGTCCACTAAGCTTAAGAGGTTAGTATTAACTGACCTACCAGGTCTAAAACCGTGCTGTTCGTCACCCAGATACCTATGAACCTGACTATGGATTTCGTAATGGAGAACATATTCAAATACTTTAGCAGGTGAGTTTAATATGGCTATAGGACGATATCCTTCGACTGCTTTTTTGTTACTGGTCTTTGGGATGGGGGTAACTCGGGACAGCTTCCATTGTGGGGGGTATAATCCATTACTAAGAGACAAGTTAAAAATGTGACATAGGGGACGTGTTAACGATTTTTGGCAAGACTTCAGAATAAAAGCTGGAATATTATCAGGCCCCATTGAACCGCACATCTTCAGCTTACCAAGGCCAACTGCAACATCTTGAGGGGAGACGTGGGGGATACTGACATAGCCGCCGCCAGGGTGATTCTCTAAACGTTCAAGTGTTAACGAGGGAGGTTGTGTAACAAAAACACTAGAAAAATAATCAGCAAAGGCTTCTGAAGCTTCTGCACCAACATGAGACTGTCCATTATAAGTCACACAAGGCTCGAAACCACCTTTTGACTTGAGGCTGGCAATGTGACGCCAAAAGTCCTGTGGACGACTTTTTAAGCGTTTTTCGATAGAAACGGTATACGTGTCGTAGGCGTCCGCTACGCGCTTTTTAAGACTAGCACGTAGATCTGAAAAACACTTATATGTTACCTCACATTTCGAGTGTTTCCAAATCTTATGTAGATAAGTTTTCTGTCTAATATCTTTTATGATATCAGACGTAAACCAAACTGGATATACTTGCGACGCAGTAGCACGGCGAAGCTTCTTAGGTACACACTGGTCAAAGGCATTATAAATGACGTCATAGAACATATCTGTTGCTAAACGAACATCGTTACAATCATAGAAAGAGTCCCATGACACATCATTGAGTAACTGTTTAAAATATATAATGTCAATTTTACTAAAATTCCAATCACAAGACGGGTCAATATTAGAAGGCAACAATTTTACATCACGAGCATTGTGTGACTTGAAACTCACCGTTATCTCAAGCGGGGGGTGGTAGTTATCGGGAGGGACGAGGCCGTCAGCTGTCACAACGCATACCTGTTGCGCTCGCGCGTCATCAATGCATTCCGGTGCCAACACCACGTCAAGTTTGCTTCCATAATAATTGATAACATTATTATAATCAAATAAATTGCAGTATGTCAAAAAATAGCAAAAATAATTATTTACATTTAAACTAGCACTTTTTAAATTTATGTCACCGAATATCATTATATTGCCCTTAAGGGTCGTAATAAACGATTCTATTTTACAAAACCAATCCATGTAGCATTCATCGGTAGCACTCGGTTTAATGTAAACAATACAAACGTAGAACACGGTACCGCGGTACGAGAACGAGGCCCACAGGTCCTCGCCGCTTGCAGTCTCGAGTTCAGATTGACGTCGTAAGGTTACTCCAGGTTTTGAAGCCAGCAAAACTCCGCCACAGGGAGTTGGCCTATCACGCCGTAGGAGCGAAGAAGAAGGAGCGAAGTATACAATAACCTTCCTCGTAGTATGTACTCAAATCGTGTTAAGTTTCATTGAATTCCATTCAGTAGCCCATGGGGTGCTGGGCTGCCCGTGGGGTGCCAGGCTGCCCATGGGGTTCAAGGCTCACTCATCACTATTCTAACAAAAAAAGAATAGTTGAAATTGGATTATGCGTTCATAAAGTACAACTAAGTAACATTTTAACTTTCATCCCCTTTCCCGAGGGAACCGTGCTAATTCGGGATAAAAGTATACAATAATGTTCTTCGTGGTATGAACTCAAATCTTGTTAAGTTTCATTGAATTCCATTCAGTAGCCCATGGAGTGGTGGTCTGCCCGTGGGGTGCCAGGCTGCCCATGGGGTTCCGGGCTCACTCATCACTATTCTAACAAAAAAGAATAATTGAAATCGGACTACGCGTTCATTAGTTACAACTAAGTAACATTTTAACTTTCATCCCCTTTCCCGAGGGAACCGTGCTGAATTTCGGGATAAAAAGTATACAATAACCTTCTTCGTAGTATGAACTCAAATCGTGTTAAGTTTCATTGAATTCCATTCAGTAGTTTTGGAGTGATGCGCGGCCGGGATACAGACAGACAGACAGACAGACAGACAAAAATAAAATAAAATACAGTTTTGGCATCAGTATCAGGTACAGAGTGCTCTCAATTTTTTTTTGCAAAATATCTCTTATGTACAGAATTGGACCTGTTACAGTTTTATTATAAGTATAGAAAAAAGAATAATTGAAATCGGACAACGCGTTCATTAGTTACAACTAAGTAACATTTTAACTTTCATCCCCTTTCCCGACGGAACCGTGCTGAATTTCGGGATAAAAAGTATACAATAACGTTCTTCGTGGTATGAACTCAAATCGTGTTAAGTTTCATTGAATTTCATTCAGTAGCCCAAGGGGTGCTGGGCTGCCCGTGGGTTGCCGGGCTGCCCATGGGGTTCCGGGCTCACTCATCACTATTCTAACAAAAAGAATAATTGAAATTGGACTACGCGTTCATAAATTACAACTAAGTAACATTTTGACTTTCATCCCCTTTCCTGAGGGAACCGTTCTGAATTTCGGGATAAAAAGTATACAATAACCTTCCTCGTAGTATGTACTCAAATCGTGTTAAGTTTCATTGAATTCCATTCAGTAGCCCATGGGGTGCTGGGCTGCCCGTGGGGTGCCAGGCTGCCCATGGGGTTCCGGGCTCACTCATCACTATTCTAACAAAAAAGAATAATTGAAATCGGACTACGCGTTCATTAGTAACAACTAAGTAACATTTTAACTTTCATCCCCTTTCCCGAGGGAACCGTGCTGAATTTCGGGATAAAAAGTATACAATAACCTTCTTCGTAGTATGAACTCAAATCGTGTTAAGTTTCATTGAATTCCATTCAGTAGTTTTGGAGTGATGCGCGGCCGGGATACAGACAGACAGACAGACAGACAAAAATAAAATAAAATACAGTTTTGGCATCAGTATCAGGTACAGAGTGCTCTCAATTTTTTTTTTGCAAAATATCTCTTATGTACAGAATTGGACCTGTTACAGTTTTATTACAAGTATAGAAAAAAGAATAATTGAAATCGGACAACGCGTTCATTAGTTACAACTAAGTAACATTTTAACTTTCATCCCCTTTCCCGACGGAACCGTGCTGAATTTCGGGATAAACAGTATACAATAACCTTCTTCGTGGTATGAACTCAAATCGTGTTAAGTTTCATTGAATTCCATTCAGTAGCCCATGGGGTGCTGGGCTGCCCGTGGGGTGCCGGGCTGCCCATGGGGTTCCGAGCTCACTCATCACTATTCTAACAAAAAAGAATCTTTGAAATCGGACTACGCGTTAGTAAATTACAACTAAGTGTACGTTTTGACTTTCATCCCCTTTCCCGAGGGAACCATGCTGAATTTCGGGATAAAAGTTTACAATAACCTTCTTCGTAGTATGAACTCAAATCGTGTTAAGTTTCATTGAATTCCATTCAGTAGTTTTGGAGTGATGCGCGGCCGGGATACAGATAGACAGACAGACAAAAATAAAAAAAAATACAGTTTTCGTATCAGCATAAGCTACAGAGTGCTCTCAATTTTTTTTTGCAATATATCTTCTATGTACAGAATTGGACCTGTTACAGTTTTATTATAAGTATAGAAGATTGGATGCGAACGAAACGTAATTGTGTAACTCATACAGTCTTGTTATATGGTGCTTAAATATTAATTAATTACTCTCATAACTTAGTATGTTAAACTCTCTCATATTGTTTGTAATGAGTGTCTAGAGGACTCTTGTCTTTGTATAAATTTGGAGTAAAACTTAGGAAGTAATAATAATTTAAATTAAGACGTATTTTATATATAGATATAAAGTTTTATTATAGGTATATATAATTATTGTTTTTATATATAATGAAGCTATATTTGTTTATTTATATTGTATAATTACTTGTTGGTATTTACTTATCTTGTTATGTTTGATATTGAGTTTGAAGATAGTTTTTTTTCTTGCTCTTCTTCTTGTTCATCTGATACTGAGTATGGAAGTGCATTCAGCGATGACACCACGCACTTGCATGATCAACTTGTATCTAAACTCAAGAAATATCATAAATATGTTAATATTATCCATATTAATGCTCAAAGCATTCATGCACATTATGCCGGTATGCTAACTTCTTTTGATTGTAAATTCATTGATGCTATACTGGTGGCAGAAACTTTTCTTAAACCTTCTATACCGTCCATTCAGTACCACCTTCCAGGTTTTGTTCTTATACGTAATGATAGGGTCGGCAAAGGTGGTGGAGGGGTAGCTATTTACTGACATCCCATTTAAGATAATCGACCAGTCTCTGAGTGCACATTCCAATATCGCTGAATACCTTTTTATTGAAATTACCGTTCACCATTCAAAGATCCTTCTGGGGGTTTATTACCCTCCCTCTCGTAACATTGATTATATTTCATCGCTGGAAATTAACCTTGAAAATCTGACCTCAATAAATGATCACACTCTTATTTTAGGTGATTTTAATACGTGCCTTCTGAAAAAGGATGCACGTAGTGCTAAACTTCTATCTCTTGTTTCTTCACTATATATGAATATTCTTCCACTTAATGCTACTCACCACTCTCCTCATTGTGTTCCTTCACTTCTGGATCTTATCCTTGTTTCTGACCCTGATCGCGTTGGTACTTATGGGCAACTATCAGCATCATTCTCTTACCACGATCTTATATTTCTTTCGTACAAAATTCATCGTCCTAAACGTAAGCCTAAATTTGTTTTTCTTCGTAGTTTTAAAAACATTGATATTGAGTGAGCGTTTAAATCTTGATGCAGGTAAATCAATTGGTCCTCTGTTTTGAGTGCAACAGATTTGGATATAAAAATTTCCAATTTCAATAATATAATTATCAATTTGTTTGATATACATGCTCCATTACGACGCATCAAAATAAAACACTTTCCAGGCCCTTGGCTTACCAATTCTATAAAACTTCTTATGTCTAAACGAGATAAAGCTAAAAGACGGTACAAAAAGTGCCCGTCAGAAGAAAACTTTTCCACATATAAAAAATACGTAATCGTTGTAGTAAAATGTGTCGTGATGCAAAACGAGTACACATACATAATTCTATTGAAAATTCAGATGCGGCTGATATTTGGAGATTTCTTAAAACACTTGGCATTGGTAAATCTGCATCGAATTCTCAAACATCCTTTGATTTAAATGCTCTTAATAATTATTTTTCCCAACCTCCTCCTATTTCTATTAATGAATCTGTTAAAACTGCTACTTTTAACTTCCTCTCTTCTTCAACCAAACCACAGTGTGTGTCTTTTGTTTTTAAGGAGGTCACCGAAGCAGATACTAAGAAATTGTTGCTTTCAATTTCCACAAAAGCTGTAGGTTCTGACAATCTCTGTATCCAAATGATAAAACTCATACTTGAAGTACTAGTTCCAATTATTACTCACCTTATTAACTACTCATTGGTCACTTGCCGTTTTCCCACAGACTGGAAAAAAACTTATGTCATTCTCCTCCCCAAAACATCCAACCCCTCTTCACTATCCCACTTTCGACCAATTTCGATTCTGCCAATTCTATCTAAAATTTTGGAGAATGTAGTTCAAAGGCAACTATCAAATTTTCTTTTGTCTCATAACCTGCTCCAGTCCATTTCAGTCAGGTTTTCGTTCCGGCCACAGTACGGTCAGTGCTTTGATTAAATTATCTAATGACATCCGCTGCGCCATGAATAATAAGCTTCTTACTATTTTAACTCTTTTGGATTTCAGCAGCGCTTTTAATTCCGTCGATTATGACATTCTCCTTGGTATTCTATCGTCTCTTAATATTTCTGCTCCTGTAGTTAGCTGGTTTGACTCTTACCTGAGAGGACGATTGCAATGCATCCGGCTTAATGAGTGCTCCTCGGACTGGTGTGATATAGTGATGGGCGTACCTCAAGGTGGTGTTCTCTCTCCCCTTCTTTTCTCAGTCTTTATTAACTGCATTACGCATGTTCTTTCATGCAATTTTCATCTTTATGCAGATGATTTGCAATTGTATCGTCATTTCAAAGTTGAGAGTGTAGTGGAAGCAATTTCTTTGCTTAATGTAGATTTATATAATGTACACAATTGGGCGAAATCCTTCGGTCTTCTTGTAAATCCATCTAAATCCCAGGTTTTGATCATAGGCAGTGCATACATGCTGAACCTTCTTAGACTGTTTATCTCTTCCCGCAGTGACATTTAATGATGTTCCTATTCCATACGCTACTAGTGCCAAAAACTTGGGAGTCATATTTGATAACCACTTATCCTGGAAGTCTCATGTTAATGCTGTCAGTAAAAAAGTAAACTTTACATTCCAATCACTTAAGCGCCTGCAGAAGTTTTTACCTCATTATACAAAAGTAACTCTAGCTCAAGCTCTCTTGTTACCTTTACTAGACTATGCTGATATTTGCTTTCTTGACGCCAATGAAGAACTGTTAAACAAACTGGAACGCCTACAAAACTTATGTATTCTTTTTATATATGGTCTACGTAAGTATGATCACGTGTCCACCTACTGGTCTCAGCTTAAATGGCTTCCCATCCGTAAGCGTCGCAATACTCACGTTCTCTCTTATCTGTATACTATTCTCAATAATCCTCTTGCCCCTTCTTATCTTCGAGAACGTTTTGACTACCTGGTGCCCCGTGGCGTTCAGACCAGAACGATGAATTCACTTCTGCTAAAAGTGCCATCTTGCGAATCCAGTCGCTATGCCGGCTCTTTCACTGTTAAATCGGTAAAACTTTGGAATTCATTTCCCCACAGGATCCGTGCTAGCCCTTCTTTAGATTCTTTCAAAACTAGATTGAAAGAGTACTTTCTCTGTAGGTACTTAATTTGGATAATATGAATATACATATTTTACATGTGTATATTATGTTATATTTATTTTGTTATAATGTATGTATTTTGTGTAAGTTTATTTTGTATTTATTATATGTTGATATTTTATTTCATAATTATATGTATATATTTATATATATTGTATGTATGTTAAATATTGTATAAAATTATAATTCATTTTCTGTACACAGTGGAAACCTACAAGAACATTTCTCTCTACGCTAAGGTTTGCTGGAAGAGAACTCTTTTAGGGTTAAGCTCGCCTTTGTACACATTATATACAAAAATTATTTTCTGTCTCTACTGTTTGTGTGCAATAAAGAATCTAAGAATCTAAGAAGGTTGACAGCACATACGCCATCTTGGTTTGATGACAACGCGGGCGTCAGGGTCTTATTTCTCCGACAGTGTACTACTGTATGCGACCCGTTTCCGAGTTTTTATTGACCTTTTCATTTAAATAGGTTAGGTTTAGGTTAGGTTAGGTTTAGGTTAGGTTTAGGTTAGGTTTAGGTTAGGTTTAGGTTAGGTTTAGGTTAGGTTTAGGTTAGGTTTAGGTTAGGTTTAGGTTAGGTTTAGGTTAGGTTTAGGTTAGGTTTAGGTTAGGTTTAGGTTAGGTTTAGGTTAGGTTTAGGTTAGGTTTAGGTTAGGTTTAGGTTAGGTTTAGGTTAGGTTTAGGTTAGGTTTAGGTTAGGTTTAGGTTAGGTTTAGGTTAGGTTTAGGTTAGGTTTAGGTTAGGTTTAGGTTAGGTTTAGGTTAGGTTTAGGTTAGGTTTAGGTTAGGTTTAGGTTAGGTTTAGGTTAGGTTTAGGTTAGGTTTAGGTTAGGTTTAGGTTAGGTTTAGGTTAGGTTTAGGTTAGGTTTAGGTTAGGTTTAGGTTAGGTTTAGGTTAGGTTTAGGTTAGGTTTAGGTTAGGTTTAGGTTAGGTTTAGGTTAGGTTTAGGTTAGGTTTAGGTTAGGTTTAGGTTAGGTTTAGGTTAGGTTTAGGTTAGGTTTAGGTTAGGTTTAGGTTAGGTTTAGGTTAGGTTAAGGTTAGGTTTAGGTTAGGTTTAGGTTAGGTTTAGGTTAGGTTTAGGTTAGGTGTAGGTTAGGTTTAGGTTAGGTTTAGGTTAGGTTTAGGTTAGGTTTAGGTTAGGTTTAGGTTAGGTTTAGGTTAGGTTTAGGTTAGGTTTAGGTTAGGTTTAGGTTAGGTTTAGGTTAGGTTTAGGTTAGGTTTAGGTTAGGTTTAGGTTAGGTTTAGGTTAGGTTTAGGTTAGGTTTAGGTTAGGTTTAGGTTAGGTTTAGGTTAGGTTTAGGTTAGGTTTAGGTTAGGTTTAGGTTAGGTTTAGGTTAGGTTTAGGTTAGGTTTAGGTTAGGTTTAGGTTAGGTTTAGGTTAGGTTTAGGTTAGGTTTAGGTTAGGTTTAGGTTAGGTTTAGGTTAGGTTTAGGTTAGGTTTAGGTTAGGTTTAGGTTAGGTTTAGGTTAGGTTTAGGTTAGGTTTAGGTTAGGTTTAGGTTAGGTTTAGGTTAGGTTTAGGTTAGGTTTAGGTTAGGTTAGGTTTAGGTTAGGTTTAGGTTAGGTTTAGGTTAGGTTTAGGTTAGGTTAGGTTTAGGTTAGGTTTAGGTTAGGTTTAGGTTAGGTTTAGGTTAGGTTTAGGTTAGGTTTAGGTTAGGTTTAGGTTAGGTTTAGGTTAGGTTTAGGTTAGGTTTAGGTTAGGTTTAGGTTAGGTTTAGGTTAGGTTTAGGTTAGGTTTAGGTTAGGTTTAGGTTAGGTTTAGGTTAGGTTTAGGTTAGGTTTAGGTTAGGTTTAGGTTAGGTTAGGTTAGGTTAGGTTAGGTTAGGTTAGGTTAGGTTAGGTTAGGTTAAGGCTGCAGCAGCGATTGCCCCCCCACCGCCGAAACCGACCCCTCGAAAGCGGGTTGGCCAGGCATCGCAGGCTGCCCCTACCCCCTCGACTTCGGCTCCCATCGCCCCCCCAAGGACGACTCCGACTGCTGTTGCCAAGGCGGACACCTGGGCAACAGTAGTAAGCAAGGGGAAAGGCAAAGGGAAGGGCAAATCTTCCTCCCCAGCAACGCCCGCTCCCGCTCCTGTCCCAACAGCTCGTGCCCCCCCCTCCGCCGTGAAGCCTAAAGTGAAGAAGGCTTCCGCTGCCACCGGGCCCAAGAAGGCGAAGGCGCTAAAAACGTCCAAATCCGCGGCTGTAGTGCTGACGCTGCAGCCCGAAGCCGCGGAAAAGGGCGTTACATACAGCGCCATAATAGAGACGGCGCAGGAGAAGGTCGATCTCCAAGGATTGGGTATCGACCGGATCCACTTCCGCCAGACGGCCACAGGAGCCAGGATGCTCGAAATTCCTGGCTCCCAAAGCAGCGAGAAAGCGGACAGGCTCGCGGAGAAGCTCCGCGGTGTCCTGTCCGAGGTGGCTAACGTCGCGAGGCCCGTAAAATCCGTGGATTTGCACGTGACGGGCCTGGACGACGCCGCCACAAAGGAGAAAGTGGCGGCGGCGGTCGCCAAGGTGGGCGGCTGCGACGTACTCCACGTCAAAGTCGGGGAGATACGTCGCAGCTACGGCGGGACCGGCTCCTCCCTCGTATCCTGCCCAATCCCAGTAGCCAAAGTGGTGCTGGCACAGGGCAGGCTGTTGGTGGGGTGGAGCTCGGTGCGAGTGGTGGCACTGGCGGCGCGTCCCATGCGCTGCTTCAAGTGCATGGGACTCGGGCATACGCGCCCACAGTGTCCCTCGTCGGCAGACAGGGGGGACCTGTGCTTCCGATGTGGAGGCGCAGGACACAGGGCGGCAAACTGCCAGAGAAGGGCCCCGCACTGCGCTATATGCGCAGAGTCGGGGCGACCAGCCGAGCACAGGATGGGGGGACAAAACTGTATCCCCCCAAAGACGAAGGGACAGGCCGCCAGGACCCCGGCCATCCCCCGACCGGCCGCCAGAGCCGCTCCTGAGGCTGTTCGCCGCGCGGCGAGCATGGAGGTTGTGACGTCCGATTGATATGGATCAAGTCGGACAGCACAACCTCCTCCAGACTAATTTGAACCACTGCGTCAGGGCTCAGGATTTGCTCATGCAGTCCCTGGCGCAGTGGCGCATCGATTTAGCGGTCGCCGCGGAGCCGTACTACGTTCCCCAGTCCCATCCCTACTGGGCTGGGGATCTGGACGGCTCCGTGGCCATAATTGGACGTGCCGGTGGCGGCCCCCCCCTCTCGGTGTCAGAGAGGGGTTCGGGGTACGTGGTGGCCAAGTGGGAGAGGTATGCGGTAGTCGGCACATACTTCTCCCCCAATAGAACCGTCGCGGAGCTGGAGGTCTATCTGGACCTCCTGGCCGCGGCGGTGAGAAGACAGGCGCCACGTCAGGTCCTCCTCATGGGGGACCTGAACGCCAAGGCCCAGGCCTGGGGCAACCCCTCCACTGACACTCGCGGGGAGATTGTCGGGGAGTGGGCGGTTGCCGCAGGGCTGACCCTGCTCAACAGAGGGTCAGTCCACACGTGCGTGCGACACAACGGGGGGTCCGTGGTGGACGTTTCGTTCGCCACCCCGGAAGTCGCAGCACGTGTCCAGGCCTGGAGAGTGGTGGGGGATGTGGCGACTCTCTCGGACCACAACTACATCCGGTTCGAGATCGCCACCTCCCACCAAGGAGGGACTCGGCGCGTGGATGGGGCACTCTTCCCGCGCTGGGCGATTGGTCGCCTCGATGCCGAGTTGGCTGAAGAGGCGGCTATGGTGCAGTCGTGGGTTGCCGGCCCCATGCACCCGGAGGTGGCCGTTGCGGCGAGCCGGTTCCGGGAGGCGGTGACGGCCGTCTGCGACGCCGCCATGCCGAGGTCCCGACGCCACCCCGAGCGCCGCCAGGTTTACTGGTGGTGCTCGGAGATTGAGGATCTCCGAGCGCGATGCTCGGAGACGCAGCGCCTCTACTACCACTGCAGGAGGCGCCGCCACGGCCGGACGGACGACCAGCTGCCGGCGGAGCAGCTGGCGGCCGAGCAGCTCCTGTACGGCGATATGAAGAATGCCAAACAGGAGCTGAAGATGGCCATCGGCCGGGCTAAGGCCCTAGGCTGGTGCGAGCAGCTGGAGGGCCTCGACAGGGACCCATGGGGGCGCCCTTATAAGTCTGCCCGGAATAAGTTCCGGGGCAGAGCGCCCCCTATCGCGGAGTCCCTGGAGCCAGAGCTCCTGGAGAGGGTGCTGGGGGGGGCTATTCCCCGACAGTGACCCCCACTACACCCCTCCACCGATGGCCACCCCGTCCTTCCAGGAGGAGGAGGACCCGGCCTCCATTCCGCCTATAACAGAGGTGGAGATGGAGGTAGCAGTCTCCCGCCTGAGAGGCAAGAAGACTGCCCCGGGACCAGACGGGATTCCCGGGCGGGTCCTCAGGATCGCCCTTAGGGAGATGGGCGGTCAGCTTCGGGAACTGTTCGACGCGTGCCTCACGTCGGGTCAGTTCCCGAAGCTCTGGAAGGACGGGCGATTGTGCCTGTTGCGGAAGGAAGGGCGAGACGCAGACTCGCCCGCCGCATACAGGCCAATCGTGCTGCTGGATGACACGGCGAAGCTGCTGGAGAGAATAGTGGCTTCCCGTGTCATCCGGCACCTGGGGGGAACTGGGCCTGGCCTTTCAGAGGCCCAGTTCGGATTCAGGGCAGGGCGGTCGACGATAGACGCCCTGCTCTGGATCAAGGGGTGGACGCAGGACGCAGTCGGCGGGGGGGAAAAGGCGTTGGCTGTCTCGCTTGACATTGCCAACGCCTTCAACAGCCTACCGCACGGGACAATACGGGAGGCGCTCCGCTATCACGGAGTGCCCCTGTATCTGCGTAGGCTGTTGGCCGACTACCTCCGGGACCGCGAGGTCCTGGTGGAGGGACGCGACGGTCTGAGGCGACGTCGCGTGTCCTGCGGGGTTCCACAGGGGTCAGTGTTGGGACCGCTCCTGTGGAACATTGGCTACGACTGGGTGCTCCGCGGCACGTTTCCCGCAAGTATGCGGGTTGCGTGCTACGCGGATGACACGCTAGTCGTAGTCAAGGGGAGGGACCTCGGGGAGACGGTGCGGCGGGCCACGGTGGCCACAACACTCGTGGTCGGCCGCATACGTGCCCTGGGGCTGGAGGTCGCCCTCTCCAAGACCGAGGCCCTAATGTTCCATGGGCCTCGGGGGGGACCCCCTCCAGGAACGAGGATAGACCTGGACGGGGTCCTGGTCCGGGTTGGGACCCAGATGAGGTACCTGGGTCTCATCCTGGACGGGCGGTGGACTTTTGGGGCCCACTTCACTCAACTGGCCCCAAAAGTCATAGGTGCCGCTGCCGCCCTTGGGAGGCTGCTGCCCAACGTGGGCGGCCCGAGCGCCACATGTCGTCGCCTGTACTCCGGAGTGATCCGGAGTATGGCCTTGTACGGGGCACCTGTCTGGGTGGACGCCCTCGGTCGCGCCAATAAGGCCCTGCTGCGACGTCCGCAGCGGGTCATCGCGACGAGGGCGATACGCGGGTACCGGACGGTGTCCTGGACGGCGGGATGCGTGTTGGCCGGTGATCCCCCCTGGGAGCTCCAAGCGGAGATCCTCGCCGAAGTGTACCACTTCGTGGCGGCGAGGAGATCCCGCGGGGAGCCTCCAGCGTGGGAGGAGGTCACGCGCATGCGACGGCAGGCGCGGGCCGCCCTGTTGCGGCGGTGGACGGAGGACCTGGCTCCACCGGTCCCTGGACAGAGGACGGTGGATGCCATTCGCCCGGTCCTTCGGAGGTGGGTAGGGCGGCGATTCGGGTCGCTCACCTTCCGATTGGTGCAGGTGCTTTCCGGGCATGGATGTTTCGGAAGGTACCTGCATCACATCGCAAGACGTGAGGCGACCCCCGCCTGTCACGAGTGTGGAGCGCCAGAAGACACGGCGCTCCACACGCTGGAGGAGTGCGCCGCGTGGAGTCCCATGCGGCGCACCCTCACAGCGGTCATAGGCGCAGATCTGTCGCTGCCGAGCGTGGTTAACGCTATGCTCGGCAGCGACGGATCGTGGCAGGCGGTGGTCTCTTTCTGCGAAGAGGTGATGGCGCAGAAGGAGACCGCGGAGCGGGCGAGGGAGGACGACGTCCTCGCAGACCCGCTCCGGCGTAGACGAACTGGGGGAAGGAGAAGGCGATTCGGGCGCCTTCTCGCTCTTTCCTAGTGTTGTGCGGATCATCGGTGGAGAGTCGGGGGATTCTCCACTGGCTTGCACGATCCCACACGTCTGGGGGATGGCCCTAATGAGCTGGGTCATCCCTCCCTTGGCCGGGGCCCGTCACCGGTGACGGGCCAACCGCCGGGGCGAGATGGTGATTGCTAACGCTACCCCATCTCGCCCCGACTAGGCGGCAGACTGCTCATCCCGGGTTTTTAGTGGGTAACCTCACTTACTACCCCCCCGTGGGGGTAGTAAGGCCCCTCAGGCGAGGACTCCCACATAACCACTCTGCTCCCCCCGGAGCCGGGTGGTATCCATAAAGGATTTTCCCGGGTCAAAAAAAAAAAAAATAAAAATAAAAAAAAGGTTGGGCGGGTCTGGGTTTATCCATTAATAGTTGCTTTGCCTAGCTTGCACGCCTTGCGCTGCTTGTTTTGGATAAACTCAGGCCTTCCTTACTCATCTCGGATGGGTAAGGAGGCAACGGTCTTAGGGGAGAGCGCAAGTCGTGATGATCCCTAAGGCAAGTCTGACGGTTACCTTCCCGTGGTGCTGCCCGTTATTGGTTTGTTTCCTTCTGAAATAAACGTAACAGAACACCGTCAGGCGCCGCGTCATCTCATCTCATTACCCCTTCATCAGTCCCATTTCATTGCATCTCATTATCTTTCATCTCTTCTTGTCTCCCCTCGCTTCGTATCTCCATTTCGGAGAGCTGAACTGTGGTGTGAGACGAGACTTCACACCATCTCACTTTCAACGGTGGACAGGCGGTTCATCCGCGGAGTTTGGTCTCAGATGGGACAGTGGACCCGTAGGGTCGATGGATGGCCGGCCGGCCATCCATCGACCCTACGAGGCTGGCGGCATGACAGTTTCATCCTGTCGTGCAAGGAGGAGTGACGACGTCGCTTTTGACGGTGGGCGCGGCAGGGAGGGTCAACTCGGCCACCCTGTCGGGCACACTCTTGGACGGCAGCCGCATTACAGTGGCTGCAGCGGACCTTCGGGTCGTGGGATGGCGGGCCTGCAAGGCTCGCGGCGCGGCAGGGAGGGTCAACTCGGCCACCCTGTCGGGCTCCATGCGTCTCCGAATCCCCGGTTTCGGTGCCCGCCTATGGGATGCATGGCTGGGGGGAACCCGGTCGCGAGGGCACCATAAGGGGACCTCACCCCTTCAAAAAGGAAAACACAATATGGATCACAAAGCGTTTGTTAACAATCCTCAGGTGGGAGAATCCCACCCCTCTCTCGAAGAGAGAGAGGGCAGCCCCATCGTATCTGGGGGGGGCAGCAACCGCTTCGTGGGCTCCGGCCCACGCACCGACAACTATGGCACGAAAATGGTAAACGAATCTGCAGCAAATGATAAAAAAGGCAAGAATATGGAAATGATTGAGGAGGAGGCAGTGGGCTTCTCTACTGCTCAGAAGCGGTCAGCCTCTTCGTCCCTCGAGCCCGACCATTTAGGGTCGGACACGGGGGCCGAAGGTATGGCGGCCGCAGAGGTGAATTACTCGACTGAGTCGGACACGTCCGACTGCAGCTTCGAGACAGTCGAATCGATTTCGACTTTGAGGAATGCGTCGAAGCGCCGGCTTGAAGATGACGAGCGCGGAGTCGTATTAAAGAAAGGGCAAACAGCCAAACGAGGCAGGGGCCGGCCACCAACAACCGGCCAGTATGTGGGCCTGGCCAAGGCCAAACAGGAGGCCGCGGCTGCGTGTCGCGACGAGATGCGGGCTAGGGCGGAGCTCGACCTCAGCAATTGGGTCGGCAGCACCATGAGACGGAGCCGGAGCATTTCCGCTCTGTCCGAAGTCTCAGATGACAGACCGGCCCAAACCCTAGAAGAGGCGGTCAAAACAAACTTGGAGGTCATCCACAAAATTGCCACGAAGTCGAAAAACCTTAAGGGCAGTTTTGTGCATGCTCTCAAGAAGTCGGTGGAGGAAATCCGCTCCGCGGTATTGGAGTTGAAAGACAGGTCGTCCTCGGACGAGACGAGAAGACTTCAGGCAGACAACGATCGCCTGAAAAAGGAGATGGACGAGTTGCGCAAGGAGATGAGTGCACTCCGTGCGATGATGGAGCGGGGAGTAACTAGCTCCCCTGGTGCGCCTTCTGCACCATCTTCGCCATCCACGGCCCCGGTAATGCGTTCACCGCCAACTGGAGGACCGGGAAACAAGAAGGCCCCTGAGGTGGCTCCAGACTTGGAGACATTCACTCGGTCCGTCATGCTCCAAGTGGGCACGATGATGAATGCCAGATTGGAGGCCCTGGAGGACCGCCTCCTACCTCAGGTGCGGCTTCGCCCTCCCCTTGCGGCGGACAGGAAGACAGCACGGAGTCCTGCGGCTGCTCCTGCGGAGCCATCGACTGTTGCTGGGCCGTCCGGGCTGAATGCCGGACCTCCCAAATCCAAAACAGCGGCGAACCCTGTGCCGACAAGCGCCAAGGGAAAGGGGAAGGGAAAGGGCAAGGGCGAAAAGAAGAAAACGGAGACCGTCTCCAAGCCCCTGCCCCTAACAGACACAACGTCGCGGCCAGTACCACCGCCAACTGAGCCATTAAATGAGGGATGGAACGTGGTGGCTAGTAGGAAAAGGGGGGCAAAGCGCTCTGGCGCGGTACGGGCTTCACAGTCCACGAGCCAGCCCCAACAGGCGAAGACACAGCCGAAGAAGCAGGCGAAGGCCGCGACTGGCAATGGAGGAGCAAAGAGGCTGCGCCCGCCACACTCGGCGGCCGTAGTACTTACACTCCAACCCGGAGCAGAAGAAAAAGGCGCTTCGTACGCCAAGGTGATTGCTGAGGCCAGAAATAAGGTTGACCTAGCTGGCCTCGAGATTGCGAGCCTACGTTTTAGACGTGCGGCCACTGGAGCGCGAATATTAGAGGTGCCCGGAAAGGCAAGTGGCGATAAAGCCGATGCGCTTGCCGCCAAACTGCGTGAAACGTTCGGAGAGGGGGTCGTCCGAATATCCAGGCCCACCAAGTCCGCAGAAATGCGCGTAATGGGTCTGGACGATAGTGTCACTCCGGAGGAGGTAGTGGCGGCGGTGGCACGAAAAGGCGCCTGCTCGCCGGAATTAGTGAAGAGCAGCAACATAAACCGGGGGGCACGTGGTCTAGGGACGGCCTGGGTAAAATGCCCTGTGGCTGCGGCGAAGAAGGTGGCCCAAGGCCGCCTCCAAATAGGATGGGTCTCAGCCCAAGTTCAACTACTGGAGACGAGACCCATGAGGTGCTTCAGGTGCCTAGAGCCGGGGCACCTAAGGGTGCACTGTGAATCCGAGGTCGATCGCAGTGACCAGTGTTACCGCTGCGGTCGGCCCGGACATGTAGGGTCACAGTGTGATAGTGCACCGCACTGCACTATCTGTGAGGCAGCCGGTCGTCCGGCACAACATCGAGCGGGGAGCAAGGCCTGCGCCCCCGCCCGACGCAAGAAGACCAAGAAAGCAGGCACCAAGGCGGCTGTTGATGGCTCTAGGGCCCCCTCACAGCCGCCCCGTCCGAACGGGAATTCGTCGGCAGAGGTGGTGGGTATGGACGTGAGTAATGGATGACACCTCCATATCCTTCCTTCAGGGTAATCTGAACCACTGCGCCGCGTCTCAGAATCTATTCTTTCAGAGCGTGGCGCAGTGGTCGATTCATGTATCGGTAATATGCGAGCCATACCGAATTGTTCCCGGTTGGCTCGGTGACCTGGACGATCTTGTGGCACTGATCAGTCGAACATCGGCTGGTGCACCGCCACTGACGAGACCGGAGAGAGGTCGGGGCTTCGTTTCTGCATTTGTGGGCGATATCATGGTGGTCGGGGGTTATTTCTCGCCCAGTCGAAGCCTCGCAGAATTCGAGCAATACTTGCTTGAAGTCGGGGCTCTGATTGCCAGGGTGAACCCCCCTCTTTTGCTGGTCTGCGGGGACTTCAATGCCAAGTCCACAGCATGGGGGTCTCCGCAGACGTTGCCCAGAGGCGAGACTCTGGAAGATTGGGCGTTGGAGAGGGGCCTGATGGTTCTGAACCGGGGCGAGGCCGATACGTGCGTGCGCAGACAGGGCGGCTCGAAGATCGACGTCTCCTTCGCGAGCGCCGCCCTGGCGAGCCGTATCCGGGGATGGCATGTGGCGGAGTACTCGGAGACGCTGTCGGATCACCGATACATACGGTTCAGCGTCTCCGCAGCCGCGGTGGTCCCTGCGGCCGTGCCCCGGTCCGGATCCGGAGACTGCCCGAGGTGGGCCCTCAAAAAGCTCGACAGGGAGCTGGTAGTGGAGGCTGCGTTGGTGGAGACATGGGTCTCCGGGTCATCAATGGAAGATCAAATAGATGTAGAGGGTGAGACGCTTGCGCTCGCGGGTGCCATGACGCGCATCTGTGATGCGTCCATGCCGCGGGCCCGACCGTTCTCGCCCCGGCGCGCGGTGTACTGGTGGGACGCCGAACTCGCGCATCTCAGACAGGAATGCGTGGGGGCGAGGCGCCAGTACGCCAGACACAGAAGGAGACGGCGTCGTGATACTGCAGAGGAGGACAGGTTATACGCGGTCTACAGGGATCTCATTGATGCCCTCAAACTGGGGATATGCAAGGCCAAAGACCAGTCTAGGAAAGAGTTGCTGGAATCCCTAAACAGTGACCCCTGGGGGAGGCCATACAGGTTGGTGAGGAGAAAACTGCGTCCATGGGCACCGCCCCTGACGGAGAGTCTCCGGCCGGAGCTCTTGGAACACACAGTAAGGGCCCTATTCCCGCACAGGGCTCCGCACGTCCCTCCGCCAATGGCACCACCATCTGCCTCGACTGCGCGAGAACCGGACGATGCCGAAGATACTTCCCCCGAAGTCACCGCGGGTGAGTTGAGAGCTGCCGTGCTTCGGCTCCATGCCAAAACCACGGCTCCCGGGCTGGATGGCGTACCCGGTCGGGTATGGGTCATGAGCATGGACATTCTAGAGGAGAAAGTGAGGGCCCTCTTCAGCGCTAGTCTGGCGCAGGGCCGATTCCCCCGTCTGTGGAAGACCGGGAAGTTGGTCCTCCTCCACAAAGAAGGTAGGCCGGAGGATTCCCCCTCAGCCTACAGACCCATTGTGCTGCTTGACGAGGCGTGCAAACTCTTTGAGCGCGTTATCGCTGCGCGCCTCGTCAAGCACCTTACTAGAGTTGGGCCGGACCTCTCAGACGAGCAGTACGGCTTCCGCTGTGGCAGATCCACCGTCGACGCTATCGCGAGGGTGAGGGCCCAGGCGGAAGAAACGGTGGCCCGGGGTGAAGTGCTGTTGGCGGTGTCGCTTGACATCACCAACGCTTTCAACACACTCCCCTGGGCCTGCATCACGGAAGCGCTCAAATACCACGCAGTCCCACAGTACTTGCAGCGCATCGTTGCCAACTACCTATCGGACAGGTCAGTTAGGTATCCAACACGGGGTGGGTGGTCCGAGGCGGTGATGACGTGCGGTGTTCCACAG
The DNA here is from genome assembly GCA_963890685.1 of Plagodis pulveraria. Taxonomy (NCBI): domain Eukaryota; kingdom Metazoa; phylum Arthropoda; class Insecta; order Lepidoptera; family Geometridae; genus Plagodis; species Plagodis pulveraria. The sequence goes on along the minus strand of OY982957.1, from coordinate 61,811 downwards.
GGGTCGGTTTTAGGCCCCCTCTTGTGGAACATCGGCTATGATTGGGTGCTCCGCGGCTCGAACCTCCGGGGGGTCGGCTTAGTCTGCTACGCCGACGATACCCTCGTTACGGCCCGCGGACGCACCTACCGTGATGCCGCGATTTTGGCCACGGCTGGGGTCGCTCACGTCGTCGGAAGGATAAGGAGGCTTGGGCTGGAGGTTGCCCTGAACAAATCCGAGGCATTGTGCTTTCACGGTCCTCGGATGGCCCCTCCGGCTCACGCATCCTTGATAGTGGGGGGAACTTCTGTCGCTGTCGGTGGAACGATGAAGTACCTAGGACTCGTCCTCGACAGCCGGTGGAACTTTCACGCCCACTTCGGGCGCCTGGTGCCCAAGCTGATGGGGGCAGTATCTGCGTTGGGTGGGTTACTGCCAAATATTGGTGGACCGGAGGCCAGCTGCCGTCGCCTTTACACGGGGGTAGTTAGGTCGATGGCTTTGTACGGGGCGCCAATATGGGCGAAGGATTTAGATCGCCACAATTTGGCCCTCCTACGCAGACCACAGAGGGTCATGGCAATCAGAATTTGCCGAGCGTATCGTACGGTGTCGTACGAGGCGGCCTGTCTGTTGGCCTGTACGCCGCCCTGGGACCTCGATGCCGAAGTTTTGGCAGAGGTCCACGATCGTAGGGTTGCGTCGCTGGCAGATGGACAGAGACTTGCGCCGGAAGAACTGCGTCGCTGGAGAGAGCTTCTCCGCGATGGTCTCCTTCGGCGCTGGAACGAAAGACTGGGGGAACAGCGCATTTCCCAACACTGGACGGTACAGGCGATCCTCCCGGTATTCCGGGAGTGGATTGAAAGGAGGTGGGGGCCACTCACCTATCATCTGTCACAGGTACTCTCCGGGCATGGCTGCTTTGGGGAGTATCTGTGGCGAGTGGCGAAAAGGGAGCCCAGGCCAGAGTGCCATCATTGTGCCGGTGCTATAGATACAGCCCGACACACTCTGGAAGACTGCCCTGCATGGGCTGAACCACGGAGGCAACTCTCCGTGATTGTGGGTGGAAACGTCTCTCTGCCGGCCGTGGTAGCATCCATGGTCGACAGTGAGGCGTCATGGAGAACAGCAGTGTCATTCTGCGAAGACGTGATCTCGCAGAAGGAAGCGGCGGAGAGGGCCAGGGAGGAAGATCCCCTCGCTGACCCTCTCCGCCGTCGGAGAGTGGGGCGCAGACGACAAGCACACAATCGTCGACCCCCATAGAGGGCTCCTGGGCGCCGGATGTGTGGACTAGTCCGGCGCCTGACAGAATAGGTCCTGAGGTGGAAAGCGTTCCCATTTTACAGGAACGCTTCACAAAACGATGAGAGGTGAGAGAAGGGGAGCCTTGTACACTTCCCCCCCCCTCCCCCCTTCGAGTTGGATCCGACAGTTGAGTTCGGACGACTGCAGACGGAGTTCGCGGACGTGTGCCTCGGCGATTCCCGTGTGTCCGCCCGTAATGCAGAGCGAAGGAACCCCCAGGGTTTTAGTGGGTATGCCGTCTCTTTTACACGACGGAGAGCCCCACACACCCTCGGCCCCCTCTCTACAGGGGCCTTGAGGACGGTGCATAAGGTAGCATTTCCCTGGGTTAAAAAAAAAAAAAAAAAAAAAAAAAAAAAAAAAAAAAAAAAAAAAAAAAGGTTAGGTTAGGTTAGGTTAGGTTAGGTTAGGTTAGGTTTGGTGGGGTGCTTGGTCAGAATACCTCCACGTGTGCCTTAATGCTACTGGTCTCTTACGGATACGTTTTATCCGGGGAGTACAGAAGCGTTTGGGCCGGTGCACCCTGGGCAGCAGTCAATAACTTCTCTATATGGGATCTTGTTGGCTGCTGGCTAAAATTCTGACGCGTAGGTGCTCTCCGCGTGTCCCTATGAAGCTAGCATAGGGCACAGTGGATGAGCAGGCGGTTCATCCGCGGAGGTGGGGTCCCGAGAAGGGACAGCGGACCCGTAGGGTCGGTGGATGGCCGGCCTGCAAGGCTGGCGGCACGACAGGTTTTCCCCTGTCGTGCACGAGGAGGAGCGGCGTCGCTTTTGACGGTGGGCGCGGCAGGGAGGGTCAACTCGGCCACCCTGTCGGGCAAATCTGGGGAGGCAGCTGCCTTTTACAGCAGCTGCAGCGGACCTTCGGGTCGTGGGATGGCCGGTCTTCAAGACCGGCGGCGCGGCAGGGAGGGTCAACTCGGCCCCCTGTCGGGCTCAATGCGACTCCAAATCCCGATGTTTGGTGCCCGCACAGGGGATGTATAGTCGGGGGGAACCCGGCGACGAGGGCACCACAAGGGGACCTCACCCCGCAAAAAAGGAACAAAACCATCATGGAAAAGCAAGCGTTTGTAAAAAATCCCCAGGTGGGTAAATCCCACCCTTCGCAAGAAGGCTGCCCCACCGTATCTGGGGGGGGCAACAACCGCTTCGCGGGCTCCGGCCCGCGCACCAACGACCACGGCAAACGTACAACGGACTCTGATTCTTCCAAAAATGAACAACTCGGCAAGATAATGGACTTGGTCCCGGTTTTAAAACGGGAACCTCGAGTGGTACTGGAGCGCATGGACAGCGCCAGACCAGTCACTCTGAGGCTGGACGCCACGACAGAGCGAGAGCGCAATCCTTGCGCCACCTCTGCCGCCGCGTCATTGGACGTGACAGAGGAGGACGCAGCAGGTGTTTCTTCTGCGTCTGAAGCAGGCGCAGAAGGGACTCCACTTCATGCAGTGCTTCGGATTCCGTCTCCGAATTTATCGGAGACGGACTCCGACGCGATGACTTGGGAGACCGTGTCTTCTCGCGGTTCTCCCAAGAGGAGAAAACGGAGGATGGAGGAGATCGAGGGGGACCTTAGTGACCCCTCACCGTCACTAAAGGTCCCAACCGCGCAACGCGGAAGAGGACGCGCCAAAGGGAGGGCGCCCACAACCGGCCATTATGTCGGCCTGGCGAAAGCCAAGGCCGAGCTGAACCGGGCGCGGGAGGAGGAACTGAGGCTCATCGCCGAGAAGGAGCTGGCGGATGAGCTGCAGCAGAGGAGGGTGGCATCTACGGCCGCACAGTTTCTGAAGGTGCCGGAGGCTCCGGCTACCAGTCTGAGGCTGGGCGACTGTGATGCCGCTCATCTGGAAAAGTTACTCATGGACTCGGTGGACACTGTCTTAACGGTGGCCACCAAGTCCAAGAATCTAAAGGGCACGTGCGTGAGGGCCCTGAGGGACGCTGCGATGACCATCAAAGCGTCCTTCCAGGAATCGCGGTCCCGCACGATGCCTGAGGAGATGGCCTTGCTGGTCAAGTCAAACCAGCAACTGGCGGCGGAGCTGAAGGAACTCCGTCGCCAAATGGAGGAGATGCGGACAGCCCGGGCTGCGGCGCCGGCTGTTCAGCCCGCCGCGCCCCTCGTTAACGACGAGGCAATGCGTAAGGTCATGGTGCAGGTGGGCACCATGATCAACGCACGCTTCGAAGGCCTCGAGGAGCGGCTGTTGCCGGCAAAGACCCTCAGGCCCCCTCTCGCCGCAGATCGGCGAAGGGTGTCTGAGGAGCAGCGGACAGCGACCACGAGTCGTGGAGCTGCCCCAGAGAGCGCCCCGGTGCAGAGGAAGAAGGCTGGCTCTGGCGAACAACCAGTAGCTACCACAAGCCGCAGAGCCGCCCCGGAGAACACCCCGGGGCAAAAGAAGAAGGCCGGCTCCAAACCTCAGCCCAACAAGAAGAAGGCTGCGAAGGGCCCAGCTCCTGCGGCCGTCGCACTGCTGCCTGCCCCTGCCCCGGCTCCTCTGACCGAGGCGTGGCATGTAGTAGCTAGACGCGGCCTGGACAAGAGGAGGGACAAGGGAGTGACGGCGGTGCGAGCGGAACCCAAGGAGAAGGGGCCCGCTCGTCCGGCTCCAGCACCGGTCCCGCCTCCACCACCGTCCACCAGGAAGAAGCCTGCCCCGCCCAAGACAAAGGGCACGGCCAAACTCCGCTCGCCCCGAACCGCAGCTGTGGTTATCACGCTGCAACCAGGGGCGGCGGAGAAAGGGCTGGACTACGCTGGAGTCTTGGCTGAGGCCAAGGCCAAGATCAAACTCGGAGAGTTGGGTGTTCCGCCGTTGACCATCCGAACGGCGGCCACTGGGGCCCGGATCCTGGAGGTCCCTGGCGAGAATAGCCCCGCGAAAGCGGATGTCCTCGCCGAGAAACTCCAGGAAGTATTCCGAGGGCAACCTGAGGTGAAAATATCCAGGCCGACCACCACCGCTGACATGAGAGTCACCGGCCTGGACGACTCGGTCACCTCCGAGGAGTTGGCGAACGCGCTGGCGTCCCTGGGCGAATGCCCCGTGGCGTCAGTAGCCGTCGGCCCGATACGTCGGGGACCAGCGGGGATGGGGACGGCGTTTGTGCGCTGTCCCGTCTCCGCTGCGAAGAAGGTCGCGGCCAGTGGGCGCGTTCTGGTGGGCTGGGTGTCGGCGCGAGTCGGCATCCTCGACCCCAGGCCGCGTCGCTGCTTCCGCTGCCTTTCGTTGGGCCACGTTGCGGCCCAATGTAGCACCGAGGTTGACCGCAGCGACGAATGTTACCGCTGCGGTCAAAAGGCTCATAAGGCCCGGGACTGCTCCGCTGCTCCCCGCTGCTCACTTTGTGCGGCTGCGGGTAAGCCAGCGGACCACCTCTCCGGGGGCAAGGCATGCGCCAAGCCCCCGTTCAAGTCAGGGGCTCGGCGAAGGGCCGTCGCGACTGAGGCCAAGGCCCAGCCGCGACCGTCTTCCTCGGAAAAAGGACGGGCGGATCGCATGGAGGTAGGTTAGTATGGCCCTAACCTTCCTCCAGGCGAACGTGAACCACTCCGCCCGCGCTCAGGATTTACTCCTGCAGTGCATGGCGGAGCGGTCCATCAAAGTGGCGGTGGTTGCAGAGCCGTACTCGGTCCCACCCAGGAGTGACTGGGTGGGGGGCCTTGACGGCTTGGTGGCAATCACCACACAGTCGCCGACTCCATCCCCCCCTCTCGTAGGGGTTGCGAGAGGCAGGGGCTTCGTGGCGGCAGGAGTGGGTCCTGTCGTCGTGATAGGTGTGTATCACTCCCCGAATAGGCCCCGGCACGAGCTAGAGGCCCTTCTCGGCGAGGTGGGGACCTTCATAGGTCAGACCCGCCCCCGCCCGCTGACATGAGAGTCACCGGCCTGGACGACTCGGTCACCTCCGAGGAGTTGGCGAACGCGCTGGCGTCCCTGGGCGAATGCCCCGTGGCGTCAGTAGCCGTCGGCCCGATACGTCGGGGACCAGCGGGGATGGGGACGGCGTTTGTGCGCTGTCCCGTCTCCGCTGCGAAGAAGGTCGCGGCCAGTGGGCGCGTTCTGGTGGGCTGGGTGTCGGCGCGAGTCGGCATCCTCGACCCCAGGCCGCGTCGCTGCTTCCGCTGCCTTTCGTTGGGCCACGTTGCGGCCCAATGTAGCACCGAGGTTGACCGCAGCGACGAATGTTACCGCTGCGGTCAAAAGGCTCATAAGGCCCGGGACTGCTCCGCTGCTCCCCGCTGCTCACTTTGTGCGGCTGCGGGTAAGCCAGCGGACCACCTCTCCGGGGGCAAGGCATGCGCCAAGCCCCCGTTCAAGTCAGGGGCTCGGCGAAGGGCCGTCGCGACTGAGGCCAAGGCCCAGCCGCGACCGTCTTCCTCGGAAAAAGGACGGGCGGATCGCATGGAGGTAGGTTAGTATGGCCCTAACCTTCCTCCAGGCGAACGTGAACCACTCCGCCCGCGCTCAGGATTTACTCCTGCAGTGCATGGCGGAGCGGTCCATCAAAGTGGCGGTGGTTGCAGAGCCGTACTCGGTCCCACCCAGGAGTGACTGGGTGGGGGGCCTTGACGGCTTGGTGGCAATCACCACACAGTCGCCGACTCCATCCCCCCCTCTCGTAGGGGTTGCGAGAGGCAGGGGCTTCGTGGCGGCAGGAGTGGGTCCTGTCGTCGTGATAGGTGTGTATCACTCCCCGAATAGGCCCCGGCACGAGCTAGAGGCCCTTCTCGGCGAGGTGGGGACCTTCATAGGTCAGACCCGCCCCCGCCCCGTGATCGTCATGGGGGACCTCAACGCCAAATCCTTGGCGTGGGGGTCCCCTAGGACCTGTCCGCGGGGCGTCACCGTGTTGGAGTGGCTGGCCGAGGTGGGCCTCTGCGTCGTGAACACCGGGAGTGAACACACCTGTGTCCGCCAATGGGGTGGATCGATCGTCGACGTGACGTTCGCCACCCCAGACCTCGCCTGCCAAATTCACGACTGGCAGGTGTTGGTTGACGAGGAGACGCTCTCCGATCACCGGTATATCCGGTTTAGCGTCTCCCCGTCCTCAGCGGACACTGTGAGGGAGGGAACCGGCGAGATCGGTCCGCGATGGGCCTTGAAGCGTCTCGACGCCGAGTTGCTGCAGGAGGCGGCCCTCGTCGAAGCGTGGAACGGCACTCCTCAGGAGGGTGACCCCGTAGACGTGGATGCGTTCGCGGATGGACTGTGTGCGGCGTTGTCGCGTATCTGCGATGCCGCGATGCCGCGTGCAACAGCCCCACGGTCCAGACGCCAGGTCTACTGGTGGTCAGAGGAGATTGCCGAACTCCGAAGACGCTGCGTGCGGAGGCGCCGCCGATACCAGCGGTATCGTAGGCGAAGGCGGCAGGAGACGGAGGTGAGCGAGTCTCTCTATGCCGCCTACCGAGAGGCTTCAATGACCCTTCGCGTGGCCATTGACGAGGCGAAACGGCGATCCTGGCAGGAGCTGCTGGAAGGGCTGGAGCGCGATCCGTGGGGCCGCCCGTACCTATGGGCGCGGCAGAAGCTGCGTCCATGGGCCCCCCCCGTGACCGCCTCGCTCCAACCAGCGATTCTCCAGAGGGTAGTGGGAGGGCTGTTCCCCGGTCCTCCGGGAGACGATTTCTCGCTACCTTTCGCCGTGCCCTCGTCGACCGATCTCGCCGAGGCGGAGGAGGACGAGCCTGCCCCAGTCTCCGAAGGGGAGCTGGGCGCAGCAGTGCTCAGGATGAGGGCCAAGAACACGGCACCCGGGCCAGATGGCATACCGGGCCGTGTGTGGGCTCTCTCCTTGGAGCACCTGGCCCCCACTCTCAGGGCCCTGTTTGACAGGTGCCTTCGGGAGGGGAAATTCCCCAGGAGATGGAGGAGGGGCAGACTCGTCCTTATCAGGAAGGAGGGACGTCCCGCGGACGAACCTTCAGGGTATCGTCCGATTGTGCTGCTTGACGAGGCCGGTAAGCTGTTGGAGAGGGTGATCGCTGCCCGTCTCGTCAGGCACCTCGAGACGTCGGGACCGGACTTGGCGCCCACCCAGTTCGGGTTCCGGAGAGGTCGCTCGACGCTGGATGCCATCTCCCGCGTCCGCGATCTCTCCGAGGAGGCGTGCTCCAGTGGCGGCGTGATGTTGGCGGTGTCTTTAGACATCGCCAACGCCTTCAACACGCTGCCCTGGACCACCATACTCGGTGGTCTGGATTACCACCGAGTGCCGCCGTACCTGCGCCGACTCGTCGGCGATTACCTCTCATATAGAGAGGTAGTCTTCCCGACGACGAATGGGGAGGGTCGGAGCCCCATGGCGCGCGGTGTCCCTCAGGGGTCTGTTTTAGGGCCCCTGCTGTGGAACGTCGGATACGATTGGGCCCTCCGGGGCGCTGGCCTTCGTGGCGTCGGCGTCGTTTGTTACGCCGACGACACGCTGGTCACCGCCAAGGGGGATACCTACAGGGAGGCGGCAATCCTCGCCACGGCCGGAGTCGCGATGGTCGTGGCCAGGATCAGGAGGCTGGGTCTGGAGGTGGCGCTCCACAAGTCGGAGGCCATTTGTTTTCATGGTCCCCGCAGGGCGCCACCTGCAGATTCATCAATAGTGGTGGGAGGAACCTCCATCCCCGTCAGGACGACGTTGAAGTATCTCGGCGTCGTCCTTGATAGCAGGTGGAGGTTCGAGGCGCACATGCGGCGGCTGTCCCCCAAATTGTTGGGGGCAGCCGGCGCACTGAGTCGCCTCCTCCCTAATATCGGGGGTGGAGAGGGCAGCTGCCGCCGCCTCTATACAGCGGTGGTCAGCTCGATGGCCCTATACGGAGCCCCCATATGGTCCGGGAGGCTCGATCGGCGGGAGACCGCCCTGCTGATTGCAGCGCAACGGACCATGGCTGTGAGAGTGTGCCGGGGGTATCGGACACTCTCACACGAGATGGCATGCGCCCTCGCTGGCCTTCTCCCCTGGGACCTTGAGGCCGAAGTCTTGGCCTCGGTCTACCGCCGCAGAGTGCGAGCGCGGGAGCGGGACGAGCGACCGGCGCCGCGAGAGTTGGCGCATTGGCGCAACAACGCTAGGGCGTTGGCTCTCGCGAGGTGGGAGGGACGACTCCTCGATGGGTCCATTCAAAGGGGGAATAGTAGTCGACGGCTCCTCGATGCTATTCAGCCCGTTCTCCGCGAGTGGATCAATCGGAGACATGGGGGGCTCTCGTTTAGGCTGACGCAGGTGCTCTCGGGACATGGTTGTTTCGGGAGTTACCTGCATCGCATCGCCCGACGAGAAGCCTCCCCGGCCTGCCATCGGTGCGGCTGTGCAGTAGACACTGCCCAGCACGCACTGGAGGCATGCCCTGGAGAGGACGAACCGCGACAGGCTCTGGTCGCGGTCATTGGGACGGATCTCTCATTGCCGACCATCCTAGCCAGGATGGTCGCCGATGAGAGATGTTGGGAGGCAGTAGCCTCCTTCTGCGAAACTATTGTTTCGCGGAGGGAGGCGGCGGAGCGTGAGAGGGAGAGAGACCCTCTCTCTCTTCCGCTCCGGAGAGCGCGGACACGGGTGCGGGCTAATCGAGCCCGCACTCCGTCTCCGCTGAGAGGGCCTGGGCCGTCGGATGCGGGGGCATCCGGCACCCTTCAGAGATAGGTCCTCTCGCGATGTTGATGCCCCCTCCGTGTTCGGGGGGCATCACACGAGGTGGAGGGGTGTTCCTATTGACACCCCTCACCGAGGAGGGCCCGCCACTTTACAGCGGGCAGCGGCGTCGACGGGGGCTGTGGTAAGAATAATTCGGTCCCACGCCCCCCGTCATCAGTCGAAGACGCTGGAACACCGTGGGGTTTTAGACGGTATGGGCGCCTTTAGCCGAGTCCGTCATACCCCGTATGCCCCCCCCGCATACGGCAATGCGTAACAGCATTTCCCCACGCCAAAAAAAAAAAAAAAAAAAAAAAAAAAAAAAAAAAAAAAAAAAGGTTAGGTTTGGTGTTGTATGGGCGGGTCTGGGTTTATTCATTAATAGTTGCTTTGCCTAGCTTGCATGCCTCGCGCTGCTTGTTTTGGATAAACTCAGGCCTTCCTTACTCATCCCGGATGGGTAAGGAGGCAAGGGTCTTGGGGGAGAGCGCAGGTCGTGATGATCCCCAAGGCAAGTCTGACGGTTACCTTCCCGTGGTGCTGCCTGTTATTGGTTTATTTCCTTCCGAAATAAACGCAACAGAACACCGTCAGGCGCCGCGTATTATGTTATCTATATGTGTATGTATATGTATATATTGTCTCTGTATATATTACTATTATATGTGTATATATTTTAGTTCACAGGGCTATTTAACCCCTTATTAGTAACAAAATTGTAAAATGCTCGGTACAGACCGGGGCCGTATTTAACTGTTTGTCATCTGTATTATACGTGCTAAGGTGCTTAGTACCTCTGTAAGACAGATGACAAAATAGACTTACGGTGTATAAATTGTAGTTTTAAGGCAAGGCTACAGATAATTTGTCATGTTTATGAGTAGATGAAAAACAGTTTGGCGGTGTGTGTGTTAAAATAGGGACCCCTCTAACTGGCAAACACCAGCGCCTACTACCGTCAAACGTATTGTTACATAATCGAAAATAACCGCTGTCTTTTATTTGGTAGTGACCCCTGTTCCGATGACTCACGTTATTGGAGGCGGGGACAAACTGGCTGGACTAGTTCCAAAACCCCGATGATAAGTATATCCTTAGACTTCGGGAAAATACCTCCAAGGTATTGTCAGTCTTCTGAACTCTAAACTTCCGGAGGCTTGAGTAGAAAGAATGAAGCCTGTCCATTCCCCCAAAAAATTTGCTTATGGTCACAGTTTATAATTATTCCCCATAATTTTCCGAATGTCTAAATCTGTGCCAATGTCGAAAGTGAATAGAGACGCGAAAGGGAAATTTGCGAAATGTCCTTCTCAGGGCCAACCCAATGCTAATGTTATGACTGAGAACCGCTCGAGCGGCACTTCCGAGAGCTTGAAAAACGGCCCTTCTCAGGGCCAAACTTCACGGGTTCCTTCCCGGGATCCGTCGGAGGTCTCCATGGGAGATGAAAGGAGGTCGGACGTGGAGTCCGTATTTGAAGAGTCGGGTGACGAGGGTGACAGCCGCAGGAAGCGGCCTTACTCCTCATTCTACGCACCCGGCTATCTAGACTCGGACACAGAGACCGAGGGGACCGCGGCCGCTAAGGTCAATACGGCGCGGAGAGGAAGGGCGAAGGGCACCAAAGGCGGCCCAACAAGAGAGGAGTTTCTGAAGCCACCGCCAAAGCCGCTGGTGGAGGAGTTGGCTGAGGTCCTGCAGGGCAGGAAATTCAAAAAGGGGCCGGCCGCTGTGTCCGTCGGAAGTCTGCTCGACACCGGAAGCGATTCCGATGTCCTTTCCGGATTTGCTGACCTCAGCACGCTCAACGCCCAAGAGCTGAGGGCTCAAGCAGGAGGGATGCTCGCCTGCATCTTAGAGGTTGCCAAAAAGTCTGGCAACCTAAAGGGCGAGTTTGTTGCTCGCCTGAAGAGGTCCGCGTCGACCCTGAGGGAGGTTGTCGACGCCCTTGCATGCAGGAGCGAGGCAGAAGAGACGCGGCGGCTAAGAGCCGAAAATAGTCGCCTGCGCCTCGAAATGGAGGCCAGCAAGGCCGAGGTGAAGGCGCTGCGTCGCGGGTTCACTGAGGCCAAGACCGAGGCGGCTGCCGCTACGTCTGCTGCTGCAGCAGCCGCTGCCGCCGAGACGCCGGCCCCCCTGCTGTTGTAGTGGGGGCAGAGTTAGTGGAGCAGATGACGCGCTCCTTGACTGCCACGTTCGGGCAAATGCTCAATGCCCGACTCGCTGGCATCGAGGATCGCCTCCTGCCAGCGCCGGTTCTTCGCCCGCCTCTCCGAGCGGACGCCAAAAAGGCTGCAGTAGCGGTTGCCCCTCCACCCCCGAAACCAACCCCTCGCAAGCGGGTTGGCCAGGCCTCGCAGGCTGCCCCTACCCCCTCGACTTCGGCTCCCATCGCCCCCCCCTCGACTGCGGCTCCCAACGCCCCCCCAAGAAGGACTCCAACTGCTGTTGCCAAGGCGGACACCTGGGCAACAGTAGTAAGAAAGGGGAAAGGCAAGGGGAAGGGCAAAGCGTCCTCCTCAGCAACGCCCACTCCCGCTCCTGTCCCAGCAGCTCGTGCCCCCCCCTCCGCCGCGAAGCCTAAAGTAAAGAAGGCTTCCGCTGCCGCCGGGCCCAAGAAGGCAAAGGCGCTGAAAGCCTCCAAATCCGCGGCTGTTGTGCTGACGCTGCAGCCCGAAGCCGCGGAAAAGGGGGTTACCTACAGCGCCATCATTGAGGCGGCGCAGGAGAAGGTCGATCTCCAGGGATTGGGGATCGAGCGGATCCACTTCCGCCAGACGGCCACAGGAGCCAGAATGCTCGAAATTCCTGGCTCCCAAAGCAGCGACAAAGCGGACAGGCTCGCGGAGAAGCTCCGCGGTGTCCTGTCCGAGGTGGCCAACGTCGCGAGGCCCGTAAAGTCCGTGGATTTGCACGTGACGGGCCTGGACGACGCCGCCACAAAGGAGAAAGTGGCGGCGGCGGTCGCCAAGGTGGGCGGCTGCGACGTACTCCACGTCAAAGTCGGGGAGATACGTCGCAGCTACGGCGGGACCGGCTCCTCCCTGGTTTCCTGCCCGATTCCAGTAGCCAAAGTGGTGCTGGCACAGGGCAGGCTGTTGGTGGGGTGGAGCTCGGTGCGAGTGGTGGCACTGGCGGCGCGTCCCATGCGCTGCTTCAAGTGCATGGGACTCGGGCATACGCGCCCACAGTGTCCCTCGTCGGCAGACAGGGGGGACCTGTGCTTCCGCTGTGGAGGCGCAGGCCACAGGGCGGCAAGCTGCCAAAGAAGGGCCCCGCACTGCGCGATATGCGCAGAGTCGGGGCGACCTGCCGAGCACAGGATGGGGGGACAAAACTGTGTCCCCCCAAAGACGAAGGGACAGGCCGCCAGGACCCCGGCCATCCCCCGACCGGCAGCCAAAGCCGCCGCTCCTGAGGTTGTTCGCCGCGAAAGTTCGGCGAGCATGGAGGTTGTAGTCTGATTGATGGATCAAGTCGGACAGCACAACCTCCTACAGACGAATTTAAACCACTGCGTCAGGGCTCAGGATCTGCTAATGCAGTCCCTGGCGCAGTGGCGGATCGATTTGGCGGTTGCTGCGGAGCCGTATTACATTCCCCAGTCCCATCCCTACTGGGCTGGGGATCTGGACGGCTCCGTAGCCATAATTGGACGTGCCGGTGGCGGCCCCCCCCTCTCGGTGTCAGAGAGGGGTTCGGGGTACGTGGTGGCCAAGTGGGAGAGGTATGCGGTAGTCGGCACATACTTCTCCCCCAATAGAACCGTCGCGGAGCTGGAGGTTTATCTAGACCTCCTGGCCGCGGCGGTGAGAAGGCAGGCGCCACGTCAGGTCCTCCTCATGGGGGACCTGAACGCCAAGGCCCAGGCCTGGGGCAACCCCTCCACTGACACTCGCGGGGAGATTGTCAGGGAGTGGGCGGTTGCCGCAGGGCTGACCCTGCTCAACAGAGGGTCAGTCCACACGTGCGTGCGACACAACGGGGGGTCCGTGGTGGACGTTTCGTTCGCCACCCCGGAAGTCGCAGCACGTGTCCAGGCCTGGAGAGTGGTGGCGGAGGTGGCGACTCTCTCGGACCACAACTACATACGGTTCGAGATCGCCACCTCCCACCAAGGAGGGACTCGGCGCGTGGATGGGGCACTCTTCCCGCGCTGGGCGATTGGTCGCCTCGATGCCGAGTTGGCTGAAGAGGCGGCTATGGTGCAGTCGTGGGTTGCCGGCCCCATGCACCCGGAGGTGGCCGTCGCGGCGAGCCGGTTCCGGGAGGCGGTGACGGCAGTCTGCGACGCCGCCATGCCGAGGTCCCGACGCCACCCCGAGCGCCGCCAAGTTTACTGGTGGTGCTCGGAGATTGAGGATCTCCGAGCGCGATGCTCGGAGACGCGGCGCCTCTATTACCACTGCAGGAGGCACCGCCACGGCCGGACGGACGACCAGCTGCCGGCGGAGCAGCTGGCGGCCGAGCAGCTCCTGTATGGCAATGTAAAGATAGCCAAACAGGAGCTGAAGCTGGCCATCGGCCGGGCTAAGGCCCTCGGCTGGAGTGAGCAGCTGGAGGGCCTCGACAGGGACCCATGGGGGCGCCCGTACAAGTCTGCCCGGAATAAGTTCCGGGGCAGAGCGCCCCCTATCGCGGAGTCCCTGGAGCCAGAGCTCCTGGAGAGGGTGCTGGGGGGTCTATTCCCCGACAGCGACCCCCAATACACCCCTCCACCGATGGCCACCCCGTCCTTCCAGGAGGAGGAGGACCCAGCCTCCATTCCGCCTATTTCAGAGGTGGAGATGGAGGCAGCAGTCTCTCGCCTGAGAGGCAAGAAGACTGCCCCGGGACCAGACGGGATTCCCGGGCGGGTCCTCAGGATCGCCCTTAGGGAGATGGGCGGTCAGCTTCGGGAACTGTTCGACGCGTGCCTCACGTCGGGTCAGTTCCCGAAGCTTTGGAAGGACGGGCGATTGTGCCTGTTGCGGAAAGAAGGGCGAGACGCAGACTCGCCCGCCGCATACAGGCCAATCGTGCTGCTGGATGACACGGCGAAGCTGCTAGAGAGAATAGTAGCCTTCCGTGTCATCCGGCACCTGGGGGGAACTGGGCCTGGCCTTTCAGAGGCCCAGTTCGGATTCAGGGCAAGGCGGTCGACGATAGACGCCCTGCTCTGGATCAAGGGATGGACGCAGGACGCAGTCGGCGGGGGGGAAAAGGCGTTGGCTGTCTCGCTTGACATTGCCAACGCCTTCAACAGCCTACCGCACGGGACAATACGGGAGGCGCTCCGCTATCACGGAGTGCCCCTGTATCTGCGTAGGCTGTTGGCCGACTACCTCCGGGACCGCGAGGTCCTGGTGGAGGGACGCGACGGTCTGAGGCGACGTCGCGTGTCCTGCGGGGTTCCACAGGGGTCAGTGTTGGGACCGCTCCTGTGGAACATTGGCTACGACTGGGTGCTCCGCGGCACGTTTCCCGCAAGTATGCGGGTTGCGTGCTACGCGGATGACACGCTAGTCGTAGTCAAGGGGAGGGACCTCGGGGAGACGGTGCGGCGGGCCACGGTGGCCACAACACTCGTGGTCGGCCGCATACGTGCCCTGGGGCTGGAGGTCGCCCTCTCCAAGACCGAGGCCCTAATGTTCCATGGGCCTCGGGGGGGACCCCCTCCAGGAACGAGGATAGACCTGGACGGGGTCCTGGTCCGGGTTGGGACCCAGATGAGGTACCTGGGTCTCATCCTGGACGGGCGGTGGACTTTTGGGGCCCACTTCACTCAACTGGCCCCAAAAGTCATAGGCGCCGCTGCCGCCCTTGGGAGGCTGCTGCCCAACGTGGGCGGCCCGAGCGCCACATGTCGTCGCCTGTACTCCGGAGTGATCCGGAGTATGGCCTTGTACGGGGCACCTGTCTGGGTGGACGCCCTCGGTCGCGCCAATAAGGCCCTGCTGCGACGTCCGCAGCGGGTCATCGCGACGAGGGCGATACGCGGGTACCGGACGGTGTCCTGGACGGCGGGATGCGTGTTGGCCGGTGATCCCCCCTGGGAGCTCCAAGCGGAGATCCTCGCCGAAGTGTACCACTTCGTGGCGGCGAGGAGATCCCGCGGGGAGCCTCCAGCGTGGGAGGAGGTCACGCGCATGCGACGGCAGGCGCGGGCCGCCCTGTTGCGGCGGTGGACGGAGGACCTGGCTCCACCGGTCCCTGGACAGAGGACGGTGGATGCCATTCGCCCGGTCCTTCGGAGGTGGGTAGGGCGGCGATTCGGGTCGCTCACCTTCCGGTTGGTGCAGGTGCTTTCCGGGCATGGATGTTTCGGAAAGTACCTGCATCACATCGCAAGACGTGAGGCGACCCCCGCCTGTCACGAGTGTGGAGCGCCAGAAGACACGGCGCTCCACACGCTGGAGGAGTGCGCCGCGTGGAGTCCCATGCGGCACACCCTCACAGCGGTCATAGGCGCAGATCTGTCGCTGCCGAGCGTGGTTAACGCTATGCTCGGCAGCGACGGATCGTGGCAGGCGGTGGTCTCTTTCTGCGAAGAGGTGATGGCGCAGAAAGAGGCTGCGGAGCGGGCGAGGGAGGACGACGTCCTCGCAGACCCGCTCCGGCGTAGACGAACTGGTGGAAGGAGAAGGCGATTCGGGCGCCTTCTCGCTCTATCCTAGTGCTGTGCGGATCATCGGTGGAGAGTCGGGGGATTCTCCACTGACTTGCACGATCCCACACGTCTGGGGGATGGCCCTAATGAGCTGGGTCATCCCTCCATTGGCCGGGGCCCGTCACCGGTGACGGGCCAACCGCCGGGGCGAGATGGTGATTGCTAACGCTACCCCATCTCGCCCCGACTAGGCGGCAGACTGCTCATCCCGGGTTTTTAGTGGGTAACCTCACTTACTACCCCCCCGTGGGGGTAGTAAGGCCCCTCAGGCGAGGACTCCCACATAACCACTCTGCTCCCCCCGGAGCCGGGTGGTATCCATAAAGGATTTTCCCGGGTCAAAAAAAAAAAAAAAAAAAAAAAAAAAAAAAAAAAGGTTTGGTGTTGTATGGGCGACACCACAGCTGACGGTGAGGGGCCACGGCGGGAGAGGAGTGCCGGTTTCACGGTGCGCCGCTCTCCCTACCTTCCGTGGCCACGGCGGGGCCGCCACCGTTTGATGGCGGACGCGGAGGGGCCGCAGGGGAGGAGGAGTGTTGGTATAGCGAGGCGCCGCTCTCCCTATCCTCTGCGGCCGAAGTAGCAGGCGACGGGGCTACTCATCTGACCCGTCGCAGGGGGACCTTGGGCGTCGGAAGCGGGGTCGTCTGACGCCCATTTGCGGGCTTGGTCCCCGGGTGGTAGCGACGTGCCATGTGTTCTGGTGCGTCGTGAGGGGTAGCACCCCAGGAGGGGTCCGGCAACGGACAACCGTGGCGGGTTCGTGGTTGAGTGCTAAAGCGACCCTGCGATCCCGCCGAGAAGCGGTAGAGATGGAACACCGTGTGTTATTTAGTCGGTAGGGGCACCTGCTGCTGTGGGAGTAGTTGGTGTCGAGCCCGACATATCCCGGCCACCTTCCCCGGGGTGGACGGGAATGCGTAAATGCATTTTTCACACGTTAAAAAAAAAAAAAAAAAAAAAAAAAGGTTAGGTTAGGTTTTTTTTTTTTTTTTTTTTTTTTTTTTTTTTTTTTTTTTATTACCGCTTCCTTTGGTGTTTAAAATGATCAAAGTCTATTTTCCTTTATTTGTTTCGATGGGATTCAATCATAACCGCCCCTGTTTGGGTTTAGGGAATCTTACATCTTTCATTACATCTTTCAATGGTCTTCCTACAGTTATGTATCATATACATATCTTAATTACATTTATTTCATTGCTGAAATGCGTTACCTATATTTATTTACATTCATTTATATATGCTGTTAATATATATTATCATAATATATATACACCATAATTTCGTACCTATGCGTTTCTACTTCCAACTTTTTTAACAATTTCAGTACAGAAACTTAGAAATTGGTTCCTTGTCTCATCATTGGCCATTATTTTATTCGAATTTTCTGCGACTATTTCGATATTCAAAGACATGCCAGTTTCGTATCTTTTTAGAGCGAAGACGGGGCACTCGAATAACACATGGACTACCGTTTCACTTACATCTGGATCACAGATGCACGATGGATTCTCCTTACACTTGAATCGGCTCAAGTATTCGGAGAACCCACCGTGCCCCGTGAAAGCCTGAGTCGTTTGGCTAGTGGGAACGAATTTGCGGACGATTTTGTAGGCTTCTATGGCATCTGGGAAGAAGATTTTTGTGACTCCAGCTGTTGTTCCGGCCTTGTACCGCTGGTTCCATTCTTCGAGCGCTCCGAGACGAATCTGCCGCTTTGCGTAGGAGACCGGGAAATTGTCATAATCGGGCCGCCTTTTGGTGTTCTGCGCGGCCTCTTTCGCAAGCTGATCTGCACGCTCATTACCCTGCAGTCCCGCATGGGCTTTGATCCAAAATAAGGAGACTTCCTTATTTTGGATTTTGCAGGTTCTGAGGTTTTCCCGTGTCTCCTCGGCCAAGGGGTGTAAGGAGCCATTGTTAGTGATTGTCTGGAGCGCTGAACTGGAGTCACTGTATATCCCAAAAGTCTGTTCTGGGCGTTTGAGGATCTCTCGCGTGGCCTTGCATATTGCCAATAGTTCAGCCTGATAGACCGTGCAATATGATGGCAGTTTGAATTTGAGGGCTTTGATCTCGGCATCACCGGACCATAAGGACAGTGCTGCTCCGACCTCACCCTCCATCTTACTGCCATCGGTGAAGATTTTGACCTCTTGGGAGTCGTGGAGGTCCATTTGTTCCTGGTCTATCAGGCTGACGTAGCCCAGGCTGATATGCTCTGCGGGATGCTTTGTTTGAGCGTATGGTATGTGTCGCTCCACCTCCCTGTCCACTAGCTCTGGTCGGGGCACCCCCCTCTTCACCTCGTACAGTGCGGCTGCCTCCTGTATCTTGAGGTCGAGTGGGAGTATCCCGGCCAGGACCAGTCCTGAGTTCAGGGAGACGGTGCGGTACGCCCTTGTTAGCTTTTGGACGAAGCCCCTCTGTACCGCGTTCAGCTGTTTTTGGATGCCTATCTTCCTTGTTGCTGGTCCCCAGACGCCCGCCGCGTACATTATGACGGGTTCCACAGTTGCTGTATATATGATCCTAGTGATCTCCGGGCTAAGGCCCCAACTACTCCTGGCGGCTCTAGATAGCTGCTTATATATATTGATAGCCTTCTTGCAGACGTTAGCAGCATGGCTGTTGAAGGTTAACTTATTGTCTATGGTGAGCCCCAGGATTTTTACTTCTTGCGACATGCCGATGTCGACCCCGCCCATGCGCAGGAGTGGGGTATCGTACTTCAGTTTGCGAGTGATAGTCATTGCGTTTGTTTTGCTCGGCGCAAATTTGAGCTTGTTTCTGATACCCCACTCACAAGGTTAGGTTAGGTTAGGTTAGGTTAGGTTAGGTTAGGTTAGGTTAGGTTGGGGTATCGCATCGCCCGACGAGAAGCCTCCCCGGCATGCCATCTGTGCGGCTGTGCAGCAGATACTGCCCAGCACGCACTGGAGGCATGCCCTGGAGAGGACGAACCGCGACAGGCTCTGGTCGCGGTTGTAGGGACGGATCTCTCATTGCCGACCATCCTAGCAAGGATGGTCGCCGATGAGAGATGTTGGGAGGCAGTAGCCTCCTTCTGCGAAATTATTGTCTCGCGGAGGGAGGCGGCGGAGCGTGAGAGGGAGAGAGACCCTCTCTCTCTTCCGCTCCGGAGAGCGCGGACACGGGTGCGGGCTAATCGAGCCCGCACTCCGTCTCCGCTGAGAGGGCCTGGGCCGTCGGATGCGGGGGCATCCGGCACCCTTCAGAGATAGGTCCTCTCGCGATGTTGATGCCCCCTCCGTGTTCGGGGGGCATCACACGAGGTGGAGGGGTGTTCCTATTGACACCCCTCACCGAGGAGGGCCCGCCACTTTACAGCGGGCAGCGGCGTCGACGGGGGCTGTGGTAAGAATAATGCGGTCCCACGCCCCCCGTCATCAGTCGAAGACGCTGGAACACCGTGGGGTTTTAGACGGTATGGGCGCCTTTAGCCGAGTCCGTCATACCCCGTATGCCCCCCCCGCATACGGCAATGCGTAACAGCATTTCCCCACGCCAAAAAAAAAAAAAAAAAAAAAAAAAAAAAAAAAAAAAAAAAAAAAAAAAAAAAAAGGTTAGGTTGGGGTGCTTGGTCAGAATACCTCCACGTGTGCCTTAATGCTACTGGTCTCTTTCGGATACGTTTTATCCGGGGAGTACAGAAGCGTTTGGGCCGGTGCACCCTGGGCAGCAGTCAATAACTTCTCTATATGGGATCTTGTTGGCTGCTGGCTAAAATTCTGACGTGTAGGTGCTCTCCGCGTGTCCCTATGAAGCTAGCATAGGGAACAGTGGATGAGCAGGCGGTTCATCCGCGGAGGTGGGGTCCCGAGAAGGGACAGCGGACCCGTAGGGTCGGTGGATGGCCGGCCTGCAAGGCTGGCGGCACGACAGGTTTTCCCCTGTCGTGCACGAGGAGGAGCGGCGTCGCTTTTGACGGTGGGCGCGGCAGGGAGGGTCAACTCGGCCACCCTGTCGGGCAAATCTGGAGAGGCAGCTGCCTTTTTACAGCAGCTGCAGTGGACCTTCGGGTCGTAGGATGGCCGGTCTTCAAGGCCGGCGGCGCGGCAGGGAGGGTCAACTCGGCCACCCTGTCGGGCACACTCTTGGACGGCAGCCGCATTACAGTGGCTGCAGCGGACCTTCGGGTCGTGGGATGGCGGGCCTGCAAGGCTCGCGGCGCGGCAGGGAGGGTCAACTCGGCCACCCTGTCGGGCTCCATGCGTCTCCGAATCCCCGGTTTCGGTGCCCGCCTATGGGATGCATGGCTGGGGGGAACCCGGTCGCGAGGGCACCATAAGGGGACCTCACCCCTTCAAAAAGGAAAAAACAATATGGATCACAAAGCGTTTGTTAACAATCCTCAGGTGGGAGAATCCCACCCCTCTCTCGAAGAGAGAGAGGGCAGCCCCATCGTATCTGGGGGGGGCAGCAACCGCTTCGTGGGCTCCGGCCCACGCACCGACAACTATGGCACGAAAATGGTAAACGAATCTGCAGCAAATGATAAAAAAGGCAAGAATATGGAAATGATTGAGGAGGAGGCAGTGGGCTTCTCTACTGCTCAGAAGCGGTCAGCCTCTTCGTCCCTCGAGCCCGACCATTTAGGGTCGGACACGGGGGCCGAAGGTATGGCGGCCGCAGAGGTGAATTACTCGACTGAGTCGGACACGTCCGACTGCAGCTTCGAGACAGTCGAATCGATTTCGACTTTGAGGAATGCGTCGAAGCGCCGGCTTGAAGATGACGAGCGCGGAGTCGTATTAAAGAAAGGGCAAACAGCCAAACGAGGCAGGGGCCGGCCACCAACAACCGGCCAGTATGTGGGCCTGGCCAAGGCCAAACAGGAGGCCGCGGCTGCGTGTCGCGACGAGATGCGGGCTAGGGCGGAGCTCGACCTCAGCAATTGGGTCGGCAGCACCATGAGACGGAGCCGGAGCATTTCCGCTCTGTCCGAAGTCTCAGATGACAGACCGGCCCAAACCCTAGAAGAGGCGGTCAAAACAAACTTGGAGGTCATCCACAAAATTGCCACGAAGTCGAAAAACCTTAAGGGCAGTTTTGTGCATGCTCTCAAGAAGTCGGTGGAGGAAATCCGCTCCGCGGTATTGGAGTTGAAAGACAGGTCGTCCTCGGACGAGACGAGAAGACTTCAGGCAGACAACGATCGCCTGAAAAAGGAGATGGACGAGTTGCGCAAGGAGATGAGTGCACTCCGTGCGATGATGGAGCGGGGAGTAACTAGCTCCCCTGGTGCGCCTTCTGCACCATCTTCGCCATCCACGGCCCCGGTAATGCGTTCACCGCCAGCTGGAGGACCGGGAAACAAGAAGGCCCCTGAGGTGGCTCCAGACTTGGAGACATTCACTCGGTCCGTCATGCTCCAAGTGGGCACGATGATGAATGCCAGATTGGAGGCCCTGGAGGACCGCCTCCTACCTCAGGTGCGGCTTCGCCCTCCACTTGCGGCGGACAGGAAGACAGCACGGAGTCCTGCGGCTGCTCCTGCGGAGCCATCGACTGTTGCTGGGCCGTCCGGGCTGAATGCCGGACCTCCCAAATCCAAAACAGCGGCGAACCCTGTGCCGACAAGCGCCAAGGGAAAGGGGAAGGGAAAGGGCAAGGGCGAAAAGAAGAAAACGGAGACCGTCTCCAAGCCCCTGCCCCTAACAGACACAACGTCGCGGCCAGTACCACCGCCAACTGAGCCATTAAATGAGGGATGGAACGTGGTGGCTAGTAGGAAAAGGGGGGCAAAGCGCTCTGGCGCGGTACGGGCTTCACAGTCCACGAGCCAGCCCCAACAGGCGAAGACACAGCCGAAGAAGCAGGCGAAGGCCGCGACTGGCAATGGAGGAGCAAAGAGGCTGCGCCCGCCACACTCGGCGGCCGTAGTACTTACACTCCAACCCGGAGCAGAAGAAAAAGGCGCTTCGTACGCCAAGGTGATTGCTGAGGCCAGAAATAAGGTTGACCTAGCTGGCCTCGAGATTGCGAGCCTACGTTTTAGACGTGCGGCCACTGGAGCGCGAATATTAGAGGTGCCCGGAAAGGCAAGTGGCGATAAAGCCGATGCGCTTGCCGCCAAACTGCGTGAAACGTTCGGAGAGGGGGTCGTCCGAATATCCAGGCCCACCAAGTCCGCAGAAATGCGCGTAATGGGTCTGGACGATAGTGTCACTTCGGAGGAGGTAGTGGCGGCGGTGGCACGAAAAGGCGCCTGCTCGCCGGAATTAGTGAAGAGCAGCAACATAAACCGGGGGGCACGTGGTCTAGGGACGGCCTGGGTAAAATGCCCTGTGGCTGCGGCGAAGAAGGTGGCCCAAGGCCGCCTCCAAATAGGATGGGTCTCAGCCCAAGTTCAACTACTGGAGACGAGACCCATGAGGTGCTTCAGGTGCCTAGAGCCGGGGCACCTAAGGGTGCACTGTGAATCCGAGGTCGATCGCAGTGACCAGTGTTACCGCTGCGGTCGGCCCGGACATGTAGGGTCACAGTGTGATAGTGCACCGCACTGCACTATCTGTGAGGCAGCCGGTCGTCCGGCACAACATCGAGCGGGGAGCAAGGCCTGCGCCCCCGCCCGACGCAAGAAGACCAAGAAAGCAGGCACCAAGGCGGCTGTTGATGGCTCTAGGGCCCCCTCACAGCCGCCCCGTCCGAACGGGAATTCGTCGGCAGAGGTGGTTGGTATGGACGTGAGTAATGGATGACACCTCCATATCCTTCCTTCAGGGTAATCTGAACCACTGCGCCGCGTCTCAGAATCTATTCTTTCAGAGCGTGGCGCAGTGGTCGATTCATGTATCGGTAATATGCGAGCCATACCGAATTGTTCCCGGTTGGCTCGGTGACCTGGACGATCTTGTGGCACTGATCAGTCGAACATCGGCTGGTGCACCGCCACTGACGAGACCGGAGAGAGGTCGGGGCTTCGTTTCTGCATTTGTGGGCGACATCATGGTGGTCGGGGGTTATTTCTCGCCCAGTCGAAGCCTCGCAGAATTCGAGCAATACTTGCTTGAAGTCGGGGCTCTGATTGCCAGGGTGAACCCCCCTCTTTTGCTGGTCTGCGGGGACTTCAATGCCAAGTCCACAGCATGGGGGTCTCCGCAGACGTTGCCCAGAGGCGAGACTCTGGAAGATTGGGCGTTGGAGAGGGGCCTGATGGTTCTGAACCGGGGCGAGGCCGATACGTGCGTGCGCAGACAGGGCGGCTCGAAGATCGACGTCTCCTTCGCGAGCGCCGCCCTGGCGAGCCGTATCCGGGGATGGCATGTGGCGGAGTACTCGGAGACGCTGTCGGATCACCGATACATACGGTTCAGCGTCTCCGCAGCCGCGGTGGTCCCTGCGGCCGTGCCCCGGTCCGGATCCGGAGACTGCCCGAGGTGGGCTCTCAAAAAGCTCGACAGGGAACTGCTGGTGGAGGCTGCGTTGGTGGAGACATGGGTCTCCGGGTCATCAACGGTAGAACAAATAGATGTAGAGGGTGAGACGCTTGCGCTCGCGGGTGCCATGACGCGCATCTGTGATGCGTCCATGCCGCGGGCGCGACCGTTCTCGCCGCGGCGCGCGGTGTACTGGTGGGACGCCGAACTCGCGCATCTCAGACAGGAATGCGTGGGGGCGAGGCGCCAGTACGCCAGATACAGAAGGAGACGGCGTCGTGATACTGCAGAGGAGGACAGATTATACGCGGTCTACAGGGATCTCATAGATGCCCTCAAACTGGGTATATGCAAGGCCAAAGACCAGTCAAGGAAAGAGTTGCTGGAATCCCTAAACAGTGACCCCTGGGGGAGGCCATACAGGTTGGTGAGGAGAAAACTGCGTCCATGGGCACCGCCCCTGACGGAGAGTCTCCGGCCGGAGCTCTTGGAACACACAGTAGGGGCCCTATTCCCGCACAGGGCTCCGCACGTCCCTCCGCCAATGGCACCATCATCTGCCTCGACTGCGCGAGAACCGGACGATGCCGAAGATACTTCCCCCGAAGTCACGGGTGAGTTGAGAGCTGCCGTGCTTCGGCTCCGTGCCAAAACCACGGCTCCCGGGCTGGATGGCGTACCCGGTCGGGTATGGGTCATGAGCATGGACATTCTAGAGGAGAAAGTGAGGGCCCTCTTCAGCGCTAGTCTGGCGCAGGGCCGATTCCCCCGTCTGTGGAAGACCGGGAAGTTGGTCCTCCTCCACAAAGAAGGTAGGCCGGAGGATTCCCCCTCAGCCTACAGACCCATTGTGCTGCTTGACGAGGCGTGCAAGCTCTTTGAGCGCGTTATCGCTGCGCGCCTCGTCAAGCACCTTACTAGAGTTGGGCCGGACCTCTCAGACGAGCAGTACGGCTTCCGCTGTGGCAGATCCACCCTCGACGCTATCGCGAGGGTGAGGGCCCAGGCGGAAGAAACGGTGGCCCGGGGTGAAGTGCTGTTGGCGGTGTCGCTTGACATCACCAACGCTTTCAACACACTCCCCTGGGCCTGCATCACGGAAGCGCTCAAATACCACGCAGTCCCACAGTACTTGCAGCGCATCGTTGCCAACTACCTATCGGACAGGTCAGTTAGGTATCCAACACGGGGTGGGTGGTCCGAGGCGGTGATGACGTGCGGTGTTCCACAGGGGTCGGTTTTAGGCCCCCTCTTGTGGAACATCGGCTATGATTGGGTGCTCCGCGGCTCGAACCTCCGGGGGGTCGGCCTAGTCTGCTACGCCGACGATACCCTCGTTACGGCCCGCGGACGCACCTACCGTGATGCCGCGATTCTGGCCACGGCTGGGGTCGCTCACGTCGTCGGAAGGATAAAGAGGCTTGGGCTGGAGGTTGCCCTGAACAAATCCGAGGCATTGTGTTTTCACGGTCCTCGGATGGCCCCTCCGGCTCACGCATCCTTGATAGTGGGGGGAACTTCTGTCGCTGTCGGTGGAACGATGAAGTACCTAGGACTCGTCCTCGACAGCCGGTGGAACTTCCACGCCCACTTCGGGCGCCTGTTGCCCAAGCTGATGGGGGCAGTATCTGCGTTGGGTGGGTTACTGCCAAATATTGGTGGACCGGAGGCCAGCTGCCGCCGCCTTTACACGGGGGTAGTTAGGTCGATGGCTTTGTACGGGGCGCCAATATGGGCAAAGGATTTAGATCGCCACAATTTGGCCCTCCTACGCAGACCACAGAGGGTCATGGCAATTAGAGTTTGCCGAGCGTATCGTACGGTATCATACGAGGCGGCCTGTCTGTTGGCCAGTACGCCGCCTTGGGACCTCGATGCCGAAGTTTTGGCAGAGGTCCACGATCGTAGGGTTGCGTCGCTGGCAGATGGACAGAGACTTGCGCCGGAAGAACTGCGTCGCTGGAGAGAGCTTCTCCGCGATGGTCTCCTTCGGCGCTGGAACGAAAGACTGGGGGAACAGCGCATTTCCCAACACTGGACGGTACAGGCGATCCTCCCGGTATTCCGGGAGTGGATTGAAAGGAGGTGGGGGCCACTCACCTATCATCTGTCACAGGTACTCTCCGGGCATGGCTGCTTTGGGGAGTATCTGTGGCGAGTGGCGAAAAGGGAGCCCAGGCCAGAGTGCCATCATTGTGCCGGTGCTATAGATACAGCCCGACACACTCTGGAAGACTGCCCTGCATGGGCTGAACCACGGAGGCAACTCTCCGTGATTGTGGGTGGAAACGTCTCTCTGCCGGCCGTGGTAGCATCCATGGTCGACAGTGAGGCGTCATGGAGAACAGCAGTGTCATTCTGCGAAGACGTGATCTCGCAGAAGGAAGCGGCGGAGAGGGCCAGGGAGGAAGATCCCCTCGCTGACCCTCTCCGCCGTCGGAGAGTGGGGCGCAGACGACAAGCACACAATCGTCGACCCCCATAGAGGGCTCCTGGGCGCCGGATGTGTGGACTAGTCCGGCGCCTGACAGAATAGGTCCTGAGGTGGAAAGCGTTCCCATTTTACAGGAACGCTTCACAAAACGATGAGAGGTGAGAGAAGGGGAGCCTTGTACACTTCCCCCCCCTCCCCCCCTTCGAGTTGGATCCGACAGTTGAGTTCGGACGACTGCAGACGGAGTTCGCGGACGTGTGCCTCGGCGATTCCCGTGTGTCCGCCCGTAATGCAGAGCGAAGGAACCCCCAGGGTTTTAGTGGGTATGCCGTCTCTTTTACATGATGGAGAGCCCCACACACCCTCGGCCCCCTCTTTACAGGGGCCTTGAGGACGGTGCATAAGGAGCATTTCCCTGGGTTAAAAAAAAAAAAAAAAAAAAAAAAAAAAAAAAAAAAAAAAAAAGGTTCCGTCCTCATTCCCCAATATCGGGGGTGGAGAGGGCAGCTGCCGCCGCCTCTATACAGCGGTGGTCAGCTCAATGGCCCTATACGGAGCCCCCATATGGTCCGGGAGGCTCGATCGGCGGGAGACCGCCCTGCTGATTGCAGCTCAACGGACCATGGCTGTGAGAGTGTGCCGGGGGTATCGGACACTCTCACACGAGATGGCATGCGCCCTCGCTGGCCTTCTCCCCTGGGACCTTGAGGCCGAAGTCTTGGCCTCGGTCTACCGCCGCAGAGTGCGAGCGCGGGAGCGGGACGAGCGACCGGCGCCGCGAGAGTTAGCGCATTGGCGCAACAACGCTAGGGCGTTGGCTCTCGCAAGGTGGGAGGGACGACTCCTCGATGGGTCCATTCAAAGGGGGAATAGTAGTCGACGGCTCCTCGATGCTATTCAGCCCGTTCTCCGCGAGTGGATCAATCGGAGACATGGGAGGCTCTCGTTTAGGCTGACGCAGGTGCTCTCGGGACATGGTTGTTTCGGGAGTTACCTGCATCGCATCGCCCGACGAGAAGCCTCCCCGGCCTGCCATCAGTGCGGCTGTGCAGTAGACACTGCCCAGCACGCGCTGGAGGCATGCCCTGGAGAGGACGAACCGCGACAGGCTCTGGTCGCGGTCATTGGGACGGATCTCTCGTTGCCGACCATCCTAGCCAGGATGGTCGCCGATGAGAGATGTTGGGAGGCAGTAGCCTCCTTCTGCGAAACTATTGTTTCGCGGAGGGAGGCGGCGGAGCGTGAGAGGGAGAGAGACCCTCTCTCTCTTCCGCTCCGGAGAGCGCGGACACGGGTGCGGGCTAATCGAGCCCGCACTCCGTCTCCGCTGAGAGGGCCTGGGCCGTCGGATGCGGGGGCATCTGGCGCCCCTCAGAGATAGGTCTTCTCGCGATGTTGATGCCCCCTCCGTGTTCGGGGGGCATCACACGAGGTGGAGGGGTGTTCCTATTGACACCCCTCACCGAGGAGGGCCCGCCACTTTACAGCGGGCAGCGGCGTCGACGGGGGCTGTGGTAAGAATAATGCGGTCCCACGCCCCCCGTCATCAGTCGAAGACGCTGGAACACCGTGGGGTTTTAGACGGTATGGGCGCCTTTAGCCGAGTCCGTCATACCCCGTATGCCCCCCCCGCATACGGCAATGCGTAACAGCATTTCCCCACGCCAAAAAAAAAAAAAAAAAAAAAAAAAAAAAAGGTTCCTTCCTCATACGGAAGGAGGGACGTCCCGCGGACGAGCCTTCGGGCTATCGTCCGATTGTCCTGCTCGACGAGGCGGGTAAGCTATTGGAGAGGGTGATCGCTGCCCGCCTTGTCAGGCACCTCGAGACGTCGGGACCGGACTTGGCGCCCACCCAGTTCGGATTCCGGAGAGGTCGCTCGACGCTGGATGCCATCTCCCGCGTCCGCGATCTCTCCGAGGAGGCGTGCTCCAGTGGCGGCGTGATGTTGGCGGTGTCTTTAGACATCGCCAACGCCTTCAACACGCTGCCCTGGACCACCATACTCGGTGGTCTAGAGTACCACCGAGTGCCGCCGTACCTGCGCCGTCTCGTCGGCGATTACCTCTCCTATAGAGAGGTAGTCTTCCCGACGATGAATGGGGAGGGTCGGAGCCCCATGGCGCGCGGCGTCCCTCAGGGGTCTGTTTTAGGGCCCCTGTTGTGGAACGTCGGGTACGATTGGGCCCTCCGGGGCGTTGGTCTTCATGGCGTCGGCGTCGTTTGTTACGCTGACGACACGCTGGTCACCGCCAAGGGGGGTACCTATAGGGAGGCGGCAATCCTCGCCACGGCCGGAGTCGCGATGGCCGTGGCCAGGATCAGGAGGCTCGGTCTGGAGGTGGCGCTCCACAAGTCGGAGGCCATTTGTTTTCATGGTCCCCGCAGGGCGCCACCTGCAGACTCATCCATAGTGGTGGGAGGAACCTCCATCCCCGTCAGGACGACGTTGAAGTATCTCGGCGTCGTCCTTGATAGCCGGTGGAGG
This sequence comes from Plagodis pulveraria, assembly GCA_963890685.1. NCBI lineage: Eukaryota > Metazoa > Arthropoda > Insecta > Lepidoptera > Geometridae > Plagodis > Plagodis pulveraria. The sequence continues at coordinate 33,889 of OY982957.1, read as the reverse complement.
TTCGAGGCGCACATGCGGCGGCTGTCCCCCAAATTACTGGGGGCAGCCGGCGCACTGAGTCGCCTCCTCCCCAATATTGGGGGTGGAGAGGGCAGCTGCCGCCGCCTCTATACAGCGGTGGTCAGCTCGATGGCCCTATACGGAGCCCCCATATGGTCCGGGAGGCTCGATCGGCGGGAGACCGCCCTGCTGATTGCAGCTCAAAGGACCATGGCTGTGAGAGTGTGCCGGGGGTATCGGACACTCTCACACGAGATGGCATGCGCCCTCGCTGGCCTTCTCCCCTGGGACCTTGAGGCCGAAGTCTTGGCCTCGGTCTACCGCCGCAGAGTGCGAGCGCGGGAGCGGGACGAGCGACCGGCGCCGCGAGAGTTGGCGCATTGGCGCAACAACGCTAGGGCGTTGGCTCTCGCGAGGTGGGAGGGACGACTCCGCGAACGGTCCACTCAGAGGGGCGATAGCAGTCGACGACTCCTCGACGCTATCCAGCCCGTTCTCCGAGATTGGATCGAACGGAGACACGGGAGGCTCTCGTTTAGGCTGACGCAGGTGCTCTCGGGACATGGTTGTTTCGGGAGTTACCTGCATCGCATCGCCAGACGAGAAGCCTCCCCGGCATGCCATCTGTGCGGCTGTGCAGTAGACACTGCCCAGCACGCGCTGGAGGCATGCCCTGGAGAGGACGAACCGCGACAGGCTCTGGTCGCGGTCATTGGGACGGATCTCTCATTGCCGACCATCCTAGCCAGGATGGTCGCCGATGAGAGATGTTGGGAGGCAGTAGCCTCCTTCTGCGAAACTATTGTTTCGCGGAGGGAGGCGGCGGAGCGTGAGAGGGAGAGAGACCCTCTCTCTCTTCCGCTCCGGAGAGCGCGGACACGGGTGCGGGCTAATCGAGCCCGCACTCCGTCTCCGCTGAGAGGGCCTGGGCCGTCGGATGCGGGGGCATCTGGCGCCCCTCAGAGATAGGTCTTCTCGCGATGTTGATGCCCCCTCCGTGTTCGGGGGGCATCACACGAGGTGGAGGGGTGTTCCTATTGACACCCCTCACCGAGGAGGGCCCGCCACTTTACAGCGGGCAGCGGCGTCGACGGGGGCTGTGGTAAGAATAATTCGGTCCCACGCCCCCCGTCATCAGTCGAAGACGCTGGAACACCGTGGGGTTTTAGACGGTATGGGCGCCTTTAGCCGAGTCCGTCATACCCCGTATGCCCCCCCCGCATACGGCAATGCGTAACAGCATTTCCCCACGCCAAAAAAAAAAAAAAAAAAAAAAAAAAAAAAAAAAAAAAAAAAAAAAAAAAAAGGTTAGGTTAGGTTAGGTTTTTTTTTTTTTTTTTTTTTTTTTTTTAATTTTTTTTTTTATACTGCTACCTCCAACGTGGTCGGAGCCTGTGCTTGCTAAGTCGTCTCTTTCATACCAGTTCTCGCTTTTATGCCTCTCGTAATTTCATGCTTCATACTTGGTCTTTCTTTCATTCATCATCTTTCTAACAGTATGGGTGGGATTCCCATCTACTTAATACTCTATTCTACTCTAACTATCTTTAATTACATTTATTTTTAGGGCATCTAATTTGAACAAGTTCTACAAAAATTTTTATTCCTTAATACTATCGTATACTATTTATTTTCTTACTCTATTCTTATTTTATGCTTGCCAATAATATTTCTAAATATTATGTAAACATAATTTTTATTACTTGGTTTTATTTCTTTTTATTACGATTTCTGCTATCTTTGTACAATAGTTTAGGAAGCTATTTATTATTTTGCTCTCCATTACATCTGCCATATTTTCCGGCCTTAATGTAATGTTGAACTCCTGTTCAAACTCGTACCTGTCTTTCGCGTGTATAGGGCATTCGAACAAGATATGTGGAACCGTCTCGTCTTTCGTGGGATCGCAGAGACACGATGGGCTCTCCTTACACTTGAAGCGATTCAAGTATTCAGAGAACCCACCGTGCCCCGTCATTATTTGGGTCTTGATATTCGTTATTTCCATCTTTCGGATTGTCCTGTAAGCCGTCCTAACATCCGGAAAAAACATTTTTGTAATTGCTGCAGTCTCTCCTGCAACATATCTCCGGTTCCATTCATCAAGCGTATTCATGCGAATATTTCGCTTGATGAATGAAGCCGGACACAGGTCGTAATCATGTTTACGTTTGGAACCTTCAGCGGCTCTCTTGGCTAATTGGTCGGCTCTCTCATTCCCCTCCAATCCTGCGTGGGCCTTGATCCAGAACAACTTTGTTATTTTGTTCTGGAGAGACAAAGATGTTATATTTTCTCTGGCTTCCACTGCCAGGGGATGGAGGCAACTGTAATTTATTACGGTCATGAGAGCTGCCATAGAGTCGCTGAAGATTCCAAACGACGATCCCTTATGCTTCAGTACTTCTCCGGTTGCTCTACATATAGCCAGCAGCTCGGCCTGATACACGGTGCAGTAATCTGGTAGAGCAAGCTTGAGGGTTCCGGTCTCGGTTCCGTTCTTCCATATGGACAAGGCCGCTCCAACCCGTCCCTCAATCTTGCTCCCATCCGTGTATATGCTCACGTCAAGTGAGTCATTTTCTTCTACCTGCTGCTGGTTGGCCAGGCTTGTTATTTGCAGGTCGATGCGTTGTGCTGGGTGTGGAGCTTCGACCGCTGAAGCCATCCTCTCTACCTCCCTTCCACTCAGCACTGACTGGGGTACCCCCTTCCTAGCCTCGTAAAGCAGCGCCGCTTCTCGGACTCGGAGGTCGAGGGGGAGCATCCCAGACAGTACGAGCGCGGAATTGAGGGAGACTGTTCGGTACGCTTTGCACAGTTTCAGCGCCACCCCACGCTGCACTATCCCTAGCTGTTTGATAACGCCTAGCTTTCCAGCAGCCGGCGCCCACACACTGGCGGCATACAGGACAACAGGCTCTACGGTTGCCACATATATCGTCCGAATCACCTCAGGATGGAGACCCCAGCTTGACTTTGCTGCTCTCGCTAGCTGCTTATATATGGCTATTGCCTTTCTACAGACATTCGCGACGTGAGTGTTAAAGGTCAGCTTGTCGTCGATGGTGACCCCCAGTATTTTAATTTCTCGGGACATAGGAATCGCAACGCCTCCCATGCCGAGACGTGGGGTGTCAAATTTCAGCTTGCGAGTTATCGTCATCGCCTTTGTTTTTTGCGCAGCAAATTTGAGCTTATTTTTGACACCCCACTTCCCTACATGTTCGAGAGCTGCGCTTGCTCTACTCTCTATCTCCAGAGCTGAGGCACTATCGAAGACAAGCACGACGTCGTCAGCGAATGCCTGACAATAGTCTCCTCTTTCCTCCAGACTTTTGAGCAGTGGGTCCAGGAGTAGGTTCCACATGGGTGGGCCCCCAATAGAACCCTGGACGCATCCCTTATTTGTGCTTCTTTCAAATTCTTCTCCCGCATAGCGAACCCTGACCTTTCTGTCTCTGAGATAGCTGTCCATGACCCCCCTCAGGTTGCGTGGACACTTTTCCTCAGCCAGCCGGACTCTTATTGCTGGCCACCAGGCACTGTCGAAGGCCCCCTCTATATCCAACGACACTAAGACAACAATTTTCTTTTGGTCCAGCTTTTTGCGGATGTGTTGCATTAGTGTATAGAGGGAGTCTTCAGTACTCCTTTGTGGCATAAATCCGTACTGGCGAGTACTCATCCTTGGCATGATATAGAACCTAAGACGGGCCATCAACATCTTCTCAAAGATTTTGCCTAATATTGGCAGCAATCCGATGGGCCTATACGCTTTCGGGTTTGAGTAATTATCTTTCCCCGGTTTTTTAAGCACTACAACTGTGGCCTCTTTCCATGCCTCGGGGAAATGATAATACCCTAGGCATTTGTTGAGCAGCGCAAGGAACAGATCGGGATTGCTGCCAATAGCGTGACCGCATATGTCAGCGGTAAAGCCGTCTTTACCGGGCGCTTTTTTGGGGTTGAAGGAATTATAAGCCTGTTCTAGTTCTATTTTTGTGAAGGGTGGGTCGCATGATTCATCCTGATTTCCAGCATTTACTTTTTCCGCCTTTAATCTGACTTGCCGATGATATTCGTTATCGCTGTCTGTGAGGTCATTAGGGAAGAATGTTTCTGCAAGTAATCTTGCAGACCCCTTTGCGTCCAATACTTCCCCATCCTTCTCCAACGGCAAGTCTTCTTCCCTTTTTGTCGTCCTCCCTATCACCCTGTATATTCCCTCCCAGACCCCTTCTTTGTCCTGTTTCTCACAAAAACTTTTCCAACTCTCGATTTGAGCTTTTGCTGCTTCTAATTCATACTTCTCTTTATGTTTCAGGTACTCTTCAACGACCTTCGATCTTCGGGATGGACGAGCGAGTCTTATTCTTCGTCTCCTGGTAGCGACTTCCTTCTTCAAGACGGCGAGTTCTTCGGACCACCACGGCAAGGTAAGTAATGCTTTATTACTTTTTTGTTTTAGAGTTTGTGTGCATGCTTCTTTTATGACTTCGGTTAATTTATTTATTGCTATATCTATTTGATTTGTGTTTTTAATTTTTTCTATTGCAGGTAAATTTAATTTATTTTCTAGCATCAGTTGGCTGAGTTTCTCACGAAACTCAGACCAATTGGCTTTCTTTGTATTAAAAATTCTGGTTGTTCTGTTAATTTTAATTCCTTTGGCTTTTTCTAAACGAATGTTAAAAGTTATGCCGTTGTGATCCGAACTCGTGAGGCCTTCATCTACTCTCCAGTCTTCTACCAGGTCGAGCACATCCGTCGAGCATGCTGTGACGTCTACGTGGCTACTGTAACGTTTCCCTCCCCTGATCGTGTCGAAGGTCGGAATTTCCCCTCTGTTGAGTATGTTCAGCGTCATCTCATCGAGAGCTCCGGACAATTCATCGCCTCTATGGTCTGCTGCAAGACTGCCCCACCATGGACTCTTGGCATTTGCATCACCTCCGATTACCAATTTTCCAGGAGCTAAGTTTTCCTGTATCTTTTTAAGATACTCTAGGTACGGCTCTATGGGCTGCTCGGGCTCAAAGTAAAAGGAGACAAGCGTAATCTCCCAAGCACTGGTTTGGATCCTCACCACTACGACGTTATTTGTGGTGAGTTTTGGGTACTGAATAACGTTGACGTCGTTATCGAAGACCGCAATAGCCGCCTTAACTGTACCCTCTCCTACACCAGTGTTTTGGAATATTCTAACGCCCCTGTGACTCCTCATTACTTTTGCCCCGCCCACGTATGGTTCTTGAATGAGCGCCACTGCCATTCCTTTCTCTGTAGCCTCAAGGAGTAGTTCGTTGGTGGCCAGCTTTTTTCTTTGGAGGTTCGCTTGTACCATTTTGTAGGGGGTCTGGTTCTCCGGGGTGCCCTTAGCAATATGCTACGGAAGAGCGGGCCAATTGGTCCCATTTTCGTCGTATTGGGCAATCACGGCTGAAGGCGTTATGTTCGACGTGCTCCAGTTTTGCCTTCGTGCAGTTTCTGCAGCTTGGGGTGTCTCTTGCGAGCCAGTCTGCGCATTCGGTCCTCAAGTGGGGGCCACCGCAATGGCTGCAAAGGTCCACTGGCTCCTTACAAAAACGTTTGCCGTGGCCGAAGCCCAGGCAGCGTGTGCATTGCACCAGCGGGGATTGATCTTCAGCCCTCACGCGCTGGAGATCAATGTGCACGAACCCTGCGTCGCACACCCTTCGCCAGATGGTTGGTGAAGTGCTGAGCACAACATGTCCGGTATGAGGGTTCCTGGCTCTTCTTCTATATTTGATCTCTATTCTATTCTCCTCATCGTTGAGGTTGTGGAAAACACTTCGGTTCTGATTCCTAAATGCCTTTAGGACGTCCTCGTCAGTGTTTACTGATAGGACGTCCTTAAGGATCAGAAGCGGGTCTTTGTTTTTTACCTCCTCAACGGTGAGGTCTATTCCATCCTTTCCCAGTCTGTCCTTCACTTTCTTCCTTTCCTCTTCTGTCCTGAATCCCATAATAACTTTCCCATCCCTTGCTTTCCGTATCCTTTCGACCTTGACCCATCCTTCCTTTGCGTCCACTACTCTCCTGACCTTTTCCAACACCTCGTCCCCTGTTTCCGTATCTGTTTTGGAGGCTATTACTACAGAGTGTAGTGTGCTCCTCTTTGGCAGCTCATTTGCACCTTGCGCTGTGACTACTCCCGCATATGTCCTTTCTCTTTCCAGGATTTCATTCTGTTTCGTCATTGTCTCCTGAAGCTCACTCATCATTCTGTTACTCAATACCAGCAGTTTAGTGTGTTCTTCAAGCTGTGATGCCATTTTGTTTTGATCGGCGCTGACTAAGAAGGTAGAGTCAGTGGCTGTACTCACTGGCCCCTTCCCCTCGGTCAGCCTCTTTTCTTTTGGGTCATCACTCGTTTGTACGGCTTTTTCAGATTCCTTAACTAGCTGGTAGAGTCTGTCCAATGCTTCTATTAGAGCGTTTTTTATGTCTGTCCTGGTGTTTTTCGAGGTGTTTAGGTAAAGCTTGGCTTTGGTTAAGCAAGCCTTTGCTTCAGCGGATCTGCTCGCGTACTGGTGTTGTTTTGGCGGGGTATGAACCTCAGCGGACACTTTTCTGACCGCCCTTTTCTTGCTGTCTTGCGACAGCACCAGTCCCGATTTGGTTCCTGGTTTGGCAGGGCTTGTCCTAGTTGTTTTGTTTGTTGCAAGGGGAGCGGGGCCAGAGTTGTTGGCTTCCCATTCTCCTATGCTGCGTCTAACGTTGGCCGCTGCCATTTCTGGCTTGGACGGTGACATCACCTCAATGACGTCGTCGTCGGTCGATTTTGGTGGGGTCCTGTACATCTTGGAGGTATGCGTCTTATGTCAGTATGTTCCTATATACTTGCGTCAAGAGAAGTTTGTAAAAGTTGTATGAATTAGAGTAATAATATGGAACAACCAACAATATAGTCAATAATAATCTGTTACCATAAGCTAGTTGACGTGTAAAAAGCGTCAATTAGTAGTATTTTAAAAAATAAAATGCCACAAAGGTAATAGTCAATATTACTTATAAAATGATAAGCAATGATTAATCAAAATAAAACATATATAAGTAAACTATAATCACACAATATATTAAGAATGTTTGCGCCTATCCAACAAACTTACAATAACCACAAAAGTCGATTTTTCTCTTGGTCGAAAATAGTCTTGAAAAGTAAAAACAAGTATTTGAAGAGAGTCACGTCACTCTACAAATTTTATAATAATTAAAACAGAGTCCCTACACTTGCGCCTATCTAGTAAAATTATAAAAGTTAACAGAATTTACAAAAAATTTTTCGTCTTATGTTAAAATGTTTACCTCCTTAATGTCGGCAAACACAAAAGGGTGGGTGGGCGGTCCAAAATTTGAAAATTGTCGTCGCTTTTTGGGGTTTTTGGCGCTGCGGGCGGGTGCGCGGGGTGCGTACGAGCTCCGCAAGCGAATTTTCACTCCAAAAAAGTGACAAACGGGTGAAAATTTACGAAGTTATGCCTAAAATTTGAAGATTTTCACTAAGATTTTGAGGAAAAACGCTATTATTTCTAAACTATAATACTAATAAATTTTCTTTTTTGCAGGTTGTGTAGGGGGGACGGAGCTGCGTCTTGGATGGTATCACACACCCAGTCGGACTGTAGGGGACTCTAATGGAAATGTTTCCAAGTTGAAATTTTGGTATTTTCTGTCAGAATCTACTAAAATACCTATAAAATTTTCCCTAATTAATATTGTTCAATTTTTACTATTTAGTTGTGTTCGGGACGTGAATCCGCTTCTATAGAGGTATGACACACCTATGTTGGGGAAAGTTTAGAAGAAGATATATCTACTATGGATTTAGGGTATGTGACCGCCTATGAAGACTTTTTACATACAAAATGTACTGAGATGGCAAAATTTGAAAATTGTCGTCGCTTTTTGGGGTTTTTGGCACTGCGGGCGGGTGCGCGGGGTGCGTACGAGCTCCGCAAGCGAATTTGCACTCCAAAAAAGTGACAAACGGGTGAAAATTTACGAAGTTATGCCTAAAATTTGAAGATTTTCACTAAGATTTTGAGGAAAAACGCTATTATTTCTAAACTATAATACTAATAAATTTTCTTTTTTGCAGGTTGTGTAGGGGGGACGGAGCTGCGTCTTGGATGGTATCACACACCCAGTCGGACTGTAGGGGACTCTAATGGAAATGTTTCCAAGTTGAAATTTTGGTATTTTCTGTCAGAATCTACTAAAATACCTATAAAATTTTCCCTAATTAATATTGTTCAATTTTTACTATTTAGTTGTGTTCGGGACGTGAATCCGCTTCTATAGAGGTATGACACACCTATGTTGGGGAAAGTTTAGAAGAAGATATATCTACTGGTTAGGTTAGGTTAGGTTAGGTTAGGTTAGGTTAGGTTAGGTTAGGTTAGGTTAGGTTAGGTTTTTTTTTTTTTTTTTTTTTTTTTTTTCCTGTCCGGGCGCTTGTAGGCCCGGCCCGCGAGCTAGCCTACACCTATCCTCTGACATGGTCAGAGATTTTGTCTGCACTTTCACTCATCGCGCTTCCTTTCTTCATACTATATCTTTCTTTCATACATCTTTTCTTTCATTCCTGTTTACTGGTGGGATGCCAGCATTTACTTTATCTTATCGTTTTATTAACATGGGGATCAAAATTTGGGTTTCTTTTATTTTTATTTCTCTCTATACAATATTACAAATTTTCTTTGCTCAAATCTTAATACTAATTTTTTATTGCTTAATTCTATTACATTTTCTTATTTGCTATTCTTCTTAATGCTGTTAGTATATATTTTTATAATATATATAACATTCATCTTTAATTGCTATTTTTATTTCTTATGATTACTTTATTTACAATTTTTAAACAATATTCTAATAGACTTATTCTATTATTCTTATCACTTAACATTACATATAAATTTGCTTTTTCTAGCTTAATTTCTACTTTCTGCTCAAACTCAAACCGTTCTTTACAATAAATGGGACACTGAAGGAGAACGTGCTCTACCGTTTCAGGCACATTGGGCTCGCATGGACATGATGGGTTCTCTTTACACTTGAAACGGTGTAAGTATTCCGAGAACCCACCATGCCCAGTCAGCAGCTGTGTCAGGGTGCCCGTGATTTTGATGTTTTTGACTACTTTATAGGCTGTTGTCGCGCATGGGAAGAACATTTTTGTAACTCCAGCTGTCTCGCCTGTTTGGTATCTCCTGTTCCATTTCTCAAGCGATCCCTTTCGGATTTCTCGCTTGACAAATGAAACAGGACAGTACTCGTAGTCCGGCCTTCTTTTGCTTTTGAGAGCTGCGTCCTTCGCAAGCTCGTCGGCACGCTCGTTCTCCCTCAGCCCTGCGTGAGCTTTTACCCAAAATAACCCACATGCCTTGCCTTGTTGCGCAATAAGTCCCAATTCCCTGCGTGTCTCTACCGCCAAAGGATGCAGTGCTTGGCTGTTAGTCACAGTTTCCAAAGCCGATCTAGAGTCGCTGTAAATGCCGAATGTGTTTTTTGAGCTTTTTGCTACCAATTTTGTGGCCTCGCATATGGCCAGGAGTTCCGCCTGGTACACGGTGCAGTGAGACGACAGCATGAATTTCCGGTTTTTAGTCTCGGCATTTTCGTTCCAGAGAGAAACTGCCGCTCCGACCTTACCTTCAATTCTGCTGCCGTCTGTAAATATTCGCAATTCTTGGTCTTTGTGTGCATCTATTTCCTCATCACTAGACAGACACATGAACTCCAGGCACATATGTTTAGCGGGATGCGGTACATTAGCGTAAGACTCCAAACGCTCCATCTCCCTATCTCCTAGTGTTGACCGGGGAACTCCTCTCTTCGCTTCGTACAATGCGGCTGCTTCTTGTACTCTGAGGTCGAGGGGCAGTATCCCGGCCAACAAGAGTGCCGAGTTGAGGGAGACGGTGCGATAGGCCTTGCACAGCTTCTGGGCAAATCCCCGCTGTATGGCGTTTAAACGCTTTTGCACCCCAATTTTCTCAGTAGCTGGAGCCCAGACACTTGCGGCATACAGCACCACCGGTTCTACAACAGCTGTATATATTGTCCTTACTATTTCGGGATGAAGACCCCAGCTTACACGAGCAGTTCTAGCGAGCTGTTTATAGAGTCCCAGCGCCTTTTTGCAAACGTTTGTGACATGGTCATTGAAGGTTAGTCCGCTATCGATGGTGAGTCCTAGTATTTTGATCTCCTTCACCATATCGATGCGGACGCCTCCCATGGTCAGGAGAGGGGTGTCATACTTAAGCTTTCGCGTTATTATCATCGCTTTTGTTTTTTGCGGTGCGAATTTTAGCTTAAATCTGTCACCCCACTCCCGAACAAAAGCTAGCGTTGCGTTAGCGTGGCGCTGGACCTCTATTGCTGTTTCACCCTCGAATAGCAGGACTACGTCATCAGCGAATGCCTGGCAATAATCCCCTCTACTGTCCAGGCCCTTGAGCAAATCATCAATTAAAAGGTTCCATAGAATGGGTCCTCCTATGGAACCCTGCACGCACCCTTTGTTGGTACCTATTTTGGTCTCTTCCCCGGCATACCTCACCTTCACGAATCTATTCTCCAGGTAACTATCTATAAGCCGTCTTATGTTTACTGGGCATCCCTCCTCGGCCAGTCGTACCCTTATGGCTGGCCACCACGCACTGTCAAATGCTCCCTCTATGTCTAGCGATACCATTGCTATTAGCTTTTTCTCCTTCAATTTTTCACGGACGTGGTTCACTAGAACATAGAGGGAGTCTTCCGTGCTCTTCTGTGGCATGAACCCATATTGTTTTGGACACAACTTCGGTATTACGTGCCATTTGAGCCTATTGACCAACATCTTCTCCAATATCTTACCCAACACTGGCAGCAGCCCGATGGGCCTATACGATTTCGGCTCTACGTAGTTATCCTTCCCAGGCTTCCTCAAAGCCACTACGACCGCTTCCTTCCAGGCCAACGGGAAGTGTCCTAGCTCCAGGCACTTGTTGGCCAGTGCCAGGTAAAGTCCCGGGCTCCTGTCAATGGCGTGAACACAGATATCGGAGGTCATGCCGTCTTCTCCTGGAGCCTTTTTGGGGTTAAAGCTCGATTTCGCTTCTTTGAGCTCAGCCAGAGTAAAAGGTGGGTCATGCTCACCATGATCCGACTCATTTATCTTTTCCGCTTTCGCCCTAATAGTTTTGTGTTCGTCGCTTTCCCCTTCCTCACTGTCTGCCGGGAAAAAGGTTTTTGCCAACAATTCGGCAGATTCTCTCGATGACAGCACTCTTCCTTCTTTCATTAGCGGCACATCATCCACTCTCTTTTCAGTCCTTCTCATCACTCTATATATCCCTTCCCACATTCCTTCCCTATCTTGCTTTCCACAAAATTCCTTCCAACTTTCAATCTGTCTCCTCACAGCCTCACATTTATACTTCTCTTTTGCTTCCAGGTACTCACTAATCACTTTCTGCTTCCGTACCGGCGCTGCACATCGGATCCTTCTTCTCTTTGTATTCGCATCCTGTCTGAGAATCTCTAGCTCCTTCGTCCACCATGGGATGGTAAGTACCTTTTTGTTGTTTATGGTAGGAATACTATGTTTACACGCAAGAATTATTATTTGAATATATGTTGAAGTTATTGCTTCTAGTGAAATTTTAGTTTCTATTTTATCTACTTCTATTGAATTTAATTTTCTTTCTTCTAATAACTGCCCCATTTTCGCATGAAAAAGGGGCCAGTTTGCTTTCTTTGTATTAAATTTTCGTGTAGTCCTACTAATGTTGATACCTTTGAGCTTTCTTAGACTTATATCAAACAGGATGGCATTGTGATCCGAGCAAGTCAAACCTTCCTCGACTCTCCAATCTTCAATATACTCGCAAAGATCCGATGTGCATGCCGTCACGTCCACGTAACTCGAATACGACTTCCCACCTCGTACCGTGTCAAAAGTCGGTATATCTCCGTGATTTAAAACCTGCACATTCAGTTCCTCTAACATTCCTGCCATTTCCTCACCTCTTTCATCCTCTTCCATACTTCCCCACCATACGCTTTTGGCGTTTGCATCGCCACCAAAGACCACTCGACGTCCAAAGCGTTCCACTATACATTTCATTTGCTCCAGGTATGGCCCTATGGGTTTGGGCTTAGGTTCCATGTAATAGGAGACTACAACGGTTTCCCACGCGCGTGTCTTTAGGCCGATGACAACAATATTGGCTGTAGTGAGATCTGGGTATTGTACAACCTCTATGTCGTTGTCGAAGACGGCTATTGCTGCCTTCACTGTCTCATCCTGTTGGCCTGCGCTTTGGAAGATTCGGATACCGTTGTAGCTCTTCATTCTTCCTATCCCTCCCACGTACGGCTCCTGGAGCAATGCACATAGCATATTGGCTTTTACTGCTTTCATGAGGATGTCGATGGTGGCTTGCTGTTTCCGCTGCAAGTTTGCCTGCACTATAGTGTACTTTTTAAGTGCAGGTAGAGCGTCTGGGGCCACCTTAGCAATACGCTACTGTGGCCCTGGCCAGTGTCTCCCACTTCCTCCTGACCGAGCACTCCTGACTGAACGCGCTGTGATTAGTGTTCTCACATTTTGCGCGGACGCAGTTCGTACACGTGGGTGGTTCAGCGGCTAGCCACACTTCGCACTTGGTTTTCAAATGTGGGCCTCCACAGTGACAACACCTTTCAACGGTTTCGGTGCAGAAGCGTTTTCCGTGCCCATAGCCTAGACACATCGAGCATTGGACCAGCGGTGACTGGTCCTCCACTCTAACCCTTTGCAGGTCTATGTGGACTGCCTCTGCTTCCACTAGCCTCTGCCACAGTTTCGGGGACACTCTTAATACAATATGGCTCGTGTGGGGGTTTCTTGCACGCTTTCTGAATAGCACCTCTGCTCTGTCTTCATCCTTTTCTATTCGTGAGAATATTCCCTGATTTTGGTTCCTCAGGGCTCGCAGCACTTCGACATTGTCGTTGCTTTGTAACACGTCCTTGAGGATTACCAGAGGGTCCTTATTTTTTATTTCTTGCACTTTTAATTCGTCTGTCATACTCAACTTCTTTTTTACTTTCTCTCTCTCTTCTTTCGTTCTGCATCCTATAATAATCTTTCTATCTCTTGCTTTCCTGATTCTTTCTACTTCCACTCCTCCTTCCTTTGCATTCATCACCTTTCTTATCCTATCTAATACTTCCTCTCCTGTCTCAGTTTCGTCCTTCCCGCTTACCACTACGGAGTGCAAAGCTGCTCGGTCTGAGAAATGTTTTGCAGCTGGCGCTGCCACTGCGCTCGCGTAGGTCCTTTTGTCCATCATTTCTTTCAGCTCTCCCATTTTTTCCGTGTTTTCTTTCATCATCTTCATGTGCTCATCCAATTTCCTCGTTAATTCATCTTCATTTATTCTAATCCCCAGCCGTTCTTCGCTTTCTTTCCTGTCCTCTATCACCGCCACATTCTTTTCGGTGCTCTTAACTTTGTCCGCTTCTTTTACCAATTGATAAAGCCGGTCAATCGCGTGTATCACTTCCGCTTTTATGTCGGATTTTAAATTCCTAGAATTGCTGAGGTTCAACTTGGCTTTATTTACGCAGGCTCTTGCCTCAGCCACCCTATCGGTGCTTTTCCACCGCTGCTGCATCGGTGGTGGGCTCACCGTCACCTCTACCGAAGGCGCGCGAGTTGAGGTTGTCGGTTTGACCTGTTTTTGGGGGCCAACCACGAAAGTCTTGTCTGCAGGAGGTGATACTTTCTTTTCGGCTTTTTGCCCCGATTCCCATTCTCCTATGCTTTTCCTCACACCCGTTGGATGTGACGGTCCAGGTTTTTCTGAGCTTGTCTTCTGCTGGGTCTGGTCCTCGGGTTTTGACGGGGTATGGAACATTGCTCGCTTTAGATTCGTCAGTTGTGGATAATAATATAAAATAAAAGAAGGTTTGTAAAAGTTGTAAATACAGGATAAATAAATAAATGTAAGAGTCGATTATCTCACGATTTGAGAGTCACTTAGTTTATGCTAAAAATAGCCCAGTGCGTCAAAGAAACGATCCCAACTTAAATTGAACCAGTTTGAGTTTGAGCATTACAATTGTCTTTCTTAGTTGTAAGATTTCCTTAAATACTAACATACAGCTTTAACAAAGTAGTCAAAATAGCGCTCCAGTACTGCGTTTCAAATCCTTAAGCTAACGTTCTATTTATATTTTAAAAATTTACAAAAATTTCAAAATTGCAAAAATAAAAATTTAAAAAGTGGGAAAAAGTTGGGGGTGGGGGGAGGTCCTGTCAGCCTAGATCTACAATACTATAAATACACACATATGTGTGTATTTAATAGCCACCGTCAAATTTGACCTCCGACGCACCGTTTTTGAGTTATTCACAAAACCAACTTACTGTGTCTATTTTGCGGTTGAAATATTTTTAGAACTATATTTCAATTTAATTATACTAGGGAGGGAGCTTCCAAAAAATCTAAAGTTACTGAATTTAGAATAAACTTAAACTACGATATTTAATAAATGTCTTTTTTAAAAAGTTTTTATAGAAAATTTTGATTATTTTTAATTTCGAAAATTTTTAATATTTTATTTCAACCGCAAAAAGTTTTGGTTTGTAGGATCTATCTCAGGATAGATCCAAACACTTGTCCTTAATGCTAACACTTAGATATAATTTTATTTGAGGTACAGTATACAGAATTACGAAAAGTTAAGTAAAAAATTTTTAATATGGGGAAAAAAGTTAAAAGTGGGGGGGGGGTCCTGTCAAATAAAGCTGCTATCCTATAAATACACACTTATGTGTGTATTTATTGGCTGCCGTCAAAATTCACCCCAGACCCACCGTTTCCGAGATCTGACTAAAACCAAGTTATGGAAGTTGGAAAGTTTGGAAAATAAATTATTGTGACAAAGTTTCTAAAACTAAAAATCCAAATTTTTGTGGAAAGGCTAATCTAAACACGTTCTATATATGGTAATTTTTTAAGGATGTGTTATCGCTGCAAATATTTATTAATTACTGTTCAATTAAAAACACCAACTGCACCTAAGTTTGTAATATTAATTTCAGCCAAATTACTTATAATTTCGGTTCCCTGAAGGTGTCCCCGTGCTTTGCTGCTCAGGGCCCCTCCGGCCCCGTGGTTGGTCTTCACCGCGCGCCTCTGGATCACCGACCACGTGGCCACGTGGTAGTTGTTTTTTTGGCTTTTATTCCGCGCGGGTGCGCGGAAAAAATCCAAAAAAGTTGCAGGGGGGTGGGGCTCCTGGATGCCCTTCGAGGGGTGATAAAAAACTGGTATGTCGCCGCTTTGGTTT
Organism: Plagodis pulveraria; assembly: GCA_963890685.1. Classification (NCBI taxonomy): domain Eukaryota; kingdom Metazoa; phylum Arthropoda; class Insecta; order Lepidoptera; family Geometridae; genus Plagodis; species Plagodis pulveraria. The sequence goes on along the minus strand of OY982957.1, from coordinate 18,532 downwards.
GAGCAGCGTTTCACTTTTAACTTTTAACTTTTGCACAATTTTCACTTTTTCGCTCGTAAAAAAATTGGAGCAAACACTTTTCACTTTTCTTTTGCTACTATCGTATGCGCCGCAATTTTGCGCAACTTTTGATGTATCACACGCGTACTAACTGTCGAAAAATACCACTTTTCCGTATTTTTGAAGATTTTTTCCGCGTGGAGCAACCTTAAAAGTGAGCGTCTCCGGTCGAGGTTGGGACCGCTGTGTGGTTTAGGTTAGGTTAGGTTAGGTTAGGTTAGGTTAGGTTAGGTTAGGTTAGGTTAGGTTAGGTTAGGTTAGGTTAGGTTAGGTTAGGTTAGGTTAGGTTAGGTTAGGTTAGGTTAGGTTAGGTTAGGTTAGGTTAGGTTAGGTTAGGTTAGGTTAGGTTAGGTTAGGTTAGGTTAGGTTAGGTTAGGTTAGGTTTTTTTTTTTTTTTTTTTTTTTTTAAGCCGTCCTCCTCCACTATATAGTCTCCCCCGATATTTTTCGGGGACCTTTTTTAGGTTTGTTATTTAATTTATTTTAATTTTTAATATAAATGTTTGACTGTATGTCAATTATAACAAATTTATATACATATATATATAACTAACATAAATTATTGTAACATACATTTTTATTACATTACTCCTAACTTTAATTGTTTCAACGAATTGTATTATTATTTAAAAAAATTATTTTGGACTATTATTCATTATTATTGCACATATTTGATCGTTATATAATATTATACGGTTTTTTATTTATGGTTGTGTACAAACAGTTAAATTCATAAGAATTTACGTTGTACACAATTTCATTTTATGGCTAAATTTTTGATGAATAAGATTCGATGAGATTATTTTCACCGAGTCTTATTCCTGTAGACCGCGTCTTTTACTACTTTTGTGCAGTACGCTATCAGATGTGGTCTGGACTCTTTTCCCGCTATCATTTCACACAATGAAGCTGTGGTCAACTTTGTGTTAGTTGCTGATTCCAAATCACATCTGATTGCGTCGTATTTTGGACACTCCAGTAGTAAGTGCTGTATCGTCTCATCTTTTGTTTGTTCGCAGATACATGAGGGACTCTCCTTGCATTTGAAGCGATGAAGATATGCAGAGAACCCTCCGTGTCCAGTCAACGCTTGTGTTAATAATGGGGTGAGTTTCAACGATTTTATTATTTTGAACGCTTCTGTGACTTTTGGGAAGAAGAGTTTAGTAGCCTCTGCTGTTGTGCTTTTTGAGTATCTGTGCTCCCATTTTTCAATCGTCTTCTTCCTGATTTCGTTCTTGGCGTAAGAGACAGGACACTTTTTATAGTGGGCCGACGTCTTCATATATAGGGCTGCCTGTTTAGCCAGTTCGTCGGCTCTTTCGTTCCCTGGAACGCCAACATGTGCCTTTACCCAGTACAGTTTAATATCTTTACCTTTTCTTTTTAGACTGCTGATGTTTCGTCGTATTTCGAAGGCCAGGGGATGGAAGGAGTCGGGGTTCTGCACGATTTCCAATGCAGACCTCGAGTCGCTCAGCACAGCCGCAGCCGAGTTATGCTTAGCTCTAAGCAGGAGCTCCGTGGCTTGATAAAGTGCATAGAGCTCAGCTTGAAAGACTGTGCAGAACGGCTCGAGTCTCATCTTTTTGGTTTGTCGCTCGACCCCGTTCTCCCAGCACGTATATGCCGCCCCCACTTTTGCTTCTAGCTTACTTCCGTCAGTAAAGATTTGTATATCCGGAAGTTGATGTTGTTCAAGTGTGTCGGGCAGCATATCGTTTAGGGAGTCGAACTTTATGTCGTCCTCTTGTGCTGGATGTGGGGCTTTTAGGTAGCAGACCTTCTCCTCAATTTCCCATCCGTAGCAATCTGCGGCAGGTTTTCCTTTCTTTACTTCGTAAAGTTGGGCAGTTTCTCTAATCCGCAGATCCAAAGGGAGCAGTCCAGCCAATACTAGTGATGCGTTCAGGGATACGGTTCTATACGATCTGGAGATTTTTTGCGCAAATCCACGTTGTAATGTGTTTAGCTGTTTCTGGGTCATGATTTTTTCTGCTGCTGGTGCCCACGCACTGGAGGCGTACAGCACTATGGGTTCTATAACCGCTACGTATATCGTTCTGATGATTTCCGGGTTCAGCCCCCATTCAATCTTTGCCGTCTTTGCGAGCTGCTTGTAGATGTTTGCGGCCTTACGACATACATTAGATATGTGTTTGTTAAATGTAAGCTTATTATCTATCGTAAGGCCAAGCAGTTTTATCTCGTCGACGGTTGGAATCGGCACGCCACCCATGTGTATGGCCGGTGTGTCAAATTTAAGCTTCTTCGTTATTATCATGGCGTTTGTCTTATGAGCTGCGAATCGAAGTTTATTTTTGACACCCCAGTCAAGCACGTAAGCAAGGGTCTGATTTGCCGTTTCTTGAATGCTTAAAGCTGAGTGTCCGGAAAACATCAGAACGACATCGTCTGCAAAAGCCTGCGCATATACGCCCCGCACGCATAGATCTTCCAAAAGGGGATCCAGCAGCAGGTTCCAGAAAGTAGGTCCTCCTATCGAGCCCTGAACGCATCCCTTGTCAGTCTCCTTGCTGCATGTCTTTCCTGCGTAGTTTACTGTTACCCTTCTTCCCTCAAAGTAACTCCCGACAAGTTTCCTAATATTAAGAGGGCATTTCGTTAGGTTAGGTTAGGTTAGGTTAGGTTAGGTTAGGTTAGGTTAGGTTAGGTTAGGTTAGGTTAGGTTAGGTTAGGTTAGGTTAGGTTAGGTTAGGTTAGGTTAGGTTTTTTTTTTTTTTTTTTTTTTTTTTTTTTTTTTTTTTTTTTTTTTTTTTTTTTTTTTTTTTTTATACTGCTACCTCCAACGTGGTCGGAGCCTGTGCTTGCTAAGTCTTCTCTTTCATACCAGTTCTCGCTTTTATGCCTCTCGTACTTTCATGCTTCATACTTGGTCTTTCTTTCATTCATCATCTTTCTAACAGCATGGGTGGGATTCCCATCTACTTAATACTCTATTCTACTCTAACTATCTTTAATTACATTTATTTTTAGGGCATCTAATTTGAACAAGTTCTACAAAAATTTTTATTCCTTAATACTATCATATACTATTTATTTTCTTACTCTATTCTTATTTTATGCTTGCCAATAATATTTCTAAATATTATGTAAACATAATTTTTATTACTTGGTTTTATTTCTTTTTATTACGATTTCTGCTATCTTTGTACAATAGTTTAGGAAGCTATTTATTATTTTGCTCTCCATTACGTCTGCCACATTTTCCGGTTTTAATGTAATGTTGAACTCCTGTTCAAATTCGTACCTGTCTTTCGCGTGTATAGGGCATTCGAACAATATATGTGGAACCGTTTCGTCTTTCGTGGGATCGCAGAGACACGATGGGCTCTCTTTACACTTGAAGCGATTCAAGTATTCAGAGAACCCACCGTGCCCCGTCATTATTTGGGTCTTGATATTCGTTATTTCCATCTTTCGGATTGTCCTGTAAGCCGTCCTAACATCCGGAAAAAACATTTTTGTAATTGCTGCAGTCTCTCCTGCAACATATCTCCGGTTCCATTCATCAAGCGTATTCATGCGAATATTTCGCTTGATGAATGAAGCCGGACACAGGTCGTAATCATGTTTACGTTTGGAACCTTCAGCGGCTCTCTTGGCTAATTGGTCGGCTCTCTCATTCCCCTCCAATCCTGCGTGGGCCTTGATCCAGAACAACTTTGTTATTTTGTTCTGGAGAGACGAAGATGTTATATTTTCTCTGGCTTCCACTGCCAGGGGATGGAGGCAACTGTAATTTATTACGGTCATGAGAGCTGCCATAGAGTCGCTGAAGATTCCAAACGACGATCCCTTATGCTTCAGTACTTCTCCGGTTGCTCTACATATAGCCAGAAGCTCGGCCTGATACACGGTGCAGTAATCTGGTAGAGCAAGCTTGAGGGTTCCGGTCTCGGTTCCGTTCTTCCATATGGACAAGGCCGCTCCAACCCGTCCCTCAATCTTGCTCCCATCCGTGTATATGCTCACGTCAAGTGAGTCATTTTCTTCTACCTGCTGCTGGTTGGCCAGGCTTGTTATTTGCAGGTCGATGCGTTGTGCTGGGTGTGGAGCTTCGACCGCTGAAGCCATCCTCTCTACCTCCCTTCCACTCAGCACTGACTGGGGTACCCCCTTCCTAGCCTCGTAAAGCAGCGCCGCTTCTCGGACTCGGAGGTCGAGGGGGAGCATCCCAGACAGTACGAGCGCGGAATTGAGGGAGACTGTTCGGTACGCTTTGCACAGTTTCAGCGCCACCCCACGCTGCACTATCCCTAGCTGTTTGATAACGCCTAGCTTTCCAGCAGCCGGTGCCCACACACTGGCGGCATACAGGACAACAGGCTCTACGGTTGCCACATATATCGTCCGAATCACCTCAGGATGGAGACCCCAGCTTGACTTTGCTGCTCTCGCTAGCTGCTTATATATGGCTATTGCCTTTCTACAGACATTCGCGACGTGAGTGTTAAAGGTCAGCTTGTCGTCGATGGTGACCCCCAGTATTTTAATTTCTCGGGACATAGGAATCGCAACGCCTCCCATGCCGAGACGTGGGGTGTCAAATTTCAGCTTGCGAGTTATCGTCATCGCCTTTGTTTTTTGCGCAGCAAATTTGAGCTTATTTTTGACACCCCACTTCCCTACATGTTCGAGAGCTGCGCTTGCTTTACTCTCTATCTCCAGAGCTGAGGCACCATCGAAGACAAGCACGACGTCGTCAGCGAATGCCTGACAATAGTCTCCTCTTTCCTCCAGACTTTTGAGCAGTGGGTCCAGGAGTAGGTTCCACATGGGTGGGCCCCCAATAGAACCCTGGACGCATCCCTTATTTGTGCTTCTTTCAAATTCTTCTCCCGCATAGCGAACCCTGACCTTTCTGTCTCTGAGATAGCTGTCCATGACCCCCCTCAGGTTGCGTGGACACTTTTCCTCAGCCAGCCGGACTCTTATTGCTGGCCACCAGGCACTGTCGAAGGCCCCCTCTATATCCAACGACACTAAGACAACAATTTTCTTTTGGTCCAGCTTTTTGCGGATGTGTTGCATTAGTGTATAGAGGGAGTCTTCAGTACTCCTTTGTGGCATAAATCCGTACTGGCGAGTACTCATCCTTGGCATGATATAGAACCTAAGACGGGCCATCAACATCTTCTCAAAGATTTTGCCTAATATTGGCAGCAATCCGATGGGCCTATACGCTTTCGGGTTTGAGTAATTATCTTTCCCCGGTTTTTTAAGCACTACAACTGTGGCCTCTTTCCATGCCTCGGGGAAATGATGATACCCTAGGCATTTGTTGAGCAGCGCAAGGAACAGATCGGGATTGCTGCCAATAGCGTGACCGCATATGTCAGCGGTAAAGCCGTCTTTACCGGGCGCTTTTTTGGGGTTGAAGGAATTATAAGCCTGTTCTAGTTCTATTTTTGTGAAGGGTGGGTCGCATGATTCATCCTGATTTCCAGCATTTACTTCTTCCGCCTTTAATCTGACTTGCCGATGATATTCGTTATCGCTGTCTGTGAGGTCATTAGGGAAGAATGTTTCTGCAAGTAATCTTGCAGACCCCTTTGCGTCCAATACTTCCCCATCCTTCTCCAACGGCAAGTCTTCTTCCCTTTTTGTCGTCCTCCCTATCACCCTGTATATTCCCTCCCAGACCCCTTCTTTGTCCTGTTTCTCACAAAAACTTTTCCAACTCTCGATTTGAGCTTTTGCTGCTTCTAATTCATACTTCTCTTTATGTTTCAGGTACTCTTCAACGACCTTCGATCTTCGGGATGGACGAGCGAGTCTTATTCTTCGTCTCCTGGTAGCGACTTCCTTCTTCAAGACGGCGAGTTCTTCGGACCACCACGGCAAGGTAAGTAATGCTTTATTACTTTTTTGTTTTAGAGTTTGTGTGCATGCTTCTTTTATGACTTCGGTTAATTTATTTATTGCTATATCTATTTGATTTGTGTTTTTAATTTTTTCTATTGCAGGTAAATTTAATTTATTTTCTAGCATCAGTTGGCTGAGTTTCTCACGAAACTCAGACCAATTGGCTTTCTTTGTATTAAAAATTCTGGTTGTTCTGTTAATTTTAATTCCTTTGGCTTTTTCTAAACGAATGTTAAAAGTTATGCCGTTGTGATCCGAACTCGTGAGGCCTTCATCTACTCTCCAGTCTTCTACCAGGTCGAGCACATCCGTCGAGCATGCTGTGACGTCTACGTGGCTACTGTAACGTTTCCCTCCCCTGATCGTGTCGAAGGTCGGAATTTCCCCTCTGTTGAGTATGTTCAGCGTCATCTCATCGAGAGCTCCGGACAATTCATCGCCTCTATGGTCTGCTGCAAGACTGCCCCACCATGGACTCTTGGCATTTGCATCACCTCCGATTACCAATTTTCCAGGAGCTAAGTTTTCCTGTATCTTTTTAAGATACTCTAGGTACGGCTCTATGGGCTGCTCGGGCTCAAAGTAAAAGGAGACAAGCGTAATCTCCCAAGCACTGGTTTGGATCCTCACCACTACGACGTTATTTGTGGTGAGTTTTGGGTACTGAATAACGTTGAGGTCGTTATCGAAGACCGCAATAGCCGCCTTAACTGTACCCTCTCCTACACCAGTGTTTTGGAATATTCTAACGCCCCTGTGACTCCTCATTACTTTTGCCCCGCCCACGTATGGTTCTTGAATGAGCGCCACTGCCATTCCTTTATCTGTAGCCTCAAGGAGTAGTTCGTTGGTGGCCAGCTTTTTTCTTTGGAGGTTCACTTGTACCATTTTAAGGTTAGGTTAGGTTAGGTTAGGTTAGGTTAGGTTAGGTTAGGTTAGGTTAGGTTAGGTTAGGTTAGGTTAGGTTAGGTTAGGTTAGGTTAGGTTAGGTTAGGTTAGGTTAGGTTAGGTTAGGTTAGGTTAGGTTAGGTTAGGTTAGGTTAGGTTAGGTTAGGTTAGGTTAGGTTAGGTTAGGTTAGGTTAGGTTAGGTTAGGTTAGGTTAGGTTAGGTTAGGTTAGGTTAGGTTAGGTTAGGTTAGGTTAGGTTAGGTTAGGTTAGGTTAGGTTAGGTTAGGTTAGGTTAGGTTAGGTTAGGTTAGGTTAGGTTAGGTTAGGTTAGGTTAGGTTTTTTTTTTTTTTTTTTTTTTTTTATTCCTGTCCGGGAGCAAACTCTCCCGGCCCGCGAGCTATCCTACATTATACCTCTGACATGATCAGAGTCATTTTGCTTCGCTTTCACTCTTCCTACTTACTTTTTTCATACTGTTTCTTTCTTCCATCCATCATATCTTTCATACCTTCCACTGGGGGGATACCAGTTGCTATTCTTTTTATTAACTAAGGACAAACAAGCTCAGAATTTTTATTTTTCTTATTTACTATTTACAGCTTTTTATATCTATCTCTTAAATTTATATTTGTTTTTTACTACAACTCTATTTTCTCAAAGCACTTACTTTATATATTTAATATAAAGTAGTGCTTTTATTATATATCTACTTATTTTTAATACTAACTTTTTTGACAATATCTTTGCAGTACTTAATAAACTTAGATCTAGTTACCTTATTTTTTATAATATCATACAAATTTTCTATCCTTACATCTATACCTATTTCTTGCTCAATATTATATCGAGACTTACTAAAGATTGGGCAGTCAACAATAACATGCAATGCAGTTTCTTCCACATCAGGGTCACAAGGACATGCCGGACTCTCCTTGCACTTAAACCGATGCAAGTACGAGGAGAACCCGCCATGCCCTGTTAGGAATTGTACTGTCAGCGCATCAAGCTCCATCTTTTTGACAATACTGTATGCCTCCACGGCGTCTGGGAAGAAAGTCTTAGTTGTGGATGCCGTCTCTCCACTCTGATAGCGCCGGTTCCATTCGTCAAGCGACTCCAATCGGATTTGCCGCTTGGCGAATGAAACCGGGCAACTGTCATAGTCTGGCCTGGCTTTCATGTGTAGCGCTGCGCTCTTCGCTAGTGAGTCCGCTCTTTCATTTCCCTCCAGCCCCGCGTGTGCCTTGATCCAAAATAGACGCAATTTTTTACCAATTGTTTCTATTTTGGACAAATTGGCTCTTGTTCTGACAGCGAGGGGATGAAGGGAAGTGACGTCAGTGATCGTTTCAAGAGCGGACCTTGAGTCGCAGTACACATTGCAACTAAGACTTCGGCTCTTCAGTGCCTTTTCTGTGGCCTCGCACAGTGCCAACATTTCTGCTTGGTAGACGGAGCAGCAATTGTCCAGTTTTAGCTTTCGGGTACTAATCTCCGCAGCGCCGTCCCAGATAGACAGCGCTGCGCCGACTTTCCCTTCAATCTTGCTTCCGTCTGTAAAGATGTTAAGTCCGTCACTGTAGTGTTGTTGCAATGCTGCTGCGTCTACCAAGCATGTGAACGTTAGTTCCCGTTGGGACGCTGGGTGTGGTGCGTCTATGTACGGCTCTGGTTTTTCCACTTCTCGATCTCCTATTACTCGCTGGGTATGTCCTTTCTTTATCAAATAAAGCGAGGCTGCTTCTCGGACTCTGATATCCAGGGGAAGCAGCCCAGCGAGTAATAGGGCCGAGTTTAGTGAAACCGTTTTATAGGCCTTCAGTATCTTCTGCGCGAAGCCCCGCTGGACCACATTTAATTCCTTCCTTATCCCTATTTTATTCGTGACATCAGCCCATGCGCTTGCTGCATACATAATTGTTGGCTCCACGACTGCCGTGTAAATTGTGTGTATTACTTCAGGCTGTAATCCCCACTGAACTTTTGCGGCTCTTGAGAGCTGTCGATAGAAGTTGAGCGACTTTCTGCAGACGTTCGCAACGTGGGTGTTAAAGGTCAGTCCTTCATCAACGGTGAGTCCCAGTAGTTTTATCTCCTTAGTCATGCCAATGCCCACGCCGCCCATGCTCAGGTGTGGGGGGTCGTATTTCAGTTTTCGGGTGATCACCATGGCCATGGTCTTGTGTGGCGCGAATTTTAACTTATTTTTGACTCCCCACGCCCGAACATGTTCGAGTGTTTCATTGGCACGACTCTGGATCTCCTGACCGGTATCACCGTCGAAGATCAGGACGACGTCGTCTGCGAACGCCTGCACGTAGTCGCCTCTGCTTTCAAGTTGTTTTAGGAGTGGGTCAAGGAGCAGATTCCACAGTATTGGTCCGCCTATCGAACCTTGTACACAGCCCTTACTTGTATCCCTGGTATATTCCTCACCGGCATATCTAAGGGTTACTTTTCGATTTCGGAGATAGCTGTCCATTACCCGTCTCAAGTTTATAGGACACTTTTCCTCAGCCAATCGGGTTCTGATGGCAGGCCACCATGCACTGTCGAATGCTCCCTCTATATCTAAGGATACCATCGTCACGATTTTCTTATTTCGGACTTTGTCGCGGATGTGTTCCATAAGAGTATAGAGGGAGTCTTCGGTGCTCTTCTGGGGCATGAACCCGTACTGGCGAGTACTCATCCTCGGCAGCAGATGAAACTTGAGTCGGGTAACCAGCATCTTCTCGAAGATCTTCCCTAATACCGGGAGCAGTCCAATGGGTCTGTACGATTTCGGGGCTGTGTACGTGTCTTTTCCTGGCTTCCTAAGCACGATGACTGTGGCCTCTTTCCAGGGGGTAGGGAAATGTCCCAATTTCAGGCAGTGATTCAGCAGGTCTAGGAAGACATCGGGATCGTTCCGAATTGCCTCCCCACATATGTCTGCTGTGAGACCGTCCGCACCGGGAGCTTTCTTCGGGTTGAAGGAGCCCAACGCCGCTTTGAGTTCGGTAAGCGTGAATGGTGGGTCGCAAGGTTCAACTTGTTGTCCACCATTCACTTTTTCGGCTTCTTCCCTGATTCTCCGATGCTCGGTGTTGTCGGCCTCGAGGAGATCTTCAGGGAAGAATGTTTCCGCCAGAGCTTTAACCGAACTCTTAGCATCCAGCACCACTCCTTCAACCCGTAGAGGCAGATCCTCCTCTCTTTTCACGGTTCTACCTATGACTCGGTATATACCGTCCCATACCCCTTCTCTGTCCTGTTTGCCACAAAACTCCTTCCAGCTCTCTATGATTGCTTTGTTTGCAGCTAATTCATACTCCTCTTTCTTTTCCAGGTATTCATCAACTACCCTTTGTCGGCGGACTGGAGCGGCGCAGCGTATTCTTCTCTTCCTGATCGTTACTTCTCTCTTCATCTCAGCAAGTCTCTCGGACCACCACGGCAAGGTGAATTTTGGGGAATTTTTAATTTTTGGGATGGATTTTAGGCATGCTTTAATTATTGCTTTGATGTATTTTATTATATTATCTTCTAATTTTTCAATATTATTTATATTTAGTATGTCGATGTCAGTCAGTCTATATTTTTCTCTCAATTCTTCAAATTTCTTACGAAATTTGGTCCAATTAGCTTTTTTAGTATTAAAGATTCTGGTCGTTCTTTTTATTTGAGTTCCTGAAGATTTTTGTAGAAGTAATTTGAATAGTATGCCGTTATGGTCCGAGCTCGTTAGGTTTTCCACAACTTCCCAATTATCGACTAGAGCGAGTAGATCTATCGAGCAGAGGGTGACGTCGACGTGGCTGCTGAAGCGCTTTCCACCCCTGATGCAGTCATAGGTCGGTGTACAGTCGCTGTTTAGTATTTGGAGCCCCGTTTCGTCGATGAAACTTCGCAGATCCTCGCCTCTAGGGTTTGTCCTGACACTTCCCCACCACGTGCTCCAGGCGTTTGTGTCTCCTCCAATAACGAGTCCTTTGTTTCCCACTTCCTTTACAATCTTTGAGAGGTGCTCCAGGTCCCGTTCGATCGGTTGGTCTTTTTCGAGGTAAACAGACACCAGTGTTATCTGCCAGGCGCTGGTCCGGATTCCCACCACGACGATGTTGTTGGTGGTGAGTTGCGGGTATTGTGTGACGTCGAGCGTCGAGTCCATAACGACTATGGCCGACTTCACAATCCCTTCTCCTTGGTCCGCGCTCTGATAGATCCTGGTGTCTCTGTAATTTTTAAGTTTCTTTATTCCACCGACGTAGGGCTCCTGGAGAAGAGCGGCCGATATCTTGCGCTTCGCAGCCTCGATGAACAGCTCATCAGTTGCTAGTCGCTGTTTTCTCAGATTGGCCTGCACAATATTGTAGCCATGGACGCCTTTAGCAATACGCCACGGTGGATCTCGCAAGTGCTTCCCACTTGCGCCTCACCAGGCAGTCGTTGCTAAAGGCGTTGTGGTCGTTCCGGGCCATCTTGGCCTTTGTACAATTTGTGCAGGTCGGGAGAGCGTCTGCAAGCCAGTCGGCGCATTGCGTTTTGAGGTGAGGGCCACCGCAGTGGCTGCACACATCGACTGCTTCAGTACAGAATCGCTTTCCATGTCCGTACCCTAAACAGCGGGAACACTGTATTAAGGGGGACTGGTCCGCGACTCTGACCCTCTGCATGTCGATGTGTACCGCGCCTGCATCGGTGAGGCTTTGCCATACTCTTGGCGTTACCCGGGCCACGATATGCGAGGTGAGAGGGTTTCTCGCTCTGCGCCTGTAGCGGATCTCGATGCGATCCTCCTCAGGGCTAGCGTCCCTCAGCAGATGTTTGTTCTGGGCCCAGATAGCTCCAACTACGTCCTCATCTGTGTTACTTTGGAGGACACCATAGAGTATGACGAGAGGATCTTTGTTCTTAATTTCCTCTACGTGAAGCTCACCATCCCTTTCCCTGATCCTGTCCCTGACTTTATTAATTTCTTCTTTGTTTCTGCAGCCGACTATGATTTTTCTATCCTTGGCTTTCCTTATTTTATCAATTCTGACTCCTTCCTCCTTAGCGTTGACCACTCTCCTTATCTTGTCGAAGACTTGCTCCCCCGTCTCCTGTTCATCTTTGGAGGTTATAATGATTGAATGCATTGCCGTCGTCCCAGGAAGTTTCCTTGGCGATCCGGCGACTACATCCGCATACGATCCCCTTCTTTCACTCATTTCATGATTTTTCTTTAACAGTTCCGATAGTCTGGCCATTTCCTCTTTACTTTCTATTAGCAATTTGTTATGCTCCTCAAGCTGTTTTTTAAAATTATTTGCTGCGTCTGGGGTCCCTGCTATGCTGTTCTCATTTTCCTCCTTTTCTTTTTCTTCATTCAGCACGCCTTTCTCTCCTTCCGCTTCCTTTACCAATGTGTAAAGTCTCTCGACCGCCTCCGTCACCTCCGCTTTAATATCTGCCTTTAGGTTTCGGCTGTTTCCGAGGTTCAGTTTTGCCTTAAGAAGGCAGGCTTTAGCCTCTGCCACTCTATTTTTGAACTTGGGGGACGCCTTCGGTGAGCGGTTTGGTGCCGGTGCAGATGCGGATACTTTTGCTCTTTGCGGGCCAGGTTTACTGGCGGGAGCTTTTTCAGCCTCAGACGTTGACGCCGTCGCCTTCCCTTTTGTCAGGCCGGGTTTTTTATCGGAGGCAGTTAAGGCGTTCTTTGCCTTCGACTTTTCGTCCGGTTGAGATTTCTGTGGGAGTAGCGGTGTCGACGTCCGAGCTTCAATTTCCCCGATGCTAAGTCGGACTTTGCTCGCCAACGAGTCATTTGTTAATGCTGAGGGCCCAGCCTCTGTCACTTTGGGATTTGTGTGCTGCTCGTTGGCTTCTAAAGAAGTCATTTCCTTTGCTTTATTGTCTGGGGTTCTAAAACCAAACATTGTAAAATTTGCCGGTGAGGGAGTAATAAGTCAAAGTAATTGACGTGTAAAGGGCGTCAATTAAAAGGATTTATACATAAATTTCACAAAAGTGATTGTCAAGGATGCTTGATTAAAAGTCAAGCAAACAAGTCGTATTAAAATAAAAATAAAAATATAAAATATTTTTAAAAAAAATATTTTTGTTAAATGATATATCTATATGGGTCCCTAAATTGTGAGTCACGTCACTACAAATTTTATAATTAATTAAATCAGAGCCCCTACCCTTGCGCCTTTCCAGGAAAATTATAAAAGGTTAGAGAATTTACAAAAATTTATTTGTCATATATTAAAATTGTTTACCTCCTCAATGTCGGTAAACACAAAAGGGTGGGTGGGCGGGCCAAAATTTGAAAATTGTCGTCGCTTTTTGGGGTTTTTGGCGCTGCGGGCGGGTGCGCGGGGTGCGTACGAGCTCCGCAAGCGAATCTGCACTCCAAAAAAGTGACAAACGGGTGAAAACTTACGAAGCCATGCCCAAAATTTGAAGATTTTCACTAAGATTCTGAGGAAAAACGCCATTATTTCTAAACTATAATACTAATAAATTTTCTTTTTTGCAGGTTGTGTAGGGGGGACGGAGCTGCGTCTTGGATGGTATCACACACCCAGTCGGACCGTAGGGGACTCCAATGGAAATGTTTCCAAGTTGAAATTTTGGTATTTTCTGTCAGAATCTACTAAAATACCTATAAAATTTTCCCTAATTAATATTGTTCAATTTTTACTATTTAGTTGTGTTCGGGACGTGAATCCGCTTCTATAGAGGTATGACACACCTATGTTGGGGAAAGTTTAGAAGAAGATATATCTACTGGGTTAGGTTAGGTTAGGTTAGGTTAGGTTAGGTTAGGTTAGGTTAGGTTAGGTTAGGTTAGGTTAGGTTAGGTTAGGTTAGGTTAGGTTAGGTTAGGTTAGGTTAGGTTAGGTTAGGTTAGGTTAGGTTAGGTTAGGTTAGGTTAGGTTAGGTTAGGTTAGGTTAGGTTAGGTTAGGTTAGGTTAGGTTAGGTTAGGTTAGGTTAGGTTAGGTTAGGTTAGGTTAGGTTAGGTTAGGTTAGGTTAGGTTAGGTTAGGTTAGGTTAGGTTAGGTTAGGTTAGGTTAGGTTAGGTTAGGTTAGGTTAGGTTAGGTTAGGTTAGGTTAGGTTAGGTTAGGTTAGGTTAGGTTAGGTTAGGTTAGGTTAGGTTAGGTTAGGTTAGGTTAGGTTAGGTTAGGTTAGGTTAGGTTAGGTTAGGTTAGGTTAGGTTAGGTTAGGTTAGGTTAGGTTAGGTTAGGTTAGGTTAGGTTAGGTTAGGTTAGGTTAGGTTAGGTTAGGTTAGGTTAGGTTAGGTTAGGTTAGGTTAGGTTAGGTTAGGTTAGGTTAGGTTAGGTTAGGTTAGGTTAGGTTAGGTTAGGTTAGGTTAGGTTAGGTTAGGTTAGGTTAGGTTAGGTTAGGTTAGGTTAGGTTAGGTTAGGTTAGGTTAGGTTAGGTTAGGTTAGGTTAGGTTAGGTTAGGTTAGGTTAGGTTAGGTTAGGTTAGGTTAGGTTAGGTTAGGTTAGGTTAGGTTAGGTTAGGTTAGGTTAGGTTAGGTTAGGTTAGGTTAGGTTAGGTTAGGTTAGGTTAGGTTAGGTTAGGTTAGGTTAGGTTAGGTTAGGTTAGGTTAGGTTAGGTTAGGTTAGGTTAGGTTAGGTTAGGTTAGGTTAGGTTAGGTTAGGTTAGGTTAGGTTAGGTTAGGTTAGGTTAGGTTAGGTTAGGTTAGGTTAGGTTAGGTTAGGTTAGGTTAGGTTAGGTTAGGTTAGGTTAGGTTAGGTTAGGTTAGGTTAGGTTAGGTTAGGTTAGGTTAGGTTAGGTTAGGTTAGGTTAGGTTAGGTTAGGTTAGGTTAGGTTAGGTTAGGTTAGGTTAGGTTAGGTTAGGTTAGGTTAGGTTAGGTTAGGTTAGGTTAGGTTAGGTTAGGTTAGGTTAGGTTAGGTTAGGTTAGGTTAGGTTAGGTTAGGTTAGGTTAGGTTAGGTTAGGTTAGGTTAGGTTAGGTTAGGTTAGGTTAGGTTAGGTTAGGTTAGGTTAGGTTAGGTTAGGTTAGGTTAGGTTAGGTTAGGTTAGGTTAGGTTAGGTTAGGTTAGGTTAGGTTAGGTTAGGTTAGGTTAGGTTAGGTTAGGTTAGGTTAGGTTAGGTTAGGTTAGGTTAGGTTAGGTTAGGTTAGGTTAGGTTAGGTTAGGTTAGGTTAGGTTAGGTTAGGTTAGGTTAGGTTAGGTTAGGTTAGGTTAGGTTAGGTTAGGTTAGGTTAGGTTAGGTTAGGTTAGGTTAGGTTAGGTTAGGTTAGGTTAGGTTAGGTTAGGTTAGGTTAGGTTAGGTTAGGTTAGGTTAGGTTAGGTTAGGTTAGGTTAGGTTAGGTTAGGTTAGGTTAGGTTAGGTTAGGTTAGGTTAGGTTAGGTTAGGTTAGGTTAGGTTAGGTTAGGTTAGGTTAGGTTAGGTTAGGTTAGGTTAGGTTAGGTTAGGTTAGGTTAGGTTAGGTTAGGTTAGGTTAGGTTAGGTTAGGTTAGGTTAGGTTAGGTTAGGTTAGGTTAGGTTAGGTTAGGTTAGGTTAGGTTAGGTTAGGTTAGGTTAGGTTAGGTTAGGTTAGGTTAGGTTAGGTTAGGTTAGGTTAGGTTAGGTTAGGTTAGGTTAGGTTAGGTTAGGTTAGGTTAGGTTAGGTTAGGTTAGGTTAGGTTAGGTTAGGTTAGGTTAGGTTAGGTTAGGTTAGGTTAGGTTAGGTTAGGTTAGGTTAGGTTAGGTTAGGTTAGGTTAGGTTAGGTTAGGTTAGGTTAGGTTAGGTTAGGTTAGGTTAGGTTAGGTTAGGTTAGGTTAGGTTAGGTTAGGTTAGGTTAGGTTAGGTTAGGTTAGGTTAGGTTAGGTTAGGTTAGGTTAGGTTAGGTTAGGTTAGGTTAGGTTAGGTTAGGTTAGGTTAGGTTAGGTTAGGTTAGGTTAGGTTAGGTTAGGTTAGGTTAGGTTAGGTTAGGTTAGGTTAGGTTAGGTTAGGTTAGGTTAGGTTAGGTTAGGTTAGGTTAGGTTAGGTTAGGTTAGGTTAGGTTAGGTTAGGTTAGGTTAGGTTAGGTTAGGTTAGGTTAGGTTAGGTTAGGTTAGGTTAGGTTAGGTTAGGTTAGGTTAGGTTAGGTTAGGTTAGGTTAGGTTAGGTTAGGTTAGGTTAGGTTAGGTTAGGTTAGGTTAGGTTAGGTTAGGTTAGGTTAGGTTAGGTTAGGTTAGGTTAGGTTAGGTTAGGTTAGGTTAGGTTAGGTTAGGTTAGGTTAGGTTAGGTTAGGTTAGGTTAGGTTAGGTTAGGTTAGGTTAGGTTAGGTTAGGTTAGGTTAGGTTAGGTTAGGTTAGGTTAGGTTAGGTTAGGTTAGGTTAGGTTAGGTTAGGTTAGGTTAGGTTAGGTTAGGTTAGGTTAGGTTAGGTTAGGTTAGGTTAGGTTAGGTTAGGTTAGGTTAGGTTAGGTTAGGTTAGGTTAGGTTAGGTTAGGTTAGGTTAGGTTAGGTTAGGTTAGGTTAGGTTAGGTTAGGTTAGGTTAGGTTAGGTTAGGTTAGGTTAGGTTAGGTTAGGTTAGGTTAGGTTAGGTTAGGTTAGGTTAGGTTAGGTTAGGTTAGGTTAGGTTAGGTTAGGTTAGGTTAGGTTAGGTTAGGTTAGGTTAGGTTAGGTTAGGTTAGGTTAGGTTAGGTTAGGTTAGGTTAGGTTAGGTTAGGTTAGGTTAGGTTAGGTTAGGTTAGGTTAGGTTAGGTTAGGTTAGGTTAGGTTAGGTTAGGTTAGGTTAGGTTAGGTTAGGTTAGGTTAGGTTAGGTTAGGTTAGGTTAGGTTAGGTTAGGTTAGGTTAGGTTAGGTTAGGTTAGGTTAGGTTAGGTTAGGTTAGGTTAGGTTAGGTTAGGTTAGGTTAGGTTAGGTTAGGTTAGGTTAGGTTAGGTTAGGTTAGGTTAGGTTAGGTTAGGTTAGGTTAGGTTAGGTTAGGTTAGGTTAGGTTAGGTTAGGTTAGGTTAGGTTAGGTTAGGTTAGGTTAGGTTAGGTTAGGTTAGGTTAGGTTAGGTTAGGTTAGGTTAGGTTAGGTTAGGTTAGGTTAGGTTAGGTTAGGTTAGGTTAGGTTAGGTTAGGTTAGGTTAGGTTAGGTTAGGTTAGGTTAGGTTAGGTTAGGTTAGGTTAGGTTAGGTTAGGTTAGGTTAGGTTAGGTTAGGTTAGGTTAGGTTAGGTTAGGTTAGGTTAGGTTAGGTTAGGTTAGGTTAGGTTAGGTTAGGTTAGGTTAGGTTAGGTTAGGTTAGGTTAGGTTAGGTTAGGTTAGGTTAGGTTAGGTTAGGTTAGGTTAGGTTAGGTTAGGTTAGGTTAGGTTAGGTTAGGTTAGGTTAGGTTAGGTTAGGTTAGGTTAGGTTAGGTTAGGTTAGGTTAGGTTAGGTTAGGTTAGGTTAGGTTAGGTTAGGTTAGGTTAGGTTAGGTTAGGTTAGGTTAGGTTAGGTTAGGTTAGGTTAGGTTAGGTTAGGTTAGGTTAGGTTAGGTTAGGTTAGGTTAGGTTAGGTTAGGTTAGGTTAGGTTAGGTTAGGTTAGGTTAGGTTAGGTTAGGTTAGGTTAGGTTAGGTTAGGTTAGGTTAGGTTAGGTTAGGTTAGGTTAGGTTAGGTTAGGTTAGGTTAGGTTAGGTTAGGTTAGGTTAGGTTAGGTTAGGTTAGGTTAGGTTAGGTTAGGTTAGGTTAGGTTAGGTTAGGTTAGGTTAGGTTAGGTTAGGTTAGGTTAGGTTAGGTTAGGTTAGGTTAGGTTAGGTTAGGTTAGGTTAGGTTAGGTTAGGTTAGGTTAGGTTAGGTTAGGTTAGGTTAGGTTAGGTTAGGTTAGGTTAGGTTAGGTTAGGTTAGGTTAGGTTAGGTTAGGTTAGGTTAGGTTAGGTTAGGTTAGGTTAGGTTAGGTTAGGTTAGGTTAGGTTAGGTTAGGTTAGGTTAGGTTAGGTTAGGTTAGGTTAGGTTAGGTTAGGTTAGGTTAGGTTAGGTTAGGTTAGGTTAGGTTAGGTTAGGTTAGGTTAGGTTAGGTTAGGTTAGGTTAGGTTAGGTTAGGTTAGGTTAGGTTAGGTTAGGTTAGGTTAGGTTAGGTTAGGTTAGGTTAGGTTAGGTTAGGTTAGGTTAGGTTAGGTTAGGTTAGGTTAGGTTAGGTTAGGTTAGGTTAGGTTAGGTTAGGTTAGGTTAGGTTAGGTTAGGTTAGGTTAGGTTAGGTTAGGTTAGGTTAGGTTAGGTTAGGTTAGGTTAGGTTAGGTTAGGTTAGGTTAGGTTAGGTTAGGTTAGGTTAGGTTAGGTTAGGTTAGGTTAGGTTAGGTTAGGTTAGGTTAGGTTAGGTTAGGTTAGGTTAGGTTAGGTTAGGTTAGGTTAGGTTAGGTTAGGTTAGGTTAGGTTAGGTTAGGTTAGGTTAGGTTAGGTTAGGTTAGGTTAGGTTAGGTTAGGTTAGGTTAGGTTAGGTTAGGTTAGGTTAGGTTAGGTTAGGTTAGGTTAGGTTAGGTTAGGTTAGGTTAGGTTAGGTTAGGTTAGGTTAGGTTAGGTTAGGTTAGGTTAGGTTAGGTTAGGTTAGGTTAGGTTAGGTTAGGTTAGGTTAGGTTAGGTTAGGTTAGGTTAGGTTAGGTTAGGTTAGGTTAGGTTAGGTTAGGTTAGGTTAGGTTAGGTTAGGTTAGGTTAGGTTAGGTTAGGTTAGGTTAGGTTAGGTTAGGTTAGGTTAGGTTAGGTGTGTTAGGTTAGGTTAGGTTAGGTTAGGTTAGGTTAGGTTAGGTTAGGTTAGGTTAGGT